>CAKXYN010000053.1:3750000-5000000 GCA_935064755.1 Tragelaphus eurycerus | reverse complement strand
CCTTCTCTGTAACTTTAAGCAAGTTTACTAACCTTTATATATTCCCATTTACCTTCTGCTTTTTGATCTGTTTTCAGCCTCAAAACATTCTGATCGACTGAAATCTTATGGGGAAACCCAATGTAACAGCAACTTTAGCAGAGTCAAACATGGGTGTGGTGGTGGGGAGCAGAAGCAGTGAAATGGAAGCTAGACAACAAGATGAGGGGGGTTTCCATGTCTACCACAGATATACTCCAGAAATGACCCCTGAGAGGGCTCTACATAGCCCAGTCTGAAAAATTATCATGCCAGATATTGTAAGATTCTTTGAGGGTCTTCTTCCTGCTTATTCTTAGCTGGACAAAGAATTAAATGCATTCAATATAGTAAATGCTATGACTTGAGTCTTATTCAGAATCAAAGTTATAGGTCACACACCAACTCACTTTTAGGCAAACATTGCAGAATCCAAATATTTCATCAACCAAAAAGAGCTAAAAGCTATAAGCAAACTCTGTGATCTTGATATGGTGGAAGTGATGTACTTTTAAAATAATGAGAGCAAGTTTTTCCAAAGCACTGTATCCTAGACTGACCAGCAGAGATTAAGGCAAAAATGACAAGTCCTACACTATACAGTGATGCTACCAAAGATCCTTGGTCAGTCATCATATCTGGTCTGGATCTTCAGGCCTTGGTGACAGAATCATCTTCAGTCCCCAGGTCCTGAAGCTCAATCCTCCAGCAGAGCAGGGAGAACAGGAACAAGGATTATGCATTGCAGCAGTATGCAACCTAAGCTTTCATGATGCAATCCAGCCCAAAACCCAACAACACACCTTGGTCAAAAGACACTGCTGAGCAAGGACAGGCCCTCAGGAAGTCAGTAGTCATCAACATGATGCCTACTTTTTTCATATAAACAGGTTGGTATCAGGGCACTCACTGACCATAATGATTTATTTTAATACAAGGGCTACTCACCACCTCAAGATCCCTTTACTGAGCTTCCCTATTCTGATGTATGGTACTTAAATAGTTTCATCTTAAAGAAGAGGATTTGGCATTTCTCCCCTCCCATTTTCCCCTTTCTACATATCACAACTTCAAAAGATTAGTTTGAGCCACTTCAGATAATTAATATGCTAAGTTCTTACTTGTAATCATTCACTAATTGAATTAGACAGGTGCTATAGTAATCTCCTTTTCCCCCAAAATAAGTAGGTTCCTCCATGTCCAAGAAAAACAGATATAAGAACTGGTAAAACTAGATTTGAATTGAAAGACACTAACTCAATGAAACACTCTGGTCCATTTTGCAGAGAGCTTCAGAACACTGTTCCAACATTTAGGGAGAATTGATCCTGGTTCACTCGTATCAACATCTGTAAATAGACACAAAGAGGTAACTGTAAGTAATCAAGAGCTGGGGGAACAGGAGTCACCACGTAATTACCACTGTTACACTCAGAGTTACCACATGTTCACCTTAAAACAACTGGCAGCCAGTGTACAATTATCTCTTCTTACTGCAGCACAAAACACTAGCAAAATCAGGTTAATTTTAAGTCATCCAATGCAATGCACACCCACAACTCCAAAAGTAAGTGGCATCAACTCTTCTTTCAGAAGAGTTTGTCCAAAAGCCCCAGGAGTTTAACAAACTCACTGGTACTCTAAATTAAAAGGCCAGTTCAGGTCTGAGAATATAAAATTCATTTAGGTTTGTAGATTCTTTCCCCGAACACAATTAGTGGTCAATGCAGGAGTCAATGGCTTCTCCCTGTATTCAAGTTCCCCTCCTACCCATCTGACCCATTTCACAAATAAGAGCCACCAGTCTCCAAACTGACTGATGAAATTTCAGCCTACAGGGTATTTTCATACTTGAGTTATAACTGAAGATGAATAGTGGACACCTTAATAATCCATTAGCTAGATTAAAATGCAACATTGGGATACAACCTAGACCAAAGCCACATGTATGCATGTATGTGTGTATGTGTGTGTGCGTGCACATGTGCGCTGTCGCTTCAGTCCTATCCAACTCTTTGCGACCTGATGGACTGTAGCCCACCAGGGTCCTCTGTCCATGGGATTCTCCAGGCAAGAATACTGGAGTGGGTTGCTATCCCCTCATCCAGGGGGATCTAGGGGAGGGATCCAACCCAGGGATCGAATCTGAGTCTCTTGCATCTTCTGCACTGGCAGGCAGGTTGTTTACCACTAGAGCCATCTGGGAAGTAAGTGTGTGTGTGTGTGTGTGTGTGTAAGTGAAAGTGTTACTCACTCAGTCATGTCTGATTCTTTACAATCCCATGGACTGTAGCCCATCAGGCTCCTCTGTTCATGGAATTCTCCAGGCAAGAATATTGGAGTGGGTAGCCATTCCTTCCTCCAGGGGATCTTCTTGATGCAGGGATTGAATCCGGGTCTCCTGCATTGCAGGCAGATTCTTTACCATCTGAGCTACCAGGGAAGCCGCCACATATAATCAATTCTCAGTTCTTTGAGTTACTCTATAGTATAAAGGGTAGAGTCTACTGTTTGCCTAATTCTAGCTGTTCACTTGCTTGCCAACCAAAGACTTCCTATTTACATTCAAGTTGGGATTCAGTAAGTCAGTTCAGGCTCAACTCCAACCCCTTCATTATCCCCAGGACTGCCCAGGACTATTCAAGTTACTTTTGATAATCCATCTACCCATGCTAGAACTTAAAACAGGTGACAAGTCCAAAATTTCTGATTCATTTTTCGCAAACACAAAAAAGTTTTACATAGCATTTCTGATACTAACTTTACTACAAACAGCCCAAGCAACATTTAAGTCTCTCAACTGCCTAGCTCAAAGAGCCAATTCACTCAAAGAACACACTAGTCACTGTTGTAGTGTTCAAAAGAAACAGCATATTCTAACTGTTTCAGCCTACTGAAACATTTGGCTCAACAGGGCCAAATCAAGGAAGAGTCCTGATTGGGCCTCTCAAGTGGACAATCTGGTCAAGGTGAAGCTGAGAAGCAACTGGCTACTAGAGATGAATGGCCCCAACAGAAGGCAAAAGTAGGTTACATCACTTGGTTACATGCCAGCCCAAAGATGCCGACAGAGTGGGATTATGCCCACAATGGTCATTTATCTAATGTAATCCAGAGTGAACTTTTAGCACCAACCTACACACACACCTCAGCTAAATGCTATTAGTCATCAGGCAGACCAGACAAAAATGGAAATAGCGCAACATAAAATCTGCCTTCCTACGAAAAACAACTTCAAACTTAGATTGTAATGGTCATCTTGTAGACCAACAGGGGCATATTATTATCATGTGCCCAATCTTCAGCCCTAAAGTCACAGCTAGAAGCAAAAGAGGATTCATATACTAGAACACATTTGGGATACCCATTACAGAATTTTAAAAAGCATATAAGATGAAATCCTGTAAGGAAAAAGGCAACCTCTCAATTGAACATCCCACTGAATTCTTAACTCATGGCTTGAGATTCACCTGCCAGAAAAGACCCAGAAAACCACTGCCTCCTCCTTTCCCACTCTCAGCAGGGTGACCTTTTTTCCCCTACAATACTCTAAGTAAAGTGAAAGTCGCTCAGTCGTGTCCAACTATACAGCCCGTGGATTTCTCCAGGCCTGAATACTGGAGTGGGTAGCTGTTCCCTTCTCCAGACAATACTCTAAGAGTATCCTTAAAATAGTATGTGGCAAGACTCTGGGAAAAACAACAGAATTACAAGGAACATCATTTTCTATAATCTTTTCCTTCTTGCTCTTATTTTGCCTACCTATTCTGAGCCCAGCCTCCATCTCTCTAACCTAGACTCTTCACTCTTCTCTTTGATCACTGCTGCTGCCGCTAAGTCACTTCAGTCGTGTCTGACTCTGTGCTACCCCAAAGACGGAAGCCCACCAGGCTCCCCCATCCCTGGGATTCTCCAGGCAAGAACACTGGAGTGGGTTGCCATTTCCTTCTCCAATGCATGAAAGTGAAAAGTGAAAGTGAAGTCGCTCAGTCGTGTCTGACTCTTAGCGACCCCATGGACAGCGCAGCCTACCAGGCTGCGCTGTCCATGGGATTTTCCAGGCAAGAGTACTGGAGTGGGGTGCCATCCGCTCTAGCTATTACTCCTACCCCTATCCTCCCTGACCTCCTCTTCACCATCCCTTTCTTCCCACTCCTTGGAACTTGCCATACTCCAGCCCAGTTTCTGCACTAGCTAGTCCCTAAACCTGGAAGGTTCCTCCTGTATTTTTGCAAAGCTGGCTCCTTTTTATTTAAAGCTCAACTTCAGTGTTTCCTTCTCAGAAAGGTCTAGACTGTATCCCAGTCAGACACTTCCTATCACAGCACTCACAATCACAAGTAAGAGCTGGTTTTCTTCAGTTCTTATCAAAATCCAATTTGCTTATTTATCTGTCCCCTCCCCACTCTAATGTACGCTCCATGAGAGCATGGACCTTACTGCTATGTTCCTCTTTGTATGCCCACTGCCTAAAACACTGGCTAGCAACTAGTAGCCTGTCGATAAATGTTTGTTGAATGAATGAATTTTGAATTTGTATTCAATGATTCCAAATCAGTTAAGGTGAGAACAGTAGTCATTTTTTTCTTTTGTTGCATTTCTGTGAAACATCCAAACATGCTGTTACTTTTACAATGAAAGCATTAAATATTGTTTTATCAGGCCTGAAAGCCCTGATGAGTAGGATGGAACCCGTTATGATAATTCTAGCAATATGCACATAAACTCAGTTACAGAGGGACAGGATTTACAGACACTTTCTAATCATCAAAGGATCCCTAAAATTTGGGAACCATCTCTTCAAGTTCTTTAGAAAACAGTTCCAGACTCAAAAGGACTTCCAAAGAAAATATCAACACCAAAGTAGGAATCATTACACTTCACTCTGAAATCCATACTAAAGGCTAAAGAAGCACTACTTTCCAGCCCCCCACCCCAACCAACAAAACATCAACAAAGAGATCTTCTTTTCAAATCATTCTTTGCTAAATAATTTTTTCACATCCGTTACAGTTTGTATTCTTCCCTGAAAGAAAATTAAGCAAATCATGCTGTCTCATGTAAGACCACCTATACACAAAGAATAAGCTAAATAAATAAGATGGAAATCTGCACAAGCCAAATGTGTCACTGAAGACTTGTGTGCCAGACACACAAAAGAAAAAATAAGAGAGCTATTGTCCAATTGTAGTAACAAAAGAGTAATACGGGGTTTTCTGTTCTCCAAAGTGCATCATGAAGTGTGGGTGGAGAGAAACAAGAAATCTAGAATTAGCCTAACATCAAATCATTTTGGAAAGAGTTGACAACATTTAAATTCCTCACACATAAAGTATTTAGAGCAAGAGACCTTGATTCCTGGGCTATGATGCCATTTAGGAATCCTTGCAAGGGCTTTGGAATTCCAGTATTCAGAGGATAAAACGCTCATTTTAATCGGGAGCGACCAGGGATTGAGAGATACTCCCAAAGACAGCTTGTAACTGAAGTATTACAAAGCTTGCAGTTAAGACCTGGGATGGAGGCAGAACACCAAATTCAAAAGAGGTAACCAAGATACCAAGTGCAATAAAGAAAAAAAAAAAAAAAACACCACAATTACCACCTAGTCACGGAGAATTAAAGTGGAAAGGAGGGCTATGCACCGGAGAAGATGGTTGGGGGGGGGGGGGAATGGGGAAAAAAAAAAAACAATACATTTGTCACTCTGTCCCACTTCCTATACAGGATACGGGCAAAGCTTCCAGCCCCATCACCTCAAGCACAGATGGTTATCGTATATAGCAAAGGTGCATAGGAAGGACTTCAGGTCTGAGCCCCTTAATTCCAGGGCTGTTAATGATTAAAGAGGAAGATGGGGGTGGGGAGGTAGATGAGGGCGGAGGGAGCTGGAGATTCACCCACCACCTCTCGTTTGGGCTCCTACCTCACGGCGCTTACAAGGCGCAGAGGACCAGAGTCCGTACCCCCTCCAGGGCAGCTCCGGCCCCCAGAGCCCCAGGCCCTGGGTTGAGGGGGTGCTGGCGGTGAGGAGGCAGGGGCAGTAGGTAAGTTTTCTGAGCCCTGCGGCTGACACGCCACAGGCTCCCCTCACAGCCTCTCCTTCCAGCGGGACCAGTCCAGACAAGGAGCTGATTTCCACGCCTCCCCTTCCACCCCCCTCCCCTTTCTCGAAGGTACCCAGCCCCCGCCCCTTCATCTCCCAAAGCCTCCCCTTTTCCTCAACCCCCCCCCTCAAACTCACAGCTGCTCCAGAGGTTCCTCCAGTCAAACCCTTTCTGGAAACGACGGCGGCCCGGCGGGTCCAAAACACCTACCATCCCCGCTCGCGTTTTCAGGTTCCCTACCCCCTCCGCCGCCGCCGCCGCCGCCTCTTCTCCCACCACTGCCGCCGCCTCCCCTTCATCTGCCGCCCACCAGCGGCGGCCGCCCCGAAGCCCCGCCCCCTCCATCGCCTCCTGCATCATCACTTCCGGTAACCCCGCAGGCCGCCCGCCTCGGAAGGCGGAATAGGAAAGGAGAGAGGAGGGAACAAGTGGCAGTTTGCGTCATGACGTACGCAAAGACGTACGAAGCTGTCGCCAAGTAAGGGCAAAGACTTAGCAACGCGGAGGGAGGGCTAGGAAGAGATGGAGTGGACCATTTTTTTTCGCTGGAATAGGGTAGCGAGAGGAGAACGAAAAGGGGAAAAGGGAATTAAGGAAAGGATGAGTTTGGCTATCTTGTTGGGTATACGGCGGAGCGTGATTTAGAGTTTGAAGTTTAACGAAGGGTCGAGCCTACCCTCGACTTTGGACTAATGCTCCCACAGAAGTCCGTCCGGTGGTTTGGTCCGGTCTGGCCTACCAGACCTGCTAGAGCGCTCAGTCCGCCGCCGCTCAGCTGCGCTCCCGGCGCCGCCTTCTCCCAGCCTGCCGGAGGCTGCGGTGCTTCTGTGGGTGGGGGAAGGCTGGACTGACGCAGAGTGAGTGTTGAGGATGGAGACGCCGACTCCTGGCGCGGGAAACGGGGAAGGGGTGGACTCCTCAGGGGCAGGGATGGGGTGGGGGTGGGGGGTACGATGTTGCTAGGAGACGAGCCTGTGTGACCCCAGCCTCGCGAGGTCTGTTTGGTGTCACCGCTGCTCGCCTCAGGAACCTGCTAAGGGAAGCGGCTTGAGGGCCAGGAAGGGGAGGCCTGGTTTGGGAACGCTGAAATGCCGATTTGGGGCCCACCTCTGAATCCTTTGGATTCCCCCAATGTATTGATGAATGGGAGATTAATAGGGATAAACCCGGAGGCCAGGCGTCTAGCCGAGGAAGGTTGACACAAACGAGTACGCTGCACGATACTGAGATTTTCTAAGATAATGAGAACTAGCTTCTTAAATCCTTTGGTCCACGAAAGACGTTGCTACGTGAATTTTTCGAGTCCGGGAGTAACTTAAAAAGTAAATCAATAAGGTAGATATCAGCAAGTAAGAAATGCCCCAAAGGAATGCCCCAAAGGAACTCATATTAGGTGAAGTGATAGAAGATAAGGGGAAAGTGAAAGTCGCTCAGTCCTGTCCAACCCTTTCCGACCCCATGGAGTGGGTAGCCGTTCCAGTTTTCAGGGACTCTTCCCAACCTAGGGATCGAACCCAGGTCTCCCTCATTGCAGGCAGATTCTTTACCAGCTGAGCCACAAGGGAAGCCCAGAAGATGAGGGGAGGGCCACTCTAAATCGGATAGGGCTGTTCAGAGGAGGCGGGGTTTGCAGAAATCCCAGAAAAGAGGGAAGCTAGGGAATGAGCTTTCGAGGTGGAGAAAAAAACCAACGGGAGGGTATCTAAAGAAGGAAACGGCGAGAAAGTTAGATTCTTGGATCAGAAAGGGAAGAACAAGAGCCACAGTGGTCTGTGATGGAGAAGTGGCATGGCCTGATCAAGCATAGCTTAGCCCAAGGCGAGAGCTTAACTGTTGGGTTACTGGAGGGTTTAAGAAGGAGTGACAGATCTCATTTACAGTTTTAGACAATCATTCTTGGCTCCTGGATAGAGAAGGGTCAGACCTGTTTGGCAGCTGTTGCAGTAGGCCAAGGGAGAGGTGACAGTGAAATGGAAGAATTAAATTCAGAATGTATTCTGAAACTAGAACTTGCAGGACTTGTTGCCAAATTGGATATGAAGTGTATGTGAAAGGATGGAACCAAAGATGACTCCTCAGAAAACAGTTTGGAAGGCACTCTATTCTTTTAAACATACTAGTTTTGATAAGTTTGTTAACTGTCCAGGTAAAGACGTTGAGAAGTTAAATATGAAAATCAGGGAAAATTCAAGAGAGATAATAAATGTAGCAATTTATTCCTAAATCACCTAAGAAGAGAGTGTAGATAGAGAGGAAGGCCTCTGTGGGAAGCCCTATTTTTCTTTGTTAATCAAGGAATAAAAAGTAAATTTAAGAATGCTGATGAAGTTTTTAAATTGGGCAATTTTGGCTTAGCTGTTGTGCTGTTAAATGTTTTTGTATTGAAACATATTCTTGGCGGGGTGGGGGAGAGGAAGGCCATTGAACTCCTTGGGGCTCTTTACATTTAGAGATCCAGAGAAGGAAAAGCTAGCAGAGGAGACTGTTAGATATAAAGCCTCAAAGATAAAAGGAGGCCCTGTAATATTCTTGAATAATGGGACCCACCCTCATAATCACTGAGACTCAGCCTGGAAGTTCTAGCTCAAATCTCTTCCTTTTCCTCTGCCAGCTGTCAGTGCTTTTGGACTCCTGCTTAGGTGGTTTGTGTTCACTGTAACAAACCTTACTTTGCTTATTGTTTATGGGTCTGACTATCCTGTGAACTGTTTCTTCTTTGTGCCCTGTTGGCTCCTAGTTCAGCGCTTCGCCCATAGAGCCCAGTGTATAGGAACTGTGTGTCCTTAATGTATAAACTATGAATTTCAACACCTGACAAAGGAGCGTTTGTCCCTGATGTTGCTGCCGCCTCCATCACTAGATATGGTTGATTTCATAAAATCTTTCGAAAGAGTATCAAAAGAATATTCAGAAGGGACTTCTCTGGCCGTCCAGCGTTTAAGACTCCATGCTTCCACTGCAGGGATTGCTGGTTTGATCCCTGATTTGGGAACTAAAATCCCATATACCAAAAAAAGAAGAATCAGAAGGCTTGGATTTCAGTCTTGGGTCACCACTGACCAGCAGAATGGCCCTGTTCTTTGAGTTTAAGGGGTTACATACAGATTGGCCTAGATTACAAACTGCCTGAAAACATGGTTTGGCCCATAAATTGATCTAAATTATTTTTTTTAATTTACTTGCCAGATTAAAAAATTCAGTTTTCAGCTTCATTTGAAAAAGTGACAATCTGGCAACACCAGCCTGAGTTTCCTGCACAGCAACAGTCAGCTGGAGCCAGTGAGATTCTTTTCCCTTCCTCTACCTGCCTGACCCCTATGGAAATTTGATTTGCAGTTCTTGGTTTAGAGCTCTGCTGTCTGTCTGTACGCACAAACTACATGTAACTATTTCAATTTAAATGAAGTAAAATAAAAAATGCAGTTCCTCAGATGTACTCACCATATTTCAGGCACCCAGTGCCAGTGACTACCCTGTTGGACAGCAAAGATAGAAAATATTCCCAACGTTGAAGAAAATTCTATTGGTCAGTGTTGGACTGGAGGAACTTAAAGATGCTCTCAGGTCTAATCATTCTGCACACTAAAGATGATAGTGTGGCTGTCCATGGATAGTAAAGTCATTGCTCCTACTCCGAAGGAAATTTGTCTAGTAAAGAGCTCCTGTGTCTCTGCAGATAGGGAAAGTGGTTCATTCAATAGTTGGTGGGTACTTGGAAACTCATGAAGGCGGAGACCCCCTGTGCGGAGTAAGGGCTATATATCAGATGGTTGGATCAGGGGTCAGGTGTATCTAAGGTTATAACCAGAGCCCTTTTGTCTGCTTCTTAATCCAATTCCTTAGGACTTATCACAAAGAAGGGGTTTGAATGTCTTAAATGGTTCGTGTTCTCTGACTTACGTAGTTCCTTTGAAGAGTTTAAATCTTGGATAATTAAGTTATGGATGAATGACTGGGGTTGATCTTTAGCATTGACCAAGTTCTCTGATGGCTCAGATGGTAAGGAATCTGCCTGAAATGCAAGAAACTCGGGTTCAGTCCCTGGGTTAGGAAGATCTCCTGGAGGAGGGAATGGCTACCCACTCTAGTGTTCTTGCCTGGAGAATTCCTAGGACAGAGGAGCCTGGCAGTTGCAAAGAGTCAGACACGACAGCAAATAACTCAACACCTAGTGCCCACATATACAACACACTTCCACACACACCTCCTACTTCTGGTAATTTGTTCTCATTTCTCTGATTGACCTCATCTTTGTCTCTTAAAATATGATGATAAGAAAGCAGTTACTTCCATTTCTTTTTTATTGAGAGACTGAAACTTGGTGTCCATTTAGAGTTTCTATCCCTGAGAGGGCAAATAGCTGAACATCTCAATGGTTACTATAGCCTGATTGGAGTTCCCCTTACAAGTATAATCTTGTGTGTGCTCCTGTGCTGATATATTTAGAATGAATATATGTGCCTTATATGATCTTGTTTGGGATAGTTTAGAAACCTTCCAGACATAAATATTTTTGATTTTTCCCTGTGTTCTAAAGATTTCCTGTGTTACAAAGCCTAACTTAATTTCTCTTCCTTTGTGTATATAATCTATCCTCTCCTCTATGACCCTTAACTCTGACATACCATATTGTCAATTTCTTGTAAAAAGATGCTGTTTCAGAGAATAGCTGTAGTATGATTAAGTACACCACACAAGCATATCCTGAGATATGCAAAGCAATGTGTGGCATTACACTTCCCTTTTTGGATTCTAGTAACCAAAAACTGAATCCCAGTCAGGAAATAAGTCCATGGGGTATGTGTGGGGCAATGAGATGAGGCCCATAGTTTATCTTGAAAGTTATTCAGTTTAGATAAGATGATACTGTATAGGATATGGAAATGCATTAGAAAATAGGGAAGGATAACAGATCTAGGAGAAAAGTGCACTGAAGGGTAAGCAAGCAAGAAGTAAGAGATAAAGGAAGAAAAATAGGAAGGGAAGCTTGGACATGCTCTTGATATTGGCACCTGCATTGTATTTCCAGTAAGAAGTATGTGCTGTGGTCTGAAGATAAGCAATGCCTCCAGCAGGGTTGGTTAGTCATACTGAAGAACAATAGCTCTTTACTGTACATGGATTATTAATAATCAGAGGGAAACAGCTTTAGGAAAATCCATTACTACCACAAAGCAATAAATTTACCAACACAGAACACATTTCTTTTCCCTCCTCTGCAGACAAAGTTTAGCATAGATAAAAGAAGCCTCACTGCTCCTCCTTTATTTCCTATTTCAGGTAACATTTTGCCTTTGTTAACTCCCAATGCTAAGTGATTTACATGGATAATTATGAACAATCCTTACAGCAGTTCTTTGAAGAAGGTTCTATTGTTACCCCATTTTAAGAAATTGAGGCTCTGGAAGATTAATATCTTGCCTGATGTGGTGAAGTCAGTATTCAAACTCCAATTAGTTCATTGTTTGTATTATATCTCTCTTCTTTACATGTGTGGAAATTTTTTGAATGCCTGAAATCAAGGTAGTCATTCTCTGTTCTGCTATCCTGGGCAAGAAAATCTGTTTGCTTTGACATTATAAGAGCACTTCAATTCCGTGCAGGTTTTCCAGATGACTGAAGCTTTAAATTATAATTTTGGGAGCTGGTTTGAACCCTGATCATTTGCGTTCAATGGACCTTATTCCCCCAAAGGATTGTTTTTATGAAAAAAAAGTACCAGAACCTCATTTTTCTATGTGTTTGTTTCTGTCGACTACATATACATTCACAACCTGAAAGTAGAGTGTTTTACTTGGTGGGAATGTTAGGACTCCAAGCCCGGGAGACAGAATTTCATTTAGCCCCAAGAGACTTCTCTGAGGAAGCAGAAGAGAGAGTCAGGCTATATACAAGTTTGCAACAAAGTGGTCAGGCAGACTGAACATCAATTATTGTTAAGTATGGAAAACCAGATACCAAGTTAAAGGAAGGCAATGGCACCCCACTCCAGTACTTGCTTGGAAAATCCCATGGATGGAGGAGCCTGGTAGGCTGCAGTCCATGGGGTCTCTAAGAGTCAGACACAACTGAGCGACTTCACTTTCACTTTTCACTTTCATGCATTGGAGAAGGAAATGGCAACCCACTCCAGTGTTCTTGCCTGGAGAATCCCAGGGACGGGGGAGCCTGGTGGGCTGCCGTCTGTGGGGTCACAAAGAGTCGGACACGACTGAAGTGACTTAGCATAGCATAGCATAGCACTCTTCTATGTATGGGAAGATATAAGAATCTGAGAATATTGAAGTCATTTCTTCATATGCATTTCAGCTGTCTGAGGCCAGCATCCTGCTTTTTTTTTTTCTTTCACTATTCCCTCCTCCCCCCACCCACCACCCCCCACCGCAGAGCTCCTCAGCAATCACCATGGAGAGTAGCGGGGCATGTGATCTACTAGATCACAGGCATTGTGTCCCTTTTTGGAAGCCCTCATTCACATTTGGAGGCCCGAAATCACTGATGGCTTTTACATCCTTGTTTATTGATATGGCAGGAAATATTCAATTTCACAGTTCTAAACTTCATGGAAACATAGTATATCATTTCAGTCCTATAGGCAAACCCTGCTGCTTCTGCTGCTGCTGCTGCTAAGTCACTTCAGTCGTGTCTGACTCTGTGCGACCCCATAGACAGCAGCCCACCAGGCTCCCCCATCCCTGGGATTCTCCAGGCAAGAACACTGGAGTGGGTTGCCATTTCCTTCTCCAATGCATGAAAGTGAAAAGTGAAAGTGAAGTCGCTCAGTCATGTCCGACCCTCAGCAATCCCATGGACTGCAGCCTTCCAGGCTCCTCCGTCCATGGGATTTTCCAGGCAAGAGTACTGGAGTGGGGTACCATTGCTGCTAAGTGGCCTTAGAAGAACTTCAGAGTGAGGGTTAGGTAATAGCTGTGTAGACTGCTCTGCTGCTGCCGCTGCTAAGTCGCTTCAGTTGTGTCTGACTCTGTGCGACCCCATAGATGGCAGCCCTCCAGGCTCCGCCGTCCCTGGGATTCTCCAGGCAAGAACACTGGAGTGGGTTGCCTGGAAGTAATAAGACTGCTTTCCCAAATAACACTTAAATCTTCAGTTCTTCATCCTGATACCCAGTGCCACTCTTGAAAACATCATTGTGAGGGTTAATTAGTATTTTTAAATGCTTTAGGATCTTCTGTTGTGAAGCCTGGCCCAAATACCAATGCATATATCTCAGGATGAGAATGAAAATCACTGGTAATTATTCTGTGTGGGTAATTTTTTTCTTCTAACAAAAATATTTTAAGCTCCAATTCTGCCAGGCATGGGAGTATAAGGGATAAGACAAGATCCCAACCTTATTCCCTCTCCCCCTCCCAAAACACAGTGAAGGAAGAAATGCAGGTCAAATAGAAAATTATATTAGAGTAGTAAGAACCTAGCGTGAAGACATTGGCCTAGTGTGAAGAAGACAGTCTGTTAAAAGTGATGAAAGCCAAAGGATGAGAATCAGCAGTTAAGCAAAAAATAAAAGAATATTTCAGTTGTATGAGTTGGAATCTTCCATTTGCAAAAAGGAGGAATCCCAGGTCTAAGGAAACAGGGCAGCAGGACACAGGATAGGTAACAGTTGGTGCTTGGTGAACTTAAAAGTGGATTTCTCTGGGTGAGTTTTACAATCACCCCCCTCCCCCCCACAAATCATAAAGTAGTTGGGAGAGAAATTTGGCTACATTATATTCATTGGTGATGACTTTTAAAACTTTATACATAGAGACAGATCTTGAAAGAATGGATGGAAAGAGTCTCCTTCCACCTAGGGTTTGGAAGTCAGTTAACTTCCCTTCGGGGAAGGCAATGGCACCCACCCCAGTACTTTTGCCTGGAAAATCCCATGGATGGAGGATCCTGGTAGGCTCCAGTCCATGGGGTCGCTAAGAGTCGGACACGACTGAGCGACTTCACTTTCACTTTTCACTTTCATGCATTGGAGAAGGAAATGGCAACCCACTCCAGTATTCTTGCCTGGAGAATCCCAGGGATGGGGGAGCCTGGTGGGCTTCCATCTATGGGGTCGCACAGAGTCGGACACGACTGAAGCGACTTAGCATAGCATAACTTCCCTTGCCTTTCTGTCCCTTGTTTGTACTGCAACACTTTTTGTTCAGTAGATGGCAAAGCCTCCCGGGAGTGCAACATTTGAAATCTTGACATTCCTGAGACCAGAGTCATTCTTCTATAAATTTCATCTGAGGAAAGGGAATTTTTGTCTCTGCTCTTAACTCCTTAGTGTTCATGCGGTGCTGTCTTTCCAAAGGTGAAATAAAGTGTTCCAGGGGTGGGGAAGATGATGAAGTGGATAAAGCCCCTAGTCCTAGCAAATTTTCCCATGCGTGCATGCTTGCTAAGTGGCTTCAGTCATGTTAAACTCTTGGCCACCCTATGAACTGTAGCCTGCCAGGCTCCTCTGTCCATCAGATTCTCCAGGCAAGAATCCTGGAGTGAGTTGTCATGCCCTCCTCCAGGGGATCTTCCCAACCCAGGGATTGAACCTGCATCTCTTTTGTCTCCTGCATTGGCAGGCAGGTTCTTTAGCAGTAGCTCCACCTGGGAAGCCCAATCTTCCCATAGGCCTCCTGCAAAACTAGATTTAGACATGCCAAGTACTTAACCAGTATTTTCATTCTCAATAGCAAGTGGAAGAGTGTGTGGGTGGTGCTCTTTTTTTTTTTTTTTTTTTTAAAGGAAATTGATCACTGCTTCTCTCAAGTCCCCATTACTGACTCCAAAATGAAAACAGGGAAAAAGTTGGAGCTAGAAAAATAACCATCTAGCTTTTTTGGCTCTTAATCCCAGCTTTCCTGTCAATTAGGTAGCATTAGGCAAGACTCTCGGAGAAGGAAATGCCACCCCACTCCAGTACTCTTGCCTGGAAAATCCCATGGATGGAGGACCCTGGTGGGCTACAGTCCATGGGGTCACTAAGAGTTGGGACACGACTGAGTGACTCCACTTTCACTTTTCACTTTCATGCATTGGAGAAGGAAATGGCAACCCACTCCACTGTTCTTGCCTGGAGAATCCCAGGGACAGGGGAGCCTGGTGGGCTGCCGTCGATGGGGTCGCACAGAGTCGGACATGACTGAAGTGACTTAGCAGCAGCAGCAGCAGGCAAGACTTCACCATCTGCAAGGTTAGTTAGAATCACCAAATACTTATGGTATAGTTTGAAATACAACATGTTTTAAAAAAGGTAAATCAGGTCAGGCCAGTATACTGTTACTTGCCTAAAACCTACCAGTGTCTTCTTTTGCTCTTAGACTACAAATGAAACTACTTTCCAAGGCCTGCTTTCCCAACCTGTGTTGGATTCTATACACCTATTGCCTCACTTCCCCCATAGACTCTCAATTGTGTTAACACTGAGATTGGTTCCCACTTCATAGCCTTTGTCCCTACTGTTCTTTCTTCCTGCATCTTCTTCCCCTGAACTCTTACCATTTATAGGTTCCTTGACACCATTCAAGACCCAACTCAAATATCACTGACTACCCAAAATAATCACCACCTCTTCTCATCTATATCATATCATTGTTTCATTCTTTGAGAATACATATCACCAAGAAAAATCGTTTTTCTTGTATATCATCTGCCTCTGCCACTTGGATATAAACTGTAGGCCAGGGACCGTGGCTTCTTGTTTATCACTATATGCCTAGAACTGCATGTACCTGGCACATGGCACTGAATAAATGTTAGATGGATGAATGGATAGATTCTTGGGAGGGAAGAGTAAGACCTGCAGGGTAGTAGTGTTGTAATGAGTGCTGGTATCTCTTCTGTGATGTCAGCTCCCTTTGAAGTGTCAGGAACAGTGTTGCTACAGGGAACAGAAGATTCAAGCAGTCCAGCCAAGTGCACGGCCTCCTCTAAAGGTGCTGATGTGTAACATCATTACTGAGGAACGACAGTTGCAGGGGAGGGGTGGATAACATAAGGTGCAGACCTTATAAAAGGGTAATTGCAATTCACATCTAGGTACAAAAAGAATGGTTTTTTGCTCTTTGTAGGAAGGGAATAGAATTTAGTTCCCATTGTCACAACTGGCTAAGTTCTTTAAAGCAATCAGCAAACATTCAACCGCATTTACTTAGATTGAGCAGCCTAAGTAATTAAAAGTTGGTGGTCTGACTCAAGACTTTGATTTTGAATCTGGCTCCACCTCTTCCTTTCCTTGTGACTGTACTCAAGTTACTTAACCTCTTTTTGCATCAGGATCCTCTTTTATAAAATAGGATAATGTGTTTACCTTATAGAACAGTGATGATTATGGGAATTAATATATATGTATGTAAAGTACCTAGAAAGCCTGGCACAGAGTAATTACAAAGTAAGTGTTTTTGTTGTTTAGTCAGTAAGTCGTTTCTGATTCTTTGTGAAGCACACCAGGCTTCTCTATCCTTCACTATCTCCCAAAGTTTGCTCAAATTAATGTCCATTGAGTCGGTGATAGCTATTACTATTATTTTTATTCCTTTAGTGAGCAAAATACAGTCCCTGCCCTCCAGAAGAAGGGAGGAAAGGAGGAAAAAGACACAGTGAAACTGGATGTGATAAAAGCAGAGAAAGAGGCGCTCCAAAAAAGGCTTCAGAGTAAACTAGTATCTACAAGTTGGCATGGCCAGCCAAAACAGGCATCCTGAGTGAAAAAGTTAGCCAGAACAAACACCACAGTAGAATGCCATAGAGCTCCATTTTCCATAGTTTTTCTGGGGACTCCTCCACATCATAATTTTTACTATTATATTCCTATATTTTACACCAGGTTAAAAATTTCTCTAATATGTATAAAGGTAGAACTACAAAATAGAAATCACTTTAAGTCATGGGTTTCAGTTCAGTTCATTTCAGTCGCTCAGTCATGTCCAGCTCTTTGCAACCCCATGGACTGCAGCATGCCAGGCCTCCCTGTCAGTGACCAACTCCTGGAGTTTACTCAAACTCATGTCCATTGAGTCAGTGATGCCATCCAACCATCTCACCCTCTTTCATTGTCTTCTCCTCCTGCCTTCAATCTTTCCCAGCATCAGGGTTTTTTCTAATGAGTCAATTCTTCACATCAGATGGCCAAAGTATTGGAGTTTCAGCTTCAGCATCAGTCGGGAATGAATATTGGGACTGATTTCCTTTAGGATAGACAGGTTGGATCTTATTGCAGTTCAAGGGACTCTCAAGAGTCTTCTCCAACACCACAGTCCAAAAGCATCAATTCTTCAGTGCTCAGCTTTCTTTATAGTCCAACTCTCACATCCATACCTGACTACTAGAAAAACCATAGCCTTCACTATATGGACCTTTGTTGGCAAAGTAATATCTCTGCTTTTGAATATGCTATCTAGGTTGATCATAACTTTCCTTCCAAGGAGTAAACGTCTTTTAATTTCATGGCTGCAGTCACCATCTGCAGTGATTTTGGAGCCCAAAACAATAAAATCAGCCACTGTTTCCAATGTTTCCCCATCTATTTGCCATGAAGTGATGGGACCTGATGCCATGATCTTCGTTTTCTGAATGTTGAGCTTTAAGCCAACTTTTTCACTCTCCTCTTTCACTTTCATTAAGAGGCTCTTTAGTTTTTCACTTTCTGCCATAAGGGTGCTGTCATCTACATATCTGAGGTTATTGATATTTATCCCAGAAATCTTGATTCCAGCTTGTACTTCATCCAGCCCAGCGTTTCTCATGATGTACTCTGCATGTAAGTTAAATAAACAGGGTGACTATATACAGCCTTGATGTACTCCTTTTCCTATTTGGAACCAGTCTATTGTTCCATGTCCAGTTCTAACTGTTGCTTCCTGACCTGCATACAGATTTCTGAAGAGGCAGGTCAGGTGGTCTGGCATTCCCATCTCTTGAAGAATTTTCCACGGTTTGTTGTGATCCACACATTCAAAGGCTTTGGCATAGTCAATAAAGCAGAAGTAGATGTCTTTCTGGAGCTCTCTTGCTTTTTTGATGATCGAGCGGATGTTGGCAATCTGATCTCTGGTTCTGCCTTTTCTAAAACCAGCTTGAACATCTGGAAGTTCACAGTTCACGTATTGCTGAAGCCTGGCTTGGAGAATTTTGAGCATTACTTTACTAGTGTGTGAGATGAAGGCAGTTGTGTGGTAGTTTGAGCATTCTTTGGCATTGCCTTTCTTTGGGATTGAAATGAAAACTGAATTTTTCTAGTCCTGTGGCCACTGCTGAGTTTTCCAAATTTGCTGGCATATTGAGTGCAGCATTTTCAGAGGATCATCTTTTAGGATTTGAAATAGATCAACTGGAATACCATCACCTCCACTACCTTTATTTGTAGTGATGCTTCCTAAGGCCCGCTTGACTTCACATTCCAGAATGTTTGGCTCTAGGTGAGTGAGCACAGCATCATGATTATCTGGATCGTGCATTTGGTGGGCTATTAAAACACATTAAGAGAATTACAGTAAGAAAATAAATATTATATTATACATGAAAAATTACCTCACCAACCAATCTTTGGGACACTTGCTTTAGGGGAAAGTTCTGACTATGTCCTGAGGCCAAAATGTACTAGCAATGACATTTATCAGCCTTTTCTTAATAGTACAGGCTGCACATGGTAGGTGCTTGATAACAAGTTTTATCCTGGCACTGTGTTTATACATGTAGTATGACTTGAAGAAAAGAGCCCAATTTCCAGTCACAGTTCCTCCCAGGCACACTTCCTATCTCTTATCTTTCCTCATCTGGGATTTGCAGGGTTAAGGAAGTGAAAAGCAGAATTTGAAGAACTATCAGTCTCAGGATAAAAGTTACAAAACTTTTAAGAAGTTCTAAATGTAAGAACTGATTTCACAGACAGTTGTGATTGCAGTTCAGTTGTGGTCCTCTAAACAACTTAATATTCTTTATATCGCCCATAGGAGAATCCCAGCAAACCCCTCTGCATCAGATCAACCCTGATACTAGTGAAGAAGGATAAGGGCTGATTTAATGGCCATAGCACCCTGAACGAGCCTGATCTCGTCTGATCTCGGAAGCTAAGCAGGGTCAGGCCTGGTTAGTACTTGGATGGGAAACCGTCTGGGAATACCGGGTGCTGTAGGTGTTTTTTATTCTTTTCATTGAACTTCCCTGGTGGCTCAGACAGTAAAGTGTCTGTCTACCATGCAGGAGACCCAGGTTCGAGCCCTGGGTTGGGAAGATCCCCTGGAGAAGGAGATGGCAATCCACTCCAGTACTATTGCCTGGAAAATCCTGTGGACAGAGGAGCCTGGTAGGCTACAGTCTATGGGGTCACAAAGAGTCGGACATGACTGAGCGACTTCACTTCACTTCACTAACCCTGCATCAATAGTGAGAGATAATTGATAATTAGAGGAGTAAATGTTGGTTTCAAGCCATTAAATCCAAAAGGAGGAAAACTCTTAGGGAAAAGGCACTTTTCCTAAATACGTTGCTTCCTAGGAATAGAAATATAAACCAAAAGGAAAATAGCTTAAAATTTTTTTTTTTTTCACTTACATGGCTGATTTTGTTTCTAGAATCACAAGGTTTGTAACACCCACTTGTTAATAGTATGTAATACAGCTTAGCCTGTCTGTGGAAATCTTTTGGACTTGAGTTTTCTGGGTCATCTAGTGTTGGAAAGGGAAACATCACTTATTTCCCTTTCAGGATTAGGGTTTTTTGCAGCATGTGAGCCTCTCTTGTAGAGCACAGGCTCCAGAACACAAGAGCTCAGCAGTTGCCCCTAGGCATGTGGGATTTTAGTTCCTTGACCAGGGATCAAACCAGCTTCCCCTGCATTGGGAGGCAGATTCTCAATCATGGTATCACCAGGGAAGTACCAGGATTAGTTTTCAAAACACTTAAACATTAAAGTGTTTTGAAAATGATCCTATTAAATACGAGTTGTTAGTTCTGCTTCTTACCTCAAGTATTGTAATGGCAAGGCTTGTGTATCAGATATAAATAGTATCATCAGTTAAAGTATGAAGCTGTGGTTCTTAGAGTAGTAGAAAAAAAGAAATGAAAGTCAGACTTTGGAGAAGGTTGCTGCTGTTTTAATATGCCAGATCGCCTTCACCTTCCTCTTTTGGTATTGTGCGGTCAAGGAAGTTTAATCTGTTAATGACAGGAAAGTGAAGCAGTTGTGAATAGAAGTTTGTTGCAGACTCTGCTCCTCACAGGAACTGACTCATGTATTTTTGTATGAAACCATGGAGTTTTAGGGATAGCCAGAAACTCAGAAACCTGTTTCTTTACCAGGAAAAACATCAATTCTGTGAGTTTTCATTATGATTAGCCATAATGCATGATGGTCTCTCTTACTTTGTATGAATTCCTTTTAAGTATTTTTTCCTGTGAGGTGTAATGGATGTTGGGCTTCCCTGGTAGCTCAGCTGGTAAAGAATCCTCCTGCGATGCGGGAGACCTGGGTTCTATCCCTGGGCTGGGAAGATCCCCAGGAGGAGGGCATGGCAACCCACTCCAGTATTATTCTTGCCTAGAGAATCCCCATGGACAGAGGAACCTGGCGGGTACAGTGCATGGGGTCGTAAAGAGGCAGACACGACTGAGCAACTAAGCATAGCACAGCATAGTCCACGTCAAAATGAATATCAGGTATAATGGATATAACTTTAGCCCTTTTAACGTTTGGATTTGGGTGAAGTAGTGATTTCTTAACCATTTGAAAAAATGGTTAAGCCATGGTTTATTCCTCATTGCTTAAGAAAGGTCATCACTGTTAAGATAAGTAGGAGGTACAGCCACTCAGACATTCTCTCTCAGGTGAATTCCTTGAATTCCCTCAGAATTTGTAGATAACACAGCTCCTTCCAGCTCCCATCTGCTTTCTTTAGCTGCCTAAATCCTCATAAGCTTAGGACCAACCTAAAGTGTGGAATCTCCATGTATTATTACCCCTCCACCTTGGGTTGATGCTTTTGAACTGTGGTGTTGGAGAAGAATCTTGAGAGTCCCTTGGACTGCAAGGAGATCCAACCAGTCCATTCTGAAGGAGATCAACCCTGGGATTTCTTTGGAAGGAATGATGCTAAAGCTGAAACTCCAGTACTTTGGCCACCTCATGCAAAGAGTTGACTCATTGGAAAAGACTCTGATGCTGGGAGGGATTGAGGGCAAGAGGAGAAGGGGACGACAGAGGATGAGATGGCTGGATGGCATCACTGACTCGATGAATGTGAGTTTGGGTGAACTCCGGGAGTTGGTGATGGACAGGGAGGCCAGGCCTGTTGCGATTCATGAGGTCGCAAAGAGTCGGACACGACTGAGCGACTGATCTAGTGATGTCGATCTACCTTGGGTTGGAAATGGGTCTTGTTCTCAAAGGGCAATGAGCAGCATATTTCTCAACAGATGATCTGTTTGAAAAAAGTCCTGGACTCATAATGAGGTGTACCACTGCCTGGTCTTGCTACTCACTTGCCAAATCTTCATCTTCACAGCATGCTAATTCATTTTAAAGGCAAATACAGTATTCATTCTCCTAAATCTGACTAATCACAGTCCTCCAGTAGTGAGCTTTCTTTTGCTATCTTATTTGAATTTCTTTTTTAAATCATTTTTTAAATTGAGGTGTTGTTGATTTATAATATTAGTTTCACATGTTCAACATAGTGATTCAAAATTATTATAGATTGTACTCTGTTTAATATAGTTATAAAATATTGACTCTAACCCCTGTGCTATATAATATATCCTGATAGCTTACTGATTTTATACTTCGTAGTTTGTGCTTTTAATCCCATACGTCTCTGTTGCCCCACTGGTAACCAGTAGTTCATTCTCTGTATCTGTGAGTCTGTTTTGTTTAATTCATTCCTTTCTTTTATTTTTTAGATTCCATATATAAGTGATAATAACATAGAGTATTTCTCTTTCTTTGTCTGCTCTAACTAAGTACAGTACCCTCCAATTCCATTCATGTTGTTGCAAATGGCAGAATTTCATTCCTTTTATGGCTGAGTAGTATTACATTGTGTATATATTACATCTTCTTTATCCATTCAGCTGTTGATAGACATTTAGGTTACTTCCCTATCTTGTCTTGTAAACAATGATGTTATGAACATTGGGTGCACTTATCTTTTTGAACTACTGTTTTTCCCAGATACATACCCAGAAGTAGAATTGCTGGGTCATAAGGCAAGAATAAACAGAAGAACTATACAGAAAAGATCTTCATGACCCAAATAACCACGATGGTGTGATCACTCACCTAAAGCCAGACATCCTGGAGTGTGAAGTCAAGTGGGCCTTAGGAAACATCACTACGAACAAAGGTTGTGGAGGTGATGGAATTCCAGTTGAGCTATTTCAGATCCTAAAAGATGATGCTGTGAAAGTGCTGTGCTCAGTATACCAGCAAATTTGGAAAACTCAGCAGTGGCCACAGGATTGGAAAAGGTCACTTTTCATTCCAATCCCAAAGAAAGGCAATGCCAAAGAATGTTCATACTACTGCACAATTGCACTCATCTCACACACTAGTAAAGTAATGCTCAAAATTCTCCAAGCCAGGCTTAAACAGTATGCAAACTGTGAACTTCCAGATGTTCAAGCTGGATTTAGAAAAGGCAGAGGAACCAGAGATCAGATTGCCAACACTGGATCATTGGAAAAGCAAAAAGCAAGGGAGTTCCAGAAAAACATCTACTTCTGTTTTATTGACTATGCCCAAGCCTTTGACTCTGTGGATCACAACAAACTGTGGAAAGTTCTTCAAGAGATGGGAATACCAGACCACCTTACCTGCCTCCTGAGAAACTGGTATGCAGGTCAAGAAGCAACAGTTATAACCAATCATAGAACAACAGACTTGTTCCTAATTGGGAAAAGAGTACATCGAGTCTGTGTGTTGTCACCCTGTTTATCTAACTCATATGCAGAGTATATCATGAGAAATGCCAGGGTGGATGAAGCACAAGCTGGAATCAAGATTGCTGGGAGAAATGTCAATAACCTCAGATACGCAGATGACACCACCCTTATGGCAGAAAGCAAAGAGGAACTAAAGAGCCTCTTGATGAAGTAAAAGAGAAGAGTGAAAAATTTGGCTTAAAAGTCAACGTTCAGAAAACTAATACGGCATCCACTCTCATCACTTTTTGCAAATAGGTGGGGAAACAATGGAAACAGTGACAGATTTTATTTTGTTGGGCTCCAAAATCACTGCAGATGGTGACTGCAATCATGAAATTAAAAGACACTTGCTCCTTGGAAAAAAAGCTATTACCAGCCTAGACAGAAGGAACAGTACTTTGCTGACATAAAGTTCGTCTAGTCAAAGCTATGATTTTTCTAGTAGTCATCTATGGATGTGAGAGTTGGGCTATAGAGAGAGCTGAGCACTGAAAAATTGATGCTTTTGAACTGTGATGTTGGAGAAGACTCTTGAGAGTCCCTTGGACTCATTCAGGAAATCAGTCCCGAATATTCACTGGAAGGCCTGATACTGAAGCTGAAACTCCAATACTTTGGCCACCTGATATGAAGAACTGACTCATTGGAAGAGACCCCGAGGCTGGGAAAGATTGAAGGGAGGCAGAGAAGGGGACAACAGAGGATGAGATGGCTGGATGGCATCACTGATTCAATGGACATGAGTTTGAGCAAGCTCCAGGAGATGGTGAAGGACAGGGAAGCCTGGCATGCTACAGTTCATGGGGTTGCAAAGAGTCGGACACAACTGTGTAACTGAACTGAACTGATGGTAGTTCCATTTTTAACCTTCGAGGAACCTCCATAGGTTTTCCATAGTGGGTACACCAGGTTAGATTCCCACCAACTTTTCCCTTTCCTCCATGTCCTCCCCAATATTTATTATTTATGTTCTTTTTGATGATAGCTGTCTGACAGGTGTGAAGTAATGTCTCATTATGGTTTTGATTTGCATATTTCTGATGATTAGGCTAAGTGTTAGTCACTCAGTCTGGAGAAGGCAGTGGCACCCCACTCCAGTACTCTTGCCTGGAAAATCCCATGGACGGAGGAGCCTGGTAGGCTGCAGTCCATGGGGTTGCTAAGAGTCGGACATGACTGAGCGACTTCACTTTCTCTTTTCACTTTCATGTATTGGAGAAGGAAATGGCAACCCACTCCAGTGTTCTTGCCTAGAGAATCTCAGGGACAGGGAAGCCTGGTGGGCTGCCGTCTATGGGGTCACACAGAGTCGGACATGACTGAAGTGACTTAGCATAGCATAGTCACTCAGTCATGTCTGACTGTTTGCAACCCTGTGGACTGTAGACTGCCAAGACTGTAGACTGTCCATTGAGTTCTCTAGGCAAGAACACTAGAGTGGGTACCCATTTCCTTCTCCAGGGGATCTTCCTGACCCAGGGATCGATCCTGCGTCTCCTGCATTACAGGCAAGTTCTGTACCATGTGAACTACCAGGGATTACTGATGATTACTGATGCTGAGTGTCTTTTCATGTGACAGTGGCCACGTGTATATCTTCTTCAGAAAAACGTCTATTTGGGTCTTCTGCTCACTTTTTAATCAGGTTGTTTTTATTGATATTTAATTGTATGAGCTCTCTGTATATTTTGGATATTAACCTATCAGTCATATTATTTACAAATATTTTCTCCCACTCAGTACGTTGTTTTTCCATTTTGTCAGTGGTTTCATTTGCTGTAAGAAAGCTTTTAAGTTTAATTAGGCCCCATATTAGTTTTGCTTTTGTTTCCTTTGTCTTAGAAAACAAGTCAGAAAAATTGCCACAATTTATGTCAGAGTGTTCTGTGTTTTCTAGGAGTATTATGGCTTTCAGTCTTTCATTTAGTTCTTTAATCTATTTTATCTTCATAAGTGATGTATGATACTGTTATGATAAGCATAACTTTGTAGTATAGTCTAAAGTCAGGGAATGTGTTACCGCCAGCTCTGTTCTTTCTGAAGATGTTTTGGCTATTCAGAGTCTTTTGTGTTTCTATACAAATTTTTAAATATTTGTCCTAGTTCTGTGAACAGTGCCATCAGTATTTTGACAGGGATTGCATTGTATTTGTAGATTGCCTTAAGTTGTATGATAATTTTAACAATATTAATTCTTCCAGTCCAAGATATCCTCTACCTCCTTGAAAGTAAAGTCATTCAATCGTGTCTGACTCTTTGCGACCCCATGGACTGTAGCCTACCAGGCTCCTCAGTCCATGTCAATAGTACTGGAGCAGATTGACATTTCCTTCTCCAGGGGATCTTCCCAACCCAGGGATTGAACCCGGGTCTCCCACATTGTAGACAGACGCTTAACCATCTGAGCCACCAGGGAAGTCTACCTCCTTAGTAGGTTTATTTTGAGATATTTTATTTTTTTGATATGATGATGAATAGAATTATTTAGTTGATTTCTCTGTCTGATAGTTTGTTGTTAGTAGAGACAAATGAAGCAGGTTTCTATATATTAATTTTGTATCCTGCAAATCTACTGAATTTATTGATAAGCTCTAGTAGTTTTCTGGTGGGATCTTTAGAATTTTTTATGTATGGCATCATGCCATCTGCAGACAGTGACAGTTTTACTTCTTCCTTTAAAATTTGGATTCCTTTTATTTTTCTCCTCTGATTGCTGTGGCTAGGACTGCCAAAACTATGTTGAGAGAATAGGCATCCTTATCTTGTTCCTCATCTTAGAGGCAATGCTTTCAGCTTTTCACCATTGAATATGTTATTTTGTCATATATGGTGTTTATTATTTTGAGGGATATCTCCTCTGTGCCCACTTTCTGGGACGCTTTTATCATAAATGGATGTTGAATTTTGTCAAAAGCTTTTTCTGCATCTATTGAGGTGATCCTTTGGTTTTTAATTTTTCAATTTGTTAATGTAGAGTATCACATTGATTTGCTGCTGCTAAGTTACTTCAGTCGTGTCCGACTCTGTGCGACCCCACAGACGGTAGCCCACCAGGCTCCCCTGTCCCTGGGATTCTCCAGGCAAGAACGCTGGAGTGGGTTGCCATTTCCTTCTCCAATGCATGAAAGTGAAAAGTGAAAGTGAAGTTGCTCAGTCGTGTCCGACTCTTAGCAACCCCATGGTCTGCAGCCTACCAGGCTCCTCCGTCCATGGGATTTTCCAGGTAAGAGTACTGGAGTGGGGTGCCATTGCCTTCTCCGACATTGATTTGCAGATATTGATAAATCCCACTTGATCATGGTGTATTACCCTTCTAGTGTATCATTGGATTTTGTTTGCTAATAATTTGTTGAGGATTTTTGCATCTATGTTCATCAGTGATATAGGACTGTAATTTTTGTTATTGTTGTTATGTCTTTGTTTGGTTTTGGGTCAAGGTGATGCTAGGGGCCTCATAGAATGAGTTAGGAAGTGTTCCGTCCTCCAGAATTTTTTGGACTAGCTTGAGAAAGATAGGTGTTAACTCTTCTCTAAATGTTTGGTAGAATTCACCTGTGAAGCCCTCTGGTCCTAGACTTTTGTTTATTGGGAATTTTTAAATTATGATTCAGTTTCATTACTGGTAATTGGACTGTTTATATTTTCTATTTTTTTTCTGGTTCGGTCTTGGCATATTATACATTTCTAGGATTTTCTCCATTTTTTTTCTGTTTTCCATTTTATTGGCATATAGTCATTCCTAGTAATCACTTATGATCCTTTGTATTTCTGTGCTGTTGACTGTAACTTTTCCTTTTTAATTTCTGATTTTATTGATTTGGGCCTTCTCTTTTCATGAGTCTGGCTAAAGATTTATCAATTTTGTTTTTCTTTTAAAAAAAAAATCTGTTGGTTTCATTGACTTTCCTATTTTTAAAAAATTTCTGCTGGCCATGCTGGGTCTTTGTTGCTGCCTATGGGCTTTCTCTAGGTGTGGGAAGCAGGGACTACTCTCTAATCACTGTGCACGGGCTCTCTAGTTGCTGTGTGCAGGCTTCTCAGTGGTGGCGTCTCTTGTTGCAGAGTATGGGCTCCAGGCCATGGGCTTCTGTAGTTGCAGCTCATGGGCTCAGTAGTTGTGACTCACAGGCTCTAGAGTGCTGACTCAGTAGTTGTGGCACATGAGCTTAGTTGCTACACTGCATGTGGCATCTCCTCAGAGCAGGGATCAAACCTCTGTCCCATACATTGGCAGGCAGATTCGTAACCACTGACCCATCAGGGAAACACCTGCGCTGGTCTTTATTATCTCGTTCCTTCCACTAACTTTGAGGTTTGTTTGTTCTTTTTCTAATTCCTTCCTTTAGGTATAAGATTAGGTTGTTTGATATTATTCTTGTTTCCTGAGGTAAGCTTGTATCACTATAAACTTCGCTCTTACAGCTGCTTTTGCTGCCTCCCATAGATTTTGGATCTTTGTGTATTTGTTTTCATTTACCTCTGGGTATTAAAAAAATATTGTGTGTGTGTATACAAATATATGTATATGTACAATATAGGTTTGTATATAACCATAAATATGTGTGTGTGTGTATATGTGTGTGTGTGTGTGTATACACAGATGATTATTTTAAATTGCTAATCTTTGGATTAAAGATCTAAATTTAAGACCAGAAACTATAAAACTCCCAGAGGAAAACATAGGCAAAACACTCTCTGACATAAACCACAGCAGGATCCTCTATGACCCACCCCCCAGAGTAATGGAAATAAAGGCAAAAATAAACAAATGGGACCTAATTAAACTTAAAAGCTTTTGTACAATGAAGGAAACTATAAGCAAGGTGAAAAGACAACCTTCAGAATGGGAGAAAATAATAGCAAACAAAGCAACTGACCAAGAATTAATCTCAAAAATATACAAGCAGCTCCTGCAGCTCAATTCCAGAAAAATAAACAACCCAATCAAAAAATGGGCTAAAGAACTAAACATACATTTCTCCAAAGAAGACATACAGATGGCTAACAAACACATGAAAAGATGCTCAGCATCACTCATTATCAGAGAAGTGCAAATCAAAACCACAATGAGGTACAATCGCATGCCGATAAGAATGGCTGCTATCTAAAAGTCTACAAACAATAAATGCTGGAGAGGGTGCAGAGAAAAGGGAACCCTCTTACACTGTTGTACAGCCACTATGAAGAACAGTGTGGAGATTCCTTAAAAAACTGGAAATGGAACTGCCATACAATCCCACTGCTGGGCATACACACTGAGGAAACCAGAATTGAAAGAGACGTGTACCCCAATATTCATCGCAGCACTGTTTACAATAGCCAGGACACGGAAGCAACCTAGATGTCCACTGGCAGACAAATGGATAAGAAAGCTGTGGTACATATACACAGTGGAATATTACTCAGCTATTTAAAAGAATGCATTTGAATCAGTTCTAATGAGGTGGATGAAACTGGAGCCTGTTATATAGAGTGAAGTCAGTCAGAAAAACACCAATATAGTATATTAATGCATATATATGCAATTTAGAAAGATGATAATGATGACCCTATATACGAGACAGCAAAAGAGACACAGATGTAAAGAACAGACTTTTGGACTCTGTGGGAGAAGGCGAGGGTAGGATGATTTGAGAGGACAGCATTGAAACATGTATATTATCATTTGTGGAATAGATCACCAGTCCAGGTTTGATACATGAGACAGGGTGCTCAGGGCTGGTGCCCTGGGATGACCCTGAGGAATGGGATGGGGAGGGACGTGGGAGGGGGTTTCAGGATGGAGAACACATGTACACCCATGGCTGATTCATGTCAATGTATAACAAAAACCACTATAATATTGTAAAGTAATTAGCCTCCAATTAAATTAATTTTTTTAAATTGCTGATTTTTAAATTTCAGATGCATTTAATAACCCTGCATTTTTACTTCCCTCCCTGATGATTACTGTTTTTGACATTGTATTTTACAACTTTTTGTTTTGTATATCCCTTATGTACTTATTGCAAACATAGATGAGTTTATTCCTTTTGTCTTTTAACTTTCCTACTAGCTTTGTATATAGTTGATTTACTACCTTTACTATATATTTGCCTTTACCAGTGAGCTTTTTACCTTTGTAATTTTTATGTTTCTAGTTGTGGCCTTATTTTTCACTTAGAGAAGTTCTCTTAACATCTTCTAAACTATTTTGGGTGGTGCTGAACCCTTTTAGCTTTTGCTTCTTTATAAAATTTTTGATCTTTCCATCAAATCTGAATGAAAATCTTTCCAGGTAGAATATTCTTGGCTGTAGGTTTTTCCCGTTCATCCCTCTAAGTACTAACATATTATGCCACTCCTTTCTGGCCTGCAGAGTTTCTGCTGAAAAGTCAGCCGATAGTCTTATGGGAGTTCCCTTGTAGGTAACTTGTTAGTTTTCCCTTGCTGCTTTTAATATTCTCTCTTTATCTTTAATTTTTGCCATTTTAATTGCAGTGTGTCTTTGTGTGGCCTTCCTTGGGTTGATCCTATTTGGGACTCTGTGCTTCCTAGACCTGTATGTCTGGTTCCTTGCCCATGCTAGAGGAATTTTCAGCTATTATGTCTTCAGATATGTTCTCTGCCCCTTTCTCTCTCTCTTTCTCTCTTCTTCTAGGACCCTTTTATTGTGAATGTTAGTGTGCTTGTTGTTTTCCTAAATGTCTCCTAGATTTATTTTTATTCTTAATTCTTTTTTCTGTTCACCTTCAATGATTTACATTACTGTGTCTTTTATTTCAGTTATTATACTTTTCATCTCTATTTGGTTTTCTTTATATTTTCTAACTCTTTCTTTATATTTTCTCTTTGTTAAAAACATCTAACTTCTCACTCTGTTTATCCATTTTTCTCTCATTTCTTTGATCATGTTTATGTTTATTACCTTGAACTCTTTATTGGGTAAATGCCTATTTCTACTTCACTTAGTTTTTCTTCTAGGGTTTTATCTTATTCCTTCATTGGGAACATGTTCCTCTATCACCTAATTTTGCCTAATTTGCCATTTTTATGTCTGTATATCTGGTAGATGATTTCATTTCCCAACCTTGGAAAAATGGTCTTTTGTAGGAAACATTTTGTGCATCCTGCCACCATACTCTTATCTGGTTATCAGAACTATATGTTCAAGGAGTACCACTAGGTGAACTGCATGGGTCCTTCAGTTATGGTAGGCTGACTAGTATGGGCAGTCTGGTAAGCATGGCTGGCCCCTTGTCTAACTGCTTGTTAGGCCCTGACTTGTTCTGATACTGCCAACTGCTGATTGGTGGGACTGGGTCACGACACAGCTGGCTATAAAATCATGAGGGGCCGCAGGGCTAATGCTGGCTCACTGGTGGGTAGAGCCAGGTTCTGGGGTGGGTGTTTGCAGAGTCATGGTTCCCCAGTCTAGCATCTACTTGCTGATGGGTGCAGCTGATTCCTGACACAGCTGGCTACAGGGCATAGGCTGTCCCAAAGCTTGTGTTGGCTGCTGGTAGATGAGGCCTGATCCTGGGGCAGCTGGCTCTAAAGGTCCCAACATGTCTCAGAGCTGATACTGGCTTGGTGGTGGTGGCCTAGGGATTCTGCGCCTGGTGCCAGTCTGATGGTAGATGGGTTGGGTCCTGCCATGGCAGGCTTCAGGGCTGTAGTGGTCCTGAGGCTAGTGTTGCCGCACTGGTAGACAGAGCTAAGTCCAAATGTCCCTTCAGGGTAGGCGCAGGGTCTTGGAAGTCCTGGGACTAGTGTGTGTGATGTGTGGGGCAAATTCCTGACCCTTTTGTGGATAGAACAATGTCCTGAGATGGCTGTGGGTTCAGGGAGTCTTAAGGCAGCTTGTTTGGTGGTTGGTGGGGTGTGTCTCTGCTCAGCTAGCTACTTGGCCTGAGGCATCCCAGACAGGTTGGTGATGTCTGGTTGATATCTAACAAGCTAGAGGAAGAATTCCAAAATGACGCTTGCCAGCAATAGGTCCATGTGGTGAAACGAGCTCCCCAAAACACTTGCCGTCAGTTTCAATGACTCCAGGATGAGCTCCAGTTGCCTCTTGTCTCTCCAGAAGACGCTTAAAGATCAGCATGTGGGTCTGACCTAGGCTCCTTCACATTACTGCTTCTGCCCATGTGATAGTCTGTATGTACCCTTTAAGAACAGTCTCTATATCCCACCACTCTCTGGATCTCTAAAAAGTAAGCCTCTCTGACTTTCAAAGCCAATCATTTTAGGGGCTTGTCTTCCTTGTGCCAGCCTCCCAACCTGAGGAACTTGATGTGGAGTTTGGAGCTATTGCTTCTTGAGAACTTCTGCAGTTGTAATTATTCTTCTGTTTGTGGGTCATCCACTTAGGGGTATGGATCTTGACTATACCACAGCTCCACCCCCTCCTACCCATTTCATTGTGATTCCTTCTTTATATATTTAGTTGTAGGAGATCTTTTCTGTTATTTTCCAAGCTTTCTCATCAATAGTTGCAATTTTGGTGTGCCTGTAGAGGTGAACTGTAGAGGTGCCTATAGAGGTTTTCCCACTGTGCCATCTTACCTAAGATCCCTGAATTTCTTTTAGATGTAGAAGTTAACAGTAAGGAAATAGGCTGGGGCTTCCCTGGTAGCTCAGTGATAGAGTCCACCTGCCAACACAGGAGATATGGGTTTGATCCCTGGTCCAGGAAGATCCTACATGGCATAGAGCAACTAAGCCTGTGCACCAGAACTACTGAGCCATGCTCAAGAGCCTGGGAGCTAAAACTACTGAGCCCACATGCTGCAACTATTGAAGACTGTGTGCCCTAGAGCCAGTGCTCCAGAATAAGAGAAGCCACGAGATGAGAAGCTCAGGAACCACAACTAGAGAGTAGCCCCCATTTGCCAGTCTAGAGAAAAGCCCACACAGCAACAAAGACCCAGCACACCATAAATAAATAAATAAATAAATGAAATTATTAAAAAAAAAAAATAGGCTGAAGTTTTAGCATAAGTAAAAAAGAGAGGGAAGGGGGAAAATTCAATGTCCATCAGTAGGAGAATAGACAAGTATGTTGGGATAGCTTCCTGCAGTGGTCTGAATTGCAATAGTTAGAATATATGAACCACAGCTACAGGATATGGATGAATTGTACAAGTATGAGCAAAAAAGGCAAGTGGAAGGATATAATGCCTCATATATATATATAAATTGTAACTGGCTAAGCAATATTATGTTAAGCATAAAGCTATATGTGAGAAGTGAAGTGAAAGTCACTCAGTCGTGTCTGACTCTTTGTGACCCCATGGACTATACAGTCCATGGAATTCTCTAGGCCAGGATACTGGAGTAGGTAGCCTGTCCCTTCTCCAGCAGATCTTCCTGACCCAGGAATCAAATCAAGGTCTCCTGCATTGCAGGTGGATTCTTTTACCAACTGAGCTATCAGGGAATCCCAATATGTGAGAAAGGTAAACAAATTCAGGATAGTGATTCCTTCTAGGGGAGAGGAGAGGAAATTTGATTTGTAAGGGGTACAATGGGGTTTTGACTATATGTATAATTTATTCTTTAAGGTTCTTTAAGAATATATGACTGTTAATTATGTTATTAACTATATATTTGTATATCTGAAATATTTTATAATAAAAATGACTTTAACAGGAACTTAATTTTTAAAAATACTGCTAGCTTTCAGGAATATAGTTGGGTTAGTTCCCTTGGCCAAATCCTCTAAAATTAAAACTGATGTATTTCAGAGTGAAAACTCAGAAGGGCCACAAGATCTTCAGTCATCGGAAAGATTTTCAGTTGTACTCATTATGCAGTTCTTATGTGGACAAGGAAGGAAGTAGACCAACAATTTTGAGAAATATTTTCAACAAGATTATGATGAACTAAAAAAGATTGCAACCTGACAAGTGGAATTGAGCCTGCAGACTCATTTTATTTGGCCCTCTGGGTACTTGCATTTTCAAAAATAAATACTGTGTTTTTTGAAATTTCTTATTTTAAACATCTTGACTGCCACCTATTGTTAAGCTGTCAGGAAATCTGGCACCCTTAGGACCTCAATTCTACATAAGAATAGCTGGCTGGGACTGAGTAGTAACTGTTCTGTTTCAAGGGGGCACACCTCTAGTTGGCCACTGTCCCCACTAGCCAAATTTCCTCATTTTATTGCCTGCTAGGCCCCAGAGGCACTTCAGTTTACAACCCCTGCATTAAACTCAAGTTCTCACATAACTAGAAAATTCAGTTATTCAAAATGTGCCATCTCCTGTGCACTCAAGTTAGTAATGTAATGTTATCAGTATATACACTAAAAGCATCATTTCTAAGATATTCTGGGAAAGCATATACTGGTTTAAAGAACATTAAATGTGCATTTTTGTTTTGTCATATTCATAAAAATAGTCATCATGGCAAACAGCAAGGTTGAACAACCTTCAACTAAGGGATGATGTACAAGGCTGTCTAAGAGATTGCCGATATTCATACAGCACCATTCTGTCAATGTTACCAAACATATCTGTTGAGAAAGAGCAGTTATTTTCTAAATTAATTAAAGAGCTTTTTTTCTTTTTAAATGTACAGCTGCTGTACTGCCTACTGTCAAACTGAATTTTTATGCAAATTATCCTCCCTTCTATTTTGGAGGGTCGGAAGATGACAATGGCAACACGACAAGAAGTTCTTGGCCTCTACCGCAGAATTTTCAGGCTTGCGAAGAAATGGCAGGCTGCATCAGGGCAGATGGAAGACACCATTAAAGAAAAACAGTACATATTAAATGAAGCCAGAACGCTGTTCCAAAAAAACAAAAATGTAAGTAGGCCCCATTGGAGACTGCAAGGAGGAGAGCAATTCTTGTGGTGTTTGTTCATTTCCTTTCTATCCTATGGTTGAGAGGACTGAGCAGCACAAATTAAGAGGGACAGAATGTGGAGCGAGAAGGGGCCAGAGGCACAAGCTAGCTGGCTTACCCGACCACTGGAAACAGAGCCCAGCCTGGGTTTCTCTCTTCACTTTCCTCAAGGTTCAGTCCAGCTGGTAAGTGGCTTGGTATCCTCAGAAGACTGCGTGAGCCAGGTGACCTACATCAGTCCATGGGAATTTTCAGGGGTAGGACAGATCCTCACACACTGTGCCTGTCGTCGGTCACTCCCACAGGAAGTGCTCAGAGTTGTGTTTGGTTTTTTCAATTCATAAGCTATTCAGAGCCTCCAAGTATAAACCCATTCAGAGGAAAGAGAATAGGATTAAGGCAAAGGTTCCCTTCATAACTTAGCTTTGAACTCAAGCCTCTTTGGCTAGCAGAGAGGCTTTGCCCTTTGGGACCTCAGAATTGGGTAAAATAGTGCCTCCATTAGCTAGCTGAACCCAAATACCAGGGAGCCAAAAACTATTCTAAGAGGCTTGATTTGACAAACCATAAAGTATTATCTGTCAGCTTCTTGGGAAGACTGTCTGGCTCTAAGCGTGGAAAGATGTTTTCAGCTCCTAATTTTCTTGCCTCTTTCTCATTGATTTCATGGATTCAGTGTTGTCACTGTTCACTTTGTGAAACTTCCTGACAATCTCCTGTCTTTACTTTTCCCTCTCTGACCCCTGTCTCAGTCTCCTTTCTGCCCTGTCTTTTTCACACACTCTCCCACCAGCTATGAGGGTCCTCTAAAGATCACCCCTCCATACTGAGGCCCAAAGACCATGGCTCCAGATCCCATATCTTGGTCTCTCATCAGCCACCTGTAGGAACTCTCCACAAGCATAGTAGCCCAAAGCAGAATTCATCTTTCCACAAGAACACCTCCCTTTCCCATTTTGCCCATTTCTGCCATAGCTTCTGCCACTACTTTGTGACCCTTTTCTCTCATTCATTTATTCAACAAGTAGCTGAGTGTCTACCATGTTCCAAACATCAGACTAGACATTAGGGATATAACTGAGCAAAACCAAGACAGGGTCCCTGAAAGATGTTTCAGAGTTAGATGGAAAGAAGTGTAAAATTACCATTGGGGTTAAGTGCTACCTGAGAAACTCTCCCAATCTATAATATCCTTCCCTTCTTATAATCCCTGAAGCCTACATGCTTTTAATACCAACCTGCTTGTGAAACTCCTTTCCTCTCTTCTGACCATCCTCCAACTTCCCCAAACTTTTTCTGATTTTAGCATAGACCATGCATACCACATCAGTGTGTGTGTACCCCTTGAGGTCCTGAATAATCCTTTGAGAAATAGAAATAAAATATTGTAAGTGTTGTTTCTATTTATTTTTATTGCTCCTTTAAAAATGTCTATTGTATATATTATTATTAATTTAATAAATTTATAAATACACCCATGGAAGCTATGGGCTCAGAATTTTTTTTTTTTTTTTGCCACACTGTGTGGCTTATCGGACCTTAGTTCCCTGGGACACAGCAGTGAAAGTCCTAACCATTGAACCACAGTGGAATTCTCAGGGCTCAGAAGTTTTGTTATTGAAAGAAGTAGATGATCAAAAACTTTGTAGACCACTGACCTATATACCTTTCCCTAATTAGACAGTCATAATTTTTTTTCCTTATTTCTTTCATTTATGTTGGTATGGTCTCCTTAACCAGATTGTCAGTTCCTTGAGCACATAGACAGTTTCTTATACCTTTCTAGTGTATCTCATGGCCATGTCTGTAGTTGTCACTAAATTAATGAGCAGTTACAAATACTTTGATTCAATTGATCTTCTCCAGGAAGTCTTCCTCCAGTCCTCTGCCCTCAACCAACCCCGTGATGACCACCTACTCTGAGTTCCTGTATAGCAGTCTGCAGTCATTGCCCTGTTGATTATGTACCATTGTGCCTTGCCTGTAGCTCCATGTGTCAGATTTGTTCTGCATAGGTAACATCCTTGATAGTTTGAAGGCAGGTACCATGGCCTCACGGTGTCTAACCTGGGGATGGGGATATCATAGTAGTACATGACCAGTAAAGCTTTGCAGGTTCAATCACCTAAGGACTACTCAATACCCTGTGAGCTTGCAGTTAACGCAATAATAATCCTTCATTTGCCTCTGCTTGAATTGGCCCAGTGTGGTACGAGCCAGAGAGAGGTGTATGTGCCAGTCCATGAATGAGATAATGTTGTTGTGTTGGGGGAGGTACATGGGTTTTTTATTTTAAAATATGTACTGTTTTACCATGTTTTATAAAGGAAACATAATATCAGATAATTTTTCAAGTACTGTACTTAACAGAGTCCATTTAAAGAGAAAGTTTAATATTAGTATAGGTAGTTGTGGAGATAGCAAAATCACACAGGCAGCCTCTAAATGACTGAATTTGAAGAACTCTAATCCAGCTTGTTTAGATGGACAGCTGGAGCCCTGGAAGCCCTCAGTCCCCATATCTTTATTAGGGGCTTCTTTCCCCCTAATCCCTCATGTAGACCTAAATAGTCTCCTGTAACCTCACTTGCTATAAGAGCTTAATAATAACCCCAGAAGTGTTTTATTAATTGCTCTGAATCCCAATAGGCAAATGAGAACATGGAAATCTACCCCCAAGGTAGACAATCAGAAGAATAGCTTCTAAGAAATACAGAGGCCAGAAAGCTGAGCCTCTGTCCAAAGGGACTCAGCTGTGGTTCTTTTTATTCATTTCAGGTCCTAGAACTTTTCTGTGCTCCAAGAGGACCACAGGACAGGAACACCCTTGGAATTTGCAAGCCATGGTAGCCCGGGCTTCACTGTGGGTGTCATCTGGGGCTGACGCAACCCAGCTCCGCTTTGAAGCCCACTTTCAGACTCTTAGTAGAGTCATGTGTTGACTCATTTTCCATCCTCGAAACATTGTCTCCTCATCTACTTCCTGGATTTCTGTTTTCAGAATGAACTTTTTATTCCTTTACTTGCAATTGGACTACCACAGTTTAACTGTTTGGAAATTTCAAACGTCATTTCTTTCCTCAGTAATGAGCAAACAGTTTACAGTTCAAAATAGGTGGATCATTCTCCAATGTCTTACTCAGGGGGTTTCTAGACAACAATTGCTGAAACACTTGATAAACATAGGGAGGGTATGAAGAAGCACTCTCGTTCTTTGTTGGTAGGAATATAATTTATGGATTGTTCATAGGAATATAAATTGGTACAGCCTCTTAGAGGGTAATTTGAATCTGCAGGGACTATCTGTAAGAGTTAAAAATACGAGATCCATTGTTTAAAATGGCAAAAGGTTGGAAATAACCTAAATGTCCATTGGTGGAAGATTGGTTAAGTTATAATGCAGTCATATGTTGATATTTTGTGCAGCTGTTAAAAAGAATGAAGCAGCTCTATACGTGTAAATATAGAAGGAACTTCAAGTTGTTTGTGAAAAAGCAGGGTTCAGAGGTTTCATTTTTGTAAGAAAAACTACTAGGTCTTATAGAAATATACTTATATATGCATAGAATATCCCTGGAAAAACAAACAAACTTCTGATAATTGTCTCTGAAAAGGGGTTTCATTTTTGTAAGAAAAACTACTACGTCTTATAGAAGTATACTTATATATGCATAGAATATCCCTGGAAAAACAAACAAACTTCTGATAATTGTCTCTGAAAAGGGGAATTGAGAGACAGGAAGAAGAAGATTTTGTTTTATATTATATCCTTTTGTATTATTTGAATTATTTTTACTATGTGCTTATATTAGCTAAATGATTTTTAAAAGTTTTAATCCACAGGAAATCTTCAATTGTTTTTGATTTTTCAAATGACCAATATTTAATTTGGTGGCTGATGAACTGAAAAAATTTAAGAATATATGTACCTCTACTTTGTGTAGCATTGGAAAGACGCTAACAATCTCACCTCTTTTTCCCTTTTAATAGCTCACAGACATAGACCTGATTAAACAGTGTATAGATGAATGCACAGCCAGGATTGAAATTGGACTACATTACCAGATTCCTTATCCAAGGCCAGTAAGTGTGACTTCCGTTAACATGTGGTGTGTACCTATCCTTGTCAACCCAGTTATTTCTAAGAATATATAACAAGAGGGCTCATGTTTGCTGAAAAGCCTAAAGCCCTTGTAGGAGGCATGTTGGAAATAAGTTATGCTTGCGTGGCCACCAACCCGTTACAATAAGCTAAAATGTCAATGAATGCCTGACTTCTCCTACTTGTACAACTTTCCCCTAAATGGAAAGGAAATCCAGCTCACATTTATATAGTTTTCTAACTTTTGTCTTTTTCATGGAAAGATTTTTATTTCTAGTATTTTAAAAAACAGGTTTATTGTTAATAAAAAAATAAAATTCAGGATTTCCCTGGTTACCCAGTGGTTAAGAATCTGCCTGCCAATGTGGGGGACATGGTTTCAATCCCTGATCCAGGAATATTCTACATGCCACAAGGCAGCTAAGCTCATACATCACAACTACTGAGCCCTCACTCTAGAGCCTTCGAGCTGCAACTACTACACCTGGGTGCCCTAGAGCCCGTGCTCTGCAAGTGGAGATGCCACCACAGTGAGAAGCCCATGCACCACAACTAGAGTAGCCCACATGCAGCATTGAAGATGCTGCACAGACAAATGTAAATACATAATTTAAAAAAAAAGAATAAATAAAATTCAAACTTTAAAAGAATACATAAGACAGTAAAAATTGTCAAAAATTCTCACCCTGTGGGAGTGACCACTATAACTTTTAAGTTAGACCATATGAAATTGCCAATATTTTACTCTTGACCTACAAAAACAGCAATTTTATATTTTATTGGCTCAGCCTAATAGTTTGGTAATATATCCTTTTAGTCTTTTTTTCTATACTTGCATACATACATTTTCTTTACTTAAAGTACATGGGAAACTAGGCATACTCCTATTGCCTATTTCTTTTACTTCCTTTTTTTGCATATCTCTGCTTCAATCTTTTAAAATGGGTGCACTGTATCCTTTTGTAAGAATATGCCATAATTTAACCAGTGCCCTTTCACTGGACATTTATGTTGGTCCAGTTTTTCACTCTGCACAGAACAAGTTTATAGACACACTTTTTCCTCACCTTCTTTGGACTCTCATTTCACTATATGATCTGTGATTTTTTTCCCCTCCATGCAGGAAATAGGGCAAAGAAGAGCACGAGCTTTGGAGTCAGACAGATTGGGATTCAAATCCTGGTTCTACCACTTAATATATAATCATGAGCAAGTTATTCATCCTTTTGAGCCTCCATTTTCTCATCTATGAATATTAGAATAATAATCTTTGTGAGATTATATTGAGAATTAATATAATAATTCATTATATAAGGAATAATGAATCAGTATAGAGTTACAAGCTGGATGTACCAACTGGATTTAGAAATGGCAGAGGAACCAGAGATCAAATTGCCCACACCCATGCTTCATTGACTATGTTAAAGCCTTTAACTGCATGGATCACAACAAACTGTGGTAAATTCTTCAAGAGATGGGAATAATAGACCACCTTACCTGCCACCTGAGAAACATGTATGCAGGTCAAGAAACAACAGTTAGAACCAGACATAGAACAGCAGACTGATTCAAAGTTAGGAAAGGAGTACGTTAAAGCTGTATATTGTCACCCTGCTTATTTCACATATGCAGAGTACATCACGTGAAATGCCAGGTGGGATGAGTCACAAGCTGGAACCAAGATTGCTTCAAGAAATATCAACAACCTCAGATATGCAGATCATACTACCATAATAGCTGAAAGCAAAGAGGAACTAAAGAGCCTCTTGATGAAGGTGGAAGAGGAGAGTGAAAAAGCTGGTTTAAAATTCAGCATTCAGAAAACTAAGATCATGGCATCTGATTCCATCACTTCATGGCAAATAGAAGGGGGAAAAAAATGGAAACAGTGGCAGATTTTATTTTCTTAAGCTCTAAAATCACTATGGATGGTGACTGCAGCCATGAAATTAAAAGATGCTTGCTCCTTGGGAAGAAAAACTATGACAAACATAGATAGCGTATTAAAAAGCAGAGATATCACTTTACCGACAGAGATCCATATAGTCAAAGCTATGTTTTTTCCAGTAGTCATGTATGGATGTGTGAGTTGGACCATAAGGAAGGCTGAGCACGGAAGAATTGTTGCTTTTGAGCTGTGGTGTTGGAGAAGACTCTTGAGAGTCCCATGGACAGCAAGGAGATCCAACCAGTCAATCCTAAAGGAAATCAACCCTGAATATTCATTGGAAGGACTGATGCTGAAGCTGAAGCTCCAATACTTTGACCCTGATGCAAAGAGCTGACTCACTGAAAAGACCCTAATGCTGGGAAGGATTGAGGGCAGGAGGACAAGAAGGTGACAGAGGATGAGATGGTTGGATGGCATCATGAGTCAATGAACATGAGTTTGAGGAAACTCTGGGAGATAGTGAAAGACAGGGAAGCCTGATATGCTGCAGGTCATGGGGTCGCAAAGAGTTGGAAATGACTTAGCCACTGAAAAACAGCAACATGGAGTTAGCACTTAGCAGAGAACATAGTACCTAGTAAATCTTTGGTGGATATAAGCTGCTGCAATGATTGCAATTCTTTTGTTATCTTTATTTATTTATTTATTTATTTATTTATTTTTGGTTGTGCTGGGTCTTCATTGCTTTTGTGTGGGCTTTTTCTAGTTGCAGCAAGTGGTGGCTACTCTTCATTGCAGTGCGTGGGCTTCTCATTGCAGTGACTTCTCTTGTGAAACACAGACTCTAGGGAGCGCAGGCTACAGTAGTTGCAGCATACAGGCTCAGTATTTGTGGGGTGCGGGCTGTAGGGCACACAGCTTCAGTTGTTGTGGCACCCAGGCTTAGTTGCTCCCAGACCAGGGATAAAACCCATATCCCCTGCATTGGTAGGTAGATCCTTATCCACTGTGCCACCAGGGAAGTCCTATAATTTTTAATATTATCATTATTCTTATTATTCAGATTCATCTGCCTCCCATGGGCCTTACCCCACTACGAGGCCGGGGACTTCGAAGCCAGGAGAAACTGAGGAAATTTTCCAAACCAATATATCTCAAATCTCATGATGAAGTTTCCTAACTCAGAATAAATTTTTTTTTTTCCTGAGAATGATGAGCCAACTAGGCCTTGAATATAAACCAGTTAACAATTCTTCTTCATTAGGAGCAAAAATCCAATTATCTTCTTAAAACCTCTGAAATATTGGTACTGTCAGAATGAGGATCTTGCTGCCTGATGAGGCAAACACTAACCTTAGAGGTCATGGACCTTATATCCTCACTGAAGCACCACTTGGAAACAAAACTAAGGCCTGTGGGCAGAAGACTGAAGGGTGACAAAAGCTTTCAAAGGAATGCCAATCACCAGACATGCCAGCTGATATGAAGAAATTAGCCAGTTGATGGAAGTTCTCATGGCTACTTTAGAATTATACACTACCCTTCAGAATATTTTTAGGCCTTTTTTTTTTTTTTTCAAGTTATAGATTTACTTAAAAGTGGACTTTTTGTGTTGCTTTGTTGTCTTTTGGAACTTCCCATTTCCAGAAAAAATTCCCTTAAAAAGTGCATCTTTGGATCAATCATGGTTTTTCATTGAAATTTTATGAGACACATCTCTGCCCCAGATGTACACATATACAAAAGTGCATATCTTAGGTAAATGCATATATTTAGTTTATCTTAAAGCCTGTGATTACTTTGGATATACCCAAGACCTGAAAGGCTCACTAGAAACTCATACTGCGTTCATTATGAGAACTTTATCTTAACATAATTAGGAAGTACAAGAGCTAAGCTGGCTTTCAAATTATGTCCAAACAGAAATGGAACAAGTAGAGATCAAAACACAATGTACTTATACCCTTGCATGTGTGGATACAGGTGAGATTCCCATGACAGTTCATTTGTATATCAACGTCATTCCCTCTTACCTCCAGAGGGGATGGGTAATCACCAATAAAGAAAAATCTCTATTTATTTTGGTCTCTCTGTACCATTTATCAAAATGGCCTTGTGACCCTCAGAAGCAGTAGTTGATAACTTCCTGCCCATATCCTTGTCACACAGATTCTCTGATTTAAAGTATATATATATTTCAGTTTCAAAAATGTTCTTGTGAGCAGGAGTGTGCTTTCTCATGCAGGTTAAGTAAATATTGCAGGGTTTGTCAATAACATTGACAACAAATATAATACTGTGTCAAAATAGATATAGCATGTATATATTTAATAAAAATATAGCTATAGGCCTTTGATGAAGAAAGAGACATTTAAATGTGTTGGTTGACATGTTGGCCACTCCCCAGCCATTCAGTAAGCACATACCCTAGCTTAACTTGAATTCAGAGACCTCAATATGCTGTCCCATCAGTCAGTCGCTGTCTGATCTCGTTGTGGAAATTATTTCCCTACCAAGAGGTGGTTCTAATGTTTAAAGTTAAGTGTTTCTAAAACAATATAAGGCCTGTGAACTCAAGCCAGCTACTTTATCTGGTGGTCAGTCAATGAACAATGACCTGTTCTTGGAATGGAGGAAAAACTAGCTGTGCTGAACTGAGTGAAACATGACTTGCTGTCCCCATCATGATCCCTCTCTTAAATAATTCAAGGTGATTCTGAATATGCAATTTTTATCTTATTCTATGAGAAGTAGAAATCACCCTTCCTCCAAAATGGAAGGACTCCTCCAAAATGAAAGTCCATCTAATTGCTAGTTTACTTCTAAATACCTTCTGTGTGCCAGGAATCTTAAGCTAAAAGTGAATTATATATGCCTACCTGCCTTTGCAAAGATGCATACTCTATTACGGATCCATCTCGATGTATGGTAAAAGCAATATAATATTGTAAAGTTAAGCAAAATAAAATTTAATTAAAAAAAAAGATGCATACTCTATTACACAAAATCATAGTTTTCTCCCAAACTTTCTATGAAACCTACTTGTTCATAATAACTTTTTCTCTTCAACCCCCTATTAAATCTTTGGTCTTTTGGAAGCATCCCCAACACCCCCTCTTTTAATGACATTTTCTTCCAAGGCTGACAAGGACTGAAAACTATTTACTCAAGAGCCAGATTTTTAGAGAGAACTAGCTTGGTGACAAGGTTTGTCTGATGTCATCTGCTGAGCTATTTATAGACAGGGCCTACAGCTTCTCACGGAGCTGATCTCTGGCCGTTTCTGCTCCAGAGTTCCAGCCTCTAATTCACCAGGACTTCTGAAGAACCTACTGCACTTTCCCAGAGGGAAATTTTTTTTAATTACAGAAATTTAATCCATCACATACAAACATTCTGTCCCTTGACCGCTGAGGAATGAAACAGTCCCTGCCTCCATCAGCTTTTTGCTGCTGAAGCTGGAGTTAGATAACTGTAATTGAATTTCAGTTGTCCTTTTAGCAACCTCTTTACTGCCTTAATCGTTTGCAGTCTGACTTACCTCAGCAGTCCAAGATTTCAGGGATTTGGGTTCCTGACCACCTTTCCATCTCATATGACTTAACAATCTATTTGGAATAATAGACAATATGGCAGTTCTACCTATCTGTTAATTCTGATCTTTTTTCCCTTGATTGGAAAAAGTTACGTTTCTTTTTAAAAAGAGCTTTTAAGCCACATACTTAGAGCTGAGAAAAAGTGTCTCCTCCTCACTCTTTATTGCCCACTGGCAAGATTTGGAGAACCAACCCCCCCCCCCCCCCCCCCCCCCGCCACCGCCCAGCCCCTGCCAAGCCCCACCCTGCTTTTGCACTTAGGATCAATTAGATCATTTGCTGACCTCAGAATTCAGAATCCTCAATCAGAATTTGATTGACTCCATGTTGCCATGAAGAAACAAGTTTCCTGAAGTATATTTATGCAGTTCTCAGAAGCTCCGTTCAAGAAAAACAGTCCAAGTCAGAACGTTTCTTCTAGTGAAGAAGCTGGGACGCCAGGCCAGACACATTAAGATTCAATAAGTCTTATGTCTTTGCTCATCTGTGAACTGACCAATGGAATGCCTTGGAAGTAGCCATTTAGAGCCAAAGAGCTACATGAGAGTTAGTTGAGAATACATCAAGAATTTTGTTTTTATCTCCTTTGGGATTCTCTTACAGCTGGCCCTGGGGAGAAATAGTGATAAACTAGAAATTTCCTGGACATGGTTGTTGGAACTACACATCTCCTCTAAAATTCCACATCACAATATACCCAAGTCCTCAATAAGGAGGCAGCATGAAGCAGTGAAAAATGAATGGGTTCTAGAGCCAGACAGACCTTGGCTCAAAACCTGGCTCCTCAGTGTGAAAGAACTGGGTGATCATAGACAAGATACTTAGTCTTCCCAAGCTTCTACAGGGGAAGACAATCATAGGAACAGGCTAGATATCTAAAAGCCCAAGGATAAACCATGGCAAGCAACAAATAACTCCCATGTCTCCTTTCTTCCTGAAATGTCTGCCCATCTGTGTAAGCTAGTGAAGAAGAATTTGGGTACCACTGGCTAGCTGTAAAATTGAACTAGTTACTTTTCTAAGCCTCCATTTTTGCCTCACTGAAATGGAGACAACAGTGAGTATAATTCAGTCACTAAGTCATGTCTGACTCTTTGCAACACCATGGACTGCAGTACACCAGGCTTCCCTGTCCTTCACTATCTCCAGAGTTTGATCAAAGTCATGTCCATTGAGTTGGTGATACTATCTAACAGACTAGGAGAGAAGCAATTAAAATTCAGTGAGTTATGGCAAAATAATAGGAAAAAGAAAAAATTAGGGAGCTTAGCCACATGACTCAAGGTCTAGGCTAAAGAATCCTATTGCCTATATTCAAAACTAGGCTCCACTATTTTATTAACTACCTGACTTTGAGAATATTACTTTCTCTATATCTTGGTTTCTACACCCATAAAGTAAGGACAATAACCTACTTTATAGGAGTGTTCTAAAATACCTAGATCATACCAAGTGCTCCATTAATATAATTGTCATCATCATTGGGGCTTCCCTGGTGATCATCATCATACCATGTGACTCTCAAGAAAGCAAAGCTATATTTCAGTCCAGAATGATACTCTTTATTTTTTATTTTCTGTGTTGAGACACATGCCATCAATTATCTAGCTGGCACAGAGAGGCTACTCCTCGGTTTATCCAGTGCTTCTGAGGCCTGTCAGTTGGGAGTTCAATGGATAGGACATAGTTGGTGGAGTGCCCTGTTGTGGAGAGGGTACCTCTCCGGGCACTTGTTTTGTAGACTGGACACACATAAATGTTCTGATGCAGAAACGTTGCACTTTCCCCAGGTTTCAGCCAAATGATGGGCAATGGATCATAGAGGATTTTGGGGAAAGACTCCCCGATCTGCATCTTTTTCCTGTCCCAACGGGCACCTTCTAAGAAGAGTCCTTTTATGTAGGCCCCATCTTCTGGGTTATTCTCCATGACTGTTTCTTGTGTGGTTACCTGAAAAGACAGGAAGCTGTGAGTTCCATTGTTATCTACCATTTTCCTAAATGAGGCAGCATTAAGAGACTGAAAATGTAAAAACTGGCTTTACTGTCTGTCTCCCAGGACACTGAGACTTCTCTGATAATATTCCTACATGCTACATGGGCCATGTCTGATTTCCAGTCAGTAAGAACCAGGAGGCCACATCAGCTATTTCCTACCTTAGTGGCCTTGTATAATCTTTCTTATTTCTAAATATGGATCTATAAAGTGAGGGGTTAGATTCAGCTGCAGGCTCATAAAATAGTTCTCTAGTAGAAGAAGTAAAACTTTGATTTGTAGTTTCTATTTCTGTGGTGTAAAGAGCCCAACCATGATCAATTTCAGCATATCCATTATTTAACAACCACCTGTAACTACCTCTGGTGAGTTAGTATGAGCCAGCCCCAGCATACCATTATATTCAGAGCTGATAAACTTCTTTAAGATTGCGGAGTAGAAGGACTTGTGCTCATCTTCTCTTGTGAGAACATGAAAATCATAACTAGCTGCTGAACAACCATTGACAGGAGAACGTAGTATCCCACCAAAAAAATAAAAAAGGCTGCACCCAAGGGCAAAGGAGAGGCCCTGACAAGATGGTAGAAGGAGCAAAAACACATTTAGAATCAAACCTCAGACCTGCCAGAGATGCTTGGAGAGCACAACCAACCTTGTGTGCTCCAGGACCAAGGGAAAGGAGCGGAGCAGTGACCCCCACAAGAGACTGCGCCAGACCTGCCTTTGAGCACTTGAGTGTTCTCCTGCGGAGGCACAGGTCAGCAGTGGCCTCCTGTGGGGACAGGGGCTCTGGCGGCAGCAGACCTGGGAGGCATGGTATGTGGCATAAGTCCTTTTGGAGGAGGTTGCCATTAGCTCCACTACAGAGCCATCACACAGACGACCCACAAACCGGAGAACAATTATACCAAAGAAGTTTTCACACTGTTTCAAAAGTTCTAGGGCCCACAATAGATTTCCCAACCTGGGGATCCAGCCAAAGGACTGAGAACCGCCAGGAATTCGACTTTGAAGGCCAGTGGGATTTGATTACAGTAATTCCACAGGACTGGGGAAACAAACACTTGGAGGGCACAAACAAAACCTTGTGTGCACCAGGATGCAGGAGAAAGGAGCAGTTACACCACAAGAGACTGAGCCAAACATGCCTGTGAGTGTCCAGGAGTCTCCAGGGGAGGCATGGGTTGACAGTTGCCTGCCATGAGGTCAGGGGCACTCACTACAACAGTCCTGGGAGCTGTGGTGTGCTGGCAGTAAGTCCTTTTGAAGGAGGTCACCATTACCGCCATTACCTCTACCATAGTGTGGCCTCAGGCCAAACCACAGGGAGGGAACACACTGTGTTGTCCCTGTACCCACCCACCCCGCCCCCCCACCATCAGCAGAAAATTAAAGATTTACTGAGCCCCACCTACCAAAGCAAGGGCCAGTTTTCCCCACAGCCAACCCCTCCCATTAGGAAGCTTCCACAAGCCTGTTATGCTCATTCATCAGAGGGCAGACAGAAAGAAAACCACAATCACAGAAAACTAGCCAAACTGATCACATGGACCACGTGAACGTGCACGTGCATGTGAACGTGAAGTCGCTCAGTCGTGTCCGACTCTTTGCGACCCCATGGACTGTAGCCTATCAGGTTCCTCTGTCCATGGGATTTTCCAGGCAATAGTACTGGAGTGGATTGCGGTTTCCTTCTCCAAGGGATCTTCCCAACCCAGGGATCGAACCCGGGTCTCCCGCATTATAGACAGACGCTTTACCGTCTGAGCCACCAGGGAAGTCAGTGTAGGGCCACCCAAGATGGATGGGTCATGGTGGAGAGTTCTGACAAAACATGGTCCACTGGAGAAGGGAATGGTAAACCACTTCAGTATTCTTGCCTTGAGAACCTGAGGGTGTTAACAGCCTTGGTAAGAGGTCCCCAAGCTGTAGGAGAAAATAAATTGCAAGTGGCAGACTTTTTCCCCTGCTCTGTTGACAACACCTGGTTCTGCCTGAACCTAGATGGTGACTGCAGCCATGAAATTAAAAGACGCTTACTCCTGGGAAGGAAAGTTATGACCAACCTAGATAGCATATTCAAAAGCAGAGACATTACTTTGCCAACAAAGGTTCGCCTAGTCAAGGCTATGGTCTTTCCTGTGGTCGTGTATGGATGTGAGAGCTGGACTGTGAAGAAGGCTGAGCACTGAAGAATTGATGCTTTTGTACTGTGGTGTTGGAGAAGACTCTTGAGAGTCCCTTGGACTGCAAGAAGATCCAACCAGTCCATTCTGAAGGAGATCAGCCCTGGGATTTCTTTGGAAGGCATGATGCTAAAGCTGAAACTCCAGTACTTTGGCCACCTCATGCGAAGAGTTGACTCATTGGAGAAGACTCTGATGCTGGGAGGGATTGAGGGCAGGAGGAGAAGGGGACGACAGAGGATGAGATGGCTGGATAGCATCACTGATTCGATGGATGCGAGTCTGAGTGACCTCTGGGAGCTGGTGATGGACAGGGAGGCCTGGCGTGCTGCAGTTCATGGGGTCGCAAAGAGTCGGACACGACTGAGTGACTGATCTGATCTGATCTGAACTTTTCTTAGACCTTGAGCTAACCAGTGCTGCTTTATTATGGAAGTGTTTTTCTTAAGCTATGTTAATGAAACTATGTATTTGCTTTAGAATTTGCCTTTCTTCAAATTGGTTCCACCCAAGATTTTTTTTTTTTTGCAAAGCTTGGGCTGATAATGACTCAACAAACCAGTATTCATGTCAATTACTTTATGGCTGGAGGATGACACACCTTGTCCCATTCTATCTCAAAATGTATATTGTGGGAGAGAGATCTGGTGAAACTCCCTCAGACTGGAGCTGTCTCTCTTCTAATTAGAACATTGCTAACAGACATAACATGCCTTGCTAAAAACTAGCAAACGGGCACTCTCTCTGTCCCCTTCTGATGTCTATGTCAGAAGCTTTCCCTATCTCTATTATACTTTAATAAAACTTAGCCACACAAAAATCTCCGAGTAGTCAAGACTTGTCTCTGGCCCCGGATTGAAATCCTCTCCAATGTCATGAATCCTGGGGTAACACATGGCTCGCAGCCACAACCTTTCAAACACCATGAGTGTATGAAAAGGCAAAAAGATATAACACTGAAAGATGAAATCCCCAGGTCGGTAGGTGCCCGATATGGTACTGAAGAAGATCAGAGAAACAGCTCCATAAAGAGTGAAGAGTTTGAGCCAAAGTGGAAAAAATGCCCAGTTGTGCACGTGTCTGGTGTTCAAAGTAAAGTTTGATGCTGTAAAGAACAATATTGCATAGAAACCTGGAATGTTAGGTCCATGAATCAAGGTAAATTGGAAGTGGTCAAAAGGAGATGGCAACAGTGAACATTGACATTTTAGGAATCAGTGACCTAAAATGGACTGGAATGGGCAAATTTAATTCAAATGACCATTATATCTACTACTGTGGGCAAGAATTCCTCAGAAGAAATAGAGTAGCTCTCATAGTCAATGAAAGAGTCCAAAATGCAGTACTTGGGTGCAGTCTCAAGAATGGAAGAATGGTCTCTGTTTGTTTCCAAGGCAAACCATTCAGTATCACAGTAATCCAAGTCTATGCACCAACCACCAATGCCAAAGAAGCTGATGTTGAATGGTTCTATGAAGACCTACAAGACCTTCTAGAACTAACACCAAAAAAAAAAAAAAAAAAAAGTCCTTTTCATCATACAGGATTGGAATGCAAGAGTAGGAAGTCAAGAGATACTTGGAGGAACAGGCAAGTTTGTCCTTGGAGTACAGAATGAAGCAGGCAAGGCTAACAGTTTGGCCAAAAGAATGCACTGGTCATGGGAAACGCCCTCTTTCAGCAACACAAGAGATGACTCCACACATGTACATCACCAGATGGTCAGTACTGAAATCAGGTTGGTTATATTCTCTGCAGCCAAAGATAGAGAGGCTCTATACAAAAGTCAGCAAAAACAAGACCGGGAGCTGACTGTGGCTCAGGATCATGAACTTATTTCAAAATTCAGGCTTAAATTGAAGAAAGTAGGGAAAACCACAAGGCCATTCAAGTATGACCTAAATCAAATCCCTTACGATTATACAGTGGAAGTGACAAATATATTCAAGGGAATAGATCTGACAGAGTGCTTGAAGAACTATGGATGGAGGTTTGTAACACTGTACAGGAGATGGTGATCAAAGCCATCCCCAAGAAGAAGAAAAGCAAAAAGACAAAATGGTTGTCTGAGGATGCCTACGGATAGCTGAGAAAAGAAGAGAAGCGAAACACAAAGGAGAAAAGTAAAGATATACCCATCTGAATGCAAAGTTCCAAAGAATAGCAAGGAGAGATAAAAAAAAAAAAAGCCCTCTTCAGTGATCAATGCAAAGAAATAGAGGAAAACAACAGAATGAGAAAGACTAGAGACCTCTTCAAGAAAATTAGAGATTACAAGGGAACAGTTCATGCAAAGATGGGCACAATAAAGGACAGAAATGGTATGGACCTAACTAAAGCAGAAGATATTAAGAAGTGGTGGCAAGAATACACAGAAGAACTATACAAAAAAGATCTTCATGACCGAGGTAACCACGATGGTGTGATCATTCACCTAGAGCCAGACATCTTGGAGTGTGAAGTCAAGTGGCTCAAAATTCTCCAAGGTAGGCTTCAACAGTACATGAACTAAGAACTTAACAGATGTTCAAGCTGGATTTAGAAATGGCAGAGGAGCCAGAGCTCAAATAGCCAGCATTTATTGGATCATCAAAAAAGCAAGAAAGATTCAGAAAAACATCTGCTTTATTGACTGTGCTAAAGCCTTTGTGTGGATCACAACAAACAGTGGAAAATTCTTGAAGAGATGATAATGCCAGACCCCCTTACCTGCCTCCTGAGAAACCTATGCAAGTCAAGAAGGAACAGTTAGACCCGGACATGGAACAACAAACTGGTTCAAAATTGGGAAAGGACTATGTCAAGATTGTGTATTGTCACCCTGCTTATTTAACATATATGCAGAGTTCATCATGTTAAATGCCAGGCTGGATGATTCCAGCACAAGCTGGAATCAAGATTGCCAGGAGAATATCAATAACCTCAGATATGCAGATGACACCACCCTTATGGTAGAAAGCAAAGAGGAACTGAAGAGCCTCTTGATGAAGGTGAAAGAGGAGAGTGAAAAAGCTGGCTTAAAATTCAGTATTCAAAAAAGTAAGATCATGGCATTTGGTCCTATCACTTCATGGCAAATAGTTGGGGAAACAATGGAAACAGTGACAGACTTTATTTTCTTGGGCTCCAAACTCACTGCAGATGGTGACAGCAGCCATGAAATTAAAAGACGCTTGCTCCTTGGAAGAAAGATTTGACAAACACAAATACAGTATACTAATGCATATATATGGGATTTAGAAAGATGGTAACAATAACCCTGTTTATGAGACAGCAAAAGAGACAATGATGTATAGAACAGTCTTTTGGACTCTAGGAACGGGAGAGGGTGGGATGATTTGGGAGAATAGCATTGAAATATGTATAATATCATATCTGAAACAAGTTGCCAGTCCAGGTACGATGCCTGATAATGGATGCCTGGGGCTGGTGCACTGGGACGACCCAGAGGGATGGTATGGGGAGGGAGGAGGGAGGAGGGTTCAGGATGGGGAACACATATATACTTGTGGCGGATTTATTTTGATGCATGGCAAAAGCAATACAATATTGTAAAGTTAAGCAAAATAAAATTAAAAAAAAAAAAGGCAGAGACACTACCTTTCCAGCAAAGGTACATAGAGTCAAAGCTATGGTTTTTCCACTATTCACATATGGATGTGAGAGTTGGACAAGAAAGAAGGCTGAGTGCCAAAGAATTGATGCTTTTGAACTGTGGTATTGGAGAAGACTCTTGAGACTCCCTTGGACTGCAAGGAGATCAAATCAGTGAATCCTAAAGGAAATTAACCCTGACTATTCAATGGAAGGACTGATGCTAAAGCTCCAATACTTTGGCTACCTGATACAAAGAGCAGACTCATTACAAAATACCCTGATGGTGGGAAAGATTGAAGGCAGGAGGAGAAGGGGATGACAGAGGATGAGATAGTTGGATGGTATCACTGACTTAATGGACATGAGTTTGAGCAAGCTCTTGGAGATGGTGAAGGACAGGGAATCTTGTGTGCATCCATGGGGTCCCTAAGAGTCAGATACAACTGAGTTATTGAACAATAACAACAACAAAGGCCAGTCAAGTTCATTTATAAACTAAATTAATATCTAAGATCTAAGACAATTAGTTTGTGATGTCTGGATGAGATGATCTCAAAGGAGCTTTCCATAAAATTTACAATTCTACAATGCTCTATTAAAGTCTGTCTTACTCCTTTCTCTCCAAACATGGATTGGGTGATTCTTGACAATTGGCATCCTTTGACTTTAAGCAAAGCCCTACACAAGACCTTTAACATCCTTCCAAATGAAAAGTCCACCATGTTGAACAGACAGTATGGAATATGCTTTCATTGTTTTGGGTACAACTGTGGCAGAATTTTCCTCTGGAAAGATTCTTTTTTTATATACACAAGAGACAAAGCATTGGGAATCCTCTGGTTCTGTTGGGAATAACTTTTGGAGCTACTTTGCTGCTGCTGCTTCTACTGCTGCTAAGTCACTTCAGTCGTGTCAGACTCTGTGCAACCCCTTAGATGGCAGACCACCAGGCTCCTCCGTCTCTGGGATTCTCCAGGCAAAAATACTGGAGTGAGTTGCCATTTCCTTCTCCTTGGAGCTACTTTAAGTCATGCTAAATACTTCAGTTGTTCATCTCAGAAGTATTTGAACCTTAACACATCTAAATGTTTGGACTCAAGGAAATGGACAACACTGCTTTCTCTGGTTGCTCCTTTGAGCTGTTGTACCCTAAAATGCCCCTACCTCAAACTCAAATCCAATGTGGTCAATGGGGATGGTGTATTTCCGAGCATAATTCTGAGAGACACCTGTCAAAAATGACTGTGTAAAGTAGAATCCAGAGATCCAAAAGACCACAGGAGGTCCATTGTCAATCCATTCCTAGAAAACCACAGAAATAAAAATGCAAAATCAATAATACATCAAAGATAGTTCAAAGGCAATAATAAAAATGAGTCCCATAAGAAATAGGCTTTTTCTCATTTTTCTGGAAACAGGCAGACTTTGTAGTCTTTTATTTTCCCAATTAGAAGTAAAAAGCACTGGTGCAAGCTGGTGTCAGGGATACAGTAGAGAGTGGAAGGGACTATAGCAGTAGAGAATATATGTCTTGTCTAAGCAACAGCTACTCAATTCCAGCAGTAGTTGCCATGCAGGTATGCAGGTCCATTGATTCAGGTCTTCCTTTTTTTGCAAGAAAAACATCTGTATTTTTATATGTAATAATCCAGTATTTATATGCTAGCTCAAAGTTTAATTTTTTTAAATATTTTAAAAATTGTATTTATTTTCATTGCTGCACAAACTTTCCTCTAGTTGCAGCAAGCAGGTGCTACTCTCTAGTTGAGGAGCACAGGCTCTAGGGTGCTTGGGCTTCAGTAGTTGTGGCTGCTGCTGCTGCTAAGTCGCTTCAGTCGTGTCTGACTCTGTGCGACCCCAGAGATGGAAGCCCACCAGGCTCCCCCGTCCCTGGGATTCTCCAGGCAAGAACACTGGAGTGGGTTGCTATTTCCTTCTCCAATGCATGAAAGTGAAAAGTGAAAGTGAAATCGCTCAGTCGTGTCTGACCCTCAGCGACCCCATGGACTGCAGCCCATCAGGCTCCTCCATCCATGGGATTTTCCAGGCAAGAGTACTGGAGTGGGGGTGCCATTGTGGCACATGGGGTCAATAGTTGTGGCTCCCAGGCTTTAGAGCCCAGGCTCAGCAGTTGTGGTGAATGGGTTTAGTTGCTTCAACTGCATGTGGGATCTTCCTGGATCAGGGATCGATCCACTGTCTCCTTCACTGACAGGCAGATTCTTTACCACTGAGCCACCAGGGAAGCCGTCAGATTTTTAAATTACTAGGTAGCCAAATGAAATCTATCTATTAGCCTATGAGCTGTATGTAGCCCATGAGACACCGGTTTGTGGAATTTATTCTCGTTCCTACTCCTGCCTTTATAGGCTATAAACTTTTCAAGGACTTTGAAAGTCTCCCTCCTGTCCTCAACCCTAGTAGAGTTTCCAGTAGGTGCTCAATCCAGGATGCTCTGTGGCTACCCTATCCCCTTCCACCTCTAACCTTTCATTTCAGAATGTCCTCTCCACCTGAATGAGAATCCCAGGTGCCCAGTTACCCTGACTTTGAGGTACCTGGAAGAAGGCCAGCCGGGCTAGCAGGTCAGCCACATAGCCTCCCAGGGGCTTCAGTGATGGGTAGGACTTTGCCATCCACATGGCTGGCACTTTACCCACAAGCATGCTACTGAAGACATCCTCCAGCTCTGAGGACATCAGAACCTGCCCTTTAATTGCTCGGCCAAGATCGATGAGGCTTCTGTGAACCACTTCTGTCAATCTGCAAGAACAAAGGAGAAGACTCAACCTGGCTCTCCATTGATCTCATTCTACCCCAAGTGCACTGACTCCAAGTCTCCTTTTACTTTTTTTCCCTTTAAAAAGTCAGATAATATACATTCATGAGAGAAGAATTGTAAAGATGAGAAAAAATTAAATCACCCATTATCTCACCTTCTGAAGATAACTGATGTATATCTTTCTAGATTTTTATATATGCAAACACAAATTATTTTTAATGGGATTATATATATATATATATATATATATATATAGTAATTTGTTTTTCTCTCTTAGCATAAAAGGAACATCTTTCCTATTCAATAGAGACCTACCTAAAATCATCCTTTTTAATGACGGCAAGGTGTTCTATTTTATCTAATTATTCCACTTGCTTAAACATTATTTCTAGATTGTTGTTACTATAAATAACATTACTAGAAAGCAATGGCAACCTACTCTGGTACTCTTGCCTTGACACTCCCATGGATGGAGGAGCCTGGTGGGCTGCAGTCCATGGTGTTGCAAAGAGTTGGACACGACTGAGTGACTTCACTTTCACTTTTCACTTGCATGCATTGGAGAAGGAAATGGCAACCCACCCAAGTGTTCTTGCCTGGAGAATCCCAGGGACAGGGGAGCCTGGTGGGCTGCTGTCTATGGGGTCGCACAGAGTCAGACACGACTGAAGCAACTTAGCAGCAGCAGGGACATCCATCTATATCAAACTTTGCAGAGACTTATAATGATATTCTTAGTAAAAGTAGAACTTCTGGATCAAAGGGTAATGCAGTTTTAAGGCTTCTTTATTTTAAAAACAAAATTCTTTTTATAGACTATGAGGTTCATGCCTACCTGAGAAAAGGTAGCTGAAGGGACAGCCTAAAAGATTCTAAGATCATCTGCCTTTGTCTCTGGCCTCTATTATGGGGACTCACCAAGTCCAGGGGGCCTGAGAGTGCCAAAGAATCTGCTACCAGAGAGAGCTTGTCATGTCCAAAGATTTATGGAATCCTAGCCAAATGGACATGAGAATGCTTAAACCCAAGAAACAGATTCCTAAGTGTATAACCATTAAACATTTATATTAAGAGGAATTTAAGGTTCAAACACATTACTGGTGTATATACTTGGCTGAGGAGTTAAGAGCAAAGCTACCCTCTGAGGGATTATACCACAGACCTCTATTACACCTAAAGAGCTACTTGCAAAAGTTCTATTTCTATTCTTACAACTATGAGCTCTGCTAGTTTCAAGATTTTTAGTACTCAAGGAGGAAAGTTTGACCTAGAAGACGCAATAATGGTTCCCCTGAACTGGAAGCTGAACTGTCATTCTGGGCTTCTCATACCACTAGGTGAATAGGCAAAAAAAAAAAAAAAAAAAGGGTACTGGGAAGGTATGTTGCAATATTGCCCAATGTAATTAATCCTGAGCATCACTGAAATATGTGCTGTTACCCTCTTCTCTTATAATGGCCAGTGGTAAAGGCTAGTGAGTCACTCAGTTGCGTCTGAGTCTTTGCAACCTCATGGACAGCACAGTCCATGGAATTCTCCAGGCCAGAATACTGGAATGGGTAGCGTGTTCCCTTCTCCAAGGGATCTTCCCAACCCAGGGATCAAACCCAGGTCTCCTGCATTGCAAGTGGATTCTTTACCAGCTGAGCCACCAGGGAAGCCCAAGAATACTGGAGTGGGTAGCCTATCCCTTCTCCAGTGGATCTTCCTGACCCAGGAATTGAAGCAGGGTCTCCTGCATTGCAGGTGGATTCTTTACCAACTGAGCTACTACGAAAGCCCAAAGGCTAGTGAAGGTGACTGTAATCACCAAGAGCTCCAATGACCTTAGGGGCAATGAGTGGCAAAGAAGGAAAGTCATTGGACTCGTGTCTAGATGAATGAGGACTGCATCCTATCATACCAAGGTATTGACTCAAGTAGTCAGCAACCTTAACTCACACTCTGTATTTTGCTTGGTTACCCATATGGCCAACTGACTACCGACTCTAGAGAGTAACACCAAAACTAAGGGGGTCAATCAATTCTTAGATGAAATTCTTCCAGTTCCCTTGTCTTTCAGAGTAAGGGCTGTCCCTTTATGCAATGGCCATTGAGCAAAAATGGAGACAGCAGCATTTGGAGTCTGTGGTCGCAGGTTCAGACATTGGTGTATGTGCTTGGTTGAGGAGCCAATGGGGCAAAGTTACTATCTGTGGGATTATGACTAAATCCCTCTAAGTCAGAATCTCACCCAGGTGGAAGGATATGGAAGCGCCATGGGAGCATCGGCTGTCCTCGGATAACTGGTCCCCCACCGTCCCTGCCAGCGGGCTGGCACCAGCATCCCTGGAGGCATGGTGTGGTGCGCCCTGCTGTGCATCAGGACTGGGGTCCGGTGCAGACAGCCTTTCATCCTGGGACATGGGGCATGGCTGGAAAGGTGGGTGCCCCCTCGCCACACCACACTGTTCTTGGGGAACCTGGTGCTAAACCATTCCCTGGATGACCTGCTTCTAGTTCTGGGTTTATTACACAGCACAGCAGCTCCCTCACTGCAATCTATTGAAAGTCAGCCCTTGACACAAGGGTTTGTAATAAATGAATACAATTAGAGGAAAACAATGAGAATAGAATATTAATTAAAAAATTTAAAAAACAAAATAAAAATAGAGTATGTGGAGCAGCAAGAACCTTGACTTGAAGGTGGAAGAGATGACTTCTCAACTCTCCTAGATGGTGTTTTGCAATGCTTTCAGTTTTGACTATCTAGAAATCAAATCAAGGTGATCCCACTGGGCTCTGTGCTCTGGAGGGGAAGTGAGGGGGAACTAGAATAGAAGACCAGAGACCCTTAGCCCCATGTCATCTTATAATAGCCATTCCTTGCCCCTGGAGTAGAGGCAATGGGTTTAACTTCTCCCCACCCTTAATAAGATCACCCTGATTTCACAAACTGGCTAAGTGCAGGGGCTTTGGAATCGGTCTGAGTTCAAACTCAGTTCAGTCATTGAATCACTGTGTGACCTTGAGCAAATTACTTAGCCCTTCTGGGTCTCAGTTTTCTCATCTGTAAAATAATAGTAGAGGGATTACTAATTGTGTGTGTTTTAAAATACTATTGTGTGATTTGAATGCAAAGGCTTGAGTGGTACTTGGAGCCATATCTGATAATAAAGGCTCAATAAAAGTGGCTTTAATGATTACTTTCACTATTAGCCTTTTGGTTTTAACCCCACTTTACAGATGTCACGTGAATGAATAAGAGCAAATGAATAGAAGGAATGATTTAACCCTGGACCAAGACATGCTGCTGCTGCTAAGTCGCTTCAGTCGTGTCCGACTCTGTGTGACCCCATAGACAGAAGCCCACCAGGCTCCCCCATCCCTAGGATTCTCCAGGCAAGAACACAAGTGGGTTGCCATTTCCTTCTCCAATGCATGAAAGGGAAAAGTGAAAGTGAAGTCGCTCAGTCGTGTCCAACTCTTCACAACCCCATGGACTGCAGCCTACCAGGCTCCTCCACCCATGGGATTTTCCAGGCAAGAGTACTGGAGTGGGGTGCCATTGCCTTCTCCGAACACATGCTGGGATGCCCCTATTTATAGGCCTTCCTGCACGTTGGGCAAACCAACTCTGCACAGAAACCTTTATCAAGTGTCCTTTCTAGTTACTGCCTATTAGATCCTTCCCCTCACACTCTAACTCCCAGGATCCAAGTAAGACCATACAGCCCACCTGTTGAATCTGATGAGCTCTTGCCTTAGGACAGTGTTCATGGATTCTTCATAGATCACAGGGTACAACTTCATAACCAACTCCAAGTCAAATTCATTGGGAAGCTTGGAGAGTATGTCCTGGGCCAGCTCCTCAACCACTTCCTTAAAGTGTAAGCATTAGAGAGGTGAATGAGAAACAAGGCCCCTGGGCTGTGACTTTGTCCAGGTAAACCTAAAGCAGTGAGCATTTGTCTTTTTAAACTTAGTCTATAGGAGCTTTAACTCTCCTACAGAAGCCAACTCTGCCTTGAAGGTACAGAGGCTACCCTTGCTGGCCCCAGACTTAGGGAGGACATTGCCTCAAAGCTAAACAATGAGAGTCCTGTTCTTATGGCCAGAGCGAAGGCCTGAGGGTTGGATGGGGAATTCCTGCTCAGCCAGCCAGGTAGCCTCAGGGAAGTTCTGAACCCTGAAGAGCTCCTCCAGTCTTCAAGGTCACTCCTGGGAGACAATCTCCCAAGGCTCTCATAGCCAGCTCCTTAAGACCAGCTCCTGGTACAGATGGGACTTTGCTCAGAGCCAGTGACATGGACATCTGGGAAGGCAGTAGACCATTCCTCAGCACTGAGCAAGAATAGCCCAGTGAATTTTGCCAAGTAAGGAATGGACAAGGCCTACAGGAAGAGTAGGAAGACAAGGAGTAGGACCTGAATGTGGGAGAGACACACAGCTCTGCCATGCTGTGACTCTGGGAAGCTGGAATGTATACTTCTCCCCTTCCCACTGTGAGAGCTATTTCCTTTCTTAAGTTGAGACACACAAACCAGGCTGCTTTATCTTCACATGTATTACCATTTATGGTGAAAGTGAAAGTGAAGTCACTCAGTCGTGTCCAACTCTCAGTGACCCCATGGACTGCAGCCTACCAGGCTCCTCCATCCATGGGATTTTCCAGGCAAGAGTACTGGAGTGGGGTGCCATTGCCTTCTCCAACCATTTATGGTACTATGAACCAAATCAAGAAACCAAATTCAATCATCCCTTGGAATCCACTAGGAATTGGGTGCAGGACCAAAATCCGCAAATGCTCAAGTCTCTTATGTAAAATGCTGTAGTATTTGCATATAGCCTATACACATCTCTCCTTCCCTTCATACGTTAAATCATTTACAGATTACTTATATTACCTAAAACAATGTAAATGCTATGTAAATAGTGGTAAATACAATGTAAATGTCATGTAATAGCTGCTGAAGTGAGGCAAATGCAAGTTTTGCTTTTTGGAACTTCTTGGAAATTTTTTTCTGAATATTTTCAATCTTGGTCAAACTCAAGGATGCAAAACCTGCAGATATGCAAAGCCAACTGTATGCAAAATCCACAGCTGAGAAAAGTTGGAACATGGGGTGGCTGAGAAGTTGGAGAAGAGAAGGAAAAGATAGAACAGGACAGAATCAGGAGATGTGGTTTTGGATCTGGCACTGCCTCTGGGTTTATGAGTGCCTTGAAGTGGGTCACTTCTTGTATAGTTCATTTTGCCCTCATCTGTAGACCAAGTGAAATGATCATAGGAGGCACCCAAAATGATTCCAGGTGTCTCCAGGACTTGGAGAAATAATATTGAATCACATGGTGAGAAAGTCACTCTCTTGTCAAGTTTTAGCCACCTTTTTCTTTTCATTCCCTTCAAGGAGAAAGTCTCAGGTCTGGTCAGGTCAGTTCAGTTCAGTCGCTCAGTCATGTCCGACTCTTTGTGACTCCATGAATCACAGCACACCAGGCCTCCCTGTCCATCACCATCTCCGGGAGTTCACTCAAACTCAACATCCATCAAGTCCGTGATGCCATCCAGCCATCTCATCCTCTGTCGTCCCCTTTTCCTCCTGCCCCCAATCCCTCCCAGCATTAAAGTCTTTTCCAATGAGTCAACTCTTCGCATGAGGTGGCCAAAGTACTGGAGTTTCAGCTTTAGCATCATTCCTTCCAATAAACACCCAGGACTGATTTCTTCTAGAATGGACTGATTGGATCTCCTTGCAGTCCAAGGGACTCTCAAGAGTCTTCTCCAACATCACAGTTCAAAAGCATCAATTCTTCAGTGCTCAGCTTTCTTCACAGTGCAACTCTCCAGCCATACATGATCACTGGAAAAACAATAGCCTTGACTAGACAGACCTTTGTTGGCAAAGTAATGTCTCTGCTTTTGAATATGCTATCTAGGTTGGTCATAACTTTCCTTCCAAGGAGTAAGTGTCTTTTAATTTCATGGCTGCAGTCACCATGTGCAGTGATTTTGGAGCCCAGAAAAATAAAGTCTGACACTGTTTCCACTGTTTCCCCATCTATTTCCCATGAAGTGATGGGACCAGATGCCATGATCTTCGTTTTCTGAATGTTGAGGTCAGGACTAATTAAATGCTCTGTAACACTTGTTGATCCTCCTCTTTTCCCAAGGAGCCAGCAAGACCTCAGCAGTAGCAGCCAGAAGAACCTAATAATGTTTAGCCTTCATTTTCTTTTTGTGGCTGTTGTGACTTTATTGAAATGGTACTGGATTTGTTTTCACTTATAATCCTGATATGCAGTTTTTTAAATGTTTTTAAGCAAAAGATATTTGGTTTAAAATATTATGTAAATGGAGTATAGATGATATGTGGATATAACAATGAATCTAAAGGTTATACAGTAATGACTGACATTTTAAGAAACCAGCTCAGTATTTAAGGGCTCTCAATAGTAAGACCAGAGCATCCATGCCCTTCCTCAGGGGTCTGCCATGCCTCCTCTTTTCTTCCCTCTTGGTCATCACCCATAATCCTGCATGCCCACTAGAGGGAAGATTGCCTAGGAAATTGAATTCAAGCCTGGTCACCTGAGGGGACTTGCCACTCCCTCCTGCCTGCCTAGGGAGAGTCAGGAGCACCCCTTGAAATAGCTGGTTGGTTTCCTGGTTGTCTTTGGTGATGTCAGCATTCTCATGAAGGCCAAACACTTCTGGGTGGGCTGTGATAGGGAGGTTCCTGAGATAGTCGATATAGGACTGGAAAGAAAATCTTCAGTTAATGTAAGTTCAGGTTCTTGGGGTCCCACAGATCACCCAGGGTTTGGCCAGACCAGACCCACATAGAAATCACACTGTTTTGGTAGCACAGGCCATACACACACACACGCACACACCACCAGGGCCAAGACATCACAAGCTTTCTCTCCTACGGGTTTCTGAACAGTGAGTATGAATATGAAGGTAGATGGGTTATCTCCCCTCCCACCTCTGCTGCCTTCCTTCCTGCTCCACCAGCAGTCTTGGCTTTGGAGACAAAATTGGATTTGGATTCAAACAGAACTAGATTTGGGTCCTAGCTCCATCTTAAACTAATTGTGTAACCTTGAGCTAGTCACCCGAAAGCCCAGTTTCCATATCTGCAAATGGCGAGATAAATGAGATTATGAAGGAGTAAGGCCTTGGTATATAACAGGTACTCGATAAAAGCAAGCCCTTTTCATCCTTCAGATCTCTTGTTTTCTTCTTCCATTTATCATTCTCCCATTCAGTTTTTCTGTCCCTCCCTGTGCCACCTTCTGAACCTTTGGTGTGAAGTAGCAGTTTCCAACCTGTTCACCAGCAAAGCTTCATCTTAATCATCCCTTCCTTTTTCCCCAGATGGACCACATATTTTGAAAGATCTTGTCTACCAAATGCCTAGGATTCACTAGATAGTAATAAGGTATATCTTGTAGGCTTTTTGGAAGATTTGAAATAGCTTATGGACCCAAATCAGGAAACCCAAGCTATCCCAGGGCCCTCCTTGGATACAACTGCAACCCTAGCCACATGGAAGCTGGCAAGCTCCTCCTGCCCCTTACCTGGTAGGAGCTGTGAGGAGGGATGTAGTAAGTGTCTCCAGGAGCAAGAAAGTAATGGTCCTGCTCAATTTCCTTACAGTAGAACGTGGACAGAAGGGATAGCAGGAGCCTCCTATCTTTGTCATCCGTTACTCTGCCTCCATAATTACATTCTCCTGGGGATAGGCAATGGAAGAAGTTGAATCCATAATGAACTTGGTCATTAATCTAAAACAGAGGATTCCTCCAGCCAACAATGAGACACGGGGTTGCTAAAAACCATGCTCAGCTTAGTTTAAGACCAGGCCTTTTTGGTATTAAGGTTGCTACAAAAATAATTCATGTTCCTATGTTAGAATTTAGAAAATAGCAATAAACTGAAATAAAAGCAATACTGTCACCAATTATTTCAACTAATGTAACTATGAACATTTAGGCATCTTCCAGATATTTGTCTGGACATTTGTGTATATATGTACATATATGTGAAAAGCAGTATAGAAATGTGGTTCAGGGTAATAACTGTGGCATGAGACAGTACTGAGTTCCAATTTCAGCCAATTTCTAGGCTCCAACTTTTGCCGCTTATTAGCAGTTTCTCATCTGTCAGTAAGAGATAACTGCATACCCATCTTACATGGTTGTGGTTAATAATACTTAATGCTTGGCATATAGAGGACATTCAATTACCGCTTTCACAAATTTAGAAAATTGAAATTATCCATAGATACTGCTTTGGGATATGACTCTCCTACCCCTATCCCCATCATCAACATCATTCTCTGTAACTCAGGTTTCTACAACTCAAATTTCTACAAAAAAGAATTAGGTAATTATTTTGAGGAGACAGCAACCCTGGATACATTTTCTAGCTGGATCAGATTCAATAGTGTGTGTGTTGCCTGATATTTTAAAGTTGGGAACAACACATTAGTTTGAAAGGAAAAGACACATCTGTGTGTGTGTGTGTGCGCGCGCGTGTGCACACACGCACACATATGCAAAGCCTCTCCTGAAGGGTGGGTTCATTTCCAATTCCAACCATGCTAGGAAAGGGGAAGTCTATGGACATGAAGCAGGAAGTATGACAAGTTGAAGAGGCCTCAGCTTCTCTTGGCATTGGAGAGGTCTAAATGACTAAGAGGAACATCTTGGTGGCTCATTAAGGGAGACGTAAGAGACTAAGGGGATGTTTATACCTCAGTTCAGTTCAGTTCAGTCGCTCAGTCATGTCCGACTCTTTGCGATCCCATGAATCACAGCACACCAGGCCTCCCTATCCATCACCAACTCCCGGAGTTCACTCAGACTCACGTTCATCAAGTCAGTGATGCCATCCAGCCATCTCATCCTCTGTCATCCCCTTCTCCTCCTGTCCCCAATCCCTCCCAGCATCAGAGTCTTCTCCAATGAGTCAACTCTTCACATGAGATGGCCAAAGTACTGGAGTTTCAGCTTTAGCACCATTCCTTCCAAAGCAATCCCAGGGCTGATCTCCTTCAGAATGGACTGGTTGGATCTCCTTGCATTCCAAGGGACTCTCAAGAGTCTTCTCCAACACCACAGTTCAAAAGCATCAATTCTTTGGCATTCAGCTTTCTTCACAGTCCAACTCTCACATCCATATGTGACCACAGGAAAAACCATAGCCTTGACTAGATGAACCTTTGTTGGCAAAGTAATGTCTCTGCTTTTGAATATGCTATCTAGGTTGGTCATAACTTTCCTTCCAAGGAGTAAGAGTCTTTTAATTTCATGGCTGTAGTCACCATCTGCAGTGATTTTGGAGTCCAAAAAAATAAAGTCTGACACTGTTTCCACTGTTTCCCCTTCTATTTCCCATGAAGTGATGGGACCAGATGCCATGATCTTTGTTTTCTGAATGTTGAGTTTTAAGCCAAATTTTTCACTCTCCTCTTTCACCTTCATCAAGAGTAATAATTTGAGCCCTACAGAAACTGCTTTATCTTAAACCACCACCTAGATCTCTCTCGCTGTTGACTTCTCAGGCCTTCAGCAAAATTTAGTATGAACACTATAGTTTGTCCCAGCTGTAAACAGGTTTGTGATGACACTAGAACTACAATATTAAAGGGAGAGTGGTCCCCCCTGACGTCAGTGTGGCAGTGCTAGCAGGGACCAAAGAGGGACTACAGGTGAAGGTAAACCTGAGGTGCAGGGTCATGGTTCAGGGTGCCACCATCACCCCCTCTCATCAGCAAAGTCTACTTCGGGGGATACCCTTAAGGCCCTAGGTTTTATGTTTATGAAGGAAGGTTCATTTCTTTACTTAAATATCTCTTCTTTACAGCAAGAACACAAGTTTCTATAGAAACAGGATATGTCCTATATCTCTTCAAGATTTTCCATTGGCTCTGCCACAGGGCTGGGGGTACCAGATTAACAATGTATTCGACTTCAGTCCATCTATTTAGATCACCACTCTCCAAACAAGACCTATCTCTTTGGTTAGTTTGTCTCTTGGTCTCGGAGCTCTGATAGTCATCTCTATCTGGTTCGTCCTTCCTTCCAGGCACGTAGGAATGTTACCCTTCCCTTCTCCTACACTTCCCTCACTATACTTCTTGCAGTGAGGTGTGGCCAGGTAACAACTTCTTGCATATTTAATTACCATTATGAGCTCTTCAGTGCTACCCTTGTGGCAGTAACCACACAAGTATATGTTGAGATGGTGGCATCGAAAGTTGGTAGAGCCTTTGCCAACTGTGCCTCTGATAGACAATTACAATGAACAGAGACCCTCGCCAATTCACACTGGACATGTATAACAGGATGGGCAAGAAATAGACCTTTGGTGTCTTATATCCTTGAGATTAGGAGATTTCTTGTCATCTCAGCCTAACTAGACTATCCTGATTGGTACAGTTGGAAAGTGACTATCCTGAAGCCAGCTGGCACAACTGGGGTGGGTTGGTTTATGAGCTGCCAGGCAGTCCAACACTAAGACCACATCCCAGGACACTTACACACTCATTCTGTGATCTGAAGAAGAGCTCTGGGATGTGCTTCTGTGTGGCCTGCAATAATGGGAATATGGCTCACTTATTTGGAAAAGTTATTTCACCAAACTAAAATCCACTGAACTTATGTTGTGCATGTCACTTGGGGTTTTGTTTTAGGGGACACTGTGCTGAAGTAAGGTCTGTATCACCTTTTACTTTAAACTGAATTTAATCACTCTAAACCAGTCCATTCTGAAGGAGATCAGCCCTGGGATTTCCTTGGAAGGAATGATGCTGAAGCTGAAACTCCAGTACTTTGGCCACCTCATGCGAAGAGTTGACTCATTGGAAAAGACTCTGATGCTGGGAGGGATTGAGGGCAGGAGGAGAAGGGGACGACAGAGGATGAGATGGCTGGATGGCATCACTGACTCGATGCACGTGAGTCTGGGTGAACTCTGGGAGTTGGTGATGGATAGGGAGGCCTGGTGTGCTGTGATTCATGGGTTCGCAAAGAGTCGGACACAACTGAGCAACTGAACTGAACTGAAAGCAGAATTTCTCAATCTTGGCATGATTGACATGTTGTATACTGAGTAGTTCTGTGTTGTAGGGGGCTGTCCTGTGCGTTGGAGGATGTTTAGCAGCACCCTCGCCTCTACCTGGTTAGCATATCCATTTAGTTGTGACAACAAAAAATGTCTCTTCAATTTGTCAAATGTCCCTTAGGATGTAAAATCACCCTTAGCTGAGAACCCTTGTGCTAAGATCTTGGTTTTGCCAGCTGTAAAACAGGGTCACTAACATGAAGCTTATACGATTACTGTGAAAACTGAATGATGTAGATAATGCACCTGGCATTTGACTGTGGAAAGGATCCAGAGTTGAAGGAGGAACTTGTATGTGACCTTGAAGATGCCCAGGTTTTTCTTTTGAGCTGCACTTTGACTTTTGGCCACAGTAATCCACTCATTTAGCCCATCTATATTCTATCTCCTCTCTCTAGGATTACATGGTATTTTTCTTGAGGGCAGTGACCAAGTTTTATATATTTACATTCTTCCATATTATGTACTGGTATATATTGAATGGTTAATAAAAGACCCTTGATGAATTGCTTTAATACAAACCAGCAAGGGTCATTTTCACCTCAGGGTATCTCCGCTGGGAGCACTTGCCTTCTTTTTTCACCAGCCACTCCCACTTTCTTCTTCCAGTTGTAAAACTCCTACTTATCCCTCAAAACCATCTTTAATGCCTTAAGGAAGTTATCCCTAATCATCTCTACCCCATATCTGAAATTTAATCATTGTGCTGCCTTTCTACTTTATAAATGTTTCTCTTATTGAACTTACCACTGTATTGTCATTTATTTATTGTCATTTATTGTCACTATTTTGTTATATTTCTCTCCCTTTGTAGACTGTGCACCATTTAAGGGGAGGGATTGATCTTGATTTTTTGGTATGTTGTTTTTTTTTGTTTTACAATATCCAGCATGGTGACCAGCATCAGTAAGAGCTCAATGTTTGTTGAAGGCATAATTGAGTAAACGAATGGAGCTGGGAGCAGAGGAGCAGGAAGGTGGAGCATAATTGTGGAGGTTTGTGGTTGTCAAAACCTCCTCCCATAAATACCTGTCAGGTAGGTCAGAGCATCAAATGGCACCTCCTTGTAATCATTCAGAAACATCTGGATCTGTCGCATACTAATCCTCAGGTCAGATTCATTGAATTCATAAGGAATATTCCAACCTGCAGGAGGCAAAGATGAATTAGATGCTTCAGGGATGAGAGTTCTTAATTCCCACTCAGAGACTGGGCTGGGGAAGTTAAACATCATCATGGATCAAGAGCCTCTTTTCAGTCCCATGAATATTAAGCACCTTGCCAACTATCAGCTTTGGTATTTACTGCCAGAGTGGGAAACATTCTGCCTGGAAAAAAAAAAAAAAAATCCATTCTAAAGTCAATTACCTTATGGATCTCCCCATTTGTTAAGGAAGATGTTACCATCCTGGAATTTGTGAAATAGGATTATTCACCCTGGCTGGAATACCATGGTAATGCATAGAACATCAAAGATAACACTAAAGCATAGGTTTAGTGGGAAAGGAAATGGCAACCCACTCCAGTATTCTTGCCTGGAGAATCCCATGGACAGAGGAGCCTGGAAGGCTACACTCCATGGGATTGCAAGAGTCAGATACAACTTAGTGACTAGGTAGAGAGCAGTATCTGTGATTGGGTAATACTAAGTTAGCTTTGAGAATCCCCCTCCTTGCACTGTATTTCCAAAGTTTATAATGATAAATGCCCAGTGGGGCTATCAGTTCAGTTCAGTTCAGTCCGACTCTTTGCGACCCCATGAATCGCAGCAGGCCAAGCCTCCCTGTCCATCACCAACTCCTGGAATTCACTCAGACTCATGTCCATCGAGTTGGTGATGCCATCCAGCCATCTTATCTTCTGTGGTCCCGTTCTCCTCCTGCCCCCAATCCCTCCCAGCATCAGGGTCTTTTCCAATGAGTCAACTCTTCGCATGAGGTGGCCTAAGTATTGGAGTTTCAGCTTCAGCACCAGTCCTTCCAATGAACACTCAGGACTGATCTCTTTTAGGATGGACTGGTTGGATCTCCTTGCAGTCCAAGGGACTCTCAAGAGTCTTCTCCAACACCACAGTTCAAAAGCATCAATTCTTCAGCGCTCAGCTTTCTTCACAGTCCAACTCTCACATCCATACATGACCACTGCAAAAACCATAGCCTTGACTAGACGGACCTTTGTTGGCAAAGTAATATCTCTGCTTTTGAATATGCTATCTAGGTTGGTCATAACTTTCCTTCCAAGGAGTAAGCATCTTTAATTTCATGGCTGCAGTCACCATCTGCAGTGATTTTGGAGTCCAAAAAAATAAAGTCTGACACTGTTTCCACTGTTTCCCCATCTATTTCCCATGAAGTGACAGGTCGTTTACAAGACAAACCATTCAATATCACGGTAATCCAAGCCTATGCCCCAACCAGCAACGCTGAAGAAACTGAAGTTGAACGGTACTATGAAGACCTACAAGACCTTTTAGAACTAACACCCAAAAAAGATGTCCTTTTCATTATAGGGGATTGGAATGCAAAAGTAGGGAGTCAAGAAATACCTGCAGTAACAGGCAAATTTGGCCATGGAGTACAGAATGAAGCAGGGCAAAGGCTAATAGATTGTGGCTATACAAGTAACATAAGTGTAGGAAGCAGGCCTGATGTAAGACAGTAGGGTGTGGTGGGACCTGCATTCAATGGAGATGTTTAATTTCCTCCTAAACAATTCATATTCAAATTAAACACAACAAAAACCTGGACTTCCCTGGTGGTCTAGTGATTAAGATCCTGCCTGCCAATGCATGGGACACAGGTTTGATCCCTGGTCCAAGAAGATTCCACATGCAGTGGGGCAGCTAAGCCTGTGTGCCACAGCTACTGAGCCCATACCTTAGAGCTGGTGCTCTGCAGTGAGAGAAGCCACTGCAATGAAGCGTAGCCCTCACTCACTGGGACTGGAGAAAACCCTCAGGCAGGAAGAGCAGTGCAGCCAACAATTATTTATTATTAATAAATAAATTAAAAAAACCCCAAAACTTGTATTCTGGCAAACAAAACACAACTGGGCAGTTGACTATAGCCAAATTGTTGTATGGATTTTGGGAGGTTAGGCATGGATGGAAGAATGTGGTGTGTGAGATGCAAGTGTAAAGGGAGTGTCCACTTTGGCTGTCTCATCCCTGAAACCCTAAGTGGAAGAGTAAGGTGGTGTGGCGCTAACTGGGACAGGCAGAAGGAAAGAGAAAGCTCAGACAGAGAGAATCACCAGTAAGACAATTTGCCTCCTTTGGTAACCCCCCAAAACTGCTAAGAATACCTTGGGGTGGGTCATTTCAAGAAAAGAATCGGAGGCAGCCCATGGGATTAATCATGAGAAAAATGATCCATGAGAAATGATATGGATGTCCATCCATTCTCCATGAGAAAAATAATCCATCCTTAAAATCATGGTGACTCGAGGTCTGAATTTAGTTTGATGATCTGTTCCAACAAGAATACTAAGTCACTTAAGTTAGGCCATGGATAAGTTACATTAATAAAGAAATTTATGTTTATTTTTTTCAAGGAGAAATACAGACAGATTTCCCAGTTGTATTTCTTTCATTGTTAAGCATATGTAAAGAGAGCAACCTAAACTGTTATAAATTACCTGGTGAAAATTCCCTGTAGAATGGCCATTGTACCCAAGCTAGGCAAATACACACCAAAGGGAAGAGCTTTCAATCTTCTCATTATCACATAACTTCAGTAATTAGGAGACCTCTGATTCTGGAGCATCACCTCTTTCCCTGACCCTGATCCTAATCTGGTTATAAGGTTGTCAGACTTATTAAAGAAAAATACACAGACACTCAGTGAAATTAATTTCAGATAAACAACAAATCATATTTAGTATAAATATGCCCCAAATATTACATGGAATGTACTTATACCTTATCTTTTTTCTTACACCTTATTTTACTGGCAACCCTGAGTACAAACTTGAATGCATTTCTGCATCTGTCTGTGATCTTTCCCCCAGCAATCCAGGTATGCTGTCATCTCTCACCTAGGGGTCCAAAGTTTCTCCTCTCTTGAACGATGGCATGGAAGAAGCAAAGGCCAAACAATAGCTTTTGCCACATCACTGCTTTGGTACAGCTTTGGAAGAACACGGGGTCTGAGATGGGGTCATTGAGGTAAGAGCGCAAAAGATTGGCCCGGAGCCCTTTAGGGGGCTCATTGGTCATTTTAATCCCATTCTGGAGGATGCTGACTGGAAACTTCTCTGATGGATAGCTGGTTAACCAGAGTCTAGAAGAGCAATAGATTCAATTATTTAGAGCAATGTAATACATATATTAAAAAACAGTAACAAAAAAATAACTACCATTTTTTATACTCTGATAGATGTTGAACCCAATGCTGAGAATTTATGTCCCTTCAGTTACTTTAATCCTCACAGCCACCCTCTGATTTACCATCCCCTTACCAGTGAGGAAACAGAGGTATAGCAAGGTCAAGTGGGGCTTTCAAGGACAGACCTTGTTTCTTGCTTCCAGATTACTCACAGTCTTGCTGCTGGGGGTGTTAGGGGCAGGGTGGGGGGTGTGTGGAGGAGGGGAAGGGAAATGGGAGCTGAGGAGGAGAGAAAAGACAAGCAGTGCCAAGAAGTTTTAAAATCAAGACTGCAGGGAGGGAAGGAAGTAATAGGCTGTGGGGATACACAGGGTGGGGAGAGAAGATGTCTGCAAACTACTGCCAGGGAATCAAATCTAGCCTTAACCTATTTTTATAAATAAAGTTTTATTGGAACATGGCCACACCCCTTTATTTACAAATCATTTAGGGATGCTTTCATGCTACAACAGCTGAGTTGAATAGCTGCATTTGACAATATGGCCTGCAAAGCCTAAAATATTCACTATCTGGCCCCTTACAAGAAAAGTTTGCTGACTTCTGTCATAGAGGCCAGTGGCATTTGAAATGGGTCTTGAGAATATGGAAGATTTTTTTCCTTAAATAATAAAATTTTATCTATGTCCATAAAAAAATGAGAACATAGGCAAATGTATTTAGTAAGGAACATATATATATATATATATATATATATACACATATGTATAATTTTACCATCTACAGCTTAACATGTTGGCGTATTGTCTTTCATTTGCTTTTCTTACTTAGGCTCAAGCTACATACATACTGTGGCATCTGTTTTGTTTCCTTTTTGTCGGGGTTTTTTGCTAGACATTAGAAAGGTTTCCAACAGGCAGATTTGGGGGTGAAAAGTCATTAAAGATACAGGCTGAGCAACCACATGGAGGAAGAAAAGTTGGGGATGTGGTAGGCTGGTGGGCAGCCTACTATGGTCCAGGTACAGGGCTCAGAGGGGAAGGACAGGCCATAAACTGGTGGCCTATGACCTGACCTCAGTTTGCAGCTGGCTGCTGTTTAACTCTCACCATGCAAACCAACATATTGTTGCAACATATGTTTGAAGTAGTTGCCAACTTTTACAAATCTAGGGCTTTCTTTTAAAATTCTGGCTTCCCTGGTGGCTCAGACGATAAAGTGTCTGCCCACAATGCAGGAGACCCGGGTTTGATGCCTGGGTCAGGAAGATCCTCTGAAGAAGGCAATGGCAACCCACTCCTGTACTCTTGCCTGGAAAATCCCACGGATGGAGGAGCCTGGTAGGCTACAGTCTATGGGGTCGCAAAGAGTTGGACACGACTGAGCGACTTCACTTTCTTTCTTTAAAATTCTGGTTTCCCATCTTTCCTTTAAAATAATCAGAAAATCTGGACACAAGAGGCCTTGATGCCTGCTTGGCAACAGTCAGCTGTCACTGGGCAGTCATAGCTCATCTCTATAGGGCATGTGTTTCTAGTTTACCACAGTCCCCACCACTCGCGACTGATATTCAACTGAGGCTGAATGCCCATGATGATAGCTACAGCAGTGTGGAAAGTGGAATATTTCTTGTGCCCAATCCTCTTCAGTCATTTATGTTACATTGCTGGCTTGTGTAAGCACTTAAGCTTGTGACTTTGGGGTTAAGTTAAAAGTGAAGGTGAAAGTGAAGTTGTTCGGTTGTGTCCAATTCTTTGCGATCCCATGGACTGTAGCCTACTAGGCTCCTCCAGTCATGGAATTTTCCAGACAAGAGTACTGGAGCGGGTTGCCATTTCCTTCTCCAACTTTGGGGTCAAGAAGTCTTAGATGTCAACATGAATAATTTTTCTTCATTGAGTATGTAACTGATAATAAATGAAACAACTCAGCATCCCATACAAAATAGAATTCTTGAAATTAATGGATTCCTTCTTAAACTTCTACATTAATCTTGTATGAGCCTTACATGAATACAATCAACTATGGCCTAATCTGGCTTTGTAAATAAACACCAAACACTTTTCTATTTTCAGGCAGACATAACTAAAATAAAAATAACTAGCAAATTTTGTTGCCTAGTACAGGATTTGGCAAACTTTTCCTATGAAGGATCAAATAGTAAGTGGTTTAGACTTTGCGTGCCATATGGTCTCTGTCACAACTACTTGAAGCATAGAAGCAGTTGTAGACAATATGTGAGTGAATATGATTATATTTCAATAAAACTTTATAACTCTATAGACACTGAAATTTAATTTTACATAATTTTCTCATGTCATGAAGTATTATTCTTCTTTCATTTTTTTCAACCATAAAAAAAATGTAAAGCTATTCTTAGATTGTAAGCTATATAAACACAGGCTGCAGACTGGATTCGGCCATAGTTTGCTCACCCCGGTCCAGAATAAGAAGATCACTGAAAATCTAAGTTAAAGGACTTGAAAGTCTGTCTGGTTCATTTCATCACTCTCTAAATGCAAAAATTTAGGCCTAGTCTTGTTGGACTTTAAAGTTCATAGAAAACGAATGGCCGCCTCCAATACTGATTAAAATTCCATGGATCTCCAGAAATAGAATATAGAGCAAGTAGCGAGATTACAGGTGGGATTTTTTAATTTTTTTTGACCAATAAGTTTTAAAACTAACTTGCTGGTATTAAATCTATCTTTTCAGACACATATCATATCACCTCCCTACAACAGTTTCTCACAGCATATACCCCAGAATCACAAGATAACTTCTTGGTGTTTCCTTTGCTTTTACAAATGTTGTCCCTTTTGTATGGAATGTCCTTCCTGGAAAATTCCTATTTATCTTTTAATACTCAAGGCCTTCCTCAACTTTTCCTTCCTTGTCCATTCTTGTTCAAACAAGTACAGCAAGTACTGCATTGTATCAACATTGTTCATATATGGTCTGCCTTCTACTAGACTGAGAGCTTCTTAAGGGTTGAACTGTGTCTTGTTTGGATTCCCAGTCATTACCATGACATCTGGAGCTCAAGATTGGGGCCCAGAGACATAGTGGTGGGACAACAGCTCACCTAAATCCCACATTGGTGCTCTCAGGAACAATCACCTCCTCACAGATCTTCTCCAGAGCAGGCATCCAGCTTGTGGCCAGATGACAATTCTGTAAGACCACCCAGGTCCCATCTTTGATGGCACTGTTGATCATTTTGGCAGCAATAGGACCTTGGCCTTGGCCTAGGGAGATGGTCTGTGTTTTCATACCTCCCATGCCAAGATCATCAGCAAATTTCAGCAGGCCTGAGATCAGGAAGGAAAAGGACTTTTGAAAGAGAACAGGCTACTTAAGACCATATTAACAATAACACAGAAAAGGGGGTTTATATTTCATTTTTAGTGGAGTATAGTTGATCTGGCTTCCCCTGTGGCTCAGATAGTAAAGAATCTGCCTGCAGTACCAGAGACCCAAGTTCGATCCCTGGGTTGGGAAGATCTCTTGGAGAAGGAAATGGCTATCCATTCCAGTATTTTGGGCTTCCCTGGTGGCTCAGAGGGTAAAGAGTCTGCCTGTGGTGCGGGGGACCAGGTTTTGATCCCTGGGTCAGGAAGATCCCCTGGAGAAGGAAATGGCAATCCACTCCAGTGTTCTTGTCTGGAAAATCCCATGGGTGGAGCAGCCTAGCAGGCTACAGTCCATGGGGTCTGTGTTAGCTTCAAGTGCACAACAAAGTGAATCAATTACACAAATACATGTATCCACTCTTTTTTAGATTCTTTTCCCATATAGGTCATTACAGAATATTAAAAAGAGTTCCCTGTGCTATATAGTAGGTCCTTATTAGTTATATATTTTATATATAGGAATGTGTATGTGTCAATCCCAATCTCCCAGTTTATCCCTACCCTCTTTGCCTGCTGGTAACTATGTTTGTTTTCTACATCTGTGACTCTGTTTCTGCTTTGTAAATAAGTTAATTTAGGAACTGGGCTTTTACAAACTTACTAGGAAAACTGGTATTTGGATAGTGAAATTTCAAGTAGGTCTCTTTCACATCTCCCTTCAACAGAGGCAGCCAGTGTTATATTTGTTTGTGAGTTTTTCTCCTTTAATGATTTTTCAGTTCAGTTCAGTTCAGTTGTTCAGTCATGTCCGACTCTTTGCAACCCCATGAATCGCAGCACACCAGGCCTCCCTGTCCATCAACTCCCGGAGTTCACTCAAACTCACGTCCATCAAGTCAGTGATGCCATCCAGCCATCTCATTCTCTGTCGTCCCCTTCTCCTCCTGCCCCCAATCCCTCCCAGCATCAGGGTCTTTTCCAATGAGTCAACTCTTCTCATGAGGTGGCCGAAGTATTGGAGTTTCAGCTTCAGCATCAGTCCTTCCAATGAACACCCAGGACTGATCTCCTTTAGAATGGACTGGTCGGATCTCCTTGCAGTCCAAGGGACTCTCAAGAGTCTTCTCCAATACCACAGTTCAAAAGCATCAATTCTTCGGCACTCAGCTTTCTTCACAGTCCAACTCTCACATACATACATGACCACTGGAAAAACCATAGGCTTGACTAGATGGACCTTTGTTGGCAAAGTAATATCTCTGCTTTTTAATATGCTATCTAGGTTGGTCATAACTTTCCTTCCAAGGAGTAAGCATCTTTTAATTTCATGGCTGCAGTCACCATCTGCAGTGATTTTGGAGCCCCCAAAAATAAAGTCTGACACTGTTTCCACTGTTTCCCCATCTATTTCCCATGAAGTGATGGGACCAGATGCCATGATCTTAGTTTTCTGAATGTTGAGCTTTAGGCCAACTCACTTTCATCAAGAGGCTCTTTAGTTCTTCTTCACTTTCTGCCATAAGGGTGGTGTCATCTGCATATCTGAGGTTATTGATATTTCTCCCAGCAATCTTGATTCCAGCTTGTGCTTCTTCTAGCCCAGCATTTCTCATGATGTACTCTGCATAGAAGTTAAATAAGCAGGGTGACAATATACAGCTTTGATGTACTCCTTTTCCTATTTGGAACCAGTCTGTTGTTCCATGTCCAGTTCTAACTGTTGCTTCCTGACCTGCAAACAGGTTTCTCAAGAGGCAGATCAGGTGGTCTGGTATTCCCATCTCTTTCAGAATTTTCCACAGTTTATTGTGATCCACACAGTCAAAGGCTTTGGCATAGTCAATAAAACAGAAATAGATGTTTTTCTGGAACTCTCTTGCTTTCTTGATGATCCAGTGGATGTTGGCAATTTGATCTCTGGTTCCTCTGCCTTTTCTAAAACCAGCTTGAACATCTGGAAGTTCACGGTTCACTGGGGTTATGTGAAAAGCATATAGCCACGGAGATACTCCTATCCTAATAGGCTAAAGGATGACTAATCTGAGCATCAAAAAGAATGATGACAGGAGTGGAGTAAAACACTACTATATGTGAAACATCCACTATGTTAAAACCCATGCACCATAAAACCACGTATTGCTGTAGCCTGGCTTGGAGAATTTTGAGCATTACTTTGCTAGCGTGTGAGATGAGTGCAGTTATGAGGTAGTTTGAGCATTCTTTGGCATTTCCTTTCTTTGGGATTGGAATGAAAACTGACCTTTTCCAGTCCTGGGGCCACTGCTGAGTTTTCTAAATGTGCTGGCATATTGAGTGCAGCACTTTCACAGCATCACCTTTCAGGATTTGAAATAGCTCAACTAGATGTGTTTCTTTTATGTATGATCTGTCCCAGAGACAATATTAATCTGCTAGGGTTGCCATAACAAATAACCAAAGATTGGATGACTTAAACAACAGAAATTTATTTTCTCTCTGTACTGGAGGCTAGAAATCAAAAATCAAAGTGCTGACAGGTTTGGTTTCTTTTCCTGGCTTGTTTGTGGCCATTTTCTCTTCACATTATCTTCTCATTGTGTATTTGCATGGACTTCTCCCTGTCATTGTATCTGTGTTCTAATCTTCTAAGGACATCAGTCACATTGGATTAGGACCTACCCTAATGACCTCACAATTAACTATTTAAAAACCTTATCTCCAAATACAGTCACATTCTGAGGTATTAGGAATTATGTCTTTAACATACAGACTTGGGAGGGACAAATTCGGCCTATAATACCCCCATAATCCTGGGGGGTGGGTATTAATTCTCTTAATTGTTTGATGTGCTGATTATCCCTTATAGTGATGTGTTTCCTCACGTAGTTTATAATTTTTTTTTATTGTCAGTTCACAATCAGAAGTTTGTGTTATTCTGTTGGAGTCTGACATACTGTTAGACTGTATGGAGACTGTATGGAGACTGTATGGACTGTAAGGAGTCCCCTAACAGATCAATTTTGTATATACAAACACTAGTGTCCCCAGGGTTTTCTCATTCTGAATCAGTTTTATGGGAAATTTCTCACCTTGAGAATCCCATACCACAGGGCACTATAATTCTAAAACCCTCATCTGCAGGTAGCCTAGGCTTGGTATTTTAATTTCTCACCAAACAGTTGTTGCTTTTTTGTTTTTACCCAGACTCTAGGCCAGCGACAAGCTTCTGCATTGCTTCCTGAGTCAGTCACCTAAATTTCAGACTTCTACAGGAAAAAAATACATGAATTTGAAACAAAACAAAACTTCTAGAAATGGAAAGCATTGTTATTGAAGATAAAAATTCAACGTGGAAGTGTTACTCTCTCCCATCATGTCTAATTCTTTGTGACCATACGGATTGTAGCCCATCAGGCTCCTCTGTCCATGGGATTTTCCAGGCAAGAATCCTGGAGAGGGTAGCCATTCCCTTCTTCAGGGGATCTTCCTGACCCAGGGATCAAACCTGGGTCTTTAGCACTGCAGGTGAATTCTTTACCATCTGAGCCACCAGGGAAACCCAAAGATACATGAAGTCCTTTGAGCCCCAGGTCCTATGCTTGGTCTGGGAAGACTGTCACGGAGCAACACTAAGCATTTGTGCCACAACTACTGAGCCCCATGTACTGCAACTACTGCAGCCCGTGCGTAAGAGCCTGTGCTCCGCAACAACGGAAGCCTCCTCAATGCACTTCAGTGAAGAGTAGCCCCCGCTCTCTACAACTAGAGAAAGCCCATGTGCGGCAATGAAGACCCATTGAAACCAAAAAGAAATACATTTTCAGAATTAGCATAAAAAAGCAGGTTGGATGCAGCCAAAAAGAGAATGAGTGGAAAGTAAGGTCTGCAATCAATGATGTACTCAGTAGTGACAGGAACCCTAGGTTTCCAAATGCCATGACCCAATAAAGGAATTGGAGTTCCTTGGAGAAACATTTGTTCAAGATAAGCCTGAATGATATATGGTAGTTCTACACAGCAAGGAAGTTATCAAAAACCACTGGGGTTATGTGAAAAGCAATAGCCATGAAGATACTCCTATCCTAATAGGCTAAAGGATGAATAATCTGAGCATCAAAAAGAATGATGACAGGAGTGGAGTAAAACACTACTATATGTGAAACATCCACTATGTTAAAACCCACGCACCATAAAACCACCTTCTTAGTGCTTTCATTACTCTGAAAGCTGGTAAATAGAGTATGAGCCAAGAATCTTTGCTGCCTGAGTAAACCAAAGAGTTGATAAAGAAAAATTCTTCTTTATAGAAGAGTTCCAGCTAATTTATGAGGGAGGAATGATAGAATTAAATTCTCATCATTTTGCAGTCCCTAATGCAATAATGCATCTGGGTAATGATTTTCTAAGGCCAGTAAAACCATTAGGTCATTGGTTCCCAACATTGGCTTGCATGTTCAAATTACCTGAAAAGCTTTATAAAACACAATGCCTGGGTCTAACCTACAAAGATTTTAATTTAATTGGTAGAAGGCAAAGCCTGCACATGAAGATTTTCTTTCTAGTTTTCAGTTTTTAATTAAGATGTTCTCTTTATTTCATTCTCATTCTTGAAAGATAGATTTTATGTTTGCATATTTTCCTTTAGCACAATGATGGCATTATTCCACAAACTGCATTGTTGCTATTGAAACACTGGTTGCTAGTCTAACTGCTGTTCTTTATAGGTTATCTTGTTTTTCTCACTGGCTGCTTTTAATTTATTTTTATCAAGGTATATATTGATTTACAGTGTAGTGTTAGTATCTGCTGTACAGCAAAGTGATTCAGTTATTTATACATTCTTTTTCATTATGGTTTATCCTTGGCTACTGAATATATTTCTCTGTGCTATACAGTAGGACCTTATTATTTGTCCATTCTATATATAATAATTTTCATCCACTAACCCCAAAATTCCAAGCCTTCCCTTCCCAGCCCCTCCTTGGCAATCACAAGTCCTTTCTCCATGTCTGTGAGTCTGGTTTTGTTTCATAGACAGGTTCATTTGTGCCATATTTTAGATTCTACATATAAGTGATATTATATAGCATTTGTTTTTTCATGGAGATTTTCTTAAAGTTCTTTAGGTGATTTCAATGTGCAGCCAAGAGCGAGAGCCACCATATTAGGTGAAAGGCTGATGGGAAATTTTATAAAGGAGGCAGTAGAGGAGTATTGACGTGAATCACACTGACAACTCCTGAACCCACTGATCAATCTTAATGATAAATGACAACCAGACTGTATCTGTTTCCTAATATGACACACTATGAGTGTCTGCGGTTGCCTGGGACATCATCCAAGCTGAATCTGATGAAGCCTCTACTATAGAGGGACAGGAATAAGGAACATACACCATTAGATTTTACAGGCCTGTTCTCTTCCAACACATCATCATTTTCCAGAGCATATTCTCCTGTTTCCTCCATTTCTTTTCTCTACTTTTCCTAGTTTACCCTCCTTTTTCCTATATAAGCCTACCACAGAAACAACATAGGGGAAGAAGCAAGATGCTAGTAAGGGGTCATGAATTGAGCTTTGACAATAACAATAATTTAAGTGTTGGAACCTGGAAAAGTACCAGTTCATTTCAGCTCCTTCTTCTGATTTTCTCTGAAGCAGGCTTTCTAACAAGGTCAGAATACATGTCAAATTTCTATTTTCACAGGAGAACTGCCAATTTTGTCACTTACGTTTCCGGTATTCTTTTTTCATTCAACAACAGAGAAAACTAAAGCTTTAAGACCCCCTGACAGAATAGAAAACTAATCTATCAATAGCTCATACCCTTTTACATGCACACCCACTTTCTGGAAAATTACACAAACTTCCAGTAGCATTTATTTCTGAGAGAGTTAGGAGGAAGGTGTACCTTTAACTCTTCTAAACCCTAGTACTATTTATATTATGGTCTGGATAATCCTTTGTTGTGGGGGCTGTCCTGGGCATTGTAGGCTGTTTAGCAGCATCCTTTATGTCTACTTACTAGATGCCAGTAGTACCCCTATTTGTGAGAACAAAAATGTTCTCCCACTCTGCCAAATGTCTATTGAGGTAACAAAATGGTCCTAATGGAGCCATAATCCTATGCTTTTTGCATTTTTTTTTCACTACATGAGGCATTAATTACTCAAAAAATTTAAAGATTCAAAGAAGAGAAAAAAGCATAGCTGAGAGAAACAATGGTCTGAGAAAATGGTCTAAGACAAAGGTGATAAACTAGCAGTCACCAGGCTAAATCTAGCCCTGGCTAACCCTCTTAAAGTTTTTAAAAAAAATGGAATGAGTTATCAAGATTTAAAAATGGGTGATTTCTGGGACTTCTCTGGTGGTCTAGTGGTTAAGAGTGTGCCTTAAAGTGCAGAGGACATAAGTTCAATGCCTGGTCAGGGAACAGAGATCCCATATGCCTCAGAGTAACTAAGCCAGTACACCATAATGAAAGATCCCACATGATGCAAAGAAGATGCTATATGCTGCAACTAAGACCTGATGAAGCCAAATAAATATTTTTTTAAATGGATGATTTCTACCTTTCTGGTTTCTTTTGAAGAAGCAGATAATCTGGTCATCCTAAGATCACATTATCAAATGGCACAATACAAAAGAGCTGCCCTCTTTAGGCCAGAAAAGAAGTCTTATGATGTCCCAGCCCTGCCTTAGTCTGTTAATTGGAATGCCCTTCAAAGCCACTTGAGTTTGAGATTCCTGCTCAATAGAGACAAGCTATTGTTATCCATTAATATTCCTCACGCAACATTCTACCCTTACCTGCCATTGGGTCTGCACCTGGAGACAACACGAATATCAATGGTGCACAGCAATTGGAATCATTGTAGGACCCCTGGAGATCAAATGTAGGGGCTTCAATGTATACACTTCCCATGTGTTCAGCAATGAACCCCCGAATGGCTGGAATCATTTTGTCAGGCCGCAAACATCGGAGGATCACCATCCTCTCCAAACCATGAAGAAACTTCCAAGATCCAGGGAATGTTTCCTCATGGGGCCAGGCTGAGTCATAGATGAACTTCCACTCATTACCATTTTGTTCAAAATGTTCCATAAGGCCTTTCAGTTTTGGCAATGCCGATGCACGGACCACTTCTGCCCATGCCTTCTCAGACAGCCACTCAGGAACTGGGTTGGGAAAAGGGTTGTCCAGGGCAATGCCTCCAGTTAGAAGAAAGTACCAGATTTCCTCATTAATTTGCTTTTTCTCTTTCATGATTCCTATTGTCAAGAGGAGGGAGAAAAGCAGCTTGTCCTTCTCAAACAGAGAGCGGCAGACGTTGTTGTAGATGCTGAGGGTGAAATGATCGATGATGTACTCAATTCGTAGCTCTAGTTCCTCGCTCTTCTTGCTATGGGCCAGAGACTGCATGTAGAGGTTTATGAACCATGTCAGGGAGTACTGGTACATGGGTTCAATGTGGGCCAGGTCAGAGATACAAAAGAAGATGGTGGCAGAATGAACAGCCACTGGCTTGTAGCCCATACGGGTCTCATCGATCTGTGTTTCTGTCACTGAAGCAATTTCCTGTTTCTCAGAGATTTCTTCAGACAGCACTTTGGAAGAAGACAAAATTTTGATGGCAGTCTCATCCTCAAGTATGTTGCCCTCAGAAAGGGAAAGGACCTCCAATATCTTATCTTCAATTTCCTTTAGTTGTTTCTTGTTCTTGGCACTTTCCACAATCAACTTGTTCTTTTTCTCTTCAAGTTCTGGCTTCTCCTTGGCAGCCACTATGCCAAGGAGTTGATCTTGGAGGCCCAAGGGAGTGATCATAAAGTTGAGGAGACAGACTTTCACGGCCACCTCAGGGAGGTAATGTGGATTCCTCAAACGGGTTGTGATATATAACTTAAAATCTCTGGAGTATTCAATGATGTTTTCACCAAGCCTCATGTACTCAACCCCTTGCTGTTTGAATGTGGACTTGAGCAAGATGGGTTCAATAAAGGCATCCAATTCTTCCCCAACATTTTCTAGTAAGACTGGGGTACCAAATTGCAGGGCGTGTTCTAGCGTCCTCACATAGTTGGTATCCGAGAACTTGATGACTGACAGCTTATTTGCTTTCTCCATATTCTTGATCCACTTATTGGCCTGCCCCTGAGGGTCAATCATTAAGGCCCAGCGTCTGGAATTGGATACAATGATGCCATTGTCAATGGAGAAGGAGTCAATGGGAAGACCAGCAATCTGCCAGGCACGAATTTTTACAGGATCTCCTAATGTGTTGCTAAGACTGAAGTCACTGGAGCCAGGGATGACCTTGTCCTTACATTGCGCCAACCACTGCTTCTGGCACTCAGCCCGATAATCCACAGTAAAGGCCCCCAGGTAAGCCACAGTCCCAGAGGACAACAACACATCCCCCGTCAGATTAGTATAACGGATACCCAGCTGCCGAGCAGCTTCTGTCCATCTGTCTTTCTCTCCTCCAAGACCACTAATCAGTTTTTCTGCCCTGATCAGCTTTTGGGAACAGATTTCAATGTTTCCCTCCAGTGTCCTTTTCTTGGTATTCATCTCTTCAAAGTCATCGTTTAGGGCCTGGAGGCGGTCTTCCACTAGCTTCAGCTCTGCTCGTTTCTGGTTCAGTTTCTGCATCTGTGTGTCCAGCTTCTCCTCAGCTTCCTTCAGCCGCTCCCGTTTGGGAGCCACCACTTTGGCCACACGATCGTACACCTCCATGGCCCTCACCCACTTGCACAGACCCTCACATGCAGATGATACATTTTTAATTACAGCAGGCTGGAAATCTGGGTGATCAATAAACCTTTCCCGGATCCGCTTCATGATGACTGGGGGAATGTTGTCTTTGTCATATGTCTTGAGACTTTCCAAGAATTTCAGGTCTCCGAGAATCTTTCTCGATACCCCCCAGTAATCTTCTATCATTTTACCTGTTTGAGACAAGAAGTAGAGATAAAGCTATTTTTAAAAATTTTTATTGGAGGATAATTACTTTACAGTGTTGTATTGGCTTACTGCCATACAACAACATGAATCAATTAGAAGTGCACACATATCCCCTCCTTCTTGGGCTTCCCTCCAAGCCTGCCCCCACTCCATCCTACCCCTCTGGGTTGTCACAGAGCCCTGGGATGAGCTCCCTGTGTTATACAGCAGCTTCCTATTAGCTAAGAGGTAAGAAAGACTATTATTAAGACATCCTGCCTGAAATTTGCAGCCCTGCAGGGGCTACTCCTCATATTTAGCAAAACAAACAAACAAACAAACAAAAAACAAAACAAACCAAAAAACCCCAAGATCCTACAGAGGAATTTTAGGGCAGAGAATATACATGTCATTATATATTTATTCAAGCTCATAGAATGTATAATACCAAGAGTGAAACCTAATGTAAACTATGGACTTTGGATGATAAGATGTGTCCATGTAGGTTCATCAACTATAACAAATATACCATTCTGGTGGGAGATGTTAATAATAAGGGAGGCTATGCATGTGTGTGTGACAAAGGTCTGTATAGTCAAAGTAATGATTTTTCCAGTTGCCATGTATGGATGTGAGAGCTGGATCATAAAGAAGGCTGAGTACCAAAGAATTGATGCTTTCAAACCATAGTGTTGGAGAAGACTCTTGACAGTCCTTTGGATGGCAAGCAGCTTAAACTAGTCAATCCTAAAGGAAATCAACCCTGAATATGCATTCACAGTTGAATATGATGCTGTAGTTGAAGCTCCAATACTCTGACCACCTGATGTGAAGAGCCTACTCATTGGAAAAGAACCCAATGCTGGGAAAGATTGAAGGGAGGAGGAGAAGGGGACAACAGAGGACAGGATGGTTGGATGACATCATCAGCTCAATGGAGCTGAGTTTGAGCAGCTCTGGGAAATGGTGATGGATAGGGAAGCCTGGTAAGTGAAGTCCATGGGGTCTTTGAATGACTGAACAACATGCATGAGTAGGAGCAGGGGGTATATGAGAAATTTCTGTATCTTCAACTCAATTTTTCCATGAACTTAAAACCGCTCTGAAAAAAAAAAAAAAAAGATCTCAAATCCCAAGCTCCTTGCCATCTCATCTTTGCCTTGCTCCCTGGTCTTTAATTACAAGAAGCTTCCTTCAACTTCCTGATAATCCAAAGTGCTTGCCTAACATAAGCTCTTCACCTAGGTTGTAAATGGCATCTAGCTGGCTCCTGAACAAACTTCAGGCTCACTTTAAAAGGTACCTCTCTATGGAAAGGGTGAATTTAACTCAGATGACCATTATATCTACTACTGTGGGCAGGAATCCCTTAGAAGAAATGGATTAGCCATCATAGTCAACAAAAGAGTCCAAAATGCAGTACTTGGATGCAATCTCAAAAATGACAGAATGATCTCTGTTCATTTCCAAGGCAAACCATACAATATCACAGTAATCCAAGTCTATGCCCCAACCAATAATGTTGAAGAAAGTGAAGTTGAACAGCTCTATGGAGACCTATAGGATCTTTTAGAACTAACACTCAAAAAAGATGTCCTTTTCATCATAGGGGACTGGAATGCAAAAGTAGGAAGTCAAAAAACACCTGGAGTAACAGGCAAATTTGGCCTTGGAATACGGAATGAAGCAGGGCAAAGACTAATAGAGTTTTGCCAAAAGAATACACTGGTCATAGCAAACATCCTCCTCCAATAACACAAGAGAAGACTCTAATGGACATCACCAGATGGTCCATATCCAAATCATATTGATTATATTCTTTGCAGCCAAAGATGGAGAACCTCTATACAAAAACAAGACTGGGAGCTGACTGTGGCTTAGATCATGAACTCCTTATTGCCAAATTCATACTGAAATTGAAGAAAGTGGGGAAAACCACTAGACCATTCAGGTATGACCTAAATCAAATCCCTTATGATTATACAGTGGAAGTGAGAAATAGATTTAAGGGACTATATCTGATAGATATAGTGCCTGATGAACTATGGACGGAGATTCGTGACATTGTACAGGAGACAGGGATCAAGACCATTCCCAAGAAAAAGAAATGCAAAAAGCAAAATGGCTGTCTGAGGGGGCCATACAAATAGCTGTGAAAAGAAGAGAAGTGAAAAGGAAAGGAGAAAAGGAAAGATATACCCACGTGAATGCAGAGTTCCAAAGAATAGCAAGGAGAGATAAGAAAGCCTTCCTCAGCGATCAGTGCAAAGAAACAGAGGAAAACAATTGAATGGGAAAGACTAGAGATCTCTTCAAGAAAATCAGAGATACCAAGGGAAATTTCATGCAAAGATGGGTTCAATAAAGGACAGAAATGGTATGGACCTAACAGAAGCAGAAGATATTAAGAAGTGTTGGCAAGAATACACAGAAGAACTGTACAAAAAAGATCTTCACGACCCAGATAATCACGATGGTGTGATCACTCATCTAGAGCCAGACATTCTGGAATGAGAAGTCAAGTGGGCCTTAAGAAGCAAGACTACGAACAAAGCTATTGGAGGTGATGGAATTCCAGTTGAACTATTCCAAATCCTGAAAGATGATGGTGTGAAAGTGCTGTACTCAATATGCCAGCAAATTTGAAAAACTCAGCAGAGGCCACAGGACTGGAAAAGGTCAGTTTTCATTCCAATCTCAAAGAAAGGCTGTGCCAAAGAATGCTCAAATGACCGCACAATTGCACTCATCTCACACACTAGTAAAGTAACGCTCAAAATTCTCCAAGCCAGGCTACAGCAATACGTGAACCGTGAACTTCCAGATGTTCAGGCTGGTTTTATAAAAGGTAGAGGAACCAGAGATCAAATTGCCAACATCTGCTGGATCACTGAAAGAGCAAGAGAGTTCTGGAAAAACATCTATTTCTGCTTTATTGACTATGCCAAAGCCTTTGACTGTATGGATCACAATAAACTGTGGAAGATGCTGAAAGAGATGGGAATACCAGACCACCTGACCTGCCTCTTGAGAAACCTATATGCAGGTCAGGAAGCAATAGTTAGAACCAGGCACGGAACAGCAGACTGGTTCCAAAAAGGAAAAGGAGTACGTCAAGGCTGTATATTGTCAGCCTGCTTATTTAACTTATATGCAGATTGTATCATGAGAAATGCTGGGTTGGATGAAGCACAAGCTGGAATCAAGATTGCCGGGAGAAATATCAATAACCTCAGATATGCAGATGACACCACCTTTATGGCAGAAAGTGAAGAAGAACCAAAGGGCCTCTGATGAAAGTGAAAGAGGAGAGTGAAAAAGTTGGCTTAAAGCTCAACATTCAGAAAACGAAGATCACAGCATCTGGTCCCATCACTTCATGGGAAATAGATGGGGAAACAGTGGAAAGAGTGTCAGACTTTATTTTTCTGGGCTCCAAAATAACTACAGTTGGTGACTGCAGCCATGAAATTAAAAGACGATTACTCCTTGGAAGGAACGTTATGACCAACCTAGACAACCTATTAAAAAGCAGAGACATTACTTTGTCAACAAAGGTCCGTCTAGTCAAAGCTATGGTTTTTCCAGTAGTCATGTATGGATGTGAGAGTTGGACTGTGAAGAAGGCTGAGCACTGAAGAATTGATGCTTTTGAACTGTGGTGTTGGAGAAGACTCTTGAGAGATCAGTCCTGGGTGTTCATTGGAAGGACTGATGTTGAAGCTGAAGCTCCAATAGTTTGGCCACTTGATATGAAGAGGTGGCTCATTTGAAAAGACCCTGATACTGGGAAAGATTGAGGGCAGGAGAAGAAGGGGTTGACAGAGGATGAGATGGTTGGATGACATCACTGACTCAATGGCCATGAGTTTGGGTAAACCCCGGCAGTTGGTGATGGACAGGGAGGCCTGGCGTGCTGCAGTTCATGGGGTCCCAAGAGTTGGACAAGACTGAGTGACTTAACTGAACTATGGAGTATTTTATTTCATGTCAGAGGCTAGAATATTCATAAATGCTTTATAGATTGCCAGAAATGGGAATCTGCGATTTTTTTTTGGGGGGGGGGTGTAGTTTTAACTATATGCTTCTCCCTCAAAGCTGTAACCTTCTGGGAAAGGGAAACAAGATTGCAGAGTAGTATGATACTGAGCTTACTTCCCCCCATGAACATATAAAAAATACATCTACTTGTGGAGCAAATTTCTTTGAAAACCAACTGGAGACTGAGGAAGACTCTTTGACAACCAAGGCTGTAAACAAAGATCCACATGGAGTTGTTCAGGAAGGGAGGAAAAGCAATCAGGTTGGGACATGTGCCCCTGGGAGGTGATACAGAGGATAATTGTAATGGCAAAAAATTAAAGATAGAGAATTCTAAAAGCAGCAAAAGAAAGGCAGAGTCACATACAGGGGAACTCCCATAAGGGTATCAGGTGATTTTTCTGCTGAAATTTTGCAAGCCAGAAGGCACTGAAATTATATATTTAAAGTCCTGAAAGGAAAAACCCTACAACCTAGGATATTCTCCTAGCAATACTATCATTCATAATTGAAGGAGAGATAAAAACTTCTCAGACAAGCAAAACCTAAGATTTCATCAATACTAGCCAAATCTAAAAGAACTGTTAAAGTGTCTTCTTTAAGTGGAAAAGACTGTAACAAGAAGTAAGAATTTATAGGAAATGAAAATCCCACTACTAAAGGCAAATATATAGTATAGGCTGTGGATCAATCACTTAAATAAGCTAGTATGAGGATTAAAAGACAAAAAATTGTTTAATCAACTATAACTATAATAAACAGTTAAGGGATAAACATGAAGATATACAATATCAATAACCTCAGATATGCAGATGACACCACCCTTATGGCAGAAAGTGAAGAGGAACTAAAAAGCCTCTTGATGAAAGTGAAGTTGGAGAGTGAAAAAGTTGGCTTAAAGCTCAACATTCAGAAAACGAAGATCATGGCATCTGGTCCCATCACTACATGGGAAATAGATGGGGAAACAGTGGAAACAGTGTCAGACTTTATTTTTCTGGGCTCAAAAATTACTGCCAATGGTGACTGCAGCCATGAAATTAAAAGATGCTCACTCCTTGGAAAGAAAGTTAAGACCAACCTAGATAGCATATTCAAAAGCAGAGACATTACTTTGCCAACAAAGGTTCGCCTAGTCAAGGCTATGGTTTTTCCTGTGGTCATGTATGGATGTGAGAGTTGGACTGTGAAGAAGGCTGAGCACCGAAGAATTGATGCTTTTGAACTGTGGTGTTGGAGAAGACTCTTGAGAGTCCCTTGGAATGCAAGGAGATCCAACTAGTCCATTCTGAAGGAGATCAGCCCTGGGATTGCTTTGGAAGGAATGATGCTAAAGCTGAAACTCCAGTATTTTGGCCACCTCATGCGAAGAGTTGCTCATTGGAAAAGACTCTGATGCTGGGAGGGATTGGGGGTAGGAGGAGAAGGGGACGACAGAGGATGAGATGGCTGGATAGCATCACTGACTCAATGGATGTGAGTCTGAGTGAACTCTGGGAGTTGGTGATGGACAGGGAGGCCTGGCGTGCTGCAATTCATGGAGTCTCAAATAGTCGGACATGACTGAGCGACTGATTTGATCTGATATCAAAAGAAAAACAAGACCATTGTATAATGATAAAGGGATCCATACAAGAAGAAAATATAACATTTGTTAACATATATGAATCTAATATAGGAGCAAACAAATATAGAAAGCAAATATTAACAGATATAGGGGAGAAACTGACATTAATACACTAATAAGAGTGGACTTTAGTAACACCTTACTTACATAATTTGATCATCTAGAGAGAATATCAATAAGCAGTGGTCTTAAATGACACATTAGACCAATTGGACTTAACAATATCTAGAGGAAATTCCAACCCAAACCAGCAGAATACACATTCTTTTCAAGTGCTCATGGAATTATCTTTAGGATAGATCACACTCTAGGCAACAAAACAAGTCTTGACAAATTTAAAAAGCTAAAAATTACATCAAAACTTTTTTTTTTTTTTGATTACAACACTATGAAACTAGAAAAAGGATTACAGGGAGAAAAATGGTAAAAACACAAAAACATACTACTAAAAACCAATGGATCAGTGAAGAAATCAAAGAAGAAATCAGGAAATACTTTGAGACAAGTGAAAAGAAAAACACAACTTTCCAAAATCTATGGGACAAAACAAAAGCAGATCTAAGAGGGAAGTTTATAGTGATATAGGTATACCTTAAGAAACAAGAAAAATCTCAGATAAACAACCTAATCTGCCAACTAAAGGAATCAGAAAAAGAACAAAGCCCAAAGTTAGCAGAGGGAAGGAAACAATAAAGATCAAAGAAAGACAAATAAAATAGAGATAAAAATAGAAAAGATCAATGAAACAAAATCCTAGCCACAGCAATCAGGCAAGGAAAAGAAACAAAAGGCATCCAAATTGGCAGGGAAAAAGGAAAACTGTCACTATTTCCAGATGATACATATTATATATAGAAAACCCTAAAGTCTCCACAAAAAATTATTAGAACTGAAAAACAAATTCAGTAATGTTGCAGGATACAAGATTAATATATAGAAATCTGTTATTTTTCTATACATTAATAGTGAAAGAGAAAGCAAGAAATCAATCTCCTTAAAATCATCAAAAAGAATGAAATACCTAAGAGTAAACTTAACCAAGGAGGTAAAAGACCTATACTGTGAAAACTATAAAACACTGTGGAAGGAAATTGAAGATGGTACAAATAAATGGAAAGATATCCCGTGCTCATGAATTGAAAGAATTAATATTAAAATGTCCATATTACCCAAAGCAATCTAATGTAAAAACTTTTCAAAATATTAAAAACAGAACTAGAAAAACTAATCTTAAAATGCATACAAGACAACAAAAGACCCTGAGTAGCCAAAACAATATTGAGAAAAAAAGAACAAAGCTGGAGTCATCTCAGTCCCTGACTTCAAACAATATTACAAAGCTACAGTAATCAAAACAGTATAGGACTGATACAGCAAAACAGATGCAAAGATCAATGGAACAGAATAGACAGCCCAGAAATAAACATACTCACTTATGGTCAATTAATCCATGATATAGGAGATAAAAAGGGCTTCCCTGGTGACTCAGATGGTAAAGAGACCTGGGTTGGGAAGATGCCCTGGATCTTCTAAGAAATGATCTGCTTTGTTTAAATTTAAGGTATCCAAAACTAATGTGGGCTTCCCTGGTGGCTCAGACAGTAAAGAATCCACCTGCAATGTGGGAGACCTGGGTTGGGAAGATCCCCTGGAGGAGGACATGGCAACCCACTCCAGTATTCTTGTCTGGAAAATCCCCATGGACGAGTCTGGCAGGCTACCGTCAGGGGTTTCAAAGAGTCAGACACAACTGAATGACTAAGTACAAAATTAATTTATTTGTGCTTTTGCTCCATCCCAATATACTGGCTAAATTCTGTGAGTTATTTTGTGAATAATATACAAAGTTCACTTCAATTTTAAAATAAGAAAGGTAGATGATGCATCCTGTGGCCAATATCAGTGATGGAAGAAGAGAACTGATTTTTGAAACCTGCCCCTGCTTTGCATATTTCAGTAGTTCTCAATCTTGGCTGTGCCTTAGAATCACCTGGGAGCTTTAAGAAAAATACTAATGCTTAGGCCACACCCTAGGCTAAAGGAATAAGAGTCTCTAGGAGCGGGGGCAGAGGCTTTAGCATTCTTTAAGTTCCCAGGGATACCAGGGTATAGCCAGAGTGGAAAAGCACTGGCTAGCTCATCTTTCGGAGGAGGCAATGGCACCCCATTCCAGTACTCTTGCCTGGAAAATCCCATGGATAGAGGAGCCTGGTAGGCTATAGTCCATGGAGTCGCTAAGAGTTGGACAAGACTGAGGGACTTCCCTTTCACTTTTCACTTTCATTCATTGGAGAAGGAAATGGCAACCCACTCCAGTGTTCTTGCCTGGAGAATCCCAAGGACGGGGGAGTCTGGTGGGCTTCCATCTCTGGGGTCGCACAGAGTCGGACACGACTGAAGCGACTTAGCAGCAGCAGCAGCTCATCTTTACTCAGACTAACTTTTTACACCTCAGATGCTTCCCTAGAGGAGTCTCCTGTAACAGTCTCTCCCTATTTGTCCGTTTCTGATCAGCTCTGCATTTCTTCATGTGGTTTTTGTCCTGAAACCAGCCAAGGAAGAGGGAATGCTATACACTGGGAAGCAGAAGACAGAGTCTCCCAAAGGAGGTATCAGGAATTTCTAACATTTCAGAAGCAATGGAGGAATAGCAGGACTGTTTGAAGGATACAAGGATTCAAAAGGCAAGATATATCACAGGAGATGGTTTTTAAGTCCTTTTTCAGTTTTAAGACTCTTTAAGTACTCTTGCCTTGAAAATCCCATGGTCGGAGGAGCTTGGTGCAGGCTACTATCCATGGGGTCGCAAAGAGTCGGGCATGACTGAGAGACTTCACTTTTTCTTTCAGTTTTAAGACACTGATTTTAGTGCAACATTCTACATCTAATTTAAGTTTTAAGAATGAATTTTCACTTATTCATGCTTCTAGGCTCTATTATATAAACTTTCCTCTCTCTCTCCCCTATTCGTTTTCTCCCATCTCCTGAGTTTCTTTCTGTATCCTGGTCTTCCTCAGGCCTGTCAATTTCACTCTCTGCCTCCTTTATCCCTGTCTTTCTTCCTCTAATCCTTCACCAGCAGCTTACGCTCCACCTCACCTCCTACCACCATTCTCTTTGTGTGTCTTCGTTTCCCTGTCTCTATTTCTCTTCTTTCTGGTCTATTTTCTTCCCACTCACTCTCGATTTTTGTATGTCTCTGTATCTCTGGTTGGGGGCAGGGAGCGGGGAGTCTCTGCTCTGTCTCCATTGTTCACTTTCAGCTTTTCTGTGTCTTACCCTATTTCTACTTTTCTCCCTTGCCAACATCTTTCTCTGTCATCTGTATCTGACACTGTAAGTCTCTCACTCCCCCATTCACCCCTCCCTGTGTTTGTCTTTCTTCCTCCAGATTTCTTTTCATCCCGACCTCTTTCTCTCTCTGTTTATGATCTCTTCTTGCCTATGTGCATGTATCTAGGTGTCCAAGTCTATTTCTTGCTCAGCCTCACTATCTTTCTCTCCATTTCTCTGTGTCTGTCTCAGTCTCCTTTTTCCTCTGGTTATCTCTTGCACTGTCTCTCTCTCTTTTCTGGTTCTCCTTTATCTTTCTGTCCCTAGCTCTTTTTGTTTCTTTCCCTCCCTCTCACCCACACACTGCTCTGTGTGCTTGCTCCCTATCAGTCCTCTTGTCCGCATGACCTTCACTTTTGTAACAGTTTGTTGGTGGGGCCCTTGACTGAGTTTGGCTTCACCTAAAGATGCCTGCATTTTCCTTACTGACTGAGAGGAGAGAGCATGGTGAAGAAACACAAGTGAGTACATCCATATCCTGGGGCCTATCTTATTTCCCCTAAGACACCATGATACGGCCTGCAGGCCTGGGGCAGGGTGAGTGGGGATGCTGGCCCCCTTCCTGTCAGGAGAGGGCAGCCTGTGTACGCCTCTGGGTTGGGAAGGGTGCTGGAAGGGGTTACCGCTGCCACTGGGGTCCGGCTTCCTCTCTGGTCTCAGCCCTTTCATCACACAGATGCTCTCCATGACCAGCTTGACAGGACCAGGTGGGTTCTGCATGGCCTTCACCAGCGAGATATCTGCTGGGTTCAGCGTGTCCAGTGCAGCAAGCGCAGCCTCGAGCGCTGGCATCGCCTCTGCCAAGTCCCCTTCACATTCGTTCTGTAGGCAGAACAGGGACAGAAACGGTGAGTGCCCGGCGCCCAGCATACTGAGGGTGAAGCAAGTTCTGCCCCTGGGAGAAGCAGCAGAAGTGGGAAGAGGTGCTTCCTGCCCCAGCGTCCTCCCAGGACAGTGTCTTCTCCTGGAGGTTTGCATGCAAGGATGGCTCTGAAAGGCAGCAGGGAAGCATGCATGCATTTGGGAGCTGTGGTTTGGATGCCTGAGACATTCGATAATTTACCTGGTCTATGATCTTTTACAAAGTCTAGCTTTTGGTTTTTAACTAATTCCCAAGGTATATATGCTATGAGTGACCTCATACCAACTGATCAACGATGGGTTGAAAGATGAAGTGAAAAATGAAGCCTATCTGTGAGTGACAGATGGGAAGGGGATTACAGCAAGTTTGGGGAGGAATAAGGCATGAGCGGTGGGAGAATGTCAGAGATAGGGTGAGAGTCTAGGACACACTGTAGCTCAGAGATGGGATAGGGGTGAACCTGGGGACAGGGTGATGTTTAAGGCCAGAGTTTAAGGATGAGGAATGGGGATAAAGACTAGAGCTGGGTAGTGAGTCCTGGGAAAAAGAGAACAGAATATGTTTTGTCCATTATTTCTTTGTTTAAAAACAAAACTAATACAATGGAATATTATTCAGCCATAAAAAGAAATGAAGTAATGATTCATGCAACATGGATAAACCTTGAGAACATTATGCTAAGTGAAACCAGCCAGATAGACACAAAATGGCACCTGCTATAAGATTAATTTACATAAAATGTGCATAAAAGGAAAATCAATATAGGCAGAAAGTAGGTTAGTGGTTGACAGGGCTGGGTAGAAGAAACGGCTAGTGACTACTAATGAATATAGGTTTCTTTTTTGGGTGATGAAGATGTTCTAGAATTACATAGGGGTTATGACTGTGTAACTTTGTGAATATACTAAAAAAAAACCCTCTGAATTGCATGATTTTAAAAGGTGACTATTAGTGGTATGTGAATTATATCTCAATTTTTTTAAAGGAAATCTCAACATTATAAAATTCTGTATAGATTACAGTTGGCCCCCTGTAACTGTGGATTTGGGAGCATAGATCCAGAAGGCAGGGGGCTTGAGCATCTGAGCATTTTGATATCTGTGGGGCTAGAGGTGGGGATAGGGTGGGGAAGGCTGGACCCAATCTCCTGTAAATACAACTGTATTTAGCAGTCTAATTCTTTTCCTTCAACAACAACAACCAAACAATGAGGTCTTGGGAGAAAAAAATGAGTTAACCAAGGCCACAGAACTGAGCCAAGTTCCAACTTTGGGCCCCTGGCTCCCCACTCAGTGAATTTTCTGATAGTCTCCCAGCCCAGGGAGTGATAACACAGTCATGACTGTAGTGAAATTTCACAAGAGAATTTCAAAAGCAGCGTGTGTCAAAATCTATGTCCTGCAGATTTATTTTGATAAGCAAACAAAATAAAGGAGGTTCCACCTTCTTACATGTATGTGTGTATTGGAGCTTCAGCTTCAGCATTAGTTCTTACAATGAAGATTCAGGGTTGATTTCCTTTAGGACTGGTTGGTTTGCTCTTCTTGCTGTCCAAGGGACTTTCAGGAGTCATCTCCAGCACTACAATTTGAAGCATCAATTCTTTGGCACTCAGCCTTCTTTATGGCCCACTGTAATATTATGCCTCCCAATGTTGTGATGGCTCTGCTTCTTTCCTAAGGGGTAAGACCTGGGTTCCAGCAAGGTTGTTCATCAAATGACTCAAAAGGCTACTTTTGTTGTTCAGCCACTAAGTTGTGTTCAACTCTTTGCAACCCCATGAACTGCAGCATGCCAGTTTCCCCTGTCCTTCACTACGTTCTGGAGTTTGCTCAAATTCACACTCATTGAGTCAAGGATGCTATCTAACCATCTCACCCTCTGCTGTCCCCTTGTCCTTTTGCATTCAATCTTTCCAGCATAAGGATCTTTTCCAATGAGTCAGCTCTTCACATCAGGTGGTCAAAGTATTGGAGCTTCAGCTTCAGCATCAGTTCTTCCAATGAATACTCAGGGTTGACTTGCTCTAGGACTGACTGGTTTGATCTCCCTGCTGTCCAAGGGGATCTCAAGAGTCTTTTCCAGCACCTCAATTCAAAAGCATCAGTTCTTTGGTACTCAATCTTCTTTATGGTCCAACTCTCATATCCATACATGACTACTGGAAAAGTCATAGCTTTGACTACATGGACCTTTGTTGGCAAAGTGATGTCTCTGCTTTATAACATGCTATCTAGGTTTGCCATAGCTTTCCTTCCAAGGAGCAAGCATCTTTTAATTTCATAGCTGCAGTCACCATCTGCAGTGATTTTAGGGCCCCCAAAATAAAATCTGTCAATGCTTCCCCCTTTCCCCCTTCTATTTGCCATGAAGTGATTGGACCAGATGCCATGATCTTAGTTTTTTGTTTTAATGTTGAGTTTAAAGCCAGCATTTTTTTTTTAACTTTAAACTTTTTATTTTGTGTGGTGACAAGAGGAGTTACCCCACGTCCAAGGTCAGGGACGGTGATGAGAGGAGTTACCCCGCGTCCGAGGTCAGGGGCGGCGACTAGAGGAGTTACCCCACGCCCCAAGCCCGAGGCAAGGGGCGGCGGGAAGGAGGAAGTACCTCACGCCCCTAAGCCCAAGGCCAGGGGAGGCAGGTGGGAGGAGCTACCCCATGCCCGAGGCCAGGGGCGGTGGCCGGGAGGTCCAACTCCACGTCCAAGGAGCCGTGGCTGCCTGGGTGCAGGAGGGCCTAGAGGAGCTATCCCACGTTGAAGGTCAGGAAGGGCGGCGGTGAGGAGAGACCCCCTCTTCCAAGGTAAGGAGCAATGGCTGTGCTTTGATGGAGCAGCTGTGAAGAGATACCCCACGCCCAAGGTAAGAGAAACCCAAGTAAGACGGTAGGTGTTGCAAGAGGGCATCAGAGGACAAACACACTGAAACCATACTCACAGAAAACTAGTCAATCTAATCACACTAGGACCTCAGCCTTGTCTAACTCAATGAAACTAAGCCATGCCCATGGGACAACCCAAGATGGGCGGGTCATGGTGAGGAGATCTGACAGGATGTGGCCCACTGGAGAAGGGAAAGGCAAACCACTTCAGTATTCTTGCCTTGAGAACCCCATGAACAGTATGAAAAGGCAAAATGATAGGATATTGAAAGAGAAACTCCTCAGGTCAGTAGGTGCCCAATATGCTACTGGAGATCAGTGGAGAAATAACTCCATAAAGAATGAAGGGATGGAGCCAAAGCAAAAAGAATACCCAGCTGTGGATGTGACTGGTGATAGAAGCAAGGTCCGATGCTGTAAAGAGCAATATTGCATAGGAACCTGGAATGTCAGGTCCATGAATCACGGCAAATTGGAAGTGGTCAAACAAGAGATGGCAAGAGTGAATGTAGACATTCTAGGAATCAGAGAACTCAAATGGACTGGAATGAGTGAATTTAACTGAGATGACCATTATATCTACTACTGTGGGCAGGAATCCCTCAGAAGAAATGGAGTAGCTATCATGGTCAACAAAAGAGTCTGAAATGCAGTACTAGGATGCAATCTCAAAAATGACAGAATGATCTCTGTTCGTTTCCAAGGCAAATCATTCAATGTCACAGTAATCCAAGTCTATGCCCCAACCAGTAATGCTGAAGAAGCTGAAGTTGAACGGTTCTATGAAGACCTACAAGACCTTTTAGAACTAACACCCAAAAAAGATGTCCTTTTCATCATAGGGGACTGGAATGCAAGAGTAGGAAGTCTAGAAACACCTGGAGTAACAGGCAAATTTGGCCTTGGAAAATAGAATGAAGCAGGGCAAAGACTAATAGAGTTTTGCCAAGAAAATGCACTAGTCATAACAAACACTCTCTTCCAAACACAAGAGAAGACTCTGTACTTGAACATCACCAGATGGTCAACACCGAAATCAGATTGATTGTATTCTTTGCAGCCAAAGATGGAGAAGCTCTATACAGTCAGCAAAAACAAGACCAGGAGCTGACTGTGGCTCAGACCATGAACTTCTTATTGCCAAATTCAGACTGAAATTGAAGAAAGTAGGGAAAACCACTAGACCATTCAGGTATGACCTAAATCAAATCCCTTATGATTATACAGTGGAAGTGAGAAATAGATTTAAGGGCCTAGATCTGATAGATAGAGTGCCTGATGAACTATGGAATGAGGTTCGTCACATTGTACAGGATACAGGGACCAAGACCATCCCCGTGGAAAAGAATTGCAAAAAAGCACAATGGCTGTCTGGGGAGGCCTTACAAATAGCTGTGAAAAGAAGAGAAGCTAAAAGCAAAGGAGAAAAGGAAAGATATAAACATCTGAATGCAGAGTTCCAAAGAATAGCAAGAAGAGATATGAAAGCCTTCTTCAGCAATCAATGCAAAGAAATAGAGGGAAACAACAGAATGGGAAAGAATAGGGATCTCTTCAAGGAAATCAGAGATACCAAAGGAACATTTCATGCAAAGATGGGCTCAATAAAGGGCAGAAATGGTATGGACCTAACGGAAGCAGAAGATATTAAGAGGAGATGGCAAGAATACACAGAAGAACTGTACAAAAAAGATCTTCACGACCCAGATAATCACGATGGTGTGATCACTGACTTAGAGCCAGACATCCTGGAATGTGAAGTCAAGTGGGCCTTAGAAAGCATCACTATGAACAAAGCTAGTGGAGGTGACGGAATTCCAGTTGAGCTATTCCAAATCCTGAAAGATGATGCTGTGAAAGTGCTGCACTCAATATGCCAGCACATTTGGAAAACTCAGCAGTGGCCACAGGACTGGAAAAGGTCAGTTTTCATTCCAATCCCAAAGAAAGGCAATGCCAAAGAATACTCAAACGATCGCACAATTGCACTCATCTCACACACTAGTAAGATCAGATCAGATCAGATGAGTCGCTCAGTCATGTCCAACTCTCTGCGACCCCATGAACCGCAGCACGCCAGGCCTCCCTGTCCATCACCAGCTCCCGGAGGTCACTCAGACTCGCATCCATCGAGTCAGTGATGCCATCCAGCCATCTAATTCTCTGTCGTCCCCTTCTCCTCCTGCCCTCAATCCCTCCCAGCATCAGAGTCTTCTCCAATGAGTCAACTCTTCGCATGAGGTGGCCAAAATACTGGAGTTTCAGCTTTAGCATCATTCCTTCTAAAGAAATTCCAGGATTGATCTCCTTCAGAATGGACTGGTTGGATCTCCTTGCAGTCCAAGGGACTCTCAAGAGTCTTCTCCAACACCATAGTTCAAAAGCATCAATTCTTCGGCCTCAGCCTTCTTCACAGTCCAGCTCTCACATCCATACATGACCACAGGAAAAACCATAGCCTTGACTAGGCGAACCTTTGTTGGTAAAGTAATGTCTCTGCTTTTGAATATGCTATCTAGGTTGGTCATAACTTTCCTTCCAAGGAGTAAGCGTCTTTTAATTTCATGGCTGCAGTCACCATCTACAGTGATTTTGGAGCCCAGAAAAACAAAGTCTGACACTGTTTCCACTGTTTCCCCATCTATTTCCCATGCAGTGATGGGACAAGATGCCATGATCTTCGTTTTCTGAATGTTGAGCTTTAAGCCAACCTTTTCACTCTCCACTTTCACTTTCATCAAGAGGCTTTTTAGCCCCTCTTCACTTTCTGCCATAAGAGTGGTGTCATCTGCATATCTGAGGTTATTGATATTTCTCCCGGCAATCTTGATTCCAACTTGTGTTTCTTCCACCCAAAAGAGATGTCCTTTTCATTATAGGGGACTGGAATGCAAAAGTAGGAAGTCAAGAAACACCTGGAGTAACAGGCAAATTTGGCCTTGGAATACGGAATGAAGCAGGGCAAAGACTAATAGAGTTTTGCAAAGAAAATGCACTGGTCATAGCAAATACCCTCTTCCAACAACACAAGAGAAGACTCTATACATGGACATCACCAGACGGTCAACACCGAAATCAGATCGATTATATTCTTTGCAGCCAAAGATGGAGAAGCTCTATACAGTTAGCAAAAACAAGACCAGGAGCTGACTGTGGCTCGGACCATGAACTCCTTATTGCCAAATTCAGACTGAAATTGAAGAAAGTAGGGAAAACTACTAGACCATTCAGCTATGACCTAAATCAAATCCCTTATGATTATACAGTGGAAGTGAGAAATAGATTTAAGGGCCTAGATCTGATAGATTGCCTGATGAACTATGGAATGAGGTTTGTGACATTGTACAGGAGACAGGGATCAAGACCATCCCCATGGAAAAGAAATGCAAAAAAGCAAAATGGCTGTCTGGGGAGGCCTTACAAATAGCTGTGAAAAGAGAGAAGCGAAAAGCAAAGGAGAAAAGGAAAGATATAAATATCTAAATGCAGAGTTCCAAAGAATAGCAAGAAGAGATAAGAAAGCCTTCTTGAGCGATCAATGCAAAGAAATAGAGGAAAACAACAGAATGGGAAAGACTAGGGATCTCTTCAAGAAAATCAGAGATACCAAAGGAACATTTCATGCAAAGATGGGCTCGATAAAGGACAGAGATGGTATGGACCTAAGAGAAGCAGAAGATATTAAGAAGAGGTGGCAAGAATACACAGAAGAACTGTACAAAAAAGAGCTTCAAGACCTAGATAATCATGATGATGTGATCACTGACCTAGAGCCAGACATCTTGGAATGTGAAGTCAAATGGGCCTTAGAAAGCATCACTACGAACAAAGCTAGTGGAGGTGATGGAATTCCAGTGGAGCTATTCCAAGTCCTGAAAGATGATGCTGTGAAAGTGCTGCACTCAATATGCCAGCAAATTTGGAAAACTCAGCAGTGGCCACAAGATTGGAAAAGGTCAGTTTTCATCCCAATCCCAAAGAAAGGCAATGCCAAGGAGTGCTCAAACTACCGAACAATTGCACTCATCTCACACGCTAGTAAAGTAATGCTCAAAATTCTCCAAGCCAGGCTTCAGCAATATGTGAACCGTGAACTTCCTGATGCTCAAGCTGAATTTAGAAAAGGCAGAGGAACCAGAGATCAAATTGCCAACATCCGCTGGATCATGGAAAAAGCAAGAGAGTTCCAGAAAAACATCTATTTCTGCCTTATTGACTATGCCAAAGCCTTTGACTGTGTGGATCACAATAAACTGTGGAAAATTCTGAAAGAGATGGGAATACCAGACCACCTGATCTGCCTCTTAAGAAATCTGTATGCAGGTCAGGAAGCAACAGTTAAAACTGGTCATGGAACAACAGACTGGTTCCAAATAGGAAAAGGAGTACGTCAAGGCTGCATATTGTCACCATGTTTATTTAACTTATATGCAGAGTACATCATGAGAAATGCTGGACTGGAAGAAACACACTAGTAAAGTAATGTTCAAAATTCTCCAAGCCAGGCTTCAGCAATATGTGAACCGTGAACTTCCAGATGTTCAAGCTGGTTTTAGAAAAGGCAGAGGAACCAGAGATCAAATAGCCAATATCCACTGGATCGTGGAAAAAGCAAGAGAGTTCCAGAAAAACATCTATTTCTGCTTTATTCACTATGCCAAAGCCTTTGACTGTGTGGATCACAATAAACTGTGGAAAATTCTGAAAGAGATGGGAATACCAGACCACCTGATCTGCATCTTGAAAAATTTGTATGCAGGTCAGGAAGCAACAGTTAGAACTGGTCATGGAACAACAGACTGGTTCCAAATAGGAAAAGGAGTATGTCAAGGCTGTATATTGTCACCCTGTTTATTTAACTTATATGCAGAGTACATCATGAGAAACGTTGGACTGGAAGAAACACAAGTTGGAATCAAGATTGCTGGGAGAAATATCAATAACCTTAGATATGCAGATGACACCACTCTTATGGCAGAAAGTGAAGAGGAACTAAAGAGCCTCCTGATGAAAGTGAAAGAGGAGAGTGAAAAAGTTGGCTTAAAGCTCAACATTCAGAAAACGAAGATCATGGCATCTGGTCCCATCACTACATGGGAAATAGATGGGCAAACAGTGGAAAGAGTGTCAGACTTTATTTTTCTGGGCTCCAAAATTACTACAGTTGGTGACTGCAGCCATGAAATTAAAAGATGCTTACTCCTTGGAAGGAAAGTTATGACCAACCTAGATAGCATATTCAAAAGCAGAGACCTTACTTTGCCAACAAAGGTTTGTCTAGTCAAGGCTATGGTTTTTCCTGTGGTCATGTATGGATGTGAGAGCTGGACTGTGAAGAAGGCTGAGTGTCGAAGAATTGATGCTTTTGAACTGTGGTGTTGGAGAAGACTCTTGAGAGTCCCTTGGACTGCAAGGAGATCCAAGCAGTCCATTCTGAAGGAGATCAGCCCTGGGATTTCTTTGGAAGGCATGATGCTAAAGCTGAAACTCCAGTACTTTGGCCACCTCATGTGAAGGATTGACTCATTGGAAAAAACTCTGATGCTGGGAGGGATTGGGGGCAAGAGGAGAAGGGGATGACAGAGGATGAGATGGCTGAATAGCATCACTGACTCGAATGATGTGAGTCTGAGTGACCTCCGGGAGTTGGTGATGGACAGGGAGGCCTGGCGTGCTGCGATTCATGGGGTCGCAAAGAGTCGGACACGACCGAGCGACTGATCTGATAGCCAATTAGGCTTTCCTGGTAGCTCAGATGGTAAAGAATCTGCTTGCAATGTAGGAGACCCAGTTTTGATCCTTGGGTTGAGAAGATCCCCTGGAGAAGGGAATGGAAACCCACTCCAGTATCAAACCAGTTAATCCTAAAGGAAACCAACCCTCAATATGGTTGGAAGGACTGATGCTGAAGCTGAAGCTCCAATACTTTGGCCACCTAATGAGAAGAGCCAACTCAGTGGAAAAGATTCTGATGCTGGGAAAGATTGAGGTCAGGAGGAGTAGCGGGTGACAGAGGATGAGATGGTTGGATGGCATCATCTATTAAATGGACATGAGTTTGAGAAAACTCCAGAAGATAGTGAAGAACAGTGAAGCCTGGTGTGCTGCAGTCCATGGGGTTTGAAAGAGTTGGACACAACTTAGTGCCTGAACAACAACTCTGCATTAAAGTTAAATAAGCAAGGTAACAATATATAGCCTTGACATACTCCTTTCCCGATTTTGAATCAGTCTCTTGTTCTATGTAAAGTTCTAACTGTTGGTTCTTGACCTGCATACAGGTTTCTCAGGAGACAGATAAGGTGGCCTGTTATTCCCATCTCTTTCAGAATTTTCCATTTTTTTGTGATCCACACAAAGGCTTTAGTGTAGTCAATGAAGCAGAAGCAGATGTTTGTCTGGAATTCCCTTGCTTTCTTTGTGGTCCAGTGGATGTTGGCAATTTGATCTCTGGTTCCTCTGCCTCTTCTAAATCCAGGTTGTACCTCTGGAAGTTCTCAGTTCACATACTGCTGAAACATAGCTTGAAGGATTTTGAGTATAAGCTCACTAGTATGTGAAATGAGCACAACTGTATGGTAGTTTGAACATTTTTTGGCATTCCCCTTCTTTGGGATTAGAATGAAAACTGACCTTTTCCTGTCCTGTGGCCACTGTTGAGCTTTCCAAATTTGCTGACATATTGATGGCCACATTTTACAGCATTATATTTTAAGGTTTGAAATAGCTCAGCTGGAATCCCATCACCTCCATTAGCTTTGCTTGTAGTAATGCTTCCTAAGGCCCACTTGACTTCACACTCCAATATGTCCAGCTCTCAGTGAGTTTCCACACTATCATGGTTTTCCAGGTCATTAAGACTTTTTTAAAAATAGTTCTTCTGTGTATTCTTGTCACTTCTCCTGAATCTCTTTTCTTTCTGTTAGTTCCTTACTGTTTCTGTCCTTTATCATGCCCATCCTTGCAAGATATATTCCAGTTATCTCCAATTTTCTTGAAGAGATCTCTAGTCTTTTCCATTCAATTGCTTTCCTCTATTTCTTTGCATTGTTCATTTAAGAAAGTCTTCTTATCTCTCCTTGCTATTCTCTGGAACTCTGCATTGAGTTGTGTATATCTTTCCCCTTCTCCCTTGCCTTTCAGTTGTCTTCTTTCCTCAGCTATTTTTACAGCATCTCAGATCTCAGACAATCACTTTGCTTTCTAGCATTTCTTTTTCCTTGGGATGGTTTTTGTCACTGCCTTCAGTACAACGTTATAAACCCCTGTCCATAGTTCTTCAGGAACTCTGTCTACCAGATCTAATTCCTTGAATCCATTTGCCACCTTCACTGTATAATCATAAGGGATTTGATTTAGGTCATACCTGAATGCCCTAATGGTTTTCCCTACTTTCCTCAATTTAAGGCTGAATTTGCAATAAGGAGCTTGTTATCTAAGCCACAGTCAGCTCCAGGTCTTCTTTTTGCTGACTGTATAGAGCTTTTCCATCTTCAGCTTCAAAAAATATAATCAAGCTGATTTCGGTATTGACCATCAGGTGATGTCCATGTATAGAGTTGTCTCTTGTGTTGTTGGAAGATTTTTGCTATGACCAATGTGTTCTCTTGGCAAAACTGTTAGCATTTGCCTTGCTTAATTGTGTACTCCAAAGCCAAAGTTGTCTGTTACTCCAATATCTCTTGACTTTTTTTTACATTTCAATCTTCTGTGATGAAAAGGACATGCTTTTGGTGTTAGTTATAGAAGGTCTTATAGACTGTGTGCATCACAATAAACTGTGGAAAATTATGAAAGAGATGGGAATACCAGACCACCTGATCTGCCTCTTGAGAAACCTGTATGCAGGTCAGGAAGCAACAGTTAGAACTGGACATGGAACAACAGACTGGTTCCAAATAGGAAAAGGAATATGTCAAGGCTGTATATTGTTACCCTGCTTATTTAACTTATACGCAGAGTACATCACAAGAAATGCTGTGCTGGAAGAAGCACAAGCTGGAATCAAGATTGCCAGGAGAAATATCAATAACCTCAGATATGCAGATGACACCACCCTTATGGCAGAAAGTGAAGAAGCACTAAAGAGCCTCTTGATGAAAGTGAAAGAGGAGAGTGAAAAGGTGGCTTAAAATTCAACATTCAGAAAACTAAGATCATGGCATCCGGTCCCATCACTTCATGGGAAATAGATGGGGAAACAGTGGCTGACTTTATATTTTGGGGCTCCAAAATCACTGCAGATGGTAATTGCAGCCATGAAATTAAAAGACGCTTACTCCCTGGAAGGAAAGTTATGACCAACCTAGACAGCATATTAAAAAGCAGAGACATTACTTTGTCAACAAAGGTCCATCTAGTCAAAGCTATGGTTTTTCCAGTAGTCATGTATGGACTATAAGGAAAGTTGGATTTTAAGGAAAGTTGGACTATAAGGAAGAGTTGGACTATAAGGAAAGCTGAGCACCAAAGAATTGATGCTTTTCAACTGTGGTGTTGGAAAAGACTCTTGAGAGTCCCTTGGACTGCAAGGATATTCAACCAGTCCATCCTAAAGGAGATCAGTCCTGGGTGTTCATTGGAAGGACTGATGTTGAGAGTTGGACTATAAGGAAAGCTGAGCACCAAAGAATTGATGCTTTTGAACTGTGGTGTTGGAGAAGACTCTTGAGAGTTCCTTGGACTACAAGGAGATTCAATCAGTCCATCCTAAAAGAGATCAGTCCTGGGTGTTCATTGGAAGGACTGATGTTGAAGCTGAAACTCCAATACTTTGGCCACCTGATGTGAAAAGCTGACTCATTTGAAAAGACCTTGATGCTGGGAAGGATTGAGGGAGGGAGGAGAAGAGGACGACAGAGGATGAGATGGTTGGATGGCATCATCAACTTGATGGACATGGGTTTGGGTGGGCTCTGTGAGTTGGTGATGGACAGGGAAGCATGGCGTGCTGCGGTTCATGGGGTTGCAATGAGTCAGACATGACTGAACAACTGAATTGAACTAGAAGATCTTGTAGGTCTTCATAGAACCATTTGACTTGAGTTTCTTTAGCACTAATGATTGGGGCATAGACTTGGATTATTGTGATGCTGAATGGTTTGCCTTGGAAATAAACTGAGATCATTCTGTCTTTTTTGAGATTTCAGTCAAGTACTGCATTTTGGACTCTTGTTGACTGTGAGGGTTACTTCATTTCTTCTAAGGGATTCTTACCCACAGTAGTTGATGTAATGGTTACCTGAATTAAATTCACCCATTTCTATCCATTTTAGTTGACTGATTCCTAAAATGTAGATGTTCACTTTTGCCATCTCCTGCTTGACTGTGTCCAATTTACCTTGATTCTAACATTCCAGGTTTCTATGCAATATTGTTCTTTACAGCATTGGACTTAACTTTCACCACCAGACACATCCACAACTGAGTGTCATTTCCACTTTGGCCCAGCATCTTCTTTCCTCCTGCAGCTATTTCCCTGCTCTTTCCCAGTAGCATATTGGATACCTTCCGACCTGGGGGGCTCATCTTCTGGTGTCATATCTTATGGCCTTTTCATATTATTCATGGGGTTTTCTTGGCAGGAATACTGGAGTGATTTGCCATTTCCTCCTCCAGTGGCCTATGTTTTTTCAGAACTCTTCACTATGTATGACCTGTCTGTCTTGCATAGCACAGCTCATAGCATCATTGCTTTATATAGCAAGCTCGTTTGCCACAAGGCTGTGATCCATGAAGGTGCAAAGGCCTCTAGTTGTAAAATTATCTTTAACAGTGATTCTCAATCTTGACTGTGCATCAGAGTCACTGAGGAGCATTTAGAGCATCCACATCATCAAGTTCCACACCCAGAGGTTCTGATTCATTCAGTCTGGGGCGGGGGTAGAGGGGTCTAGGAATCTGCATTTTTAAAACTCCATAGATGATTCTGGCACACAGCTCTGTTGAGAGACTCAAGCTGATACTCTGGAAACACTGAGAACAAGGCAGGAAATAATAGACTTCAATGCGCAATAGGGGAATGGCTACTTGACGAGTGAAGCACCTACTTAAAATGGTCATTAAAATGATTATATGACATTTTGGAAAAACATTTGTGATAAGCTGTTAAGGAAACAAAACCATTAAACAAGTCACAATTATGCTATGGTTGCAATAAGAAACCTATCCACGTATAACTAAAGGAAAGCCTGGAAAAGTGTTAAAGCTGAGCTCTTAAAAGTCATTTTGTATGTGTTATTACTGTTACATCACTTGCTTCCATGATAAGAAATTATAATTAAAAATGACCCCTGTAGCTTAGCAATGCACAGAGCAGCAGGGCTGTTCGAGGCTTGTGAATCACAGTGCTTACTGACAAAATGTAATCAACTCTGCAGTACTTCTGGCATTAGTTATGATTCTCATTATGGGGGAAAGAAATGACATGTTAGCTTAAAAAGAATGGACCAATTTAAGCAAACCATTTTACTTGGGAACAAAGTGTTTGAGGACTGACTCTTTTCTTGCCAATCTCCTGATCCTCCTAGTGTGAATCCCATTCCATTGCAGAACCTCTGAACTTCATTAAGTACCACACTGGTGCTCTCCCAGGTTCTCTCATTTCTAGGCGTGTGAAGAGTTTAAAGAAAATCAGCCATCCTTGTGTGGAAAAGGGCTGTAGCCATGAGAGGTTCAGGAGGGGTTTCTGGTCCTTACAAAAAAAGCTTAGAGCAAGCACAGGTTTTCTTCTCCTCCTTGGAGAGTTTCTTCCACTTCCTGACTCACCTCCAGGATGTCCCTCCCAGTACTTGGGGATGGGATGGCAGAGCACTAGACCTCACCCTTCACACCAAAACCACAGGTGGCAGTTTATTGCCCAGGAATGGGTGTGGTGGGCCATCTCCTTATAAACCTGATGTTACCTCTTGCCTCCCTCCTGTTCCAGCAAGTCACTGTTTTCCCCTAACAGTGTACAACAGAACCCTATGTGTGAGAATACCTGCACATGGTGAGAGACTGGTCTTCATAAAACAGGCAAGTCTACTTGGTACAGGGTCAAGAATGACAATTTTGGAGGATAGTTAACATGGGTTGTTAAGCTCTGATTGTATGTTGGACACATGCCATAAGCTTTACATGTTTTTCTCTCAGTATCTCCATTTTATAGGTTAGGAAACTGGTTAGGAATGGACAGAGCAAAGTTGAGCCCTGACATGCCTGATTCTAGTACAGAATCATGGAAGAGTTGCAAATTCACATGCTCTAGGGGCCAGCCCCCAGGCTTCCCTGGTGGCTCGACAGTAAAGAATCCATCTATAATGCAGGAGACCTGGGTTTGATCCCTGGGTTGGGAAGATCTCCTGGAGGAGGACATGGCAACCCACTCCAGTATTCTTGCCTGGAGAATCCCCATCGACAGAGGAGCCTGGCAGGCTACAGTCCATGGGGTTAAAAGAGTTGGACATGACTGGGTCCATGTCCATGACTAAGCACTCAGCACAGGGGCCAGGCCAGTGATATGAGTGTGGCAGGTAAGCTGACCGGGACTTTGATGAGCTGGAACACACAAAGGACAGCGTCTATTTAATGTTGCCAATGGATGCAACCCAGGAATGCAGGTCCAGTGTTACCCAAGAGCCCGATTTTTTTCTAAGGAAAGCTGAAATTTTAGAATTTTTACTTGAAATCTTTTGACTTTTAAAAGTTGATAACTATTTCAAATTAAAAGAAATACTGTATGTGTCATAGCATATTATATTGCCCAGCTGCTAATTTTTGTAACTCTTGGAATAGTGGTCATATGCAAGGGCTTGGAATAGTGGTCATATGCAAGGGCTTTGGAATCAAAGAGATGTGGATTTTAATCCCGGTTTAATCACATTGTTACTGTGTGATCTTAGGCAAATTATTTTAGTTTTTGTATCATGATTTTCTCATTTGTAAACTAGGAATGATACCATTTGCCTTGCAGGGCTGTCAGGATGATGAAAGTTAATGTAAATCAAGTAGAGGAGAGAAGAGAGAAGAAACTCTCTATTCACTCCCATTTCCCCACTGCCTAGAAAAGTGCCAGCAAAAAGTAAGTGTTCAATAAATATTTGTTAAATAAAGAAATACCAAATACACCATGGGCTTCCCTGGTAGCTCAGCTGGTAAAAATTCACTTGCAATGCAGGAGACCCCAGTTTGATTCCTGGGTCGGGAAGATCTGCTGGAGAAGAGATAGGCTACCCACTCCAGTATTCTTGGGCTTCCCTTGTGGCTCAGCTGGTAAAGAATCTGCCTGTAATGTGGGAGATCTGGGTTTGATCCCTGGGTTGGGAAGATCCTCTGGAGAAGGGAAAGGCTACCCACTCTAGTATTCTGGCCTGGAGAATTCCATGGACTGTGCAGTCCATGGGGTCACAAAGAGTCGGACATGACTGAGCGACTTTCACTTCACTTTCAAATGCACCATAATGGTGCTGGTAAGTAGTAGCTCTTATTATCATTCTGTTATAGAATGGTAAATTACCTGCTACATTATGTGTCTAGTGGTCAATGTCTTTTATGGTCTTTCATGGTTCCACTGGCAGTCCTACCAGTAGGACTATGAGTGAGCATGCCCCTCTTATCCAGGGCGTGCATTGTGGAACTCTGAGACCAGGGACTGGACCCAAGTGAATCTCAGGACTCAATGGAGAAAAGGCCTATTCTTTTGAAAAAAGTGCCCCATGGTCTAGAAGTGAGACACAAACTAATTCTTGTTCAAGCTCTTGTTTGAAGAACGGTCAAAAGAGTTTTTCTAACTGATATGTGAGGCACAAGGACAAGTATCTTCAGTTAAGTGCCATGAGCCTTGGAGTTGGATCCTACCAATAGGTCGGACAAAGTCAGTTTACCACTGAACTCCAGTGTTGCTGGCTTCCAGACCTTGACGGCTGTCGTTACTGTAAGTCCAAAGTCATTGTGATACTCAAATGGAATTGTACACTTGAAAATGCTTGGAGAAATATATAACAGGAACATCAATCAGATTTGCTTCTAATATCTGAATACAAGTGAAGCCCTTCCCAGGACTTTTCTTCTTTGGTACAAAAATTATCTTCAAATGGGGTCCTCTAGATTCAACATTCTGTCATTTGACAAATATATACTCCATACCTTACACCAGCTACATTTGAGCAAAAACATGATTGAGGTGAAGGAGATAATCAGGGGAAACAGCCAGTGCAAGGGCCCTGAGGTGGGACATGCCTTGTATTTGTTTAGTGAATAGCTAGGAGGCCAGTGTCGCCAGGAAAGAGTCAATGAGAAGAAAGAAATATGAGATAGGGTTAGATCCTGCTGGGGCCTATACGACTTTGACTGAGATGGAGAGTATTTGTAAAACAATAATTCTTCCTGGAGAGAACCAGGTGTCCTGTACTGTGATGCTGGGAAACTAACCTTTCAAGTCTCATTTTTCCCCTCTGCAAGATAGGCATGACTGTGTATATTCTGTGAGACTGTTAGGCTCTAGTGAGATAACAGATGAGCCCTGAAAATGCTGGTTCCCTTTCTTTCCTCTCAGCAAGTTATACCTTGATTCCTTGAGCAATGGCAGCAGCAGCATTGGCTTCTTTTTCATCTGCTTGCACTAGAAGTTTCTTGGCATCAGCTTCTTGAGTCTCCGCTTCGATTTTCACCATCATCTTAGCGGTCTCCTCAGACGTCTGAATGAGTTGGGGTTGGAGGGCAGTCAGTTCTACTTGCATGACGGCTACCTAGCAAGGAGAGAGGATGGGTGGGGTGCCAGGTCAGCTATATAAATGCCAAAAATGGAACACTTGGCAAAAGTTGAAATGATTCTGTAACTGATAATCCACGCAGAAAATACAAATGATGTTAATGGTACTGGGTACATATTTGTTGGCTGAAGTTTCTCTCTTTGATCTTGTAATATTTCATTACTTAGTTCATGCTACATGTTGTAATTATCAAGCTCCATGATAGGCACTAGACATATGATAGTAATCTTAAATTTTTTTAAGATACAACATTAAAAAAAGGTATTCTTGTATTGAGCCTACACTACACTTTAGTATTGGGGGCGGGGAAAGACAGAAGGAAGTTAGGGGAAAAACCCCTACATTTTTTTAAGTCTGTGAAGGAATATACATGGCTGAGATAGCTGGGAAGGACAGAACTTTAAAGTTCATATTTTTCCCCCAACAGTCGGATGTCCTCTACAACATTCCTATCTAGTAGTTTTCTGGCCACTGTTTGAATACTTCTACTGATGGGGAGGTCACCACCTCTCAGGGGAGTTGGACCATTTTTGAGACAACTTAATAGATTAGATTTTCCTGATAAGTGGCTGGAATTTATCCTCATGCAATTAAAATTTTTTTAATTAATTAATTTATTTTAATCGGAGGATAATTACTTTATAGTATTGTGGGGGCTTTTGCCATACATCAACATGAATCAGCCATGGGTGCACATGTGTCCTCCCATCCTGAACCCCCTCCCACATCCCTTCCCACCCCATCCCTCAGGGTTGTCCCAGAGCACCGAGTTTGAGTGCCCTGCTTCATGCATTGAACTTGCACAAGTCATCTATTTTATATATGGTGATATACATATTTCAAAGTCATCCCACCCTTGCCTTCTCCCACTTAGTCTAAAAGTCTATTCTTTACATCCGTGTCTCTTTTGCTGCCTTGCATATAGGATAATCATTAGAATCTTTGTAAGTTAGAAAGAGGAACACCAATATAGTGTATTAACACATATATATGGAATTTGTGAAGTGTTAATATTTTCTTCCAAGGAATAAGTGTCTTTTAATTTCATGGCCGCAATCACCATCTGCAGTGATTTTGGAGCCCCCCCAAATAAAGTCCGACACTGTTTCCACTGTTTGCCTATCCATTTCCCATGAAGTGATGGTACCGGATGCCATGATCTTCGTTTTCTGAATGTTGAGCTTTAAGCCAACTTTTTCACTCTCCTCTTTCACTTTCATCAACAGGCTTTTTAGTTTCTCTTCACTTTCTGCCGTTAAGGGTGGTGTCATCTGCATATCTGAGGTTATTGATATTTCTCCTGGCAATCTTGATTTCAGCTTTTGCTTCTTCCAGCCCAGCATTTCTCATGATGTACTCTGCATGTAATTTAAATAAGCAGAGTGGCAATATACAGTAAATAAGCAGAGTGGCAATATACAGTAAATAAGCAGAGTGGCAATATACAGCCTTGACGTACTCCTTTTCCTATTTGGAACCAGTCTGTTGTTCCATGTCCAGTTCTAACTCAAGACTGAAGCCATGAAATTAAAACATACTTACTCCTTGGAACCTAGATAGCATATTGAAAAGCAGAGACATTACTTTGCCAACAAAGGTCCGTCTAGTCAAGGCTGTGGTTTTTCCTGTGGTCATGTATGGATGTGAGAGTTGGACTGTGAAGAAAGCTGAGTGCCAAAGAATTGATGCTTTTGAATTGTGGTGTTGGAGAAGACTCTTGAGAGTCCCTTGGACTGCAAGGAGATCCAACCAGTCCATTCTAAAGGAGATCAGCCCTGGGTGTTCTTTGGAAGGAATGATGCTAAAGCTGAAACTCCAGTATTTTGGCCATCTCAAGCGAAGAGTTGACTCATTGGAAAAGACTCTGATGCTGGGAGGGATTGGGAGGCAGGAGGAAAAGGGGATGACAGAGGATGAGATGGCTGGATGGCATCACCGACTCGATGGACATGAGTTTGAGTGAACTCCGGGAGATGGTGATGGATAGGGAGGCCTGGCGTGCTGTGATTCACAGGGTTGCAAAGAGTCAGACACAACTGAGAGACTGAACTGAACTGAACTGAATATAGTACAGGCCAATATCACTGATGAACATAGAGGCAAAAATCCTCAACAAAATTCTAGCATACAGAATCCATACCCATCCAGTTTTCACCCACTGGTCCTGATTCTGCCTTCTAAGGCAATTCAAATGTTTATTTGAAGAACGTCTCATAACCTTGAACCCACTGTCCACAGAAAGCCCATGTGAGAGAGGAAGCATAGCGAGCTGGTTGATTAGGAACACAGACTGTGGAGTCACTCAGACTTAAGTTTCAGTCTTCACCTAATCACTTGCACCAGCTACTCATGAGGCTGTGTGATCATGGGCAAGTTGCCTGTCCTTTCTGGGACCTTGATCTCTTGGTGTGTGATGTGATGATAACTGTACTTTCCTCATATAGTGCACCAGACAGGTGGGAGGGCTCAAGGACAGTTAACTGGCACCATCATTCCCTTTACTGGTCTAGACTGTCTCAGGTCATTTTGCTGCTCTTCAAATAACAGTTTGCTCACCCTTATGTGGATAGACTCCAGTTTTCAGCATCTCTCTAAAAGCTTAAGGACCTTGAGTTGGACCCCGCAACTAAAGGAAGAGAGCAACAGAAGCCACTTCTGATGTTCTTCTCATCCCTGTGCTACGTGTGGTGGACCTGCTGTGTATTCAGTGCCAGGCCAACCCACTGAAACCATTCGGTTGCCTTAGTTCTTTATTGGTGCTGAAAATTCACGTCTTAATATGGTTTTGTCAAGTGGCTCAAGCACAAATGAATTGCTAATTCATATGCCAGGCATTTTGCTAAGGGTTACACTTGTGTTAGCTCATTTAATCTTCATAATAGTCCTATGAAGTGAAGACTTATCACTTTTTTTTTTAATAGAAGAGAATCTTCAAGGTTCTATAGCTGATAAGCTATAAAGCTGGAATTTGAGTCTAGGCCTTGTTCTTCACCACTGCCTTATTCTGCCCAGTTCTCCACTGAGAATATCCGGGGCTGGGGCAAGGGTGAGGTGAGTGAGGCACTTACACTGGGCACAAAATTTAAGAGGGATCCAAAAAACTCAGTGTATTTATATATACTACTGTATTTTTATATACTATCAATATTGTACTTTATATTCATATATGGTGGTTGTGGTGGTTTAGTCAGTAAGTTGTGTCCAACTCTTGTGATCCAATGACTCCTCTGTACATGGGATTTCCCAGGCAAGAATACTGGAGTGGGTTGCCGTTTCCTTCTCCAGGTGATCTTCCAGACCAAGGGATGGAACCTGTGTCTCTTTCATCTCCTGCATTGCAGGTGGATTTTTTACTGACCAAGCCACCATAGAAGAGAAGTAAAAGGCAAAGGAGAAGAGGAAAGATATACCCATTTGAATGCAGAGTTCCAAAGAAAAACAAGGAGAGATAAGAAAGACTTCCTCAAGGATCAATGCAAAGAAATAGAGGAAAACAACAGAATGGGAAAGTCTAGGGATCTCTTCAAGAAAATTAGATATATCAAGGGAAGAGTTCATGCAAATATGGGCACAATAAAGGACAGAAATGGTATGGACCTAACAGAAGCAGAAGATATTAAGAAGTGCTGGCAAAAATACACAGAAGAACTATACAAAAAAGATCTTCACGATCCAGATAAACACAATGGTTTGATCACTCACCTAGAGCCAGACATCCTGGAATGTGAAGTCAAGTGGGCCTTAGAAAGCATCATTAGGAACAAAGCTAGTGGAGGTGATGAAATTCCAGTTGAGCTCTTTCAAATCCTGAAAGATGATGCTGGGAAAGTGCTGCACTCAATATGCCAGCACATTTGGAAAACTCAGCAGTGGCCACAGGACTAGAAAAGGTCAGTTTTCATTCCAATCTCAAAGAAAGGCAATGCCAAAGAGTGCTCAAATTACCACACAATTGCACTCATCTCACATGCTAGTAAAGTAATGCTCAAAATTCTCCAAGCCAGGCTTCAGCAATATGTGAACCGTGAACTTCCTGATGTTCAAGCTGGTTTTAGAAAAAGCAGAGGAACCAGAGATCAAATTGCCAACATCCGCTGGATCATGGAAAAAGCAAGAGAGTTCCAGAAAAACATCTATTTCTGCCTTATTGACTATGCCAAAGCCTTTGACTGTGTGGATCACAATAAACTGTGGAAAATTCTGAAAGAGATGGGAATACCAGACCACCTGAACTGCCTCTTGAGAAATCTGTATGCAGGTCAGGAAGCAACCATTAGGAAGATCAGGAAGCAACAGTTAGAACTGGACATGGAACAACAGACTGGTTCCAAATAGGAAAAGGAGTACATCAAGGCTGTATATTGTCACCCTGCTTATTTAACTTAGATGCAGAGTACATCACGAGAAACGCTGCACTGGATGAAGCACAAGCTGGAATCAAGATTGCTGGTAGAAATATCAATAACCTCAGATATGCAGATGACACCACCCTTATGGCAGAAAGTGAAAAAGAACTAAAGAGCCTGTTGATGAATGTGAAAGAGTAGAGTGAAAAAAGCTGGCCTAAAGCTCAACATTCAGAAAACAAAGATCATGGCATCTGGTCCCATCACTTCTTGGCAAATAGATGGGGAAACAGTGGAAACAGTGAGAGAGTTTATATTTTGGGGCTCCAAAATCACTGCAGATGGTGACTGCAGCCATGAAATTAAAAGACACTTACTCCTTGGAAGGAAAGTTATGACCAACCTACACAGCATATTAAAAAGTGGAGACATTACTTTGCCAACAAAGGTCTGTCTAGTCAAAGCTATGGTTTTTCCAGTAGTCATGTATGGATGTGAGAGTTAGACTACTATAAAGAAAGCTGAGTACTGAAAAATTTATACATTTGAACTGTGGTTGTTGAAGAAGGCTCTTGAGAGTCCCTTGGAGTACAAGGAGCTCAAACCAGTCCATCCTAGAGGAAATCAGTCCTGAATATTCATTGGAAGGGACTGATGCTGAAGCTGAAACTCTAATACTTTGGCCACCTGCTGCAAAGAACTGACTCATTAGAAAAGACCCTGATGCTGGGAAAGATTGAAGGCAGGAGGAGAAGGGGACAACAAGGATGAAATGGTGGTATGGCATCACTGACTCAATGGACATGAGTTTGAGTAAACTCTGGGAGTTGGTGATGGACAGGGAGGCCTGGAATGCTATAATCCATGGGTTGCAAAGAATTGGACATGACTGAGCAACTGAACTGAACTGAACTGAGTCACCATATACCTCTGAGCCACCAGGGAAGTGTCATATTTTATATATACCATTGTATTTTTATGTATACTATTGGATTTTATTGTAATGGATTAGGTCAAGCGAGTGAGGTGAGCGCAGGGTCAGATGCTGTCTTTATTTTTGTGCTCTCTCGACTTCTGCATCTGAACAAGTGCTTCACTGCATCCAATCAGTTCTGGACCTCTTTGTCCCAGTACTATCTGGTCTGTGCTTACCTGTGAAGCTGCAAATTCAAGTTTCTGCAGGCCTGTCAGATATCGGTTCCTCATCATATCAACCTCTTGCCTCTTCTTATTCAGGAGTGTCTTGAATGTTAGGATCAATTCGAGGTAGGAGGTGGGGGTAACATAGTTGTGTCTTCGAAGGGTGTTGTAATAATCAAGTGACAGCTTTTTCACACTCTCCTGGAAATATTTGCACATGGAGATGACCCTGTCAAGGATACAAAGGTGGTCAGGCAGGCCCAACTTGCTCCAGAGAGATCTAGCACAGCTTTGGTTCACAGAAGCTTTTCTCACAGAAAGATGTGAGAAAGCCACTCACAGTGGCCAGCTAGAACCCCCAATTCTTTGAAGCATGCCAACAGAGCCTCAAGAAGGATTGGGGAGGTATATATTCTTATTAGAATGAACTTTGATCAGGCAATTTCTAGCTTTAATCACTTTAGTGAAGCACCAGGGTTTAAGCAGGAGTTTTTTTAATCTTTGGAAGTCTGATGAAGCTTCTGGACTTTTCAGAATAATATTTTAATGCATAAAATAATATATTATAGAATTACAAAAGAAACCAATTATGTTAAAGAGTTTTCTAAATATTTTAAACACCAAATTTATGATATAGTAACGTGTATGTGTGTGTGTGTGTTTGGCTGTACCTCGTGGCATGTAGGATTGTAGTTTCCTGACCTGGATGGAACCCACACACCCTGCAGTGGTTAAGAATCCACTGGAAGCATGGATTCTTAACTTCTGCAGGTAAGTCTCAATATGTGTGATTTTATTTACGCGTTAAATCAGAGGTCAGCAGACTTTTTCTGGTTAGGACCAGATAGTAAATATTTTAGGCTTTGTGAGCCACATGGTCTCAAGTAGCAACTATTCAACTCTGCCTCTGTAGTGTGCATGGCTGTTTTCCAATAAAGCATATTTGCAAAAATAAGGCTGTGAACTGGACTCAGACATGGATCATAGTTTGCCAACTACAGCATTAAATAGTACGATTGGACAACAGGTCTGAAAACTACCACCATTTTGAAGGGGATGATATATTGGTGCATCTGTAATGACTGAACGAGTTATGAAAATAACTGCAATTCCTACTGGTAACAAAGTCACAGTTCCTACACAACCCTATGGGGGTTTATTGCCTATGTTCATCACTGAAAGAAATGCAAAGTACCAGTTAGATGTCAATGAAAACGAAGACATACTTTTCCCCCACTCACATTCACTGACTCTCTGAGTTCTGGTCATGAGCCTATAGACCCAGGTTAAGCATTCCTGGGCCTAGAGAACAAAGTTTAAAGATCTTAAAATGGAATTTAAAGCAATGAACATTCTGATCAATACCTAATTCTTAATTTTCTATTTACTCATTTAATAAGCAGTATTTGAACCTACTATGTACTAGACATTAAGGATATAGAACTTGTATAGGCAGGTGACATGACCCTTACCTTCATAAGACACTTAGAATGGTCAACAGTCTTATCCTTTCTCTTACACTAGCCAAAATTCAGTGCTTTATTTTGTGTATCTGTGTTTTACACACAAAATATTTTTTTTCACAACAAAATCCCTCGCAAGTACCATGCCCTAGGCAGCAATATCTCCCCTGTTGAGAATGCATGCTCTAAGATTATTGAAATCCAGGTTCTCATAGCTATGACAACAGTACATCTCTAGAACAATTCTGAACAGTGAAATATTCTTCTTTTTTCAGCAAAGGTGTTTTATTAAATATCTAAATGGTATTTATTATTTATAATTTATTTCTAATTGGAAAAGACCTTGATTCTGGGAAAGATTGAAGGCAAAAGGAGAAGGGGGAGGCAGAGGATGAGATGCTTAGATAGCATCCCCAATTCAATGGTCACTTTGGGAGATAGTGAAGGACAGGGAAGTCTAGCATGCAGCAGTCCATGCGGTCACAAAGAGTCAGACACACGACTTAGTGACTGAACAGAACAGAACATACATAAATTGATAAATCTTAAAACAGCAAAAAGAATAGAGCCAATATCTTGATTTTCATTTGAAATATTTGTTTGGGGTACTAAAATGCAGCTAGCACTTACTCTATCCGAATATTGTCATCGAGCTCTACATCTTCTAGAAATTTGTTGGCCACCAACTCCAGGGCATCTGTGGGCCAAGACTGGAACCAGTCAATTGTGCAGCAATTGATCAGAGAAGGGAACATTCGCAGGCGGTTCCGGAAGGCGTCCCCAATTGGACTCATGGCTAACGAAAAGCAGATTTCATTAGTTCTCTTTCTCCCAGTCAAGGAGGCCAAAAGGGACAGACAGGTCATTCCAAGGATTCTGATGGGGATAAGGGAGCAGTCATGTTTCCTGTTGGCACTCCAGAGTATAATTGGGAATAGTCAGGATGAGTGCCTGGAAAGCATAGGGGAATCATGGGATATTTTCATGCAACTTAGTGATGGGAAGTCAGTTTATTTCAAGAGCCTTCTGTCTGGTTTTCAATATTCATATTATCCTATATTATCCATTCTAGATCTTTAGGTCATATAGCCAGAGTGTTTTAAGCCCTTTGACCCACTTGTTCCATTTGTCCTGACTCACAGACCTCAGGGAACCATTGGTGCCCTATGCTACTTATGGAGGCTGCTGTGGGGGCCCTATCAGCTTGTTTCTGATCTCATCTCCATCTAACCACAAATTTTGGATTTTATGCCCCAAATTCTGTTAACTGTTTATTTAGATTCAACGTGTACCAGGCACTTGCTAGGAGGAAGCATAATGCATAGGTGGAAGTGTGAGAAAGTCAGTGTGGCTAAAAAAAGAAGGGGAAGAATGGTTTGAGATGAGAGTGGAGAGGATGCAGGGGACCGTCTGGCAGCTGGTCTTATAAAACTATAGGTTAGGGATTTTGGTCTTTATCTGAGCAGAAAGTAATTCAGGTGTTTTAATTTGTATGTGTATGTAGATATACAACGAACAGATTTGCAATACAAGAAAAAGAAATCCTGACAGTGGAAAGCATCCTGATTCAGTGGAACTTAAATGTCTGGAATGGACAGAGTGGACATAGAGAGAACAGTTAGAAGGCTATAGAGGTGAGGTCTGGGTGAGATGATCTTCATAGCAGCTTAGCTAATTTGAAGGTGGCAGAGATAGAGACAAGAGGGCAAAAAATTGGCAGGACATGGTAATGCAGAGAAGTATTAAACATGACCCCTAAGCTTCTGGACAGATTGGAGATGATATTCACAGAGAGAAAAACTCCAGATGTTATTTTTTAAGGCTGCCAGAGTAATGTACTAAAATGAAGGAGAGGGTTCAGAGCCAAATTCAGAGAATTGAAGAGAGTGGAACAGGTTTAAAGTAGTTTTTCAGTAGAATGGAATTTTGCACAGGAATTCCAGGCAGTGACCACTGGGCAAGCTAGGTGCCTTGGGTGGATCAATTCTGGCATCTTTGTAAGAGGACTGGGCTTAGGGCAAGGAGATCCTGAAACATCCAAGGAAAAGGGCAAAATGAGTGTTCTCATTCTTACCAAGGACAATGTGAAGGTTCTTTTTCACTTTCTCAATGAAGAAGTTATACATAGAAAGAGGAGTGACTTCGATCTTTTCTCCTTCTGTCCTGGCTGCCATCTGCATCTTTTCCACAATGTCAGCCTTCTCATCAGCAGGGAAGATGTTGGGCACATCACCGGTGTTCAGAAGCATGTTGATGTCCTCAACGAATGACTCATCCTTGATCTGATTATCAGCGAAGAGGAACACAGTACTTATGGTGGCCACACCAACCTGGAGCATGATCTTCTTCAGGTCCTCTCGCCAATCATTGCCTGAGTAGCTCTTTGTAATCTCGATCTGGTATAGCTCGTATGAGTTCATGAATGTGGACAGTTTGCTGGCACTTTGCCGCCCACTGCCCCCAATGCCCACAAGGAGCAAGTGGCCTTTGTCCTGCTTCAGGACCCTGCAGATTCTAGAGATATGCTCAATGGCGAACCTGAACATCACTAAGGACATGGGGGCCTTGCTGATATTGTTGAACTCTTCCAGGTAATACTCCATGACCACTGTGAGCTGTTTTAAGTCAGTGATCTCATCATATATCTTTTGGTCACTTTCTGGCTTGAAGAAATCGCCAAAGAAGAGGCTACGGATATTATCATCAACTATCTTTCCAGTGGGTGATAGGTGGATGAGGACCTGTGGAAAAGATTAAGTCTCAGCCAAGCATTCACTCCAACTACCATGGTAGTGGGAGCTAGAAGGAGGGAACAGGAGATGTGTTTGTTTCCTCTGAGCACATTCTTCAAAGTCATGGTTCACAACAGTTTTGTTTTTTTAAACAAAATATGTGTATTTGATGGTTGTAAAGACTATAATGAAAGGACAATTGAGAAAAGAGTGTGAAAGCAAGGGTCAATCGGTTTGCTAAGTGAGTAAAACATTGGTGGACAGATTATAAGATCCCAGGAGGAGGTGGTCAAAAGGTGAGATCATTTGTAATGTACTTTCTTCTTCACCAAATAGAGGTGCAGGCCTTACCCCTGTTCCCCACTCTGTACCTAGAGTAGAAATGTTTTAGATGCTTCTTTCTGATATTAGAAACTAACAGTGCTTCTGTACATGGCCTCTGGATAAAATATGAAACACTTGCACTTTTTCTATGGAGAAATCATAGCTTCTTAAAAGTAAGTAGAGGTAGAACTAGATGATGCAAATATGTAGGGTTTAAACGAAAATATTTACAAATAGGAAACAAAGACAATCTTTCACTTGGGCTTTACACAAGGCATCAATCAAACAATAAAAATTCATGGTGTTTTTATTTCTTAACTCCAAAGTTATTTGACCTTGAAAATGCATTTTACATTAATTACAAACAAAACATCTTTTCATAAATGATGTTTGAATGGATCCAAACTTATATGTTACCTGGAAAGTCAAGTGGAATTGGACAAGTATTATATTACTTGGGACAGGGAAGCCTGGTGGGCTGCAGTCCATGGGGTTGCAAAGTGTCGGACATGACTTGGTGACTGAACAACAAAAATGATAGTATATCACCAAATCAAAGGACTAATTGGCTCAATACACTGTTTCTTGAGATTCAGAAAGCAGATCTATAAGTCTCTATTTGGGCTTTCCTGGTGGCTCAGTGGTCAAGAATCTGCCTGCCAGTGCAACAAATCCGGGTTCGATTCCTGGGTCAGGAAGATCCCCTGGAGAAGGGAATGGCAACCTACTCCAGTATTCTTGCCTGGAAAATCCCATAGACAGAGAAGCTGGTGGGCTACAGTCCATGGGGTTGCAAAAGAGTTGGACACGACTGAGTGACTAGATGACAACAATCAAGTCTCTACTAGGAAGGGAGTCTGAAATCTGAGACCAGCATGATCACATATTTGGGGCAATAGGGTTTTGCTTACCTTTTCCACAGACTGCTTGAAGCAATTGGAGGTGGTTTCCCTTACCATGTTAAAAAAGACCTGTCTATCTTCATGATCAATCAGACGGTCATAGAAGACCCGGTAAACCTCATGAATCCAAAGCCGGATAAACTTCTCTACATCCTGAAAATTCAGTCAATTATTTGAATGAATGGCACATGGTGGCTGAGGCAGGAGTTTTCAAACAGTTTCTAAGTCTGGGTTGTTGTGAGGATTAAATGAGAAAATGCTTACAAAATCCTTAGCACAATGCATAGCACACATTAAATGCTTAATAAAAGTTAGCTATTATTATTATCATTATATATCCCACATAGCCAAGGATATCCCTGAGTGAACTTGATAACAGGAATGACAGCGGCTGACCTGCAGGTGGGTGTGAGGGCAGAGCAATACCCCTTGGATCACCCGTGAGAAATCCCGCAGGTTAAAGACATAGTGTGACTTGGAGGGAGTTGGCAAGAAATTCTCCACTGCAGCTTTATAAATTGTCATCGTTGCCTGTACCATCATCTTTCCATACCTTGGGAGGAAGGAGAAGGCAGACCAGTTAAGGAAGGGCCAGAAATGAGGACCCCAGGCCAATACTACAGGAACCTCCTACCTTAAAAACACCACATCAAACCCTTTTCCAAAGTGCCAGTCAGCGATTGAACTGAAAATCTTGGTTAATATGTCATCCTCGAAGGCATTGATGGAAATGATATTCAGATGGCGAGTGAACCGTCCTGGAAAACATGCAAAGGTATGAATGTGCACACACACTCACATTTACCTCCTGGGCATAGCAACCCTAAGATATAGAATGGTTTTTCCTCTGCCTTTAAGTTCTAGAGCTGTGCTATTCAACATGGCAGCCTCTAGCCATATGCGGCTATTTAAATTTATATTAATTAAAATTAAGTAACATTAAATGTACTTCCTCAGTCTCATCAACCACATATCAACTTCTCAAGGATAAACATGTGACTAGTGGATGTTATATTGCACAGTATAGATATAGAATATCACCACGACTGCAGAAGTTCTGGTAAATGTGCTAGCCCAGCGCTCGAAACTGTTACTGCTGCTGCTAAGTCACTTCATTCGTGTCCGACTCTGTGCGACCCCAGAGACAGCAGCTCACCAGGCTCTGCCATCCCTGGGATTCTCCAGGCAAGAACACTGGAGTGGGTTGCCATTTCCTTCTCCATTGCGTGGAAGTGAAAAGTGAAAGTGAAGTCGCTCAGTCGCGGCCGACTCTTAGCAACCCCATGGACTGCAGCCCACCAGGCTCCTCCATACATGGGATTTTCTAGGCAAGAGTACTGGAGTGGCTTGCCATTGCCTTCTCCGAGACTGTTACTAGATAATGGCAATATGTTATTTTTGTAAAATAATCAAATAATTCAGAAATACTTTTACAGAAAGTAACCCTTGCCTCCTGCACACTAAATCCATTCTCTCTCCCCTCCCAAATTAATCACTGTTAGTTTGGTATTCTTATAGCTCTACATCTATATCTATATATCTAATATTAGATATCCATATATTTATATCTATAAAATTCATCCATTTAAAGTACACAAATAAATATTTAGTACTTTAGTTGTGCAATCATTATCACAATCAACAGCAGAATAATCGCTCCCAAAAGAAATCCTTTACCTTCACCACTTCCCATTTCCTTGCAGCCCTTAGCAACAAATAATCGATTTTCTGTCTCTATTATTTGCCTGCATGTATTTTTAAAAAACATTTTACTGTATAAAGTAAAGCACAGATACAGAAAATCACCAAAATTATAGAGTGAATCATTATAAAGTTAACATCCTTACATCTACCATCCATATCAAGAAATACAACTTTGCCAGCCCTTCATAGAAGCCTCTCCATATATCCCATCCAAATCACAGCCCTCTCCCTGTCTCCCTCCAAAGCTTACCACTATCCTGATTTTAAAGTAATTACTATCTTGCATTTCTTTATGTTTTTTTTTTTTTATCACCCGTATGTACTGACATATGTAGGTTTACCTTTTTTTAAAAAAAATGCTGGAATAATATTTTACACATTGATTAGGAAATATGGAGAGTTGCATGAACTTGAGGAAGTCATGTATTCTTTTGATAATAAGCATACTAATAGTCGGAGAAGGCAATGGCACCCCACTCCAGTACTGTTGCCTGGAAAATCCTATGGATGGAAAAGCCTGGTAGGCTGCAGTCCATGGGGTCGCTAAGAGTCGGATACAACTGAGTGACTTGACTTTCACTTTTCACTTTCATGCATTGGAGAAGGAAATGGCAACCCACTCCAGTGTTCTTGCCTGGAGAATCCCAGGGGCGGGGGAGCCTTGTGGGCTGCCGTCTATGGGGTCGCACAGAGTCAGACACGACTGAAGTGACTTAGCAGCAGCAGCATACTAATAGTACTTAATGTATGCTAATGCTTATTACATGTTACCAAAACCCAGATCAGTCTTCTGGCAAACCATGCTGTCCACCACCATATGATAATGCCTTGAGCCTCAGTTTTCCCATATGAGCCCTAACAGCTGGCAGCTGGTCTGACAATTATCAGCTGGTCTGTTGGTTCTCCAGTGAACACAATCTCTTTAAATATCAACATCAAATGAGGTTGTACCCTAGCTATGATGGAACACGACAGAAACAAGATTGCTCTGAAATCATGAAAACTTCCCCCCAAACTAATATGAGTGACTCTAGTCGTTCACTAAGTACAGAAAGAAAATTAAGATACCTACTCTTCAAACTGTCCCCATTCCCTGAGACTACCCAATCTAGAACAGGGTCCCTGGTTTCTTAAGCCTTTTTCACATCACCCAGCACAAGCCCATTTAACGCCCTTTCACCAGGCACTCTCATGGTTCTCCATGCTATGTAGACACCCTTGCTGCAGCAAATTAATAGACTCAATTTCACTTGACCACAGATGTGATCCTGGCAGTTTTGGGCATTGGTCTTTAAGATCTTTTCAATATGTCATATTTGTGACATAGCTTGAAAACTGTCAACTGCTGTGCAAATGTTAGCAATTACTATTTCCTTGATATGTACTGGAAACAGATATTCCCTTTTGAATAGATCTCTACCGCCTCACTGGTTTTAGTGAGAATTAATTGACATAAAATATATAAACTGAAGGTTTACAACATGATAATTTAATGCATATAAGATATTGCAAAATGCTTGCATACTAAAGTTAAGCAACAATTCTATTGCTGCTGCTGTTGTTAACTAGAGTCACCATATTGTATGTCAGATCCCCAAAACTTATTCATTTTATAACTGGAAGTTTATACCCTCTGACCAACATCTCCCCATTTCCCTCATCCCTTAGCTCCTGGCAACCATCATTCTACTGTTCCTGTGAGTTTGGCTTTTTTAAATTCCACATGTAAATGATATCACATAGTATTTATTTTTCTCTGTCTGACTTATTTCACTTAGCTTAATGTTCTCAAGGTCCATTCATGTTGTCACATAGAGTAGAATTTCATTATTTTTATAGCCAAATAATCTCCCAGGGTGTGTGTGTGTGTGTGTGTGTGTGTATACATTTTCTTTATCCATTCATCCATAAATAGACACTTTGGATGTTTCCATGACTTGGCTATTGTGAATAATGTTGCAATAGGGGAGTGGGCTTCCCTGGTGGCTTAGCAATTAAGAATCCGCCTACAGTACAGGAGACATAGGAGATGAGGGTTCGATATCTGGATTAGGAAGATCCACTGGAGGTGGGCATGGCAACCCACGCCAGTATTCTTGCCTGGAGAATCCCATGGACTGAAGAGCCTGGTGGGCTATAGTCCATAGGGCTGCAAAGAGTTGGACATGACTGAAGTGACTGAGCGTGCAGCACGAACATGGGACTACAGATATCTCTTCAAGACAATGATTTCATTTCCTCCAGATATGCACCCATAAGTGATATTAGTGGATCATGTGGTAGTGCTATTTTTAATTTTTTGAGGGATGTCCTACTGTTTTTCATAGTGGCTGCATCAGTTTATATTCCCACCAACAATGTTGCACAAGAGCAGTTATTATCTCTTGACTTTTGTTAATAACCATTTTATCAGGTGTGAGGTGATATCTCATTGTGATTCTGATTTTCATTTCCCTAATAATCAGCAATGTTGAACATCTTTTCATGTGCCTGTTAGCCACTGTATGTCTTTAGAAAAATGTCTATTCGAACTCTCTATCCATTTTCAAGTCAGATTGTTACTTTGCTATTGAGTTGTATGAATTCCTTACACATTTTGTATTTCAACTCTTTATCAGATAGATAGTTTGCAAATATTTTCCCCATTGAATGAGTAGGTCTTAGAGAAAAGTAATATACCAAGTTCCTTTCCCTCTAAGTAGTTAGAGAAGTGTTGAATTTATAGATTCTAAGTGCCTGAGATCCTGCTATATTTAAACCCAAGGCAAAGGTACCCTTGGACTCTGTACTTGAAGTGGGTGATGGTTTGTGTACTCAAGTAAAATCACCGTGTTTATCTTCCTTATTTTACAAATGAGAAAGATATATGCCACACGGAAGAGCAAGGTCACAGAATGTTAAGTCTGAAAATGGCATTAAGATTCTTAACCAAGGATGTAGCTCAGAATAAAAGTATGGAAATCTGTAGACCTGGATGGATGAAGTTGCACATGAAGCAAAATATACTCCTAAACTGTCAGATGATGGGGGAAAATCTTACTTATTTGTTTATTATTATTAATTTATTTAGGCCTATCTGGCCCCATAGAATTGTAAGAAACACAACAGGTGAATCTGTCATTCACCTTTAGTTGAGACCCTCTCATCTAGCCTTGCTCCTAGAACATAAGCTGACCACACAGAACTTACCTCTTCATGAGATTCTCTGTTCCTCTATGCCTAGCCAGACTCCTCAAATCCTCTTTTCATCTTCTCATCCTATTTCATACAACTTTCAACACTGCATATTCAAATGCCACTCCTTGAGTCTAACTCAAGTGTCTCTGGCCTAAACACACCTTTCTCTATCTTCCATCAGAACAGAATGCTGTGCACTAGCCCTCCATCCACAAAGATGGTCTGGTTTTGCAGGGGGTGGGGCAAAAAGTAATGAACTCTCCTTCACGTACCAGTAATGTCATTCCTTCCTCCCCCGGGAGGGCCCATGGCTGTCACAAGCAGCACATCAACGATGTCCAGCTTATTGGTATCCTTCTTGTCAAACCAGTAACCATGGTCAATCCATTGCCGTAGGAGCTCAATGGGGGGCTGTGCTCCATAGACCTCTTTGGCTGGCATGTTGAGGTCATCTGGGGAAAGAAGTGATGGCCACAGATTGTAAGTCTATGGGATCCTTTGCTCTTTTAGGAGGTAGCAGATGACTATCCTCCCAGGGGACAGTCCATACTCAATTATTATACCCTCACTCTAGGTAGGGCTCAGCCAGTGGACACTTTCACCATGATGCAAGAGATTTTTCAGGGTTCTGGTTTTCCTGGTTTATTGAGATCTCTGTGCATGAGATCCTCTGTGGAAGGATGCATAGATTGGCATTAACAAACAGATACTAAAAATTTTCCCATTCCTTCACCCAAAATATATAGATTGTCTACTATGTGCTAGACATTTTGATAATTTCTAGGGATATGATGGTGAGAAAGACAGTCACGCTTCTAGTTGATAGAGTAATTTACCACTAGGTAACAGTGGGAACTGCAATAGCAAAAAGGCTTCAAGCTAGGGTTTTTGAAGAGCAAAATCAAAAAGGCAAGGATAAATTGTGATTTCCTCCAGGGTAGGGATTGATTTTCTCCAATAGTACATTGTTCAGTACTGACACATAGAAGGCACTCAATAATTTCCAATGAACATTGACTAAATGCCCAGTTTTGTGTCATTTAACATTTTAGGAATTTTATACATAGTATCTCATCTACTCAAGATGATGACTTTATAAGGAAGATAGTATTACCTTTATGTTAGAGGTGAGGAACTGAAGGTAATGGAATAATGTACTTAGGGTTAAAAAGTGAGTTTGGATGTAGGTCTGTTTGACTGCAAAGCTTAAATTGTTTTTGGATATACCATAAAAATAGGAAGGGAGAACAGATGAGAGGAAAGGACAAAGGAGGGAGGGAGGACAAGAAAGGGAAAAGAAAATATGATCCCTGCCTTTAAGGAGCTGTTGTTAATGGTGATGGACGGTGACTGTAGCCATGAAATTAAAAGATGATTGCTCCTTGGAAGGAAACCTGTGATAAATCTAGACAGTATTAAAAAGCAAAGACTTCACTTTGCTGACAGAAGTCCACATAGTCAAAGCTATGGTTTTTCCAGTAGTTGTGTATGGATGTGAGAGTTGGACCATAAAAAAGGTTGAGCACTGGAAAATTGATGCATTCAAATTGTGGTTCTGGAGAAGACTCTTGAGAGTCCCTTGGACTGAAAGGAAATCAAACCAGTCAGTCCTAAAGGAAATCAACCCTGAATATTCATTGGAAAGACTGATGCTGAAAGTAAAGCTCTAATACTTTGGCCATTTGATGCAAACAGTCAACTCATTGGAAAAGACCCTGATGCTGGGAAAGACTGAAGGCAAAAGGAGAAGTGGGTGGCAGAGGATGAGATGGTTAGAAAGCACCACTGACTGAATGAACAAGAATTTGAGCAAACTCTGGGAAATAATGGAGGACAGGGAAGCCTGGCTGGCTGCAGTCCATGGAGTCGCAAAGAGTTGAACATGACTTAGCGACTGAATAACAACAACAAAGTGATCATGATGGCCAATAAACTCACGGGGTTGTGAGGCTCAAAAGAAATCAATGAGGAAGTGCTTTGCAAACAGATAAAATTCTGGAAAAATTCAATGGGCTTATTGGGCAACTATTAGATTTCTTCATACACTGATAACATATTTACCTGGCACTTAATGGAATAGAAGCTTATCACAGTGTGGGAGTTGCTTCTGGAGACACAAGAGAGCAAACACTACAATTCCCTTCTGAACCTAACTACTGTCACTACAAAATGACTTGGCCTGATCCATGGGCTCAACTTCATCCCAGGAGAAACTGGGATCCTCCCTCAGGCAAAAAGGCCTGGACCATGCCTCAACATGGAAAATTTGGCATATAGTACATAGTTAAAAATACTTGGATGAAGGAAAGGACAAGGAACCAAAAAATGAAAAAAGCAAGAAAGGGAGGGAAGGAGAGCAGAAAGGATGGAAAGATGGAAGAAAAGAAGGAAGGAAAATAGGAGGGGAGGGAAGGAATGCGATATTAACCAAAAATATTTATCTTCCATAGACAGTAAAATGAATATACAGCAGTCCTACAAAGGGAAATTCTGTTTTGCTGCAATTTAAAATAGAAGAATTTGGTGTGTCCAGATCTAGGCCAGTGCCTTACCCACAAATACCACTGCTTTCTTCCCTATGGGAGGCCCAAAAAGGCCTTTCCGCCGGCGATCCAGCTTGGACATGATGATATCCTGCGTCTGATTGGCTGAAGTTCTGGCAGAGAAATTGATGCAGTTGGGCAGATAAGTATTTTTGGGAAGGCGAAGTAGGAAGTTGTTGGTGATGACCGATTTGCCTGTGCCTGTGGGTCCTACGAACAGCATTGGAATCTCATGGTCCAGGTAGGTTTTCAAGAAGAAGGACTGTCGGGCTGTCTCCATGGTGGGGATGATGAGTTCTGAGACCTGTGCCACAAAGACATGGTGAGTCTTGATACTGGGACCAGGAGATTATGTCTTGGTATTCAAGAGACTTGAGTTTTATCCTTACTATCCATTCAGCTCTGTCTCTTATTTATCTTTATAATTTTGAGTATTTTACCTCTCTAGCAGCCTAGTTTCTTCATCTATGAAATGGGGATAAAAATGGCATCTAGTTCACTGAGCTGTTTTGAAGGTTAAATGAAATCTTGTATGTAAATATAGACAATAACTGTCTATTGTCCCTGTTTTAGAGATGAGGAAACAGATCCAGAGCTCACCAACACAGCAAGTAAATGGAAATGCAAAGATTTTAATCCCAGCTTGCCTGATGCCAAGGACTGTATTCTTAACTACTGAAATGTCATATTATAAACACCAATTATAGTAAGGCTGGGTCTACAGCTGCTGCCCTCTGAGACCTTTTCTTTGAGCCAAGCTGTCTGCCTTGCCCTAGGAAAGATCCACCTCCCATATGCCATCTATACTGCCTGTCCAAGAAGGGTTAGGTATGACCATTGACCCCCATTCCTTGTGTTTATTCCTCATCTGCTTTTCCTAAGGCTCATATTCTTGGTTCCTCCTATTAATCCCTTTGCTGCTGCTGCTGCTAAGTCACTTCAGTCGTGTCCGATTCTGTGTGACCCAATAGATGGCAGCCCACCAGGCTCCCCCGTCCCTGGGATTCTTCAGGCAAAAACACTGGAGTGGGTTGCCATTTCCTTCTCCAATGCATGAAAGTGAAAAGTGAAAGGGAAGTTGCTCAGTCACGTCCGACTCTTCGTGACCCCATGGACTGCAGCCCACCAGGCTCCTCCGTCCATGGGATTTTCCAGGCAAGAGTACTGGAGTGGGGTGCCATTGCCTTCTCCAATTAATCCCTTTAGCAATATGGAAATTACAACACTCTTCCTGGTATTCATACTCCAATTGGGCTCTAAGGGCTTGGCCTTGGATTCCTAGAATCTCTATTACTTTGAGTAGAAAACCTTGCTTTAGATTGGCTTTTCTGAGCTTGAACCCTATCATCAACCATCTGGATGCTTTTGGTCCCTCCAGTGATGGGTAGAGGAAGGGGTGAGCTGTTGTTCAGTCACTAAGTTGTGTCCAGTTCTTTTGTGACCCCATGGACTTTACTAGGCTCCTCTGCCCATGGGATTTCCTAGGCAGGAGTACTGGAGTAGGTTACCATTTCTTTCTTCAGGGTATCTTCCCAGCCCAGGGACTGAAACTGCATGTCCTGCATTGGCAAGCAAACTCTTTACCACTGAGCCAGAGTGTCGCCACAGAGGAAGGGGTAGTTAGATCTAAATCATATGCTGAAGTCTACTTATACATCTGGACTGGAAGAGGCTAGTGAACATGGAGCCACTGTGCTGTGTAACTCTAGGGAGCACCACCCACACTATGGTTTACGTAAATGGTGCCCCTAAAACAAAACCAGACCATAATACAAATGGCACCAACAGGGACTGCGCAGTGTGGTGGCTATGTGTATACTGTTAGACTAAGCTTGACTTATTTTGATTAATAATTTGATCAATGTAAAAGGAGCAGATAGAACAAAGAAATTCAAGTGGCAAGGAAGAGAATTAACAGGTATTGAGGTATGAATGTTTTGCCTGTGTTATTCCCTGCAGTTTTCCCAACAGCCCTCTGAGGCAGCTGTATTATTAGCTCACTTTTTCAGATGAAAAAATTGAGACTGGAGGATGGCCAACTTGGCCAAGTCACAAAGCCAGTAAGTGATACTGAATGCTAAACCAAGGATCAAGACTGGGAATTTAAAGCAAGCTGGATTTCACAGATTTTTATTTTCAGGGGCTAGAACAGTTTTTTCACAAGTGAAAAATTCCCAGCATAACTAAAATATTTTCTGCATTTGATTCATTTGTAGGAATCTAGCAAGATTTCAAACCCCTGGAGCTCAGGTGATGAAGCTATTTTAAGGAGAATGAAAGTTTAGAACCTCAGTGCTGAGGGGTTCTTTACAGTCTTTTCAGTCTCCAATGTGTATCCTGAACTCATCACACACTCACTCCTGCCTGTGGCACCCTTTTCACAAGCAGCTGTGGTCCTGTCTGGTGTCTGATTTTGTTTTCAGTATTTGCACATTTCGATCCACCACCTACTACTCTACCCTAGGCCTGAACAAACTACAATTATCCCAAGAAAGCTCAATTTTGTCCACCAGACACTGCAAGTAGAGGCATGAAAGTGCACATCTGAAAAAATGTCCACAAGAAAGAGTAGGAGTTGTAAGTGAATCTTCTGCTAACCAGAAAATCTATTAATCAGTATCCATTGTTCTGAGAATTCTGATTAAAGAAATCTTTCTCTGGGGATTTTAAAGAAAAGGCAAGGATCTTTTTGGCTGAGATATCTGACAGGGGGACTGATGACCACCTGGCATTGTTCATACTGACAATAATTAGAATAGCAACAGTATGATCTAGCAAAATGTGAATGCCACAAATTCATGTATAATGTCTTCAATCTTTGCAACCATTCTTTACGTATTTTTTTCTCCTATTCTGTAGTTGTGCAAACTGAGGCAGAAAGGGTGAAGACTGAATAAGAAATCTGGGACTCTCTGATTCTAAAGTCTATGCTTTTGAAGGCTCAATTCATGTTTGAACATTTTTCTAAAGTAAATTCTTTCACTTTTTCTAAAGTAAGTTCTTTAACTAACCCAGATCTGATGTTAACGTCTCCACTTTGCTGAATATCAGGTCATTTCTGAGGTTCTATGACCAATAACTCTCTTTTACCTTTGCATTTGCGGAGATATGTTCTTCCTCTTTGGTGATATACTCTGTCCATGTGTACCAATGTCCACTAGCTTGCTTGAGGAAATAAAAATCATAGATGCTTCCTGGACCCAAAGAAATAGAACAAGTTATTAGCATATCAGAGGTTTACATTTCATATTTGAGATATTTAACTACCTCAGCCATAGGCATCTGAAATGTATGACTATCAATATTGGTAGCTGTATAAACTAGAAAAACATCTTTTAAAGAATAATGACTTTATTACATGTATAAAAATAATAGGTGTTGACTATACAAATAATGATAATATAAATAATATATATTATAATATAAACAGTAAGTATTGAAAAGATCAAAAAAGGGAGAAAACAAATGGCTCCAAATCTCACAGTCAGAGATTACTTTTGACAGCAATCCTTCCTGTCCTCTCTTGAGGCATACAAACATATTGAAGGTGGAAGTATAGGTAAATGAAAGAAAGAATTTTATTAGGATAGGATCATTTAACATTATATACCATATAGATATATACACAAATATATATGAATTCTATTAATATAATGTAACATAATAAGATAGAATATATATTTTTATATATCATACTATTGAAAAATAAAAACATTAAATCTAATTTTATTTAAACTAGGAGACTAAAGTGAACCTGAAGGACCTTCTGAACTTCAGATAATCATCATTCACTACAGGAGATACTGGTTCCTAAAAATGATTTCTTTTTTTTTCAATTGAGGTACAATTGACAAAGACTATATTTGTTTCAGGTATAAAATGTAATGATTCAATTTTTACATATAGTGAAATGATCACATTATAAAATGATTATAATAAAGATTGTATATATTAATACATAATGCATATAATATTAAATGATCCAGGGACTTACTTTCTGGTGATCCAGAGGTTAAGAATTCACCTGCCAGTGCAGCCACACTGGTTCGATTCCTGGTCCGGCAATATTCCACCTATGACAGAGCAACTAATCCTGTGTACCACAACTGTTGAGCCTGAGCTCTAGAGCCCGCAAGCCGCAACTACTGAAGCCTGTGCGCTGTAGGACCTGTGCTCTGCACCAAGAAGCCACTACAATGAGAAGCTTATGCACTGCAACGAAGACGAGCCCCTGTTTGCCACAACTAGAGAAAGCTGGCACACAGCAACGAAATACTCAGGCAAGACAACAAAGACCCAGCACGGTCAAAAATAAATAAATAAAAAGTAACTGATCCTATTCTTATAAAATCCATCATCATACATAGAGTTTTTTTCCTTGTGAGGAAAACTTTTTAATAAAAACTGAAGCATAGTTGATTCATAAAGTTGTGTTAGTTTCAGAGGAGACTGGGTGCATTTAGGGTGGTATGGCCGTAGACTAAAGCTGTGTTAGTTTTCACTGTATAGTGAAGTGATTCAGTGATATACATATATAAAACCATATATATATATGTATATAAATAGAGCTATATATATAGCTATATATATAGCATATAAATATATAATTTTCAGATTCTTTTCCATTGTATATTTTTATGAGATATTGAACATAGTTCCCTCTCCTATATAGTAGGTCCTTGTTCTCATCTATTTTTATTTATAGTAGTGCATATACATTAATCCCAAGCTCCCAATTTATCCCTCTTTACCCATTTCCCCTTTGGTAACCATAAATTAGTTTTCTACATCTGTGAGTCTATTTCTTTTTTACAAATAAGTTCATTTGTATCATTTTTTAAAATTCCACATATAAGTGATATTATATGATATTTGTCTTTCTCTTAATTCACTTAATATGATAGTCTTTAGGTCTACCCATGTTGCAATAAATGGCATTTCATTCTTTTGTCTGACTGAGTAGATTTCTGTTGTATGTATGTGTGTGTACATATATATATATATATATATATATATATCTCACGTTTCCTTTATTCATCTGTCGATGAACATTTATTAATAGGTTGCTTCCATGTCTTGGCTGTTTCATAAATAGTGCAGCCATAATTATTGGGGTACATGTATGTTTTTGAATTATATTTCTCCAGAAATATGTCTAGGAGTGGGGCTGCTGGGTCATATGGTAACTCTATTTTTAGGGTTTTGAGAAACCTCCAGGCTGTTCTCTGTAGTGGCTGCCCCAATTTGCATTCCCATCAACAGTGCAGGAAGGTTAATTTTTCTTTCATACCCTCTCTAGCATGTTATTTGTAGACTTTTTGAGAATGTCATTCTGACTGGTGTGAAGTGATACCTCATTGTAGTTTTCATTTCAATTTCTCTAATTAGTGATATTGAGTATCTTTTTATGTGCCTGTTGACCATCTGCATGTCTTCTTTGGAAACATGTGTCGTTAGGTCTTCTGCCCATTTTTGGGGGGAGTTGTTTTTTTTTTTTTTTTCCCTGATATTAAGCTGTAGGAGCTGTTTGTATATTTTGGAAATTAATCCCTCATCAGTTGCATTTTTTTTTTTTTTTTTTGCAAATACTTTCTCCCAAACTGTAGGTTGTCTTTTGCTTTGTTTATGGTTTCCTTAGCGGTGCAAAAGCTTTTAAGTTTAGTTAGGTTGCATTTTGTTTAGTTTTGCTTTTATTTCCATGATTCTAGGAGATCAATCTAAAAAAGTATTGCTGTGATTCCTGTTAAAGAGTGTTCTGCCTGTGTTTTCCTCTAGCAGTTTTATAGTATCCACTCTTACATTTAGGTCTTTAATCAATTTTGAGTTTATTTTTGTATATGGTGTTAGAGAATGTTACAATTTCATCCTTTTACATGTAGTTCTCCAGTTTTTCCAGCACCATTTATTGAAAAGATTGTCTTTTGTCCATAGTATAGTCTTGCCTCCTTTTGTTGTAGATTAAATGACCATAAGTGCATGGGTTTATTTTGGGGCTCTCCATCCTGTTCCATTGATCTATATGTCTGTCTTTGTGCCAGTACCATACTGTTTTGGTTACTGCAGCTTTGTGGTATAGTCAGAACTCAGGGAGCATGAAGCCTCCAGCTTTGTTCTTCATTCTCGGGATTGCTTTGGCAATTCTGGGTCTTTTATGGTTCCATATAAAATTTAGGATTATTTGTTCTAGTCCTGTGAAAAATGTCATTGGTAATTTGACAAGGATTGCATAAATCAGTAGATTGCCCTGGGTAGTGTTTTAACAATATTGATTTTCCCAATCCAAGAACATGGTATATCTTTCCATCTGTTTGTGTTGTCTTCACTTTTTTTCGTTGGTGTCTTATAGCTTTCACAGTACTGGGTATTCTGGCTTCTTAGGTAAGTTTGTTCCTAGGTATTTTATTCTTTTTCATGCAATGGTAAATGAGATTTTTTCTTTAAATTCCCTTTCTGATATTTCATTGTTAGTGTATAGAAATGCAACAGAGTTCTGTATATTAACTTTGTCTCCTGCAACTTTACCAAATTTTTTTATGAGCTCTAGTAGTTTTCTGGTAATGTCTTTAGGATTTTTTTTTTTACTTCTTCTTTTCCAATCTGTATTTCTTTCATTTATTTTTTTCTGATTACTGTGACCAGGGCTTCAAAAACGATGTTGAATAAGAGTGGCTAGAGAAGGCATCTTTGTCTTGCTTCTGATCTTAGAGGAAATGTTTTCATCATTTCACCATTGAATGTGATGTTAGCTCATGGGTCTGTCTCATATTCTTTTATTATGTGAGGCATGGCCCCTGTATGTCCACTTTCTGAAGAGTTTTTAATAATAAATAGATGTTGATTTTTATCAGAAGCTTTTTTTTCTGCATCTATTGAGATGATCATATGCTTTTTATTCTTCAATGTGGTGTTTTGCATTGGTTTGTGGAAATTGTTAAATCCTACTTGATTGTGGCATATAAGCATTTTAAGGTATTGTTGGATTCAATTTGCTAGTATTTTGTTGATGAGTTTTGCATTTATGTTACAAAACAAATTTATTTGAGTCCAAAGTCTGTGGTCTTTCTGATTCCCCAAGCTGAGGTTGGAGACCATGAAAGTTATGTTAAGCCTTCTGCTTATATGACTTTCTCTTGTACTGTTCAACAGCTCTGGAGTATAAGTGGAAAAAAAAAAGAGAGGTGGTGTATTGATCTAAGGCTGGGGTTTTGCTAGGTTTGTATGGCAGGAGGAAAAGGGAAGGATGGAGAGAAGATGCTGATGAGAGAAAAACATGGATCAGGTGGGCCTTGGGGGCCGAGCTGGAGGGGTGGACTAGAGGGACTGGTAATTAAGGAGACAGCAGAAAGGAGGGAACAGAAGCTAGTTGTAGTGGAGCTGGAGAGTTATGGGGTTACAAGGTAGTTTGTGAGAAGTCAGGATGATTGAACTTGGATTTGCAGAGTTGGAGCAGCTCAAGGTCAAGCTGGGGTCACAGACCTGGAGATGCCTTTGTGCTATACAGACCTGAGTGTCTGCAGGGTCCAGCAGGGACTCCCCCATCTGGGGACATTTGTGTGAACCTGATCCCAGAAGCCATGGAGGAAGAGCAGTGCCTTCCACTGGGCAACACTGAAGGAGCTGTTGAGTCTCTGGGGCCTCCTAAGACTCAAACCCCAGGCTCCCCAGGTTTGGAGGCCTATGGTCCAGCACCAGGTAGCAGTACTAAAGTGTAATTTATGGGGCTACATGTGCCCCTTGCTGATCTTGTGACCTTGGGTAAGTCATGGAATCTCTGGGCATTTTCAGGGGCTTCTTCAGTGTGGACTGGAGATAACTTGCTCTGTATGTTGCTCCTGCTGACTTTCCAAAGTCCCCTTAACATACATTCTGAAGGACATCAGCCCTGGGATTTCTTTGGAAGGAATGATGCTAAAGCTGAAACTCCAGTATTTTGGCCACCTCATGCAAAGAGTTGACTCGTTGGAGAAGACTCTGATGCTGGGAGGGATTGGGGGCAGGAGGAGAAGGGGACGACAGAGGATGAGATGGCTGGATGGCATCACTGACTCGTTGGACGTGAGTCTGAGTGACCTCCGGGAGTTGGTGATGGACAGGGAGGCCTGGCGTGCTGCAGTTCATGGGGTCGCAAAGAGTCGGACACGACTGAGCGACTGATCTGATCTGATGAAGCAAGCTACTCACCCACTTTACTGCAGTATCTTCTTTCTAATCTTCAAACATACCACATGCACTCTCACCTCAGGACTTTGGATCAGCTTTTCTTTATGACAGGCAGCTCTTCCCTCTGCTCTCTACCTGGCTTGTTCCTTACTTTTCAGATCTCAGCTCAGATGTCACCTCCTCTGGGAGACCTTCTCTGAACACTTCAGGTAGAGCCCCTGCCTGTCTCCAACAACATGCCAGTGTTTTTCCGTCCATGCACTTAGTATATTTCCAATTATCTTATTCTATGAGCCTACTTATTTATTGTCTGTCTTCCTCAACTAGAATGTGAGCTCTGTGAGCACACAATATCTTTTTTGTTCATTGTTGTATCCCCAACAACTAGCATAGTACCTAGAACTCAGTAAGTGTTAGCCGCTCAGTCATGTCCAACTCTTAGTGACTCCAGGAACTGTAGCCTGCCATGCTCCTCTGTCCATGGAATTCTAGAGGCAAGAATACTGGAGTGGGTAGTCAATTCCTTCTCCAGGGGAACCCAATTATTGAACCCAGGTCTCCTGCATTGCTGGCAAATTTTTTACCATCTGAGCTACCAGGGAAGTACATATTAGGTGCTTAGGAAAATCCCATGGATGGAGGAGCCTGGTGGGCTGCAGTCCATGGGGTCGCTAAGAGTCGGATACGACTGAGCGACTTCACTTTCACTTGTCACTTTCCTGCATTGGAGAAGGAAATGGCAACCCACTCCAGTGTTCTTGCCTGGAGAATCCCAGGGATGGGGGAGCCTGGTGGGCTGCTGTCTATGGGGTCGCACAGAGTCGGACACGACTGAAGCGACTTAGCAGTAGCAAAAACTACAAAGTAGGTGCTAATTGAGCAAATGCCTGAGCAGATATGAAGCAAGCCCATTGTAGGCCCTCAATATCTATTGTGTAAGGTAAGAACAACTGAACTGCTGCCCTCCAGATCCTCTTGGTGTGGGAGGAAGTAGCTGGGCAGCATCAAGGACCCTGGTCTCTGGCCTCTGATCAATACACAGTGGTGATTCTGAATCACCCTCTCACCCCACCCATTCTTCCAAATACAATCACAATACTCATCCAAAATCACTCCCTACTTCCCTCACAAACGTAACACAAAATTTTTATGGTCCTTTTCCCCAATGAAGCCCCACCTCTGTAATCGTTGGAAGTCTTTTCTTTTTTGCACTTCAAGATGAGGGAATAAGAAGAGTGTCAGGGAAGGACCTGGCTTCCCATCTAACCATTCCTCGTTGACTCACTGTGGGGCCCTGGATGAGTGACACCCTTTCTGAGCTGCAATTTCCTCATCTAGAGAATGTTATGAGGAATATATGACATACTGGTTGCAAAGCCTGCTGAATGATAATTTTTTTTTTTTTTTTAAACATGAGAAAAACCTGAAGAGGACATGGAAGAAATACTCAGGCCTCAATGAGACAAGTGTTGGGCTGCGTGATTCACAGGAGCATTGGGCATGAGAGGCTTTCCAGTTCCATTGCCTAGCCAACCCAGTAGCAGGCACAAGTGACTTGCTTGTTTCTCCACAGGATTCACCTATAATTGACCCAAAGAGGACAGCACTGGTGATTGTAGGGTGTATGTGTGTGTGTAATAGAAAGAGCCTTGAGCTTCAGTTAAAGGGCTGAAACATTCCAATCCAAAAAATTTTTTTTTTCTTGTGATGAAAACTTTTAATATCTATCCCCTTAGCAGGAGATGCTTCTTAACTAAAAAAAATTCTTCACCCATTAGGGCTTAAAGTCATTATGATTTTAAAAATAATTTAATCCAACTTTTATTTTATATTTTCTTTTCATTGTGAAAAAAATTTAAAATACACAATGCTGACTTGAAAAAAATGTACAACATGAGAACTGCAAGTTAAATTTTATTTGGGACAAAATGAGGGCTACAGACCAGGAAACAGCATCTCATATAACTCTGAGAAATTGCTCCAAAGAGGCTGGGGGTAAGGTCAGTATATATGTGATTTTGGTGAAGGGGGAGTACATGCAATCAAGCATTTCATTTTTTTTGCAGGATGTTTCTGCTAGCCACTAGAAGCAGTCATCACTATGAAGGATTTTAGTGTTTTTCTAGATATGAGGAAATATAAGAATTGGGCTCATAAAATTGGCTTCTGAAAATATCTATCTGAAGAGCCATTCTGCTAGTTTTTCCCAGAGCACACAGTACCTCATTTCTGCTCTCCACCCTGAATTCCTTTCAGGGAGTGTTTAAAATCAGCAGTAACAGCAGCATGTGGTTTAATCCTTGTAGAGGTGGATAGCAAGTGCCAGTATGTAGTTGACAACAAAAAAAGGAAGATGGTATAATAAACTGCTATGTACCCATTATGTAGCTTCCATAATCTTCAACATTTTGCAACTGTTTCATGCATTTCCACAACACCAACAACCATCATATTCATTTTCCTTCCCTCCTCACTTCCTCCTTTTCTTTCTTCCTTCTTTCTTAGACCGGAATATTTTGAAGCAAATCCTGATATCACATTTCATTTGAAAATACATGTGACTCAATGTTAGACCAGTTTCGTTGATTCCTTTATGAACTATGATGTGATGAAGTCTCATTCTTCCATTTCCTCTCCTTTGGTTCTTTTTGTTGTTCTTGATGATACTGTTGTTGCTCAGTCTTTCCCAGCACAAAGGTCTTTTTCCAGTGAACCAGCTGTTCACATCAGGTAGCCAAAGTATTGGAGCTTCAGCCTCAGCATCAGTCCTTCCAACGAATTATTCAAGGTTGATTTCCTTTAGGATTGACTGGTTTGATCTTTCAGTCCAAGGGACTCTCAAGAGTCTTCTAAAGCACCACCATTCAAAAGCATCAATTCTTTGGCATTCAGCCTACTTTATGGCCCAACTCACATCTGTACATGACTGCTGGAAAAACCATAGCTTTGACAATATGGACCTTTGTTGGCAAAGTGATGTCTTTGCTTTTTACTACATTGGGTAGGTTGTCATAGCTTTCCTTCCAAGGAGCAAGAGTCTTACTTTTTCAGGGATTATAACACTGACATTTTGTTTTGCAACTATAATTCTCCCATACCTTAGTCTTAGGTCTCTATTTAAATAGCTTCAACACTCAAACTTGGGGCTTTTAAAACAAGACTACTTAAGTTCTTTATCTTGATTGATTAGATGGCTGATTTAATTTTTTATTTCCAAGAAGGGACTGAAGAGGGCTCAGTTCTCTCAGATCTTGCATGTTCAAGAATGTCTGCCACTTTGTATTTGAACAGTGACTTGGCTGAGAGTAGTATTTTAATGTCACATTTTCTTTCCCTTAGAGTTTTGCAGACCATTGTTCGAATGTTTCTTTCAGTCTAGTTTGCTGTGTAGAAATTTGAGGCCCATCAGATATTTCCACTTTCACTGATTTTTTCTTTTCTATCCAGATGACTGATGGAATCTCTTTTATCCTGGAAGTCCAATAATTTAATTAGATTATTTTTAAATCAATTATCCTGTATCAGTTTTTATTGGAACACAGAATACTCTTAATATTTGCAGAAACACTTCTTCATTTTAGGAAAAATTTCTTCATTTGTTTCTTGGTATATATTGTCTACATTACTATTGGGTTACCTACTCAAGGAATTAACACTGTAAGGTCTCCATATCAATCATATTAGACTGTCTTCAACAGCAAGTGTAGTTATCTCAAACCTTTCCTCTAAGCCATTTGTTAGATGTCCAGATTTACATGTTTTATTCCTTGCTGGTTCTAATTTTTCAGATCATTACTAATATTGTTTAGTTCTCAATTTGTTTCTTTGGTTTTTTGAGTCCTCTTTTTCTCCGATTCTGTGGTTTTAACACTTCATTTACAAACTTTAAAATGATACATTTATTAAGATATAATTCACATATGCTATAATTCACCCATTTAAATTGTATAATTCAATGGTTTACTAAATATACATGTATGTATGAATATATTAACATTCACAGAGTTGTATGGTCATTACCATAATCAATTTTAGAACATTTCATTACACAAAAAAGAAACCTCATACCTTTCCAAATCCTCTTCCCATCTCTCACCAGCCTGTTTGCCCTCAAGGCAACCACTAATGTATTTTTTGTTTCTGTGGATTTGCTCTTCTGGACTTTTCATATAAATGAAATCATCCAATAGATATTCTTATGTCATTGGCTTCATTTACTCATCAGAATGTTTTTCAGATTCATGCATGTTGTAGTATGCATTATTACTTCATTTCTTTTTATTGTTGAATAGTATTTAATTGTATGGATACAGTGTATTTTCCCCTCCATGGATCACTGCCTTGTCATGGTGAAGGAGCTTGCATAATTCTATGAAGCTATGAGCCATGCCATGTAGGGCCATCCAAGACAGATACGTCATTGTGGAGAGTTCTGACAAAATGTGATCCACTGGAGGAGGGAATGGCAAATCACCCCAGTATACTTGCTGTGAGAACCTCATTAACTGTATAAAAAGGCAAAAAGATATGACACCAAAAGATGAGTCCCCTGGGTCTGAAGGTGTCCAACACGCTACTGGGGAAGAGTGGAGGAAGCCCCAACAAGAATGAAGTGGCTGGGCCTAAGTGTAAACAATGCTCTGTTGTGGATGTGTCCCATCTCTTTAAGAGCTGTGAAAGCTCTTAAAGCTCTTAAAGAGATAGGAGTACCAGACCATTTCAAATGTCTCCTGAGAAATCTGTATGCGGCTCAAGAAGCAACAGTTAGAACCCTGTATGTAACAACTGATTGGTTCAAGATTGAGAAAGGAGTATGACAGGGCTGTCTGCTGTCCCCCTGCTTGTTTAACCTAAACACTGAGCAAGCACATCATGAGAAATGCTGGCCTGGATGAGTTACAAGCTGGAGTCAAGATAGCTGGGAGAAACATCAACAACCTCAGACATGCGGATGATACCACTTGAATGGCTGAAAGTGAAGAACTAAAGAGCCTCTTTCATGATGGTGAAGGAGGATAGTGAAAGAGCCAGCTTAAAACTGAGTATTAAAAAAACTAAGATCATGGCATCCAGCCTCATTACTTCGTGGCAAATAGAAGGGGAAAAGGTGGAAGTAGTGATAGATTTCCTGTTCTTGGGCTCTGAAATCACTGCGGATGGTGACTGCAGCCATGAAATCAGAAGATGATTGCTTCTCAGCAGGAAAGCTATGACAAACCTAGACACTGTGTTGAAAAGCTGAGACATTACTCTGCCAACAAAAGTCCATATAGTCAAGCTATGGTTTTCCCAGTGGTCACATATGGTTGTGAGAGCTGGACCATAAAGAAGACAGTATGCTAAAGAATTAATGCCTTCGAACTGTGGTGCTGGAGAAGACTCCTGAAAGTCCCTTGGGCAGCAAGAAGATCAAACTAATCAATCTTAAGGGAAATCAACCCTGAATACTTGTTGGAAGGACTGATACTGAAGCCAAAGCTCCAGTATTTTGGTCACCTGATGCAAACAGCCGACTCATTGGGAAAGTCCCTGATGCTGGGAAAGATTGAAGGTAGGAGAAGAGGGTGTTAGAGGATGAGATGCCTGGATGGCATCACCAATGCAATGGACATGAACTTGAGAAAACTTTGGGTGATGGTGAGGGACAGGGAGGCCTAGTGTGCTGCAGTCCATGGGGTTGCAGAGAGTCAGACACGACCAGGTGACTGAACAAAAAGAACATACTATATTTTATTCATTCACTCATCAGCTGATGGACATTTGGATTGCCTTCACTTTTTGGCCATTATGAATTATGATGCTATGAACATTTGTGTATAAGTATTTGTGTGGACATATATTTTTGTTTCTCTTGGGCATCTATCTGGGAGTGAAATGGCTTTCTCATATGGTAAGTCTATTTTTAACTTTGTTTGTTTGTTGAACTTTTGAGGAATGCCAAATGTTGTTTTCCAAAGCTGCTGTACAATTATACTTTTCCACTATAATATGTGAGGGTTTCAATTTTCCCACATTCTCATACTTGTTCTTCATCTTTTTTTATTATTTTCATTGTAGTTGTGAAGTGGTATCTTGTGTTTTTGATTTGCATTTTCCTGATGCAGTGGTGGCTAATGATAATAATGTTGAGTTATTATCATGTACTTATTGGCCCTTTAAATATCTTCTTTGGAGAAATGTCTATTCAGTTACTTTGCCTCTTTTAAAATTGCATTATATCTTTGTATTACTGAATAATAATACTTCTTTATACTTTCTAGATACAAGTTTCTTATCAGATATTTGATTTGCAAAATGTTTCAACCATTCTGTAGGTTGTGTTTTCACTTTCTTCATGTTGTCCCTTGAAGCACAAAAGTTCTTAATTTTGATGAAGTTCAGCTTAATTATTTTTTCTTTAGTTGCTTGCATTTTTGTTGTCCTAAGATATTGTTGCCTAGTCCAAGATCATGACCATTTATCTGCACCTTTGTTTTCTTCTAAGCTTTTATCATTTTAACTCTTGAATTGAGATCCTTCATCTAAGTTAATTTTTGACTATGGTATAGAGGCCAAATTCATTATTTTATGTGAATATATTCATTTAATCCATCACCATGTGCTGAAGGGATTATTCTTTTCCCACAAAATTATCTTTATACCTTTGTCAAAAATCAAATCACTATAAATATGAGGAGCTTATTTCTGGACTCTCAATTCTATATATATTAATATGTCCCTTTGCCAGTAGCATGATGTTTCATCTATAAATTTTAAAATTAAATTTATATATTATATAATATATTATACTATAAATTTATAAGCACTTATAATACAAATATTTTATATTTCTTATGTCATTTTTTAATAAAAATATTTATTTTTGTTTATTTGGCTGTGCTGGGTCTTAGTTGTGGCATGTGGGATGTAATTCCCTGACCAGGGATCAAACCTTGGCCCCCTGCATTGGGAGAGTGGAGTCTTAGCCACTGGACCACCAGCGAAGCCCCAGTCATGTTTTTCTTTTAGACTCTCATTCTCTGTCTGTCTCTGTCTTCCTCTTTGATATTCTTGCTCTGCTATAATCAGGTAAATTCTTCTTGACATTTTCCCCAACACTACCTGGAGTGAGTTTATTTCTCCCAATTTTGGTCACAATTCAGGGAATGGTATGTGGGTTTCTACAGGGGTGGGGTAAAGGAAATACTCAGTTGCCTTTGCCAGGAAACCTGGGCTTTGTAGTCTCTTTCTAAAATTTGGCCAATTTTCCTGAACCATGGGTCCATCCCACTTCCACCCCAGCTAGAAACATGCCTCACTCTGGAAAAATTCAGTTCACACCCCCCACCCAGCATGGAGTTGCAAACCCTGGTAGTTTCCTCCCACTCCTGATAAGATCTTATCAAATTACGGAAGTTTCACGCTCAAAGGTTTCTCCTAGGCATTTGTTTTTTTTTTTTTTTTTGCAGCTGCCCAGTTACCACTGCAGTCTGCTTTTTTCTACACTGGTGATTACCAGCGAGAACTCTCAGAATCTTGTCAACTACCTCCCTTTCCACCCAGCATCACTTTCAGGACAGTTGGGTTGAGGGTTGAGAGAGACAACATGAAGGATCTTTTCTCTCCCTGTCCACTGCCTTTCAATGTTCAAAGGATCAGCCTGTAACTTTTATTTTTGAAGTTATTGCTGGGAAATGTTTAGGCTTAAACTTAAAATAAAAAAAAAAAAAAAAAACATTTTTAGGCTTAATATATCACATAGGGAGGCCTGGTGTGCTGCAGTTCATGGGGTTGCAAAGAGTCGGACACGACTGAGCGACTGATCTGATCTGATCTATCCTATGTTACTGCACAGCTCTACCTAGAAGTCAATCTGGTACATTTTTAGAAAGCCTAGCACTATGCTTACAAAAATGTTCTCCAGCTCAAGTCAGAAATCCCATTGTGGGAATTTATCATAAGGAAATAATTCACAATGAAAATAATCTCCATGCACAAATATATAGCACTATTTGTGATAACAAAAACTGAAAATAATTTACATGCCCCAATTAGAATACCAGTGAAAATTATGTCTTATAAGATAAATCGGAGAAGGCAATGGCACCCCACTCCAGTACTCTTGCCTGGAGGATCCCACGGATAGAGAAGCCTGGTAGGCTGCAGTCCATGGGGTCGCTAGGAGTCAGACACAACTGAGCGACTTCACTTTCTCTTTTCACTTTCATGCATTGGAGAAGGAAATGGCAACCCACTCCAGTGTTCTTGCCTGGAGAATCTCAGGGACGGGGGAGCCTGGTGGGCTGCCGTCTATGGGGTCGCACAGAGTCGGACACGACTGAAGTGACTTAACATAACATAACATAAGATAAATGGACTATTTTGCAGTCATTAAAATGATTACACTATTTACAAAACAAAAAGACACACAGACAAAGAAAACAAACATGGTTACCAAAGGGCAGTGGGGGGGATAAATCAGGAATTTGGGATGAACAGATGTCACTATATCTAAAACAGATAAACAATAAGAACATACTGTATAGCATGTCAAACTATATTCAATATCTTATAATAACCTATAATGGTCTTTCCTGGTGGATCAACAGTAAAGAATCTGCCTGCAATGCAGGAGAATCAAGTTCAATCCCCGGGTCGGGAAGATTCCCTGGAGAAGGAAATGGCAGCCTATACAGTATTCCTGCCTGGAAAATGCCATGGACAGTGGAGCCTGGAGGGCTACAGTCCATGGGTTCTCAAAGAGTTCGACATGATTTAGTGACTTAACGATAACAACAATAATCTAAAGCAGAAAAGAATGTGAAAAAGAATATCTATTTATATATATAAAAGTTGAATCACTTTGCTGTATATCTGAAACATTGTAAATCAACTATACTTCAGTTTAAACAAAAGAACTGGGGGCAATGAAGTAGATACACTTCAAGAGAGATGAATTGACTGTAAGAAGAGAATTCACATCATCTTAAACAAAAGGGAAAATCATGTGATATATCCAATTAATACTTAAGTAAAATAGAAAATTAAAAAAATAAGTTTTAAAATAAACTATTAAATACTTAAAAAATGATAGTTACAAAAATCTAAGTATTAACATAGAAAAATGCTTTCAAAAAACAATGACAGATAAAATAGAAGAATAAAAAATAGAATATATAGCCTTATGGCAAATATGTAAAGAGATGAAAGCAGATGGACAAGAGAGAGAGGTTTTTTGAAACGGAAGTACTTAACAATAGAATGGTATGAACAAAAATGTTTTTTGATCATTTTTATTTAATAGAATTGAATTATTTTTACAATAAGAAAGGAGACACAAAAAGCATAATTCAGAAAGCATTTGTCCCCTTCTCTTGCTGATATTATTATCTGGAGCTAATTTGTGGCTTGAAACAAACATTTGGAATATTTTGGCCAAAGGGAAAAGGTCCAACTGAATAAAAGTGGATTTATGGCCATGTGACTTTGGCCAAGGTTATCATTTGTATATCTGTAAAATGGCCCTGGTTTTATATCAAGCTCAGAAAAATCCCTGTGGAAGGCAAATGAGATATATGTGTCAGACATTTCGCATAGCTGTGGGCACACAGAGAGGCACTTGAGGTCTGTCTGGTTCTCATCAGAGTAGGGATTTTGTTTGCTCTGTACTGTGATTTAAACTCAAATTCTGATGCAAGTGCAGGGGCAGAATGGAGGGAATAGTACTAGAAATCCAGGAAGACAAATTAATTCTATCACCTTTTACCACTCCATGCCCCACCTCTGTTTTCTTGTCCTTCACTTGGGAGAATAAGATAAACTTTAACAGAAAAGTGAGTGGGTTTTCAAAGGACACACAATGAATGGGTAAATAAAGAGAAATTTAGCACTTTCTGGACAAATAAAGATAAATGTCAGTTGATGATAACGCAACCTCGAGAGAATTCCCCAAAGGACTACTGGCTTTCCTTGGTGTGTACTTCCCAACACAGTTCCTTCAGCACTCATTTGAGAGTTCCATGTACCCCAAAGGCTCCTAGATCATGAAAAGTCCAGAAAACAATATCCCATGAGGTCAGAGAAGGCCTCCCTGGAGCTCTCGCCATGAGAATTTAAAACCCTGTGGAAAGGTTACAAAGGTATTTTATGGCTCAGACAGTAAAGCGTCTGCCTACAATGTGGGAGACCCAGGTTCAATCCCTGGGTTGGGGAGATCTTCTGGAGAAGGAAATGGCAACCCACTCAAGTATCCTTGCCTGGAAAATCCCATGGACAGAGGAGCCTGGTAGGCTACAGTCCATGGGGTCGCAAAGAGTCGGACACGACTGAGCAACTTCAAGATGGTAATAAGTATAACCAAAACTAGATCAAGATGCCATATATTACACCATCCCATAAATTTGAAATGGCAAATCTATAGAGAACAGATGAATACTTGCCTGGGACTGAGACTGTGAACAAAGATTCCTTGAAAATGGGAATGAAGGATCTTATTGTGGTAATGAACGTTTTAAATTTGTTCTAATGTTCCAGTGTTCTAAATTGGATTAAACAGTTGCACAACTAGGCACATTTACTAATAACCACTGATTGGTTACTTAAATGAGGGAATCTTATGATACATAAATTATACCTCAATAGCTGTTATATAAAAAAGAATTTACACTTGGCACTTAAAACACATTTTTGGATTCCAATGGGTTCTGGCTAGGAGGTTGGTAATTTCCTACTAAAATACTTAGGAAGGCACAAGAGAAAGGAGTGGAATAAGGTCAATGAAAACAAGAGTAAAAGAAGCTAGGCGACTTCCTTGGTGGTCCAGTGGTTAAGACTTTGCACTCCTAATGCAGGGGGCCCAAGTTCGATCCCTGGTCAGGGAACTAGATCTCACATGCTGCAAATAGGAGTTCATGTGCCACAAGACCCAGTGTACCGCACCTAAGACCCAGCACAGCCAAATAAATATTAACAAAACAAAACACAAAGACTAAAAGAAGTTAGGTAGAATCTCCTCTAACTAGATATCAAATGAGCTGGACTGAGAAATTTTACCTCAAGAGACTGCATGAGAAACTGCAACAGGCCCACTGATATACTTTTAATTTCCCTCCTCCTTGCAACTCATGATATACAGAGATGTAAGTGACATTCCACATAGAAAATCAGACAGCTGTTCCTCTGTCCTGCCACGCACCACTCTGGGAGAATTGTCTTATTTTTTTTTTTTTTTTTTTGTCACCCTTGCCTCGCCAGGCCATCTTTCTACAGCTGATAGGGGTAGTAGGGCCCCAGACCGCAATGAGGAAAAAGGAAAATAGTTGTGGCTCCTTAAATTCAGTGAGGTAGGTCTTCCAAAGTGAAAAACCACAATCATTCTTCTGTTGAGAAATGTTCTCTTTTAGAATATTCACATGAAACAAATAAAAAGGCTGCCTCCAACAGATGGCATTAGTTGATCATACATGGTCTTGGGATCTTGGCCATCCTGTTGTTTCTGACTCTAAAGGAGAGTTTACAGCATTTGGGTTTGTTTTTAGGGAGGTTATGAATACCATTTACCCTGATCATGTCCAAAAGTAGCAAGAGTTTTGAAAACCAGCAGAAAGAGACGTGCATGATTACGATGGAGGCAAGAGTAAAGCTTAAATTTCCATGGATATGTTCACACTGATCACTTGTAAGGTATCATTTTGCTCTTACAGTTTTTTCAGAACCAAACCTACTTTCAAGTAGAGTAGTTGTAAGAGAAGATATATGAAGAAAGCAGTTTGCATTACCTTATGGAAATTATAGTTTTTCTTACATTGCATCAGTTGAACAGGACATGGAGGAAGGAGATGAATCACGGTAGACAGGAGATATTGTAGGGCAAAATTACCTAGGAAACTTGGAAGCTATGCACATAATTAGCTGTCCAGCAGTAGAAGGGAAGGAAAGATGTTGTCACAAAGTGGACCAAGAATAGGGTCAAGGGTACTTTATGTACCAATTTCCTGGCACAGAGCATGAACAGACTGATCTTAATGATGAAGAAGCAGAAAGCAACATATGGAACCTGTGAAAAAAATACTGCTACATAAAGGGATATAATATGGAGATCATAATTGAAAGTATACTTCTGAACCTTGTTTAAGGCAGGACTCATAATCAAATTTGAGGAAACTGTTTGGTATCCTACATAGGTACAAAAAGACAAGTTTTTCATGAAATAAGAACAGAAAGTCATAAAGAGAAAATAGGCTTAGATGAAAAGGCAAAATGAGATTAAAAAAAGGGGGGTAGATGAGTGAGCTAATAGAGATGATGATAAGGAGGAAGCAATAAAAGTTACTAACATTGATTTAACACTTTATGTGCATCATACTTAATCATAAATGTTTTATATACATCAACACATTTAATTCTTATAAGAGCACCATGAATTAGTGCTATTGTTGTCTTCATTTCATAACTGAGGAAACTGAGAGATGTTAAGGAACTTTCTCAAGGGCACCCAAACAGTAAATACTAGAGCCAGGATTCAACTTCTGAAAATATGACTTCATGGCCTGTGCTTTTATTCATACACTAAGGAAGGACATCAAGGAAACAAAAGATACAGCAGCAGAATTAAAATCAGTCAAGACAGGAAAAGCATAATTGAAGTTGTGGGTGAATCATATTAAAATGAAAAATCTAAATAAAAAAGGCAAAAATGTAAAAATAAGGAAGGAGGAAATGATAAATACGGACGCCAGAGAATACAATTTTCCTTTGATGACTGAAAGGAACATGTTCTAGGAAAAATAAACGAAAGAAGACCTACATCTTGACATAGTCTGTTAAAAAAGAAAAGTACGATAGAACATTACAAGAAAGGACATCAATAAGCCAATAAGAACTTGCGAAAAATAACTGTTTTATATATATATATAATTAAATCTCACCCTAATTAAAAAGAGAAGAAATTTACATAAGTACTATTTTCAAACTTCAAACATGAACATAACATCAATATACCTGAGGCAAAACTTATGGAACTACAAGAGAAATAGAAAAATACACTATTATAGTTGGAGACTTCTATACCCCTTTATCAGTAATTGACAGGTAGCAGGCAGAAAATGAGTAAAGCTACATCAATAGTTAATCACCAGTCAACTGGAACTAAAGGACATCTATAGATTACTTTCTCTAACAAGAGCAGAATATATTCTTCTCAAGCTCACATGGAACATTCACCAAGATAGATCATATTCTGGGCCAAAAAACACAACTTAAAAGTTTTTAATTAATAGAAATCACACAGTGTATACTCTCAGACAAGAACACAGTTAAACTAGAAAGAAATCTGTACTTTCTGTTCAATTTTTCTATAAACCAAAAACTGCTCTAAAACTAAAGTCTATTAATATTTTTTTAAAAAGAGAAGAAATTTGGGCTTCAGCCACAATGGCAGAATAGAAAGACCCTGAGCTCAATTCTCAAGAATATATCCAAATCACAATTATTTGCAGAACAGTCATCAATGAAAAATACTGAAACCTACCGGAAAATATCTTCTACAACTAAAGACATAAAGAAGGAACCACAATGAGACAGGTAAGAGGGAAGGACTGGCAATATAATCAAGTCTCATACCCAGAGAGCGGAGGCAATCCACAAACTGGACAATAATTACAGTGTAGAGGCTCTCCCACAGGAGTGAGAGTTCTGAGCCCCATATATTGCTCCTCAGCCTGGCGGTCCAGCACTGGGAGGACAATAACCCCTAGGGCATTTGACTTTGAAGGCCAGTGGACTTAAATTTTGGGAGTTCTAAAGGACGGGAGGAAGTAGAGACTTCACTCTGCAAGGGCACACACAAAATCTCACATGCACTAGGACCCAGGGCAAAAGCAATAATTTGATAGGAGCCTGGGCCAGACCTACTTGCTGGTCTTGGAAAATCTTGAGGAGAGGCTGGGATTGCAGTGTAGCAGTGGCTTACCCAGGGGACATAGACACTGGCAGAAGCTTTATTTGTACCATGTAGATACTGCTGCTGTGAGCAGTCAGTCACAGTGGAATCCTACCTGTAGCTCATTAATACAAATCTGGCCCCACCCAATAACCTGCAGGCACCAGTGCCTGGTCTTGGGCCTAACACCTAACTGGGTGGAGACACATCTCCATTCATCAGCAGATAGGCTGCTTAAGGACTTCCTGAGCCCACAGCCCTTCTAGGCCCACAGGCCCACAGGTCTTTCCACCAGTGAACAAGTACTAGCCTGGCCCTCTAGGAAACCTAGATTAGCCTCAAGACTAGCCTCATCCTATGACAGACATATTAGAAGCTCACAATAGACATATTAGACAGCATATTAAAAAGCAGAGACATAACTTTGCCAACAAAGGTCTGTATCGTCAAAGCTATGATTTTTCCAGCAGTCATGTACAGATGTGAGAGGTGTATCATAAAGAAGGCTGAGCACAAAAATTTGATGTTTTTGAACTGTGGTGCTGAGGAAGACTCTTGATAGTCCCTTGGAGTTCAAACTAGTCAATCCTAAAGGAAATCAACCCTGAACATTCATTGGAAGGACTGATACTGAAGCTGAAGCTCCAATATTTTGGCTACCTGATGTGAAGAGCCAACTCATTGGAAAAGACCCTGATGCTGGGAAAGATTGGGGGCAGGAGGAGAAGGGGATCACAGGGGATGAGATGGTTGGATGGCATCATTGACTCAATGGATATGAGTTTGAGCATGCTCCGGAAGGTGGTGAAGGACAGGGAAGCCTGGGGTACTATGATCCATGGGGTTGCAAAGAGTCAGACACGACTAAGAGACTAAACAACAACAAGAAGGAGCAGAAAAAGGGTCTGATAACATATTTAAAAACACAGTAGCTAAAAACTTCCCTCACATAGGAAAGGAGACAGTTACCCAAGTCCAGGAGGTGCAGAGAGCCTGATACAGGAGGAAGCAGAGAGGAACACACCAAGACATATTGTAGTAAAAATGACAAAAATTCAAGATAGACTATAAAAGGAACAAGAGAAAAGCAACAAATAACATACAAGGGAACTCTTATAAGGCTATCAGCTGATTTACCAGCAGAAACTCTGCAGGCCAGAAAGGAGTGCAGTATTTTTTAAGTGGTGAGAGGAAAAAACCTACAACCAATAATATTCTACCTAGCTAAGGCTTTTGTTCATATTCGATGGAGAGATAAAAAGTTACATAGACAAACAAAAGCTCAAAGAGGTCAACACCACCAAATGAGCTTTACGACAAATGTTAAAGGGAACTTTTCAAAGCAAAAATGAAAAGGCCACACCTAGAAATAAGAAAATTACAAACCGAAAAAACTCACCAGCAAAGGCAAACCAACAGTAAAGGTAGGAAATCACCCACACACAAAACTAGCAAAGAGGTTGAAAGTCAAAAGTAATAAACTCTAAAACAGAAACTATATTTCTGTTTAAATATATATTTAACTATATATATATATATAGTTAACTATATATATAGAAACTATATTTTCTGTTTAAAACTATATAGTTTTAAACTAATCCGATGGAATAGTTTATTTAAATAGTCTAATGGAACAAGATAGAAAGCCCAGACATAAACCCATACACCTATGGATACTTTGATAAAGGAGGCAAGAATATACAGTGGGGCAAAGATAGTTTCTTTACTAAGTGGTGTTGGGAAAACTGGACAGCCATGTATAAAAGAATGAAATTAGAACACTTCCTAACATCATACAGAAATATAAACTCAAAATGGATTAAAGGCTTAAATGTAAGGCCAGAAACTATAAAACTCCTAGAGGAAAACATAGGCAGAATACTCTATAACATAAATGACAGCAAGATCCTCTATGACCCACCTACTAGAGTAACGGAAACAAAAGCAAAAATAAAAAAGGGGGACCTAATTAAACTTAAAAACTTTTGCACAGTAAAGGAAACGATAAACAAGGTGAAAAGACAACCCTCAGAATGGGAAAAAATATTAGCAAATGAAACAACTGACAAAGGATTAATTAAAAAAATATACAAGTAGCTCATACAAATCAATAGCAGAGAAACAAACAACCAATCAAAAGAAGGGGAAAAGACCTAAACAGACATTTCTCCAAAGAAGACTTATATGCAGAGTACATCATGAGAAACGCTGGACTGGAAGAAACACAAGTTGGAATCAAGATTGCCCGGAGAAATATCAATAACCTCAGATATGCAGATGATACCACCCTTATGGCAGAAAGTGAAGAGGAACTAAAACGCCTCTTGATGAAAGTGACAGAGGAGAGTGAAAAGGTTGGCTTAAAGCTCAAGATTCAGAAAACGAAGATCATGGCATCTGGTCCCATCACTACATGGGAAATAGATGGGGAAACAGTGGAAACAGTGTCAGACTTTATTTTTCTGGGCTCCAAAATCACTGCAGATGGTGACTGCAGCCATGAAATTAAAAGACGCTTACTCCTTGGAAGGAAAGTTATGACCAACCTAGATAGCATATTCAAAAGCAGAGACATTACTTTGCCAACAAAGGTTCACCTAGTCAAGGCTATGGTCTTTCCTGTGGTCATGTATGGATGTGAGAGCTGGACTGTGAAGAAGGCTGAGCGCCGAAGAATTGATGCTTTTGAACTGTGGTGTTGGAGAAGACTCTTGAGAGTCCCTTGGACTGCAAGAAGATCCAACCAGTTCATTCTGAAGGAGATCAGCCCTGGGATTTCTTTGGAAAGAATGATGCTAAAGCTGAAACTCCAGTATTTTGGCCACCTCATGCGAAGGGTTGACTCATTGGAGAAGACTCTGATGCTGGGAGGGATTGAGGGGCAGGAGGAGAAGGGGACGACAGAGGATGAGATGGCTGGATGGCATCACTGACTCGATGGATGTGAGTCTGAGTGACCTCTGGGAGTTGGTGATGGACAGGGAGGCCTGGCATGCTGCAATTCATGGGGTCACAAAGAGTCGTTCACGACTGAGCGACTGATCTGATTTGATCTGATCTGAAACTGATCATTTTGAAGATAATGTATGTAGCAAAACCATAAACATTTCAATATTAGATTATAATGAAAAATATTAAAGGAAATGTTAAAACCATAATCACCATGATATGACATGTGTAAATACAGAGAACAGGACTAGAAGGGAGTAAGAAAAACAGAAGTGGTTGTATTTCTCATGTTGTTCTCTGGGGCCTATTATACTGCTGAGATTATAGATAATTTTTAAAAGTCATATTGACTTTTTCTAAGTTAACAATTAGTAGTTAAATTAACTCATAAGACCTGACTTCAGGGTCACCCATCTCTACATACATGGGCCAGCTCTGAAGAAGTATACCTCCTCAGGCAACCTACACAGTCTTTCCTGGCTTTTGTAAAGGACTTACATGGATCTCACATTTTGACTGGGTTTGGAACATAATGCTCCAAACCACTATAGGGAGAAAAAACACACAGGTACCAAGTTACCTTTTTCTGGAAAGATGTTGTTTTTGGTGAGTTTGACGCTTTTGGGTCTTGGGTTGTTATTATCCATACCCATGATCAGGTTTCGGAAAAACAGATCGAATTTCTTTCTGCTGTCTGCGTTGATGGTGCCAGCCACTGTCCACACCAAGGCAAAAAGGAACAGACCTTGTAGCCAGAGGAAGATCTGTTGGCTTGTCAGGCCTTCAAATAATTCACTTTCCTCCTCTTCGATTTCCCTGATTTCATCTAAAAGCAAGAATAAGAATCTCAGAAAAAAAGTGCAGAGTGCAATAGATATGAACTGGGTAGTTCTATCCTTGAAGGTCCTGGGGAGGGGACTGATATTGAATGAGTGGCCCGATTCTTTTTCTACATATATTAAAATAAATTTTTTTATTGTAGTAAGATATGCATAACTTACATTTCATTTTGCAAAACTGAAACTCTATACCCATTAAACATTAATTCATTACCTTCTTCCCCACAACATGACAAATAGCATTCTACTTTCTACCTTAATAAATGTGATTAATCTGGATATGTCTTAGAGGTGAAATAATATAGTCTTTTTCTGACTAGCTTATTCTGAGCACAGTGTTCTCAAGCTCCATTTGTTTTGCAGCATGTATCAGAATGTGTATCAGAATTTTTATTTTGACTGTGCCATGTGGCTTGAAGGATCTCAGTTTCCTGACCAGGAATTGAACCCTGGCAGGGCAGTGAAAGCACTGAATCCTAACCACTAGACCACCAGGGAACTCCCCATAATTTCCTTCATTTTTAAGGTGAATAATACTTCACTGTATGCATGTATTACATTTTATTTATCCATTCATTGATTGGTGGACACTTGGGTTGCTTTCATCTTTGGTTACTATGAATAATGCTGCTATGAACACAGGTTCTATGTTCAATTCATATTGCTATGAATAAAATATCTGTCTATGTCTCTACTTTCAATTCCTTTATATATATACCCAGAGTGGAAGTGCTAAGTCATATGGTAATTCTACTTTTAATTTTTGAGGAACTGAGAAACTATTTTCCATAGCAACTGTACCATTTTACATTTCATCAATGGTGCACAAAGGTTCCAGTTTCTTGACATCCTCGTCAATACTTGTTCTTTTTGCTTGTTAATATTGTTAGTACTGTTGTTTGGATAGTATCCAACCTAATAGGTATGAGATGGTATCTCACTGTGGTTTTGATTTGCATTTTCCTAATAATTAGTGATGTTGAGCATCTTTCCATGTGCTTATAAACCATTTGTGCATCTTCTTTGGAAAAATGTCTATTTAAGACCTTTGACTCTTAGTCAGTTTGTTTTTGTGTTGTTAAATTTTAGGAATTCTCTATATATTCTGGATATTCATCCTTTATCATATATATATGATTGGTAAAGATTTTCCCCCATTTGGGAGTCATCCTTTTAGTCTGTTAACAGAGTCTTTGATATTCATCCTTTATCATTTATATGATTTATAAAGATTTTCTGCCACTTGTGAGTTGTCTTTTTACTCTGTTGATAGAGTCTTTTGAAAACAGTAGTTGTCAATTTTCATGGACTCTATTTGTCTTTTTTCTCTTTTGTTACTGTGCCTTTGGTGTCATGCCCAAGAAATAATTTCCAAATAGCTCTCTACCTTAGATTTTCTTCTAGAAATTTTAAAGGTTTAGGGCTTCTCCAGTGGTGCAGCAGTAAAAAATCCATCTGTGATACAGAAGCCACAGGAGACCCTGGGTTCATTCCCTAGTTTGGGAAGATCTGCTCAAGGAGGGCATGGCAATCCACTCCAGTATTTTTGCCTGGAGAATCCCACGGACAGGGAAGCCTGGCAGGCTACAGTCCATAGGGTTGGAAAGAGATACGACTGAAGTGACTGAACACACACAGTTCTTACATTTAGGTCTTCCATTTGTTTTGAGTTAATTTTTGTACATAACATTAAGTAAAGGTCCAACTTCCTTTATTTCTAAGTGGATATCCAGGTTTCCTGGCATCACTTGTTGAAAAGACTGCCCTAGGGACCTTCCTTGAAGTCCAGTGGTTAAGAATCAGTACTTTCACTGCAGAGGGCATGGCTTAGATCCCAGGTGGAGGAGCTAAAGGTCCTGCATGCCATGTGGTACAGGCAAAAACAAACACAAAGAGGAAAAAAAGAAAAGAATGTCCTTTCCCCATTGAATAGTCTTAGCATCCTCGTGGAAAATCATTTGACAATACATACATGAAATTATATCTAGACCTTCTACTCCATTTCATTGGTGTATCAGTTCAGTTCAGTTCAGTTCAATCTCTCAGTTGTGTCCAACTCTTTGCGACCCCATGACTGCAGCACGCCAGGCCTCCCTGTCCATCACCAATTCCCAGAGTTTATCCAAACTCATGTCCATTGAGTCGGTGATGCCATCCAACCATTTCATCCTGTCATTCCCTTCTCCCCCACTCCTCAAACTTTTCCAGCATTAGGGTCTTTTCAAATGAGTCAGCTCTTTGCATCAGGTGGCCAAAGTACTGGAGTTTCAGCTTCAACATCAGTACTTCCAATGAACACCCAGGACTGATCTCCTTTAGGATGGACTGGTTGGATCTCCTTGCAGTCCAAGGGACTCTCAAGAGTCTTCTCCAACACCACAGTTCAAAAGCATCAATTCTTCGATGTTCAGCTTTATACTCCAACTCTCACATCCATACATGACCGTTGGGGAAACCATAGCCTTGACTAGACGGACCTTTGTTGACAAAGTGATGTCTCTGCTTTTTAATATGCTTTCTAGGTTGGTCATAACTTTCCTTCCAAGGAGTAACCGTCTTTTAATTTTATGGCTGCAATCACCATGCAGTAACTTTGGAGCCCAGAAAAATAAAGTCTGACACTGTTTTCACTATTTCCCCATCTATTTGCTATGAAGTGATGGGACCAGATGCCATGATCTTCGTTTTCTGAATGTTGAGTTTTAAGCCAACTTTTCACTCTCCTCTTTCACTTTCATCAAGAGGCCCTTTAGTTCTTCTTCACTTTCTGCCATAAGGGTGGTGTCATCTGCATATTTGAGGTTATTGATATTTCTACCAGCAATCTTGATTCCAGCTTGTGCTTCATCCAGCCCAGCATTTCTCATGATGTACGCTGCATATTAGTTAAGTAAGCAGGGTGTATATTGATACAGCCTTGATGTACTTCTTTTCCTATTTGGAACCAGTCTGTTGTTCCATGTCCAGTTCTAACTGTTGCTTCCTAACCTGCATATAGGTTTCTCAAGAGGCAGGTCAGGTAGTGTAGTATTCCCATCTCTTTCAGAATTTTCTACAGTTTATTGTGATCCACACAGTCAAAGGCTTTGGCATAGTCAATAAAGCAGAAATAGATGTTTTTCTGTTGCTTTTTCCATGATCCATCAGATATTGGCAATTTGATCTTGGTTTCTCTGCCTTTTCTAAAACCAGCTTGAACATCTGGAAGTTCACGGTTCACATATTGCTGAAGGCTGGCTTGGAGAATTTTGAGCATTACTTTACTAGTGTGTGAGATGAGTGCAATTGTGTGGTTGTTTGAGCATTCTTTGGCACTGCCTTTCTTTGGGGTTGGAATGAAAACTGACCTTTTCTAGTCTTGTGGCCACTGCTGAGTTTTCCAAATTTGCTGGCATATTGAGTACAGCACTTTCACAGCATCATCGTTCAGGATTTGAAATAGCTCAACTGAAATTCCATCACCTCCAATAGTTTTGTTCATAGTGATGCTTCCTAAGGCCCACTTCACTTCACATTCCAGGATGTCTGGCTCTAGAAGAGTGATCACTCCATTGTGATTATCTGGGTTGTGAAGATCTTTTCTGTATAGCTCTGTGTATTCTTTCTACTTCTTCTTAATATCTTCTGCTTCTGTTAGGTCCCTACCATTTCTGCCCTTTATTGTGCCCATCTTTGCATGAAATATTCCCTTGGTATCTCTAATTTTCTTAAAGAGATCTCTAGTCTTTCCCATTCTGTTGTTTTCTTCTAGTTCTTTGCATTGATTGCTGAGGAAGGTTTTCTTATCTCTCCTTGCTATTCTTTGGAACTCTGCATTCAAATGAGTATATCTTTCCTTTCCTCCTTTGCTTTTAGCCTCTCTTCTTTTCACAGCTATTTGTAAGGCCTCTTCAGACAGCCATTTTGCTTCTTCACATTTCTTTTTCTTGGGGATGGTCTTGATTCCTGTCTCTTGTACAATGTCACGAACCTCTGTCCATAGTTCATCAGGCACTCTGTCTATCAGATCTAGTCCCTTAAATCTATTTCTCACTTCCACTGTATAATCATAAGGGATTTGATTTAGGTCATACCTGAATGGTCTAGTGGTTTTTCTTACTTTCTTCAATTTCAGTCTGAATTTGGCAATAAGGAGTTCATGGTCTGAGCCACGGTCAGCTCCTGGGTTGTATTGACATCTTAACAATATTTAGTCTTCTTTCCCATGAACTTAGAATGTTTTTCTATTTTAAATGTCCTTTAATTTCATTTAGCATATTCTATAATTTTTATTGCAGAAGTCTATCACCTTCTTGGTTTATTTCTATGTATTTTATTCTTCATCAGGCTATTTTAAATGGCATTGTTTTCTTAATTCCGGTTTCAGACTGTTTATTGTCAGTGTACAGAAATGCAACAGAATTGCATCATTTTTGTGTTTGAATTTGTATCCTGCCACTTTGCTGAATTTGTTTGTAACAGTTTCATGTGTGTGTGTAGTCTTCATGATTTAATACATATTAGATCATATTATCTGCAAATAGATAAATTTACTTTTTCCTTTCTAATGTGAACACATAATTTTATTTCTTTTTCTTGCCTAATTACTCTGGCTAGGACTTCCAATACTATGTTGAATAGAAGTAGTGAAAGCAAGCATCCTTTCTTTATTTTAGTTAAAATGGTAAAGTGTTTCACCATTGAGTATGATGTTCACTGTGAGGTTTTTGTATTTTACTTTTATTATGTTGAGGTACTATCCTTTTATTCCTACCTTTTTCAATGTTGTTTATCATGATTTCATGAATTTTGTCAAATGATTTTCTGCATTGAGACAATGTGTTTTTTCCTTTATTCTGTTAATTATATTTGTATTACATGTGTCACACATTAATTTTCATACACTGAGACATCCTTGCACCACAGAAATTAATCATAGTTGGTTACAGTGTAGAATCCTTTTGATATGTTGATAAATTTGCCTTTCTGGCCTTTGGGGGAAAATTTTTACACTAATGTTTATAAAGGATATTGGTCTATAACTTTCTTGTAGTGTCTCTGTCTGGCTTTGGTTTCAGGGTAATGCTGGTTTCATAGAATGAGTTAGGAAATGTTCTGTTTTAAACGTTTTGGAAAAGTTTGGGCATGATTGATATTAATTCTTCCCTAAATGTCTGGTAGAATTCACCAATGAAGTAGTCAGATTCAGGATTTTTCTTTGTTGTGAGATTTTTGATAACTGACCAATACCAGTCACTGCTGCAGTCTTGGTAGATTTTGTGTCTTGGTAGGCATTTTTTCCCCCATTTCATTTAAGTAATCAAATTTGTTGCCATAAAATTTTTCATAGTGCTCTCTTATAATCCTTTTTCTTTCTGTACAATGAGTAGTAATGTCTGCATTTTCATTTCTGATTTTAGCAATTTGAGGATAAAAACATGTTAAATGACCACAGGAACCAACTTGAAGGTGTCCCCAGTTGTCAAAGCCATTTGAGCAATAAAATAAATAATTATAGCATTGGATTATAATTCATAGAACAAAATGAATATCCATGAATTCATATTTGATCACTAAATAATTGAATAAATAAGTAGGGAAGAATAGTTCTTCTTTACAGAAGAATTCTAATCTTTAAAAGAAATATAAATTTAAATAGAAAATTTACATTAGGAAATGCTACCCTATTAACTGCTGTAGATAAGATCTACCAATGGATGCTAAAATCAGTACATGAAAGTCTGAGGAGAAACAGGATATATGCATAGCTTGAAATTATCTCCCCTGATGTAATTATTAATCCCAAAGGGGAAAAAAAAAAAAAACAGTAACATTACAGTGGAGAAATATAACTATGAACAAAGATAATTTTGACCAGCACCTTCAACAGGAATAAGATATGTTCACATTATGTACCCACTGAGGATACATCATCACTTCTGTCATATTATTACTAAAAATGCAAATCTTGATTTTGCTTATCTTTTCAAAGAACCAGCTCTAAGTTTCATTGATCTTTTATAGTTTTTAAGTCTCTATTTTATTTCTTTCTCTTCTGATCTTTAAGATTTCTTTGCTTCTATTAACTTTGGGTTTTGTTATTTTTTTCCTGTTTCCTTTAGGTATAAGGTTAAGTTGTTTGAGATTGTTCTTGCTGCTGATCTTGAGGTTTGTATCACTGTAAACTCCCCCCTAGAACTGCTTCTGCTGCATCCCAAGGACTGTTGTGCTTGTTTTAAATTTCCTCCAGGTATTTTGCGATTTTCTCTTTAGTTTATTCAGTTACTCATTGGTTGTTTAATAGCATATTGTTTAGCCTCTGTACTTTTTGTAGTTTTTATTTTCTTGTAGCTGATTTCTAGTCTCATAGCATTGTGGTTGGAAAAGATATTTGATATGATTTTAATTTTCTTAAATTTACCAAGGCTTGTTTTGTGAATGTGATCTATTCCAGAGAATGCTTTGTGTGCAGCTGAAAATAATGTGTATTCTGTTGCTTTGGATTGAAATGTTCTATATATATCTATTAGGTCCATCTAGCTTAGTGTCATTTAAAGCCAGTCATTTAAATCTTGAGACAGACTCATTAAGAAAAAAAGAGAGAAAGCTCAAATCAATAAAGTAAAAAATAAAAAAGGAGAAATTATAACCAACATCGTGAAATACAAAGTAATCGCAGAGATTACTACAGACAAGTATATACCAAGAAGATGAACAATCTAGAAGAAATGAACAAATTCTTAGAGATGTACAATCTGTCAAGACTGAACCTTGAGGAAATAGAAAATATGAACAGACCAGTAATGAAACTAAATCAGTAATTTAAAAACTCCCAGAAAAGACTTTCCTTCACAGGTGAGTTCTACCAAACATTTACAGAAGAGATAATACCTACCTTCTCAAATTTTTCCAAACATTTCAGAAGAAGGAATACTTTTGAGCTCATTCTATGAGGCCAGCATCACCCTGATACCAAAAGCAAAATCAGATCAGATCAGATCAGTCGCTCAGTCGTGTCCGACTCTTTGTGACCCCATGAACTGCAGCACGCCAGGCCTCCCTATCCATCACCAGCTCTTGGAGGTCACTCAGACTCACATTCATCGAGTCAGTGATGCCATCCAGCCATCTCATCCTTTGTCGTCCCCTTCTCCTCCTGCCCCCAATCCCTCCCAGCATCAGAGTCTTCTCCAATGAGTCAACTCTTCACATGAGGTGGCCAAAATACTGGAGTTTCAGCTTTAGCATCATTCCTTCCAAAGAAATCCCAGGGCTGATCTCCTTCAGAATGGACCGGCTGGATCTTCTTGCAGTCCAAGGGACTCTCAAGAGTCTTCTCCAACACCATAGTTCAAAAGCATCAATTCTTCGGCGCTCAGCCTTCTTCACAGTCCAGCTCTCACATCCATACATGACCACAGGAAAGACCATAGCCTTGACTAGGCGAACCTTTGTTGGCAAAGTGATGTCTCTGCTTTTGAATATGCTATCTAGGTTGGTCATAACTTTCCTTCCAAGGAGTAAGCGTCTTTTAATTTCATGGCTGCAGTCACCATCTGCAGTGATTCTGGAGCCCAGAAAAATAAAGTCTGACACTGTTTCCACTGTTTCTCCATCTATTTCCCATGTAGTGATGGGACCAGATGCCATGATCTTCGTTTTCTGAATGTTGAGCTTTAAGCCAACTTTTTCACTCTCTACTTTCACTTTCATCAAGAGGCTTTTGAGTTCCTCTTCACTTTCTGCCATAAGGGTGGTATCATCTGCATATCTGAGGTTATTGACATTTCTCCCGGCAATCTTGATTCCAGCTTGTGTTTCTTCCAGTCCAGCGTTTCTCATGATGTACTCTGCATATAAGTTAAATAAATATGGTGACAATATACAGCCTTGACGTACTCCTTTTCCTATTTGGAACCAGTCTGTTGTTCCATGACTAGTTCTAACTGTTGCTTCCTGACCTGCATACAGATTTCTCAAGAGGCAGATCAGGTGGTCTGGTATTCCCATCTCTCTCAGAATTTTCCACAGTTTATTGTGATCTACACAGTCAAAGGCTTTGGCATAGTCAATAAAGCAGAAATAGATGTTTTTCTGGAACTCTCTTGCTTTTTCCATGATCCAGCGAATGTTGGCAACTTGATCTCTGGTTCCTCTGCCTTTTCTAAAACCAGCTTGAACATCAGGAAGTTCACGGTTCACATATTGCTGAAGCCTGGCTTGGAGAATTTTGAGCATTACTTTACTAGTGTGTGAGATGAGTGCAATTGTGCGGTAGTTTGAGCACTCTTTGGCATTGCCTTTCTTTGGGATTGGGATGAAAACTGACCTTTTCCAATCTTGTGGTCACTGCTGAGTTTTCCAAATTTGCTGGCATATTGAGCACAACACTTTCACAAAAGACAAAAATATCACACAAAACCAGACACATAGATCAATGGAACAGGATAGGAAGCCCAGAAGGAATCTATGCACTTATGGTCAATTAATCTATGACAAAAGAGGTAAAAATATACAGTGGAGAAAACACAGTCTCTTCAGTAAAGTGGTCCTGGGAAAACAGGACAACTATATGTAAAAGAATAAAATCAGAACATTTCCTCACACTATATATAAACAATAAACTCAAAATGAATTGAAGACCTAAATGTGAGACTATGAACCATAAAACTCCCAGAAGAAAACAACAGAACACCCTTTGACATAAATCATAGCAATATTATTTTGATTTTTCCCCTAAGGCAAAGGAAACAAGTTGGCTAAACAGTTGGGGCCTAATTAACCTTAAAATCTTTTCCATATCAAAGGATGCAATGGAGAAAATGATAAGACAACCTACTGAACTGGAGAAAATATTTGCAAATGATATGACTAATAAGGGAGTTAATATCTAAAATATATAAAAACAAGTCATACAACTCAACATCAATAAACAATCCAATTAAAAATGAGCAGAAGACCTGAATAGACATTTTTGCAAATAATACATACAGATGACCAACAGGCACATGAAAGATGTTCAATATAGTTAATCATCAGAGAAATGTAAATTAAAACTACAATCAGTTATCACCTCACACCTCTCAGAATGGTTATCATCAAAAAGACCAAGTATCTAATGTGGCAAGGATTAGATGGAGATTAGTGGATTAGTGGAGATTAGTGGGAATTAGTGGAGATTAGTGGGATTTGTACTTTGGCCACCTCATGCGACGAGTTAACTCATTGGAAAGGACTCTGACGCTGGGAGGGATTGGGGGCAGGAGGAGAAGGGGACGACAGAGGATGAGATGGCTGGATGGCATCACTGACTCGATGGATGTGAGTCTGAGTGAACTCCGGGAGTTGGTGATGGACAGGGAGGCCTGGCATGCTGCGATTCATGGGGTCGCAAAGAGTTGGACACGACTGAGCGACTGATCTGATCTGAGTGGTAGCTCAAACAGTTAGGCTTCCCTGGTGGCTCAGAGGTTAAAGCGTCTGCCTGCAATGCAGGAGACCTGGGTTCGATCGCTGGGTGGGGAAGATCCCCTGGAGAAGGAAATGGCAACCCACTCCAGTATTCTTGCCTGGAGAATCCCATGGACGGAGGAGCCTGGTGGGTTACAGTCCACCGGGTCACAAAGAGTTGGACACGACTGAGTGACTTCACTTTCACTTTCACTTTCAAACAGTAAAGCCTCTGCCTGCAATGTGGGAGACCTGGGTTCAATCTATGGGTCCAGAAGATCCCCTGGAGAAGGAAATGTCAATCCACTCCAGTACTCTTGCCTGGAAAAGTCCATGGATGGAGGAGCCTGGTAGGCTACAGTCCATGGGATCACAAAGAGTCAGACACAGCTGAGCAACTTCATTGGTGTTCAGCTAACTGGTACTCCAGGTGAGCCTTACTCACCATGCACTAAAACCACTTCCCAATATAGGTTGCTGTATTTGGAATAAAAATTAAAAGACAAATGCAAGGCAATTTCTGTGTAGAACGCTGTAGTAGTGATTAGTGGGATTAGTGGAGAAAAGGGAACCTTTGTACACTGTTAGTGGATATGTTTATTGGTGCAGCCACTGTGGGAAATAGTATGGAGGTTCCTCAAAAAACTAAAAACAGAACTACCATATGATCCAGGGTTTACTCCTGGATATATATCCGAGAAAACGAAACACAAATTCAAAATGATACATGCTCTCAATGTTCATAGCAGCATTACTTACAATAGCCAAGACATGGAAGCAACCTAAGTCTTTATCTACAGATGAATTGCTTTGGTGATGGACAGGGAGGCCTAGCGTGCTGCGATTCATGGGGTCGCAAAGAGTCGGACACGACTTAGCGACTGATCTGATCTGATCTGATACATATATGTATGCATATACACATACAAACACACACACACAATGGAATACTGCTTGGTCACAAAAATGAATGAAATTTTGCCATTTACAACATGGATGGACTTGGAGGTTATTATTCTTAGTAGGATAAGTCAGACAAAAAGACAAATACTGTATGTTATTACGTATCTAAAACTACAACAAACTAGTGAAAAGATATGGACTTACAGATACAGAAAACAAACTCGTGGTTGCCAGTGGGAAGAGGGACAGGGGAGGGGCACGACAGTGGCTGGTTATTAAGAGCTTTGGACTGCTATGTATAAAACAGATAAATTACAATGATATATTGTACAACACAGGAAATATAGCCAATGTTTTAAAACAACTTTAAATGAAATATAATCTTTAAAAATTGTGAATCACTAAGCTGTACACCTGAAACATATAATAACAAATCAACTATACTTCAATTTAAAAAAAAATCACAATCTTAGTCTAATTATGACAAAACTAGGAAAACTGGCAAGACTGCTGGGAGAAATATCAGTAACCTCAGATATGCGGACGACACCACCCTTATGGCAGAAAGTGAAGAGGAACTAAAGAGCCTCTTGATAAAGGTGAAAGAAGAGCGTGAAAAAGCTGGCTTAAAACTCAACATTCAAAAAACTAAGATCATGGCATCTAGGCCCATCACTTCATGGCAAACAGATGGGGAAACAATGGAAACAATGATAGACTTTATTTTCTTGGGCTCCAAAATCACTGCAGATGATGACTGCAGCCATGAAATTAAAAGACACTTGCTCCTTGAAAGAAAAGCTATGACCAACCTAGACAGCATATTAAAAAGCAGAGACATTACTTTGCCAACAAAGGTCCATCTAGTCAAGGCTGTGATTTTTGCAGTAGTCATGCATGGATTTGAGAGTTGGATCATAGAGAAGGCTGAGTACTGAAGAAATGATGTTTTTGAACTGTGGTTCTGGAGAAGACTCTTGATAGTCCCTTGGACTGCAAGGAGATACAACCAGTTAATCTTAGAAGAAATCAACCCTGAACATGTATTGGAAGGACTAATGCTGAAGCTGAAGCTCCAATACTTTGGCCACCTTATGAGAAGAGCTGACTCATTGCAAAAGACCCTGATGCTGGGAAAGATTGAAGGCAGGAGAAGGGGATGACAGAGGACAAGATGGTTGGATGGCATCACAGACTTAATGGACATGAGTTTGAGCAAGCTCAGGGAGATGGTGAAGGAAGGGAAGCCTGGCATGCTGCAGTCTGTGGGGCTGCAAAAAGTGGGACATGAGTGAGCAACTGAACAACAACAACAGGCAAACGTAAATTGAGAGGTATAAGAAACATAACTGGGCAGTATTCACCAAATGACAAGGTTATGAATATCAGGAAAGGCAGAAGAACTATCATAGCTTGTAGGAGACCAAGAAGATACAACAATTAAGTACAACGTGGCATTTTGAATTGGATCTTGGAACATAAAAATTTGTGGAAAAATGTGAAATTCAGATAAAATGCATAAAATAGTATAGTATCAATGTTAATTTCCTTATTATGATAATTATTCCTTGGTTATATAAGATGTTAACATTAAAGAAATCTAAGTAAAGAGCATATGTAATTCTATATTCTTTTGGTAAGTTTTCTTTAAATTTAAAATTATTTCAAAATAAAAGTTAAAACTGTATTCAGTGTTCCTTATCTCAAGTTTTTGCTAATCATAGCTACCATGTTCTAGCATTTTAACATTGACAGTGTTAAATGTTATAGTTCCAAAGTCATATTTAAGCCTATGCCCCAGTTTTTGTGGGTTTTTTTTTTTTTTTTTGGCAGCATCAAGAACTTTGTTTGGCATTTGGAATCTAGTTCTCTGACCAAGGATGGCATCTGGGCCCTCTACATCAGGAGCCTGAATTCTTAATCACTGGACCACCAGGGAAATCCTTATTCCCCAGTTTTTAGCAGTTGTGTCTATTTCAGCACTCCTGAGAGGATTCACAGTTATAGATTCAGGAAGACAAGAGTTGAGGCTACTTTTGGATTTACTGAGTAGACAATAAATCCATTTCTCATGCTGGTGCCTTCTTTCTTGGAGGAAATACTATATAAGGACAGTGAAAGGAGCTTGGGAAAGTATGAAACACTTACAAATAAAAATACAAATATATAATGTATGTAACTCATGTGCAAATACTGTCTGTCATTTTAATTTTAATATTTGGTTAAAGAGAGTCTCTGGCTCAACTATTTCCAATTTACTCTTTTAAAAAAATCTACACCTATATGCCCCTGGAAGAAATGGTCTGAGAAAATATGTTCATGGAGTAGAAGCTGTAGGAAGACCCACCATCATTTTGAATTATGTGTTATCTTGAGAAATGGCATCCAATTGAATGCAGAGTTCCAGAGAATAGCAAGAACAAATAAGAAAGACTTCCTCAGTGATTAGTGCAAAGAAATAGAGGAAAATAATATAATGGGAAAGACTAGAGATCTCTTCAAGAAAATTAGAGATACCAAGGGAACATTTTATGCAAAGATGGGCAAAATAAAGGACAGAAATGGTAGGGATTTAATAGAATCAGAAGATATTAAGAAGAGTTGGCAAGAATACACAGACGAACTGTACAAAAAAGATCTTCGTGACCCAGGTAATCATGATGGTGTGGTCACTCACTCAGAGCCAGACATCCTGGAATGTGAAGTGAAGTGGGCCTTAGGAAGCATCACTATGAACGAAGCTAGTGGAGGTGATGGAATTCCAGCTGAGCTATTTCAAATCCTAAAAGATGATGCTGTGAAAGTGCTACACTCAATATGCCAGCAAATTTGGGAAGCTCAGCAGTGGCCACAGGACTGAAAAAGGTCAGTTTTCATTCCAATCCTAAAGAAAGGCAACGCCAAAGAATGCTCAAACTACCGCACAATTGCACTCATCTCACACGCTAGTAAAGTAATGCTCAAAATTCTCCAAGCCAGGCTTCAGCAATACATGAACTGTGAACTTCCTGATGTTCAAGCTGATTTTAGAAAAGGCAGAGGAACCAGAGATCAAATTGCCAACATCCGCTGGATCATCAAAAAAGCAAAAGAGTTCCAGAAAAACATCTATTTCTGCTTTATTAACTATGCCAAAGCCTTTGACTGTGTGGATCACAACTATTTGTGGATATTACCAGATCATCTGACCTGCCTCTTGAGAAATCTGTATGCAGGTCAGGAAGCAACAGTTAGAACTGGACATGAAACAACAGACTATTTCAAAATAGGAAAAGGAGTACATCAAGGCTGTACATTGTCACCCTGCTTATTTAACTTGTATGCAGAGTACATCATGAGAAACACTAGGCTGGGTGAAGCACAAGCTGGAATCAAGATTGCCAGGAGAAATATCAATAACCTCAGATATGCAGATGAAATCACCCTTATGGCAGAAAATGAAGAAGAACTAAAGAGCCTCTTGATGAAAGTGAAAGAGGAGAGTGAAAAAGTTGACTTAAAACTCAACATTCAGAAAACTAACATCATGGCGTTTGGTACCATCACTTCATGGCAAATAGATGGGGAAACAATGGAAACAGTGAGAGACTTTTTTGGGGCGGGGGGGGCTCCAAAATCACTGCAGATGGTGATTGCAGCCATAAAATTATAAGACACTTACTCCTTGGAAGAAAAGTTATGACCAAGCTAGACAGCATATTAAAAAGCAGAAATATTACTTTGCCAACAAAGATCCATCTAGTCAAATCTCAGGCTTTTCTAGTAGTCATGTATGGATGTGAAAGTTGGGACTATAAAGAAAGCTTAACAAATTAACATCAAATTAACATAGAAGAATTGATGCTTTTGAACTGTGGTGGTGGAGAAGACTCTTGAGAGTCCCTTGGACTGCAAAAAGATCCAACCAGTCCATCCTAAAGGAAATCAGACCTGACTATTCACTGGAAGGACTGATACTGAAGCTGAAACTCCAATACTTTGGCCACAGATGCAAAGACCTGACTCATTTGAAAAGACCCTGATGCTGGGAAAGATTGAAGGTGGGAGGAGAAGGGGATAACAGAGGACGCGATAGTTGGATGGCATCACCAACTTGATGGACATGAGTTTGAGCAAGCTGGGAGTTGGTGATTGACAGGGAAGCCTGATGTGCTGCAGTCTATGTGGTCACAAAGAATCAGACATGACTGAGCAGCTGAACTGTCTGATGACTCAGTAGTTCCACTCCTAGATATATACTGAAAAAAACACAAAAACACTAATTCAAAAAGATACATGCACTCAATGTTCATAACAGCATTATTCATAACAGCCAAGATATAAAAGCAACCTAAGTGTTCAAAGATGAATGGATTAAGATGTGGTATACATACACAATGGAATAATATATAACCATAAACAAGAATGAAATCTACAATTTGCAGCTTCATGGATGGACTGGGAAGGCATTATGCTAAAGTGAAATAAGTTGACAGAGAAAGATAATACTGTATGATATCACTTATACGTGGACGCTAAGGTGGGGGGAGAAGGGGACGATAGAGGCTGAGTTGGTTGGATGGCATCACTGACTCAATGGACATGAGTCTGAGTAAGCTCCAGGAGTTGGTGATAGACAGGGAGGCCTGGTGTGCTGCAGTCCATGGGATGGCAAGGAGTCAGACACAACTGAGTGAATGAACTGAACTGAAAAGTTCTCCAGATTAACATATATTCTGTCATTTCCAGTAGAATTCTGTGAAATTTGATTTGTGTGAGATAGCTATAGAGAACTTCTCCAGGACATTTAAAACAATGATTTATTTAAACCAGTGGTTCTCCATGTCCTGGAGTAGTTCCATAGTTGTGGAGACTAAATTGATCAGTTTTTTTTATTGTGTATGTATGTGTTTTATGAATTCAGATTTTTTTGTAATGTAAACTTTTTGTGTGTGTGTTATTCCATATTTTATTTTTATTTTATTTTTTAACTTTACAATATTTTTTTTTATTATTATTATTTTTAAATTTTTTTTAACTTTACAATATTGTATTACTTTTACTATACATCGAGATGGATCCGCCACCAGAATACACGTGTTCCCCATCCTGAACCCTCCTCCCTCCCCCCTTCCCACACCATCCCTCCAGGTCATCCCAGTGCTCCAGTCCCAGGCATCTGTTATAGGGCATCGTACCTGGACTGACTCGTTTCAGATATGATATTATACATATTTCAATGCTATTCTCCCCAATCGTCCCACCCTCTCCCAGTCCCAGAGTCCAAAAGTCTGTTCTATACATCAGTGTCTCTTTTGCTGTCTCATAAGCAGGGTGATTGTTACCATCTTTCTAAATTCCATATATATGCGTTAGTATACTGTATTTGTGTTTTTCTTTCTGGCTTACTTCACTCTGTATAATAGGCTCCAGTTCCATCCACCTCATTAGAACTGATTCAAAAGTATTCTTTTTAATGGCTGAGTAATACTCCATCGTGTATATGTACCACAGCTTGCTTATCCATTCATCTGTGGATGGACATCTAGGTTGCTTCCACGTCCTGGCTATTGTAAACAGTGCTGCTATGAACATTGGGGTACACGTGCCTCTTTCAATTCTGGTTTTCTCAGTGTGTATGCCCAGCAGTGGGATTGCTGGGTCATAAGGCAGTTCTATTCCCAGTTTTTTGAGGAATCTCCATACTGTTCTCCATAGTGGCTGTACTAGTTTGCATTCCCACCAACAGTGTAAGAGGGTTCCCTTCTCTCCGCACCCTCTCCAGCATTTATTGCTTGTGGATTTTTGGATCGCAGCCATTCTGACTGGCGTGTAATGGTACCTCATAGTGGTTTTGATTTGCATTTCTCTGATAATGAGTGATGTTGAGCATCTTTCCATGTGTTTGTTAGCCATCTGTATGTCTTCTTTGGAGAAATGTCTATTAAGTTCTTTGGCCCATTTTTTGATTGGGTCGTTTATTTTTCTGGAATTGAGCTGTAGAAGTTGCTTATCCACGCACATATGGTCACCTAATCTTTGACAAAGGCGGCAAGAATATACAATGGATTAAAGACAATCTTTTTAACAAGTGGTGCTGGGAAAACTGGTTGAACACTTGTAAAAGAATGAAACTAGAACACTGTCTAACACCATACACAAAAATAAACTCAAAATGGATTAAAGAGCTAAATATAAGACCAGAAACCATAAAACTCCTAGAGGAAAACATAGGCAAAACACTCTCTGACTTACATCACAGCAGGATCCTCTATGACCCACCTCCCAGAATATCGGAAATAAAATCAAAAATGAACAAATGGGACCTAATCAAACTTAAAAAGCTTCTGCACAACAAAGGAAACTATAGGCAAGCTGAAAAGACAGCCTTCAGAATGGGAGAAAATAATAGCAAATGAAGCAATAGACAAACAACTAATCTCAAAAATAACTTTACAATATTGTATTGGTTTTGCCATATATCAAAATGAATCCGCCACAGGTATACATGTGTTCCCCATCCTGAACTCTCCTCCCTCCTCCCTCCCTATACCATCCCTCTGGGTCGTCCCAGTGCACCAGCCCCAAGCATCCAGTTTCCTGCATCGAACCTGGACTGGTGACTCGTTTCATATATGATATTATACATGTTTCGATGCCATTCTCTCAAATCCTCCCACCCTCTCCCTCTCCCACAGAGTCCAAAAGACTGTTGTACACACCAGTGTCTCTTTTGCTGTCTCATATACAGAGTTATTGTTACCATCATTCTAAATTCCATATATATGCTTTAGTAAACTTTTTAACATGGGGAAAACTTCCTATTTTACTCTTTTTAGAATCTTTTTCTGACAGACATTTACACATGCCATCCAAATTCATTTTCCTCCAGGATGTCCCCGATAGGTAAAGAGGAACAGGAATTATTATTCCCAATTGTCTGGAAGAATCTAAGCCTGAAGAAAAATGGGCTAATTTGCACAAGAATACCCAGGAAGTCAATGAAAGATTAAGCCAAAATATATGGACTCTTTCCAGCAAACTCTACTATGTACACTCAAAAGACTTATTTGTTCTTGACCAAAATGCTGGTCTCATTGTAACTTATGGGGGGATGAGCAGGGGTGGCTGGAGAAGGCAATGGCACCCCACTCCAGTACTCTTACCTGGAAAATCCCATGGATGGAAGAGCCTGGTAGGCTGCAGTCCATGGGATTGCTAAGAGTGGGACACGACTGAGCGACTTCACTTTCACTTTTCACTTTCATGCATTGGAGAAGGAAATGGCAACCCACTCCAGTGTTCTTGCCTGGAGAATCCCAGGGATGGGGGAGCCTGGTGGGCTGACGTCTATGGGGTCACACAGAGTCGGACACGACTGAAGTGACTTAGCATAGCATAGCAGGGGTGGGGGCATAAAAATAGCCAAGGCATACCCTTGTTTGGCTTAAGAATTGTAGGGAAGTACTTACCAAGAAGAGAGGAGTACAGTCTCATCATTGAGAAGGCAAGGTGGATGGGAGATGTTTGGACCACAAATTTACAGTGAAGGCGAGTAAATTCAAGGCAGGGCTGGACAAGCCACATGAACATGTCATTGACCTAAGAGTAAAATTTGACATTAACAAGTATGTCAACAAGTAAAATTTGACATTAACAAGATAAGACTACTGATGATTTTTGAGTCTAGGTATAGTGAAGAAAATCCATAGGCAACAAGACCTGTGCCTCCAGTTCCTATTTAATGTGCAGTCCACTGACTATGCTCACCCCTCCCATTCTACTGAGCTGAATACGGAAGGAAAGCTTGGAGCCACTATGGGTCAGCTACAGGATGCATGAAACAGTTTTAGGTTCCAGGAGCCACTATATCTGACTTTTCTATAGAAAAATGTTAAGAACTCTAAACAACTGATTTGGAAATGACTGACTGGCATTTATAAGGCAGGACTCCTGTAGAAAGTGGACACTGAGAGGTCCAGGCTTATTTTCAGTAATTCCCCACATATATGTATGTGTGTACATACTTACTGGTGGGTATGATGATTCTTATCTCTTGGCTCTGCTCCCTACCCACTTACTCTTCAGAAGAAATTACTTGATTTTCTCCTCTTACTTTAGTGTTTTTTCTTAAACTTTGTGACTCTTACTGAAAATTACCTTGTTATTTTTTATAAGTAGGCAGGTCATCATTAAATAAATATACTCATAGGTGATTATATGTGGATATGTGTGCATATATAAATGTATAGATGCTTTTCTATATATAATCCCAAAGAAGGGCAAGGCTAAAGAAAATGTCCAAACTATGGCACAGTTGCACTCATCTCACATGCTAGGAAGTAATGCTCAAAATCCTTCAAGCTAGACTTCAGCAGTACATGAACCAAGAACTTCCAGATATACAAGCTGGATTTAGAAAAGCCAGAGGAACCAGAGATCAGATTGCCAGTATTCACTGGATCATAGAAAAAGCAAGAAAATTCCCGAAAAACATCTACTTCTGCTTCATTGACTAGGCTGAAGCCTAGTGGATCACAACAAATTGGAAAATTCTTAAACAGATAGGAATACCAGACCACCTTACCTGTCTCCTGAGAAACCTATGTGCAGGTCAAGAAGCAATAGTTAGAACCGGACATGAAACAATGGACTGGTTTAAAATTGGCAAAGGAGTACATCAAGGCTGAATACTGTCACTCTGCTTATTTAACATCTGCAGAGTAGATCATGAGAAATTCTGGGGTGGATGAATCATAAACTGGAATTAAGATTTTCAGGAGAAATATTATCAATTTTAGATATGGAGATGACACCATCCTAATGGTTCAAAGTGAGGAGGAACTAAAGAGCCTCATGAAGAAGGTGAAAGAGGAGAGTGAAAAAGCTGTCTTAAAACTCAACATTCGATGGGAGAGAAGTTCAAAAGGGAGAGGATATATGTATACCTATGGCTGATTTAGGTTGAGGTTTGACAGAAAACAACAAAATTCTGTAAAATAATTATCCTTCAATAAAAAAAAAAATTAAAAAACCCTCAACATTTAAAAAACTAAGATCATGGCATCCGGTTTCATCACTTCATGGTAAATAGATGGGGAAATAATGACAGACTTTATTTTCTTGGGCTCCAAAATCACTGCAGATGGTGACTGCAGCCATGAAATTAAAAGATGTCTGCTCCTTGGGAGGAAAGCTATGACAAACCTAGACAGTGTATTAAAAAGCAGAGATAGTACTTTGCTGACAAAGGTCCATAAAGTCAAAGTTATGGTTTTTCCAGCAGTCATGTGCAGATGTGAGAGTTGGACTGTAGAGAAGACTGAGTGCCAAAGAATTGATGCTTTAGAACTGTGGTGTTGGAGAAGACTCTTGAGAGTTCCTAGGACAACAAGGAGATCAAACCAGTTCATCTTAAAGGAAATCCCCTGAATATTCATTGGAAGGACTGATGGTAAAGCTGAAGTTGCAATACTTTGGCCACCTGATGTGAAGAGCCGACTCATTAGAAAAGACCCTGATGCTGGGAAGGATTGAAGGCAAGAGGAGAAGGTTGGATGGCATTACCGAGTTAATGGACATGAGTTTGCACAATCTCTGGGATATAGTGAAGGACAGGGAAGCCTGGTGTGCTACAGTCCATGGGGTTAAAGAGTTGGATACAATTAAGTGACTAAACAACAACAATGACTATATATGAGTACTTGGATATGTGGTACTCAGTCAGCAAGTACTTATTGTGCATCTACTAAAGGCAGTGTAATAGGTGCTAAGGATAAATGATGAACAAGATAGACAAGGTCTCTGTTCTCATGGTTTACGTCTCAGGGGCAGGAGAGACAATAAATAATTAAACAAGCCAGGAAATGACTTAAGTATTTACAAATCCTGGAATGTACTAGCAGGAAGCAAATAAATGTATTACAATTGGATAAAACAAGAAGGGTTTAATAGGGTGGTCAGGGAAGACTTCTTGGAGAAGCAGGGCTTTATGCTAAGACCTGGGTGACAAAGGTGAATCAACCCTTATGAGACTAAATGGGGCAAGATTTCCAGAAAGAGGAATAAAAAGTGCAAAAGCCTTGAGGAGGTAAAATCTGGGGTTTTCCAGGAATGGAAACAAAACCCTAGGGCTGGAAGGCAATAAGCTGAGCCTGAGAGGAGTGTAGGTGATGAGGCTGGAGGGGCAGGCTGGGTGGAATCACAATCTCAGAAGTCCTGGTAAGAAGTTAGACTACTCAGGACACTGGGAAGTCTGTAAAGGCTTCCTGTGCATGTGTAGACTGGCTTCTGACTATGCATCTGGACATGTGTCTATAAATAAACATTATATATAAATAATATGTAAATTATATATATGTATATAGTACATGTATACAGTACATACATGTATATACAGACATGTACATAGTACATGTATACAAATGCGATAGGAAAGAGGCCATCCTATGCAGATCCCCAGAGCATTTCTACAGTGAGAAGAGAATCTAAGTCAAATCCTTCTTGGCTTCTTCCGTGGGAAACTTTACTAGGCAACCCTGTTAATGCAGCAAAAGGCAAGAAGTACCATAAGCACTCATTCTCCCTTTCTGCTTCCATCATTTGCGTGTGTTCTAATCTAACCTGAACATTCACACCTCTTTTAGGGAAGGAAGAAGAAAATGGACAATATTACTAGCTGCACTAAGAGAATTTCTCACTGGTTTTAGCTCCCTAGATTTAGGAGGGATGGAGTCTAGGTTACAGGGATGGGAAGTGGCAGGAAAAAGAAGAACACAGATCTTCCTAACCTGGTACACCTCTAGAGCAACTTCCAAAGGCATTTCTGCTGGTGGGCAAAGGGTCAAGGGGTGACATTCCAGTAATCACATGGGACATTTCTCAAGCACCAGAATTCTCCACTGAGGAGTCAAAAAGTAATGGAGAAGATGGAAGAGAAAGCAGAAAGTGACTACATAATTCCAGCTCCACATGCAAAGTAAAATAAAATAATAATGGCAAGAAGCCAGAAAGCAAGGTAACTGGGGACAATCAGGGAATTTCCTGCCCCTCCTTGCCTTCCGTAATTATGAATGTGAAAATGATCCTAGAAGGCCTTTGAGATGAGGAGTCGGGAGACAGGGAAGGACAGAAAGGAAAGGGACCAGAGGGTCTCACCAATTCCTTATGTTCCTCAGTGAGACTGGAAGGCAGGGTATCCATGTATGAATCCTTCAGGGGCTTCCAGCCTAGCTGATGGGGTTCCATGTAGATCATCCCACACCTGGCAAGCACAAACAGAGGACCATCCTGGTTCACACTGGGCTCCCGAGCACGTAAGGGTGAGGTAAATAGGCTGCAGCTTGGGTTGGAGCACAGACCTTCACCAGCTCCAAGCCAAAGGAAAGATGCACAGATTTTGCCAGGAAAGGGTAGAGACCAGTGCTAAGAGTGGGGTCTTGAGAATCAGAGACCTGTTTTCAAATCTCAGCCCCAGATCCTACTAATTGAGTGACCTCAGAAAAATTTCTTTTCTGTCTCTGAATTTGTGTCCTTGTCTATAAATTGAAGAATATAAAAAATAAGTAGCTTATAAGATTATACTGCTACTGCTAAGTCACTTCAGTCGTGTCCGACTCTGTGCGACCCCATAGACGGCAGCCCACCAGGCTCCCCCGTCCCTGAGATTCTCCAGGCAAGAACACTGGAGTGGGTTGCCATTTCCTTCTCCAATGCAGGAAAGTGAAAAGTGCAAGTGAAGTCACTCAGTCGTGTCCGACTCTCAGTGACCCCATGGACTGCAACCTACCAGGCTTCTCCATCCATGGGATCTTCCAGGCAAGAGTACTGGAGTGGGGTGCCATTGCCTTCTCCATTATAAGATTATATAAGATTATAATAATGGTTAAATGAAAGGCCAATAAAGAATTTGGCATTATGTCTAGCATACAGAACACTCTTAATCAATGAAAACTACTATTATAATTTTCATAATGTTAGTACATTACCATGTACTGACATGTAACATTGTATTTAGCAAGTTTTTCCCCATTCTGTCATATTTAGGCACGCTCCTCTTTGTTACTAACATTGGCTACCATTTATTCAGCACCTACTATGTGATAGCCACTATGCTAGGTCTTATGGCCTTCATTTCTAAATATTCGTCTTTATGGTTTACATTTCAGACATGAGAAGACAGTAGCCCAGAGAGGCTAATTGACTTGGAAGAGGTCACACAGCTAACAAGTGGTGTGTTCAAGGTGGGAGCTCAGGCTGGTCTAACTTGCCATGTGCTCTTTCTATTCCCTTACATTGCCTTTGGGAATGTGAGCTTATTTTTATTTTATTATTTTATTTGTTATGGACTGGGAGGTACATGATTGGATTAATTATTATCCTCAGCACACTCATCATTAGCCCATTAACCTGACTTAGTTAATTGTTTTCAATAATGTAATCAGTGTCCATGAACCCAACACCCAGGCAGAAGCTACGGTTTTGACAATAACCTTTATCTAATTATAAAGTCTCCCTTATCCTATCCCCCTGGCTTTCCCCAGCTGAGATTACACAGAATCTTGAATCTCACATTCACTGGTCCTTTGATTTCTTACCTTCTTATGGTTTTATATACATACACATATTTAGTTGTTTAGTTGGTTTTAATAATTTAAAAGGGGATACTATGCTGCATGTAATATTACAGGCTTACTTTTCTTGCATTTTAAAAAATATTTATTATTTACTTTTGGTTGGGTTAGGTCTTCGTTGCTGTGAAGGCTTTTCTTTAGTTGTGGCAAGTGAGGGGTTACTCTCTAGTTGTGGTGCACAAGCTTCTCATTGCTGTGGCCCCTCTTGCTGTGGAGCATGGGCTCTAGGCATGCGGGCTTCAGTAGTTGTGGCTCCTGGGCTCTAGAGTACAGGCTCAGGAGCTGTGGCACATGGGCTTAGCTGCCCTGGGGCATGTGTGATCTTCCCAGATCAGGGTTCAATGCCATGTCTCCTGCATTGGCAGGTGGATTCTTTACTACTAAGCCACCAGAAAAGCCCTATAGACTTACTTTTATATATAATACTGCTTAGATTTTATCTATAATTTTATTAAGGTTTATCTATAAAGACACTTATCAGTACAGTTCACTCATTTTGAATGACATACAAATACTACAATCTGTGATTTTATTATACTTTCTAATTCTCTCCTATTAATAGGCATTTGGGTCATTTCTAAGTGTTATTGTGAATCATGCTACTCTGAAAATTCTGGTACATGTCTCCTGTTGTACATGGGCACAAGTTCATTTTCAGTATATACTCACAAGCAGAACTGCTCAGCCATAGGATGGAGGAGCCTGGTAGACTGCAATCCACGAGGTCGCTAAGAGTCAGACATGACTGAGCGACTTCACTTTCACTTTTCACTTTCATGCATTGGAGAAGGAAATGGCAACCCACTCCAGTGTTCTTGCCTGGAGAATCCCAGGGACAGAGGAGCCTGGCGGGAGGCCGTCTATGGGGTCACACAGAGTCGGACACGACTGAAGTGACTTAGCAGCAGCAGGGCATATGAAGGTTAAACTTTAGGAGGTAGTTCAATTCAGTCATTCAGTTGTGTCTGACTCTGCAACCCCATGGACTGCAGCACGCCGGGCTCCCCTGTCCATCACCAACTCCTCGAGCCTACTCAAACTCTTGTCCATCGCACTGGTGATGCCATCCTACCATCTCATCTTCTGCCATCCCCTTTTCATCCCACCTTTAATCTTTCCCAGCATCAGGGTCTTTTCAAATGAGTCAGTTCTTTGCATCTGCTGGCCAAAGTATTGGAGTTTCAGCCTCATCATCAGTCCTTCCAATGAATATTCAGGACTGATCTCCTTTAGGATGGACTGGTTGGATCTCCTTGCAGTCCATGGGACTCTCAAGAGTCTTCTCCAACACCACAGTTCAGAAGCATCTTATCCAAAGTGTTTGCCTGATTTTGTTCTCCTACCAGCAGTGTGGATTGAGGACTGATTTTATGACAAAGTCTGACAAAAGGTAATATAGGTGATCTCCTAGAATTTAATCATATTTGTGGATTTTTAGAGCTTTTCCTCCTGCTTAGGGTTAGTGAGGCTTCACCTTACCTGAGGGGGCCCATGCAAGCTGACTCACCTGCTCACAGTGGCTGGGGAGGCCTGTTCCAGGTCAGCTGGTTCAAAGATCAGACTCATCTTGGGGCTCATCTGGATAATCTCCCCACTCATTAAACACAGCTGAAAGTACAAAGCAGAGGGGTAGAGGGCAGCAAATGGGTTGAATTCCATCTGCAAATAAAAGGCCTCAGTGGAGACAGATGGTTTGAATTCATTCAACAAATGTTTCTTGAGCACCTACTCTGTGGCAGGCACGATGCTAGCTGTGCAAAATAAAACAGACAAAAAAATTCCTGTCCTCTTGAGGTCTGCATTCTGCTGGGAGGAACAGATGATAAGCAAAATTTATAGGCTACACAAGGATGAAAATGCTTTGGAGAGTTGGAGAATGCTGTGTCTGGTGAGATGTAATGTTAAATAGGGAAGTCAGAGAACCACTGAAGGGCAGTCTTAGATGAAGAATCTAGAAATTATCAGATTACAGCTAGTTTCATGGTTCCTTCCTCAGTGTTTAACACAGAACTTAATTGCACACTGGCATCCTATTTTATTTTCTCAAGTTTCACACAAAGACTCCTTCTGGAATCCCTCAGGGATTGGTCTAGGGTTAGAGTGATAAGAATATCTCCATATCATTTTTGAAATGGAAAGATCATTAGAAGCCCTAGTGTTTAGCAGGTTTATCCTCATAGAAAGTAGTGCAAATATACAAGACAGCCTCTGAGTATATACACTAAGTCTGTGGCACTGCTTCTCATTTCCCAACATGGGTAAAGTGAGATGTTTAAGTCCTAAGATGGCTTGAGGCCTTGGTCTCTCAGGGGAAAAGAAGAAATTCCACTGCTCCATGTTTCTCCTCCTAAGTTGGTGTCTAAAGAGCTTCTTGCAAATTACCTGACCCACATCAAACATGTCTGTAATCAGGTCATTACTCGCAACTCCAGAAGGGTGACAGCTATTATGGGTCTAACACCACTAACAGTGTCATCTCTGAATATCAAGAAAAGTAAAATAGACCCATAGCTGTGACAGTAGTTTGATTTTATTCAGAGCTGAGAAGAGCCATCAGGAATTTCACTGATTCTTTATACTTCTGATCTCAAGACCAACCAATACATGTGTACAATAAGTTGATATAACATAGTCCATATCATGGAATAAAACTTACTTTTATATATGTTATATAATCAAAATTATGAACATGCTATTATTAGTATATGTGTGTAATTTGGATAATTAAGCTTTCCATTGTTGAGCATGACTCATTCTTAGTCTCACAAAATGTAAATGCAGTTGGAAAATATATTTTGATTTGATAAAGAAGTATAGTCAGTATAAGAAATCTTCCTTGATTCAAGTCAATGTATGGCAAAACCAATACAATATTGTAGAGTAAAATAAAAACAAGCAGAAGAAAAAAATGAATACAATAAAATAAAAAAAAACCTCTTCCTTGAAATGGTGATAAATATTATTTTATTTTAACCTTTATATATTACTTGCTACATGACAGGCACTATTATAAGCAGTTTGTAAATATTAATTTATCTAATCTTGCTAACAATATTATAACACAGACACTATTATCCTCATTTTACAGATGATGCAATTGAAGTATAGGTATAGCTTTCCTAAGGTTACATGACTGCTGAGTGGTAAGATAGGATCTGAACCCAGGCTGTCCAGCTCCAGAGACTAAGCTCTTTGCCACTACGCTTACTGCAGTAGGCAGAACGTATCTTCCAAAGGCTGCTTCAATGTCTGCTAACCCATGTGTATTTCTGCAGTGTGATCTCACCAACCTCCATCAAGAGGTGGCATCTATTTCTCTACTTCCTTGAATCTGGAAAGGTTCTGTGACTTCTTTGACTTAACAAAATTCAGAGAAAGTAATGATGGTTCCAAGAAGAGATTTTAATTTCCTGCCTCTTGCAAATCAACCACCAGGTAAGGAGTGCCACTACTCCAAGACCACCAAATGATAAACCCAAGTCATATGGACAGGCCTGTAGGATAAGATGCTATTTGAGAGAAAGAGAGGCAGAGAGAGAGAGAGAGAGAGAGACAAAGAGAGACAGAGACAGAGAGTTACAGAGAGACAGACAAGTCAAGGAGGAAAGAGCCCCCAAAAACTGAGTGAAGAAGCTGCCATGGATATGGCTCCTCTAGCCCTAGCCACCCCAGATGACATCATGAGGATTAGCTTAGCCCTTTTGAGCCTTTTCAAAATTTATAATCTACAGTATGATGAGCAAAGTTAAGCCACTAAGTACTAAGATAGTTTGCATCTTTATTTATACAGCAATGGATAACCAAAATACATCCCATGTATCAGGTGCTTTGTATGGACTATCTTAATTATCAACATCCCTATTTTATTACTACTTTTTTAACAAATGAAGAAATTGTTTCAGAGAAGTTATATGACTTGCCCAGTTGTAGAGCTGCTGCTGCTGCTAAGTCGCTTCAGTCGTGTCCGACTCTGTGCGACCCCATAGACGGAAGCCCACCAGGCTCCCCTGTCCCTGGGATTCTCCAGGCAAGAACACTGGAGTGGGTTGCCATTTCCTTCTCCAATGCATGAAAGTGAAAAGCGAAAGTGAAGTCGCTCAGTCGTGTCCGACTCTTAGCGACCCCATGGACTGGAGCCTACTAGGCTCCTCCGTCCATGGGATCTTCCAGGCAAAAGTACTGGGGTGGGGTGCCATTGCCTTCCCCAGTTGTAGAGCTAGTAGTCCAATTTAAAGCCAGAACCAAGCTTTTAACCATTATACAACAGTATCTCAAAACACACTCAACTGACCCACTATAGGTAAAAATAAAAGTATAATTCATGAATTGATAACTGTTACTTTCTAATGTGGCATTTATTCTCAGTGTAAATAAGTGTATACATTATATAGTCCTGATCAATTACTCACTTCAGTAAAAGAGTTTATTCCCCATCCATATAAAAGTGATATCAGACAGGTACCTTTTTATTATCATCCAGAACAGTGTTCATATTTTCAATCCAAACAGCATCCACTGGCCCATCAAATATAATCCACTTGCGGTCATCAGACAGAGAAGATGCTTGCTCTCGGAAAGCATTGGCAAGGACACCATCTGTCCATTCATGGCTCACTTGGTCAAAGCACCCATACAGTTGTCCCATGGTGATGGCCTTGGGATTAATGATCTTATACTCCACAGCAAACTCTTCCATCTGTTTGGCTGGACAAGAAGGTCCAACACAAGTAACAAAGTTTCTGGTGAGACCAGCACATTAGATAAGAGTCAATGCCATCTAAAAGGTCAAACAAATTTATCAGCATGCCATCCAAGGATAGTCCTTATAAAATTTATACTCAGTCTGTATAAAAATTGGGATAACTGGATAGGCAATGCCTTAAATTGTTAGGTTATTACAGCTATTAGTTTCTTACCATATTGTCTTCTGATGCTCATTTCAAATAAGTCAAATGAGCCACTCAGATCTAAATAAAGCCTGTCTGGGCCTAAAATAACTCAGGCAGTAAAGGAGAGAGATGCCATATAATCAGGTCTCTTTATGTATCTGGCTTTCACGGCCACCCTAGAACCTTGGCTTTGACTTGAGGAAACAACTGACAGGTGAAAGATGGTTACTTTCCTTTTCCTCAATCTGAAGGGCTAGCAAAGCCCTGGAACCTCTTCTTTCGTTGCTCAATAAGTGTTCCCTGAGAAGAGATCACCAGGACCGAACTGGAATACACAGGCTGATGGATGGTACATCATATGTAATAACAGAAAGTAACCACACTTTTACATGATCCTTCAAAGTAAGGAAAAACTTGACTGCATGAACCATGAACTAAATACAGAATTGTTCCTGAAGAATCCTGAGGCAAAGACAATGGGGTAGCCTCCTTTCTCTTCATTTAGTTTCCTAAACTATATTCAATACCTAAATTACTATTTAAGTTTGAAATGCCCAAATTAGTTTTTAATGTCGTCAGTGCTGAAAACAAAAATCTCAAAAATCCAACAGTAACTCGTTATTACAAAAAATATTAAAACAAAGCACACTAGAAGGTATTGTGTAAACACAGGCAGAGCAAGGCATTGCTTTTCAAGACCACAGCTTTGTGTTTTATAAAAGGAAAACCCCGAAAACTGTTTCTCTGGCAAAAGACATAGCTTTTATTTGTTGAGTAACACTGTGCTAAGTTATTTACCTGTATAAACTCATTTAATTACCACAATGATCCCATTATCATAATGATGCCTCTGGGAAAACAGAGGCAAAGATAGATTTAGTAACTTGCCCAAGGTCTGTGTCTGATTCAAAAGTCTGAGGCCTTATCTTCTACGTTAAATGAAAGGAAGGAAAGAAGGAAAGGAGGGGGGAGGGAGGGAAGCAGAGTGGATGGGAGGGAGGGAGAATGGGACGCAGAAAAAAAGGAAAGGGAAGACAAAGAAAGAGAGGCAAAGAAGGAATGGAAAGAATACAGAAAACATGCAGTGATTTGTTTTTAGAACAATTTTGTTTAGGCAAGTGGCAGGAGTTTCCCTCTCACTGGGAAGCTTTTGGAGAAACCACAGTTCAGCATTTGAGAAAATTCCTCCAGCCTAATGGTGCACATAAAACCCCCTGTTAGAAGCTCTCTCTCTATTTTCTGCCTGCAGACCCCTGTGTGTCGTGTTCTCTTTCTGGCTCTAATGTCACAATCCAGGGATGGCAAAGCTAACACCCTAGCATCATCTTTCTGGAACCAGTCAACTAAGTGGGGACGCATGTTCTCCCTGGAAGTCAGAGATGTGATTTTTACCTTCGTATAAATCACCCAGAGCTGCAGCCAACACTTTATAAGCACAGGTCTTGCCACCCATGGGATCTCCAACAATCATATAGCCATGTCTTACCAGCATCATCTCGTAGATCTGGGAGGAAACATCATGTAAGAAGTTAATCATTCCAAACCTCCCAGAATTGCAATTAGTCAGAAGTCAACAAGGAATGAGGGCTACAGTTGTTTTTTTCATCTATTGCTTAAATATCTTTTGGATGAATAATAATATATGTGTGCATTTCAGATTTTTTAAGAGATGAGAAATACTATTTACTCTGTACCTCTCCATGTGCTAAACATGAAGTGATTCACCTAAGTCATTTCATTTAATGGACTCAGGCACGTCTTGTGCTCTGTGTGCTGTGCTTAGTTGCTCAGTCATGTCTGACTCTTTGTCACCCCATGGACTGCAGCCCACCAGGCTCCTCTATACATAAGGATTCTCTAGGCAAGAATACTGGAGTGGGTTGCCATGTCCTCCTCCAGGGTGTCTTTCCAACCCAGCGATTGAACCCAGGTCTCCTGCATTGCAGGTGGATTCTTTACCAACCGAGCCATCAGACATCATTAACTACTTTCAAATGGTGGGAACACTGAGCCCAAGAGAGGTTAACTGACCTGCCCAAGCTCATTAGTGGTGGAACCAGGATTTGCCCACAGGCCCTCTGATTTCAATGCTGCTAATCTTTCCATTACACCATTTCTACTTGGTTTTAAAGAGGAAAAGGAAACAGTGGTCATTTTAGCAAATTGTATTTCTATTGGAAATTTCCTTTCTCAAGGCCTAAACACTACTCTGACTTAATTTGAATTCTCAAATTCTCTTAATTTGAATTTTATGAGACAGGAGAGATGCTGTAAAATACAAATGACCTTCCATGTAATTTTAGCCCTTACCCTTGAGAATCAATAGCAAAGTGGAAGCTCATTTTTTGAATTTTCTAATTGTTTTGTCTGTCTGTGATGAGTAGTCTATGATAGCTGAAATGGAAATGCTTTGGTCATTTATATTAATGTGACGTTTTCTCTTTCCTTCTAAACTGTGAATCTCTCAGAAAAAGGGAGTACATGAAGCTTTTTATTTTAAAGATTATGTTCTCATTATTTTTCACCTTCCCTGGAGGAGGAAATGGCAATCCACTCCAGTATTCTTGCCTGGAAAATCCCATGGACAGAGGAGCCTGTGGGCCTACAATCCATGGGGATGCAAAGAGTCAGACATGACTGAGCAACTAACACACATTTTTCACCTTGGAAGTGAATTATACAGAGGGTCTAAATGAAGACAATAGGGGTGGTACAGGTACTGATAAAAGTGAGTCAGCAAATATTTGTTAAATACCTACTATGTGCCAGACACTGTTCTAGATGCTATAGACACAGAGGATAAAACAAAAAAATCCCCAGCCATGAAGTAAAGTTTACATTCAAGTAGGAAAGACATTTCAGATAGAATAAAGATAAGTGAGTTAACTGTACATTAAATGGCAACCCACTCCAGTGTTCTTGCCTAGAGAATCCCAGGGACAGGAGCCTGATGGACTGCCATCTCTGGGGTCGCACAGGGTCAGACACAATTGATGCGACTTAGCAGCAGCAGCAGCAGAAAGAAGAAAGGCACTTATGCTTCAATAGTATCTCACCCTCCTCCTCACACACCTTTAAATAGATTACTGAAAGTGAAAGCCTCTCAGTCATGTCCTACTCTTTACAACCCCATGGACTATACAGGGGGAATTTCTGTGGAATTCTCCAGGCCAGAATACTGGAGTGAGTAGCTTTTCCCTTCTCTAGGGGCTCAAACCCAGGTCTCCCACATTGCAGGCAGATTCTTTACCAGCTGAGTCACACGGGATGCCCCAAAATACGGGAGTGGGTAGCCTAACCATTCTCCAGGGGATCTTCCTGACCCAGGAATTGAACCAGGGTATCCTGCATTGCAGGTGGATTCTTTACCAACTGAGCTATCAGCAAAGCCCCAAATGAATTATTAAGGTATCAATATAACAAAAAGGATGGTAACTCCATACATATATTTTTGACTGTGCTGGGACTTCACTGCAGCATGCATTATGAAGCACAGGCTTAGTTGCCCTGCAGCATGTAGGATTTTAGTTTTCCACCCAGGGATTCAACCTGAGTCCCCTGTATTGGAAGGTGAATTTTTAACTATTGGATTACCAGGGATCTCCTCATTTGCTTTGTTTTTGAAAATTGGTACTAAAATAGTTAAACTATATAAAAGTTTACCTTAGGCCTGAAAATTACTTTGAAATACATAAAAAGTAAAGATAAATGGATTATGAATGTACAGATAAGTGATAAAGTAAGTCCAAGGTAAGAGAAACCCAAGTGAGACAGTAGGTGTTGCGAGAGGGCATCAGAGGGCAGACACACTGAAACCATAATCACAGAAAACTAGGTAATCTGATCACATGGGCCACGGGCTTGTCTAACTCAATGAAACTAAGCAATGCCCTGTAGGGCCACCCAAGACAGATGGGTCATGTTGGAGAGGTCTGACTGGAGAAAGGAATGGCAAACAACTTCAGTATTCTTGTCCTGAGAACCCCATGAACAGTATGAAAAGGGAAAATGATAGATACTGAAAGAGGAACTCCTCAGGTTGGTAGGTACCCAATATGCTACAGGAGATCAGTGGAGAAATAACTCCAGAAAGAATGAAGGGAAGGAGCCAAAGCAAAAAGAATACCCAGTTGTGGATGTGACTGATGATAGAAGCAAGGTCCAATGCTGTAAAGAGAAATATTGCATAGGAACCTGGAATGTTACGTCCATGAATCAAGGCACATTGGAAGTGGACAAACAGGAGATGGCAAGAGTGAATGTTGACATTCTAGGAATCAGTGAACTAAAATGGACTGGAATGGGTGAATTTAACTCAGATGACCATTATATCTATTAATGTGGGCAGTAATCCCTTAGAAGAAATGGAGTAGCCATCATGGTCAACAAAAGAGTCCGAAATGCAGTACTTGGATGCAATCTCAAAAACGACAGAATGATCTCTGTTCATTTCCAAGGCAAACCATTCAGTATCATGGTGATCCAAGCCTATGCCCCAACCAGTAATGCTGAAGAAACTGAAGTTGAACGGTTCTATGAAGACCTACAAGACCTTTTAGAACTAACACCCAAAAAAGATGTCCTTTTCATTAGAGGGGACTGGAATGCAAAAGTAGGAAGTCAAGAAACACCTGGCGTAATAGGCAAATTTGGCCTTGGAGTATAGAATGAAGCAGGGCAAAGGCTAATAGAGTTCTGTCAAGAGAACGCACTGGTCATAGCAAACACCCTCTTCCAACAACACAAGAGAAGACTCTACACATGGACATCACCAGATGGTCAACACCAAAATCAGATTGATATATTCTTTGCAGCCAAAGATGGAGAAGCTCTCTACAGTCAGCAAAAACAAGACTGGCAGCTGAATGTGGCTCAGATCATGAACTCCTTATTGCCAAATTCAGACTGAAATTGAAGAAAGTGGAGAAAACCACTACCATTCAGGTATGACCTAAATTAAATCCCTTATGATTATACAGTAGAAGTGAGAAATAGATTTAAGGGACTAGATCTGATAGAGTACCTGATGAACTATGGATGGAGGTTTGTGACATTGTACAGGAGACAGGGATCAAGACCATCCCCATGGAAAAGAAATGCAAAAAAGCAAAATGGCTGTCTGAGGGGGCCATACAAATAGCTGTGAAAAGAAGAGAAGTGAAAAGCAAAGGAGAAAAGGAAAGATATTCCCCTTTGAATGAAGAGTTCCAAAGAATAGCAAGGAGAGATAAGAAAGCCTTCCTCGGTGATCAATGCTAAGAAATAGAGGAAAATAACAGAATGGGAAAGACTAGAGCTCTCTTCAAGAAAATTAGAGATACCAAGGGAATATTTCATGCAAAGATGGGCAAAATAAAGGACAGAAATGGTAGGGACCTAACAGAAACAGAAGATATTAAGAAGAGGTGGAAAGAACACATGGAAGAACTATACAAAAAAGATCTTTGACCTAGATAACCACGATGGTGTGATCACTCACTAGAGCCAGACATCCTGGAATGCGAAGTCTAGTAGGCCTTAGGAAGCATCACTAGGAACAAAGCTAGTGAAGGTGATGGAATTCCAGTTGAGCTATTTCAAATCCTGAAAGATGATGCTGTGAAAGTGCTGCACTCAATATGCCAGCAAATTTGGAAAGCTCAGCAGTGGCCACAGGACTGGAAAAGGTCAGTTTTCATTCCAATCCCAAAGAAAGGCAGTGCCAAAGAATGCTCAAACGACCACACAATTGCTCTCATCTCACACTCTAGCAAAGTAATGCTCAATAGTCACCAAGCCAGACTTCAACAGTACGTGACCCATGACATTCCAGATGTTCAAGCTGGTTTTAGAAAAGGCAGAGGAACCAGAGATCAAATTGCCAAGATCTGTTGGGTCATTGAAAAAGCAAGAGAGTTCCAGAAAAACATCTACTTCTGCTTATTGACTACGCCAAAGTCTTTGACTATGTGGATCACAGTAAACTGTGGAAAATTCTTAAAGAGATAGTAATACCAGACCACCTGACCTGCTTCCTGAGAAATCCACATGCAGGTCAAGAAGCAACAGTTAGAACTGGACATGGAACAACAAACTTGTTCCAATTCAGGAAAGGAGTACATCAAGGCTGTATAGTGTCAACCTTCTTATTTAACTTATATGCAGAGTATATCATGTTAAGTGCTCGGCTGGATGAAGCACAAGTTGGAATCAATTTGCTGGGAGAAATATCAATAACCTCAGATATGCAGATGACACCACCCTTATGGCAGAAATCAAAGAGGAACTGAAGAGCCTCTTGATGAAGGTGAAAGAGGAGAGTGAGAAAGCTGGCTTAAAACTCAACATTCAGAAAACTAACATCTGGTCCCATCACTTCATGGCAAATAGATGGGGAAACAATGGAAACAGTGAGAGAGTTAATTTTCTTGGGCTCCAAAATCACTGCAGATGGTGATTGCAGCCATGTAATTAAAAGACGCTTACTCCTTGGAAGGAAAGTTATGACCAACATAGACAGCATATTAAAAAGCTGTTTTTAATATTACTCTGCCAACAAAGGTCTGTCTAGTCAAAGCTATGATTTTTCCAGTAGTCATGTATGGATGTGAGAGTTGGACTATAAAGAAAGTTGAGCACTGAGGAATTGATGCTTTTGAACTGTGGTGTTGGAGAAGACTCTTGAGAGTCCCTTGGACTGCAAGGAGATCCAACCAGTCTATCTTAAAGAAATCAGTCCTGAATATTCATTGGAAGGACTGATGCTGAAGCTGAAACTCCAATACTTTGGTCACCTGATGCAAAGAACTGACTCATTTGAAAAGATTCTGATGGTAGGAAAAATTGAAGGCAGGAGGAGAAGGGGACCACAGGGGATATGGTTGGATGGCATCACTGACTTGAAGGACGAGTTTGAGTGAGCTCCAGGAGTTTGGTGATGGACAGGGAAGCCTGGAGTGCTGCAGTCCACAGGGGTTGCAAAGAGTTGGACACAACTGAGCAACTGAACTCACTGAACTGAACTGATAGTGCATCTATAAAATCGCAATGAATAATTGGGATTCAGTATTGGGTTAAATGAATGGTGTCAAAACTACTACACTTGATGACATAGTAGGGAAAAATATTATTCTTAATGAGAGAGTAGGGGAAATTTTTTTAGTAATTTTTTAAAATTAATTAATTTGTTTTTGGCTGTGCTGGGTCTTTGTTGCTACGTGGGCTTTTCTTTAGTTGCAGCAAGCAAGGGCTACTCTCTATTTGTGGTGTGTGGGCTGCTCACTGCGATGACTTTTGCTATTGTGGAGCATAGGCTCTAGAGCTTGTGGGCTTCAGTAGTTGCAGCACGTGGGCTCAGTAGTTTCGGCTCCCGGGTCCTAGAACACAGGCTCAGTAGTTGTTGTTCATGGGCTCAACTGCTCTGCAGCATGTGGGATCTTCCTGGATCAGGGATTGAATCTGTCTCCTGCACTGGCAGGTGGATTCCTTACCACTGAGCCACCAAGGAAGCCCTGGGAAAAATTTTATTCCTAGAAATTTTATTCTGATTCAGAATCTGGAGACCAGGGTCCTAACCTTGATCTTTGATTCTAAATAACAATATGATTTTGTGAAATGATGATGCTTTATGTGTCTGTGGAGATGGTGGGGTTGACAATGATACAGTAATCAGGCACCATATCTGGCAATTTACATATTTCTTGTCTCAATATTACTCTATGGGAAAGGTTTTACTGTCTTTATTTTATAGATGAGGAAACTGGGGCTCAGAATGTTGAACTAACTGGCCTGAAATCTCACAGCAAAAAACGGACGGGAGTGAGATTTGAAACTAGGTCTATATGAATCCAAATTTGTTCCCTCTCTGGATGCCAGTGTTCTTATGGGGCCAAACACCAGATGGCCTTTAAGGTCCCTTGTATTTCTGTCCCATGATTCTGCAGAAAAAGTGCATTTGAGACCTACACTATTCAGTTTATGTCTTTAAGGTAGTTTTACATAGAAAGTGATCATAGGGAAGGAAACCTGAAATTAGGTGAAATTTCACTACGGTTCTCCAAGATTGAGAATGTAGAGACACTTCTTTCATGTATTAATAACAGCACCTTGATTTTCCCTGAGGAGCCACCACTTTATGTTTCAGTCCACATGACTTGACTTGGGTGGCTCTGACTCCATCTCCACTTCTGGCAGAGGTGGGGTTATTACTGTCTCCTTCTTATCTTTGTAATTGCTTCAGGGATGGTCATGTGACTTTATCAACACCATCCAAAGCTAATCCTGAGACTTTTTGCTGAGGACACTCTGAGAGTGATGTTCTTTTTCCTTCTGGACTTGAACATGAGACAATTTAAGTCTGAGGTTACTGGGGGCCTACCTGAGAATGAGCTTTTCATGCAGAGAGAAGCAGAATCCAGAAATGAAAAGAGATGGATTCCTGATGACATTATCTAAATAAAAACTGTATCCTACTATGCCTGAGGCCAACATATCTCTGGACTTTTCAAGTTAGGTGAGTAAATTCCCTTTTATTGACAAAGACAGTTTGAATTGAATTTCTATCATTGGGAGGGTGCTTCCCTCATAGCTCAGTTTGTAAAGAATCTGCCTGCAATGCAGGAGACCCTGGTTTGATTCCTGGGTCAGGAAGCTCCCCTGGAGAAGGGATAGGCTACCTACTCCAGTATTCTTGGGCTTCCCTTGTGGCTCAGCTGGTAAAGAATCTGCCTGCAATGTGGGAGACCTGGGTTCGATCCCTGGGTTTGGAAGATTCCCTTGAGAAGCGAAAGGCTACCCACTCCAGTATTCTGGCGTGGAGAATTCCATGAACTATGTAGTCCACAGGGTTGCAAAGAGTCAGACATAACTGAGCGACTTCCACGTTCACATTCTATCATTGGGAACCAAAAAAGTCTTGATTAATTCAAAGCACAATGTCCTGAAAGGTTCTATTTCATCCCTAAATTAAAAAAAAAAAAAAAAAAAAACCCCAGGGAAGATGGTAATAGGAAAAATATTGGATTTTGAACACCAATCCTAGAAATGAAAATTGAAGGCACAATGGATTGTTAAGTGTCTTCATCTCTACCTCCAGCTCTAATTTCCAATTGCCATTAGTTCAGTTCCAATCTACCATAGTTCTTTTTGATTTCTGACCTCAGCAAACAATAAACAGGTACATTTCCACATAGGTACATGGAACCAACCTGGATAATTTTTCCAATAAACCAAGGTACTGGCTGAAGTTTCATCTTTTTGATGTTTGCATTTAGTACTTCCATAAAAACTGCATAGTCTGGCTGTGGAAGAATAACTCCAGGAAACAAATCTGATATAATTCCCTGTTAACAAAAATTCAGGATGTGAAAAAGATGAGTTATCAGATATATAACCTCAACATTTTTTTTTAAATGGAATCTACAAATAGCAGGAATCCTTGGAAAATTCCAAACCTCAGTTTTCCTATACCAAAATCATGTACCTTGCCCACAATTACAAATTCCAACAATATTTGTTAAACATGATGTTTCTTCCCAATAATTTAAAAAGTCAGCAAATAGCTAATGTCTGTGCTATTTCAGTCATTATACTATGCTATGCTAAGTCACTTCAGTCGTGTCCGACTCTGTGTGACCCCACAGACGGCATCCCACCAGGCTCCCCCATCCCTGGGATTCTCCAGGCAAGAACACTGGAGTGGGTTGCCATTTCCTTCTCCAATGCATGAAAGTGAAAAGAGAAAGTGAAGTCGCTCAGTCATGTCCGACTCTTAGTGACCCCATAGACTGCAGCCTACCGGGCTCCTCCATCCGTGGGATTTTCCAGGCAAGAGTACTGGAGTGGGGTGCCATTGCCTTCTCCAGTAATTCACTAGGAATGAACAAAATGGCCATGCTTTCTGTCTTTAAGAGCTTACAGCTTAGTAAGGAAGATAGGTGTTAAAATAGTTACAAAACTAATTATACTTGATATAAACAACTAACTACTCACACTCAACAGCAAATATTATCCTATTAGTGCAACTATTTTTATTAAAAATCAAGAAGTAGTGATATTGCTATTACCATTATTACTTGATATTTGGGGGAGGGTATCTGGCAATAGGGATGCTGGCTAGAGAATGGAAAGGGTGTAAGGAGTGGAAGAGGTGCCAAAATTTTTTTTTCATCTTGGGAAGTAGAATCTCAGTGCTTAGCCAAGGTCCCAAACCATTGCCTACCTGAAACAGAGGGACATCTTGAGCCAAAAACTTGGCCAGGTTGACATCAAGCAAGGCCCGGAGCAGCAGGACACTCTCATTCTCCTCTGGATACTTGAGTTTCAGGTTGCCAGCAGCAGTGAGCACAGACTTGACAGCACGCATGCCATAGTCATAGTGATGCTGCGAGGAGAGTTGCTCTGAACACAGGCGGTAGGTTGCAACAATCTTCTGAGCAAGACTGGGAGGGAAAAGACATGTCTGCAGACCCTCCAGTAAGGCCCATGTCCTGCTCAGTAGACATTCCCAACATGTTGTGCCCTGTCCCTTCAGAAGCCAGGCTTGCCCATGAATGTGATGGAAAAATCATATCACTTGAAGGTTTCTTCATAGAGTTACCATAATGAGCTAAGGAAGCACTATAACTCTCTTTCAAAGGTAGGATGAAAAATAGCAAGCACATACATAAGTGTAATATGTACTGTATAAGAAATTGCACATGTTTATACTTTTATATGTATATATGAGTATATGTGTATGCCACACATATACACATTTGGGAAGATTACATCGAATGATTAACAATGTTAGTGCCTATAGAGTGGGGCTACTAAGGGACACAATGAAGTGAAGTGAAGTGAAGTTGCTCACTCATGTCCGACTCTGCGACCCCATGGACTGTAGCCTACTGCATTCCTCTGTCCATGGGATTTTCAGGCAAGAGTACTGGAGTGGGTTGACATTTCCTTCTCCAGAGGATCTTCCTGACTCAGGTCTCCCACACTGTAGGCAGACACTTTACCGTCTAAGCCACCAGGAAACACTCAATTTTGCACTTCTGTAACATTACAATTTTTTTTAATATCCATCTTTTAATTTAAGAAAACCAACTCAAAAATTAATATACTCAGCACACAATACATGTATGCTTATGTGCACTGCCATATCTGATTCTTCCTGAGCACATAGGGGACCACATTTCCCAGCCTTCCCCACAAGGGTGGCCACATCGCTGACTCCTAGCCAGTGGCATATGAATGAAGTAGAAGTATGCCACTTTAAGGACTGGTCCATAAAATCGTCCTCTATGCTCATGTGTTATAGCTGTGAGATATGTTACCTGGGTTCCTTGGGGAAGAACTCCCCTGATCACAGACACCCATTTTGGATTTCCAGGGAGTGAAAAATAAAACTTTTACTATGCTAAGTCATTGGAATTTGGAGGTCAGGTTAACCCTAACTAATGTACTGATGGATGTTTTCCTTGCAGGACTCCTGTCTAACAAGACTGATTTACTTTAAAAGCAAAGACTGTGTTGCTCACCAGCACCTAGGACTGGGCAGGACATAAGGTAGGTGGCTCAATGAAGGCTTGCCAATTGAATAAATGAATTGAACAGGCAAATCAATGTAAGCCAAGTCTCCTATGCTATGCTATGCTATGCTAAGTCACTTCAGTCGTGTCCGACTCTGTGTGACCCCATAGACGGCAGCCCACCAGGCTTCCCTGTCCCTGGGATTCTCCAGGCAAGAATACTGGGGTGGGTTGCCACTTCCTTCTCCAATGCATGAAAGTGAAAAGAGAAAGTGAAGTCGCTCAGTCATGTCCAACTCTTAGCGACCCCATGGACTGCAGCCTACCAGGCTCCTCTGTCCGTGGGATTTTCCAGGCAAGAGTACTGGAGTGGGGTGCCATCTCCTATAGAAAACAGTAAATTAAACCTCTTATGACTGAGGCAGCCTCTCAGCCCAGGGATGATGACACATTCTGTTGAGAACATCTATAGCCCTGTGCGTTAAGAGCAACGACCTCCAGACCACAAAGACACTTTGGGCCTTGTGGAGATATCTGTGGTAATAAAAAAATCAATTGATTATGGCCAAGCAATGTGAAAAGACAAATGTAAAATTTGAAATAGATCAATAAAAGCCATTTTACAGTGAATATTCACAATTTTGGTTATATGTGAAAAAGAGACTGATGTTTGTGTATGTCTGTGTCTCAGAAAACTGGGTAATACTTGAGTGAGAGATAATCAAGTTGATTGGAGTAAATAAATATATTGATAACAAAGTTAATTCTAAATTATATTAATTTTTCTTCTTCAATCTTGGTCAATAACAACTCAATCTTGAAATAATTTCATGTCTTTCAGTCATTTAGGAATGTGTGTGTGTGTGTGTTAACAGTGAGGGATAGAGAAGAAATGAGTGAGTCTTCCTTAGAAGTAGTCCAGGTATATATAAACAGAGTGGAGGGCTCTTTCTTGGGAATCTTGGCCATTTCCTAGTCAGAGAAGGGGTCAAGACAGAGACCAGGGCTATGTACATTCAGATAAACTTGTGAGTAAAAGCATATATCTCAAGTTTCTCTTTTTTGTTTTCCAATGGACAATTTGCCTTGAATCCACCCTAGAAAAAGTCATTCCATCACTCTTTCTTTAAAATGCACTGGAAAGCCAATGTAACGTACCTTCTGGAGTCTAGAAATCCCATAGAGTAGAGGGAGATTTCTCCAATGAGGGCATAATCGGGCACCATCATGGCCACTGTCCGAAACAAGGCCTGGAAAAGAAATGCCATTAAGAACCTAAATGTGTAAGGTTAAAACTGGGGAAGGCACATCTAGAGAGGCCAAGAGAAATAACAGATCATTCAGACCATCCAGTGACAATCAAGGAAAGGAGGGCTGGAGGACAAATCAGTGCACAGAGACTGTCTTTACCAGATGGATCTACTGCTCCACGAACCTCCCCACTGCTGCTGCTGCTGCTGCTAAGTCGCTTCAGTCATGCCCAACTCTGTGCGACCCCATAGACGGCAGCCCACCAGGCTCCCCCGTCCCTGGGATTCTCCAGGCAAGAATACTGGAGTGGGTTGCCATTTCCTTCTCCAATGCATGATAGTGAAAAATGAAAGTGAAGTCGCTCAGTTGTGTCCAACTCTAAGCAACCCCATGGACTGCAGCCTACCAGGATCTTCTGTCCATGGGATTTTCCAGGCAAGAGTACTGGAGTGGGGTGCCATTGCCTTCTCCGAACCTCCCCACTAGCCTTGTCCAAATACATTGGGTCCCTCAATGGTTGTGTGGAAGGCCTTAGGTGCCAGTATCCTAGCAACACTTCATCCTCCTATGCCAAATGGAGTTTCAATAGCTTCATTCAACTATTGGAGCTTTCTGGTGTTCAATGTAGGCAGAAGTCATTCAGGGATGCAGGATAATTATATAGCAGAAGAATCCTGAAGTTAGACAGATCTTGATTTAAAAAATCAAGTCCTTTTTCTGCTGCTGCTACTGCTGCTGTTGCTAAGTCGCTTCAGTCGTGTCCGACTCTGTGCGACCCCATAGATGGCAGCCCACCAGGCTCCTCTGTCCCTGGGATTCTCTAGGCAAGAACACTGGAGTGGGTTGCCATTTCCTTCTCCAATGCATGAAAGTGAAAAGTGAAAGTGAAGTCGTTCAGTCATGTCCGATTCCTAGCGACCCAATGGACTGCAGCCGACCAGGCTCCTCTGTCCATGGGACTTTCTAGGCAAGAGTACTGGAGTGGGGTTCCATCGCCTGTTCTGCTACATACCAATTTTTAGGTAACCCCTCTAGACTTCAGGTCTTTAACCTCAAAATGGTCTAACAACTATGCCCTCTTCATAGTTATCATGCAGTTGCTCCACAGGTAGAGACCCAGTCACTTTGCACTTTGGGTTTTTTTAATCTACGAGAGCAGCATGCTAAGGTCATTTAGTGCCTGTCCCCTTGAAGATGGCCTGGCTGGCATTCTCTCTCCCCTACTTCAGAGGCACTTTCCTTTTCCCGTAGCAGCAGGGCCAATGCTTATTGCCATGGTTATAGCTCAGGCCAGTTGAGCAGTAGGTCTTGAGGACATATTAGCTCTCTTGTTATCTCTCTAGCTGGTTGGAACACTCTGCTTTAGTGTGGACACCACTTGGGCCTAACTAGCTTAGGTCCATGTGCTCTAGACTTGGTTTACCAGCTTGGTTTACCAACACCAGTTTTCTGTGTTGAACTTTAATGCTCTCTTATATGCTGATCTGTTTTATTTGGTCTACAATGATTTTATTTCACCTGCAATGATTTTAGTTTTTGCATTAAGCCAGGATCTAAAAATAAGATTTTATGTAACAATCGAAATTTCTGGTTTTTCCTGAAAAATGAAAAGGTCCCACAATTCCTGCTTGGCCAGAGTAGGCTGGGGATAAGTAGGGGCTGCTGCCTCTAGGTGGGATATCTGTCAGAGTCCCTATCAGGTTTATGTGGCTTTTTTCATTTATATGAACTGTCTGACCCTTGCAGTCATCAGAAATAGTGACACTTATTCCAGTGTTCATTGTTTCCTCTTTGCCATTGGTTATTATGGTATATATTTCCTCCCACCTCATGAAAGCTAGAGTTGGGGAGATGATTGAGTTCTGAAGCCAAATAACATCTTCACTTCTCATAGTTGAAAAATGTCGCATGGTCTATTATTTGGCTTCTCTGTGAGATGCCTGGATACTTCCAAAGGTTTCTATACCATAAAGTACACCCAGTATTTCCCACTCTGATGTTTACCTTGAGGTTATCTGGCAGCTCAGCCCTGCCAGCATACCCAGGGTTCATGGTGATGAAGACCGCACAGGTTGGGTTTAGAGAGAGCTCGGTGCCTTCAAAGATGAATGTCTTTAGCTTCCGGATAATGGCTTGTTGAATACTGAGAATTTGTTGAGCTACCACAGACAGTACTTCTACCTGGAGTGAGAATGGCTTGTTGATTTGAGCTCCTGCTTCTGATGGCCACCCACCCCACTCTGCCATAGTATCCTTCACCTAGAGAAGAAAGAACCCCATCACCTGAGAATAAGATCTTCACATTTAAAGTTAGGAGTATGATTTACAGTTTTGGGAAAAGAACAGAAAACTGGTGTGGATATGCATGCATATGTGTGTGTGTGTGTGTGTGTGTGTGTCTGTAAGGAGTTTCCATAGTATTTTATCTTTGTTCCTGTACCTAGCATAATACTTCATCCATAGTATGCATGTATGGTGTTTATTGGTTCAAACTGCATGCTTACATTCCCTAATCTCAACTGCCTACCCAAATAGAATTAACCACTCATTGATTTGTGATGACTCCTTTGTACCACTGATACAGACTTCTCTCATATTCTACTTGTATCATTTAATTTTTATCTCCCTTGGCTGAACTATAACCGTCTAGAGGGCAAAACTGTTTCTTGCTTATCTATGTATTATGAACATACACACAATATCTGACATAAGGTAGCTGCTCAATAAATTTTTGAATGAGCAAGTGAGTGAATGAATTTGGTGAAAATGCTTATGTATACCCTAGGCATTTTGTCTCCTTGGGGCTGTTTTTGTTTGGTTCATGGAGTACTTACTTTGTGCAAGGGGCCATAGAGGAGACATAAGCCCTGTCACTGAGGAACTGAGAGCCCAGAAAAAAAGCCCCTGCATGTCCAAACCCTTTATTTAGTAGCCTAGTAGCAGGGTTACCTCAATCCTGTTGAACTCATCAAAGCAGGCCCATGCTCCAGCCTGGGCTAGTCCTTTGAAGAACTTCCCCATGGCTTTGTAATCCAGACCATCAGAGCAGTTGAAGACCACACACTAGAGAGAGAGAGAGGATGTGGGTTCCATTTAGGATGGGTTTCTTCCTATCTGAATCACCCTGTACCTTGAAACAGAGGTGGAGCTCCCCTCTTCTCATTCTACTGGAGGAGCTTGGGCCCCACTCTGCCTGGTACTCTAAGCCATCTTGAACTTCATGCTAACTTCCCTGGATACGGCTCCAGAGAGGGATGGGAAAAGAGCGTGAGGATGGACCGCATTTCCCTACCTGCTTGGCCAAAGCTTTGGCCAGATCTTTGGTGGTTTCTGTCTTGCCTGTCCCAGCTGGACCCTCTGGGGCTCCTCCAAGGTTCAGCTTCAAAGCCCCCATCAGTGTCCTAAGGGGAAGAAAATAAGAACTCAATGCCATGTCCTAAGGCACAAGAAATAAACTGGCTTTTGGTTTATTTTGTTTTGACTCAAATAATTAAACATGATTTTCCCTGATTATATGGGCAATACATCATCATCATCATCACAAAAAATTCTATTTTACTCAGTGTTACAACTAAGTATATATGGGTGGAACATATAAGCATTTGTTTGAATGAATGATTGAATGGATAAATGAATATATATACACACACACACACACACACACACACACACACACACACTAAATGACAACCTAGACAGCATATTAAAAAGGAGAGACATTATTTTGTCAACAAAGGTCCATTTAGTCAAAGCTATGGTTTTTCCAGTAGTCATGTATGGATATAAGAGTTGGACTATAAAGAAAGCTGTTTTTGAACTGTGGTGTTGGAGAAGACTCTTGAGAGTCCCTTGGACTGCAAGTAGATCCAAGCAGTCCATTCTGAAGGAGATCAGCCCTGGGATTTCTTTGGAAGGAATGATGCTAAAGCTGAAACTCCAGTATTTTGGCCACCTCATGCGAAGAGTTGACTCATTGCAGAAGATTCTGATGCTGGGAGGGATTGGGGGCAGGAGGAGAAGGGGACGACAGAGGATGAGATGGCTGGATGGCATCACTGACTCGATAGATGTGAGTCTGAGTGACCTCCAAGATCTGGTGATGGACAGGGAGGCCTGGCGTGCTGCGGTTCATGGGGTTGCAAAGAGTCAGACACGACTGAGCGACTGATCTGATCTGATCTGATCTGATAAAGAAAGCTGAGTGCAGAAGAATTGATCCTTTTGAACTGTGGTTCTGGAGAAGACTCTTGAGAGTCCCTTGAACAGCAAAGAGATCCGACCATAACATCCTAAAGGAAATCAGTTCTGAATATTCATTTGAAGGACTGATGCTGAAGCTGAAACTACAATATTTTGGCCACCTGATGCGAAGAACTGACTCACTAGAAAAGATCCTGATGCTGGGAAAGATTGAAGGCAGAAGGAGAAGGGAACAACAGAGGATGACATGGTTGGATGGCATCACCGACTCGATGGACACAAGTTTGAGTAAGCTCCGGGAGTTGGTGATGGACAGGGAAGCCTGGTGTGCTGCAGTCCATGGGGTCGCAGAGAGTTGGACATGACTGAGTGACTGAACTGCACTGATACTAAATGAATCAAATGAAAGTGAAAAAGCCTCTGCATTCCAAAGATCACCAATGCTAATGGAATGATGAAAAATAAATATATTTCTCCCACTAGATTATGAACTCTAGAGTTCAGAACCCATTGTTCAGTTCCATATGGGAGGCATAAGATAAATATTAGAAATGAATGATATGTCAACTGTGGTTCCACAGCCCTGTGTATGAGCCTCTATAATTTCAGTTAACACACTTTCTTATAATCACCTGAGTGTGTCTCTCTCCTCTACCCCATTAGGTTGAGGATTCCTGGAGGTCACATATTATGCACAGTAAAGTTCAAGAAATGGTTGTTAAATAGTGAGTACAATAGATAAATATCTGAAGAAGTCACAGAACATAGAAAACAAGTGATTGAGGACTTTGAAAGAAAAAAATACTCAAGTACTACCTTTATAATTTAAAAGTTGCACTCAAACAATATATAAAATCAAAGAAAAATCTAAACATCACAAAATTGACAAGTTCACAAAGTCCAAGTTTCTAAAGTTATGAATTTCAAGGAAAGTGGCAAAGCAATTTGCTGAGCACAGAATGGCCCAATCCCTTCATCAGACTGGGTGGCAGAGCTCAGAGACTCCTTGCCTGGGTCCTTTACCTGGCCCCTGTTCTATCTCTTGGCCATGGGATCTCCTGGCACCTTCTTGATTCCTGCCATTGGAGAGCTTTCTTTCTTAAGCACTGTGCCATTTTCAAGGATAGGCACCAACGTTCTAATTGTTGGTTTGAACACAATACTTTGCATTAGGACTCCTACTGGGTTCTTGTTTATTCCTAAGGCCTAAAATGCCCATCTTTGAGACCACAGTGACTAAGGAAAAAATTCTAAAATCTGAGGATCTAGAATATAGAAGGTAAAGGTAACAAACTCAAGCTGCTCCAAACTTCTTTCTCAGATTTTCCTTTTGGAATTCTCTATTCACCCTTCAGGTCTGGGGAGGCCCAGAGTTTACCTGTAGCAGCGGTCAGTGAGGGGTGTAATCACCAGCCGGGGGGAGTTTCCCAGGTACTCATAGCCGTATAAGGCCTCTGTAGTAATCATCTGCACCTGTACATCCTTGGAATCCCAGTAATAGCGCAGTTGGGAGATCCATTGGAAATCATTCAGATCACAGACATTGCCCTCAGATAACTTGGCTACCACGTCACGAGCTGTGGGGACAAAGACATGGAAACACACTTGCCGAGTCATTGGCATCCTCCCATTTTCATAGATTCCTCAGAAGGGTCTGAGGATGTCATCAAGACCACTCGATCTCAACAATTTTAGGTTCAACTACCCTCTCTGCCCATCTCCCATCTCTAAACTTCAAGCAACATCTTTATTTATACACTATATAAATTTATAGTATTGGGTTGACCAAAAATCTCCTTCAGTTTTAAAGTAAAAAAAAAAACAAAAACATTTTTTTTTCATTTTCATCAAGAACTTTATTGAACAATATATTCATCATTTTGTTCCACTACCCTCTGTAAATCTTCAGGCAACTTCATAATTCCATCTTCCCTCAAATTTTTATCTTTTTGAGCAAAAAGTTGTTCCAGGTGGCTTTTTCCCAGGTCTTCCAGGGAACTGAAATTTTTTCCATTAAGAGAATCTTGTAAAGACTGAAATAAATGGACATTTGATGGTGCAATGTCTGGTGAATATGGCAGACAAATCAGATCTTCCAGTTTGATGACCAGTTTTCGACCAGCTTTGCCTGGTCATTGAAGAAACTTGTGGTCTCGCATTATCCTGATGAAAGGTTATGTGTTTTTTCCCTGTTGACTAATTCTGGATGCTCTTTGTCAAGTTCTGCTTTCAGTTGGTCTAACTGGGAGGAGTATTTATTGGAATAAATTGTTCAGTCTTTTGGAAGAAACTCATAATAGAGGACTCCCTTCCAATTCCATCACATATACAACATCACACTCTTTGGATGAAAACTGGCCTTTGGTGTGATTGGTGAAAGTTCATTTCACTTGCCCTATGATCTCTTGCATACCACAGTATTGTACAGTGCCACTTTTCATTGCCTGTCACAATTTGTTCATTACATTGAAGAGAATCGCTGGGGAATACGGTCAAGGAGGTTTTTTTGCTTAACTTATGTGGAACCCAAATATCAAAGTGATTATCACACCAAGCTGGGACAAATGATTTTCAATGCTTGATTTGGATATTTACGTATGTCAGCTATCTCCTGCGTGGTATAATGTTGATTGTACTCAATCAATGTCTTGATTTGATCACTCTCAACTTGAACAGGTCTACCCAACCATGGAGCATCATCGAGCAAGAAATCTCTAACATTAAATTTCAAAAACGACTATGACACATTCGATCAGTCACAACACCTTCTCCATACACTGCACAAACCTTTTTTCTTTTTTTGTTTTGCATTTCAGTTGTGTTTTTACCTTCCTTGACTTAGTAAAGCAGCATATGCTGAAAATGTTGCTTTTTCTTCCATCTTCAATATTAAAATGGCTATGCGGAAATTCCTCTTCACTTCATGGCAAATAGATGGGGAAACAATGGAAACAGTGACAGACTTTACTTTCTTGGGCTCCAAAATCACTGCAGATGGTGACTGCAGCCATGAAATTAAAAGATGCTTGCTTCTTGGAAGAAAAGCTATGACAAACCTAGACAGCATATTAAAAAGTAGAAACATTATTTTGCTGACAAAGGTCTATAACAGTCAAAGCAATGGTTTTTCCAAGTAGTCATGTATGGATGAGAGTGTGACCGTAAAGAAGGCTGAGTGCCGAAAAAATGATGTTTTTGAACTGTGGTTCTGGAGAAGACTCTTGAGAGTCCCTTGGACAGCAAGGAGATCCAACCTGTCAATCCTAAAGGAAACCAATCCTGAATATTCATTGGAAGGACTGATGTATTGAAGCAAAAGCTCCAATGCTTTGGCCACCTGATGAGAAGAGCCAACTCATTAGAAATGACCCTGATGCTGGGAAAGATTGAAGGCAGGAGGAGAAGGGGATGACAGAGGATGAGGTGATTGGATGGCATCACTGACTCAGTGCACATGAGTTTGAGCAAGCTCCAGGAGATAGTGAAGGAGAGGGAGGCCTGGTGTGCTGCAATCCATGCAGTCACAAAGAGTCAGACACGACTGAGTGATTGAAAAACAACAACAGAGAAATTCACCTGTCGGGAGCCACATTAGGCATTACGGACAAAATGGAGGCATGGCCCTAAACCCCCTCCCTGTGTTCCGTAGGCACAGACCTGGAATGAAGGAGTTAGGCTTTGTGATCTTAACTTGTTTTTCCCCTTCCTCGGCTGAGTTGACTGAAGAGAATATTAAGGTGCTTATTGTTTTTGAGAGGAGCATAAGAAGGCATAAAGCCTTCTGCAGCTGTGCTCAAAGAGTAATTCATAAAGTTAATCACTGACATTTGTTCAAGGACTTTTACAAAAAAGTGTTTCAGGGTGAGCACGCAAGCCGCAGCTTGAGGCCATGGGAGGGATTGCTATCTGAAGCCCATTTGCGAGAAAAGTGTTATGGCAAAGGAGTTTGCTGAATTTAGGGCTTAGGAATAATTAAAATAGTTAGAAGCTAAAGATAAAAGGATTGCTGTAATGTTATCATATTCTACTATAGTTTATAGAAATTAGGGACTTTAGAGATATTATTAGCTAGAAGCCCTTTCTAAGAAATAGTAAGCTTAGGATACTAGGGGCAAACAGGACTTAGAAAGATAAGAAATAAACTGAGGAATGTGGTATGCGGCCCAGATATTAGCCTGAGTTACAAGGACACATGAGAAAAAGTAGATAAGAGAATCGCTGAGGAAGGAATTCCTTTTGAGGGGTAACAATGATTTCTGGAGAAAAATAAATCTGGGTCAATGGAAACTAAAAATATCAAACCTCTGACCTAATGCTTTTGTAAAAGTATAAAAGAGAGTCATAAGCTTGAAATAAACAGGCAGTCCAAGAAAAATGAGAGGCTGCCTCAGTTTCTCGCCCACACTGCTCATCCCTTCAGGTTGAATCCCTGGCTGCTGGAGCTGGACTCCAGCATTCACTGAATTGGTAAGTTTTTTTTTTTTTTTTAAATGCATGCTGATATGAAGAGGTGGCAACAATACCCAGAAGAACTATACAATAAAGATCTTCATGACCCAGATAACCACAATGGTGTGATCACTCACCTAGAGTCTGACATCCTGGAATGCAAAGTCAAGTGGGCCTTAGGAAGCATCATGATGAACAAAGCTAGGGGACCTGATGGAATTCCAGTTGAACTATTTCAAATCCTAAAAGATGATGCTGTGAAAGTGCTGCACCCAATATGCCAGCCAATTTGGAAAACTCAGCAGTGGCCACAGGACTAGAAAAGGACTAGAAAAGGTCAGTTTTCATTCCAATCCCAAAGAAAGGCAATGTCAAAGAATTTTCAAACTACTGCACAATTTCACTCATCTCACATGGTAGCACAGTAATGCTCAAAATTTTCCAAGCCAGGCTTCAACAGTACATGAACTGTGAACTTCCAGATGTTCAAGGTGGATTTAGAAAAGGAAGAGGAACCAGAGATCAAATAGCCAACATCCGTTGGATCATCAAAAAAACAAGAGAATTCCAGAAAAACATCTACTTCTGCTTTATTGACTATGCCAAAGCTTTTGACTTCGTGGATCACAATAAACTGTGGAAAATTCTGCAAGGGATTTTCAGAACACCTTACCTGCCTCCTGAGAAATCTGTATGCAGGTGAAGAAGCAACAGTTACAACTGGACATGGAACAGCAGACTGGTTCCAAATTGAGAAAGGAGTACATCAAGGCTGTATATTGTCACCTTGCTTATTTAACTTATATGCAGAATACATCATGCGACATGCTGGGCTGGATGCAGCACAAGCTGGAATCCAGATTGCTGGGAAAGATATCAATAACCTCAGTTATGCATATGACACCACCCTTATGGCAGAAAGAGAAGAAAAACTAAAGAGCCTTTTGATGAAAGTGAAAGAGAAGAGTGAAAAAGTTGACTTAAAACTCAGCATTCAGAAAACTAAGATCACAGCATCCGGTCCCATCACTTCATGGCAAAGAGATGGGGAAACAATGGAAACAGTGAGAGACTTTATTTTCTTGGGCTCCAAAATCACTGCAGATGATGACTGTGGCCACAAAATTAAAAGATGTTTGCTTCCTGAAAGAAAAGTTATGACAATCATATATGACAGTATATTAAAAAGCAGAGACATTACTTTGCCAACAAAGGTTCATTTAGTCAAAGCCATGGTTTTTCCAGTAGTTGTATACGGATGTGAGAGTTGGACTATAAAGAAAGGTGAGTGCCAAAGAATTGATGTTTTTGAACTGTAGTGTTGGAGAAAACTCTTGAGAGTCCCTTGGACTTCAAGGAGATCCAACCAGTCCATCCTAAAGGAAATCAGTCCTAAATATTCATCAGAAGGACTGATGTTGAAGCTGAAACTACAATATTTTGGCTACCTGATGCAAAGAACTGACTCACTTGAAAAGACCCTGATGCTGGGAAAAATTGAAGGCAGGAGAAGGGGATGACAAAGGATGAGATGGTTGGATGGCTTCACGGACTTGATGGACATGAGTTTGAGTTAGCTCCTGAAGTTGATGGACAGGGAAGCCTGGCGTGCTGCAATACTTGGGATCACAAAGAGTCAGACACGACTGAGTGACTGAACTGTACTGAACTTACATGACAGCTGTGACAATACAATCTAAGAAAAATGTTTCAAATGAAGTTCAAGACAACTAAGTGCTACTAGAGCCATCTTATGGAAAATAATGAACAAGTCTTTGGCCAACCCAATAGTAACAAATGTTATCATCCCTCAACTCTTGGGAAAGTGACCCAGAGTGCTTTTCAGTATGTAGTTACCACAAATGCTATCTCATCATCAGTGCTATCCTTCTAGCCCTGTTCCAGGCCTCTAGGATATCCTGCTGCTGCTGCTAAGTCACTTCAGTCTTGTCCAACTCTGTGCGACCCCATAGACGGCAGCCCACCAGGCTCCCCCGTCCCTGGGATTCTCCAGGCAAGAACACTGGAGTGGGTTGCCATTTCCTTCTCCAATGCATGAAAGTGAAAAGTGAAAGTGAAGTCGCTCAGTCATGTCAGACTCTTAGCGACCCCATGGACTGCAGCCTACCAGGCTCCTCTGTTCATGGTATTTTCCAGGCAAGAGTACTGGAGTGGGGTGCCATTGCCTTCTCCCTAGGATATCCTAGGAGAATACAATTAGCCTGGCCTGATATACTTAGCAAGGGAAGGGATCTCATGAACCCATGTTAGGTTTAGTCTTTCTATGGAAGAAAGGTGTTGAGAAACTAAGTAAGAGATATATTTCTAGGTTTTATCCTTTCTGTAATAGGATTATGAGCTTAATTTAATAATTTCACAGTGATGGGAGCCCTGAAGTTGATGAGTGGACATAGTTTATGCAAATCATTATTTTTTAGGTAACTCACAAGGCAACTGTTATTTCAACTTCAGAACTAATATAGTGCTTGGAATCAGGATCTCAGAAATGGAACTTTGCAAAGGGACACTTCTGTAAGTCTACTCCCTCTCTGTGAGAGAAATCTTTATTACAGTAAAATCCAAAATTCTGAAGAGTCCTTGCAGAAGATTACACTGTGGCAGATTCATTTTGATACATGGCAAAACCAATACAATATTGTAAAGTTAAATAAAATAAAAATAAAATTTAAAAAATAAAAATAAATAAATAAATATCATCTAAATCAGAAAATAAATAAATAAATAAATAATAAAAAATTATACTCTTTCATTCTTCCTCAGGAATTTAATTCCAATCCAGGTTCCTGGGAGGACCCAGAAAACAGGTGTGTGTGAGAGATCCAACAGCAAGTTCAATCTCAAGGCTTTGGGTTGGGGATGCCTTTCTAAGGCAGTGTATGTTCACGTGTTCACGCATGAATGTGTATGTGTGTGCATGTGTATAAACTTGACCACTCTGAAGCAACCTGGGCAGTAACCATGCCTTCACTTATTACTGCTACAAGTTAAATACGTAGCCGGAGGAAGAGCATCTTCTCCCTCTCTCCTCCATATTTTATGCTAGTCTATCCAAATGAAATCAGATTGAAATGAGCATCAGGGAGCTCCGAGGTGCCCTAGTGGTTAAGATTCCAGACTTTCACTGCCATGGCCTGGGTCCAATCCCTGGTTGGGGAACTGAGATCCCATAAGCCATGGGGCCAAAATAAAAGAAAAAAAGGAAAAGAAATGAGCATCAACTTTATGGAGAGAAAGATGCATGAAATGCCAGTAGGAAGCTGGATGTGTGAGCAAAAGAGACACTGTTACCAGGCAACCAGCTTGGTTAAGCCCTAGTTTCCTTGGTGATGATGGTGTAAGGGTGTGGGGGTGGTTTGTTTTATATAAAGACTCCAGTTCTTCCTCCTGCTTTTCTCCTTCCCTCTTTCTTTTTCTTAGGAAGAGTTGGAATGTATCTTCTCTTCCCCGTTCTCTCCCTGCTTCACTGCCCATTTCCAGTCTTTGGGTTTGGAATCAGACACAGGTTCAAATTACAAAAGAGCCTCTGCTACTTACTAGCTGTGTGCCTCTCAGCAAATTATTTGCCTCTATAAACCACAGGCTATTAATCTGTGAAATGTATATAAAAATGAGACAGTGTATGTCACGCACTTAGCACAAAGCTTGACAAAAAATTATTAGTTAAGATCAGTAGAAGGAAATTGCTTCGAGTTGGTAAAGCTCAGAAATGGCTGTGGCCATCATGTTCTCAGAGCACTGCTTGGTGCTGGTGGTGGGGTTCTTGGAAATAAGGTTGGAGATGGGAGGTAAAACGTAAGATGAGATACACAGAAGCATTGATTTCTCTTCCTTACCCCCTCATTTGTTCTCAGTTGGAGAAGCCTCTCTCTAATGAAAAACGGAACCTGAATCATTCCATCCAGAAGGGAGAGAGGCAAGCTTGGCAGCTATTACTAAACAGTCACTAATGCTAGGAAAACCTCCTTGCTTACCGTGGACATCAATGACTGTGAGGGCCCCGAGGGTGAGTCGAGCTCCACTGCTCAGCTTCCCTCGTACCAGCTGAACAATCTGTGCAATCTGATCATTGCTCTTCTTCAGAAAATCCTGGCAGGGGCATAGGAGGGAACAACGTGTTAAGTTGTATTCTCCTGGTAATCCTTTCTCTGGAATGATACCATCCACACTCCATGGTCCAAACCAGACTCCTAGATGTTGTCCCTCCATCTCCCTTTCCCTCAGCCCCCGTCATCAACCTTAAGACAAATTTCAAAAGCATAATGCTAACTGAAAGAAGTCAGATTTGCAAGTCTAGATACTGTATGATTTTACTTTTATAATGTTGTGGAAAAGATAAAACTATAAGGGCATAAAAGAGAATGGTAGTTGCCAAAAGCTGAGAATAGTGACTATGAAGGGCATGAGGAAAATGTTAGCATGTGTGGAACTGTTCTGGATCTTGGCTGTGATGATGGTTACACAAATGTATGTGCTTGTCAAAACTCAGAAATGCACACTAAAAAGGATGAATTTTACAATATATATATAAGTTAGGCACTAAGCCAGAATTAACAAAAATAACTGAAACTCTTAAATAGACGAAGTAACATGAAAACTAAATATAATTCTGGATTGGATCCTAAACCAGACAAAAAGATGAGTTTAAAAGGTTAAATAATATTATTGTATGAATGTTGTTGGATATTGTACTGTGGTTATATAAGATGTTAATATGTTAATACACCTGGATGAAGGCTGTATGGGAATTCTTCGTATTATTTTTGCAACGTTATTTGCCGGTCTGACATTATATCAAAATGAGTTAAACAATAAATATGAATGAAGAACATATGAGATCACCCTACGCTCATCTTACCTTCCTTACTTTTTTGTTATGTGCTTCTGGGCAAATGATTTTAACCTTCTGTGTCCTGGTCTCCTCATCTGTCAAATCTAGATAATTAAAGCTATTCTTCAAGTGATTTTGAGGAGTAAGACCCAGATGCTGGCAAAGATTGAAGGCAGAAGGAGAAGAGGGTGACAGACGATGAGATGGTCAAACAGCATCACTGACTCAATGGTCATGAGTTTGAGCAAACTCCAGAAGATTGTGAAGGACAGGGAAGCCTGGCATGCTGCAGTCCATGGGGTCACAAAGACTTGGACAGGACTTAGCAACTGAACAACAACAAATGTAAAGCACTTGGCACAATGTCTGGTCTGAATAAAGTGTCCAGTAAATAGTGGTGGTTATTATTATTAATTATAATATCCTTAATACACAGCAAAAAGTCTTTTAAAAATATTTATTTATTTGTTTGGCTTCACGAGGTCTTAGTTGAAGCATGTGGGTACTTTAGTTGTAGTACGTGGGATCTTTAGTTGCAGCATGAGAGATCTAGGTCCCTAATCAGGGCTCGAACCTGGGCCTCCTGCATTGGAGACATAGAGTCTTAGCCACTGCACCACTAGGGAAGTCCCCTCAAAGGCTTTTTGATGCATCCCTGTTGCCCTTGGTATGTCTGCAAGCCACTGGGGATAGAACTGTTCTCCACATCTCTCTTAACCACACACATTACACAGCAATTCTGGATCAAATTGCCTTTAGTGCTGGAAGTCATCATGCTTCTCATTGTCAGATTTTTGCACATTTTGGTCTCTCTCTCCCTCATGCTCTTCCTCCTGATCTGTGCTTGACTACTCCCTATTTATATTTTATGTCTCCTCTTAGACCCTGTTTTTCTGGGACATCTTACCCTCTCTTACTTTTAGTTTTCTCCTTCCTTTCCATGATTTCTAGATCCCTGTACTTTCCTTATCACAGTTTGATAAAAGAACCTTTAAAAAAAATCTTTCTCACTTGACTGTAAATTCATGTCAAGGACAATGACTAATGACTGTTTGATTCACTTCTAATTCCCTTTCCCTAGCGAAGTTCCAGTTGCAGATGTCCAACAAATATTTGTTAAATGAACAATAGGTCGGTGATAGATGGATGGATAGAAATTCTGTACCAACAACTTTAGGATGGCAAGGTACATCATTCAGCATGCATGGTACTCCAGAGCTTGAATGTGTGATGGGATGCATTCTTTTCCTTACAGGTAGGAAATTGTAGCACACAGATGCAGTTGCAAAAGTCAGAATTTTTAGTGTTTCTAAGGTTTCAAATAATGTACATGAAAGCAGTTTTCAAGTGTAAAGTGCAACACATCTATTAGAATTATGAACAATAAATCTGTAAAAAGTGAAGCTGCTTGTTGTTCAGTCACTCAGTCATGTCCAACTCTTTGTGACCCTGTGGGCTGCAGCACACCAGGCTTCCCTGTCCTTCACCATCTCCCAGAGTTTGTTCAAACTCACGTCCATTGAGTCAGTGATGCCATCCAACCATCTCATCCTCTGTCACCCCGCTTCTTTTCTTGCCCTCAATCTTTCCCAGCATCAGGGTCTTTTCCAGCGAGTTAGCTCTTTGCATTAGGTGGCCAAAGTACTGGAGTTTCAGCCTCAGCATCAGTCCTTCCAATGAATATTCAGGGTTAATTTCCTTCAGGGTTGACTGGTTTGATCTCATTGCAGTTTAACAGACTCTCAAGAGTCTTCTTCAACACTACAATTTGAAAGCATCAATTCTTTGGTGCTCAGTCTTCTTTATGGTCCAACTCTCACATCCATACATGACGACTGGAAAAACCATAGCTTTGATATGCAGACCTTTGCTGGCAAAGTGATGTCTCTGCTTTTTAATAAGCTGTCTATGTCTAATTTGCCATAGCTTTACTTCCAAGGAGCAAGCGTCTTTTAATTTCATGACTACAGTCACTGTCTGCAGTGATTTTGGAGTCCCCCAAAATAAAGTTTGTCACTGTTTCCATTTTTCCCCATCTATTTGCCATGAAGTGAAGGGACAGATGTCATGATCTTAGTTTTTTGAATGTTGAGTTTTAAGCCAGCTTTTTCACCCTAATCTTTCACCTTCATCAAGAGGCTCTTTAGTTCCTATTCACTTTCTGCTGTTAAAGTAGTAGCTGCATATCTGAGGGCTGATGATATTTCTCCCAGAAATCTTGATTCCAGCTAGATTCCAGTCATCTAGCCAGGGATTTCATATGATGTACTCTGCATATAAGTTAACTAAGCAGGGTGACAATATGCATCCTTGATATACTCCTTTCTCAATTCAGTTCATTGTTCCATGTCCTGTTTTAAGTGTTGCTTCCTAACCTGCACACAGGTTTCTGAGGAGATAGGTAAAGTGGCCTGGAATTCCCACAGTTTGTTGTGATCCACACAGTCAAAAGCTTTAGCATAATTGATGAAGCAGAAATAGACATTGCTTTTGGAATTGCATTGCTTTTTATATGATCCAGCAGATGTTGGCAATTTCATCTCTGGTTCCTCTGCCTTTTGTAAACCCTGGTTGTACATCTGGAAGTTCTCATTTCATGTACTGCTGAAGTCTAGCTTGAAGGATTTTGTGCATAATCCTACTAGTATGTGAAATGAGTGCAACTGTACAGTAATTTGAACATTCTTTGGCATCACCTTTCTTTTGGATTTGAACAAAAACTGACCTTTTTCAGTCCTGTGGCCACTGCTGAGTTTTGAAATTTGCTGGCATATTGAGTGCAGCACTTCCACAGCATCATCTTTTAGGATCTGAACTAGCTCAGCTAGAATTCCATCACCTCCACTAGCTTTGTTCATAGTAATGCTTCCCAAGGCCCACTTGAATTCACACTCCAGAATGTCTGGCTCTAGTTGAGTGGCCATACCACTGTGGTTATCTGAGTCATTAAAAAATTTTTTGTACAGTTCTGCGTATTCTTGCCATTTCTTAATCTCTTCTCCTTCTGTTAGATCCTTGCTGTTTCTGTCCTTTATTGTGCCCATCTTTGCATGAAATTTTCCCTTGGTATCTCCAATTTTCTTGAGGAGATCTTTAGTCTTTACCATTCTATTGCTTTCCTCTACATCTTTTCATTGTTTACTTAAATAGGCTTTCTTATCTCTTCTTGCTATTCTCTAGAACTCTGTATCTTTCCTTTTCTCCTTTGCCTTTCACTTCTCTTCTTTTCTCAGCTATTTGTATGGCCTTCTCAGACAACTATTTTGCCTTCTTGCATTTCTTTTTCTTGGGGATGGTTTTGGTCACCATGTCCTATACAATGTTATGAACCTCCACCCATAGTTCTTCAGGCACTATGTCTGCCAGAACTAATCCCTTGATCTATTTGTCACCTCCACTGTATAACTGTAAGGGGTTTGATTTAGGTTATACTTGAATGGCTAGTGGTTTTCCCTACTTTCTTCAATTTAAGTCTGAATTTGGCAATAAGGAGTTCATGATCCAAGCCACAGTTAGCTCCCGGTCGTGTTTTTGCTAACTATATAGAGCTTCTCCATTTTCAGCTGCAAAGAATATAATCAATCTGATTTCAGTATTGACCATCTGGTGATGTCCATGTGTAGAGTCATCTCTTGTGTTGTTGGAAGACAGTGTTTGCTATGACCAGTGTGTTCTCTTGGCAAAACTCTGTTAGCTTTGCCCTGCTTCATTTTGTACTCTAAGACCAAACTTACCTGTTAGTCCAGGTATCTCTTGACTTTCTACTTTTGCATTCCAGGCCCCTATGATGAAAGGATATCATTTTTTTTTTTTTTTGGTATTAGTCTTGTAGGTCTTCATAGAACTTTTTAACTTAGCTTCTTTGGCATAGTGGTTGGTGCATAAACTTGCATTACTATAATGTTAAATAGTTTGTTGGAAATGAATGGAGGTCATTCTGTCATTTTTGAGACTGCATCCAAATACTGCATTTTGGACTCTTTTGTTGACTATGAGGGGTACTCCATTTCTTCGAAGGAATTCTTTCCCATAGTAGTAGATATAATGGTCATCTGAATTAAATTCACCCATTCCCATCCATTTTAGTTCACTGATTCCTAAAATGTTGATGTTCACTCTTACCATCTCTCGCTTGACAAAATCCACTTTACCTTGATTCGTGGACCTAACATTCCAGGTTCCTATGCAATATTTTTCTTTATAGCATTTTACTTTCATTCCCAGACACATCCACAACTGAATGAAATTTCTACTTTGGCCCAGCCTCTTCCTTCTTTATGGAGTTGTTTTTCCACTCTTCCCTAGTAGCATATTGGACACCTACTGACCTGCAGGGGGTGCTTATCTTCCAGTGTCATCTTTTTGCCTTCTCATTTTGTTCATGGGGTTCTCAAGCCAAGAATACTGAAATGGTTTGCCATTCCTTTCTTCAAGGTACCATATTTTATCAGGCCTTGATTAGCAAGGACATGCCTTCAGCCACTCCATGTAGCTGGATGACATGCCTGGTGTCCTGGCTGTCCCACGGCTGGTCCATGTTTGTTTAGTGGGTAGACCCTCACAGGCTGCAGGGTGTCTGTCAATGTGCTGCCTGGGAGGGGGCAGAGCCAAGACCCTGCTGGAGTTGCTAGAAAGGGGGTCTACAGAAGGCTGGAGCCAAGGTTGGAGGATGCCCAGGAGTGGAGGGCTCGCTGGCCTTGCTTCTGCTGCTGGCCAACCGGGGGACAATCTGCTGCCTGCGTGGCCCTCTGCTGGCTGAGCTCTGGCCCCCTCATTTCCTCCCCTCCAGTTCCTCGGCATTATTATCCAGGCTCGGCAAGCCTGGCTGCCTGGAAGGGCATGTGCAGTGCTTCTTGGCCTCCGGCCCCATCGTGCTGGGAACTTGGGATGCTGGTTACTACCCTGCTCCTGCCTTAACCTCCCCCATGATCTCTGCGAAGCTGCTTCCCTTGCCAAAAACTGCAACTTGGTCAAATACTAATGTTCTAATTTTAATGTATAAAGCAAAATATAGCAAATTAAAATATATTCTGGCTCCCAGATAATCATATATAGGGGGAATAACAGCAGATCTGATGTGATAATCATAGAAAATTACACCATGGTAAAAATGTTGGGAATAGAGTTACCATTTACTCAGTCAAAAAAATATTTATCAAGCAACTTCTTGGCACTGCAATAGCCCCCTGAGATATAATAATGAGCAAACCAGACATGGCCTTTTCCCTGTGGGGTTTATAGCCTATGATCTTAATACTGAATAACTTGCCAGCATCTCATTTAACCCTGCACAGTAGTAAGGTGTGGTGGTATAATTCCTTTCATTTTATAGACAAGGAGACTGAGACTCAGGTTAGGTAACTTGCCCATGGTCACATAGCTAACAGGTGAAGGTGTCAGAAGTTGAACTCAAGTCCATTTAGGTCCTGAACTCTCAAGTATAGGCATTAGTGGCAGAGTTAAGGGGAAATATGTGTCTGTATCTGAAGATAAGCAGGACCTGAGTATTCATGGTTTCAAGAGAAAGCTGAAGAAAAAGTTAGAGGTGGGTGAGTGTTGGACTGGGGGTAGTGAAAAGGGATATGGTGGAGAAAGAAGAGAGGAAAACAAGACCAGGTGGCTTGTTGGCCCAGGAAAAAGATGAAGAAGTCTCTGTTGGTAGAAATTCTGCCAGGTTGGCAACTTGGAAGGAAAGGCTGATAAAAGTTAAGATCCTTTAGCCTAGAATTTCTATCTAGGAACAAGTGTGAGAGTTTCTGCACTACAGAACTTGAGGATAGTCCTAATTTCAAACATGTGTCCTGAAGCAAACCTTGACTTCTGTGACATCATGGGGCTATTTATGTTTCCTTTAGAAAAATGGCACTCTAATTATATGTCATTCAAATCATAATCTAGCTTAAATCTCCTCTGTAAGCTTCATGACAGGCTCACTTACCGGTAGGGTCTTTTCAATCAGGGCTTGGGAAACCTCCTGGGTCCAAAAGATGGAGGAGACACAGATAACCACCTGGCCAGGCCACTGCAAGACCCACTGATTACGGGGGACCTGGGAAAGTGCAGGAGGGCAGTTTGCAGGGTCAGTTCATCTTGTGTGATTTAAACAGACTTCCTAAAATATCCACCACAATCTTATCCCCTCAACAACAACAAAAGTCATCCCCAGCCTCAAAGGTTACATACAAGTCTTAACATTTCTGGGATTATTGATTTATGTCTTCCTCCCTGAATTTTATAGAAAAGAAAAAGATCCTCACCAACAATTAATTCAATCACCTACAAATTGGCACTTGCCATCTACATCTACAAGGATTAATTATGAGCTGCGGCAGCTGCTGACCTTCAACACCCCTCTGAAAAGAGTTCAGGATGGAGATCAGGAATAAGTTACTCTGTGCTCTGGGAAAAACTTGCAGAACAGGTCTTCAGATAGATATTTTCAGGAGATGATTTTAGGAGCCCAATTCTTGCAAATCCTCTTATCTAGAAAAACACTAAAATCCTTCATGGTGGTATCTGCTCCTTGTGATTAGCAGTAACCTTCATGAGACTAGAAAAAACCTTCTGTAAATAATATGTGCTTGACTGCGCATACTCCCCCTTCACCATATACACTGACCTTCCTTCCTGTACCTTTTTGGAGCAGTTTCTCAGAGGTATTTGAAATGCTGTCTCCTGGCTATAGTCCTCATTTTGCCCCAAATAAAACTCAGCTCACAACTCTCACAGTAACAGGGATAGGGTACAGGGACAAAGTAGGTAATTAAATAGTTAATCTCACTAGGGGATTGTAAGTAGAATAAATATGTGAGGCCTCTGTAAATTAATGACTTTAATCTCACTAGGGGATTGTAAGTAGAATAAATATGGGAGACCCCTGTAAGCTAATGACTATGCAAGAAAGCAGGTTTGCTTAACTACAAGACCAAGCAGCTTGTTTAGCAACAAAACCATGCAACAGAAGCATGGAGACTTGCCCTAAAACAATAAAACAAAGTGGGCATGAGAGCCACATCTTTCCCAGTGAACTCAGTACATTAACAACCCCTAGGACATGCTCTCTGCATGCATGAAAAACAATAATCTGTGGAGCTAGCTTGGTCATGTAGGGACAAGAAAACTTCCCTGCCCAAACTCCTCCCAAGGAGAAGCTCATGATGGAAACACAATGTCTACTTGAGAAAGACAAAGAAGTTCTTCCTTTATCCACTCTTTCTTTCATTATGAAACTGTAGCCCCGTAGGTTCTTGGGGCATGGTATCCTCTTTCCTGCCCGCTTGTAAGCCTCACAAGTATCTTATCCTAATAAATTACTTTTTACCTTTCACTTTGCTTCTTGCTGAGTTTTTTTCCTATGTTAAGACATAAAGGACTATGGTAATGGAGCTGTTTTCAATGTTGTGCATTTTTTTTCAATCAATAACTCTTTTTTTTTTTTTTTTAATGCTCCCATCTAGGGATTTTACACAGTTATAATCAAGGTGCTGTTCAGAAAGTATTTATATAACTACTCTTTTTGATAGCTACATAATATTGCAATCAGATTAGACCAGATCAGTCACTCAGTCATGTCTGACTCTTTGCGACCCCATGAATCGCAGCACGCCAGGCCTCCCTGTCCATCACCAACTCCTGGAGGTCACTCAGACTCACATCTATCGAGTCAGTGATGCCATCCAGCCATCTCATCCTCTGTCGTCCCCTTCTCCTCCTGCCCCCAATCCCTCCCAGCATCAGAGTCTTTTCCAATGAGTCAACTCTTCGCATGAGGTGGCCAAAATACTGGAGTTTCAGCTTTAGCATCATTCATCCCAAAGAAAATGGAGAGTGAAAAGGTTGGCTTAAAGCTCAACATTCAGAAAATGAAGATCATGGCATCTGGTCCCATCACTGCATGGGAAATAGATGGGGAAACAGTGGAAACAGTGTCAGACTTTGTTTTTCTGGGCTCCAAAATCACTGCAGATGGTGACTGCAGCCATGAAATTAAAAGACGCTTGCTCCTTGGAAGGAAAGTTATGACCAACCTAGATAGCATATTCAAAAGCAGAGACATTACTTTACCAACAAAGGTTCGCCTAGTCAAGGCTATGGTCTTTCCTGTGGTCATGTATGGATGTGAGAGCTGGACTGTGAAGAAGGCTGAGCACCGAAGAATTGATGCTTTTGAACTGTGGTGTTGGAGAAGACTCTTGAGAGTCCCTTGGACTGCAAGAAGATCCAACCAGTCCATTCTGAAGGAGATCAATCCTGGAATTTCTTTGGAAGGAATGATGCTAAAGCTGAAACTCCAGTATTTTGGCCACCTCATGCGAAGAGTTGACTCATTGGAGAAGACTCTGATGCTGGGAGGGATTGAGGGCAGGAGGAGAAGGGGACGACAGAGAATGAGATGGCTGGATGGCATCACTGACTCGATGGATGCGAGTCTGAGTGACCTCCGGGAGCTGGTGATGGACAGGGAGGCCTGGCGTGCTGCGGTTCATGGGGTCGCAAAGAGTCGGACACGACTGAGTGACTGATCTGATCTGATCTGATCCCAAAGAAATCCCAGGGCTGATCTCCTTCAGAATGGTCTGGTTGGATCTCCTTGCAGTCCAAGGGACTCTCAAGAGTTTTCTCCAACACCACAGTTCAAAAGCATCAATTCTTCGGCACTCAGCCTTCTTCACAGTCCAGCTCTCACATCCATACACACAGGAAAAACCATAGCCTTGATTAGACGAACCTTTGTTGGCAAATACTACAATACTGCCCCACAATTTTCATAGCCATGACATCCCCTAACTTTTTTAAACTTCTCTGTAGATAGATAGGAATTATCCATAGATAGGCAAATTATGGGCTGAGAGCCATGTCTGAAGTTAGGTTGTAACATAGTCAGGCCATTGTTGAACCTATCATCTAAGCATGCTTTTGCACTACAAAGGCAAGGATAAATAGTTGTGATTGCTGTATATTGCCCGCAGAGTGAAAATCATCTGCCATCTGGCCCTTTACAGAAAAGGCTTGTCTGGCTATAGATGCAACTGCATGAAATAACTTCATGCAGGTAGCCATTTTTCTTTAACTTAATTTTTTATTTATAATGTATCGGGGGACAAAGGACTTGGTTTTTCATTTACAATACAAATACTATGGAGAGAGGCAACAGTGTCAGTCCCGGGTACATCAGTGGAAAGATGTTAATTGAATATTCCTTCTTTAATGGAAAAAGTCCTGGAGGTAGGGGTAGGGCCTCAAAGTTAGAAATACTTAAAATAGAGGAGACTAAAGATCTAGTCAACTTTCTCACTCTCCTCTGTTCTTCTTCGCTTTCTGCCGTAAGGGTTCATGGGGTTCTCAAGGCAAGAATATTGAAGTGGTTTACCATTTCCTTCTCCAGTGGACCATGCTTTGTCAGAACTCTCCACTGTGACCCATCTGTCTTGGGTGGCCCTACATGGCATGGCTCATAGTTTCATTGAGTTAGACAAGGTTGTGATCCATGTGATTCATTTGATTAGTTTTCTGTGATTGTGGTTTTCATTCTGTCTGCCCTCTGATGGATAAGGATAAGAGGCTTATGGAAGCTTCCTGATGGGAGGCTCCTTGGAAGAAGAGCTATGACCAACCTAGACAGCAATCTAAAAGCAGAGACATTCTTTGCCAACAAAGATCCATCTAGTCAAAGCTATGGCTTTTCCAGTAGTCATGTATGGGTGTTGGACCATAAGGAAAGCTGAGTGCCGAAGAACTGATGCTTTTGAACTGTGCTGTTAGAGAAGACTCTTGAGAGTCCCTTGGACTGCAAGGAGATCAAACCACTAAATCCTAAAGGAAATCACTCCTAAATATTCATTGGAAGGACTGATGCTGAAGCTGAAACTCCAACACTTTGGCCATCTGATATGAAGAACGGACTCACTGGAAAAGACCCTGATACTGGAAAAGATTGAAGGAAGGAGGAGAATGGGATGACAGAGGGTGAGATGGTTGGATGGCATCACCGACTGGATGGACATGAGTTTGAGTAAGCTCCATGAGTTGGTGATGGACAGGGCGGCCTGGCATGCTGCAGTCCATGGGATAGTAAAGAGCTGGATACGACTGAGCAAATGAACTGAACTGAAAAATCTAGTCTGCCAACAGTAAACTTAAGAGTAATTGTGACAGGTTCCTTTCCCTTACGTCTTCTGTTATACAAGTCACCTAAAGCTTTGGGAGCTAAATGAGTTGTGCCCTTTGGAGTGTCAACTACAAATTGCCACTTGCCATCTACCTCTATATGGATTAAATCATGTGCTGCTGCAGTTGCTGATTTTCAGCATCCCCTAAAAGGAATTCAGGGTGGAGAGCAGAAAAGAGGCACTCTGTACTCTGAGAAAAACTTGCAGCACGGGTCTTGAGATAGACATTTTTCAGGAGCTATTTTTATTAGCTCATTTCTTATATCTCCTTCCATCTAGAAAAGCTTCCATCTGGAAAAGCACCAATACCCTTCATGGTGACGAGTGCTCCTTGTGACTAGCAGAAACCTGAAAAAATATGTGCTTGTTTGCATGTATTCCCCTTGCACCAAAATTACATGTATATTGACCTGCCCCCTCCCTCTATGGAGCAATTTCTCAGAGCTATCTGAAGTGCCATTTCCCAGACTACAGTCTTCTTGTTGCCCCAAATAAAACTTACCTTGCAATTTTCACACTGTGCAATTTTTTAAAGTAAACAGGGCACGTGTAATGTTAATGAAAAACCTAGGGGAGGCGATGCTTAATCGGGAAGGGGCTCTAAGTAAACCTCTTGCCATCAATTATTTTCACAGAAAGGACTGGCCCACAGCAATCAAAGGGTTCTGGCTCATAGGATATACTGGTATGGGCTGCTTGTAACTGTAAACCTTTCATATCCAGAACTATATACACTGCCCCAGGATTTATAGGGAAAAAGAAAAGAGGCACAGAGGGGTCAGATGTTACTTATCAGGAGAGGGATAGGTTTCAGTGGAAGATAGGCTTTCATTTAACCTTGGCCCCCAAATTTTCCTTGGTGTACCAACATCCTGGCATGTGTACCCCAGTTTTCATTTACCTGGACATATGCTTCAATCCCAAGTTTAATAACTTCCTGCATACTGGCCAGCATCATCTGTTCCACCTGCAGGAGCCATTTTTCCACCATGCCCTGCAGGTTGAGACAGACAGAGAGGCAGTGACAGTTAACAAAGCCTGGAGGGAGGGACCATGGGCAGAGGCCAGCTTTCTCTCAGCAAAGGGCTGGAGGGAGGCCAAAGGTTTGTACACCTTCAAGCCAATATTCTTTAACTATTGGTTACACTTATTTACTGTATTCTCAGAAGTGTATGTTTCAAAAAAGAGACAACAGAGACTTTTAGCACACATTTCTTTCACATTTTCTGAAAGACAACTTCTCAGGAGACAACGGACACATTTATACTTCAGATTGAGAAATAAGATATTGCCTGTCATGTCAGTAAATAAAAGAAGTTGCAGCCACCAGCAATTGCAGCCACCTCATATCCCCTGAAGGTGAACCCTGAAAGAACTCAGGAAGGAGACAAAGAATATCTGCCTACAAGCTGCAGTCACTCTCAAGGGTGCAGCTTGAGGAAACTCAGGACATGAAAACACAGGATACTGGCCCCAGATAGCTGAGGTGGATATCAAAGGACTGATTTCAATGAGTCCAGACTCTTGCATCTTCTCATACATAGAAAAGCAATAAATTTCTTAACTTGTGATATTTGGTTTTCTTTCATTAACAATAATCTTTTGACATTCAGAAGTCACAAAACTCCTAAATATCCTGGCTCCCCTCCAACCTCCAGCAGTTTTCTCAGGCTTACATGAGATGCTGCCTCCCTAACTTGACATCCTAAGAATGTATGCTGAATAAAACAGAACTCAACTTTTAGGTGGTACATTTTTTAAGTCTACAAGTTCATAAAATAAATTGTCCATTTCTAATTGAACAGTTTTAATTCTTGCATTATTCCAGCGGTCCTCAAACTTTGCTGAGCATTGGCATCATCTGGAGTTCTTTAAAAGTTATGGATTCCTGAACCCCACTCCCAGACATTCTGATTTGATTGGTATGGGATGCAGCCAGGACAAATGGATTTTTTAAAATCTCTACAGGTAATTAGAATGTGCAGCATAGTATTCAGTGTTAGAGCTTCAGGTAACTGTACCTGCTGACTTCAAGTGCTTGTAAGCTAGCTGGTGTCTGGTTCCAAGGTGTGATTCCTAGTTGCTGAAACTTAAATGTGTGGGTGGCTAAAATGGTCTACCAAGAAGGCCAAGAATGCTAGTCAACTTCTACTGTGAGGTGCTGTCATGTTCAGCAAGAGGGGAAGTAACTTACATTTTACTCATTATATAAGGGCACATGTATTAAAAATGTGTGTTAAATGGCATTAAATCCATGATGTATTATTGACCTTTAAAAACACCTGCCCCTACTGGACAGTTTATTGATCTGACTGGATCTCTTTGAATTTAGATCTGCTCCTGTAGATTTAAACAGTAAGTTGTTTGGATCTGGTTCCTGCTACTGTCTCCACATCAAGTTTTATTGAAAAATTTCCACAAATTTAGGGTGCCATGTGAATTGCAGTATAATCTCCATCCTAGAGATGAACAAGCAGACCCAGAAAGATTAGTTCCCCAAAGTCGGCTGTGCTGTGTGCTTAGTCCCTCAGTGATGTCCGACTCTGCGACCCACTGGCCTGCAGCCCCCCAGGCTCCTCTGCCCATGGGATTTTCCAGGCAACAATACTGGATTGGTTGCCGTTTCCTTCTCCAGAGTATCTTCCTGATCCAGGGATTGAACCCACATCTCCTGCGTCTCCTGTATTGCTGGCAGATTCTTTACCTGCTGAACCATCAGGGAAGCCCCAAAGTTACCCCATCATTAAGTTGTGGAATCTAAATGTTCCACACTCAGTCTGAAACCAGAGTCTAAATGCTCAACCAACATATAATCTGCTTCTCTCTGTTATAAAGAAAAGAACTCAAAAATGGGTAAACGGAATTACTTTGGCTTGAGCTGGGTAGATTTTCTGTTTGAATGGAACAATTTCTTTTTCTGAGCTGATCATGCCCACAATCTCCAGACTGTCTGTAAACTCCAGCTTGGCAATTCCTTCAAAGCACTTCTTCAAGTGTGGCTGCACCCGGAGAGGGTCCTTTGTCTCTGACAATATCTCCAGCAGCTCATCATTTGATAGGAAGAAGAACCTATTTCAAAGCAAAGGAAGATGGCTACTGGAATCCCTTCTAAGAGCTTCTGTTCCCAACAAAAGTGTTACTCCCCGACAGGTAGATGACACTCTAGTGAACACCAGCTACTTCTAGGGCCTTATCTAAGGCCAACTCCCCTTCACCATTTTTCATCTAGGGCATAGAGACTGGAGACAGTTTTCACTTAGAGAAAAAGAAAAAAAAAAGATGAAAGCTGGTGTATGTGGGTTTTATGTCGCTGTGTGTGAGGAGTTGGTATCAATTGAAAGACATCTAAACAGAGCAGTGGTTCTTAACCTTGTCTACAGCTTAGAATCACCTGCAGAGTTTAGGAAAAAAAAGTTTCAATGCCAAGGTTCCACTGCCCAGAGATTCCAATACTGATCTGGGATCTTATATTTTTAAAAATCCCTGCGATTCTAATGTGCTATCAGTGTTGAGAACTACTGGGCAGGAGGAAAGAAAACTTCCTTATCTTTCCTTATTCTCAGAAAATGTTACAGGTGGGAAATAAGTGCACATTAATAAATAGCCTATTTATGTGCAGAGGGCTTTATCATGTTTTATATTAGAGATAATAAGATAGCTTCACTCTCTTGCTTAGACCTTAAAGGCAGGGATAGCAAACTGTCAGAAAATGTTCTAGGGATAAATCTCTACAGTGACCACTAGGTTGTAAGTTCAGTAATGGAAGGATCATACAATGACAGTTTTCACTGTATGTGTTATTGTTCAATTTTGTTTCCTCATTTGTAAAATTGGGGTAAAAACAATGTTAGCAACTTCATAGGATTATTGTAAGCACTAAATCAGATAATATGTGTAAGCACTTAAAGTGGTGACCTGGCATATGGTAAATACTGTATTAATGTTGGCTATTATTCATATTTTTATTAGGAAAAACGTTAGTGGGCATATGATTGGAAGCTCATATTTCAGAGGTTTCCTCTTAACAAAGTTTTGTGCTTTCAAGTCAAGGTTTTTTTCACTATCTGTGCTATATTTGTGTTATCCAACACTGAAGCCCTTAGCAAAATGTGGCTGTTTACCTTTAAAAAATTAATACTAAATAAATTAAAATTTTACTAAGTTACACTAGCCACATTTCAAGTGCTGGATAGCCATATGTGGCTAATGACTCAGACTGAGGTCTGCTTAACTCCAAAGTCCAGGCTTTTGAGTACTATACCCCTCTAACTGGGTGTCTGACCATGCTGGCTCCATTGGTGTCCATTCAACCTCACTCTAAATAGTGACTATGAAGACATGCCTTACTCCTGAGAGCCGTCTCTTGGGCAATGGAAAACCTCTAAAGAATATGGAATAGATGTGTGTGTGTGCTTGTGTGCTTAGTCACTCAGTTGTGTCCAATTCTTTGCAACCCTATGGATGGTAGCCTGGCTGGCTCCTCTGTCCATGGGGATTCTCCAGGCAAGAATACTGAAGCGAGTTGCCATGCCCTCCTCCAGGAGATCTTCCGAACCCAGAGACTGAACCCAGGTCTCCACACTTCAGGTGGATTCTTTACCGACTAAGCCATCAGAGAAGCTCATGGAATAGATGAGTAGAAGCCAACTCTCAGTATAAAAAAAAAAAAAAATGTAATTCTACCAATATGTGGGTCAAGAGGGCAAATTCAAACAAGAGAACAATACTAGATACCTGGGAAAAAATAGTCTCTTCTTCTCCAAGTAATCATTCAGCCCTTTCTGGATGTCCTCCAACAGAAGGTTGGCTTCTTGAAGTCTCTCAGCCATCCGTGGCTGGTCTGCTGCCATCAAAACCCTGGTATCTTTCACCTGGGTTCCATAAAAAGGTGATAATCATCAAGAGGTCCCAGATTCTGAGACTGATTACTGTGATGAGTGTGTGACTAGAACATCAATTAATGACCCTCCTAGCCTAATCACCTCCTAATCCCACAAGGGTGACTGCTCATAACAATACCCTTTTGCTCTGGCCATGACTGAATGGGCTGGGGTTGGGCACCTAAAAGCAACAAAGCCAATTATATTTTAATTACTGGGATTGTGGAATCAGACCATGATATTCTATACTTATCTGCTCTGGCCCCTCAAACATTTGTTAAATAACTGAGTAACTGAATATAGTGAATTATTTGAATTCTAAAATTATTCTTGATTTATAAGCTTTATTACATTATCCTGTAACAAATAAAGTCTTATATCTCATGAGGAATGGGAGCTAAATTATCTAAATAGTTACCTCTATGAAGTTGGGACTTCAAAAGGCCACTAATTTTAATATTTCCTATTCCCATGTTTGAATTTTTAATAATAAATAACCAGAAATTTTAAAAGTTATAAAGATATTGAATTTGCAAAAATCAGCTTAGGTAAAATCCAGTTTACTTATAGATTTCAAGGGACATGGTAGGACTGCATAATGAGGAACATCTACATGGCATCCCACATTCCTGATGGTGAGATGTGCTAGGGAGTGAAAACTCACAGCTTGGGACATAAGTGATTTCCAGTAATTATCAACGATGGCAAATTTCCTGCCCTCTTCTGGCATCTGGGCTATGATGTCCTCTGAACTGAAGATTGGTTCCAGGTACAGCCAAGTGGCTTGGCACTTTAACCAGGCATCCAAAATTTCCTGCACACGAACTAGCTTTTCTTCCCATTTCTGCAAATTTAGCATTTCACATCTGAGTCATTAACATGGCACTATGCATCACAGACCCACTGACTAAGCAAATGGATGCATTCATTAACTTATTCAGTCATTCACTTGTTCCCCAAATACTTACTGAGTGACCCCTATGTCCTGGTCACTCTTGTAGGCAAAGTGGATACAGCAATGAAAGAGAAAACAAGATTCCTTATCCTTATAGAGTTCCTAGTGGAATAATCACAACAACAACAGCAATGCTGCTAATTAACTGAAAGTGTCAGCTCTGCTACAAGCTTGTTTAAAAAATTTACCCTGGAAAGCATCCTGAAAGAGATAGTTAAAAAGTTAAGGTGAACCTTAACTTTTTAAGGGATAATTAAAAAAAAAACAGGAATAATAAAAGGAATAAACAAGGAATAATAATAAAAAAAAGTCTAAAAAGGAATAATAATAATTAACAAAAAACAAGCCTAAAAAGGAATTAAAAAAATCTTGATTTTCAGGGTCATCTTAAAAAACAACAATAACAATAATAGTTTTAAGGCTTACTTACTCTATGCCAAATGATGGTCTGAGTGCTTTATGTATGTGAAAACCAATTTAATCCAACAGATTCACAAGGGAGATATTATTATAAAACTTACTTTACAGATGCAGAAACTGATATATTCAAGTAACTGGTCCAAAGTCACACAACCAATAAGGGACAGAGTCAGAATTTGAACACAGACAGTCAGACTCGAGTGTATGTCCTTAGCCTATTCTACTTCTACAAACAATGATCAAAGGAGGCTGCTGCTGCTGCTGCTGCTGTCGCTTCAGTCGTGTCTGACTCTCTGTGACCCCATAGACAGCAGCCCACCAGGCTTCCCCGTCCCCGGGATTCTCCAGGCAAGAACACTGGAGTGGGTTGCCATTTCCCTCTCCAATGCATGAAAGTGAAAAGTGAAAGGAGGCTAACCTCCAGTAATTTACATTCTAGATTTCTAAAACTGATAAGATACTTTCCAAATGTATTTTTGTTCAGTGTACTCAAAACACTTATCTCCTTTTTTAGCAGACTGTCGCAAAAGCTCAGACTGCTGGACTGTTACAAAGGCTTACTTGGTTATTGTTTCCAGTCTTTATAAGTTTCCCTAGTGGCTCAATTGGTAAAGAATCTGCCTACAACACGGGATACCCAGGTTCAATCCCTGGGTGGGGAAGATCCCCTGGAGAAGGAAATGGCAACTCACTCCAGCATTCTTGCCTGGAGAATTCCGTGGACAGAGGAGCCTGGTTGGGCTACAGTCCATGGGATCACACAAGTTGGGCACAACTGAATGACTAACACTCAGTCTTTTGTTGTTGCCACTTTTTATCAAGAGAAAGTGGATTTTCTTTTTAATTGAACTTAAAAATCTTCTTTTAGGACTTCCTTGAAGTCCAGTGGTTAAGACCATGCTACCACTACAGGGCTTGGGGAACTAAGGTTCTACATACCTCGTGGTACGGTCAAAAAGTAAAAACAAAACAAAAACTTTCTGCTCCTCCAAGAAACCCAGAGCCTAATGGGCCATCACAAAACATTCAATCTCATTTCCTCTTACCCGGCATTCAGTTTCTATTGGTTTGACAAATGGAGAGCCACACATGGTCTGGGTTTTTATCACGTGATCATCAAGTAACAGTTGAATGTCATCAACTGCACACAAGATGCTTGCATCCTGCAAATAAAAATGACCCACTCTGTTAAAATCAGACCTCTTTACCACAACTTTTCATACCGGTCCCCAAAGGACTCACAGCTCAGGTCTCCACCTCTGTGGGACATTATGTCTTATAGGAGAGAAAGTTTTCTATTTTCTACTTTGAAAATATTCTTAAAGACTTTTCTACATCCTTTGCAGAAATCAAATGTGGTCCAAACCTAGATCTGCAACTAGTATCTGCTGTCTGGAGGAGAAAGAGTTCTGTCCTCTTCTCTGTGTTTCTGATTTTCTGTTCACTTGCTTTCCTGGCTCCCTCAGGTAGACTCAACTGCTAATCTGCTTAGATTAGGTTCCATTCCCAAACCACGTGCCCCACGGCACTAAAGCAAACTCACAGCAAATAACTTCAGTTATTTTAAAATAAAATACAAATATTTTCTTTTAATTTATATGTACTTTTTTCAGTTATTAAATTGATGGGGCACAAATATTTAAGTTGTCTGAACTCAGTTACTTCATAAGCAAAGCTGTTAAGTATTTCTTTTGGAATAGGGAAGGAACCATTTTAAAAGTACTCAGATACCAACAGCACCATGAACCAAGAAAGTTTGGGAACCTCTGCCTAAATCATTATTTGGCATATTTTACTAGTAGTTAGGGTTACTATGTCTTAAAAGTTAGTCCTTGTAGATGGACTTTTCTTCTTGGGCCATGTGGCAAGCAAGCTGATAAGGGGCTGTCCCCCTGTGGTAGGTCTGGTCTTTCTTACTCTGTTTTCACTTCCTTCAGGCTTATATCTGGGTGGTTAATTTGGAGCTAGAATATATTTTCTCATCGACCTTTTACCAGTAGCTCTGTAGTGGGAGGTACGTCCAGTTATTTAATAAAGTGGTACACTGATTCTCATTTTGCTGTTGACCATTGCCTATAGCTACTTCAATCAAAAACTCCAAAGACTGGCCAGAGGTAACTGAGCTGTTATCAGGTTCCTCAACTTAACTCCTCAACTCAGCCCCAAAGCCTCTAACCTATCTAATCCAATCAGATCATGTAACACCTTTTGGGCTGGTCTTTCTGGGAGGGGCCCCGGTTCTCCTCCCTTGCAATGACTTGTCTACAGTTGTTAATCAAGTGAAATCATGGCATTGAGAGAAAGAGGAAAAGAAGTCACAATGGATGACACATAGCCTGGGAGAGAGAGAAGTATGAGAGCATTTAGGGTTTTAGTTCTCAATCTACACTGCACTTTAAAAAAGTCAGTCAGTTCAGTCAGTCAGTTCAGTTGCTCAGTCATGTCTGACTCTTTGGGACCCCATGAATCATAGCATGCCAGGCCTCCCTGTCCATCACCAACTCCTGGAGTTCACTCAAACTCATGTCCATTGAGTCGGTGATGCCATCCAGCCATCTCATCCTCTGTCGTTCCCTTCTCCTCCTGTCCCCAATCCCTGCCAGCATCAGGGTCTTTTCAAATGAGTAAACTCTTTGCATGAGGTGGCCAAAGTACTGGAGTTTCAGCTTTAGCATCAGTCCTTCCAATAAACACCCAGGACTGATCGCCTTTAGAATGGACTGGTTGGATCTCCTTGCAGTCCAAGGGACTCTCAAGAGTCTTCTCCAACACCACAGTTCAAAAGCATCAATTCTTCGGCGCTCAGCTTTCTTCACAGTCCAACTCTCACATCCATACATGACCACTGGAAAAACCATAGCCTTGACTAGATGGGCCTTTGTTGGCAAAGTAATGTCTCGGCTTTTGAATATGCTATCTAGGTTGGTCATAACTTTCCTTCCAAGGAGTAAGCGTCTTTTAATTTCATGGCTGTAGTCACCATCTACAGTGATTTTGGAGCCCAAATAAATAAAGTCTGACACTGTTTCGACTGTTTCCCAATCTATTTCCCATGAAGTGATGGGATCGGATGCCATGATCTTCATTTCCTGAATGTCGAGCTTTAAGCCAACTTTTTCACTCTCCTCTTTCACTTTCAACAAAAGGCTTTGTAGTCCTTCTTCACTTTCTGCCATAAGGGTGGTGTCATCTGCATATCTGAGGTTATTGATATTTCTCCTAGCAATCTTGACTCCAGCTTGTGCTTCTTCCAGTCCAGCATTTCTCATGATGTACTCTGCATAGAAGTTAAATAACCAGGGTGACAATATACAGCCTTGACAGACTCCTTTTCCTATTTGGAACCAGTCTGTTGTTCCATGTCCAGTTTTAACTGTTGCTTCCTGACCTGCATACAAATTTCTCAAGAGGCAGATCAGGTGGTCTGGTATTCCCATCTCTTTCAGAATTTTCCATAGTTTATTGTGATCCATACAGTCAAAGGCTTTGGCATAGTCAATAAAGCAGAAATAGATGTTTTTCTGGAACTCTCTCGCTTTTTCCATGATCCAGTGGATGTTGGCAATTTGATCTCTGGTTCCTCTGCTGCTGCTGCTGCTGCTAAGTCACTTCAGTCGTGTCCGACTGTGTGTGACCCCATAGACGGCAGCCCGCCAGGCTCCCCTGTCCCTGGGATTCTCCAGGCAAGAACACTGGAGTGGGTTGCCATTTCCTTCTCCAAGGCATGAAAGTGAAAAGTGAAAGTGAAGTCGCTCAGCCCTGTCCAACCCTCAGCGACCCCATGGACTGCAGCCTACCAGGCTCCTCCATCCATGGGATTTTCCAGGCAGGAGTACTGGAGTGGGGTGCCATTGCCTTCTCCTGCCTTTTCTAAAACCAGTTTGAACATCTGAAAGTTCACGGTTCACATATTGCTGAAGCCTAGCTTGGAGAATTTTGAGCATTACTTTACTAGCGTGTGAGATGAGTGCAATTGTGCGGTAGTTTGAGCACTCTTTGGCATTGCCTTTCTTTGGGATTGGAACGAAAACTGACCTTTCCCAGTCCTGTGGCCACTCCTGAGTTTTCCAAATGTGCTGGCATATTGAGTGAAGCACTTTCACAGCATCATCTTTTAGGACTTGAAATAGTTCAACTGGAATTTCATCACCTCCACTAGCTTTGTTAATAGTGATGCTTCCCAAGGCCCACTTGACTTTTTTGAAGTCCAGGAGGTCTGGCTCTAGGTGAGTGATAACACCATCATGATTATCTGGGTCGTGAAGATCTTTTTTGTACAGTTCTTCTGTGTATTCTTGCCACCTTTTCTTAATATCTTTTGCTTCTGTTAGATCCATACCATTTCTGTCCTTTATCAAGCCCATCTTTGCATGAAATATTCCCTTGGTATCTATAATTTTCTTGTACAGGAGACAGGGATCAAGACCATCCCCAAGAAAAAGAAATGCCAAAAAGCAAAAGGCTGTCTGAGGAGGCCTTACAAATAGCTATGAAAAGAAGAGAAGTGAGAGCAAAGGAGAAAAGGAAAGATTTAAGCATCTGAATGCAGAGTTCCAAAGAATAGCAAGGAGAGATAAGAAAAAAGTCAGGGGTGCCTTAAAAATACAGAATCCCAGGCCAGAGTGATGTGATTTATAGTTAAGACAGATATTTGGCCTCTGTCCCTGTTGTTGGCACAGCTCCTAAAACCCTTGGAATTTCCTAAGGGATGACAGAGATTTTGTTTTCTTAATGAGGCGGCTTTTGTACCACATCTAAGGTGGGGAGTTGGTTGTCAAGAGAGTCAACCTTGTGATTATGGGTTTGGAACTTTTAGTCCACCAACTTGTCTCCTGGCAGGGGAATGGGGATGGAGACTGAGTTCAATTACCAATGGCCAATGATTTAGTCAATTATGCCAAAGTAATGAAGCCTTTATAAAAACTCAAAAGGAGAGAGCAAGAGCTCTCTCAAAGAGCTTCTGAGTTGGTGAACATGAGATCTGGGTGAGTGGCAAGCTCAGAGAGAGCATGGAAGTGCCATACCACTTTCCCATACCTTGCCCTAGGCATTCCATCTGGCCATTCCTGGGTCCTATATCCTATAATAATCCAGTGATCTATTGAGTAAACTGTTTCTGAGTTCTAACAAATTAAATGAACCCAAGGAGGGACCTCCAATCTATAGCTGGTTGGTCAGAAGCATGATAACCTGGGCTTGAGACTGGCATCTGAAGTCGGGGGTGAGGGGAATTGGCAGTCTTGTAGTCTTAACTTATGGAATCTCTGGGTAGATAGTGTCTACTTACAATTGAATTGAACTGTAAGGCACTCAGCTGGTGTCATATACTGCATGGTAATGTGGGAATACTCCCCAGCCACCCTCAACACAGGCACATTGGAATTGAGTGACCAGAAAGAGTACCAGGGTTGAGATGCACTGCTTGAAGAGCCAATGTCCTGCATTATATGAGTTTCTGCCTGTTGCCTCACCTAAGCAGCAAGCTCTCCTTCTCATCGCCCACCCCAAGAACAAGCCAGCCTCCGAAGATGGCTGAGCAAACCCTTCAGGTTTATGCACTCTATGAGCTTCTGTATTTTCTAGAAGCTCCAGTGAAAAGAAAACGTATAGCCTTGTTCTTCAAAATGTGGTCCAGAGACCACAGCTTCAGTATTACTTGGGAGCTTGCTGGAATTGCAGAACCTCGGGACCCAGCTTAAACTTGCTGGATCAGAACCTCCACTTTAGAAACACTCTCAGGTGATTCCTGCACTTAATAACACTTGAGAAGTGCTGAGCACTGTCTACCTCAGTTAAATTTCTGAGGGACCTGGGGTGCCTTCCCTGGGAGGTGCTAATTCAGGAGGCTGTTCAGCTCCTTTTCAACAGAAAGCTTGTTGCTCTGAATTAAAAGGCCTTTCTCATTTGAAAATGCATCCCTCCATGGTGTCTGGAATGAAGGCTGACTGGCACAGGAAGATTAGATTGAGGAAAACAGTCTAATGCAACAGCATAGTGGTTATAGACAACAATACTGTATTAAAAACTTCAAAGCTGCTAAGACTAGACCTTAATTATCCTACCACAAAAAGGAAAGGATAGGTATGTGACATGATAGGGGTGTTAATGGTAATCATATTGGATGGTAATCATAGTGCAATATGTAAAAGTATTAAATCAACACGTTGTATACTTTAAACTTACAAATGTTATATGCCAATTATGTATCAATAAAAAATTTTAAGACAGATTAGAGATCCTTCTTCCTTGATTCTCTTGCAATTTTGAAACGAATCCCTTCTGTAATTTACTACATAATAAATGGGCTGCTCTCAGGGGGTTGAACTGTTGGACTGAGACTCACAGTGTCCCGGTACTTCACAAAGTTGAACGTCATGTTAACCCAGTCTAACTTCATTTTCTCCAGGTTTTTCTCCAGAGAGTATTCCTTACTGGCAGCTGCACTGATGGGCTCCAGTCTAAAGAGGAGACAGAGTGATAGTAACGTCAACAGAAGAGGCATCAAAAATACATCAAAGGGGGAATTTCAGCTCAGCCATTAGAGAAATTTAAAAAGCCTTTAATTTTACAAAAGTTTACCATCCTACTCTAATATTTACCAGTATCTCCAATGTTTTACCAGTATCTCCAATGTTTTACAGGGTTTCTTTATCCTTGGCACTATTGACTTTTGAGGCTATATTAAAGGCTGAATTGTAGCTCTCCAAAAATCATATTGAAGTCTTAACCTCCAGTGTCTCATAATGTGAGTTATCCTGTTTGGACATGAATAGTTCTTTGCATGCTAAGTCACTTCAGTTGTGTCTGACTCTGTGTGACCCTATGGACTCCAGCCTGCCAGGCTCCTCTGTCCATGGGATTCTCCAGGCAAGAATACTGGAGTGGGTTGCCATGCCCTCCTCCAGGAAATCTTCCTGATCCAGGGATTGAACCCATGTCTCTTATATCTCCTGCATTGGCAGGTGGGTTCTTTACCACTTATTTGGGAAGCCCCAAATAAGTCTTTGAAGATGTAGTTAAATTAAAATGAGGTCATTCAAGTGGGTCCAATCCAATACGACTGGTATCATTTAAAAAAAAAAAGTATTTATTTATTTAGCTGTGCTGGGTCTTTAGTTGTGGCATGTGGGATCTTAGTTCTCCAACCACGGATTGAACCTAGGCCTCTTGCATTGGGAGTGTGAAGCGTTAGCCACTGGACCAATGACTGGTATCTTTATTGGAAGAGGAGATTAAGATACATACATAGAGGGAAGACCATGGGAGGACACAGGAGAAGGCAGTCATTTGCAAGTCAAGGAGAGAGGCTTTAGAAGAAACCAAATCCCAGCCCTCAGTCCCTATCCCCTGCCCCCACCCCCAAGAAAAACCCCTTTGACCTTAGACTTCAGACCTACAATTGTGAGAAAGTAAATTTGTGTTGTTTAAGTCAATCGGACTATGGTTTTGTTATAGCAGCACTAGAAAACTAATACAGGGAGATAATTCTTAGTTGTGAGCGGCTGTCCTGTGCACTGCAGGATGTTTAGTAGCATCCTTGGCCTCAACCCACCAGGTGCCAGTAGCTGACTCCCCTAGTCCTCACCCCTTGCCATTTGCACCAATCAAAAATGTCTCCAAGTGTTGCAAAGTATCCCCTGGGGGTGGACATCCCTAGTTGAGAACCACTATTTAAAGCATTAAAACAAGACCTTTTCCCCATTTTCATTTACTCCTTATTATTCCTATTTATTTCAGAATTATTGGGCTTCCCAGGTGATACGAGTGGTAAAGAACCTGCCTGCCAGTGCAGGAGACTTAAGAGACGCAGGTTTGATTTATTATTGACTTCTTATTCAGATCTTAGAACTTCTGTTAATCTATACGATGGCTTTTTCTCCACTTTCTGTCCATACTTTCAAAAAACATATCTGATATTTTCCTGATACATTGGCCCATAAATGGAACAGCCCCTCTAGAGGTTCCATAGAAAGAGGGACATAGTGAGAGAAGGGGAAGATAAATTCCTTTCTTCTTCTTTCTGCAAGAGAGCTAAATCCAGGTGTGGCTGAAGAACTGGGAAGCAAAGTTCTTGGAGGGAAAAGGAAGGATTATTCTTTCTGCCTCAGCACTGTCGTTCATTGTATCCATCTGATCTTTACTTACACTTTAGCAAACTGAAGCCCAGAGGAAGCAAGTGACGTGTCCAAAGCCACATATACAGCTGCAGAGGGCCAGAACCAGGTCTAGACACCAGCTCCTCTGACTCCTAATCCAGCGTTTCTTTCTCCCCAACCATGTGCTTTCTGCCCTCTCTATCAGAGGAGCAGTAGAATTATTGCTCACATGTGGTCAGCCAAACAGGGCAACTGAATTGAGCTGAAAATCCAAATTTAGACTCACGGAGGGAAGTAGAAGAGGCGTGGATAATGCCAGATGAATGCCTCAGCAGCATGGTCACCATCCTATATGTGACCTTCTCAGAAGACAACTAAATTGAGTGAGCATAAAAAGAATAATAAAGGCAGGTGTCAACCCAGATGAGTATGAGTCAAATAGGCTGGATGTGTGGCTGTGACTAAGTCACTTGACAGGTCTTCAGTCCCTGTTTGCCCATATCAAGGGTTTTGGTATAATTAAATAAGACAAAATGCTTGGAAATGTGCCTTATGACTTATGATTTTGCAGATAATTGCAGGAGGAGATTACTAAGGTTGGGAGTCCATGAAGTATATCAAATTGACCTTATCAAAATGCACTATTAGTCACTCAGTCATGTCTGACTCTTTGCGACCCCATGGACTGTGGCATGCCAGGCGCCTCTGTTCACGGATTTCTCCAAGCAAGAATACTGGAGTGGGTAGCCATTCCCTTCTCCAGGAGATCTTCCTGACTCAGAGATCAAATCTGGGTCTCCAGCACTGCAGATTCTTTTTCTGTCTGAGCCACCAGGGAAGCCCCCTAACTAAATGTGGGCTGTGATAAAACTGCCTTAACTACAGAGAGTAGGCTATAGAGGGCACCACACCTCACTAACAGGTGGTAGCTGAGAACTTAAAAATTAAGTCAGTTCAGGTTACATGCCTTATCTCATAATCCTCACAATAACTCTTGATCACCTAGCTACTATTATTATTTTTATTTTACAGATAAGGAGACTGGGCACACAGAGGTTAACAACTTGCCCAAGGCATTACCACTTCTGGATTTGTCATAACTGAGCCCAGTGGCAAGAAGCGTGGCAGTATGCTGTGTATTTGCTCATGCTCTGTCTCTGAAGGTGGGTTTATCTTTCAAGACAGTGAAGAGTAACAATTAAGGCTCTGAAGTCAGCTAGCCTGGGCTCAGGTCTTGATTCTTGCAACCTCTGGATAGTTACTTAATTTCTCTAATCAATTGATTTTCTTATCTGTAAAACGTGACTAAAATTACCTAGAATATTAGGTTGTTGTGATGGATAAGTTGGCTAATACATATAAAATACTCAGTGCAGCATAATTATTCTAGAGCTGCTATTTCTTGGGAACATCTTACTGGGGAAAATGAGGCCCTTTAATAAAATTACATAAACCTGGTAAAAATGCATGTGTCCAATCCCAAAGAAAGGCATTGCCAAAGAATGCTCAAACTACCGCACAACTGCACTCATCTCACATGCTAGTAAAGTAATGCTCAAAATTCTCCATGCCAGGATTCAACAATACGTGAACTGTGAAATTCCAGATGTTCAAGCTGATTTTTTAAAGGGCAGAGGAACCAGAGATCAAATTGCCAACATCTGCTGGATCATTGAAAAAGCAAGAGAGTTTCAGAAAAACATCTCTTTCTGCTTTATTGACTATGCCAAAGCCTTTGACTGTGTGGATCACAATAAACTGTGGAAAATTCTGAAGGAGATGGGAATACCAGACCACCTGACCTGCCTCTTGAGAAACCTGTATGCAGGTCAGGAAGCAACAGTTAGAACTGGACATGGAACAACAGACTGGTTCCAAATAGGAAAAGGAGTATGTCAAGGCTGTATATTGTCACCCTGCTTATTTAACTTATATGCAGAGTACATCATGATCCTGGAAGAAGCACAAGCTGGAATCAAGATTGCCGGGAGAAATATCAATAACGTCAGCTATGCACATGACACCACCCTTATGGCAAAAAGTGAAGAACTAAAAAGCCTCTTGTTGAAAGTGAAAGTGGAGAGTGAAAAAGTTGGCTTAAAGTTCAACATTCAGGAAATGAAGATCATGGCATCCGATCCCATCACTTCATGGCAAATAGATGGGGAAACCATAGATATAGTGACAGAACTTTATTTTCATGGGCTCCAAAATCACTGCGGATGGTGACTGCACCCATGCAATTAAGAGACATTTGCTCCTTGGAAGAAAAGCTATGATGAACCTAGACAGCGATTTAAAAAGCAGAGACATTACTTTGCTGACAAAGGTCTATCTAGTCAAAGCTATGATTTTTCCAGTAGTCCTCTATGGATATGAGACTGTATGGACCATACAAAAGGCTAAGCATTGAAGAATTGATGCTTTCGAGTTGTGGTGCTGGAGAAGACTGTAGAGAGTCCCTTGGACAGCAAGGAGATCCAACCAGTCAATCCTGAAGGAAATAAGTCCTGAATATTCATTAGAAGGATTGATACTAAAGCTGAAGCTCCAATACTTTGGCTACCTGATGCAAAGAGCTGATTCACTGGAAAAGACCCTGATGCTGGCAAAGATTGAAGGCAAGAGAAGAAGTAGGTGACAGAGGATGAGATAGTTGGATGGCATCACTGACTCAATGGACATGGGTTTGAGCAAACTCTAGGAGACAGTAGAGGACAGGGAAGCCTGGCATGCCGCAGTCCATGGGGTCGCAAAGAGTCAGACATGATTGAGCAACTGAACAACAACAAGTCCAAAATATTATAATTCTAACACATAATCCTATTTAAAATAGGTATTTTGCTTTCTTTTTTCCTTAATAAATCTTTGAAGTTCAGCCTATATTTACACACTCAGCACATAAAATTCAGAATAGCTACATTTCAAAGGCTGAGAGGCCACATGTAGCAAGCTGCTCCTGTACTGCACAGCACTGACCTGGAGTATTTGTTAAAACACAGATTGCAGGGCTCACCCCCTGAATGTCTGATTGAACAAATTGGGGTGGCGCCTGAGAATGTGCATTTCTAACAAGTTCGCTGGTGATGCTGATGCAGCTGGACTGGGGTCGCAGTCTGAGAACCATGTGCAGTCTGAGAACCATGTGTTGAGTGAGCCCAAACCCAGTTGCCTAACGGAGTCTTTAGTCTCAGGAACACATCTCCCCACCCATCACCCTGAAGGAAGTATGGAAAAACAAACAGTGTTCTGAGAATCTCTGGTCATAAAAACAGCAGTTTCAATAGTACAAATTCTCACATGCATTTGGAGAAGGAGAGAAAGCAAGTGAAGAGTTCTCTCATTTGACCGTATTTCATTTAGCTCAGAGAGCCCCTCCTGTTTGTTGCTGTTGTTCAACAAGGAGGAACCTGAGGCCCAGAAAGTTCTATGGTCTTGCCCAAAGTCTAGCTGGACTTGGAGCTCAGGTTCAAAGAACTCTTTAAAAAATTTTATTTTTGAAATAGAATCTCTAACTCAATTTTCTAGTCATAATCTGACATCAACTCTGCAACTGGAGGGACTTCCCTAGGTGGTCCAGTGGCTAAGACTCTGCACTCCCAATGCAAGGGGCTGGGTTCAATGTCTGGTCAGGGAACTAGATCCCACACGCTGCAACCAAGAGTGTGTATGCTGCAACTAAAGATCCCACATGCCACAACGAAGATCAAAGATCCTGCAACTAAGACCTGACGCAGCCAAATAAATAAATATTAAACAAAAACCAGAAACTCCACAGCTGGAGATGAAAGCTTCACCAGCTGCTAGTCAGCTGAAATAGAGGTTCTCCTAAACCACAATGAGAAATGTAGCTTGCTATATGGCATTCAGTCACACACTATAGGAAATTACAGATACCTTGACCAAAAAACATTCTGAAAGGAGATGTCTTACTTTTCAATGAATTTGCCAAATCCAAATTCCAGCATATTTGAGAGACAAGTCGTTTCAGTGGGCTTTATTTCATAGCCGACAATCTCACTGATCTGCAAAGAGAAAAAAACAAGTGTGTATTGTCCAAATTAGTGTTGTTCAGTAGACTTCTTGTGATGACCGAAATGTTCTATAGCTGTGCTGTCTTGTGCAGGAGCCAGCAGTCACACTCAGCTGGTGAGCCCTGAGATGGTGGCTAATGTGACCGAGGAACTGATTTTCAAATTTTAATTTACTTATTTATGTTTAAATAGCTGAGTGTAGCAAGTGGCTATTGAATTGGACAGTGCAGGTCTAAGGATCTGGGGGGCAGCCTAGGGCCCCACCTGCATCGTGTCTGGTTTACTGGGGGTTGTTCTCCCACCAGAACTTGGCATAATGCAAACATGTGGGCACCTTACGGGTCCCACACTACCTAACAGTCCTCACAACTAGGTCTGGTTTTGTGCTCCCAGGCAGTGAACCAGGGAAAAATGTGGTTCATGCTCAGAAGCTGCTGGATGTGTTGAATAAAAGGAGGAAGTCATGAGGACATGGGACAGGCAGATTCCCAAATTCTGTGATCTGGGGGTGCTGGGAAAGAGGAAAATCTTCCTTCCAACTCAGTGTACTAACTGGTTGGAAATGTTAGCACTTGTTATGCCCATTCCTTTGGTGTAAATATTACCCTGCTACTGCTGCTGCTGCTAAGTCGCCTCTGTCGTGTCCAACTCTGTGCGACCCCAGAGACGGCAGCCCGCCAGGCTCCTCTGTCCCTGGGATTCTCCAGGCAAGAACGCTGGAGTGGGTTGCCATTTCCTTCTCCAATGCATGAAAGTGAAAACGGAAAGTGAAGTTGCTCATTCATGTCTGACTCTTAGTGACCCCATGGACTGCAGCCCACCAGGCTCCTCCATCCATGGGACTCTCCAGGCAAGAGTACTGGAGTGGGGTGCCATTGCCTTCTCCGAAATACTACCTAACCTTATCTTTTAAGTGAAAATATCCCTGTGAACAGTCTTTGATGAAGTCTATGATGGTTTTTGAACACTTTTATAGGGATTGAGAGATCTGGGCAGCATGAGGGTTATGTGTGCTCAAGAAGAGCATGCAGGTTGAGCGAATGAAGCTTTGTAAAAAACTTTCCCTATTGCCCAGTTTTGTATCTGTCCAGCTCCAGTAGAACTAAAGAATATCAGAACAGGAAGGGATGTGAAAGTTGCATCAGGTTCTGTCTTATTCAGCCCTTTGTCCCTGGAACGTAGCATCAGTAAGCACTTGTGGAGTGAAAGCATGAGTGAATCACCCAATTCAAATAGCTTCCAATCTGGGTTCTGAGATCACCTGGAGGACCACTGAGGTAATGGAAATAACAAAAGCAATATTACTGCGGGCTTACTATGTGATAGGCACTGTTGTAAGAGCTTTACATACGTACTTCGTTCTCCCAACAAGGTGAAGAAGGTGTATTAATACATTATTATTCACATCTTACATAAAAGGAAACTGAGATAAAGAAATTAAGTATCTTGTTTATGACCATTTAGCTAATAGATCATAATAGCCATCAGAATTGGGACTTGGATCTAATTTTGAGGCCAAATCTCTCATCCACCATACCTTAGTGTTTCCTATAGGTCTTCTATGTATAGTTGTACAGATTGTATACTGGATAACTCTAGAAAGTACAATTCGAACTGTAGGGCACAAAAATAGCATTCCCTCAAGAACAAACTGCACAATTGTTCTGGTGGCTCTGGGCTCTCATTTATTCTCTAATTCTACAAGTATGACTTTAGAACAACACCTTATCTCTAGGGTTAAATGACATAACTGTGTAAAGCACTTGGCATAGCACTTGACCTATGAAAGACTCAGAGATTTGTAGTTTTATTTTTAAATTGCTTTTGTTAATTATATAGATTAAAAAGGCATCTGGTTTTCTAATTCTAAGAGCTTGAAGTTATACTGTCCAATATGTAGCCATTAACCCCCTGTAGTTATTGAGAACTTGAAATGCAACCAATTCATATCGAAATGTGCTGGAGTTTTGCGAAAGCATGCCATATTTCAAAGAGAACACATTAACATTTTTATATTGATTATCTATTGAACTGATAATGTTTTAGACATGTTTGGTTAAACATATTCACAATTTATTTCACCTGTTTATACTTTTAAAAATGTGGCTACTAGAAACTTTAAAATTACATGCATGCTTATTATTTCCCTTGGGCAGCAGCATCCTAGAGAGTCAGCTTTGGTACATTTCAGTGCAGCGTTACCTGTTCTATCCTGTTTTAAACTGCAGTAGCAATAAAGTCTATATTTCAAACCTGGAGACTAGCCTTTCTTGCTTAAGTTCTGGGAAATGGTCAGAAATCTCAAAACAACCACCTCACAACCCTAGAAAATCCATTTTGTAGCCTTGAGAGCTACAGATGGTTAATCCTACAGAACCCCCGCCAGAGCCAAATCTGTGAACAAGGATCTCCTGAGTTGGCACGGAGAATTAGAACTGAGAATGCATCCTCCACTGACCATGGAGACAATTTATTGTTCTTCAAAGGACTGTTGGGAAGATGAGATGAGAGAATCCACATAAAGTATATAATAGTACTCAGTACATAGTTGGTACTCAGTATGCTTTAGCTATTATTGTTATTATTTTAATTCCAGGGAATCCCCCCACACACACAATCTGTCCATCTAAGTGGCTTATAAGTGAGAATTATTAACGTCTAGAAATGGTTGGGATTTTTAAAGTGCCCAACTATGAGAATACTATCATCACAGGGGGAGCATCAGATGGAGAGAGGAAGGCTTTCTGAGGCTCCCCTGTAACACTCTTTATGCCATTGATGAGGATACTTTCTATAATGCCATCTCATGGAGAGACCTAACACTGCTGGAGGGCATCTGGCTACCTCACTCTCTAAATGGGTCAAAGTTCTAGTCAGGTTAGATCCACAGGGAGAGGCACCCCATGAGTACCAACTGAGGCAGCTGTCCCTGTACAGATCCGTCTGCTGAGGCAGTTCAAGACCCAAAGTCTACTAGATGTCTTCGCTCTCTTCTTTACATCCTATGCTTATGTCTTGAATTTCAATACTCCTAATAAGGGTGCTCTCAGACTGCTTCTAGAATGTCCCTGGTCTTGTGCATGGTTTGCAGAGAGGGAATTTCAGGCCCAGTCAGGGAGGAATCTGTGTATGGAGAGCCAGTCTCATCTCCTCCTCCACACAGAGCAACTCCCTGGTAGAAGACATTTCAAGGCTATTGCTAGCTCTTGAATATGATGATTATTTTAGAAAGACAGTGAGTTTCCTTTTTTCTTATTAGTATTCACACCACATTTGTCACCCTTGCACTTGATTGCTTGTAAAAATCCCATCGTTTTCAGGGAGAATATTTATTATTCTCATTTATGGACTCAAAAGGGCTGAAGAAAACAGTGCAAAATTATTTCTGAACATAGCCTGCTGGATGATGAAGCTGAAGTAGGAATCATTTGGCATCGTTAGAAGCCCCCAGAAATAGACTTTCTCTTTTGTGTAGCCTAGGTCAAGGAACAAATCCAGGCCCCTCTCATTGTAATTCGAGACCCTTATCATCTTTTGGGGCTTCCCAGGTGGTGCTAGTGGTAAAGAATTTGCCTGCCAATGCAGGAGACAAAAGAGACTTATGGGTTCGACTCCTGGGTCAGAAAGATCCCCTGGAGTAGGAAATGGCAACCCACTTCAGTATTCTTGCATGGAAAATTCCATGGACAAGGGAGCCTCGTGGGTTACAGTCCATTGGGCCCCAAAGAGTCAGACACAACTGAGCAACTGAGCACTACTGTCTTTAGGATCCTGAGCAGCCATGTGCTTAGGAAAGCAGATAAGGAGAGCTTTTGTGGCCACTGGCTGGACTAATACTCAACCACCAGCAATGGGGTCCCCAAAGAAAAGGATCAGCCTGTTCATGTGGAGAGGCAGGAAGGGTATCACCGCCTTTACTACTCTCTTGGCCTCAATCAGATTCTCCTTTCAGAAAGAAGAACCTTGACCCATTAATGGTTCCTGCCTTCCAAAGGGCTCTCAGGACCAGAAATGGGCTGGGCTGGTGGGGTGGGCAGTGACAAGGACCTGCAGCCAGTGCCGGTCTTTCATTCCTGGGTTGCAGGAAATGGTGAGGATAGGGATGTGCTGCTTGAATTTATCAATCTTGATTTTCACATTCTCTGCTAAGCGCCTAGGTGCAGGCACGTCCGCTAAGGTCTTGGTCAATTTGTATATTGTTCTCCACATATTCCCTATTTCTTCTGCGATTTCCTCAGCATTCAGTAAAAAGAGGGGTCCTGAAATAGAAAAAGATGGGGTGGGAGAAAGGTGAGATCACCAAATAGTGTTAATCACATGTACCTTAATTCTCTGAATTTAGAATTATGTCTATGGTATGACACTGTTAACAAGCACAAGCTTTGGAGTTGGCCTGAAACCTCTACCTAACCAGGGAAGCCTTGGGCATACTGATTGAACTTTTCTAAGCCTCAGTAGCCTCACCTGGGACACAAGGATAATAATGGGTACCTTAGAGGGTAGTTGTAAAAATTATATGAGACAAGTAAAGTGGCTAATATAATGCCTGGCATAGAATGTTAGTATGGAAGCAATTGTTAGTGTAAGTTGTAGATCCTATTACAGAAGTATCAAAAGGTGTTCCACAAATGCTGTGAAATATTAACAACTGGAGAATGTGGGTGAATAAGGACATGGGAGTTAACTGTGCAGTTCTGAGAAATTTTATGCAAGGTTGAATTATTTAAAAATAGATGTTCTTTAAAGCAGAAAATGACATCTCATTAAAAAAAATTTTTGCCAAAACATTCATTTTCTTCTCCTTTTCTTTCCCAGGTATCTTTTAACCTTTGGGTTTCACATTCAGTCTTTCCATGCTGCTGCTTTATTCTCCTTTCATATTTCAAATTAGTATTAACTCTTATATTATGATGTTGCTAATTAACTCAAAAACACTTTTCTTTCAGGGCTGCTGAGGCTAAAAATAGATTCATTCATATAACTTCATTAAGAAATAACATACTTTATCAGCCCACATAATTTTTTAAGTAATAGAATATTAAAATTTTTTTAAAGAAGAAAAAATATGCACATTTCTTTATATATATATAAAGATACAATATATAAAAAGAATCATACACCATGTTTAAGTGAAGTTTATCAGCAGAATGCAAGGTTGATTTAAATATTTGAAAATCAAGCAATGTAATACATGATATTAACAGTCGAAAGAAGGAAAATCACATGATAATATAAATTGAAGCAGAAAAAGCATTTGACAAAGTCCAATATCCATTCATGATAAAAATCCCTAAACAAACTAGGAATAGAAGACAATGTCCATTGCCTGATACAGAGCATCTATGAATACCTACACTATCATTACATTTTTATACATATTAAGTATATACAGCTTTTTATATGTCATTTGTACTACAAAAAAAGTGGTTTAAAAACATAAAAGCAAAACACCCATTACACTTAATGGTGAAAGATGGAATACTTTCTCCCTAACCTTGGAAATGAGGCAAGAATTTTTATTCTCATAACTTAATAACAGAAAAGATAGTTGGAAAAATCCCCAAATACTTGGGAAATTAAACTACATACTTCTAAATAACACATGGTCAAAAAAGAAATATCAACAGAAGTTTTAAAATATTTTGAGGTAAATGAAAATAAAAATTAACATCAAAAGTTGTGAGATGTCACAACCATTATAATATTCAGTGAAAAGCCTTCCCACTAAAATCTGGAACAAGACAAGATGCCCATTTTTACCACTCTTTTTATGCAGCATAATATTAGAAGTCCTAGGCATAGCAAACCAGAAAATAAAAATAAAATGTATCTTGATTGGAGGGAAGAAGTAAAACTGTCATTATATGCAGATGACATGATACTCTATATAGAAAAGCCTAAAGATTCCACACAAAAGCTACTAGAACTGAAACATGAATTCAGCAAGGTAGCAGGATACAAGATTAACATACAGAAATTGGTTGCATTTCTTTATACAAACAATGAAATATCAGGAAAAGAATATTAAAATCTTTTAAAACCTCATCCAAAAAAAAAAATTATAGGAATAAACCTTACCAAGAAGGTGAAAGACTAAGAACTACAAAACATTCATAAAGGAAACTGAAGATGATTCAAAGAAATGGAAATTTATCCCATGCTCTTGGACTGAAAGAAGCTAAAATGGCCACACTATCCAAAGCAATCTATAGATTAAACATGATTTCTATCAAAGTACTCATGACCTTTTATCCCCACAGAACTACAACAAATAATACTAAAATTTATATAGAACCATAAAAGACTCAGAATTGGCAAAGAAGTCCACAGGAAAAGGAATAAGGTGGGACACATAACCCTTCCAGACTACAGACAATACTACAAAGTTACTGTAATGAAAAGAGCATGATTATTGCCACAGAAACAACATGGACCAATGGAACATTGCAGAGATCTCAGAAATAAACCCATATACCTATGGTCAATTAACACAGCAAGAATGTCCCCTCTCACCACTCCTTTTTCAACATCATTATGTGGTAGTTCTAGATAATGGAGTAAGATAAGACAGGAAATAAAAGTGTTCAGACTGGGAAAGAAGACACAAAACTTTATTTGCATATTACACTATCACATACATAGAAAATAGGAAAGAGCCAATAGCAAACAGAAACCTCCTGAAAGTAATTTACAGCTACAGCAAAGTTTCAGGGTACATGGTTAATACACAAAAGTTAATTGTTTTCCTATGTATTATTAATGAACAGCGTGGACTTGAAATTAAAAACATATCCATTTACATTAGCACCCTCCAAAATTGAAACACTTAGGCATAAATCTAACAAAATACGTACATTGTCTATATAAGGAAAACTACAGAACTCTAATGAAAGAAATTAAGGAAGAAGGAAATAAGTGCAGAAAAAATTAATACTCCTGGATAGGAAAATTCAATGTTGTTAAGATGTCAGTTCTTTCCGGCTTGATCTATGGATTCAGCCCAATCCCAATCAAAATCCCAACAATTTTTTTGTAGATACTCACAAAACTGATTCTAAAGTTTACGTGGAGACAGCAAAGACCCAGAATAGCCAATATAATATTAAAGGAGAAATGTAAAGTTGGGGGACTGTCATTATCCAGCTTCAAAACTTACAGCTATGATAATCAAGTGTATTTTTGGTAAAAGAAGAGACAAATAGGTCAGTGAAACAAAATAGAGAGCCCAGAAATAAGACCCACCATAGTCAACTGATCTTTCACAAAGAAGCAAAGGGAATAAAAAAGAGAACGAAACTTTTCAGCAAATAGTTTTAGAATAACTAGATATCCACATGTAAAAACAAATGAATGCAGATGCAAACTATACAGCCTTGACACAAATTAATCAAAATGGATCATGGAGTTAAATGTAAAATGCAAAACTATAAAAATTCTAGGAGATACACAGCAGAGATACATAGCAGAAAAATCTAGATGACCTTCGGTTTGGTGCTAACTTCTTAGACACAAACTAAAGGCATGCTCTATGAAAGAAATGACAAACTAAACTTTATTAAAATTAAAATCTTCTGCTTTGTGAAAGACACTGTCAAAAGATTGAAAAGATAAGCCAAAGATTAGTAGAAAAAAACTGCAAAACATACATCTGATAAATGATTGCTGTCTGAAATATACAAAGAACTCTAAAACTCGACAGTGAGAAAACAAAACTAATTTAAAAATAGGTAAAAAAAAAATGCTCCCAAACCCCAATTGTTTTAATATACACAACAAAATTTAAAAACATGTATCATAGCTTTATATAAAGATATATAAAATATACATCATAACTCTTAAAGAAATGGGAATACCAGACTACCTTACTTATCTCTTGAGAAACTTGTATGCAGGAAAAGAAGCAACAGTTAAAGCCAGACATGGAACAATGGACTGGTTCAAAATTACGAAAGGAGTACGTCAAGGCTGTATATTGTCACCCTGTTTAGTACATCATGTGAAATCCCAGGCTGGATGAAGCTGGAATCAGGATGGCCAGGAGAAGTATCAATAACCTCAGATATGTAGATGATACCACTGTAACGGCAGAAAGTGAAGAGGAACTAAAGAGCTTCATGATGAGGGTGAAAGAGGAGGCTTAAAACTCAACATTCAAAAACCTAAAATCATGGCATCCAGTCTCATCACTTCATGGCAAATAGATGGGGAAAAAGTAGAAACAGTGACAGATTTTACTTTCTTGGGGTCTAGAAGTCACTGCCTTCACTTTAACTTTTCACTTTCATGCATTGGAGAAGGAAATGGCAACCCACTCCAGTGTTCTTGCCTGGAGAATCCCATGGACGGGGGAGCCTGGTGGGCTGCCGTCTCTGGGGTCGCACAGAGTTGGACACGACTGAAGTGACTTAGCAGTAGCAGTAGCAGAAGTCACTGTAGATGGTGACTACAGCTGTGAACTTAAAATTGCTTGCTCCTTTAAAGAAAAACTATGACAAACCTAGACAGTGTATGAAAAAGTAGAGACATCATTTTGCTGACAAAGGTCCATATAGTCAAAACTATGGTTTTTCCAGTAGTCAGGTACACATGTGAGAGTTGGACCATAAAGAAGGCTGCTATGCAAAGTCACTTTAGTTGTGTCCGACTCCGTGTGACCCCATAGACGGCAGCCCACCAGGCCTCCCCATCCCTGGGATTCTCCAGGCAAGAACACTGGAGTGGGTTGCCATTTCCTTCTCCAGTGCATGGAAGTGAAAAGAGAAAGTAAAGTCGCTCAGTCGTGTCCGACTCTTAGTGACCCCATGGACTGCAGCCTACCAGGCTCCTCCATCCATGGGCTGAGCACTGAAGAATTAATGCCTTTGAATTGTAGTGCTAGAGAAGACTCTTGAGAGTCCCTTGGACTACAAGGAGATCAAACCAGTCAATCCTAAAGGAAATCAATCCTAAATATTCATTGGAAGGAATGATGCTGAAGCTGAAGCTCCAATATTTCGTCACCTAATGTGAAGAACTGACTCACTGGGAAAGACCCTGATGCTGGGAAAGATTGAGGGCAGGAGGAGAAGCAGGTGATAGAGGATGAGATGGTTGAATGGCATCACCGACTCAATGGACATGAGTTTGAACAAACTCTGGGAGATAATGAAGGACAGGAAGTCTGGTGTGGAGCAGTTCAAGGGGTCACAAAGAGTCAGACATGACTTAGCGATTGAACAACAACAAATAAAAAGAAATACATGTAAATTTAACAAAACGTATAGAATTTATATGCTGAAACCTACAAACATTGGCAAAATGAAATCAAAAAAGATCAAAATAATTAGCTTTTCAATGTCCATGGATTGGAAGATTTTGTGGTAAAGATATCAATTCTTTTCCAAATTGATCTCTAGATGTAATACATTTCCAAAATAAAAATTCCAGCAGATTTCATATGTAAATGAATAAGCTGATTCTCAAATTTTATACAAAAGATATAAAGACAAAGGTACTATAAAAGTTGTAATAAAATTTGAAAAAGAAAATGGAATTTATACGACAGTCTCAAAAAGACAAAGCTGTAGTAACAATGAAGAGATCAATGGTTGCTAGGTGTTAAGGCTGTAGAGAGTGTGATTATGAAGGAGTAGTGCAAGGAAGTTTATTGAAGTCATTGGAACTGATAAACAAAACATAAAAATTTTAAATATATTATCTCTTACAAAAATACATGCTAAATTATAAATACTTCCTTAACACCATAAATATTTAGTGCCTCAAATCAACAAAAAGCATCATGTTTAAAGGTGACATTCTAGAAGAATTCCATTAGAACCAGGAATAAGACAAAGATGTTCATTATAACTACTATTTAATTTGGAAATGCTAGTTAACACAGAAAAGTGAATTTTAAAAGAGGTATGAAAGTGATAAATAAGGTAAAATATTCTAAATGTGTAGATATGAGTACTTGAAAAACTAAAATGCATCCAAAAAATATTATTCAAAACTGAAAACTATTTAAATAAGGTGGTTTACTAGTAGAAAAAAGTGAGAGAGCACATAAATAGACTTATTAAGCAAGGAATTCAATTGACCAATAAACATTCAACTTCTATTAAAGGAAAAAACTCTTACTTCTTGTGTTTGTTGAGGGTATGAGGAATGGGTACTCAAATACTGCTAGAAGAATATTAAATTAAAACATAACTTTTCTGGAAAGCAATACCAATAATAAAAGTAAATTCTAAAATCCTTATATTTTTATTGCAACCCTTTCTTTGATCTAGCCATTTCACTTCCAGTAATTTATCCTAAGAAAATTATCATTATTGTATCCAGAAAATTGGCAACAAAGGTGTTCTTCATAGTTGTGTTTATCATATTGAAGTACTGGCATAAAGCATCAGCATAATAGGGGAACTGTGAGCTTATCCTCCCGTCACTACCCAATCCATGGCTTTGAGTGGTTGCCCATTCTATTTTATCCTAGCTACAGGTCTGGCTTTTTGATCCCCACCTTCCATCATTATCACATCAGAAAAATTTAACTATGGTTGCCTCAATCCAGAGTGTGAGAATATGATAAAAAGTCCAGCCAGAATCTGAAGTCCCAGTGTTATTTCAGAACCGGCTGGGTTGATTCTGCTACCGTATTCCCATCCTGTCCAAGTAGAGTGAAACTGCGGCATACCATTCATCCATTCCTCTGACTTGGTGCTAAACTCATAGGCCGTCACCCACAGCTGCTCATAAGGCACTTTGTTGGTCATCAAAGTTTGCAGAAGAGGGAAGGTACTCTTCTCCTTTTCCAACAGCTCCTCCTCCTTATTGATCAACTGCAGGGCAAAAGGGGATGCTGTTTATTGGGTGGGTGGTTCTTCTGAACCCTAGAAGCCACCATGGCAAATTCCTCAGTGCTTTGAAAACCAAGTTGAGGAAGATGCATGTTCGTCTGGAGAGTAAGACCGGAAAATAAGGTATGAACTCAAGCAAGAAGTTCTCTCTGTTACCTCTGAGAGTCATGGCACCTGAGATCAATGAGTGAAACTTTACAATAATTGGCCACTTGCTCCACTTTGCTTCCACCATAACACATACATATTCCCATTTTCACGAATTTTTATATGTACTTTAACTGTTAACACAATGTTACCTTCTTGTGCTGAACTGCCTCAAAGGTAAGAACTTTAATGATTAAAGAACTTACTACTGTAGACAACTTAAGGGCAAGTTACTTAGCTTCTTCAAGACTTAGTTCTTCCATTTTAAATAGAGATAAATGACTATATAGTACCTACGACACAGATTTATTATGGATATTAAGTGATAAATCACATACGAAGTTCTTTGTACATTATGTGCATAATACATGCTTGATACATGTCAGCAATTATTCCATTATATTAATAACTCTTCTTTATGTACTCAATGACTCACAAAGCTGATATAATGTAGGGGTATGGGAAAAGGTAGTTGAAAGTACCAGAGAAAGAACTGGTCAATCAACTAATACTATCCACCTGACAGGTGATGTTAGGAAAACACATAACCAAGGACCAACAGAGCAGTACAGACATAAGTGCCCATCCCAAGACTCCAAACCTCAAATTCCACCAGTGCTTGATCTAGGTTCTTTGAAAGCTCATTAAGCTTTTCAACATTGTTCTTCATTTCTTCTGTAGTCATTACTTCACGTTTCCTAAAACCTTCTAGTTCCTTGCTGTAGCCCTCAAGTTTCACTTCAAATTCTGAGCACCTGAAAGTAAAGACAATCCAATCACATTTGGATTTTCCATTTATCAGCACTGCTCAGCCATATTCAAGCCTGGGGAGAATATGATCCTCTGATACCATAGATGTAAAACTTATAAATATATGCTATTATACATAATTTGTAATCCTACCTCCCAGAGACAGCTGCTGTGAACCTATTGGTGGTTAAATATTTCCAGATGTTTCTCATACAGGTAAATGTATATAAAATATGTATTACAATATATATATGCTATATAATATATGTTGTTGTTTAGTTGCTAAGTCATATCTGACTCTTTTGTCACCCCAAGCACTGTAGCATGCCAGGACACTGTTGCCCATGGGATTTCCCAGGCAAGAATACTGGTGTAGGTTGCCATTTCCTACTCCAGTGGATCGTTCTGATCCAGGGATCAAACCTGTGTCTCCTGCACTGGCAGCTGGATTCTTTACCACTGAGCCACCAGAGAAGCCCTAATAAAATATATACATGTATAAAATTCATGCATATACATATTATTTATTTATTAGATATTTATTATTAAATGCCTAATTCCAAGAACTGCTCTAGGCATCAGGAATATACTTGTGAAGTACACCCTTAAGCTCCCTACCCTTATGGAGCTTGTATTTTAGTTTGGGGAAACCCAAACAGTAAACATATATGAATGGATGAATGAATTGGATGGATAGATAAAACCACACACAGATAAATATGAAATAAGATATTTCTGATAGTGATAAATGCTCTGAAGAAAACAGAACAGAGCAGAATGCTTAGTGGATGGACACGAGGAGCTACTTTAGTTAGAGTAATCAGGGAAGACTATTCCAGAGATTTATCTACTTCATTCATATTATCAACAAAGCAGTTCTCACATGTACTTCTCCCTTTTCCTAAGAGGTAGATTAGCATAGTGTTAAGTGGATAGGTTCTAGAGCTGGACTGACTAGTTCAAGTCCCTACATTGCTATACAGTAGCTATGGGACCTTGTTCAAGTCCTTTAAACTCTTTAGGCCTCAGATATAACAGGGGTGGATAAAGTACCTACTCTAGTAGTCAATAAGCTAACATACACAAAATGTCCAAATTGAGCCTGGTACATAATAATCACTATAAAAGTGTTCGGTCTCATTCACTAGAATTTAAACTCTACCAATGCAGTTTTAATCTCAATTCCTTATTGAATCTCTAGCACCTAGAAGAAGCATCTGGCATAATACCATCAATATTCATTGAATGAATAAGGGGAATTTGCCATGGAGAACCGGAGAAGGCAATGGCACCCCACTCCAGTACTCTTGCCTGGAAAATCCCGTGGATGGAGGAGCCTGGTAGGCTGCAGTCCATGGAGTCGCTAAGAGTCGGGCACGACTGAGTGACTTCACTTTCACTTTTCACTTTCATGCATTGGAGAAGGAAATGGCAACCCACTCCAGTGTTCTTGCCTGGAGAATCCCAGGGACGGGGAAGCCTGGTGGGCTGCCGTCTATGGGGTCACACAGAGTCATACACGACTGAAATGACTTAGCAGTAGCAGAAGCAGCCATGGAGAACAACTATACTAACATAAATTTGGCTATTATCTTAAAAATACTTAATTTTGTTATGGAAGTTTTGATGTTCTTTTTTTTTCTTAAAAATAATTTAAAAGAGTTAATTTTCAGTGGTTTGATTTGAATTTATTTCTAACTACACTGTGTGGTAAGTAGCCTCTGGTAAGGTCCTCAAAGAGACACACCTCCTGGTACTTATATCCTTGTATAACCGTCCTCTTGAGTTTGGGCTACAACTAGTAACTCACTTCTAACAAAGAATATGGCAAAATTGATGAGATGTTACTCCTTCATTTTATAGGCAAAGGTAGTCTCATGTTGGAGCCATTGGTCATGCTTGATACCTGCAATAGAATAGGACATCCTTCTTTTCTCTCCCTCCACAGTCTTGCCTTAATGGACTCCTTCTCATCTTTCAAGTCCCATTTACATGAGCCCTTCCCGGATTTGCCCTTTGAATGCAACCACTATGCTCCATTTTCCCATTCTTTTCCTTCATAGAGCTTCTGTCTTATCAGCTCTATCTTCCACCTCCCATGTCCCTTTTCTTCTCTGTATCCTCAGAGAAGAGAAATGGATACAGGAGCCCAAGAGGAAAGCAGGCAAGGTGGCTATTGCTCTCTTGCTTGTTTTTCACCAAAGTTTTAAGGATTCAGAGAAAGAAAACTTAAGTGCAACGAGACACATAGCACTAAGTTTTTGCTTTTGTTTTGTGATTTTATACTCTGATAGGTATTAATTTCAGAGAATATCCTTATTAGGAAAGTCTCATTCATTCACTCACTCATTCATTCATTCATCAAAAGAGTGAGAACTTGCTATTTGCAAAGCATTATGTTCTCTCTGGACCCCGGAACACAATCTGGGTACTCTCTCTAAGATACCTTTCTTTCTATTCACAAGATGTACTCTTATGGCAAAGAGCAGCTCACATTGCTGAGATGTTTGTCATGTATATTCCAGGTTACTTTTAGGCCCGTGGAACCTACCACTGAGTGGAACAAAATGGGAAGAAAGCTGATTCTCCTTTTGCCCACACAATTATGTGCTGCTGACTGCCTTTTCACATCATTAAGATTCTTTTTAGATGCCAAATACAGACTTACACACAAAAATAAATCTCTGATAAAAGCACTTTTGAATTCTTCCCAGAGGGAAGTAGTATACAAACTCAGTGATTATTGGAAAATATTACTGTTACCTATTGCTTAAAATTTCTCTTTTACAAATTTTATTGAAGGAGAGTTGACTTGCAATATTATATTGGTCTCAGTTGTATAACACCGTGATTTGATATCTTTATAGATCACACATTAGACAAAGTTATTATAAAATATTGACTATATTCCCTATGCTGTGCATTATATCACTGTAAAATATTTTTTAGAACTAACAGTTTATATTGTTTTAAATTTTTTATAATTATTTAGCACATTACAATTTCTAAAGTGCTTTCAAATCCATAATATATACATATATATAAGTATGTCATTAGTAAATAGTAGGCACTCGGGAAATTTGGTTAAGTAAATTGAGTTCTATTCCACCTGAAGTCTGTGGGAGAATACTGCAATAATTTTAAAATGTTATATTGTTAAGAATCCTGGCAAGAAACATAATTTACTCTGATGTTCAAAGAAAGAGACTTCAATGAAGGGACTACTTAAAGAGGTGAGATGTGGGTAGGGTTAAAGGAAGAAAGAGAGGAGAATGAAGCATCCAGAGACTGGTAACCTCAGAGGGAAGTCACTATGATCCCTAGGCCTGAGGGGACAATGAGAACTGGAAACACGGAGGAGAAAGAATTGTTGTCCCGGAGGGATGCAGCTACTGGCCAGAACTCCAGGAACAAGGAGGGAGGGAGAGGAGAAGCTGCACAGCAACCACTCTCCAACCTCGAGAGGGCTTTCCACCGGCCCTGCCTGCCTGGATCCAACAGACACAGGAGCTGAAGGCTAGAGACTGCAGGAATCAGCCAAACATGCATAGAGTGGACAGAGGTAGGTGGATAGACATTGGGAGAGGGTGTGGGGACAACAAATGGAAATTGGCAATGAAGTTAAAAAAAATTACTGTGGCCTGGGAAAATAAGGTCAAGTCTCTTAGAGAGGGAAGGGGATTGTTCTCATAGAAGATGAATGAATAAATGGGTATTTCTAAGCCCTCCTTGCAGGTTTTCTCAGGATTTATGCAAAAATGATGGACAGGAAGTTTAAGAGTTCATTAATGAGAGGGCTGAGCCCAGGGTTGCAGCTGTCCATAGAGCTGCTTCTCTGCTGAGCTCTGTGATTGAGAGCTCAGATACCAAGTGATGGGTCAAGCTTGAGTTGCCCCTCCAAGAAAAAGTCTGGCACTCTCCTCTTACCATGAATGACACATGTTCCAATTTCTTCCAGAGCCACCCCTCAATACCTATTAACTTCAACAGTTACTGTGAATCAGATCAGATCAGATCAGTCGCTCAGTTGTGTCCGACTCTTTGCGACCCCATGAACCGCAGCACGACAGGCCTCTCTATCCATCACCAGCTCCCGGAGGTCACTCAGACTCACATCCATCGAGTCAGTGATGCCATCCAGCCATCTCATCCTCTGTCGTCCCCTTCTCCTCCTGCCCCCAATCCCTCCCAGCATCAGAGTCTTCTCCAATGAGTCAACTCTTCGCGTGAGGTGGCCAAAATACTGGAGTTTCAGCTTTCGCATCATTCCTTCCAAAGAAATTCCAGGATTGATCTCCTTCAGAATGGACGTCTTAGAGTAATGGTCTAGAAGTCTGCTCACAGGTACTGGTTTGAAAGTTAAGAAGCATTTTTCTCCCTAAAGAAGTCATTGTTAATGTGCAAAAGAAGCTGATTGCTCCTGAATGCCTGCCATGTGCTGGATATCACTTAGGCACCACCTCAGACCATCTGATTTCATCCTTTAACACAATGACACCTCTCACAAAATCAGATGATCTGAGATTGGTTCTACTATCCCCATTTTTCAGATGAGGACACTTAGGCTCAAAAAAGATGAAGAAATTTACTCCTGTTCATCTAGCTTTTAAAATGGTTCTGCTTCTTGGTGAGGCATCAAAACTCAGTTCCACTGAGGGGGGAGAGTATGTGTAAGGAGTGAAGGGTATAGGAGGACCCTATACTTTCTGCTCAATTTTTCTGTGAACCTAAAACTGTTCTAAAAAGGAAAAAAAAAAGTTTGCTTCTGGGAAGGAAAGCAATGACAAACCTGCTGCTGCTGCTGCTGCTGCTGCTGCTGCTGCTGCTAAGTCCCTTCAGTCCTGTCCAACTCTGTGCGACCCCATAGACGGCAGCCCACCAGGCACCCCTGTCCCTGGAATTCTCCAGGCAAGAACACTGGAGTGGGCTGCCATTTCCTTCTCCAATGCATGAAAGTGAAAAGGGAAAGTGAACTCCCTCAGTCGTGTCCGACTCTTGGCGACCCCATGGACTACAGCCCACCAGGCTTCTCCATCCATGGGATTTTCCAGGCAAGGGTACTGGAGTGGGGTGCCATTGCCTTCTCCATGACAAACCTAGGGAGCATATTAAAAAGCAGAGATGTCACTTTGCTGACAAAGGTCTGTATAATCAAAGCTATGATTTCTCTAGTAGCCATGTACAGATGTGAGAATTGGACCATAAAGAAGGCTGAGCACTGAAGAACTGATGCTTTCAAATTGTGGTATTGAAGAACACTCTTGAGAGTCCCTTGGACTGATTTCTTTTAGGACTGACTAAAGGAAATCAACCCTGGACATTCATTAGAAGGATGGATGCTGAAGCTGAAGCTCCAATACTTTTGCCATCTTCTGTGAGGAACTAATTGGAAAAGACCATGATGTTGAAAAAGATCAAGGGCAGGAAGGGAAGGGGACGACAGAGGATGAGATGGTTGAATAGCATCACAGACTCAGTGGACATGAGTTTGAGCAAATTCTGGGAAATAGTGAAAGACAGGGAAGCCTGGCATGCTGCAGTCCATGGGGTTGCAAAGAGACAAAGCTTAGCAACTGAACAACAACAAAAGCATTACTTAAAAAGTATCTATTTATTGGGCTAAATTCTGGGTTCTGGGGACAGCAGCCATTTAGGTAGAGGGAGAAGATGGAAACAAACATACACATCTGTTTTGTTGTTTTGCTGGGCAAAGGTTGTTGTGAAGGTAGCAACTTCCTCTCTTAGGATTATCCTTGAGTGCAATCTCCCATCCCTGCTTTTATCTGCCCTTTTCCTTTCTCCTGAGTATTAGCAAGGATTATGGAATCTAAAGTTGGGTACTAGGGGTTTCATGTGTGATGGGGATGGTAACTGGTATGAATTTGCAGTCCCTAAACAAAGTGCTATAAGTTGGTAGGTGTATGTGTGAATGTGTGTGCACACATGTGCCCATGCATATGTACACAAGCATGTCTTTACCAGATACGTGATACTTGGCCCACTTCACTTGACATTGTCTGACTTCTTCAGTATGTGATATTTTGTCATTGTATTAAAATCTTTATTTAGCAGCCAAACACACTTTTGTGTCTAGAATAGAGCACAGCACATAGTAAAAAGCCATAATACTCAATGAAAAAATGAGTACAGGCAGATTAGCACTGAATGAGATCAGCTGCAAAACAGGCAATTTCTCAGCTACCAACCATGTTTTATTATCCCTGTCTTGATATCTCACAGATCCACGGTCTTAAATGTAAGGCTGACAATTTTGCTATTATTATTGTAAGGCTGCTCTTATATGCCACTATTTTTGCCTTTTTCTCTCTGCAGCAGTAAATTTCAATTGCTCAAGGCAGGGAGGGAAGGCATTGGTTGGAGTTACTACAGTGAAGCAGGCTTACAGACAATATCCCTTAGTGGGAAACAAAAGGAAATTCCTTCTCCACCAATTGTCATGAGCCTTCACCCATGCACTGCTGGATCAGGGGTGGCCCTAGACAGAACCAGGAACATGTAGCATATTATAAAGCTGGATATCATTTCTTAAATATCAGACTTTTCCTGTACCTTTTAATGAGGTCCATCTCTGCCTGATCCCTCTTGCTAAGGAGAAGGTTCCGGCTGTTTTCAAAGATATCTTCAATCTGGTCTGGCCAGAGGAACAGAGTGCTGTTCAGTTTGATATCCTCTTCTGCAAAACACACACAGTCTGCTCTAGGACTCTGCTCAGTTCGCAACAAATTAATTCAGCAGAATAAGAGGTCAACAGAAGTGAGTATAGGGGTGGCAGTTAACGAATGGGCCCATTATTGATGAATGTTACCCAACATTTACCGAACACTTACCAAGGGCCAGGCTAGAAAGTAGATGGTATGATCATCTTTGTTTTTACAGATGGGAAACAAAGTTAAGCCAAGTGGTCAAGGTCACACTGCTAGGCGACAGCAGAGCAAATTTCAAACCCAGGACTAACCAACTCCAAAGCCTGTGTTCTAACCACTATGCCCTTCATTATCTTCTTAGGCTAGGTCTGAGTAGAATCCTAGCTAAAGTTTGGTACTATTCTTTAAACTATTTCACCTCATCTGAATTTCAGTCTGGGTTAAAGGTCAGTGGTAATATCAATGCCAAATACCCTACCCATTTTATGGCTCTGGTCAGTTAAAATGCCCTGGGTTTCCTATGTACCCTTGGGAATTTAGGGGGTGGAGACCACAATGAGGGATTCCAGTGTGTGTTCACATGGTCAAGAGCACAGCTCACGAATGTGCAGGTGGATGGTTACGGGACCAATTTTTCATTCCCCATCCCTATCTCTCTCTCCCATAAACATTCCTCCCTGACCATGGTGAACACCAAATAATTCACAGATATTTCCAGATGGAAAAAGGTTCTGAAATGTGACTTGTAGAGGTGATATTAGCTTTTCCTTCAGTACCTGGTCCTTACAAAGTTAGGTCCTTATTGAGTCCTAACTTGGCTCAATAAGCCATGAAGGGGCCCTAACCATTTCTTTCCTCTTAAAATATGCAGGAGCATGAAGGAAAGTGCCCTGGCTTCCTCAAAGGTAGGACTGTATTAAGATTATAGGTGAATGAAACCTACCCATTTACAAAAGGACTCTGCATTTGAAAGAGACTTTTTTAGGAACACCACACATAAGATGCAAAGACAGGCATCTAAGAACCAGTCAAGTCCCTAGATATTTCTTTTTGTCTACCAATAAGATTCTCTTCATTTGATTCAAATTTCTCTGGATAAGAGTGTGGAATTAGTGTCTCTAATATAGAGACACACTTAAAAAGCAGCTCTTCTGATACAGATATTTAGTGAGAGGATTGTGAACTCTTCTTTTCCAGCTCCTTATATCTAAACATATAAACATATACATACATTTGCATGTACACACATGACATTGGACTTACGGGGCAAGTCTGCATAGTCCATCAAGAACTCCAGCCGTTCAACCGCATCTTTAAGTTGCCTCCTGAGTTTGAACACGGTGACATCGCTGGATTTCTTTAAGAATCCAATGAGGAATACTAGCTCCCCAGTGTTGATAGGAATCTCACTGACTTTGTCGGCAATGAGGCTGTACTGATTACAGATGCTACAGGGAAAGTAACAGCCATCATCAACATCTAAAATAACTTTCTTATAAAACCCACTATACTAAGCAGACATGATTACTATTTGGAGATTAGAACAAGGTTTTCCAAATTTTCTCTACCTGTAAATTCTTGATGGATAATATTCACATGCATACCATATTTAGAAATAATAACAGTAGAAATGGTAATAATATATGACATGTACTATGCCCTTTACCATGCCCATTCTAATCACTGAATGAGTATTAACTCATCTAATTTTCACAAAATTTTTAAGAGTTGCTGCTGCTGCTCTAAGTCACCTCAGTCGCGTCCAACTCTGTGCGACCCCATAGACGGCAGCCCACCAGGCTCCCCTGTCCCTGGGATTCTCCAGGCAAGAACACTGGAGTGGGTTGCCATTTCCTTCTCCAATGCATGGAAGTGAAAAGTGAAAGGGAAGTCGCTCAGTCAAGTCCAACTCTTAGCGACCCAATGGACTGCAGCCTACAAGGCTCCTCCGTCCATGGGATTTTCCAGGCAAGAGTACTGGAGTGGGGTGCCATTAGGAACTATTAATATTATTAACATTTTATAATGGAAGAAATGAGGCTGAGTAACTTTATCCAAAGCAACATGATGTTTAGGTGTCAGAGCCAGGATCTGAACCTGGTTTAACCGATTCCAAACCTTATACTCTTAACAAATAAGAGTTAAATCTTATTTGGTTCAGTCTTGGAAGACTGAACTTTTCTAAGAATCTGTCCATTTCTTCCAGGTTACCCATTTTATTCAACATAGTTTTAGAAGTCCTAGTTACAGCAATCAGAGAAGAAAAAGAAATAAAAGGAATTCAGATTGGAAAATAAGAAGTAAAACTCTCACTGTGTGCAGATGATATGATACTATATATAGAAAACCCTAAAGATTCTATCAGAAAATTACTATTCTGTGAATTTAGCAAAGTCGTAGGATACAAAATCAATACACAGAAATCACTTGCATTCCTACATATTAACAATGAAAAATCAGAAAGAGAAATTAAATAATCAATCCCATTCACCCTTGCAACAAAAAGAATAAAATATCTAGGAATAAAACTACCTAAGGAGACAAAATAACTGTATATAGAAAATTATAAGACATTGATGAAAGAAATCAAAGATTACATAAACAGATGGAGGGATATTCTATGTTCCTAGGTAAGAAGAATCAATATTGTGAAAATGACTATACTACCAAAGGCAATCTACAGATTCACTGTGATCCCTAGCAAATTACTGATGGTATTTTTCATGGAACTAGAACAAAAAATTATCACAATTCATATGGAAACACAAAAGATCTTGAATAACCAAAGCAGTCTTGAAAAAGAAAAATGGAGCTGAAGGAATCAAGCCTCCTGACTTCAGATTATACTACAAAGCTACAGTCATCAAAACCTATGATACTGTCACAAAACCAGAAGTATAGACCAATGGAACAAGATAGAAAACCCCAAAATAAACCCACACACTCATGGGTGCTTTATTTTTGACAAAGGAGGCAAGAACATACAATGGGGCAAAGACAGCCTCTTCAATAAGTGGCGCTGGGAAAATTGGACAGCTATGTGTAAACGAATGAAATTACAACACTTCCTAACACCATACACAAAGATAAAATTAAAGTGGATGAAAAACCTAAATGTAAGACTAGAAACTATAAAACTGTTAGAGGAAAACATAGGCAGAATACTCGATGACATAAATTAAAACAAGATCCTCTATAACCCACCTCCTAGAGTAATGGAAATAAAAACAAAAGTAAACAAGTGGGATTTGATTAAACTTAAAAGCTTTTGCACAGCAAAGGAAACTATAAGCAAGGTGAAAAGAGAACCCTTAGAATGGGAGAAAATAATAGTGAATGAAACAACTGACCAAGGATTAATTTCCAAAATATATATAAGCAGCTCATACAACTCAATACCAGAAAAACAAACAACCCAATCAAAAAGTGGGCAGGAGACCTAAACTGACATTTCTCCAAAGAAGACATACAAATGGCTAACCAACACATGAAAAGATGCTCTATATAGTTCATTAGCTGTTGCTGCTGCTAAGTCACTTCAGTCGTGTCCGACTCTGTGCGATCCCATAGACGGCTGTCCCTGGGATTCTCCAGGCAAGAATCAGTATTGGAGTGGGTTGCCATTTTCTTCTCCAATGCATGAAAGTGAAAAGTGAAAGTGAAGTTGCTCAGTCGTGTCCGACTCTTAGCGACCCCGTGGACTGGAGCTTACCAGGCTCCTCCGTCCATGGGATTTTCCAGGCAAGAGTACTGGGGTGGGGTGCCATTGCCTTCCCCGAGTTCATTAGCAGAGAAATGCAAATCAAATCTACAATGAGCTATCACCTCACACCAGTCAGAATGGCCATCATCAAAAAGTCTACAAACAATAAATGCTTGAGAGGGTGTGGAGAAAAGGGAATGCTCTTGCACTGTTCGTGGGAGTATAAATCGATACAGCCACTATGGAAGATTTTATGGAAATTCCTTAAAAAACTAAGAACAAAACCAGTGTATGACCCAGCAGTCCCACTCCTAGCCATATACTCTGAGGAAAGCAAAATTGAAAAAGACACATGTACCCCAATGTTCGTTGCAGCACTATTTACAATAGCTAGAACATGGAGGCAACCTAGACGTCCATCAACAGATAAACGTATAAAGAAGCAGTGGTACATATATATAATAGAATATCACACAGCCCTAAAAAGGAATGCATCTGAGTCAGTTCTAATGAGGTGGATGAACCTAGAGCCAAGTATACAGAGTGAAGTAAGTCAGAAAGAGAAAAACAGTTATCGTATATGGGCTTCCCTTGTGGCTCAGCTGGTAAAAAATCTGCCTGCAATGTGGGAGACCTGGGTTCGATCCCTGGGTTGGGAAGATCCCCTGGAGGAGGGAAAGGCTACCCACTCCAGTATTCTGGCCTGGAGAATTCCATGGATTATACAGTCCTTGGTATGCAGGTCAGAAGCAACAGTTAGAACTAGACATGAAACAACAGACTGGTTCCAAATAGGAAAAGGAGTTCGTCAAGGCTGTATATTGTCACCCTGCTTATTTAACTTCTATGCAGAGTACATCATAAGAAACGCTGGGCTGGAAGAAGCACAAGCTGGAATCAAGATTGCCAGGAGAAATATCAATAACCTCAGATAGGCAGATGATACCACCCTTATGGCAGAAAGTGAAGAGGAACTCAAAAGCCTCTTGATGAAGGTGAAAGTGGAGAGTGAAAAAGTTGGCTTAAAGCTCAACATTCAGAAAACGAAGATCATGGCATCCAGTCCCATCACTTCATGGGAAATAGATGGGGAAACAGTGGAAACAGTGTCAGACTTTATTTTTCTGGGCTCCAAAATCACTGCAGCCGGACTGCAGCCATGAAATTAAAAGATGCTTACTCCTTGGAAGGAAAGTTATGACCAACCTAGATAGCATATTCAAAAGCAGAGACATTACTTTGCCAACAGAGGTCCATCTAGTCAAGGCTATGGTCTTTCCTGTGGTCATGTATGGATGTGAGAGTTGGACTGTGAAGAAAGCTGAGCGCCGAAGAATTGATGCTTTTGAACTGTGGTGTTGGAGAAGACTCTTGAGAGTCCCTTGGACTGCAAGGAGATCCAACCAGTCCATCCTGAAGGAGATCAGCCCTGGGATTTCTTTGGAAGGAATGAAACTCCAGTACTTTGGCCACCTCACACGAAGAGTTGACTCATTGGAAAAGACTGATGCTGGGAGGGATTGAGGGCAGGAGGAGAAGGTGATGATAGAGGATGAGATGGCTGGATGGCATCACTGACTCGATGGACATGAGTCTGAGTGACCTCCGGGAGTTGATGATGGACAGGGAGGCCTGGTGTGCTGTGATTCATGGGGTCGCAAAGAGTTGGACATGACTGAGCGACTAAACTGAACTGGGCTCCCCAGTCCCTGGGATTCTCCAGGCAAGAATACTGGAGTGGGCTGCCATTTCCTTCTCCAATGCATGAAAGTGAAAAGTGAAAGTGAAGTCACTCAGTCATGTCTGACTCTTAGCGACCCCATGGACTGCAGCCTACCAGGCTCCTCCATCCATGGGATTTTCCCGGCAAGAGTACTGAAGTGGGAAGCAGAGTAGCAGAAATTTACTGTCTCAGCATCTTAGCATCATTTCTTTTTCTAGTAACCACAGCCTACATCTTCTCGGGGTACCCCTTCTCTTTCCTTTTCTTGATTCTCATGGTTTAGGTAAGGCTGACATTCACTCCAGAGATGAGAACAGTACCCAGATCTAAACCATCCTCTTTGACTATGGTGTTTGTCTTGGTGTTGTCCAAACAATCCAAGTCAGGCCAGTGCCACACCTGCCCAGTGGCACAGCATTGGAAAAAAGGGAAATCTTTTTTTCCCCTGTGAATGAGAACCTGGGAGGATTAAGTCTGGAGTTGCTGGGGCCCACAAACTGGAGAGAACCTGTCTGAGAATGAAGCTGACACAGCAGACGGCAAGCAGAGGGAGGGAGACTACATCCTAATTTATAGTATTGAGGGCCTGAGGCTAGCAACTCCTAAACTCTTCAACATGCAGACTCCAAATTTCTTTTTTACATTAGCCGGTCTCACCTCCTACCCCTTACAACCAAAAATGTATTGACTAACATATGGTCGTCAGTGAAATGAAGGCACGATACAGAGTTTAAGATTGAATAACAGAATCCCCACACCCAGACAGTAGAAGTCTGCATAGAAGAGATCCTGAGGGCTGATTGTAAGCATGCTGTATCTTCGAGTGTGTGACAGGTGGCCAGTGAGAGGGCGTGTGAGTTCAGACTTCCAGGTAATATCTCTCTGAAGTTGTCTGTAAGAAAGCAAAGGCTGAAGGATCAGAGATTAACTGCCTCAGGATTCTTTCCATCTTCATACTCTTAAGTCCCTAGGCTAGGCTAGGCTAAGTCACTTCAGTCGTGTCCGACTCTGTGTGACCCCATAGACGGCAGCCCACCAGGCTCCCCCGTCCCTGGGATTCTCCAGGCAAGAACACTGGAGTGGGTTGCCATTTCCTTCTCCAATGCATGAAAGTGAAAAGTGAAAGTGAAGTCGCTCAGTCGTGTCTGACCCTCAGCGACCCCATGGACTGCAGCCTTCCAGGCTCCTCCATCCATGGGATTTTCCAGGCAAGAGTACTGGAGTGGGGTGCCATTGCCTTGTCCATCTTAAGTCCCTGGCATGCGGCAATCCATGGGATCACAAAGAGTCAGACAAACTGAGCGACTGAACAGTAACAACTCTAAGTCCCAGATAGTTTTCTCCTTATTGTTTATCATCTCGCCTGAACCTAGAGTCCCTGCAACCCTCACTTTGGGGGCAGAAACAAGTTGAATTGGAAGTTCAGCCCGGTCATTGCTGGAGGGTGCAAGTTAGATCCACTTTTTCATTCTCTCGTTGGTGCCAATTATCACTGCTCTTTCCCTGCATGCAACAATAATACCTGGTGTTGGTGTCCCGGTTTACATCCACCTGGAATTGAATCAGACGGTCTTTAAGATTTTGGGCTCGTTCACAGAGATCGTAATTTAGGGTCATGGTGTCAAGGCAGAACATGGCCAAAGGCACAGTTATGTGCATGGATGCAATTTCATTTCTCCGCTTTTTAATTCTATTGATCCTCTGTAGAAAAGAGTAGATTCAGTAGTTTAATTTGTCTTTAGCCTCTACGCATTTGCCCCTAGCCTCATCCCCAGCTAATACAGTGCTACTGGACTGTCTGTAACATGTAACCAACATATAAAAAAAATGTCAAGTGGCATCTCCTACCATCACAAAATCCTCGATTTCATGATTTTCTTTCAGGAATGCAGTGATGTCTTGTTCTGCCGTGTTATCCAATAAGTCATCATACTTTTTGTATACATTTAAGTATCTTCCATATTGAAGAGCAGAAAAACAAACATACAAATACAGGTTACCAAATTAGATTAGTCAGAGTGGCAAACAAAGAGATAATATAAAAACTAGTCCAAACTATGAAAGAAACACAACATGGCAAAAGGCACAGTGAACTGGGAATTCAGAACTTTGCCTTCAAATTCCAATTTTGCCACTTCTGAGCCACATGAACTTAGACAAAATATTTCTATTTTTCAAAGGTCAGTGTCCTTAATTTTAAGTGGAAACAACACCTCATTGGATTGTTGTAAAGCTATCAGATCAGATCAGATCAGTCGCTCAGTTGTGTCCGACTCTTTGTGACCCCATGAATCGCAGCACACCAGGCCTCCTTGTCCATCACCAACTCCCGGAGGTCACTCAGACTCATGACCATCGACTCAGTGATGCCATCCAGCCATCTCATCCTCTGTCGTCCCCTTCGAATCCTCCTGTCCCCAATCCCTCCCAGCATCAGAGTCTTCTCCAATGAGTCAACTCTTCGCATGAGGTGGCCAAAATACTGGAATTTCAGCTTTAGCATCATTCCTTCCAAAGAAATCCCAGGGCTGATCTCCTTCAGAATGGACTGGTTGGATCTCCTTGCAGTCCAAGGGACTCTCAAGAGTCTTCTCCAACACCACAGTTCAAAAGCATCAATTCTTCAGCGCTCAGCTTTCTTCACAGTCCAACTCTCACATCCATACATGACCACAGGAAAAACCATAACCTGGACTAGATGGACCTTTGTTGGCAAAGTAATGTCTCTGCTTTTGAATATGCTATCTAGGTTGGTCATAACTTTCCTTCCAAGGAGTAAGCGTCTTTTAATTTCATGGCTATAGTCACCATCTGCAGTGATTTTGGAGCCCAGAAAAATAAAGTCTGACACTGTTTCCACTGTTTCCCCACCTAGTTCCCATGAAGTGATGGGACCAGATGCCATGATCTTAGTTTTCTGAATGTTGAGCTTTAAGCCAACCTTTTCACTCTCCACTTTCACTTTCATCAAGAGGCTTTTGAGTTCCTCTTCACTTTCTGCCATAAGGGTGGTGTCATCTGCATATCTGAGGTTATTGATATTTCTCCCAGCAATCTTGATTCCAGCTTGTGTTTCTTCCAGTCCAGCATTTCTCATGATGTACTCTGCATATAAGTTAAATAAACAGGGTGACAATATACAGCCTTGACGTACTCCTTTTCCTGTTTGGAACCAGTCTGTTGTTTCATGTCCAGTTCTAACTGTTGCTTCCTGACCTGCATACAGATTTCTCAAGAGGAAGATCAGGTAGTCTGGTATTCCCATCTCTTTCAGAATTTTCAACAGTTTACTGTGATCCACACAGTCAAAGGCTTTGGCATAGTCAATAAAGCAGAAATAGATGTTTTTCTGGAACTCTCTTGCTTTTTCCATGATCCATCGGATGTTGGCAATTTGATCTCTGGTTCCTCTGCCTTTTCTAAAACCAGCTTGAACATCAGGAAGTTCACGGTTCACATATTGCTGAAGCCTGGCTTGGAGAATTTTGAGCATTACTTTACTAGTGTGTGAGATGAGTGCAATTGTGCGGTAGTTTGAGCATTCTTTGGCATTGCCTTTCTTTGGGATTGGAATGAAAACTGACCTTTTCCAGTCCTGTGGCCACTGCTGAGTTTTCCAAATTTGCTGGCATATTGAGTGAAGCACTTTCATAGCATCATCTTTCAGGATTTGGAATAGTTCAACTGGAATTCTATCACCTCCACTAGCTTTGTTCGTAGTGATGCTTTGTAAGGCCCACTTGACTTCACATTCCAGGATGTCTGGCTCTAGGTCAGTGATCACACCATCGTAAAGCTATAATATAAAGCAATTAATACTATCCCTAACATACGGTAAATGTGCAATAAATAATACTTCCTATTCCTCCTTCTAGTTCTAAAATTCTATGTCTACATTTTAAAATGAATATTCGGGAACTAATGAACCTAAAGTCTATTGAACATAATTCAGTTTCTCTCTATCTGTTGTCAGATGATGTAAAAATGGCTGGACAGATTTTCCCAAAATTGAAGGATGTTTTGTGATGCTCTGACTTAAAATATGTTTGAAATAAAATAAAGATGACACAGAGTAGGCAGAATTAACTTTGCAGAGCCCAGCGGTATACTTCCAAGAGTTGGCCAACACTTTAGAGACTGAAACTAAGATACAGAGAAGCTTCTGGAACTGTCAGTCCAGAAAAACAAACTATATGTATAAGAATAAACAGGGAAAACAGAGGTTTCTAATAGAAGATCCTAGGTTGAATTCATGAGGGCAGAGCTTCCAAATCTGAGGCCATGATTTTCAGAATAGACAAGCAGCTGTTCTCAACTGGAGGTGATTTTGTCCCCAGGGGACATTTGGCCATGTCTGAATATATTTTTGGTTGTCAAAAGTAGGGAGGGTCCTACTAACAGGAAGAAGCCAGGGATGTTGCTAAACACCCTATCATATAAAGGACAACCTCTCGTAATACAGAATTTTTTGGTCTAGTCTTTTTTGCTTCTCTTCCTTTTGTTCTCTTCTCTTGTGATTTGATGACTATCTTTAGGGTTGTTTTTGGATTGCATTTTCTTTTCTGTGTGCCTATCTATTGTAGATTTTTGATTTACAGTTTCCATGAGGTTTTGACATAACAACCTACACATATATACACACACACAAACTCACACAAGCCTGTTTTAAGTTGCTGGTATCTTAATTTCAAATGCATTTCCAATATCTTGTAGTTGAACTCTCCTCCTTTCACAATTGCTGATTTTGATATATTTGTTTGTGGATGATTTTCTTTCTTTATTGTATGTTTGCCTTTACTGGTGAGATTTCCCTTTTATAATTTTCTTTTTTCTATTTGTGGGCTTTTTGTTTTTGCCTAGAGAAGTTCCTTTAGTATTTGTTGTAAAGCTGATTTGGTGGTGCTGAATTCTCTTAGCTTTTGATTGTCTATAAAGCTTTTGAGGGATTGGGGGCAGGAGGAGAAGGGGACAACAGAGGATGAGATGGTTGGATGGCATCACTGACTCGATGGACATGAGTTTGAGTAAACTCCCGGAGTTGGTGATGGACAGGGAGGCTTGGCATGCTGTGATACATGGGTTGCAAAGAGTCGGACACAACTGAGTGACTGAACTGAACTGAAAGCTTTTGTTTTCTCTGTCAAGTCTGAATGAGAGCCTTGCTGCATAGAGTATTCTTGCTTGTAGGTTTTTCCTTTTTATCACTTTAAATATACTGTGTCACTCCTTTCTGGTCTGCAGAGTTTCTGCTGAAAAGTCAGCTGATAACCATATGGGGTTCCCTTGTATATTATTTGTTGCTTTTCCCTTGCTGCTTTTAATATATTCTATGCCCTTAATTTTTGTCAGTTTAATTAATATGTGTCTCAGCATGTTCCTTCTTGGGTTTATCCTGTATGGGCCTCTGTACTTCCTGGACTTGAGTGTTTCCTTTCATGTTAGGGAAGTTATTGGCTATTATCTCTTCAAATACCTTCCTATGTCCATTTTTCTCTCTCTTTTCCTTCCTGGACCACTATAATGTGAATGTTGGTGTGTTTAATGGTATGCCAGAGGTCTTTAAGGCAGTCCTTACTTCTTTTCATTCTTTTTCCTTTATTGTGTTCTGTGGCAGTGATTTCCACCAATCAATCTGTTTTCCAGCTCACTTACTCATTCTTCTGCTTCATTTACTCTGCTATTGATGCCTTCTAGGGATTTTTCATTTCAGTTACTGTATTTTTCATCTCTGTTTACTTGTTCTTTAAATCTTCTAGCTCTTTGCTAAACATTTCTTTTATCTTCTCAGTTTGTATATCCATTCTGTTTCTGAGATCTTGGATCATCTTCACTATCATTATTCTGAATTTTTTTTCTGGAAGATTGTCTAGCTCTACTTCATTTAGTTGTTCTTCTGGGGTTTTACCTTCTTTCTTTGTCTAGAATATATGCCATATAGAACATATGCCATCTCATTTTGTCAGACTTTCTGTGTTTGTGGTCTCTGTTCTGCAGGCTGAAGGACTATAGTTCTTCTTGCTTCTGGTGTCTGCCACCTGGTGAGTGAGGTTGGTCCAGGGGTTTTTCAAGGCTTCCTGGTAGGACTGGTGCTTGACCACTGGTTAAAATTCAGGAATTTCTAAATTCCAGAATCTATCTGGTGCCAAGGCTTTCAGATAATAGGGGTAACCTCTAATTTGAATTCTGGCTTTCCTATCTATTTGCTGTATAATGTCGGGAAAGTTATAGTTTCTTCATCTGCAAATGGGGATAAATAGTAATCCCTATGTAAGTAAGTATTGGCTACTTATTACGTATTGTTTCAGGTCTGTGGGAATAGGGATTATTTATTTGATGATAGGTAGGAACTCTAAACCAATGCCAAAATGGCTAAGTTACAACTAAACCAACTTACTTGCAGGGACCAACTTGATTTTTCTGAAATACCTCGAAAGTTTGATCCACAAAGTCAGAAACCAGTTTTTCATCAGCATTAACAGTTCCAAGTATCAGATTATATCCTTTCAACTCTGGGAACAGGATAGACTCCACCTAAAGAGTAGAAACCACTTTTAAATGTCATAAGACATCCACAAGATACAAGGAGGAATATGGCATCAAACTAAAATCTCTAGCAATGTACTCATTTCCAGGGACATCAGCTGCATTTCAACTCTATTTTTCCTCAGATGGTGCTGGAATCACTCCACTATTCCCTTTAATTTTATTCTCCCTCTTCTTCCTCTTACTGGATTACTCATGTTTCAAATTCCTACTCTTTAAACTTTCATTTCCTTAAAGTGTCCCCCTGGGCGCCCAGTGGATGTTAGGTTTCCCTGCTTAAAGCTCACACTCTATATTTATCCCTCTTGACACTCATCATAATTGTAATTAGGCATCACTGACTCGATGGATGCGAGTCTGAGTGACCTCCGGGAGCTGGTGATGGACAGGGAGGCCTGGCGTGCTGCGGTTCATGGGGTCGCAAAGAGTCGGACACGACTGAGCGACTGATCTGATCTGATCTGATCTGAATGTCTAATGAGCTGTTCTAGGTTTGTTCTGGGATATCGATGCCATAAAGGCCTGGATTGTATCTGACTTCTTCACTATGGTGAGAGACCTAATGAGCATGGCACATAGTAAGTGCTCAATAAACATTGTGTGACTAAATAAATATTACAGTGGTACTCCTTCCCCCTACCAAACACTTTTCCTCTCTAATGATAAGCTACTAGAACCATGCTTTCCAATTCAAACTCTTACTCTAGCTGACTATGTAACCTTAGGTAAGCTACTTTCTCTGGACTTTCATTTTCTCACCTGAAGAAAGGGAGAGAGATACTAGATTCTTCTCTCAGTTCAGGGGAAAAAGCTGTCTTTATGATCTGAGGCACAAAGTAAATTTTTCCTGAGAATTCAACTTTGTAACTTCTTAACGGCACTTGTGTACTTCTAAGAATGTTCTCAGTTGCACAGTTCATGCAGGCTACAAGTCCTCGTTGGGGGTCCCTTGCTTTCCACTGCCCTTTCTGCTAAGAAGGCTTCTGGTGATCTGTCTCAGAAAAGATTCTTCTGAATGCTTTACTGAGTTACATGGGTTATATGCAGTTGATGAGAATGCATCAATTTAGAAAGTGGCAAAAGCAAGTGCAACTGAACTTTCTCTCCCCTCTTTGGACAACCCAAAGGTTTTAAAACCAGTGAAGGAGCAACTTCTTTGCTGTAGCCATACTATAGACAGTGTTTGAAAGCAAGGATATGAATGAAATGGTTTAGGGCAGCATGACTGGAGTATTCAGGCAACGCAATAGATCACAGGTGAGCAGGATAAAAAGACTGCCTCTTGGAGGAAATCTTCAATTGAAAAATGACTTTAAATGTGGCTGATTTTCACTAGGGAGAACAAAATGGAGGTTCCTTAAACACTAAAAATTGAGTTACCTTATGATCTAGAAATCTTACTCATAAGAGATATATCCAGGGAAAAGTCTAATTCAAAAGGATCCATGCACTATGATGACCACAGCAACATTACTTATAATAGCCAAGCATGGGAACAACCTAAATGTCCACTGACAGATGAATGGATAAAGAAAATGTGGCATATATATATATGTGTATATACACATATATATATGTGTATATATATATACACACACACACATATGGCATATACACATATATGGCATACATACAAATATATACACACCCAGTGGACTATTACTCAGTCACAATAAAGAATGAAATAACGCCATTTGCAGCAACATGAATGGATCTAGACATTATCATACTAAGTAAAGTATTAATAACTCAGAAAGAGAAAGACAAACACCATATGATATCACTTATATGTAGAGTCTAAAATATGACATAAATGAACTTATTTACAAAACAGAAACAGGCTCACAGACATAGAAAACAAACTTACGGTTACCAAAGGGGAAAGGAGAGGGAGGGATAAATTTGAAATTTGGGATTAACAGATATACACTCAGTTCAGTTCAGTTCAATTCAGTTGCTCAGTCGTGTCCGACTCTTTGCGACCCCATGAATCGCAGCACGCCAGGCTACCCTTCTATCACCAACTCCTGGAGTTCACCCAAACCCACGTGCATCGAATTGGTGATGCCATCCAGCCATCTCATCCTCCGTCGTCCCCTTCTCCTCCTGCCCCCAATCCCTCCCAGCATCAGGGTCTTTTCCAATGATATACACTACTGTATATAAAATAGATAAACAACAAAAAGCCACGGTTTAGCACAGGAAACTATATTCAATATCTTGTAATATCCTCTAACGAAAAAGAATCTGAAAAAGCATATGCATATAAGTTGGACACAACTTAGCAACTGAACAACAATAATATATGTATATGTATAACTGAGGAGAAGGCAATGTCACCCCACTCCAGTACTCTTGCCTGGAAAATCCCATGGATGGAGAAGCCTGGTAGGCTGCAGTCCATGGGGTCGCTGAGGGTCGGACACAACTGAGCGACTTCCCTTTCACTTTTCACTTTCATGCAATGGAGAAGGAAATGGCAACCCACTCCAGTGTTCTTGCCTGGAGAATCCCAGGGACAAGGGAGCCTGGTGGGCTGCCATCTATGGGTTCGCACAGAGTCAGACACAACTGAAGTGACTTAGCATGTATAACTGAATCATTTTACTGTAAACATGAAATGTTGTAAATCAACTATATTTGAATTAAAAAAAAACACACCTTTAAAAAAGTGGCTGGCTCTCTTATACCCTGCAGAGCAGTCTGTAAAACTGAGCCAAGAACAACAGTGCTCTTTCCAGGTAATCATTGTTACTATCTGCTTATCTCCCTGGCTCTCTGATCCCAGACTTCTTGTCATCACCTTCAGTATTTTCTCTTGTATACTTCTCCAACTTTGGCATTTCTCTGGCCCTTTGAGTTAGAAAATTCTTCCATGAGGAGAGACTGACCCAAGCAATCTTATTTCACAATTGTGAAAGTAATGCACCAACTGCTAATGCTGTTTTAAATTTGAATTATTGCCATTTTATAAAATCCTTCCCTTATCTCATCCAGCTTTCTTTTATTTATGCCTCTTTTCATTTCAGTCAGTATTACAGGTTCATATTTTTCTCAACTTTTGGCTACAACGAATCTTTTCTAATATTTACTTTTGTTTCTTTAGTAACTTCCTCACAAATACACTTTTCTTTTGCACCTTGAGTACAGTTTTCAAACATCTCATGCTGATATTTTTTTCTAACTTTTAAAATTCATGTTTATATATAAGGCAGGACTGAGAGGAGATAGGGTACTGTCCACCTGTTGCTGTTCTCAGGTATTCTTCTTAGATATTCAATCTGAAGGGTTATTCTTTTAAAATGTCACTAGCCAGATCAGAGACAATACAGCATGAGGGGTTCAGGGAGGGACACTGTGCCCTGGGCATCTTTAGACAGAGAACTCAGATCCTGGGCTGCTTTTTCTTAGTCTAGAAGTCAGTCTATTCATCAGCATTTACTTGGGTCTGGCTTTCAAACCTGGTACAAACTGTGACCTATGACTGTGTCTTCTTGGCATTACAATTCATTAAATCTACTACCAGCTGCTGCTGGGCTGTCTTGCAGCAGCAGCCACATAAGCCCTGGGCTCTCCCAACACAGCTGCTTGTAAACATTGCTGATCAACAGCAGTGAAGGGGAATTTGAGTGGTGTGTACTTTATCTGTCTCCAAGCCCCACACTTATCCTTCCAAATTACAGGGTCTTCTCTTTCATTTCCTTCCTAGGGATATTGATTGTAGGAGAGCTGCCCACACTTCTTCCCTCTCTGCACACCCAGTTTTCCTGTTAGTCTGACTCGGCTGGGTTAAAACCCTCAATTTAGAGTTCTCTGGTGAAACCAACTGGAACATGCAGCTTCACATGCTTTCCTAAAAACTCCAACTCTAATCATGAGATCTTAGAACCCTCTAAGTACAGAACTGTAAAAAGAAGCGTGCTTAAGGGTACCTGAGCATCATACATGGGGAGGGAGGCAGAGTGGGAGGCAGAGGTGAGGTAGGTAGAAACATCTCACAAGTCCCTTCCCTACGTGGGGCTGGACACTGGCCTCTCGCCACATCAACCACCCAGAAGGAGACACAGATTATGCAAAAGAGTCACACTCATGTGGGTGATCCTGCCCAGTTCTAAAAGTCTGCTAATGACTGAGATCTGATTAGTAAAGTGACCCTGGAAAGGAAACTTAGAAAAAGGTTTCCTTTTCTAAGTTCCCTAGGCCAGGAAGGGAAGGTTTAATCTCTCCCCTAGAAGTTAAACAAACTAATAAACAAACAAACATATTGAGCTTCAAGAACTAAATGAGATACATAGTCTTATGAAACTTCTTGGCAAACTGCATAGCAACTGATCCATCATGAATTATTAATCTAAGATGGATATGGCTTGGGACACATCTGCCCTTTTGAGATTGGCATAATGCAGGTAACTCTGCTTGCTCACAAAGTAGATTTCAGTGTCTTTGTTAATGGGATGCATGGAAATTTCTTTAAGGCCCAAATTCTCTTTTGGGGGGTCAAGAGGGTGTACTAAGGCTACATCTCCCATCAGATCAGATCAGTCGCTCAGTCGTGTCCGACTCTTTGCGACCCCATGAACCGCAGCACGCCAGGCCTCCCTGTCCATCACCAACTCCCGGAGTTCACCCAGACTCACGTCCATTGAGTCAGTGATGCCATCCAGCCATCTCATCCTCTGTCGTCCCCTTCTCCTCTTGTCCCCAATCCCTCCCAGCATCAGAGTCTTCTCCAATGAGTCAACTCTTCGCATGAGGTGGCCAAAATACTGGAGTTTCAGCTTTAGCATCATTCCTTCCAAAGAAATCCCAGGGCTGATCTCCTTCAGAATGGACTGGTTGGATCTCCTTGCAGTCTAAGGGACTCTCAAGAGTCTTCTCCAACACCACAGTTCAAAAGCATCAATTCTTCGGTGCTCAGCCTTCTTCACAGTCCAGCTCTCACATCCAGACATGACCACAGGAAAAACCATAGCCTTGACTAGGCGTACCTTTGTCGGCAAGTAATGTCTCTGCTTTTGAATATGCTATCTAGGTTGGTCATAACTTTCCTTCCAAGGAGTAAGCGTCTTTTAATTTCATGGCTGCAGTCACCATCTGCAGTGATTTTGGAGCCCAGAAAAATAAAGTCTGACACTGTTTCCACTGTTTCCCCATCTATTTCCCATGAAGTGATGGGACCAGATGCCATGATCTTAGTTTTCTGAATGTTGAGCTTTAAGCCAACCTTTTCACTCTCCACTTTCACTTTCATCAAGAGGCTTTTGAGTTCCTCTTCACTTTCTGCCATAAGGGTGGTGTCATCTGCATATCTGAGGCAATTGATATTTCTCCCAGCAATCTTGTTTCCAACTTGTGTTTCTTCCAGTCCAGCGTTTCTCATGATGTACTCTGCATAGAAGTTAAATAAACAGGGTGACAATATACAGCCTTGACATACTCCTTTTCCTATTTGGAACCAGTCTGTTGTTCCATGTCCAGTTCTAACTGTTGCTTCCTGACCTGCATACAAATTTCTCAAGAGGCAGATCAGGTGGTCTGGTATTCCCATGTCTTTCAGAATTTTCCACAGTTTATTGTGATCCACACAGTCAAAGGCTTTGGCATAGTCAATAAAGCAGAAATAGATGTTTTTTTGGAACTCGCTTGCTTTTTCCATGATCCAGTGGATGTTGGCAATTTGATCTCTGGTTCCTCTGCCTTTTCGAAAACCAGCTTGAACATCAGGAAGTTCACGGTTCACATATTGCTGAAGCCTGGCTTAGAGGATTTTGAGCATTACTTTACTAGCGTGTGAGATGAGTGCAATTGTGTGGAGTTTGGGCATTCTTTGGCATTGCCTTTCTTTGGGATTGGGATGAAAACTGACCTTTTCCAATCTTGTGGCCACTGCTGAGTTTTCCAAACTTGCTGGCATATTGAGTGAAGCACTTTCACAGCATCCTCTTTCAGGATTTGGAATAGCTCAACTGGAATTCCATCACCTCCACTTCTTCTCCTCTTCTCCTCTTTTTCTCCCTCCTCCTCTTCTCTTTTTTTTTTTTTTTTTTTTTTTTCCTTCTTTTCTTTTCTTTTTTTTTTTTTTTTTTTTTTTTTTTTTTTCTTTTTTTTTTTTTCTTTTTTTTTTTTTTTTTTTTTCTTTTCTTTCATTTTTTTTTTTTTTTCTTTTTTTCTTTTCTTTTTTTTTCTTTTCCTTTTTTTTTTTTTTTTTTTCCCCCCCCCCCCTATTTTTTTTTTTTTTTTTTTTTTTTTTTTGGGGGGGGTTTTTTTCCCTTTCTCCTCTTTCAAAACTTAATTCAAAACTACTAACAATCTGCCCTTAAACCTATTCCTCACTCCCACTGTATACTCATAAGGGATTTGATTTAGGTCATACCTGAATGGTCTAGTGGTTTTCCCTACTTTCTTCCATTTAAGTCTGAATTTGGCAATAAGGAGTTCATGGTCTGAGCCACAGTCAGCTCCTGGTCTTGTTTTTGCTGATTGTATAGAGCTTCTCCATCTTTGGCTGCAAAGAATATAATCGATCTGATTTCAGTGTTGACCATCTGGTGATGTCCATGTATAGAGTCTTCTCTTGTGTTGTTGGAAGAGGGTGTTTGTTATGACCAGTGCATTTACTTGGCAAAACTCCATTAGTCTTTGCCCTGCTTCATTCCTTATTCCAAGGCCAAATTTGCCTGTTACTCCAGTTTCTTGACTTCCTACTTTTGCATTCCAGTCCCCTATAATGAAAAGGATATCTTTTTTGGGTGTTAGTTCTAAAAGGTCTTGTAGGTCTTCATAGAACCATTCAACTTCAGCTTCTTCAGCATTATTGGTTGGGGCATAGACTTGGATTACTGTGACATTGAATGGTTTGCCTTGGAAACGAACAGAGATCATTCTGTCGTTTTTGAGACTGCATCCAAGTACTACATTTCGGACTCTTTTGTTGACCATGATGGCCACTCCATTTCTTCTGAGGGATTCCTGCCCGCAGTAGTAGATATAATGGTCATCTGAGTTAAATTCACCCATTCCAGTCCATTTCAGTTCGCTGATTCCTAGAGTGTCAACATTCACTCTGGCCATCTCTTGCTTGACCACTTCCAATTTGCCTTGATTCACGGACCTGACATTCCAGGTTCCTATGCAATATTACTCTTTACAGCATCGGACCTTGCTTCTATGACCAGACACATCCACAGCTGGGTATTCTTTTTGCTTTGGCTCCATCCCTTCATTTTTTCTGGAGTTATTTCTCTATTGATCTCCAGTAGCATATTGGGCCCCTACTGACCTGGGGAGTTTCTCTTTCAGTATCCTATCATTTTGCCTTTTCATATTGTTCATGGGGTTCAACCCTACTTTGCACAAGCAGCCATTTAAACATAACTTTTATTCAATATGTAAATACAAATACAAACAAATAATTGAGTACTATACCTTGGGAATCCCTTCAGAGTTCTTAATAATTTCCAAGAAAGAGTTACGTATTAATTCCCAGCAGTCATCAAAAGATGGATTAAAGATAATAACTGGCTCGTTGACTTCAAGCTTGATCATAATCAGCTGAGGTATAAAGAACTCCATTTCTTGGTAGGGCTCCTCAAAATCATTTCCATCCTTCAGGAGACATAAGATATGGTGATTATTATAAGATGGAACCTTTTAGAATCAAAGGAGTGACTTATACCTGTTCAAGGCACTACATGGGCACCAGAAAAGGAAAGGAAAGGTACCATGCACTGCTCATATTTAAAATAAGGGCTAAGTATGGCTTAGCTCCCCTGAGTTCACCCTCTCCCCCTTCTTCAAAGTATGTTTACATTGCTTAGAAATTATTTTATCAGTACTTCCAAATCCTCCCCATCTGTTAAAATTCCAAACAAAATCTCCTTTGGGAAGCCTCCCTGTTCCCCATCAAGAAATCATCTTCCACCTCTGAACTTCCTTATTTCTACTTCCGTGTGGTATTTTATCTTTCTCTCATAAGATTTACATGCACAGGATCTGTGCATTTACATGTATGAACCATCTATGTCCTCCAAAATATCCAGGATAGCTTTTAGTACATCATAAGACCAGGTGGCACAAGGGGTAAAGAACCCGCCTATCAATGCAGGAGACATAGCAGACACAGGTTTGATCCCTGGGTCAGGAAGATCCCCTGGAGGAGGAAATGGCAACCCACTTCAGAATTCTTGCCTGGAGAATCCCATGGACAGAGGAACCTGGCAGGCTACAGTCCACAGTGTCACAAAGAGTCAAACATGACTGAAGTGACTTAGCATACTTGCACAAGGGCTCAATAAAAATTTGTTGACTGAATCCAAAATATAAGAGTTTATCTGTACATCCCACATGGAGTTGCTAATTAGCATATAATATATTTTAGACACTCAAAATGTCAACCTTTCTGCAGTAGAAACACTGATATGGAAGTTTAATGAAGTGAAAGTCACTCAGTAGTGTCCAACTCTTTGTGATCCCATGGACGATACAGTTCATGGAATTCTCCAGGTCAGAATACTGGAGTGGGTAGCCTATCCTTTCTTCAGGGGATCTTCCTGACCCAGGAATCGAACCAGGGTCTCCTGCATTGTAGGCAGATTCTTTACCAGCTGAGCTACCAGAGAAGCTGTAGCTCAGATGATAAAGAACTGATGTGGAGACATTTCTAATTCCTAACACAGGCTAGTAACACAAGATACCTTTCATAAAAGGCATCAGATCAGATCAGATCAGTCGCTCAGTCGTGTCCGACTCTTTGCGACCCCATGAACTGCATAGCGCCTAATAAAATTGGCATGAGACAGTTGTAAAGTATTTGCTCAAATAGTTGATTCTAAAGATTCAATTTAGAATTTAGAAATTCTAGATTTGTCTAAGGATTATTGATAAGCATTAGGTGAATGTCTACTATGTATCAAATACCCATACATTTCTTTCTTTAAGATATATGCAAATTTTAGTTTTCCCTTTGTTTGGAATTTTAGAGTGAAACTTGGTTGAGTTTGAGTCTCTTCTGCTTAGCCAAATAGATGATTACAATGATATTTATAGATTAGTCCACCATAGAATACTAACGGTGCAGTCTAAATTTGACAGTACTGGTTCTATATTTTTTGATTAAAAGGTCAACTGTTCATTTTTACTTTATTTGGCAAAATGCTTAGAACTTAACCTTTTCTAACCAGACAATTTTAAATTTTATCACTCTTTTTAAATTAAAATGGCACATAGTATAAAATACAAAAACAATCTTCCTTGATTTCCCATGTTATCTAAATTTAAGGGAGTCTATGATGCTTTGAAAACCATCACAGTATTTTAATCTTAGTGCTTTAGTTTTTATCTAGACTTCACTTAGGTAGTCATGAAAGAAGTTATTAATTAGGTCAATGAAGTCTTTTGTTTTTAGAGATACCAATTCCAAAACAAAAGAAAAAAAATCCAGTATCTGCAATGAACATGCACACTTCCTAAATAGCAAGCCAAAAGACTGATAACAAACATTTTTCAATCCCTTTTTTTAAACAGAGAGGATGAAAAAGTGACCATTCGTCTACAGTAGGAGGTGGACATTCCATTTTATTCACTCTTTCTTTCAAGTAATTTCTCTAGTTCTGTAGATTTTTACTATATAGAAGTAGGTAATTATCTTGGGAAAACTTGGCATGTATTTAAATGAATCATTTTTATAAACTAATAATCACCACATATGTGTTCAAGTCAAGAATTTTACTTTTTGGCCTGGCTTACAGCTGAGGACCTTACATGGTTAAATACTGAGTCTTGATTCCACTCCAAAGAGTCTACTGCTGATCCCCTACATACCTTGTGTATCATGAAGAAGGAAACGAGGTCCTTAAGAGAGTTAATGACCAACTCCCTGAGCTGGAGGGACATGAAAGATGCAACGGAAGCAAAATACTCTTCAATGTTACGAGAGGAGTCATAGTCACTCTTGGGAGCAAAATGGATCCACTGCTCCTTCCGGGAGACAAATAGCTGGGCACAGGTGGGGATCCATCTGTAAAGAAAACAGGGCATCTGACTGAGATTCCCTTCCAAGTTCCAAGATGTCCTCTCAGCCACTCCCAACTCTCCACCACAAGGCAGATGGCTCCTTTCCCACTAAGCAGCTCCGCAAGTTGGTACTCTCATATCCCTGACCACTTCACCTGCCATCACCCCTTTCTGGGGAAGAAAGTAATAAGATTTGGATTGAGAGACTGTTTTCCCATTTAGCAATACCCAAATGGACAATCCTGCTGAAAGATGAAGGTGTCTATAGTTTATTATATTCCAAGACTGGGGTAAAAGGGTATAAGGAACTGAAATGTTCTGTCCAATTTCTCTCCCTGGCAGATGTCTGTTTTCTGACGGAAACTTTACAGGGGAAAGGAAAAAGGAGAAAAGGAAGAAAACTTGGGAGGAGAAACTCCAGGGTGGTGGTGGCTGATCAGAAGTTGAGAGCAGAAATTAGAAAACCAAAAGAAGAAATGGATGCCTCACTTTTCCTATTATCCTATTCCCCCAATTTCTAATTCCCAACAGGAACTACTGGCATTTGCATCTTATCAAGTCCTTTTTCTGACGGCTAGAAGAGTATTACTCTAACAATCAGGGAAGTACTGGTAATAGTCATAGTTGTAGAGGTAATAATTACATTTAAGAGCTGCTGCTGCTGCTGCTAAGTCGCTTCAGTCGTGTCTGACTCTGTGCGACCCCACAGACAGCAGCCCACCAGGCTCTGCCATCCCTGGGATTCTCCAGGCAAGAACACTGGAGTGGGTCGCCATTTCCTTCTCCATTGCGTGAAAGTGAAAAGTGAAAGTGAAGTCGCTCAGTCGCGGCTGACTCCTAGCGACCCCATATGCCAGCTATTGCATAAATACTTTCTCTGCTAATAAAAACGGCTTAGTAGATATTATCACCATCATTTCACATAAGTGAATTTCTCTGGCTCTGGACACAGTCCTGTATGCATTTACAAAGGAAAAAAGAATTAAGTGACTAAAAACTCCCATCCCTGGAAATTTACAGGTGTCTATCTGGGCCATCTGAATACAAGTCATTCAAATGCATTATCCTTCCCTGGTGGCTCAGATGGTAAAGAATCTGCCTGTAATGCAGGAGACTCAGGTTCAATCCCTGGGTTGGGAAGATCTCCTGGAGAAGGAAACGACAACCCACTCCAGTATTCTTGCCTGGAGAATCACATGGACAGAGAAGCCTGGCAGGCTACAGTACACAGGGTCGCAAAAAGTTGGACACGACTAAGTGACTACCACTGTGTGTAACCCAGCAAGGCCTAAAGGATTTCAGAGGGAGGGAATGGAAGTGCTCAACAAGCAATGGTAATGAGGAAGCTTTAAAAGGGCAAAGGAAGACTAGGAGTGAGGGTCAAAGAGCAGTGTATGTGAGGAGGCACAGAGGCTCCCAGGGATGGAAATGTGGAAGGATGAGGATAGAGGACGGTGTCAGAGAGAAGTCAGCAAAATCTCTGCACCGCCGCCCCCAACCCCCCAACCCCCGCCCGCCGCCCCCCCCCCCCCCCCCCCCCGCCAGGCTGGAGACCAGCTTTCACTTCAGAGAACTTTTGATTTGTATGACACTGTGACACAGCGCCATTCCGAGGCCAGATACTGACTTGTTGAGAAGAATTTGGCGTGCTTCCATGCAGTGGTTCTGAATGACATCCTGATATTCATGAGGCTGCAGAGGTAATTTTCCCGCCAGTAATTCTGCTGTTCGAACAAACCTGAGGTCTCTAAATCTGCCAAAAGAGAGGGCAAAACATCCTAAGGCAAGAAGATGCTTAATAAAAAATTTTGTATGACAGATTCAGAGGAAATATATTTTCATTTTTCACTGAGAGGAGATTTAAGCAGATTAAAACTAATTGTATCTGAAAAACCTGAGAGTCAGAGGAGGGAGTGGATAGTCCACAAGAACTCTTGCAAGGAGTAGAGAAACTCAGGAGCTGTTAGTGAGCTTTCCTATGTGTCCATCTCTGGGCAGCCCATTGGGAGTGGGATTTTGACACTGACTTGGAATTTGGCTGACTAGGAACTAGGATATGACAAGTCAAAGCTCTTTCCAATACAGAGTAAGACAGGTGAAGATACAAGAGGACAGGGCAAGCAAAGCATCACCTTCATGATCAAGTGGGTTCTACGCAGTCCTCAGTGTGGCCCCTTGGTGAGCTACTCAAGACAAATTGGAGGACCACTTTGATCTGGACCCCAAAACCCTATAGACCTGCCTCTGACAGCTGGGAGGCTCGCCAAGACACCCACAGCATTCCTGGGATACTGCCTTACACAGTGCAGGAACTCAGTAAATATTTGTTAAATGCCCTCCTGCCCTCTCTGATGATCTTATTTTCTCCTATTTCTCTCAGGTTAATGGAGGTGCTGCCCTTTACCACACTCCTCAGGGTCCTTTTTTAAAAAAAAAAAAAATTTTAGCTCACAGGGCCAGCATTTCTCTGCCTGACACCTATTCATTCATTTATTAATCACTCTTTGAAACCATCAGTGTCTACAACTTGCCCAACCAGATCTCTGCTCGCTTTCTTAGCTTGCTCCAGTTCTCGCTTCTCATTTTCACCATCCACTGTAATGACCCACTAGGCACTTTCCCTCATACTCCTAAAATCCTACAGCCTACATTTCTATTCTTTTTTTGATGGAGGTGATAGTCTTCGTCTTGTCTGGCCAGTCACAAAGCACTGCTGGGGAGGACAGAATTCGAGGACCTCACTCTCCATATACATTTGATATCCAACCTTAGCATGGCCCTGGTCACCATCTGATAATTATGTCACTCATCTTTAGTTCAATTGTAATAAACTTCCCACATTGGCCAGAAAAATCTATTCTTTGTTCAGACAAAGACCCTCATTCTGGCCCCTAAACCCTTCCCTTCACTGATCATTTGGTGACCTCTTAACATGTTTAAAGCTAAATATTACAGGTCACATAAGAACATTTCTCCATAGCATTTCCTTAACAAATCTTTCTCATTGCTAATTTTTGGTTCAGCTGACAAAAACCTAAATGATTTTGGTTCACTCTTGTACAGTCAATTGATACAGCCAATATGGAAGACAGTGTGGAGAGTTCTTAAAAAACAAGGAATAAAACCAACATACAACCCAGAAATACCCCTTCTAGATATATACCATGAAGAAAGCAAAACTGAAAAAGACATGTGTATTCCAAGAGGATGTAGACATGAATTTAACTTGATCATATAAAGAAAATGACAAATTATTAAATGTATAGCTTTTACTATAAGAAGGATTCTTTATCACTTGCTTTTTTTCTAATCTAGTCCTTCTTTATAATTATTTATTTTTAATTGATTGCTTTACAATATTGGTTTGATTTCTGCCATATGTCAACATGAATTAACCATAAGTGTACATATGTCCCCTCCCTCTTGAATCTCCCTCCCACCTCCTGCACTTTCCTACCCTTCTGGGTTATTACAGAGCCCACTATAAGCTCTATTCACTGCAGCTCTATTTACAATAGCTAGGACATGGAGGCAACCTAGATGTCCATCGACAGATGAACGGATAAAGAAGCTGTGGTACATACATACAATGGAATACTACTCAGCCATAAAAAGGAATGCATTTGAGTCAGTTCTAATGAGGTGGATGAACCTAGAGCCTATTATACAGAGTGAAGCAAGTCAGAAAGAGAAAAACAAATATTGCCTATTAACAGATGGCATCACTGACTCGATGGATGTGAGTCTGAGTGACCTCCGGGAGTTGGTGATGAACAGGGAGGCCTGGCGTGCTGTGGTTCATGGGGTCGCAAAGAGTCGGACACGACTGAGTGACTGATCTGATCTGATCTGATGGAATCTAGAAAGATGGTGCTGATGAACCTATCTGCAGAACAGAAAAAGCGTTGGACACGACTGAGCGACTGAACTGAACTGAAATGAATGGAGGTGCAGACATAGAAAAGAGACTTATGGACGGGGTGGGGAAGGAGGAGAGGGTGAGATGAATGGAGAGAGTGGCATGGGAGCATATACACTGCTGCTGCTGCTGCGGAGTCACTGCAGTCGTGTCCGACTCTGTGTGACCCTATGGACTGCAGCCTGCCAGGTTCCTCTGTCCATCCATGGGGACTCTCCAGGCAGTTATGCTGAAGCAGGTTGCCATGCCCTCCTCCAGGGGATCTTCCAGACCCAGGGATTGAAGCCAGGTCTCCTCCACTGCAGTGGACTCTTTACTGTCTGAGTCACCAGAGAAGCCCAAATGTATACTCTAACATATGTAAGTAGACAGCCAGTGGACATTTGCTGTATGACTCAGGGAACTCAAACGGGGCTCTGTAATAACCTAGAGGGGTGGAAAATGGAAAGAGGTAGAAGAGAGATTGAAGAGGGAGGGGACATATGAACACCTATGGTTAATTCATGTTGATGTATGACAGAAATCAAGCCATATTGTAAAGCAATCAACTAAAAATAAATAAATATAAAGAAGAAGGAATAGATTAGGAAAAGAGCAAGTGATAAGAATTCTTTATAGTAAAAGCTAATAATAATTTGTCATTTTCTTTATGTGATCAAATTAAATTCATGTGTACATTCTCTTGGCACTGAACTTCTGGCAATTTTATCAGCCTTGTGGCTGACTTTCTTGTTAATTTCTAGGTTAATTTATTTTTTGAGGCCATAAACATGCTTCTACTTAAAGCGGAACTTATTGAACAACTATTGTATGCCAAGCACTGTTCTAAGTACTTCACCCAACAATTCCATTTTGCATATGAAGAAATAAGGGTCCAGAGAGATTAACTTCCCCAAAACACACAGTTCATCAGGCACAGAGAAAGAATGAGAACCTAGGCTGGTTAGTTTCAGAGCCTACTCTATCTATACATTATTACTTTTCTATAAATTATTATTACATACTTCTGCTTCATTAGAAAACTACTTTTTTCTCATGTCCTGACTAGCCCCTCTAATGCTTTTGCAAACTGAATTCAAAGAAAGGAATGTGCTTATTTCTTATGATTGATGGGCTCTATCTGAGGTTGACTCTACCTAAAATTACTTTTAAAATACAGGTAAGCAAGCTGTGGTACATATACACAAGAGCAGAAGTCGGAGCCAAAAGAGAGAAGTACAATTACTATTTAAAATACAGGTAAAACTAAGAATTACTGAAAGGGGGGATGAGGGGAATAAAAAAAAAAAAAATTAATTATTCAAACTAATCACTGTATGTTACAATTTGTTCATATTAGATGTTTGTAATGTTTCTAAAAAAGTATTAAAATAAATAAATAAATAAAATACAGTAAAATAAGAATAAAAACAATTATCCAAGTAACAAGGCTCCCCAAAGATGAAACATATACAAAGCTATAGATCCTCCTCAAACAAAATATTTGAGCTACTGATTAAGTTTAACCAATCACAATCACAAACACACATATCTGCCTCCAATTTTTCTAATTAAAAACCCACATGGTAGTAGCACATCATTTCATTAACCTGACCTTTTGGTGAACTCTGGTAGCTCATTCTCCCACCAGGATTCACACTTATTCTTGAGGGGCTCAAAAAAAAAAATCAGTCTTTATTATTCCCAGTGCAATTGATTAATGGATTAAAAAAATGTGGTATAACAATAAAATGGAATATTATTCAGCCATAAAAAGAAATGAAGTACTGATAATGCTTCAATATGGATGAATCTTGAAAACATGAATCTTGCTAACTTAATGCAGCCAGACATGAAAGGTCACATATTGTATGATTCCATTTATGTAAAATATTGAGAACAGGTAAATCCGTGGAGACAGGAAGCAGATTAATGTTCTGCCAGGGACTGAGTGGAAGGGAGAAGTGGGGTAACTACTTATGACTACAGAGTTTCTTTAGGGGGATAATGAAAACATTCCCAATAAATTCAGCAAAGTTGTACAAATGTGTTAGTATACTCAAAATTGCTGTATCGTACACTTCAAGAGGGTGAATTTTAAAGTATGTGAATAACATCTTAATTTAGAAAAATGAAAGACAAAAAGTGACTCCTGCCTCCTCTGAACTTCTACAATATCTGTGGCCAATTTAGTCACTGATAAATATAAGTGAGGCTATTGTATGCTAACTCTGCACTGGCCCTGAATTACATAAAAGAAGTAGCTTAAAAAACCAAAAATAGATTGTTATATGATCCACCAATCCTACTCCTGGGCATATATTCATACAAAAACTATAATTTGAAAAGATATATGCACCAGGACTTCCCTGGTGGCTCAAATAGTAAAGATTCTGCCTGCAGTGTGGAAGACCTGGGTTAGATTCCTGGGTCTAGAAGATCCCCTGGAGAAGGGCATGGCAGCCCACTCCAGTATTCTTGCCTGGAGAATCTCCACGGACAGAGGAATCTAGTGGGCTATAGTCCATGTGGTCACACAGAGTTGGACACGACTGAAGGACTAAACAGCAGCAGCAAGAGCCACTTTATTCATGGCAGCACTATTTACAACTGCTGAGACAGGGAGACAACCTAAATGTCCATTGAGGGATGAACGGTGAAGAAGATGTGGTACATATACACAAGGAAATATGACTCAGCCAGAAAAAAGAATGAAATAATACCTTAACAACATGGATAGACCTAGAGATTATACTAAATGATGTAAGTCAGGAAGAAAAAGATGAATACCACCTAATACCACTTGTATGTGGATTCTAAAATATGATACAAATGAACTTATCTATAAAGCAGCAACAGACTCACAGACCTAGACAACAGGCTTGTGATTGTCAAGGAGGAGGGAGCACAGGAGAGGAGCAGAATGGGAGTTTGGGTTAGTGGAAACTGACTAGTATAGACACAATAGTATATATACAATAGGTAAACAACAAATTAGTATATATAGAATAGATAAACAAGGTCCTCCACTATATTCAATATCCTGTAATAAACCATAATGGAAAAGAACACGAAAAAGAATGTATGTATACAATCACTTTGCTGTATAGCAAAAATTAACATAACATTGTAAATCAACTATACTTCAACTAAACAAATTTTAAAAAAAGAATTGGGAAAGGAAAAGAAACAAGAAGACTCAAGCCCCACAATCCCATACATTGCATAGGCTATAGAAGAGTCAAACTAATAAAGATACAATTATAATTCAGTATTATAGACTTCATAATGGAGGTCTAATTAACACCTACTGGATACTTGTATTAGGCATTGTTCTAAGTACTCTAAATTATTTATCCCTCCTACCAGCGCTATGAAGTAGGAAGTCTTATCCCAAATTTAGAGATAAGGATGTTACTTATGAAGCAGCAGAGTTAGAGGTGGACCCGATCAAGCTGGCCCCATGTGAGTGCTCTTAACCAATATGTTCCAGGGCCTACACATGGGCAATGGGTGCTGTGGAGGCACAGAGGAGGGCCACTTAGCTCTGCACAGAGAGTTATCCCTTACCATATGCAACCTGGGTCTAGGATTTCCATCATTTTACTTCAAGGGCAAGGCTACTCCAACATAAGATGATCTCTTACATGTGGAAGCTTATAATAAGGAAAGGGGAAAAAAGGGACAGGAGGCACTTCTTACTCTGAAAACCACAGCTGCTTCAGGCTGAGCATCATGGGGTTCACTGTGTGCAGGTGCTCTTCGTTCCACTTCTTGGCATTCCTGTAGACACTGTGCCAGGGCACAGGGGCCCGGATCACTCTTTGAGGAAATGCTCGGGGGATGCTCTGAATGAAGAGTCTTTTCCTCTCCATGGGGTCCATGAGGATGTAATCAACTATAACCAAGAGAGCAAACGCTTGTCATTAATCAGGGGCCTTGAGCTTTCAACACTTAGAAGGTAAACAAGCTTCTGTCTATTTACACCTGGAAATGTTCCCTCATTTACAAGGTCATTGGTAATCCCCTGGGTACAACTTAACTGAATAGGTTTCACCCTGTTGGTATGTGAGACATTTTGGGGGAAGAGGAATATAACTTCAGAGTCTGGAGCACTTAGAATCTGGAGTTTAGTCCTATTAGGATATCTAACATCCTGCATATCAATGAACTAGTATTTGCTGAAACCTCATTATGACACAGCACACCAACATAGCTACATAAAAAAAATAAACACAATACATGACACCAGATACCTATGAATGGAAATTTAGAAATTTCACATGATATGGACGGGCAAAAGCCTCATAGAGGAAGTAACATTTAAGCTGGGTCATAGAAAATGAGTAGGATTTTGTCTGACAGGATAAGTGCAGTTTCATGATTTTTGTATAATATGCTCAAGAAGCTGTGAGTCATGTTGTGGTGGAAATATCAGGTATAAGCAGTAGAGTTCAAGGTGATAAGACTGGAGAAGTAGGTTGAGGCTGAAATTTGAAGGGCTTTAGATGTTTAATCTTAAAAGTCTGATTCTAGCCTATAGCAGACAAGGAACCATTACACTGACATCACTAGAAGATTGATTAGGAAATTTTTAAAAACCCATTAATTTAGTAAGTATAGCTGTTTTCCAGATAAATGGGAAGGTGGAGAACTAATATGATCACCTCTCCCCTTTGATGTGTTTCTCACATTATTCTCATATTATTATGGGCTTCCCTGGTAGCTCAGCGCTCAGCTAGTAAGAATCCACCTTCAATGCAGGAGATCTGGGTTTGATCTCTGGGTTGGGAAGATCCCCTGAAGAAGGGAAAGGCTACCCACTCTAGTATTCTGGCCTGGAGAACTTCATGGACTGTATAGACTGTGGAGTCGCAAGGAGTCGGACACAACTGAGAGACTTTCACTTTCACTTTTCATATTGCTCACCATCATCAAACATTTCGCAATGACCTACTGTGTGCACAAGACATGCAGCTAAACATGAAAGGGAGTGAGGACTGATGATATATCAGCAAATGTTTAATAAGGGAGCTGAGACCCATGAGAAAGACAAGACCTGTGTTAAAGGCCATAGAGAAACAATGGCACAGGAGAAGTTCCAAAATGGTACAAGCTGAAAGTAGAAGCGAGAAGTGCTATGAATGCAGAAGATGGAGTGATCACTGAGGGTTGCAGAGATCAAAATACTTGAGGGAAGAGGTCTTGAGCTACATATTAAATGTCTGTGGGTCCCCGCTACTTATGCTGTTGCCCAGGGTGAGTAGCACCTGCATCACCCGGGAGTTAGTTGGAGGTGAAGAATCGTGGGCCCCTCCCAAACTCTACTGAATCAGAATCTGCTCTTTAATAAGATCCTTAGGTTGCACAGATGCACACTGAAGTGTGATAAGTACTGGTATGGACATGAGCGATGGTGGCAGTGTGGGGAAGCAACTGAATGAAAAGTTACACAATGGTTTTGGCATTTTTCTGAGAAAACAGAGAGAAGAACTGACAGTGAAAGGAAAGAAGGTGCCCTCCACATAGGAACCCTGCCCCATTTATGCACAGCCTTACCAATGCTTTTCATGAGGCTGCTGTAATAGTCAGTTTCCTTCTCCTCCACAAGGGCAGCCATCAGGGGTTCCAGGAAAGGACTTGTCAGCAGCGTGTTTGAAATCAGCTTTGAAATCCGAACCATCACTTTGTCCTCCTCAGGGGCAATCATGTCTTTTCGGATTCCACTGGTCAAATAGTAGTAGTATCTCTTCCATAAACAAACCACCAGCAACAAAATGATCATAATCAATTGGCTACCTGTGCCCACTTGCCCACACCCATCAGCTGCCAAAGTACCCTGTTCATACAGCACTGATCTCCATCCTTCACTCACTTCTTGGTCCATGACATCACACCCACTGTAATAAATTGTTGGTGAGTATTCCCCATGGCTCTGGAGGAGTCAACCAAAGCCAGGGAGATCTCAGTGCTGTATAAGGAACGATTTCTCAAATGCCATGCAAACAGGAGCAGTGGAAAGAGGACTAAGCCCTGGGGATGGAGATAATATATCTGGTGAGCTTTAAGAAGAGGAATGACAAGCTCCTCAAATGGACTCAAGTCACCCTCCTTCACAACAAGGACCCTATATGAAGAAAGTACTTGATCCTATGGCTTATGGGAAAACCCCTAAGTCTGAGTGAGACTTATGATAGTTATTCTAATTCAACCATGGGACTTTTGAGTTTAGAAAAGCAACACAAACACATGAACTGAACAAACAGGCCCAGTGTGACCTGGTGACATTAGGAAGTTTGGTTTATTGAGGGCTTGCCTCTAAGCTGCTAGACGGCTGAATGGCTCTAGAAATGAATAATTTCAGAGAAAAGAGAAGCACAAAGTATACGAAAGGGTTTGAAATAGGCTTTGACCTTCTGTGCCAATTGTCTGTGGTCAGAAAAGGCTGAACTTGCATCTCTCCAACCTTAATAAAGGACAAACTTCCAAAGTTCTCTCATTATAAGAACTGCCTGGGGTGAGGAGAGAGACTCCTCTTAAAATGCAGATTCACAGGCCCCTCCCTCCTAGGGCATTTAGGATATGTTAACAAGAACCCCAGGCAATTTCTTATTTTCAGGCAAGTTTGAGAAATGTTGTTCTGTGCTCTGCACAGAATGTTAGTGTCAGCCAGACTGGTCTGAATTCTAGTTTTGCCTCTTACTGACTGTATAACTTGGAGCAAGTTGATTAAACAGTCCCCACCCCAATTTCCACAACTGGACAACAGGAATAATCATAGTCCCCAGGTCCTGAATGGGGTCAAGCATCTAGAGGGTTTAGTATGGAATTTTGCTAATAGCACATTCTCAGTCTCTATTAGTTTTTATGGTTAATCATTTTACACTATGGAGAAGGCAATGGCACCCCACTCCAGTACTCTTGCCTGGAAAATCCCACGGACGGAGGAGCCTGGTAGGCTGCAGTCCATGGGGTCGCTAAGAGTCAGCCATGACTGAGTGACCTCACTTTCTCTTTTCCCTTTCATGCATTGGAGAAGGAAATGGCAACCCACTCCAGTGTTCTTGCTTGGAGAATCCCAGGAACGGGGAGGCCTGGTGGGCTGCCGTCTATGGGGTCACACAGAGTCGGACACGACTGAAGTGACTTAGCATAGCATTTTACACTATAAATTCAAAAGCTCTTTGCTCTAAAGCTTTGCAGTTCTTTCAAGTTAGGGGTTAGAGGCTCAAAAGTCCATCTGGGACCAAGCTGGTAATGTTAATAACTGAAAGTTGGCTGGACATAATAATAAAGAATTGTTGAGACTGACAAACCAGAGAATGTATTTCTTTTCTAAAGGAGGTAGCTATTGTTCAGTTTCAAGTATATTAATTTTTTCAAGAGAGGTGAGAAATCTAAGCTTATGTGAGATTTCTTTCATTTCCCAAACACATCTGTAGGCCATATTTAACTTATGGTCAGGCTGCTGGATAAAATACAGGATGCATTGGAATATACTAAAAAGTATTCATTGATTATCTGAAATTCAAACTGGGGGCCATGTTTTTTGTTTTGTTTTTCAAAATCTGGCAACCCCAGCCTATGTTCTATGCAGCCATTTTGCAACCTATGTTCTAAGAGGACCTGAAGGCATCAGTGTCTAAGACTTACTAAAGCAGAAGACTCGCGCATGCACACCTTCATTCAGTAGTCTGCATGGGGTCTGGACTTCAGTATCTTTATTTATTAAAAAAATAATTTAATTGGAGGCTAATTACTTTACAATATTGTGGTGGTTTTTGCCATACAGTGACATGAACCAGCCACAGGTGTACCCATGTCCCCTCATCCTGAAACCCCCTCCCCCAAGCCCTCCTCACCCCATCCCTCTGGGTTGTCCCAGGGCACCAGCTTCAGGAGTGCCCTGCTTCATGCATCGGACTTGCACTGGTCATCTATTTTACATATGGTAATATACATGCTTCAGTGCTATTCTCTCCTATCGTCCCACCTTTGCCTTCTCCCACATAGTCCAAAAGTCTCTTCTATACATCTGTGTCTTTTTTGCTGTTTTTGCCTATAGGGTTGTCACTGTCATCTATCTAAATTCCATATATATGTGTTAATATACTGTATTGGTGTTTCTCTTTCTAACTTACTTCACCTTGAATAGCCATAGCAATGCTGAGAAAGAAGGGAAATCAACCTGCCTATCTTTGGACTTCAGTATTTTTAAAACATTCCTCAGATGACTACTGCTTTTCTCCAGTTTAGAATCACTCAGAAGTCAAGAGTAATACCTAGCAAATTGAGAGAAAGGAGGAAATAAGAATGTACCTCCAGGTCTGATTCAGATGGTTTGGTTTCTTTACTTTCTATTTCCCTCTCCTGCTGTAACATCACATCAATCTGTTCTTCTGGACTCATTGGTCTGCTTCCTGGGAAAGTCAAAGATGTCACAACCTCCTTCTTCATAGGTAAGGAGGTTGAGGCTGACTTCATCCTGAAAAGTAGACACAGCTTAGTATTGGTTCCATGAACACTTCATACTTCATAAGTTTGTAAGCACTGGTTTTGCTTAGCTAGCTAATTTATTTTTATTTAGAGCCTTAATAAATTGGATTAAGAGTATTGGTGGGAAAAAACATAAGTAACTAGGTGTCCAGGAATGCTTTAAAGTCAAGAAGCAGAGTACGGCTTTCATGAGACCATAACCTTCAGTTCATTCTCCTCCTCCTCCTATGTCACTTCAGTCATGTCCAGCTCTGTGTGATCCCATAGACGGCAGCCCACCAGGCTCCGCTGTCCCTGGGATTCTCCAGGCAAGAATACTGGAGTGGGTTGCCATTTCCTTCTCCAGTGCATGAAAGTGAAAAGTGAAAGTGAAGTCGGTCAGTCATGTCTGACTCTTAGCGACCCCATGGACTGCAGCCTACCAGGCTCCTCCATCCATGGGATTTTCCAGGCAAGAGTACTGGAGTGGGGTGCCATCGCCTTCTCCGTCAGTTCATTCTAGTGTCCTGTGCCCATAGAAACACCTTACCCAGTGACATCCTCTTTATCTTTGGGGGAGAACTTCATTTTCTTCTTGTTAGGCTCTGATGAGCTTTTATTTGCTAGAACAGTGGAGAAGAAAGATATTAGTGATGGGCAGTGACCTTGGGCCATCTTCTGCCCACAGGGATGCAAGTCTCAGGGCAGTCCAGAAGAACACTAAGAGGGGAGGACTTGGTGTGGTGGGATGAAGCAAGTGATGCAGACCTTGGACCACTAATTACCTGTGTGACTCTGAAGAAGTGACCATCACTCCAAGCCTCAGCTTCCTCAACTGTGAAATGGGCATGAGCATACCTTCTGTTCTCTCATACACTGGACAAATATTAATATATCCTCAATTCACCCCCCAATCCTATGTGCTCTATTTTTTAAACATTAGGTGTATTATTGCTAAATATTGTTCTTTAAATAGATTCAGACTTTTAAGCTATTTATTTTAAAGGAAATATTACATGAGTATCACAAATAAAAAACCAGTGTCTTTTTCAATAAATATAATTATTGCAAATAGAAAAAATGATGTAATTTGCAACAAATAGAAGGCATTGCAATAAATATCATTTGTGATAAATAAATCTAATAAATAGAATATAAAACTTTACTACCGGGACTTCCCTGGTGGCCTAGTGGTTGAGAATCGGACTTCCAATGTAAGGAATTTGGGTTCGATCCTTGCTTGGGGAACTAAGATCCCACATGCTGAGGGGCAACTAAGTCCATGTGTTGTAACTACTGATCCTGCACACTCTAGGGCCTACATGCCACAACTAAAGAGAAGCCCACACCCAGCAACAAAGAGCCTGCACACAACAACAAAAGATCCCTGATGCCACAACTAAGACTTGACACAGCCAAAAATAAATAATAAATATTTTAAAAATAAAATGTATATACATACAAAATGTATATATATATATAAAATATACATATATCCATCACTCCACTGCTGCTACTGCTACTGCTGCTAAGCCGCTTCAGTCGTGTCCGACTCTGTGGGACCCCATAGACAGCAGCCTACCAGGCTCTGCCATCCCTGGGATTCTCTAGGCAAGAACACTGGAGTGGGTTGCCATTTCCTCCTCCACTGCGTCAAAGTGAAAAGTGAAAGTGAAGTCGCTCAGTCGTGGCCAACTCGTAGCGACCCCATGGACTGCAGCCTACCAGGCTCCTCCGTCCATGGGATTTTCTAGGCAAGAGTACTGGAGTGGGGTGCCATTGCCATCACTCCACTACTAAACCTTAACTGGATACTTGCTTAAGAGTCTAGTCTAAGAAATTAACATATAATCTTAGACATGTCGTATACATACTACTAGGAAATTGATATTTAGAGAGAATCAGAGGATTGAAGACTCTTAATCAAGATGTATTCTGAGTTCATACTTTGATTTCCTCAATCTACTTCAAATATCAATCCTAAAGGAAATCAACCCTGAATATAAACTGGAAGGACTGATGCTGAAGCTAAGCTCCAATACTCTGGCCACGTGATGTAAGGAACTGACTCACTGGAAAATACCCTGATGCTTGGAAAGACTGAAGGCAAAAGGAGAAGGGGCAGCAGAGGATGAGATAGTTGAATGGCATCATTGACTCATGATTTTGAGTAAACTCTAGGAGATAGTGAAGGACAGGGAAGCCTGGTATGCTACAGTTCAGGGTCGCAAAGAGAAGAACATGACTTAGCAACTGAACAACAACAACTACAAATATAACAATAACAAAAAATTCTTTAAAATTAAAAAGACAATGCATTTGTTCAAAAAGAAGCTCTTCTGTATGAACTTAAACACAGTGTGAAGTAAAAATCTTAAACTTGGCTTCTGGCACCAAAAGCAGGCAGAAATAATTAGGTGATTGATACCTGGGGGAATAATGAAATCCAAAACACACCATGATTGTGGGGACTGAAGCTAGGTTCACAGTATAAAGCCATGGCTGCCCTACCCATGAAGACAGGCTGAAAAGCCAGCAACACTGTCATGCAGATAAAGCACCTGCATTCTCAATCCACACAGTGGCCACAAATAGCAAAGAAAGGCTAGTATTAACTAGGCCAAGCCTAACGAAACCTCAGGGAGCAGATCTACAACATCCCTAAAACAGCACCTTAGGAGGGAAGTTCTAAGCCATCAGTAATAAGATCTGGTACTAATTTGGGGTCCTAAGATGCGAGATGAAGGCACAAGGAAGAAAGGCAAGATTTTAAAAGGTATGTCAAAAGAGTACACTGTTTGAGTACATTTATATGTGTGAACAACCAAAACTAATTTATGGTAACAGAAATCAGAAAGGGGGCAGGATGGTACTGGGGAGAGGAAGGAACTGATGGAAAGGAACACAAGAGAACTTCCTCTAGTAATGGAAATGCCCTACATCTTATCTGGGTGGTGGCTATATACAAATGTGTTATAAACAACTGACAAAACTCACTGAACTGAACACTAAGATCTGTGCATTTTATTGTGTGAGAATTAAACAACAAATGGGAAATTCATGTAGCAAGAAGGGGAAAAGCTCTCAACACAAGCCTGCAAACTAAAATCCCATAACACATGAGAAAAACCAATTTAAGAAAGATAGCAAATAAACTCAACAACTGAGGGAAATATTTACAAAATGGAAATAATATAGCAACACTAATATTGCTTCAAAATAAATGTTTAAGATCCTCCAAGTGATACTGAAAATGTTATGTCCATGAAAGTAGAATAAGAAACTGGCCAGGGTGGTGGCACTCATAAGTAAAACCAATTAAGGAATCTGAAAATGAAAGACAGTGTTATTAAAATAAAAAAAAAAAATTTGTTATACAGGATAAACTCAAGACTGAACAGAGTTGAAGAGCAAATTAGTGAGTTGGAAGATATATTTGATGAATTCACCTAGAAACAGCACAGAAAGAATAAAGAAAAACATGAAAATGAGTTTGAGACAGCAGGCAGATCTCCAACATATCTCTAACAAAAACTACAGATGGATATCCTTAAGCAGACATATGTGTACCCAGTGGGACTAAACAAATTAATACACAAAAAGTACTATGGTACCTTTGGCCACCAAGATGGTCACCAAGGACCCCCACTTTGTGGAATCGTGCCCTTGTATAGTCCTCTTGAGTATGGGCAGGACTTAGCAACTGGACTCTAACACAGAGAAAATGGCAAAAAACATAGGATGTCACATTCAAAATTAAGCTCCCAAAAGATGGTGGTTTCTATCTCACTGGTTCTCTATCTCATTTCCTCCAAGGGAAACTAGGAGTCATGTTGTGAGTTGCCCTGTGGATAGGCCCATTTGCTAAGAAACCGATGTCTATGGCCAACAGGAAGTGGGGGAGGTGAGTAAGCTTGGGAGAGGATCCTTCCTTGGTTGCCTTTAGATGACTGTGCCCTTGGATACCTTGACTGTACACTTGTGAGAGACTCTGAGCCAGTTAAGCCATGCCCAGATTCTTGACAGAAACTATAAGATAACAAATGGAACTTATTTTAAATTATTGAGTTTGGGAGTAATTTGTTATGCAGCAGGCAACAAGCTGGATTTAGAAAAGTCAGAGGAACCAGAAATCAAATTGCCAACATCCATTTAATCATCGAAAAAGCAAGAGAGTTCCAGAAAAACATCTACTTCTGCTTTATTGACTATGCCAAAGCCTTTGACCATATGCATCACAACAAACTGTGGAAAATTCTTAAAGAGATGGGAATACCAGACCACCTGACCTGCCTCCTGAGAAACCTGTATGTAGGTCAAGAAGCAACAGTTAAAACTGGACATGGAAAAACAGACTGGTTCCAAATCAGGAAAGGAGTCAAGGCTGTATATTGTCACCCTGCTTATTTAACTTATATGCAGAGTACATCATGCAAAATGCTGGGCTGGACGAAGCACAAGCTGGAATCAAGATTGCCAGGAAAGATATAAATAACCTCAGTTATGCAGATGACACCACCTTTATGGCAGAAAGTGAAGAAGAACTAAAGACCTGATGAAAGTAAAAAAAGAGAATAAAAAAGTTGGCTTAAAACCCAACATTCAGAAAACTAACATAATGGCATCCAGTCCCAACACTTCATGGTAAATAGATGGGGAAACAATGGAAACAGTGACAGATTTTATTTTGCTAGGCTCCAAAATCACTGCAGATGGTGACTGTAGCTATGAAATTAAAAGACACTTGGCTCCTTGGAAAAAAAGCTATGACCAACCTAGACAGCATTATTAAAAAGCAGAGACATTACTTTGCCAACAGAGGTCTGTCTAGTCAAAGCTATGGCTTTCCCAGTAGTCACTTATGGATGTGAGAGCTGGACTATAAAGAAAGCTGAGTGTTGAAAAATTGATGCTTTTGAACTGTGGAGTTGGAGAAGACTCTTGCGAGTCCCTTGGACTGCAAGGAGATCAAGCCAGTTAATCCTAAAGGAGATCAGTCCTGAATATTCATTGGAAGAACTGATGCTGAAGAGGAAACTCCAATACTTTGGCCACCTGATGCGAAGAACTGACTCATCTGAAGAGCCCCTGCCTGATACTGGGAAAGATTGAAGGCAGGAGAAGAAGGGGACGACAGAGGATGAGATGATTGGAGGTTAGATGGTATCATCGACTCAATGGACATGAGTTTGAGCAGGCTCCAGGAGTTGGTGATGGACAGGGAGGCCTGGTATGCTACCATCCATGGGGTTGCAAAGAGTCAGAATGACTGAGCAACTGAACTGAACTGAACTGAGCAGTCAACAAGAAGCTTGGTGTATGTTAAATATAATGCTAGCCTTTACAATCATTCCCATTTCATAATGAGGAAACTGAGGCTTCATGAGGTTACCCAAAGTTGTCTATAGTAAAGGTGGAGCCAGGACTAGAGCCCAGGATTAGAAATCTCCCAAAGCCCCATTCTAAGAGGGTATGACACACTGCAGGAAATACCTGACGGCAGCCCCTGGACGATCTTTTCCCTGGGGACATTGATGGTGACGGGCTGGTAGACTTTCAGCAGGTCCTTCAGCTTCAGGTCCCGAGCTGTCAAGGAGTAGTTGTTGGCAATGGAATCACTGGGTCCACAGTGGTGCTGCTGCTCTTTGAAGGGTGCAGCCAGGGTCCATGACGTGCGTTGCATCAAGGGGGGATAAAAGCTGTGCGACATGACTGTCTACAAGGGGAGAAATGCAGAGTGAGTCATGTGAGGGACATCACGCAGGGAGCCTGGGCTCCTCTCAGCCAGGCTCCACTCACACTGAGACTCATGGCATCCCACATGCCTAACATTCTGCACACTGAGTGCAAATACTTTCGGAATGGACACCAATTTTACCTCTCTGACCACCGTAAGCATGCTTTCTGATGGCAAGGATAACAGCTAATTTTCAACATGCAGTAAATTTGTGATCAGGTTATTTACATTTATTGTCTTTATTGTTATGTACATGGCTATGAGGTAGAAATAATTGTTCTCATTTTATAGTTGAATATGCAGAAGTTCAGAGAATTTAAATAATGCCACAGGTAACTGAGAAGGCCAGATTTGTGCTACTACACAGCTCTTTTTCCCATTGTGCTATAGCCTCTTCCAGTGGCAGAAATGACTGGGGCCTCTAATCCTACCTGTCAAGCCTGTTTGACCCTCAACTGTTACCAGCAGAAGAGTAGCAGCCAGGTGAACGTACCTTATAGAGTTCAGATGGTTCTTCGTTAGCAGAAGCAGGCAGAGGGGGCAACTCTGGCCGCATCTGCGAGTGGCTCATGTGATGTATGGAGTCACTTTTGGGGATCTGTGGGAAACAAATACGAAGCCACTCTTTAGGAATTAGGAAAGATTTCCAAGCCTCTGAGGTGCATAATGAGTAAAAAGTTCCTCAGAAAAGGATTTAGGCAAAAAGTTCTGCCATAAAGCACCCTTCTTCCCACTATCCATTGGTTTCAATTCTTAAGAGTTCATGTCTCTTCTCTAGCATCTCCTCATGGCTACCCTTCTATGAGCAAATTCATGTATTTTTTTCCCCCAGGAAGAACCCAAATCTGAGGCCACTCCCAACTTCCCTACCCTGGCTTGTAATTAAAGGGGTTGACTTAAAAAAAAAAAAATTGACTCTTGCATTTCACAGTGGCAAAATTCCAAACAGAAATTTGCTTATGCAGTGGTATAAATAATTCTGTGCTTCCTGTGAAAAAGAAAGGATATATTTAGAGTGTGGGTGTTTGAGTCCACCATTCCATTCAGGGAGTGTGTTCTTGGGAGTGAGCCTCAGACAGAGGTGAACCTGTGGCTCCCATGGGCACGCACAGTTTCCAGGGCTTCTTCACCTCAGAGCTGATTTCAAGGGTTGAGAGGTGCCCTGTGTTTCTTTCCTACACCCAAGCCCTAGAAGCAAGACAACTACTTCATCTGGGGCTGTGTCAGAGGAAAACCTCTGGGCTGGATTTACTGAGAGATGCTGCTATACAGTACTTTAAAGGTAGTTTAAAGAGATCTGCCAGTGCAATGTTGGCTCTGTGGTTTTTCATCTTAGGCAATGACTGTGGACTGAACTCGTGTGTAAGATGAGACATTATTAGATTTGATTTATTTGGGTCAGCAAATTAAGTCATGCAGGGTAACTGGCAGAAGGTAGACACGTAGGGGGTAAATGAGTCAGATGTTAGTCATCCCCATGCCCCAACCAATTCCTCACTGATGACTCAACCTCATAAAATAATAACATTAACAATAATAACATCTGCCATTATTCCAAATATTATATGCCAGGCATGTATGAGATTTTTTATATCCAGTTCTAGCTGAAACTAAGGTTCATAGGGGATAGGTAGGACATTTTGTTGTTGTTGCTGTTGTTCAGTCACTAAGTCACATCTGACTCTGCAACCCCATGGACTATATAGCATACCAAGTCTCCCTGTCCCTCACCATCCCCTGGAGTTCACCCAAGTTCATGTGAATTAGTGATGTTATCCAACCATCTCATCCTCTGCCATTCTCTTCTCCTTTTGCCTTCAATCTTTCCCAGCATCAGGGACTTTTCCAATGAGTCTGCTCTTTGCATCAGGTGGCCAAAGTATTGGTGCTTCAGCATCAGTCCTTCCAATGAGTATTCAGGGTTGATTTCCTTTAGGATTGACTGGCTTGATGTCCTTGCTGTCCAAGGGACTCTCAAGAGTCTTCTCCAGCACAATTCGAAAGCATCAATTCTTCTGTGCTCAGCCTTCTTTACTGTCCAATTCTCACATCAGTCCATGACTACTAGAAAGACCAGAGCTTTGACTATATGGACCTATGTCAGCAAAGTGATGTCTTTGCTTTTTAATATGCTGTCTAGGTTTGTCAAAGCTTTCCTTCCGAGAAGCAAGCGTCTTCTAATTTCATGGCTGCAGAGATCGTCGACAGTGATTTTGGAGCCCAAGAAGAAAAAAAAATCTGTCTCTGCTTTCACTTTTTCCTCTTCTGTTTGCCATGGAGTGATGGGACCCTAAGGTAAGGTAAGACATACTAGCCATGAAGAGGTGCTTTTAAATACACACTACTTTGCATCCAAACACATGGAAAATGGCAATTGTTTTGAGAATGTGTTGTTTTTAAAATTAAATAAAAACTTGCAAACTCTTAAAAAATGCATACTGAGCCTGGGAATTTAAAAAAATATAAAAGGTTCACTGATCTAATGGCCTAATTCAGTGGTTTCAAAAATTATGGTGCATCAGACCCATTAACAGAATCAGGCTGCTCAGGCTCCACCTTAAACAAGATGACCTTATTGTTCTGCTTAGAGAACTTGCTTTGTTGATTTAAATCACTGTGTCTGTCTCTCTGCTCTTGACCTCAGTTTCAAGGATCTAAGAATCAACCAACCACAACCAAGAGCCTGCTCTTTCACTACTGAAGTTAGTATCAAGATCTGCACTTAAGAGGTGAATAAAATGAAAAAATTCAGCATCAACCTGAAAGGAATCTGGTCATCCAAGGTAGATTTCGGCAATAGTATTTTTTGGGAAATGAAATCGTTCATGATTTCCTTCAAGAGTTCAGATGTACAACATATACTGATTGCTAAGTTAGGGCTACCTGAATTTTGGCAAGCAAGAAGGTTTTATGGTCTGTGGTAATATTTCCCTTGGCCTAGCTTTTAAATCTGTTTCAAATAAAAGTCTTTATTAAAAAACAATAAACAAAACCAGATTTTGGACATCTTAAGTTACAAGAGAGGGAACGAGTAGTTAAACCAAAAAATGCTGACCTTTTGCAGTTGAGGAGAATATTAACATTATTCAGGAGGGGTTTTGGCATTTATGCTTCTGTTTATGGTTAGGACAAACCTGATTCCAGCCCTCAGACATTTTGGAAAGTTACTAGCAAAGCGGGCAGAATATAGCCCTAGTGGACATAACTGGCTCTACTCTAATTTCAGTCCATGTCGTACAGTGTCCAGCACATGTGTCCAGGCCAGAGCACGTGATACAGGTCTGGCTAATTAGAATACTCTGTCCTCCAGACACTATGATTGGTTCAGGGATAGACATGTCACCCAAGGTGGGCTGATCACATTCCTGACACTTTTGCTAGAGCCATTGGGAAAGAGGTAGTCTAAACAGCCATCTTTGGTTTATGTGAAAAAAATAAAAGCCTTCCTGAGGCTAAAACCATCATAAAGCAGAACAACAGAATGAGAAAGACTCTCAGTGACATCATCTGGACCCCAGGAACCAACTTGGGCTTCTCGGTTACTTAAGCCCATAGATTCCTTTTTGGATTTGAGTCAGACATATTTATGTCCCTCTATATTTAGAGTTGGTCAGCCAAGAGATACACACAGAGGCAGCTGAGTCATCATAGAAGGAGAAAAGCCATTCTTGGGAGAATAAAGAAAGTGCTGGTGCTAAGTAGCTTTCAGTCATGTCCAACTCTTTTCGACCCCATGGACTGTAGCCTACCAGGCTCCACTGTCCATGGGATTCTCCAGACGAGAATACTGGAGCGGAAGCAAAACAACATTTTGAAAGAAAGCAAACTAACACTGAGCATTTTGCAGAACATAATGGAGAGAAGCAGAACCTCTGAAAAACAAATTAAACTTTGAGCTGGTTCACAGGCTCAGATTAAGACTTATACATATAGAACTGTAAAAACCATGATAGCAGAAAACAGCTCAGTTCATGGAACAGGAATACATGGGGCACACACAAGATCAGCAGATCTAGAAGTCAATTCACAGAACAGAAAGGGTTTTCTTAAACATACTCAGTTAAGAACTCTCTGTGGCCCCTTCAAGGTGAAAGAGCTGGAGATCTGCAAGACCTACCTGGCTACCCAGAACAGTTTGTTAAAAATATTAATGCTTAAGTGTTCTCTCTGGACACCTCAATATATGGCAACTTAATGGATCTTAGCTTTTCTACCAGGATTCTGGCACTTAGATTGGGTAGAACTGTTCCTTTCAGGTGCCTTGTTTCTAACTGTACATGATGTTTGCAAGTCTTTCATGGAAACAGTTCTGAAATGCTCACTTGAGGACCTGGGACAGCATCACTAGGATCTTAGTTAAAAATACAGATTGCAGGGCTCTACTTCAGACCTTCTGAATCAGAATCTTTGGGAGTGAGGGCAAATCTCCATATTTTCAAGAGACTCCCCAGTATATTCTTACGTACATCCAGTGTTGGGAACTGTTGGATGGAATATATGGTCTAATGGCCTTGGAAAGGAAGGGAAAGAAAGGTGTCTATTCCTGAAATTTTCTCAACAAAACCTGAAGATGTCCAAAAGCCTAATGCATCACAAAGCATAATTCAAGGACACAACAACAAAAAATTAATTCCCTACATGCTGAAAATAGTACAGGTATAAAGAAAGCTGAGTGCCGAAGAATTGATGCTTTTGAACTGTGGTGTTGCAGAAGACTCTTGAGAGTCCCCTGGATTGCAAGTAGATCCAACCAGTCCATCCTCAAGGAAACCCGTCCTGAATATTCATTGGAAGGATTGATGTTGAGGCTGAAATTCCAATACTTTGGCCACTTGATGCGAAAAACTGACTCATTTGAAAAGACCCTGATGCTTGGAAAGATTGAAGGCGGGAGAAGAAGGGGACAACAGAGGATGAGGTGGTTAGATGGCATCACAGATGCAACAGACACGAGTATGAGTCAACTCCAGGAGTTGGTGATGGACAGGGAAGCCTGCCGTGCTGCAGTCCATGGAGTTGCAGAGTCGGACACAACTGAGCGACTGAACTGAACTGAATGAAAAAAGAAACACACTTTAAAATTCATGCCTACCTTCTGAGATGAGCAATCCGTGTCATTCATGTTGTCCATTCTAATTGGACCTATTTAAAAAAGGAACAAGCTCTCTCAGTTTCTTCCTCTTTTATCAGTGGTTCTGAGATTCACACTTCCTTATAGCATAATGGGGATGTCACAGATGATGGAACTTTACAGATGTTCTGAAAGCTCTGTTCACAGGGCTGCCTCTCTGAGGTCACAGACTTCAGCCCACTGAGCAGCTTCTTGGTAGAAGAGGAGAGAAAGGAAGGCTGGAGAATGAATGAGCCAGTTCTGCTGGCTCTGTACTGTGGCTTCCTGCAAAGGCCACACTTCCCTTCCGCTGAGTGGCCCTTCTCTTGGAACTTTTCCAGGAACACACTGAGTTCACAGTAGATGAAAATCTGAAGCAGAGTTACACACTAAACAGAGAAGAGGGAGGAAGCAACTCACCAGACTATCTCTCTGGGGCCTGAATTCTTCTTTTCTCCTCCTCTCAGGTTATTTTAACACTGGAGGAGCTTGTATCCAGGTCCTGGAGCCAGTCACAAGGCTTCAGCGTCTGTTGCCAGGGAAGGAGGGGCCTCTGCTGTGCCCAGATACAAGACTGGGCTTGACTCAGCTCTGTGTCCAGGTCTCTCCCTTTGCTGGAGGCCATCTGGGCAGCAAGAAGTTTTGGTGACAGAAAGGAGAGGGGGAAGGTGTTTAGCAATGATCCAGGTGGTAAGAGGCAATTAGAGGCTGTGCCTTTGGAGGAGTCTAAAAGCACACAGAAAACTGAAAGTTGCTCAGTTGTGTCTGGCTCTTTGCAACCCCATGGACTATACAGTTCCTGGAATTCTCCAGGCCAGAATACTGGAGTGGGTAGCTCTTCCCTTCTCTAGGGGATCTTCCCAACCCAGGGATCAAACCCAGGTCTCCCACATTGCAGGGGGATTCTTTACCAGCTGAGCCACAAGGGAAGCCCAAGGCACACAGAGTGGAGGTTAAATTCTTGGGTCCTAGAGTCATACAGGTCTGGGTTCAGATTCTGCCCTTCCCATTAATTAGCTATGTGGCTTGAGTAAACTGCTTGATCTCTCCAAGTGTCCTTTATAGTATAAAATGCCAATAATGTGACAACCTACCTCATAGGTGGGTTTGAGAGTTTAATGAGATAATGCCTGTAAAGCAATTTGCACATAGCAGAAGGATGACCAACTTGTCCCAGTTTCCTGGGAACTCCCTTAGTCCTGGGCAGACTGGGACAGTTTGGTCACTCAACACAGTAGGCAGTCTGTAAATGTGGCTAAACATCATTCTCATGATAAACACAGAAACACATATATGCTCACACATGAAAGTTATGATTAACTGCTACACCATTTAATCCCTGGATTGGGAAGATCCCCTGGAAGAGGGCATGGAAACCCACTTCAGTATTCTTGCCTGGAGAATCCCCACGGACAGAGGAGCCTGGTGGGCTACAGTCCCTGGTTCAAAAGGGTCAGATATGACTGAACAACCAAGCACAGCACACAGACATTCAAACCACATTTTAAGTGGTCACTTTCAAAATTCTTTTAAAATCAAATTCGATTTACTGAGCTCTTTTTGGGAGACATGCTTCTATATATGTTTTTTCATTCAATTTCCCCCCAAATTCCATGATGTTGCCATTTTATGGTTGATGAAACAAAGACTGAGAAAGATATATAACTTATCCAAGTTGCCATGACTCGCAAGTAGTGCTGACACAATTTGAACCCTGTCCTTATGACTCCAGAGTTCAGTGTTCTTTTCATAAAGCGCCTGCCCAGAACACAAACATTTCTAGATCTTACGATGAGCATTATATAGTAACAAAGTACTTCTACTTCTCCTTCTTACTTCTTCCTCAAAGTTTGGCTTTCCATACTTAGAAAATAACCCTTGAGGCTCCTCATTCCTTACACTTGCATTCTCTACCAAAAAGTATACATAACAGCTTCAAATAGTGTTTAGAATAAATGAGCAGTGACAGGGTTTGAGACTTTAGACAGAAATAGGGTTATTACTAGGTCTCCTATAATAGGATATGAAACCCCATGTCTCACAAAAAAAAAAAACCCAGCAGCTGTAACCCAACAAAGTAAAGTACTTTAGAAAGGACCTGGTAGGGCACCCATGAACCCCATGACCTTCTGGATGCGTAGAGAACATGCCTCCTTCTGAAATTTTGTGTGCGTTAAAGCTTTAATTCTATGTATATACAAAAACATCAAAGTAATAATCATAGCTTTCATTTCTTGATTCTATATCAGCTGCTGGCACTGTGGTAAGCACTTAATGAGCATCATGTTTCCAAATCTTCTCAACAATTTGAGAAAAGTGAAAGTGAAGTCGCTCAGTTGTGTCCGACTCTTTGTGATCCCATGGACTATGACTCCATGACCCACCAGGCTCCTCCATCATGGGATTCTCCAGGCAAGAATACTGGAGTGGGTTGCCATTTCCTTCTCCAGGGGATCTTCCGGACCCAGGGATCAAACCTAGGTCTCCCGCATTGCAGGCAGATGCTTTAACCTCTGAGCCACTAGAGCAGACCCCAACAATTTGAGAAGATAAATACAATTATCCCAAGTTTTATAACTGAGGAAACTGAGAAACAGGGAGGTTAAGTAATTTGCCCATAGCCACTCAGCTAGGTCAATGGCAAAGTCGGAACTTGATTATGGTATCTGCTCCATGGTTTTAACCAGAAGCCTGTAGTCTGAAGAAAGATAGAAAATAAATAAAATATCTGCCAAAGAGAATGAAAATTCCTTTCACCTCTCCTCTAACCCAGATCACCTCACTAGCACCAGAATTGTTTGCTGACTTAATCTGCTGTTCAATAATTTCCAAGTGAGGATGCAGGCCTCAAATCCCTTAACTTCAAGCATATAGGGTTGCCAGATAAAATACAGGATGCCTATACATACTCATATGAAAAAGTTATCTGTTGCTCACCTGAAATTCAAACTGAACTGGGTGTCCTGTATTTTTATTCGCTAAATCTGGCAAAATGAGAGAAGAGGTCAGCTTGGTTCTAGGTTATCTTCATCTTTGTTAACAGTTTAGAGTCTCAATCTATTGCTGGAATTTTTCGCATATTTCTAATTCAGGGTCCAGTGCTTCTGGCAGATCTTTACTGAGGCTGAAAATAGTTCTTAGCCAGGGTAAGTAACTGTGGAAAGGTGTAGAAGAAGCTGCACATGGATTTATTTTATTGACCCATAACACAGCAAGAGCCAAGTCCTTGTGTTACAAATAGATGCTAAGATTCCCACCATCAGGGAATATATAGTGTTGTACAGGAGTCAGCCAACACATAAGGAAAAGCAAAATCTGTCTGTCTGGGCAAAAATGGAAGTGGAAGGAATTAGAAGATTCACAGAGTCACCCCTAGATGGCATCCTTGAACAAAATTTTCAACGGAGGCCCGAATTCAGCTTTCCAAAGCAACACCCACCAGGGAAGGAGGGGTTCAGTTATGTTCTAAAGGAAAAAACCCTCCAAAATAAAATAAAATAAAATAATAACCAACCCTTTCCTGGGTGGTGCAACCATCACACCTCAGCTGAACAAAAGGCATGAAACCAGAAAGAACTGCCTGAAATGCAAAAATTTAGGGACACATCTGTTGGTCCTCCTATCTTCACCATTAGCTTCTCCCTTTCTTGGCTCTTGCAGAGTTAGGAGTTAGAGCAGGATCCTTTAGTTTATTATTATTATATACCCTAAGCTTATTTCTCAATCCACTAGCCTGATTATTTCTAGAAATATTAGTTGGTAGAACTAATACATCCTTGATGGATGGGCAAAATCAGTGAAAGAAGTAAAAACTGTATCACCTATTTGAAGTTGCGAATAGAGTAAATCTTTAAAGTTCTCATCACAAGAAAAAAATTTTGTCACTGTATATGGTGATAGATGTTAACTATGCTTATTGTGATGATTATTTTGCAATATAAACAAATATCGAACAATTGTCATACACCCGAAACTAATATTTATATGTCATATGTTAAAGGCTAACTATACTGCAATAAAAAAAAAAAAAAAAAAAGAAACCAAATAACCTTGAAAAAACATAGGTTAAAAAAAGCACAATACATTAAATATTTCTGGGCTCCTCCCATGTTCCTGATAGGTGCTAAGATCTTTACAGCTATTATTGCACCAGTCCTCACTACAGTCCTGTGATTGCTTTTCTCTTTCTTAAAGAGCTATTTTCCAGGTGGCTCTTGACCCAAGTCACAGATGAAAGTAGATCAATACATGACCCTGGATGGACGGAACCTGAGAACTGTGCAATAGCGGACCAATTTCTCAAGTCTATTCTTCTCTCCATTTTATAGATGAAGTGGTCTCAGAGAGGTAACTCTTCCATGGTCACATAGTAAGAGTCTGACTTGGGACCAGAGTCTTGCATTGTTGGCAAGACTCAGTTCACCACTATGTTCTATGGCAGTTGTTCTCAACCTAGACAACTGTGCAGGGAACATTTGCTGATGTTTGGTGACATTTTTGGTTGTGTGCAGCAGCAGGGAAGGAAAGTATTACTGGCATCTAGCGGTTGGAGGTCAGGTATGCTGCTAAACATCCTACACTGCATAGGACAGTCCCCTCAACCCAGAACTTTTCTGCCCAAAATGTCAACAGCGCTGTCCCTTGAAAAACCCTGCTATAGGGCTGGATTTCAGGTCAGGGAACATGCGTTCTGGCTCTGGATTAGATGTTTTCATGTATAAAATGGAGATACTAATCTAACAGAGTTTTTAAGGATCTCATTGACTCATGATGTTTGCATTTGAGAAGTAATGGTGAAAACCTTCCAGTAAAGGAACCGGCTCATCACTTGTCTGTCCTGAGCTCCAGAGATGCTTCCAGAAGAGGTAGCTCAGGGTATTTAGGCAGAAGCCCTAACACCCTGTGAAAACCCATTCATATCTGCCAGTTCACCTGTCTCAGAGATGGCCGGGGCACCCTCACCACAAGCCAAGAGTGTAGGAAGGGCAACTCTCTCTAAGCCTTAGTTTCCTCACGTGCTCCTCGCTCGGTTTTCTCCCGGAAGCTCCAAAATACTGTAGGAGGCAGCCCTGGGAGAGCGGCAGGAGGCTGGAGCCGAGCGAAGGGGAGGGGCGGGGAAAGGAAGGGGAAGAGCGGGGCGGGGCCACGCGGCGGAGGGGCGTGGCTGGCTGGGGCGCAGGCGAGGGCGGGGGCTCACGCGCCGACCCCGCGGCTCCGTCAGATCTCCTTTGCTCCTCCTGCACCGCGGCCCCGGGGACCAGGTTAGAACTCGGGCGTGGGGGACCGATGGCCCTGGCTGGCTAGACCCCTGGGCCGGGCTGGATAAATGGAGGAGCGCGGGGGCGGTGGGTTGAAAAGGGAGTCGGTCACACACACACACACACACACACACACACACACACACACACACACACACACACACACACACACACACCACACACACACACACACACACACACACACACACACATATGGAGTCCCATCCTTCCCGGCAGCTGCTAGACACACACACACACCCCTACTACTAAGGGAGGTCTCATCCCTCCCCAGCCCCTGCGACACACACAACACACACACACACTCCTACAGCTGCTACTGCTTTCGGTAAAGGGTTGCCACCCCTATCCCACCCTGAAAGCCCTTCCTTTTCTTGGGAAACCTGGTTGGGAAGTCTCCACACCTTCTCTTCAGGAATCATCAAAACGGATGCCCTCATCCCTACGGGGTCCCCCTGCCCCGTCACTGCAGGGTGTACCGCAGGTGGATTCTCCTCCCCAGATTAATGACGGGGTACTCGGTGCGGCTTCTCTCCATCCCGGCTGGAACGTTCAGGGTTTTCCGTTTGTCCCGGGAGGGGCGGGCGAGGAAGAGGGGGGCTTTTAGCGGGTGGGCCGTGGAAGGGAAAGGGCGGGTTGGCTTATGTTTTCCTGGCTCAGCCCGCAAGGCCCGGAGAAGGCAGAAGGCGGGGAACTGTGCGCAGCGTCGGATTAAGGCGTTGCCCCCTTCCCTCCTCCTGAGACCTGTCTTTGCTTGAGGAGGTCCCTCCGAGGAGTGAGTGACTTAAGGGGGCTGGGGATTGGTGGCCAGCTGTGGCCGATGGCTTTCTACCCACGCTATCCACATTGAACTTCCCAAACCGGTCCGGATGGCCCCTAGGTTTCCAAGGCCCTGGGAACCAGTGACGGGAGCTGGGCTTGTTCCTGCCAGTTGCAGATTTGAGATTAGGGGAGTTGAGTGCTGGGAACATGGCCAATTCTATCTAATCTGTGCCAGCTGCAGCTTCAGAGACAGAATATAGGGATGGAGGGTCTAGTCCTGTCCAGTCCAGGGGATTCCTGTTTTACAAAAGGGATTGTAGCAGAGAATCTCTAGCTGGGTGATAAAAAATGTGCTTTAATTTGCTACTAGACCCTATTGGAGAAGGAAATGGTAACCCACTCCAGTCTTCTTGCCTGGAGAATCCCGTGGACAGAGGAGCCTGGCGGGCTGCAGTCCATGGGGTTGCAAAGAATTGGACACAACTTAGCGACTAAACAACAACAACAGACCCTATAGATACTAGGAGATGCGTCATCCCTGGTGGCTCAGTGCTGAAGAATCTGCCTGCAATGTGGGAGATGCGGGTTCCCTCCCTAGGTTAGGAAGATCCCCTGGAGAAGAACTCCAGTATTCTTGCCTGGGAAATCCCATGGACCGAGAAGCCTGGCAGGCTACAGTCTATGGGGTTCCAAGATTACATTTGCCACATGATTTAGCAATTAAACCACCATCATCACTTCCCATCTCACATAATTACCATGTGGGATGTTGAGTATGGTAAATAAATATGAACGTATTTCAGTTAATTTTGTCCACTGTGATAGAATCTTTTAGCATTTGTGCTATAGGTCAGGAGATAAGTTGTAAGGAGAATAATGGAAAAGATATCTCTGTGTCCAGCCCAGCCTTACAGTGTTCTTCTGGAAAATATAACAATGTATTTGTTTATATAAAAATTAAAAAGCGTTTCAAAGATAGATATATAATTTAAGAAACAGCTTTTATTATCAGGACAGTCCTGGAAATTCCAGGCCATTGAGTCACAGAATATAATTGTGGCAAAGTTTGTCCCTCTCTTGTTATGGAAATGAGACTTACAAGTAAATAGAGAGTAATTTATGGCACAATGTAATTGGGAGCCAACCTATTTAGTGTGGGTAGTAAATAAAGAAATTGGCCCCTGTCATATGTTTGAGAAGGCTTTCTGGCAAAAAAAAGGCAGTGGGACTCGAAATAGTGTCTTCAGCCTTACTTTCTTCTGTATTCTTTTCAGCATTTTATCAGGCTAAAAAAATAAACATAAGCTCTCAGAGATAATGCCATTAACATTTTGTTATATGTGCATCTAGATCTTTTATTTTACTGCAGATATATGTATTTTATATTATGAATATATACATAAAATATGTAATAATCAGTATACTTTTTTCACATCATAGACATATTTTCATTAAATAAATATCAACATCATCTTCATGGCTATACAATACTCCATTGTATGAATTTATCATTATTTAGCCTGGAAACTCCCATGGACGGAGGAGCGTGGAAGGGTGCAGTCCATGGGGTTGCTGAGGGTTGGACATGACTGAACAACTTCACTTTCACTTTTCACTTTCATGCATTGGAGAAAAAAATGGCAACCCACTCCAGTGTTCTTGCCTGAAGAATCCCAGGGACAGGGGAGCCTGGTGGGCTACCGTTTATGGGGTTGCACAGAGTCGGACACGACTGAAGTGATGCAGCAGCAGCAGCAACCTAGTGCTTATCAGGAGACAACTTCTTCCTGTTGTTTTACTATTAAGCATGTATTATAAAAAGAGATAATCGCACATCCCTTTGACATGTTTTGATATGACTGATTGCTTCCTTCAGGTTCCTGGAAAATTAATTTTTGGGTCAAGGTTTGTACAATTTGATATTTTGATGGATACTGCCCGGTAACCCTTCATCTTTGTGCCCATCATCAGTGTGTGAGGACAGTAGAAGCCCTCGTTGGGTCAATTGAGTGAAGACCATTAATGATCTTTTCATTTCCTCCAGTGACAACAAGAGCCAAGGTGACATGAGAGATTTGACTGTGCCCTGCATTGAAGAGCTTCCTGGTAGAATTAATCTTTAAAGAGACTGAAGTGGGTTTCAGGATGGCGAAAGAGGAGCCCCCGAGTACTTCAAAGGACTTGCAGGAGCTGCAGAGGAAGCTGTCTTTGCTGATAGCATCTGTCCAGAGTAACTCAAAGGTCAGTTTCTAAATCAGAGCACATAATGGAAAATTCCAAAATAACACTAGCTTAACACCATAGAAAATTATTTCTCACTTAAGTAGGAGAAATTTGGAGATAGGTCAGAATCTTTCTAACTTACCACCATGTCATGTTTAAGTTGTGACCTTCAAACTCACTGACTGAGATGACTGCTAGAGTTTCAGCCATTGAATCCACATTCGAGGCAGTAAGATGTTATGGGGAGAAAAAGACTTGTAAGCCACCTCCAATTTAAGGAGACTTCCTAAAAGTCACACATACACAAAACTTCCAGTTTTATCTCACAGACCAGAATTTAGTTTTCTGATCATCCTTTGTAGCAAGTGTAATTCTTTAGCTGGAGAGCGTCTATGGGGTCGCGCAGAGTCGGACATGACTGAGGTGACTTAGCAGCAGCAGCAGCATCAGAGGCAACTCTCAGTCCGTGCCACAGATACCATCCTTTTGTTTTGTTATAATTTTGACCTGTTGCCCTAAAAATGAGAGACTACTAGAGTCCAGTGTTTCACTAGAAACCCAGTGTCCGATGTAAATATGACATAGAACACATATGTAACTTAAAATTATCTAGTAGCCACATTTTAAAAGTAAAAAAAAATCAGGTGAAATTAATTTTAATAGTTATTTTACTAAACCTGATATATCTAAAATGTATCATTTTAGCATGTAATTATTATAAAAATATTAATAGTAAAAGTCATTGAGATGTTTTATATTCTTTTTATACTAAGTCTTTGAAATCAGCGTGTATTTTATACTTACGGCACATTTCCATTTGAACTAGCTACTTAACAAGTGCTCAGTAGCCATTCAATGGCAGTGAGACTTGAGACAGTATATTTTGGTTTCTTGAACTTTTGTATCGTTTTCTTCCATATGTATTTCATTATTTTTTCAGGGGAAAAAAACAGGTCTCAGAGATAATATTATTAACACTTTGTTGAATGTCCTTCTAGACTTTTTTCTATGCAATATACCCATAAAATACATGTATGTATATAACAAAGTGAGCTGGTTGATGATTTGATTTTTGTATTCCCACAGTTCCACTAGGATCTCTTTGAGGACCCATGCCTTTGTAGTCTAAAGCGGTATACTTTATAGGGAACTTTTCTGAACTCATCCCAAAATGCCTCTGGCACTCTGTGCATTTAGCAAGCTATTTTTAGATGAGACAAGTAACTTTCTAGTCAGCAGGCTGAGATTCTTACTACTAATGTTAGTGAGAAAGGTGCTCATATTCATCTATATTTTCAGTTGATTCTCATTATCTGTGTTAGTTCTGTTGACTCACCTCAAACACTGAATTGCATCCAGTTGCATCTCACAGACTGGTTGGACCATTGCTCAAATGAGAAATAGGTTCTGGCAAACTTCTGGTGCCAACATTTTCATCAGCCAATAAAAACCATAACCTGTTTTGTGTGTCTTTGTTTAAAGGCACCTTTATCCTATACACGCTGTTGATTTATTAAGATTGAACTCCAGGCCAACAGCCTATGCTATATAGACAGCTGTATCTCTTGCCTGAATGAAGTTTGTCTGGTATTTGCATTTTCTCTATAAGGCACATCACAGCCTTCTTATTCCTAGGAATACAAGCCAGTACTGCTTCACGTTTTAAATGGGACAATCACCACCAACAACAAGAGAAACCCGTAAAAATGCAGAAAGAGGTGGCAGTAAATATACCATGGAAAGGACAGTTGTATAAAGAGCTGAAGCAAGAAGGCAGAGTGTTAACCTAGTGTGGCCTTAGATGGGAGCATGTGCCTCAGGTGGCTTGTGGTTTTCACTGCTGTATGCATGCCCATGAAAGCACCTTAAAGTGTTGATTTTGGGGTTACAAATGAATTTTAGTGAGTAGGCCAGTTCACAGATAAGGATTCTGCAAATAGTAGGAATTGGCTGTACATTAATTAACCGTGGTTGAGCACTTACTATATGCCAGGCACTGTGCTAGGCACTTGGCATGTCTTAACTTATTTAATATTCACATCTACCTTCTAAGGTAGGCATTTCAAAGCATATGGACTCTGACTTTTTGACATTTCTTCACCTTAGATCCTCAGCTATGGTCAATGGAGTGGGTTTGGACTAGATAACTTCCAGGGCAATCGACTCCCAGAATGAGGGATGGGTCATCAGTTGGCTCAGCCTTGATGTTCTTCAGATAGTCCTGAGGTAGAGTAGTTTCTTTTAAATGTTTAAATTATATTAATTGAATTAATTAGTATTAATTGTGTTTATTAAATAGAGTAATATTGGCAGACAAAGGAAGGGAAATCACCTGGAAACCCATCACTGATAAATCCAGTGTGGTCTTATCATTGTTGTTTTTGTTATTATTAGGCCTCTTCAGTATGTAATTTTTAGATACAGTGTTATTAATTATGGCAGATGTAGTTCTGTATTTTTGTCTGATATTGTATATTGGTGTTTTTCCAGATTGAAGCATAGGTCTTCCTACCAATTGCTTTTTTTGGTAGTAGAAACTTCCCTCAGATTGATATACCATAATTTACATAGCCATCCCCTTGCTTCAATATTTAGGTGATTTCTTTGTCCTAAGTAATTTATATCCTTAGAGTTCGTAAGCCCTTTGAGTTCCAGATAAGAATTGATAGTTTCCAGATTAAGTGTTTGTGAAACAACTCCATCATCTCTTTTAGGAAACCTCTTGAACATAAAGTCTTAATGTCTTACTTTTAGGCTGACAGAGTCAGAAACCTGCCCAAAATAGCTTAAACAAACAAACAATGGAACCTGCCAGAACTTTGGGGAAATGTAAGGCTGTCGCTGTTAGTTCTAAAAGGTCTTGTAGGTCTTCATAGAACCTTTCAACTTCAGCTTCTTTGGCGTTACTGGTTGGGGCATAGACTTGGATTACTGTGACATTGAATGGTTTGCCTTGGATACGAACAGAGATCATTCTGTCATTTTTGAGATTGCATCCAAGTACTGCATTTCGGACTCTTTTGTTGACGATGATGGCCACTCCATTTCTTCTGAGGGATTCCTGCCCACAGTAGTAGATATAATGGTCATCCGAGTTAAATTCACCCATTCCAGTCCATTTTAGTTCGCTAATTCCTAGAATGTCGACATTCACTCTTGTCATCTCTTGTTTGACCACTTCCAATTTGCCTTGATTCATGGACCTGACATTCCAGGTTCCTATGCAATATTGCTCTTTACAGCATCGGACTTTGCTTCTATCACCAGACACATCCACAGCTGGGTATTCTTTCTGCTTTGGCTCCATCCCTTCATTCTTTCTGGAATTATTTCTCCACTGATCTCCAGTAGCATATTGGGCCCTTACTGACCTGGGGAGTTTCTCTTTCAGTATCCTATCATTAAAAGACGCTTGCTCCTTGGAAGGAAAGTTATGACCAACCTAGATAGCATATTCAAAAGCAGAGACATTACTTTACCAACAAAGGTTCGCCTAGTCAAGGCTATGGTCTTTCCTGTGGTCATGTATGGATGTGAGAGCTGGACTGTGAAGAAGGCTGAGCGCCGAAGAATTGATGCTTTTGAACTGTGGTGTTGGAGAAGACTCTTGAGAGTCCCTTGGACTGCAAGGAGATCCAACCAGTCCATTCTGAAGGAGATCAATCCTGGAATTTCTTTAGAAGGAATGATGCTAAAGCTGAAACTCCAGTATTTTGGCCACCTCATGCGAAGAGTTGACTCATTGGAGAAGACTCTGATGCTGGGAGGAATTGAGGGCAGGAGGAGAAGGGGACGACAGAGAATGAGATGGCTGGATGGCATCACTGACTCGATGGATGCGAGTCTGAGTGACCTCCGGGAGCTGGTGATGGACAGAGAGGCCTGGCGTGCTGCGGTTCATGGGGTCGCAAAGAGTCGGACACGACTGAGCGACTGATCTGATCTGATCTGATCTGATCCTATCATTTTGTCTTTTCATACTGTTCATGGGGTTCTCAAGGCAAGAATACTGAAGTGGTTTGCCATTCCCTTCTCCAGCGGACCACACCCTGTCATATCTCTCCACCATGACCCGCCCATCCCAGGTTAGTTCATCCCTTTTAGAACTAACACCCAAAAAAGATGTCCTTTTCATTATAGGGGACTGGAATGCAAAAGTAGGAAGTCAAGAAACACCTGGAGTAACAGGCAAATTTGGCCTTGGAATACGGAATGAAGCAGGGCAAAGACTAATAGAGTTTTGCCAAGAAAATGCACTGGTCATAGCAAACACCCTCTTCCAACAACACAAGAGAAGACTCTATACATGGACATCACCAGATGGTCAACACCGAAATCAGATCGATTATATTCTTTGCAGCCAAAGATGGAGAAGCTCTATACAATCAGCAAAAACAAGACCAGGAGCTGACTGTGGCTCAGACCATGAACTCCTTATTGCCAAATTCAGACTGAAATTGAAGAAAGTAGGGAAAACTACTAGACCATTCAGGTATGACCTAAATCAAATCCCTTATGATTATACAGTGGAAGTGAGAAATAGATTTAAGGGCCTAGATCTGATAGATAGAGTGCCTGATGAACTATGGAATGAGGTTCGTGACATTGTACAGGAGACAGGGATCAAGACCATCCCCATGGAAAAGAAATGCAAAAAAGCAAAATGGCTGTCTGGGGAGGCCTTACAAATAGCTGTGAAAAGAAGAGAAGCGAAAAGCAAAGGAGAAAAGGAAAGATATAAACATCTGAATGCAGAGTTCCAAAGAATAGCAAGAAGAGATAAGAAAGCCTTCTTCAGTGATCAATGCAAAGAAATAGAGGAAAACAACAGAATGGGAAAGACTAGGGATCTCTTCAAGAAAATCAGAGATACCAAAGGAACATTTCATGCAAAGATGGGCACGATAAAGGACAGAGATGGTGTGGACCTAACAGAAGCAGAAGATATTAAGAAGAGGTGGCAAGAATACACAGAAGAACTGTACAAAAAAGAGCTTCAAGACCTAGACAATCATGATGATGTGATCACTGACCTAGAGCCAGACATCTTGGAATGTGAAGTCAAATGGGCCTTAGAAAGCATCACTACGAACAAAGCTAGTGGAGGTGATGGAATTCCAGTGGAACTACTCCAAGTCCTGAATGATGATGCTGTGAAAGTGCTGCACTCAATATGCCAGCAAATTTGGAAAACTCAGCAGTGGCCACAGGACTGGAAAAGGTCAGTTTTCATTCCAATCCCAAAGAAAGGCAATGCCAAGGAGTGCTCAAACTACCGAACAATTGCACTCATCTCACACGCTAGTAAAGTAATGCTCAAAATTCTCCAAGCCAGGCTTCAGCAATATGTGAACCGTGAACTTCCTGATGTTCAAGCTGGTTTTAGAAAAGGCAGAGGAACCAGAGATCAAATTGCCAACATCCGCTGGATCATGGAAAAAGCAAGAGAGTTCCAGAAAAACATCTATTTCTGCTTTATTGACTATGCCAAAGCCTTTGACTGTGTGGATCACAATAAACTATGGAAAATTCTGAAAGAGATGGGAATACCAGACCACCTGATCTGCCTCTTAAGAAATCTGTATGCAGGTCAGGAAGCAACAGTTAGAACTGGTCATGGAACAACAGACTGGTTCCAAATAGGAAAAGGAGTACGTCAAGGCTGCATATTGTCACCATGTTTATTTAACTTATATGCAGAGTACATCATGAGAAATGCTGGACTGGAAGAAACACAAGTTGGAATCCAGATTGCCGGGAGAAATATCAATAACCTCAGATATGCAGATGACACGACTCTTATGGCAGAAAGTGAAGAGGGGCTAAAAAGCCTCTTGATGAAAGTGAAAGTGGAGAGTGAAAAGGTTGGCTTAAAGCTCAACATTCAGAAAACGAAGATCATGGCATCTGGTCCCATCACTGCATGGGAAATAGATGGGGAAACAGTGGAAACAGTGTCAGACTTTGTTTTTCTGGGCTCCAAAATCACTGCAGATGGTGACTGCAGCCATGAAATTAAAAGACGCTTACTCCTTGGAAGGAAAGTTATGACCAACCTAGATAGCATATTCAAAAGCAGAGACATCACTTTACCAACAAAGGTTCGCCTAGTCAAGGCTATGGTCTTTCCTGTGGTCATGTATGGATGTGAGAGCTGGACTGTGAGGAAGGCTGAACGCCAAAGAATTGATGCTTTTGAACTGTGGTGTTGGAGAAGACTCTTGAGAGTCCCTTGGACTGCAAGGAGATCCAACCAGTCCATTCTGAAGGAGATCAATCCTGGAATTTCTTTAGAAGGGAATGATGCTGAAGCTGAAACTCCAGTATTTTGGCTACCTCATGCGAAGAGTTGACTCATTGGAGAAGACTCTGATGCTGGGAGGGATTGAGGGCAGGAGGAGAAGGGGACGACAGAGGATGAGATGGCTGGATGGCATCACTGACTCGATGGATGCGAGTCTGAGTGACCTCCGGGAGCTGGTGATGGACAGGGAGGCCTGGTGTGCTGAGGTTCATGGGGTCGCAAAGAGTCGGACACGATTGAGCGACTGATCTGATCTGATCTGATCTGAAGGCTGTCGCAGAAGCCAAAGGCAAGAAATAGCAGGGCAGAGCCTCAGGAAGGGTTAAAACGGTCAGGCAGGTCACTGGGGTCAGAGATAACTCTCAATAGCCTCTCTTGAACTGTATTGCTCCTTATTATAACTTTTCCTTGTGTATCAGCTTCATTCTCCTCTCTCTGCAGCCTGGCTTCCTTTGCTGTTCTCTTCACTTGAACAGAGAACACACTTGCCCAAGACAGTACCTTTAACTCCCCATGTTTCCTCCAGTTCCCAGCTGAAGCCCTCTGTGGGCTTCGTCTTGAGAGTGCTTGATTCCTAGGAGCAAGAATCTGCTTGACCAAGTCACCTATAACCAGGGAGATGGCAGCTGGGCTGGGAATTTTCATTTCATGGGTATAAACATGGCTTCAGGGGTATACCCCTGGTGTGGGAGGGGGCAGTTTCCAGAGAGGAGGGAAGAGAGAGCGAGCATGGGCTGAGCAGATACCGCTCCCCCACCCCGCCCTGTCACTGAGATCTCCATGTGGATTACCGGTGACAAAATAGTTTTGCTCTCATGGTGCCCCTTTCCTTCCACAAAGGATGTTTTTGAATTACCTCCTTTGCACCTGGGTCCCAATCCTGAATTATAGGACCATAATCTAGAAGAAACCATCACATAGAACCTTGGATTTGTCATTACCAGTGATTTTAAATAATCCTGATCCCTCTGCCCTCCAGAGCCCTTCTGGTAGCAAAGGACAGTGGATACTGATTATTTTTTTTCATTCTCAGACCAGGGAATTAGCCTGTCTTCTAAATAGTTCCAGGTGGAGGCTTTATGTCCTTAAAAACTGGCCACGTTGTCCCTACTTTGGAACCTCCCATACTCACGTGTGCATTTTAAAATAAGTCATCTTTGTCCGACCTTGAGCTAGTTGCTCGGGCTCGCTGACTCTACATCTAATCTTCTCTAAAATAAGCAATGCCAGGCTCATAGATTTGTTGTGAGGATGATCTCAGATGCTATTTGAGAAGACCTTAGCACTGAGTCTGGCACTTAATGGTGCCGGTCTGTTCCAACTTTGCATTCCTGGGTTATTCAGCACTGCACCATGCCTGTAAAATCTTGATTAGAATACCTGGATCTATTTCAGGGTAGGGATGGAAAATGTTCCTGAGTGATAAGCTCTCCTACTTTCTGGCCTTCCATTGCGTCACCCTCTGTTGCCTGGGAGAGTGAAAAGTTAATGGCTATATTCTAATTCCCAAATTTAAGTAATGTTAAATTTTCCCTTGTTATCTATCTCATAGCATTGTAGACAGAAATAGGGAGTTTATTGAAAGTCCTGAAAATAGCACTTGGCACTTGAGTATTTAATGAATATTCTCTATTCTTATTAGGCATAACTGAATCATATCTTCCCCTTCTGAGACAGACTGTCAGAGCAGGGCCATCCTCCTTAAGGGAAGACAATTGCTGGACTTAATTGTGTGCATCTCAAATTGGTCTCTCTGCATATCTGAATGACTATATTTTTTGGTTGTAGGCCCCAGATTTAGAAGACGTTAAGAAAAAATTAGATTTCTTTAAGGACTGTAAGTAGTCCCTTCTTGCATGTCTCCTCTTGGATCCCCATGCCAGATGGTCCTGTTGATTTTTCATTCTTCATTCCTCTTTCATACAGCATCTCCTCCTCCTCTGCCATCAACCTAGTTTTGGCCATCATTATCTCTTGCTAGTTTCCCTGCAAATCTTCCTTGTTGCCTTTTCCATAGGACTGCCAGGTTCATCTTTTTAAAAAAATTATTCCTTTGAATCTAAAAAAATGGTACATATGAACTTGTTTGCAGGGCGGGGTTAGAGATGCAGACATAGAGAATGGACGTGGACTTGGGGGAAGGGGAGAGTGAGACAAACTGAGAGAGTAGCATTGACATGTATATGCTCGGTCAGTTCAGTCGCTCAGTCGTGTCCAACTCTTAGCGACCTCATGGACTGCAGCACACCAGTCTTCCCTGTCTATCACCAACTCCCGGAGCTTACTCAAACTCAGGTCCATTGCATCCGTGATGCCATCCAGCCATCTCATCATCTGTCGTCCCCTTCTCCTCCCGCCTTCAGTCTTTCCCAGCATCAGGGTCTTTTTCAGTGAATCAGTTCTTCACATCAGGTGGCCAAAGTATTGGAGTTTCAGCTTCAACATCAGTCCTTCCAATGAATATGCAGGACTCATTTCCTTTAGGATGGACTGGTTGGATCTATATGCTACGATGTGTAAAATCATGTTGGATATATATGCTACCATGTGTAAAATAGCTAGTGGGAAGCTGCTCTATAGCACAGGAAGCTCGGCTCAGTGTTCTGTGATGACCTGGAGGAGTGGGAAGGAGGCTCAAGAGGGACCGGGTATCTGTATACTTGAGGCTGATTCATGTTGTACAGCGGAAACTAGCACAACATTTTAAAGCAATTATATGTTAATAAAAAATATTAAAATGTTTACATTAGTTAAAAAAAGTATCCCTTTGGTTGTATGACAGTCTTGCCCAAAAGCCAGCAGTTTGCTGCTTATTTTTTTCTAGATAAAGTTTGAGCACTTTCCAATATAAGTAGGATGTAAGCCACATATATAGTTTAAAATTTTCAAGTAGTCATATTAAAAAACATAAAAAGGACTTTAATTTTTAATAATATATTTTATATAACCCAATATATACACAACACTATAATTTCAACATATAATCAATATTTAAAAATCATTGGTGAGATATCTTATTTTTTAAACAAATTTTATTTATTTTTTAATTGGTGGAAAACTGCCTTGCAAGTTTGTGTTTCTGCCATACAACAATGCAAATCGGTCATAATTTTATATATATACGCTATGCTATGCTATGCTAAGCTAGTCACTTCAGTCATGTCCGACTCTGTGCTACCCCATAGATGGCAGCCCAACAGGCTCCCCCGTCCCTGGGATTCTCCAGGCAAAAACACTGGAGTGGGTTGCCATTTCCTTCTCCAATGCATGAAAGTGAAAAGTTAAAGTGAAGGTGCTCAGTCGTGTCCGACCCTCAGCGACCCCACCAGGCTCCTCCATCCATGGGATTTTCCAGGCAAGAGTACTGGAGTGGGGTGCCATTGCCTTCTCCGTTATATATATATGTATACCTTGCCTCCTGACCCTCCCTCACCTCCCCCTATCTCACCCTTCTAGATCATGAAGCATTCTTTTTTAAATACACTTAGTGCACCTCTCAATTCACATGCTAATTTTCCATTGGAGATCAGATCAGATCAGATCAGATCAGTCGCTCAGTCGTGTCCAACCCTTGGCGACCCCGTGAATCACAGCAGGCCAGGCCTCCCTGTCCATCACCAACTCCCGGAGGTCACTCAGACTCACATCCATCGAGTCAGTGATGCCATCCAGCCATCTCATCCTCTGTCGTCCCCTTCTCCTCCTGCCCCCAATCCCTCCCAGCATCAGAGTCTTCTCCAATGAGTCAACTCTTCGCATGAGGTGGCCAAAGTACTGGAGTTTCAGCTTTAGCATCATTCCTTCCAAAGAAATCCCAGGGCTGATCTCCTTCAGAATGGACTGGTTGGATCTTCTTGCAGTCCAAGGGAGATACTTGGTCTCTGTTCAAATTTCATAAAATGTATAGTTGAAAAACTATTTGAAACATACCCAATTTATTTGAAATATAATTAACTGTTTTCAATGACTGAATCAAGTAGCAATTTTTAAATTTAGATTAAAAATCTAGTTTATTGGTCACACTAGCCATGTATCAGGTGCTCAGGGCCACATGTGGCTACTGTACTGGACAGTCTGGGTATAAAGTCTTAAGCCTGGAATTCTGGTGTTCCAGCCTCATCTGCTCCTCCCCACTGTGATTGCTGGGTCTCTTGTTTATGAGGATCAGAGAGAACAGTTTATTCTGCCAGATGACATCTGGGGGTTTACTCAGGGTATCTGTGAATTAGAGCTGGAAAGCATCCAAGATCTGAGGCAGCTCGAAGGACTAGCCCCACTCCCATGACCCCTCTGCCTCTCTCTCACCTCTAACAGCCCTAACCAGAAGATCTCACTGGGTTCTGATGCTGGAATATCCACACTGGGTATTCTAGCTCAGAGGTGATTCCTGGCACAGTCAGCCTCTGACAAGAGAAGCTGAATAGCAAAGTCTTAGATAGCTCTTGTCAGAAAGGAGTAGCTGGAGGCGGTGTAGCCAGTGTACATTATGCCATTTTGTGGCCGGGCAGGAAGTAAAGTTTGTCAATACTGAAGCCCCAAGACCGATAGCTGTGGCTTCTTGAAACAGCCTTTTCTAGTTAAACTGAGTGAGTCCTGTGCTTTTTCGTCATCAACTACTTGAACTACAGAACCCTCATGCCTTCCAGCTTGCCTCCAACTTCCTGCATTTGAATCACTTGGGTGAACAAGTCGTTTAGGAGCACATGTTTTGATTAGTGGCACCCTTGATCACTGTAGCTTAAATTATATCTTCAATTTACCTGCTGGCCTACACGGCCCAAAGGAAGGACCATGTTTGTTGGGGAAGAGTTCTGGAATGATGGAGGCTTTCAAGGGAATGGGTAGCATGCCAGCACTGAGGAGAGAGAGGGCATGGAGCCTAAGAAGATGAGGGAAGCCTTTCCTTGTGAGGGTGCTGTAAGGAAAGAGCAGATTAGCTAAGATGGCGTGGTCAGGCTGTCTTGCCCCATGTCCTCTCACACTTGCCCTGTGTTTTGTAAATGATGACTATGTAACAGCTGAAATCACTTATAGCACTGTGCATGTGTCTCACGAGGTACTTGCTTGGCCATGGGCTACTTTGTTCTCTAATCATATTTAAGCTCCACCTGGAAAGCCCTTGAGGCTGTGCTATGTTGTGTTGTGATGTGTGTTATGATGTGTTGTGTTGTGGTTATGTTATGCTATATCTGCTCCCATGCCAGCCTGGAGAGATAAACGTGTCTGCAGTTCCTACGGCTCTTCGAGTTTTCTCCCAGCTTCCCCACTGTCTCCTTGCCTACCATGGGTTCAGCGAACAGAGAGATACAGTGAGACCGATACTGAGGGTCTGCTCTGTATTAAAGCGGCCCTCCCCCACTGAGCCAGCTCCAGAAACCCTTTTGCCTGGTGGAGGAAGATAACCTACCTATTAAGACAGCATAAGCTCTCAGCAGTCATCAGGCTGTGGCCTGACTGCTATCAGGTTGATGACATAACATTTTCTCCTAATGAAATGGTAGCCATTGCAAATATGTGACATCCAGAGTGAAAGATTTAGCTTTGAATGCCTAGATTTTCGGAGAAGGCAATGGCACCCCACTCCAGTACTTTTGCCTAGAAAATCCCATGGATGGAGGAGTTTGGTGGGCTGCAGTCCATGGGGTCGCGAAGAGTCAGACACGACTGAGTGACTTCACTTTCACTTTTCACTTTCATGCATTGGAGAAGGAAATGGCAACCCACTCCAGTGTTCTTGCCTGGAGAATCCCAGGGACAGAGAAGCCTGGTGGGCTGCCGTCTATGGGGTCGCAGAGTCAGACACGACTGAAGCGACTTAGCAGCAGCAGCAGCAGCCTAGATTTTGCCACTTGGAAGCCATGTGACTCTAGGTGAGTCATTTCATCCCCACTGTTTCTCAAACTTTAATGTGTGTATAGACCACCTGGTGCTCTTGTTAAAAAAACAGAATCTGATTTGTCACATCGGGATCAGGGCCCAAGATGCTGCATTTCTAACAAGCTTCCAGGAACTTCCCTGTCAGTCCAGTGGTTAACACTTCACCTTCCAGTCCAGGTGTGGGTTTGATCCCTGGGTGGGGGGCTGAGATCCCACATGCCTGCTGGCCAAACTAAATAAATAAAACAGAAGCAATATTGTAACAAATTCATTAAAGACTCCCCCCCCAAAAAAAAAGAACCTAAAAATTAAGCTCCCAGGTGATGCCAAGTAGCCAGGACTTAACCTCCCTCAGTAGCCTCAGCTGTGAGGTAAGCAGCCATTTGTACATATGTTGAACTGAAGTGTTAGTCACTCAGTCATCCGACTCTTTGCAACCCCATGGACTGTAGCCCTCAAGGTTTCTCTGTCCATGGAATTCACCAGGCAAGAATACTGGAGTGGGTTGCCATTCCCTTCTCCAGGGGATCTCCCCAACCCTGGGATCGAACCCCTGTCTCCCCGCATTGTGGGCAGATTCTTTACCATCTGGGCCACCACATCAGAGCATATGCTGAGCATGTCTTCTGAGAGGGTGTGTGTGAAGCAGTAGAGCAGTAGTGCCGGGTCTTTCCTTCTTTCACAAGACTTGAGGTTGGGTGGGCCCTCAAACTTACCCTTGTCCACAGCTGCCTTAAGTTGTTGCTGGGGCAACTCATGTCTTGGAAGGATTATTATCGTTGACTTCTTACCAGCGGGCCTTCCAACCTTATGACCTTGGTTTATACTTCCGCAGCTCAGGCAAATTCATCAACCTGGCATTCAGACATGGCTTTCACACCCGCTCTTCCGCTTTGTCCGCAGGTGGTTTCCTTTATGAAGTCTCCAGTGGGTCAGTACCTGGACCAGCATCCTTTCCTGACCCTCACCTTGGTGGTGTTTGTTGCTGTGTCAGCCATTCCTGTCGGCTTCTTCCTGCTCCTCGTGGTGCTTACCTCCCTGGCTGCTTTTGTGGGAGTCATATTACTGGAAGGTATCCTACTCAGTTACTCACCCTCTTGGAAAATGACTCAGGGCACCTGCCATTGCTGTCAAATGTTGTTGTTCTTGTCAAAATTACATCAACCAAGGCAGCTTGTCAGAGTAGTTAAAACATGGACTCTGGAGTCTTTTAGAATCCCACCTCCTCCAGCGTGATATCTTTTAGAATCCCACCTCCTCCAGCGTGATATTAGACACGTTGTTTACTCTTTCTGAGCCTCAAATTCATCATATGTAAGATAGGGATGTAATAATACTGTCTCAGAGAATTTTGAGAATTGAAACCTACAGTTCTGTAAAGGACTTAGCACAGTCCTCGACACAGAGTAGCTTCTCCATGAATGCTAACTGTTGTCATTAAACAGAGAAGCCGTTCACTCAACAGTTATTGAGCATCTGTTGCATGCCAGGTGCCTTGCTGTGTATTGGGGGTCCCCCTTAACCTTTCCTCCTGAAGTCCCACTGCCTGTTGTCAGCTTCTCCCTGAGTTGCTAAGTTAAAATTACTGAGAAAGTAAATCTGATTGGCTCAGTTTGCCTTTTCAAACCAGTTCACAATCCACAAAGAGATGTTTGCCATTTCTTTGTGGTGGTTAGCCATCCTTTGAAAAATACTGATCTAGGATTTTGTGAATCTTTATGAAAAGGCAGCATATCTGTCTACTTTCTCTAGTTTCCTTCTTTTCCATGGTCCAACCCTGAAACTGTCACTGTGGAGTACCGGGTGGGCAATTTGAGCACTTGTGAGGCAAGGGGAAGGAGGTCTGCCATGCAGCATTTGCCGTGTTATTAATTCTACATTGGAAGGAGAAATTTGGCCATGAGGGAGGCAAGAGGAAGCGCGCTGAGCAGACAGAAAATACCACAGACTGTCACGTGTGTGATGGTTATTTAATCGTCATGCCATTACTTAGAGGAAGTTACTATATTCCTTTTACAGATGAGTGAAACTAGAACTCTAAGGAAGCCCAGGAAGTCACACTATAAATCCTTAACTAGGGTCAGACTCAATCATGTCAACTATAAAAAGCCGTGCTCTTTCTGTAGTACCTTTGACTATTTTCCCCCATATATCCTGTATTATAAAAATGTATGTGCTCTGCACTTAGATGCTAACTCATTAATATTCCCATTAAAATAATGATAGGTAAAATGATCATTCAGACCTTATGGTTACTGCATAAAGGTTGCCAGGTGGGGTTGTAAAAGATGTAATCAGAAGTTATGTTTAGATTTTACCTTATTTAGCCTGCATAGCCTTTATTTCCATAGGTTGCAGGTAAGTGCGAATTACAGTATTTGTTAGGTACTTTGAAACTTTGGACATAATTTACCACACTTATTACTGCCTTGGCTAACTCCTTCTAGAGGATTCCACCGGGAGGCCATCCCTGAAGTTGAGGGTGAAGTCGCTCAGTAGTGTCCGACTCTTTGCGTCCCCATGGACGATAACCTACCAGGCTGTGCAGTCCATGGGATTTTCCAGGCAAGAATACTGGAGTAGGCTGCCATTTCCTTCTCTAGGGGATCTTCCCCCGCAGGGATTGAACCCAGGTCTCCTGCATTGCAGACAGACACTTTACTGTCTGAGCCACTTGAGGGTGAGGGGGTTTCAAATTCAAATACCCACGGGCAAGGCAGATAGCAGAAGTGAGCAAAGCAGTCCAAGAATGATACAGTTGGGTACAGTGGGGCCTGGAGGAAACTGGAAGGCCAGTCAGTTGGTGCTGTGCAACAATGCTTATGTGAGTATTGAGATTGCCTCCTTGTTTAAGCAATGCCAGAAGTCTGGATTTTTATGGGAAATCTCTTCAGTTCAGTTCAGTTCAGTCACTCAGTTGTGTCCAGCTCTTTGCGACCCCATGAACTGCAGCTTGCCAGGTCTCCCTGTCCATTACCAACTCCCGGAGTCTACCCAAACTCATGTCCATTGAGTCAGTGATGCCATCCAACCATCTCATCCTCTGTTGTCCCCTTCTCCTCCTGCCCTTAATCTTCCCAGCATCAGGATCTTTTCCAATGAGTCAGCTCTTCTCATTAGGTGGCCAAAGTATTGGAGTTTCAGCTTCAACATCAGTCCTTCCAATGAACACCCAGGACTGATCTCCTTTAGGATGGACTGGTTGGATCTCCTTGCAGTCCAAGGGACTCTCAAGAGTCTTCTCCAACACCACAGTCCAAAAGCATCAGTTCTTCTGCGCTCAGCTTTCTTTATAGCCCAACTCTCACATCCATACATGACCACGGGGAAAACCATAGCCTTGTCTAGATGGACCTTTCTGGATTAACTGTTGTTTTGAACCCATTGGTATGGGGTTTGGCATCTTCAGTCTGTTTTAGATGGATGATTCTTTTGACACGCCCTCCTCTAGGACTGGTCATCTCTGTGGGCGGCCTCGCACTGCTCTGTGTCCTCTGTGGCTTGGGCTTTGTGTCACTCATCGTGTCAGGGACAATCATGGTGTCCTACATGGTAATCTCAAGCCTCATCAACTACTGGTTTTCTCTCAGGTAAGTGCATGTCAGTGCAATAATCAATCTTTACCATTTGGGGAGATTTCCACAAATAACACCCCAACCCTGGTCACATCACACTCAGTCTCCAAAGCTAGGAGGTGCCTAGTATCCTCACATCTCTTCTTATGGAGAAGTGAGGTTTCCTTCTCAATTTTTTTTTAAATTATTAGGTAGTAAGGTAGTAATGCTTTGGTGGCAAATAATGAAGAACCTAAATAGATACTAGCTTAAACAAACAGGAATTTATTTTTATTGCATAGCAAAAAGCTGGAGATAGCTCAGTACTGGCACAGAGCCAGCCTAGTGTCCTCAAGGTACCAGGCACCTTCTGCTTTCCTGTGTTGCCCCACTGACCTGTCACCTCATGACCACAAGAAAGCTGCTGTGGCCCTGGCTCCACCAACCACATCCAAGGCAGGATGAAGGGAGAAATAAATGAGTCCTCCCTCACCAATTGAGTATGATCTTTTGTATCAAGTAAATGAAATCTTTCCCAGAACCTCCCCCTTTCTTACCCCAAACGACCTCATTGGCTGGAATTTTGGCAGATGGCCATTCTAAACTGGAAAGGAGGCTGGGAAATGGAGTACAAACCCACAAGGAAAAAAGCTTTAAGAATGTGTGTTGGTCAGCCAAGCTCTGGTGTGTGCCATAGTTCCCCACCATGCGGTATCAGTGTTAGGAAGGCTACTTGAAATTCTAAAAGAATCCGTGGAGCCAGTTACGTTAATATCAATAGTGTTACCTCTGCTCTCACTTTCCTCTGAAACCTATCATCACTGGGATGAAAAAAGACAGACTTGGTTCTCTCCCCCTACTACATCTCCCTTCTGTTAATGATGTAAAGAAATAGTTAATTAGGATTTGGTGATAGGGGTCTGAATCCCAGCTACGCCATTTTTTAGCTGTGTGATCTTGAACTAGCTATCCAACATCTCTGTTCTCAGTTTTCTTTCATGGGTTAAACAGGGCTGCTCCTTGCTCTGCATCTCTCACTGGATTGTTGTAAGGACACAAACAGTAATTGGAGAAAATGTAGTATCCAAATTAGAACAGGGAAAAGTGTCCCCAGTTTCCTCATCTGTAAAGTTAGTGTAGCCCCAAATCTGGTGTGGTTGCAAGAAGCGGCCAAAAATAAACCAACAAAGAATGTCATTTATTCAGTCCTGTAGACTCAACATTGCTCTTTAAAGAGACCTTAGAACTAATCATTTCCTCTTGTTACCAAACAGGTTGTTGCCACAACACAACTCCAGTGGTGACTGTCCGCTGGCAGTGAAGTCTGCACACGCAGAGGGGCTCTACCAGGAATGACCAGCTGAATGGAACCAAAGGTTTTATTCAAACACCCCTGGAACACTGTTGGAGTTGGATGATCCAACACTGTTGGATCATCTTTGCCGCTTAGGATTATGACTTAGAAGGGACTGGGTAGACACTTCCTGGAGGTGTCCTCTAGCTTTTCACTTATTTGTTGGGTCCTACAGTAGACAGTTTTGGAGATCTTGTTGCTCTGGGTCACTTCCACCAGCTGACCCACCCTCACAAGGAGAATCAGCGAAGAATCCCATTGGCTTGGTGGCTCTTCGAACCTCTCATCTCCTCCCCAGAGATGCAGACCTGACCTTGGCAAGGTCCTGAGCCTCCACAGGCCAGTGACCTGATTCCCAAAGGCTCAGATCTTGTATCTGAAGTCCAGTTTGGGTAACCATAGATTGTTTTTACTTTTTCTTTCTTTTTAATGAGAGTTGCTTATTTCTTCACCCATTTGAAAAAAAAAAAAAGGTAGGGGGAAAAATCCAAAACAGAACAAGCTCTTCTGTCTTATGAGCCTCTTATCAGAAAGATAAATAGCATTTGGGAATAATGGCTTCTCAGACAAAGTTAGAAAATAGAGTCCAATCTTATCCTTTTGGCCAAGAGCTTTTTTTCTAAGGCTAAAGGTATCGTTTCCACCATTGAATACTGTTCAGTGATGTTACTCTTTAAAATATTTGCACTTGACACTTTTGTATTGTATTAAGGAAGTTGTCTTGTTAAGCCATTTCTTCAAAAAGTCCTATGCAAATGCTAAACAGCTACAAAAATTTTTTAAATCCTGTGAGGTTTCTACTTCAGTAGTTTATTTGCTATGGTATTTTATTAAATAAATATTTATTTAGATGAGCTTTTTTTCTTTACTCTTTATTTCAGAATTCTCTCCAGACATCATACCCATTCATTCCTTCCATGCCAATTTAATGGCAGATCCTGGGTAATAAGGCTTTTCTAGGTGCTAGAGGTAGATACTCAACTCAAAATGGCTTTAAAAAATGGAAGTAGAGGGGGAAGAGATTCATTTCACTGAAATAAAAAGCCAAGAGGTGGGTCTTTAGACACTGCTGGATCCAGGGCTTAAATGATGTCATTAAACATCTATCTCTCTTCATCTCTCAGCACCACTTTTCTCAGTCTTAAGTGACTTTTACACAGTCTGTCCCCGTGTGGAGGTCCCGGCAGCTCTAATTTTATATCAGCCTCATAGTTAGCACTCCATATTGGGCAAAGAGGCTGCTCTTTTCCAATAGTACATTCAGATTTTCTGAGTTTGGCTCTGATTGGACAGACTTGGGTCATGTGGGCAACCCCAAACCAAGTGCAGGGGAAGGTAGGGGATGGAATATGCTGATGGATCAGGGCAAGGACATATGTGCATTCAAGATCTAGGAGAGGGAGTGGGTAAGCCCCCTCTGACTCTGCATAGGTGGGAGTGATAGGGTATTAGAGATGGGAAGACGATCTGACCCCAAAGGAAAAAGGGCAGACAGAAGCAAATACTTGCTATTTGATTCAGGAGAACATGAAGCCCTTAATTAATTTGGTACTTTTCTGTGTCCCATGACAGTCAGCCAAACCTGTCCCTAAAGGTGACTTCAACTCTATTTGAGAACAAGAACTGCATATCCCTGCCAATACATGGGAGTATGATATTAACAGTTACCGTTTATTGAATGTTTCTTACTTACATGCAAGTGTCCGCTACTAGCTGTCTAAACTAAATACCCTGCTGGGTTCTGAGCTTCAGAAATGAAGAGCGAAAAGGCCCTTGGCCTCCTGAAGTTTACTTTCTAATGTAGGAGTCACTTAACAAGTGTATTAGTTATGTCTTGTATAACGGTTTACAAAAAGCATGTTTATTATCCTATATTTTTGGTATATTAGAAACAGAGGTCTGGCTTAGCTGAGTCCTTTGTTGCTTAGTCACTGAGTTGTGTCCCACTCTTTGTGACCCCATGGACTGTAGCCTGCCAGGCTCTTCTGTTTATGGAATTTTCCAAACAAGAATACTGGAGTGGGTTGCCATTGCCTTCTCTAAGCTGAGTTCTTTGCATGACTGCAATAACAGTGATGTCAGGGCTGGGTTCTCCTTTGAGGCTCAACAGGGAAAGGATCCACATCCAAGCTCACATAGTCATTGGCTGTGTAGGCTTTGGGGCTGAGTTCCTCAATCCCTGACATAAAGAAGCTCATACCCTGGCAGCTTGCTTCTTCAAAACTACCAAGGAAGAGGGTCTCTAAACAAGATGGACATTACATGCTATAACACATAATCGTGTGCACATAATCACATACAGCCTGTCACTTTCATTACATTCTGTGGGTTAGAAGCAATCGGGTCCCACTCACACTAAGAAGAGGGATCACACAAGGGAACACATATCACGGATGGGAATCATGGACTCTACCTTACAATCTACCTGCTATAACAAGTAGACAAAATATCAGATTATGATAAATGAATTAAAGAAAGTCGAAAGGGCAGGCCATGTCAGCCACAGCAATCTTCTCTTTGAACCACAGAATGAGAAGTTGTTACCATGCCAAGAGCTGGGGGGCAGGTATTCCTAGCAGAGGGCACAGGAACACAAAGCCCCAAGACTAAAAGGAGCTTAAGGAAAAGAAATGATATCAATGTGACTGGACTTGGTGAGCGAAGGGTAAATGGAGGACAGATGGGAGCCCATCATGCAAGACTTCACAGGGCAAGAAATTTACAGCAAAGAGCAAAGGGAAGATGATAAAGAATTTCACACTTTGCATTAGCAGAAACATAGATTAGACTTAGAGTTTTAAAGATCACTTGTGGCCGATGGATTGGGGGTCAAAAGGCCAGTCAGGAGGTCTGCAGAGGTCCACAGCCGAGGATGGTTTACACTAGTGTGGAGAGCTAGCAGCATTTGGTGATGGATTGCATGTGGGTAGTGGAGGAAAGGGGCACACAGGATGGCACCTGAATTTTTAATTTGAGCCAGTGGGTAGTCAGTGATACTATTTTCTGAGATGGCATCTGAGCTTTTCTCATATTAAGTCAAATACGCCTTTTTGACACCAAGAGAATGTCAAATGAACAATGGCTTATAGAGTAGATCTGGGCTGGGCATACAAGATTTGGAAGTATTTTCAGTGCTGAGAGCTTTACACAGCCCTCTTATGGAATACTATCCAGAGAGTAGGCAAGAGATCATTTTAAGACATTTTTCTGATCACATAAACAGCCTTGCTTCAAACTCTGCAAGGTACAAGGGCTTTCCCGTTGCACTTAATAGTGCTAAATCCTTGACATCATAGGTTATATCTGCTGACTTCTCATTCTTCATATTTCCTTAGCCTCTGGATTTTAGAGTGAATGAAATTAGGGTTCATAGCTAAAATGATTCACCAATTCTGTCAAGATGTGACATACCAATCAAAGTTTGCAATTCAGGCTCTGTCACAACCACCTGGAACCTGAGGCCTTGGTGAACAAATGAAGTAAAGTAATATACAGAACCCAGCAGAGTGCCTGTCACAGAATAGGCCCATAAAGAATAGTTGTCAAAGTGCATGGTGCACTGTTATTTGAAACTGAGTGGAATGGAAACACATAGGTAATCTATAGTTAATAGCCCAGAGATAAACCCACATGCCTTTGGGTGCCTTATCTTTGACAAAAGAAGGCAAGAATATACAATGGAGAAAAGAGCCCCTTCAATAAGTGGTGCTGGGAAAACTGGACAGCTATGTGTAAAAGAATGAAATTAGAATACTTCCTAACACCTTACGCCAAAATAAACGGATTTAAATACCTAATATAAGAGCAAAGCCTGTAAAACTCTTAAGATGAAAACATAGGCAGAATACTCTTTGACATGAATCACAGACAGATCCTCTATGACCCACCTCCCAGAGAAATGAAATAAAAGCAAAAATAAATGGGACCCAATTAAACTTAAAATTTTTGCACAGGAAAGGAAACTATGAGCAAGGTGAACAGACAACCCTCAGAATGGGAGAAAATAATAAATAAAACAACTGACAAAGGATTAATCTCCAAAATGTACAAGCAGTTCATTCAGCTCAATACCAGAAAAACAACCCAATCAAAAAGTGGGCAGGAGGCCTAAACTGACATTTCTCCAAAGAAGACATAGAGATGACTAATAAACATATGAAAATATACTCAACATCACTCATTATTAGAGAAAAACAATTCAAAACTACAATGCGGTCTTGCCTCACACCAGTCAGAATGGCTATCTTCAAAATATCTACATACAATAAATGTTAGAGAGATGGTTTGGAGAAAAAGGAATCCTTTTGCACTGTTGGTGGAAATGTAAATTGATACAGCCACTGTAGAGAACAGTATGACGATTCCTTAAAAAACTAAGAATAAAACTACCATTTAAAATTTTTTTCTGTGGTTTTTTTTTCAGTCACTAAGTCATATCTGATTGTGATATCATGGACTGCAGCATGCCAAGCTTCCCTGTCCTCCACAATTGCCCAGAGTTTGCTCAGAATCATGTGCACTGAATCAGTGATGCCATCCAACCACCTCATCCTCTGTCATCCCCTTCTCCTCCCACCTTTAATCTTTCCCAGCATCAAGGATTTTTCCAATGCATCAGCTCTTCACATCTGGTGGCCAAAGTATTGGAGCTTCAGCTTCAGCATCAATCCTTCAGGTATCATCACAGTTGATTTCCTTCAGGATTGACTGGTTTGATCTCCATGCAGTCCAAGGGACTTGCAAGTCTTCTCCAGCACCACTATTCAAAAGCATCAATTCTTCAACATTCAGCCTTCTTTATGATCCAGTTCTCACATCTGAACACGACTACTGGAAAAACCATAGGTTGGCAAAGTGACATATCTGCTTTTGAATATGCTATGTAGATTTGTCATTGCTTTACTTCCAAGGAGCAAGCGTCTTTTAATTTCACGTCTTTAGTCACCATCTACAGTGATTTTGGAGCCAAAGAAAATAAAATCTGTCACTGTTTCCACTTTTTCCCCTTCTAATTTGCCATAAAGTGATGGGACAAATGTCATGATCTCCAGTCAGTTCAGTTCAGTTGCTCAGTTGTGTCTGACTCTTTGTGACCCCATGGACTGCAGCATGCCAGGCTTCCCTATCAATCACCAGCTCCTGCAGTTTGTTCAAACTCATGTTCATTGAGTCAGTGATACCATCTAACCATCTCATCCTCTGTCATCCCCTTGTCCTGCCTTCAATCTTTCCCAGTATCAGGGTCTCTTCTAGTGAGTCAGCTCTTCTCATTAGGTGGTCAAAGTATTGGAGCTTAAGTTTCAGTATCAGTCTTTCCAATGAATATTCAGGACTGATTTTCTTTAGAATTGACTGGTTTGATCTCCTTGCAGTCCAAGAGACTCTCAAGAGTTTTCTCCAACACCACAGTTCAAAAGTATCAATTCTTCATCACTTAGCTTTCTTTATGACCCAACTCTCACATCCATACATGACTACTGGAAAAACCATAGCTTTGACTAGATAAACCTTTGTTGGCAAAGTAATGTCTCTGCTTTTTAATATGCTGTCTAGGTTGGTCATAGCTTTTCTTCCAAAGAGCAACTATCTTTTAATTTCATGGCTGCAGTCACCATCTGCAGTGATTTTAAAGCCCAAGAAAATAGTCTGTCACTGTTTCTATTGTTTCCCCATCTATTTGCCATGAAGTGATGGGACTGGATGCCATGATCTTTGTTTTTTGAATGTTAAGTTTTAAGCCAGCTTTTTCATTCTCATCTTTCACCTTCATCAAGAGGCTCTTTAGTTCCTCTTTGCTTTCTGCCATAAGGGTAGTATCATCTGCATATCTGAGTTTATTGATATTTCTCACTGAAATCTTTATGCTTCATCCAGCCCTCCATTTCGCATGACATACTCTGCATATAAGTTAAATAAACAGTGTGATATACAGCCTTGACATACTCCTTTCCCATTTTGGAACCAGTCCATTTTCCATGTCTGATTTAATTGTTGCTTCTTGACCTGTATACAGATATCTCAGGAGGCAAGTAAGGTGGTCTTGTATTCCCATCTCTTTAAGAATTTTCCAGTTTGCTGTGATCTACACAGTCAAAGGCTTTTGTGTAGTCAGTGAAGCAGGAATAGATGTTTTTCTGGGATCCTCTTGCTTTTTCTATGATCCAATGGATGATGGTGAGTTTTAAGCCAGTTTTTGCAGTCTTCTCTTTCACCCTCATCAAGGCTTTTTGCTATTAAAGTGCCATCTGCATATCTAATGTTGATATTTCTCCCAGCAGTCTTGAGTCCAGCTTGTGCTTCATCCAGCATGGCATTTCGGATGATGTACTCTGCATATAGATTTAATAAACAGAGTGACAATAAACATCCCTGTCATACTCCATTCCCAATTTTGAACCAGTCCATTGTTTCAAGTGTGTTTCTAACTGTTTCTCCTTAATCTACATATAGTTTCTCAGAAAACAGATAGGGTGTTCTGGTATTCCCTTCTCTTTAAGAATTTTCCAGTTTGCTGTGATCCACACAGCCAAAGGCTTTTGCATAATTAATGAATCAGAAGTAGATGTTTTTCTGGAACTCTCTTGCTTTCTCCAGGGTCCAGTGAATGTTCACAATTTGATCTCTGGTTACTCTGCCTCTTTGAAACCCAGCTTGTACACCTGGAAGTTTTCAGTTCATGTACTTCAGAAACCTAGCTTGAAGGATTTTGAACATAACCTTACTAGCTTGTGAAATGAATGCAATTGTGTGGTAGTACAAACAGTCTTTGGCACTGCCCTCCTCTGGAACTGGAGGGCAAACTGACCTTTTCCAGTCCTGTGGCCACTGCTGAGTTTTGCAAATTTCCTGGCATATTGAACATAGCACTTTAACAGCATCATCTCTCAGGATTTTAAATAGCTCAGCTGAAATTCCATCACCTCCACTAGCTTTGTTTGTAGTAATGTTCCTAAGGCCCACTTGACTTCATACTCCAGGATATATGGCTCTAGGAGAGTCACCACACCATCATGGTTATTTGGGTCATTAAAACCTTTTTGGTACAGTTCTCTTATGTATTCTTGCCTCCTCTTCTTAATTTCTTCTCTTTCTGTTAGATCCTTACAGTTTTTGTCCTTTATTGTGCCCATCCTTGCATGAAATGTTCCCTTTATAGCTCTAATTTTCTTGAATACATCTCTAGTCTTTACCATTCTATTGTTTTCCTCTATTTCTTTGCATTTTCATTTAAGAAGGCCTTTTTATCTCTCCTTGCTATTCTCTGGAACTCTGCATTCAGTTGCAAATATCTTTCCCTTTCTCCCCTGCCTTTCACTTTTCTTCTTTCCTCAGCCATTTGTAAAACTTCCTCAGACAATCACTTTTCCTTCTTGCCTTTATTTTTATCTGGGATAGTTTTGATCACTGTCTCCCATACAGTGTATAAACCTCTGTCAATAATTCTTCAGGCACTCTGTCTACCAGATCTAATCCCTTAAATCTATTCATCACTTCCACTATAGAATCATAAGGGATTTAATTTAGATAGTATCTGAATGCCCTAATGTTTTTCCCTACTTTCTTTAAGCCTAAATTTTGCAAAAAGGAGCTCTTGATCTGAGCCACAGTCAGCTCCAGGTCTTGTTTTTGCTGACTGTATAGAACCTCTCCATTTATGGATTCAAAGAATATAATGAATCTGATTTTGGTACTGACCATCTGGTGATGTCCTTCCCTTGTATTGTTGGAAAAAGACGTTTGCCATGACCAGTGTGCTCCTTTGACAAAACTATGTTAGCCTTTGCCCTTCTTCATTTTGTACTCCAAGGCCAAACTTGCCTGTTACTCCAGTCATTTCTTGACTTCCTACTTTTGTATCCAAATCCCCTATAATGAAAAGGATATCTTTTTTTGGTGTTAGATCTAGAAGGTCTTATAGGTCTTCATAGAACTGGTCAACTTCAGCTTCTTCAATATTAGTGGTTGGGGCATAGTCTTGAATTACTTTGATGTTGAGTGGTTTGCCTTAGAAAATGAACCAAGATCATTCTTTGGTTTTTGATATTGCACCCAAGTACTGAATTTTGGACTCTTTTATTGACTATAAGAGCTACTCTATTGCTTCTAAGGGATTCTTGCCCACAGTAGTAGACATAATGGTCATCTGCATTAAATTTGCCCATTCCTATCCATTTTAGTTCACTGATATCTAATATGTCGATATTCACTCTTGCCATCTCCTGCTTGACCACATCTAATTTACCTTGATTCATGGACCTAACATTCCAGGTTCCTATGTAATATTATTCTTTACAACATCAGACTTGACTTTCACCATCAGACATATCCACAATTGAGCATCTTTTCCACTTTGGCCCAGGTGCTTCATTCTTTCTGGAGTTATCAGTAATTGCCATACCCTTTTCCCCAGTAGCATATTGGACACCTTCAGACCTGGGGGGCTCATCTTTTGGTATTATATATATATTGTTTTGCCTTTTTGTATTGTTCATGGGGTTCTCACAGCAAGAATACTGGAATGGTTTGCCATTCTCTCATCCAGTGTACCATGTTTTGTCATAGCTCTTACTATGACCCATCCATCTTGGGTGGTCCTGCACAGCATGGCTCATAGCTTCATTGGGTTATACAAACACCTTTGCCACAACAAGGCTGTGACTCATGAAGGGGAAAACTACTGTATGACACAGCAATCCCTCTCCTGGGCATATACACTGAGAAAACCACAATTGAAAAAGGCACATGTACCCCATTGTTCACTGCAGCACTGTTTACTATATCTAGGACATGGAAGCAGTCTAGATGTCCATCGATGGATGGATAAAAAATATTGTGGTACATATACACAATGGAATATTACTCAGCTATAAAAAAGGAATGCACTTGAGTGAGTTCTAATGAGGTGGATGAACCTAGAGTCTATTATACAGAGTGTAGAAAGTCAGAAAGACAAAAACAAATATCATATATTAATACATATATATGGAATTTAGAAAGATGCTATTGATGAACCTATCTGCAGGACAGTAGTGGAGACACAGACATAGAGAACAAACTTGTGGACATGGAAAGGAAGGAGAGGGTGGGAGAAATTGAGACAGTACATTTAAACATATACATTACCGTATGTAAAATTAGATAGCCAGTGGAAATGTGCTGTATGATCCAGGGAGCTCAAGTCTGGTGCTCTGTGACAACCTAGAGGGGTGGGATGGGATGGGAGGTGGGAGGAACATTCAAGATGGAGGAGACATATGTATACCTATGGCTGATTCACGTTTCTATATGGCAGAAACCAACACAATATTGTAAAGCAGTTATCCTCATGTGGTTGTTAAGTTGCTCAGTCATGACCAACTCTTTGTGACCCCATGGACTGCAGCACTCCAGACTTCCCTATCCTTCACTATCTCCTGGAGTTGCTCAAACACATGTCCATTGAGTCAATCATGCTATCCAACCATCTCATACTATGTTGTCCCCTTCTCCTGCCTTCAGTCTTTCCCAGCATCAGGATCTTTTCCAGTGAGTCAGCCCTTTGCATCAGGTGGCCAAAGTATTGGATTTCAGCTTCAGCATCAGTCCTTCCAATGAATACTCAGGGTTGATTTCCCTTAGAATCAACTGGTTTGATCTCCTTGCAGTCCAAGGGACTCTCAAGAGTCTTCTCAGCACCACAGTTTGAAGGCATCAATTCTTCAGCACTCAGCCTTTTTTTATTGTCTAGCTCTCACATTCATACATATGACTACTGGAAAAACCATAGCTTTGACTATATGGACATTTTTCAGCAAAATAGTGTCACTACTTTTTAATATGCTGTCTAGGTTTGTCATTACTTTTCTTCCAAGGAGCAAACATCTTTTAATTTCATGGCTGCAGTCACCATCTGCAGTGATTTTGGAGCCCAAGAAAATAAAGTCTGTCACTGTTTCCATTGTTTTCCCATCTATTTGCCATGAAGAGCTGGGACCGGATGCCATGATATTCATTTTTTGAATGTTGAGTTTTAAGCCAGATTTTTCACTCTCCTCTTTCATCTTCATCAAAGAGCTCTTTAGTTCCTCTTCGCTTTCTGCCATAAGGGTGGTATCATCTGCATATCTGAGGTTATTGATATTTCTCCCCACAATCTTGATTCCAGTTTGTGCTTCATTTGGCCCTGCATTTCCAGGATGTACTCTGCATATAAGTTAAATAAGCAGGGTGACAATATACAGTCTTGACATCCTCCTTTCCCAATTTTGAACCAGTCCATTTTCCATGTCTGGTTCTAAATGTTGCAGATTGACCTGCAAACAGGTTTTGCAGAAGGCAGGTAAAGTATTCCCATCTCAAAGAATTTTCCACAGTTTGTTTTGATTTACACAAAGGCTTTAGTGTAGTCAATGAAGCAGAAGTAGATGCTTCTCAGGAATTCTCTAGGTTTTCCTAAGATCCAACAGATGTTGGCAATTTGATCTCTGATTCCTCTGCCTTTTCTAATCCAGCTTGTACATCACATTTCACATACTGTTGAAGCCTAGCTTGAAGGATTTTGAGCAATACTTTGCTAGCATGTGAAATGAATTCAGTTGTGCAGTAGTTTGCATTACCATTCTTTGGGATTGCAGTGAAACCTTTTCATTCCAATCCCAAAGAACTAGACGAATCTTTGTTGGCAAAGTGATGCATCTCCTTTTTAATACACTGTTTAGGTTTGTCATGGCTTTTCTCCAAGGAGCAAGTGTCTTTTAATTTCATGGCTGCAGTCACTGTCTGCAGTGATTTTGGAGCCCATGAAAATAAAATCTGTCACTGTTTCTATTTTCCCCCATCTATTTGTCATGAAGTGATGGGGACTGGATACTATTTTAGTTTATTGAATGTTGAGTTTTAAGCCAGATTTTTCACTCTCCTCTTTCACCTTAGTTAAGAGGCTCTTAGTTCCTCTTCGATTTCTGCCTTTAGAGTAGTGTCATCTGCATATCTGGAGTTATTAAATTTCTCCCCACAATCTTTATTCCAGCTGTGCTCCATCCAGCCTGGCATTTCACATGATATACTCTGAATATAAGTTAAATAAGCAAGGTGATAATATACAGCTATGACACTCCTTTCCCAATTTGGAATCAGTCTGTTGTCCATGTCCAGTTCTGACTCTTGCTTCTTGACCTGCATACAAGTTTCTCAAGAGGCAGATAACATGGTGTGGTATTCCCATCTCTTTAAGAATTTTCCACATTTTCTTGTGATCCACACAGTCAAAGGATTTAGCATAGTCAATGAAGCAGAAGTATATATTTTTATGGTATTCCCTTGCTTTTTCTATGATCCAACATATGTTGGCAATTTGATTCCTCTGCCTTTTCTAAATCTACCATGTACATCTGCAAGCTCTTGGTTCATTAAGAAAATTAAGGACGCCAAGAGAATATTTCATGCAAAGATGGGCACAATGAAAGACAGAAACCTTCTGTTAGGTATGGACCTAACAGAAGCAGAAGAGATTAAGAAGAGGTGGCAAGGATACACAGAACTGTACAAAAAAGTTCTTAATGAACTGGATAACCACAATGGTGTGATCAGTCATCTAGGCCAGACATCTTGGGTTGTGAAGTCAAGTGGGCCTTAGGAGGCCTTACTACCAATAAAACTAATGGAGATGATGGAATTTCAGCTGACCTATTTCAAATCTGAAAAGATAATGCTGTTAAAGTGCTGCACTTAATATGGCAGCAAATTTGGAAAACTCAGCACTGGCCACAGTTCTGGAAAAGGTCAGTTTTTATTCCAATCCTCTAGTGGAAGGGCAATTATCCTCTAGTTAATAACAAATGAAAAAAACTCTATTGGTAGCCAAGCTTGAAAAAATGGTAGGACTCCCTGGTTACTCCAAATGTATCATTCATGGACATGTAAGGTTAACCATTGGGAAGATAGTCAGTAATACTGAATTAGCTTCATATGTTATAGATGGTAACCAGACTTATGGTGATAATCATTTTATAATGCACAAAGACATTGACTTAGTGATTTACTCCTGAAACAAATATAATATTGTGTATCAATTATACTTAGGTACTGTTGACCTCTTAGGTGCAGTTCAATGTTTTCTTATTTGGAAAGGTAGATCAATTAAAATTAAAAAGGTAATTAATCCCCAGAGGGCAAAAACTGATGTTATACAGACAGAATGTTAATTTATCAGTATCAGATCAGATCAGATCAGTCGCTCAGTTGTGTCCAACTCTTTGCGACCCCATGAACTGCAGCACGCCAGGCCTCCCTATCCATCACCAGCTCCCGGAGGTCACCCAGACTCACATCCATCGAGTCAGTGATGTCATCTAGCCATCTCATCCTCTGTCGTCCCCTTCTCCTCCTGTCCCCAATCCCTCCCAGCATCAGAGTCTTCTCCAATGAGTCAACTCTTCGCATGAGGTGGCCAAAATACTGGAGTTTCAGCTTTAGCATCATTCCTTCCAAAGAAATCCCAGGGCTGATCTCCTTCAGAATGGACCGGTTGGATCTCCTTGCAGTCCAAGGGACTCTCAAGAGTCTTCTCCAACACCACAGTTCAAAAGCATCAATTCTTCGGTGCTCAGCCTTCTTCACAGTCCAGCTCTCACATCCATACATGACCACAGGAAAGACCATAGCCTTGACTAGGCGAACCTTTGTTGGCAAAGTGATGTCTCTGCTTTTGAATATGCTATCTAGGTTGGTCATAACTTTCCTTCCAAGGAGTAAGCGTCTTTTAATTTCATGGCTGCAGTCACCATCTGCAGTGATTTTGGAGCCCAGAAAAATAAAGTCTGACACTGTTTCCACTGTTTCTCCATCTATTTCCCATGTAGTGATGGGACCAGATGCCATGATCTTCGTTTTCTGAATGTTGAGCTTTAAGCCAACCTTTTCACTCTCCACTTTCACCTTCATCAAGAGGCTTTTGAGTTCCTCTTCACTTTCTGCCATAAGGGTGGTATCATCTGCATATCTGAGGTTATTGATATTTCTCCTGGCAATCTTGATTCCAGCTTGTGTTTCTTCCAGTCCAGCGTTTCTCATGATGTACTCTGCATATAAGTTAAATAAACATGGTGACAATATACAGCCTTGACGTACTCCTTTTCCTATTTGGAACCAGTCTGTTGTTCCATGACCAGTTCTAACTGTTGCTTCAGGTATTTGCTTTTACCATATGTCAGTGCTATCTTCAGCCCTCTACACTTCAATACATGTTTTTAGTCAATCCTCACTACTGCAAACTTTAGAAATGAGGAAGCTGAAAAATTGAGTTGTTAAATTGTTTAAGGTACGTAGAAGCTGAAGTGGGATTCATGCCCAGGTTGCCTGACTCAAGAGCCCACCTTTGTAACCAATGTGCTGTTAGGTGTTAAGGCCTCCACCTGCCTTAAGTCCTGGGATCTGTATCCATGCCATCATAGACATTGTCAGATCCTATAACCTTTGCTGCTGTGTCAAGTAACTTCAGGGATCCCTGTTCTCATAAAATGGAATATAAACAGTGGTTCCCTCTAGAGTTGTGCACATACAAGTACTATTTCAACCACCACCTCTGTATGGCTTCTACTGCTTGCTCTGAATAGAACAGGAGATGTAGCCCAGATGTTGTGACGCCTGGCCAGGTATGATCAGGTGTGAGCTGTCACAAAGTTGAGGATGACTAATGGTACTTCATTGGAAAGGGGATGGAACTTGAGAATAACTTGCTTTCTCTTACGTATGCCACTGCTGCTGCTGCTAAGTCGCTTCAGTCGTGTCTGACTCTGTGCGACCCCATAGACGGCAGCCCACCAGGTTCCCCCGTCCCTGGGATTCTCCAGGCAAGAACACTGGAGTGGGTACTTCTCCAGTACCCCTCAAAATACATGTGTGTGTGAGCACATACGTACCATGGGTTATTTATTATGTGTGCACACACACACGTATACCTGAGTAATTAAGCATGTGTGCAAATGCACACATACGTGCACACACACACACACCATGACTGGTAAGAGTTCTGACAATTATGAATTATTGAAGCTCTTTCTTTATCTTCTAGGGGAAGAGGTAGGAGATGAGGATTACACCCAAATCTGGCATGCCTCTTGGATATGTCTTTATGGTCAATTATCTATTGTGTGTGTGGCAGAAGTTGAAGATCAATGATGTTGGCGTATCCCACTCCACACCTCCTGTTTCCAAATATTTCCACCTTCCAGGATCCAGCTCAAGGCTCATCCCCCAGTGGAGTCATGTCTCACTTATGTACATGTTACTACACTTACAGCTCTCATGGACCAGGCATGGTAAGAGAATGATAGCTTCTCTGGTCATTGATTTTCTCAGTTTGTAACAAGAATTCTGCCCAATGTGAGTCATTGGGAAACTGATGCAAGTGATCTCTAAATTGTAAAAGTGCTGCAAAACACTAGAAAAATCAATCCCTTGCTTGACTAGATTGTCTCTTGTCTGTTTCCATTCCCTTATATTTTTCCTTCCTCACACCTGCCCCACCTACTCTTTTCTGCTGGTGTTTTGGGAATGGACACAGCATCTATCTTTCCCCTTGGGTATCCCAGAACCTTCTATGTAGAAACTCTTGCACAATATTTTGCATTGACTAGAGAGACTGAGTAGTCTGAATCTAGAGCAGTTATCTATTTGGGATGACTTGTCCCACGCCTACTCCAGGACATTGGGCAATGTCTGGAGACATTTTTGATTGCCATGACTCTGTGTGCATTTGGGAGGAATTCTGCTGGCATCTAGTGAGTCAGGGCCATGGATGCTGCTCAACATCCTACAATGTGCAGAACAGCCCTTTACAACAAAGAACTATTGGGTCCACATGTCAGTGCCAAGGTTGAAAATCCCTGATCTAGACAAATAATGAGAATTATATAAAGAGCATTAGGCCATGTAACAGCAACTCTGGATTGGGGTGGGGCTGGAGTTGGCTAGTTCTGCACCAGAGTAGCTGGTTACAGTAGTAGTTTCAGGGACATATATACCTTGACATTTGTGAAATATTTCAGGTTTTCTAAGAGGTTTCACATCTGTTGTGATCTCTGACTTTTCATAAGAGTTCTGAGAGATCCTTCTCTTCTTATTTCCTTGCCTTACTAGTCAACAGGTAGCAGAAGAAACTGGGTGAGCAAGAAGATCATTTTCTGAAGGTCTCAGAGATATCTAGTGATTAAGCCAGGAATCCACCATCACCTGGCTCCCTCAGGCACTCTTCCTTTGTTCGCTGCTTTTGGTTAAAGCAGAAGTAGCAAGGATGAACTATCAGGAAGGCAGACTTCTTGGTAAATGGAAATCAGAGCCATCTGAGCTAGAGAGGGTGTGGGCTCCACTGCTCTGGCTATAGACATTGATCAGCTTTCCAAAACTCAGGAGGAGACTCAAGCCTCATACATATGCTCTAGTAATCCTTATGGCCCTGTTTAGGAGCTTCAGGACCCATTTGAAAACCCTGAAAGACCAGCAGAGGGAAGTGCAACAGAAGTTATTTCCTAAAGGACGTGCTTAATTTCTAAGCCAGTAGAGGGCACTTGCATCAGGTGATCTGAAGGTGGCTCAACTGAGAAGCAACAGCACCTTGAGGATTGGAAGAAGTTTTAGACTGTGGGTTTTTTTTTTTTTTTTTTTTTTTTTTTTTTGCAAGCAAAAGTGAAGTCTCTCAGTCATGTCTGACTCTTTTTAACCCCATGGACTGTAGCCTACCAGGCTCCTCCATCCATGGGATTGTCTAGGCAAGAGTTCTGCCTTCTCCAGGGGATCTTCCTGACCCAGGGATTGAACCCAGGACTAGTGAACGACCACACAACAACTCCTACATTGCAGGCAGATGCTTTACTGTCTGAGGCACCAGGGAATCAAGACAGGCTGTTATTCATAGGCCAGTGAATGGAGAAGGGGAGCTCAGTCTCTAAAGGCACCTCCTCTCAAAAGGAAGGAGAGGGCTTAAGGAAGAGGGCAGAGATTTCCAAGGCAGCCATAAACTGCTTCTTAAATGTTAATGTTCATGTGTTCAAGGGGTTAAAAGGTAGACTCTGAGTCTGTAGGCAGGGGGCAGGACCTGAATTTTTGTGTTGCTCACCAGTTTCTGGCAAAGCTGTTACTGAACTGGTGTTGTTTGCCCAACAAGTGCTGAGACACTGAAGTTTACAGCAGAGAAAGGGTTTATTCACAAGGCACCCAAGTAAGGAGACAGAAGAACAAGTCTCAGGTCCTGTCTTCTCAAAGGCAAGAGGCTTGGGGTATTGCTGTGTGGCGAGTATAAGGTGGTCCAAGGTACAGGAGAAGGTGATGGGAGGCAGGAAAAAAGTGAGATAATCAATGCTCTGCACAGGCATATCTGAGTCACAAGCTTCTTCATGGGACACATATTCAGAAAATGGTAGCACTAACATGATCTGAGAATGGAGTTTCTAGCCTCCTGACATCAGAAGGTCATCCATCATATACTTGCACAGGCCTGGCTGAATGGTTGGTGGTCTCAACCAGTTTTAACTTAGCAAGAGTAGCTCCAAGTTGCTTATATACAACTTAAGTAAGCATTACTATAGAGACCCACACATCAGAGATTTTTTAAAATTAATTTCTTTTAATTGGAGGATAATTGTAGCATCGTGTTGGTCTCTGCCATACATCAACACGAATCAGCCATAGTATGCATATGCCCCTCCTTCTTTAACCTCCCTCCCACCTCCCATCCCATCACACCCCTCTTGGTTGCCACAGAGCACTGGATTTGAGTTCCCTGCATTATACAGCAAATTCCCACTGGCTATATATTCTACATATGGTAATGTACATGTTTCAGTACTACTCTCTCAATTCGTCCCACCCTCTCCTTCCAACACTGTGTCCACAAGTCTGTTCTTTATGTCTGTGTCTCCATTGCTGCTGTTAAGCTGCTAAGTCTCTTCAGTCGTGTCCGACTCTGTGCGACCCCATAGATGGCAGCCCACCAGGCTCCACCATCCCTGGGATTCTCCAGGCAAGAACATTGGAGTGGGTTGCCATTTCTTTCTCCATCGCTGCTGCTGCTGCTAAGTCGCTTCAGTCGTGTCCGACTCTGTGCGACCCCATAGACGGAAGCTCCATTGCTACCCTACAAATAAGTTCATCAGTACTATCTTTCAAAATTCCATATATATGAGTTAATACACGATATTTGTTTTTCTCTGACTTACTTCACTTCGTGTGATAGGCTCAGATGTGTTCCTTTCTATGGCTGAGTAATATTCCCTTGTATATATGTTTCACAACTTCTTTATCCATTCTTCTGTTGATGGGCATCTAGATTGGTTCCATGTCCTGCCTATTCTACATAGTGCTGCAGTGAACACTGGGGGACACGTGTCTTTATCAATTATGGTTTCTTCTGGGTATAGGTCCATTGGTGGGATTGCTGGGTCATATGGTAGATTTAGTCCTAGATTTTAAAGGAATCTTAACTATTCTCCAGAGTGGTTGTACCAATTTATGTTCCCACCAACAGTCCAAGAAGGTTCCCTTTTCTCCACATCCTCTCCAACATTTATTGTTTGTAGATTTCTGGGTGATGGCCATTCTGATAAGTGTGAGGTGATACTTCCTTATAGTTTTGATTTGCATTTCTTTAATAAAGAGAGATGTTGAACATCTTTTTATGTGTTTATTAACTATCTGCATGTCTTCTTTGGAGAAATGTCTGCTTTAGGTCTTCTGCCCACTTTTTGATTGGATTGTTTGTTTTTCTGGTATTGAGCTGTATGGGTTGCCTGTATACTTTGGACATTAATCCTTTGTCAGTTGTTTCATTTGCTATTATTTTCCCCATTTGGAGGGCTGTCTTTTCACCATGTTTATAGTTTCCTATGCCACTCCACTCCAGTACTCTTGCCTGGAGAATCCCATGGACAGAGGAGCCTGGTAGGCTGCAGTCCATGGGGTCGCTAAGAGTCGGACATGACTGAGTGACTTCACTTTCACTCTTCACTTTCATGCATTGGAGAAGGAAATGGCAACCCACTCCAGTGTTCTTGCCTGGAGAATCCCAGGGGCGGGGAACCCTGGTGGCCTGCTGTCTATGGTGTTGCACAGAGTCGGACACAACTGAAGTGACTTAGCAGCAGTAGCAGTCACTGTGAAAAGTTATTGAGTTTAGTTAGATCCCATTTGTTTCTTTTGTTTTTATTTCAATTAGTCTGAGAAGTGAGTCATAGAGAATCTTGCAGTGATTTATATCAAAGAATGTTCTGCCTATGCTTTCCTCTAAGAGTTTTATAGTTTCTGGTCTTATATTTAGGTCTTTAGTCCATTTTGAGTTTATCTTTGAGTATGTTGTTAGGAAGTGTTCTAATTTCATTCTTTTACACATAGCTGTCCAGTTTTCCTAGCACCACTTATTGAAGAGACTTCAATATTTTCTCCATTGAATATTGTTGCCTCCTTTGTCAAAGGTTTTGCTCATAGGTGTGTGGCTTTATCTCTAGGCTTTTTTATCTGGTTCTATTGGTCTATATTTCTGTTTTTGTGCCAGGACCATACTGTTTTGATGATTGCAGCTTTGTAGTATACACTGAAGTCAGGAAGGTTGATTCCTTTAGCTCAGTTCTTCTTTCTCAAGATTACTTTGGTTATTCACAGTCTTTTGTGTTTCCATACATTATGTCATTTTTAGTTCTAGTTCTGTGAACAATACCATTGATAGTTTGGTAGAGATTACATTGAATCTATAGATTTCTTTGGGTACTAAAGTCATTTACACAGTATTGATTCTTCCAATCCAGGAAACACGATCTGTCTCTCCATCTGTTTTTGTCATCTTTCGTTCATCAGTGTCTTAGTTTTCTGCATACAGGTCTTTTGTCTCTTAAAGTAGGTTTATTCCTAGGTATTTTATTCTATTGGTCACAATGGTGAGGGGCATTATTTTCTTAATTACTCTTTCTGATTTTTTATGGTTAATGTGTAGGAATGCAAAGGATTTCTGTGTATTAATTTTACATCCTGTGACTTTGCTATTTTCATTGATTAGCTCTAGTAATTTTCTGGTGGCATCTCTAGGGTTTTCTATGTATAGTATCATGTCATCTGCAAACAGTAAGAGTTTTACTTCTTTCCCAATATGGATTCCTTTTATTTCTTTTTCTTCTCTGATTGCTGTGACTAGTACTTCCAAAACTATGTTGAATAGTGGTGACAACAGCTCCCTTGTCTTGTTGCTGATCTTAGAGGAAATGCTTTCAGTTTTTTCCCATTGAGAATAATGTTTGCTGTGGGTTTGTTGTATATGGCCTTTTTTATGCTGAGGTATGTTCCTTCTGTGCCTACTTTCTGGAGAGTTTTTATCATAAATGAGTGTTGAATTTTGTCAAAAGCTTTCACTGCATCTGTTGAGATGATCATATGGTTGTTATCTTTCAATTTTAAAATACAGTGTATCACAATGTTTGATTTGCATATATTAAAGTATGCTTGCATTCCTGGGATAAAGCCCACTTGATCACGATGTTGTCATTGTTTTTCAGTCAGTGTTGTGTCTGACTCTTTGTGATGTCATGATTTGTAGTACACCACCCTTTCCTGTACTCTATATCTCAAAGTTTGCCCAAACGCATGTCCATTGAGTTGGTTGTGCCATACAATCATCTCATCCTCTGCTGCCCCTTTCTCCTCCTGCCCTAAGTCTTACCCAACATCAAGGTCCTTTTCCAATGAGTTGGCTCTTCACATCAGTTGGTCAAAGTACTGAAGCATCAGCTTCAGAATCAGTTCTTCCAGTGAATATTCAGTTTTCCTTTAGAATTGACTGGTTTGATCTCCTAGCTATCCAAGGGACTCTCAAGAGTCTTCTCGAACACCACAATTGAAAAGCATTGATTCTTCAAAACTCAGCCTTATTTATGGTCCAATTGTCACATCTGTACATGATTGCTGGAAAAACCATAGCTTTGACTAGATGAATCTTTGTTGGAAAAATGATGTCTCTGCTTTGTAATACACTGTCTAGATTTTTCATAGATTTTCTTCCAAGGAACAATTTATTTTAATTTTGTGGTTGCTGTCACTGTCCACAGTGATTTTAGAGCCCAAGAAAATAAAATCTGCTACTGTTTCCACTTTTTCACCATCTATTTGCCATGAAGTGATGGGACTGGATGCCATGACCTTAGTTTTTTGAGCGTTAAGTTTTAAGCCAGCTTTTTCGCTCTCCTCTTTCACCTTAATTAAGAGGCTCTTCAGTTCTTCTTCACTTTCTGCCCTAAGTGTGGTGTCAGCTGCATATCTGAGGTTGTTGATATTTCTCCTGGCAGTCATGATTCCAGCTTGTGTTTCATCCAGCCCAGCATTTCACATGACGTACTTTGCATAGAAGTGAAATAAGCAAGGTGACAATATACAATCTTGATGTACTCCTTTCCCAATTTTGAACCAGTCCATTGTTCTATGTCTGATTCCAACTGCTGCTTTGTGACCGCATACAGATTTCTCAGGAGACAGGTCAGGTGGTCTGGTATTCCCATCTCTTTAAGAATTTTCCACAGTTTGTTGTGAAGTCAAGTGGACCTTAAGAAATGTTATGCGAACAAAGTGAATGGAAGGGTTGGAATTCCAGTTGAGCTATTTTAAATCCTAAAAGATAATGCTGTGAAAGTGTTGCACTCAACATGCCAGCAAATTTGGAAAACTCAGCAGTGGCCACAGGACTGGAAAAGGTCAGTTTTCAGTCCAATCCCAAAGAAAGTCAATGCCAAAGAATGCTCAAACTACCACACAATTGCACTCATTTCACACACTAGTAGGAGAAGGCAATGGCACCCCACTCCAGTACTCTTGCCTGGAAAATCCAATGGACAGAGGAGCCTGGTAGGCTACAGATCATGGGGTTGTTAAGGGTCAGACATGACTGAGCAACTTTACTTTCACTTTTCACTTTCGTGCATTGGAAAAGTAAATGGCAACCCACTCCAGTGTTCTTGCCTGGAGAATCCCAGGGACAGGGGAGCCTGGTGGGCTGCCACCTATGGGGTCACACAGAGTCAGATATGACTGAAGTGACTTAGCAGCAGCAGCAGCACACACTAGTAAAGTAATGCTTAAAATTCTCCAAGCCAGGCTTCAGCAATATGTGAACAACTGTGAACTTCCATATGTTCAAGCTGGTTTTAGAAAAGGCAGAGGAACAAGAGATCAAATTGCCAATATCCACTGAATCATGGAAAAAGCAAGAGAGTTCCAGGAAAACATCTACTTCTGCTTTATTGACTATGTCAAAGCATTTGACTGTGTGGATCACAATAAACTGTGGAAAATTCTGAAAAAGATGCAACTACCAGACCACCTGACCTGCCTCTTGAGAAATTTGTATGCAGGTCAGGAAGTAAAAGTTAGAACTGGACATGGACATCAGACTGCTTCCTAATAGGAAAAGTAGCACATCAAGGCTGTATATTGTCACTGTGCTTATTTAACTTATATTGCAGAGTACATCATGAGAAATGCTGGATTGGATGAAGCACAAGCTGGAATCAAGATTGCCAGGAAAAATATCAATAACCTTAAATATGCAGATGACACCACCCTTATGACAGAAACTGAAGAACTCAAAAGCCTCTTGATGAAAGTGAAAGAGGAGAGTAGAAAAGTTGGCTTAAAGTTCAACATTCAGAAAACTAAGATCATGGCATCCAGTCCCATCACTTCATGGCAAATAGATGGGAAAACAGTAGAAACAGTGGCTGACTTTATTTTGGGGGCTCCAAAATCACTGCAGATGGTGACTGCAGCCATGAAATTAAAAGATGCTTACTCCTTGGAAGGAAAGTTATGACCAACCTAGACAGCATATTAAAAAACAGAGACATTACTTTGACAACAAAGGTCCATCTCGTCAAGGCTATGGTTTTTCCAGTAGTCATGTATGGATGTGAGAGTTGGGCTATAAAGAAAGCTGAGTGCCAAAGAATTGATGCTTTTGAATTGTGGTGTTGGAGAAGACTCTTAAGAGTCCCTTGGACTGCAAGGAATCCAATCAGTCAATCCTAAAGGAGATCAGTCCTGAATGTTCATTGGAAGGACTGATGTTGAAGTTGAAACTCCAATACTTTGGCCACCTGATGCGAAGAGCTGACTCATTAGAAAAGACACTGATGCTGAGAAAGATTGAAGGCAGAAGGAGAAGGGGATGATAGCTGATGAGATGGTTGGATGGCATCACTGACTTAATGGAGATGAGTTTGAGTAAACTCCAGGAGTTGGTGATGGATAGGGAGGCCTGGCGTGCTGTGTTCCATGGGGTTGCAAAGAGCTGGACATGACTGAGTGACTGAACTCAACTGAACACAGTCAAAGGCTTTCGCATAGTCAATGAAGCAGTAGATGACTTTTTAGAGTTCCCTTGGTTTTTTTATGATTCAATGCATGTTGGCAGTTTGATCTCTGGTTCCTCTTCTTTGTCTAAATCCAGCTTGTACATCTGGAAGTTCTTGGTATATACATACTGCTGAAGCCTAGCTTGAAGGATTTTGAGCATTTCCTTGCTAGCATGTGAAATGAGTGCAATATACAGTAGTTTAAACATTCTTTGGCATTGCCTTTCTTTGGGATTGGGATGAAAACTGATCTTTTCAAGTCCTGTGACTACTGCCAAGTTTTCCAGATTTGCTGGCTTATGAGTGCAGCACTTTAACAGCATCATCTTTTAGGATCTGAATTAGCTCAGCTGGAGTTCCATCACATTCACTAGCTTTTTTGATCATAATATACAGTCCTTTTAATCTGTTCTTGGATTCTATTTGCTAGAATTTTGTTGAGGATTTTTGCATCTGTGTTCATCAGCAATATTGGCCTATAATTTTCTTTTCCTGTGGCATCTTTTTCTGGTTTTTGTATCAGGGTGATGTTGGCCTTGTAGAATGAGTTTGGAAGTTTTCCTTCTTCTGCAACTTTCTGGAAGAGTTTGAGCAGGATAGGTGTTAGCTTTTCTGTAAACTTTTAGTAGAATTGGCCTGTGAAACCATCTGACTCTGGGTTTTTGTTTGGAAAATTTTTTATTACAGTTTTGATTTCTGTGCTTGTGATTGGTCTGTTCTTATTTTCTTTCTTCCTGTTTCCATTTGGAAGGTTATACTTTTCTAAGAAGTTGTCCATTTCTTCCAGGTTGTCCATTTTATTGGCATAGTTGCTCATAGTATTCTCTGGTGAGCCTTTGTACTTCTGTTTTCTGTTGTAACTTCTTTTTCATTTCTAACTTTATTGATTTGAGTCTTTTTTTCTTGACGACTCAGCTAATGGTTTGTCATTTTGTTTAACTTCTCAAAGAATTAGCTTTTGGTTTTATTGATATTTGTTATTGTCTCCTTTTTCATTTGCTTCTCTCTGATCTTTATGCTTTGCTTCTACTGACTGGGTTTTTTTTTTTATGAGAACATGACTTTAAGCAACTGTTAATTATACTTGTTTCAGGCTACCATGGCAACATGTGTTCATTCCAGCAGCTGCTCTATAGCCTGCTTGGCTTTCTTCTCTCAGATTTCTGCCTTTGCAAAAATATCAGAACCAACCTGCCCTGGGGGAGCCTTCAGGCCCAGATCACTTTGATTCTGGCCTGTGACACAAATAGACCATCTTGGGGATGCGAGGCTCCTGTTCCAATATCAATATACTCTGATACCTTAGACAAATTTGTTAGGGCTCAAGTTGCTCATCTGTAAAACGTGCATTTCAAGCAAAGTGTTTTACAAGTTGTGAGCAGCAGCTCCTTAGAAAGTGCATTAGTTTCCTGTTGTTGTTATAACAAATTAGTACAAAGTAATGGCTTGAAATGAGTCATTTTATATCCTTGGGATTCAGAGACCAAAATGGGGCAATAGGCCTGTGATCTTCTGGACAGTCTAGGGGAGAATCCATTTCTTTGTCATTCCCAGCTATTTTAGGCATCTCACATTCCTTAGTTTGTGGACCATATCCTTCTAACTTCTGCTTCCCCTAGTACATCTTATCTGACTCTAATGTCTGTTTTACAGGGAACCTTGTGATTGAGCGCATTTGGATAACCTTTCTACGTCAAGACTCTTAACCACACCTGCAAAGTCCTTTGGAGACCATGACTGGGTAGCAACATTCAGTTTCTGGTGATTAGGATGTGGACATGTTGTGGGTTGGTCATTATTCAGCCTATCATATGAGATCTGAAAACCATTTAAGTAGCCAGAAGTTTTTAAATGCCATTTTAAGAAGTTCATGCAGCACACACAACGTTTCTGATTCTAATATGTAACACTAACACGATGTAGCCACAGAAAGTTTGAATCCAAGACCATTTGTTTTTACCAGTGACAGACTAATGCCTTATTCTCTTATAAAGCACTGTCCAAAAAACAGTCTTCATAAGAACTTGAATTTTGACCTTATTACTCTAGGAAGACAAGATATACAATATATTAGTGTAATGGTTTCCTTCCCTATACCAGGGTTGAATTTTATCATCTAACCCTTAAAAGAAATTAGAATCAAAGGCTCTGTTATACAAAAGGCAGAGGATTCATCATTAAAGACCTGCAGTATCACAAGATGACCAAGTATATATAATATTCTTTCAAGGTTTTTGAAAAACTCAGGAGTATGTCAAGTCACAATTGAAGGGTAAAGTCCAAACACTAAAGATGTTTATATTTCTATTTACATCCACTATGTACAGAGATTCAGAGGCTGTACAACTTTTCATAGCACAGGTTCTGGCTTGGATCCAGACTTTTTTCTAGTTGAAGGATACAAGTTAATGTCTATATTAGATATCTTGAATATGGTTTGTTAGAGCTACCGTGTTAGTCATTTTGACATAATTACAGCCTAGTTAAGAGCGGGTAGCCTCAGGAGGAAGTCATAATTGAGTACCAGGTAAAAAGCAGCTCTCCTGGCTCAGCTATGAGACTCCTGTTCAGCAGTGTAGTTTTAATGAGACCAGGAATGTTGCAATTGCTCTTAATGAAGCTAGAAACTTCCTTTCCATCCCCCAAAGAAAGAGGGCAGGTCTTTAATTAGACTGGGAATGCATGGGAGAATAACTGAATCTCTTAAGTTCTCAGGGAAGTTGTCTACTCATTGCAAAGAGTAATTTGAGTTAGGAAATACTACTTTAAGTATGATACTAGATTACTTCCTTGGGAGTACCCAGCTTCCTTTCCTTTTTAGAGAACGGAAGTTATTCCAGTGATTAGGAGTGACTTGCCCTCATCTTGTATATATGAATGGATAGGGTAAAAGACATTCAGGTCACCTAAATGTACCCCTAGAGGCGGACTGTCACTAAGTCCCATTATTGAATTCTCTGGCACTACCAGTTTTGCGGGTAGAGGGCAGAAAAAGCTGGTGACAGGAAGCAATTAAGTCAGGAATACCCTTATTCACATCCACACAGAACAAAGCCTTTCAAGAGGACTGTGGAAAGGTACTATAGTCTCTAAAGAAAAATGATTGCAAGAAAGAGTCCTTGAAGTCCATCTAAATTTAAGAAAGAGGCTTACTGCCACATTTTATTGAAAATCCAATTAGTGGTTTAGCATTGTGATTCTTTTCTTGCGCAGGTAGCTGATTAGGCTTAGAGTTGCCACAACACCTGCTAAGGCAACTACAGCAACTATAGTTTTAAAAGCAGCATATCCAGTAGTCCCATGCCCTTTAGAATCCACAGCATCTGGGAAGGAAACAGACATTCAAGTCTTAAGATCACTTACACTTGGTTTAAGTTGAAGCTGAAGCTTTACAATTAAAGTTACCTAGAAAAGGAAGTGAAAATAAGCTTCAAAGGGCTCACTTGGGAGCTTGCAAAAGAGTGTAGTCTTTCCCCTCAAGCCAGCCTCCTCCTCCCCTACTCCACTCCCACGGTTGTTCCCACTTCCTACTTGCTTTCACTCAGATCAGATGGGCTGACACCTGGAAGGATCTCATCCCCAGCTTGTTTAACATTCTGGCACTGATATATACGGTTAGTTGTCCCAAGTGCATGATTTCTTGCAGTTAGTAGCTAGTGATTTAAGTGAGTTTAATTTCAAGTTCTAGGCCTTAAACTAAGACTATCTGAGATGGATATATTAATATAATCTAGTCAAGACTAAAGTTTTGTAATAGCAAGCACATGTCTTCTGACCTATTAGTCTTTTTAAAGAAAGACCTTGAAATTCTTCTATAGTAGGCCCAATATTTGAGGACCAAGATTTAAGGATTCTAATGTGGCATTAGTGACAAAATTGTAATTTTTTTAGTTATTAACAATGAGAGGTCTCTGTACAGTAGGTAGACTAAATGATCCTTCTTGTGGGAAAGGGATTCTGGGAAGGGTACACAGACTTAACAGAACCTGTTGCTGGGAAGAGATGCATTCTCTTGTTTAATCATAAGCACTTGATATTTGTGGGCTCCCCTGGTGGCATTAATAGTAAAGTGTCCACCTGCCAATGCAGGAGACTCAAGAGACGCAGGTTCGATCCCTGGGTCAGGAAGATCCCTGGAGTTGGAAATGGCACCCCTCTCCAGTATTCTTGCCTGAAATATTTCCTGGGCAGGGGAGCCTGGTGGGCTACAGTCCATGTGGCCACAAAGAGTTGAACACGACTGAGCACACACGTATGTTATGTGTGCACACTTAAATCTGACATAAAACCAAGAGCTTCAGTTAAAAAAGTACCCAAGGCTTTAAATCCATACCTCTGAGTGAAGAGCCATCTGACAATAGGAGGATGGGGCCCGGGAGACTCACTATCATCTTCTCTTCCTCAGTGGCCCCTGTGGCTGCAGACAGACAGTTTGACCTCTGGGTTAACGAGTAGTGGTGAGAAGACTTTTGAGGGTACACCTGCTCTGTATGACTCCCTGCTCTATTTAATCTTGCTTCCCTTCACAGGAGAGCACATACACCTTACTGTAAGAGCAGGATGAACTATCAGAGAATATCAGAAGACAAAGTTCAGAGTCTGCCTAGACTCAGGAAGAACAACTTTTGGGGGGGGGTCCTCAAAAGATCAGGCTACAGTTTATGTGCAAACACAAACTTGTCCATGGGACTGATTGTGAGCTTGTCCATCACAAGACCCCCAGGTTTCTTGGGCTCTTAGACTAGATGAAAACCAAAGCACTCATTCCTAAATTCTGAAAGGATCAGGCTTGCTTTAAGTAAACTCATATTAAATGAGGACTTGAAAATTTTACCTCGCCTGCTTCTGGATGACACAAGGCAAGATGCAGAACACAGGGGGAAGTTAGAAGAAAGTTGATCACAGATTAAGGCACTGCAGTGGAAGTAGACCTGGAGAGGAGACAAGAGTTGAGTGGAACTGATGTCTCGGTCAACCTGTCCCAGGTAATTAGTTAATCACTTACCAAGTGAGAAAACACCGGGTCCTCTGACACAAAGGCAAAGGTCTTCACATCAAACCTCTGATAGTGATTAGGATAGGCCACGGAGGAGCCAACCGGATGGAAGGTGGTTCTGTGGTTGTCCAAGGTGTATTCACAGCTGGAAGGTATATTCAGGGTGGGACATCAGCTGAATTCACCTCAGACTCAAGTGTTTGCTCAAATTCAGTCATGTATAACACCTTCAAGACCATTGCTATACCTTCTACCTGTGCTCTGCTTAGTTGCTCAGTCGTGTCCAACTCTTTGCGATCCCACGGACTGTATCCCACCAGGCTCCTCTGTCCATGGGGATTCTCCAGGCAAAAATACTAAGTGGGTTGCCATGCCCTCCTTTAGACCTGCCTGTACTTTTAGTGTATTTCATTTGCCTCTGACTTGACTATCCAACATGAAGTTATAAGTTACTTGTGCTAGGTTTTCTTCTACTTTGTATTAATAGTGTCAATACCTATTTGTATGCCAGCTAAACTCATCAAGAATTATGTAGCTCTTCAGATGACAATGGCTTAATTCTTATGAATCTGAGTATTATGTCCCAGGCAGTTAGTATATGTTGCTAATAAAAAAAAGGGTAGAGAACTCCTGCATTTATTTTAAATGCTAGCAGAGGGTTGTAGCTTCATGTGTCCAACTCTTTGCGATGCTAAGGACTGTAGCCCATCAGGCTCCTCTGTGTATGTAATTCAGGCAAGAGAACTGGATTGGGTTGCCATTCCCTCCCCCAGGGGATCTTCCCCAACCCAGGGATCGAACCCAGGTCTCCTGTGGATCATACATTGCAGGCGGATTCCTTACAACTGAGTAACTGGGAAAGTCCTATTCACGTCCTATCAGTTACTAAATATTACTTTGGGCTAGTTATTTAAGTAGTAAGCTTGGGTTTCTTTATAAAGTGAGGGGGCTAGTGTCCCTCACAGAGTGTCGTGGTTTAGATAATGCATCTGGAGTACAGAGCACTGTTTTTTGGCACATGGTAGTTATTCAGTGGGCTTCTCTGGTGGCTCAGATGGTAAAGAATCTGTCTGCAATGAGGGAGACCTGGGTTCGATGCTTGGGTTGGGAAGATCCCCTGGAAAAGGGAATGGCAGCCCCCTCCAGTATTCTTACCTGGAGAACTCCATGGACAGAGAAGCCTGGTGGACTATATACCCCATGGGTTAACAGTTGGACACGATTAAGTGACACACACACACACACACATTCAATGCACCTTCCCCAGGTGGTTCAGTGATAAAGAATCTGCCTGGCAATGGAGCTGGGAAGATCCCCTGGAGGAAGAAATGGCAGCCCACTCCAGTATTCTTGCCTGGAAAATCCCATGGGCAGAAGACCCTGATAGGTCACAGAGGGTCACAAAGAATTAGACATGACTTATCAGTGAGCAAAAATGTTATTCAATAAATAGGAACTATAAGTCTATTCTCTTTCCAGATGTTAGAGTATTAAAGTCATTATTTCCTAGGGAAGGATCTTTTTAGAGTCAGGGGTAATAGGAAGGACAGGAATCAACTTAGACTGAAGACTGGTTGGTAAGAAATAAGAACAAAAATCAGGGCCTTTGATGTAGTGCTCCTCTCAAGCCCAAGAGCATTTTATTATTTTTTTTACTGGCAGTTCGATTAGCTGGACTACTGTATGTGGAGAATACATACCCATCCACGATAATATTCCACTGAGGGAGAGAGGCGGGGTCCATGGTGGATGTTGCCCAGCAATCATCTAAGACCAACTTGATGTTGGGGTCGGTCCTGTTTAGCACTCTCACTTCTAAGTAAATTGGTTGGCGGAGGTATCTCACCACAGGATAGTCCTTGTCCCCATATGGTTGCAGGTAGGAATTATCTGAAATGGAGAAGCAGCCATTCTGGTACTCGAGTAGTTGATGGTTGCAACAGAAGCTTAAGCATCGCTACTACTGTAGTCTGGTGCAAAGTTCATTTTAGGAATGAGTCCCCTGAAAGTTTTTAAGCAGAGTTTTTAGGTTATAATGTCTCACCTGGGTAGGTTTGCAGGGTCAAGGCAAGTGGGCCTGGCTTCACTGAGGCTACTGGAGGAGGAAGACTTTCGACGTTGGTGTTTATTAGCATGTTACTGCTGCTATAATAGCACCTCACCGTCATTCTGTAAGAGTGGGTAGGTGGGGGTGTTGAGAATTTTAGGTTAAAAGACTGCTCGAGTTTATTCTGGCACTTAAGTAGCAATTGCGTCACACCTGAACTCACTGTCTCTGGAAATTGCGCTTGGAGGAAGATCCGCCCAGAGAGCATGTATTTCATTTTCATAGGTGACTTTGCCATTCTCAAACTTAAAGGTTAGAGAAAGTGGTTAGTTATCTCAAAGGTAAGTCTTAATCTCTTGCTATGTGCCAATACTAATCTTATACTAACCTTATGTCTTGTTCCACATCCATTCAGGGGTATGTGAAATTTCACCAGTCCTTGAAATGGAGCTTTAAAGGTTGGCTGGCAGGAGGAGTCTCCCACCCTAAGAGTGTCCAAGTTGAGAGCTGGTTTTGTTTGATGGCGGTAGACCTCGACATCCATAAACCCATCCTGAGTACATAGCTCCCCTGAAACTATATAGTGGAGGGAGTTTTAAAAATGTCTGCCATGTGACTATTGTCATTACTAGTTTGAAATGAAATGAAGTTTGGATTTTCATCAGGAGGCAACAGAATTTGTCTTAAGTCTATTTGGGAAAATAACTTGACAGGCAGCTTGCATTACAAGGGGGGATCCCAAGGTACCTAGACAGCAGTGAGGCTTGCTCTAAGGGTTTTTCATCCAAAGAAGGAGCAGCAGGAGACATGGGAAGAGGCACCAAGTGGGCTAAGAAAGCCATGATGAAACACTGATGTGGCTTAAAGTGTAGTGCCTTGTGTCCTAAAGTCCCTTCTTTCAAGACTCACAGATCTTGGTTTGAGGGGAAGTTGAAACAACAACTAATTTTTCCTATTTGACTTGACCTGATACAAATAAAAAGGAGCACAGAGGCAATAGTAAACAAGGTCAAATACCGACTTCCATATTCTTTGAGGAATTTAAGAGTTTGCGGAAATACTCATAGTCCCTCTAGTTTCAGATTTAAAGCCATCTTACTTAGATGGTGGGCTCAGACTTCTAACATGAAGCATACCCAGGTTACTTAAAAACATTGAACAGCTGTGAAACCTTCCTGTATGTGTATTTTGGAAGTGTTATGTTCCTTAGATTCCTATCATAGCAGCTTAGACTGCTATTTGTGGTCTAACCAGTCTTCCATTTCCGTAAAGTATAAGCAGCACAGAGTTTGAACTCCTGTACACTTTCCCCCATGTAAGAGCTAAGAGAGAATGTAGAATGTAGGAACTATTCAAGAAAATGATCTTTACCTATAGAAACTGTTGACTCGCAGACACACTCAGGATAAATCACCATGGATACCGTTTCCAGTTGAGTATAAAACGTCAGCTTGAGTGAAGATAAGTAGAACTGATAGGGTAGGCATTTTTCAGAGGACTGAAATGGAAGAATGTCAGTTAGCAGCCACAGCCTGTTGAGCAGACCGATAGAAGGAAGTACACTGAAATCTGCAAGGCACACTCCAGACTGAATATGGTTTTCCTTTAAACCAGAGCAAGAGATCCCACCACTTCTCCAGACCAGATTCTTCCTGAGGCAGGAAATTTCTCTAAGTTCATGCCCTCAAGTACCCAGCACTGCATGCTCTTTGTACTAGACATTGGAATTTGATCTGTTAATTCAACCTCCAAAGAGCTGAGTACCTTGCAAATCCAGGAGTTATAAAATGTTATTGCAACATATTCACCAACATAAGATTATTCTGTGTCCCTGGCAATTGCATCAGTCAAGACTGGCTTCACTGAGGATAGCAGGGGACGCTAGTTTGGCTCAAATTGCCCTGTTTTAATAGGTCATGAGAGGGTCATCATTAGATGCTTAACGGGAGTTTGTACTATTCAGTGAATGAAGACACTTAAGGAAAACTTCCATTGAAGTTGAAAAAGACTTGGTGTTTGAGAGTGAATTTCAGTTACTTGCAAATTACTTATGCAAGCTGTTCAAATGAGGCCTCCAAAACTTTTGAACTTTCTTTTACACTAGCAGTTAGAATTTATGGATAAGTCAGCAGCCAAATCACAATGGCCTAAAAGGCTAGAGTTCAATGGAACGTACTTTTGTTTTTAGGAGAGTTTTGCTGAAATGCAACCTGAGGCCACTTGCTATTTCCATAACAATCCCGCTGTTGTGCAACTGGTTCACAACAATATTCTTATTTTCAAAGCTCACGGATTTTAACTTCCCAGGAAATTCTGGTATGGTGAGAGTCATGTGTGTGGCATTACAGGTCACAGGATCTAGAAGGAATGACAGAATGGTCAGCTTTGATTAAGTCCTTAGAACAATGTCTTCCACAACTGGGCTTGCCCTTTCCTAGGCCTTACCTGATGCACAGATGAGTCGTGATGATAAGATGATCGTCTGCCCAGGAGATACATGTGTAAGCTTCAGAGGCACCATGTAGAGATGGCTGTCACCTTGCTGAAGAGAGGCATTTTCAAAGACATTGGTTTACCTGAGTTACTTGAATTTTTGACCAATGCTAGAAACAGTCAGGGCAAACATATTCAACTATTGGGCACCATCCTGGCCCAAGTTGAGTTTAGGTATTTCACCCTATAGTTGTTCTACAGGTGCACAACTAGTTCTAGTCTTAAAATCTTATACTTTATAACATCTGGCAAGATGATTTCTACTCATGACCTGTAGCTGATCATTTCTAAACAGTTAAGAGCTCTTGTTTAATAACTCTTTTATGGTATCAGCATTCAGAGAGAATGTTTAAGATTCAGCAGTTTATAGTCAATGTATAACAGTACTGTTAAGATGGCTGATGTTTGAACATGTAGGTGCCAAGACCTGTTCTAAGTACTTTGGGACATTAACTGATTTAATGTAGTATCTTGATTGTTGGTCCCCAAAATGCCAGTACCTACTGTAAACACTAAACGTGGCAATAAGACAGAACACCTGTCGTTAGTTTAATACTACTGTAGCTCCACATTCTTCAGTGAATTTAGATCTAGGGAGAAAAACTGATTGAAGAAACATTTATTTTGTTCACCAGTGTATCTCACCATTTTTAGTACTTAGTATGGTACTTGGCTGTTGAATGAGTTATAACCTCAACTTGAGGAAATAGTTGACATTATGCTTGCATTTAAAATACTGGTCTGAGCCTGGATGGTGGTACAAACAGATTTCACACCTACCGAGTATCGAGTCACTCCAGTGGCATGGAATAAGACTTGGATGCTCATCTTCTGGTTCTCAATCAGGAGATTATATCCTTGTGTCAGAGCCTCTTGAAGGGTCAGATTTTGGGCTCTTTCACCATCACCAACTGTAACGGTCCATCCCATCTGAGGTTTGGGACCCTAAAGGCAAAAGTTTCATTTAGAGGGCTGGTGCTCACCTTAACTCCAAGACTATTTAATATTTTAACCAGGATTGAAGTTATGTCACCTTTAATATAGAACTAAAGGTTATTTAGGCTTGTAATTTAAAAAGTAGTTTTCATACCGCAGTGTCGTCAGCCATGCCAGGAAAAAAGTGAAAGGTAAACTGGAAGGAAAAAAAAAAGGGGTGATGTGAAGCTCTGATTTGGAGAAGATTTCTGAAGTCATGTTATCTGATGGTACATGGAACACACCCAGAGCACCTGCTGTCTGGTTCTTACAGTGTGAGGGCTGGTGTGGGATATAGTAGGAACACAGGACCAATCAAGAATCCTAGAAGTGCCCTTAGACATCATTTCCCCATTGAGCTTTCGAGACCTCAATGTAATTGGAAGATCTAAAGCTCCCTTCCAGTTGTACGTTGAGACACTAAGTCCTGTCAAGCCATGTAGTTCCATCACTTATAATAAAGTATGAATATTTTTTTCCACTGTTGCTATTAGCCATGTGAGACTATAAAGTTCACGAGCATGTGACTGAGCTGTTTTTCTCATTGAAAACAGCAATGACAATTTCCTAGCAACTGGTATAGGGCCTGGTACATAAATATCCAGTTTATCAAGCTACCAACTGAATCCTTTTTATTGCTAAAACATGATGTGTTGATTGCTTATATCTACCTTTTTAGTTTTTAAAGTCACCCTATGTGGTGTTATTGTCCCCCACTTCAGATTTTAAAAAGTTATCATTGAGGTTAAGAAATCAATCCAAACCCACATAGCAAGTCAGTAGTGAAATACAGGATTGCAATCCTGATCTTGTTCTGAAGTCCAGCTCTCTCTAGCCCACATTCCCCCTTCAGTAGCTGGATGAGAAGCAGTCAGGCTGCTTCACTCACAGACATGAAATCCTTGGAGCAGATTGTGGATCCCGAATGCTGTTCATGTCTTCCTGCTTGCATAACCGGACAGCTGACGTGATATAAGAGAGTCCCTTGTCTATGGACAGCATTGTCATTCATGAATGTGATGGTCATCTGGTGCTGGCCAAGCTGTAGGAAAATGGCATAGTAAGGACAGAGTGCTAGAACTTCAATGAGAAGGGGGATTCCAAAATACCATCTGACTCAGCTGATTAGCAAAACCCTTAAAAGTCATCGGGGAAGGCAATGGCACCCCACCCCAGTACTCTTGCTTGGAAAATCCCATGGACAGAGGACTCTGGTGGGCTGCTGTCCATGGGGTCACTAAGAGTCGGACACGACTGAGCGACTTCACTTTCACTTTTCACTTTTATGCATTGGAGAGGGAAATGGCAACCCACTCCAGTGTTCTTGCCGGGAGAATCCCAGGGACGGGGGAGCCTGGTGGGCTGCCGTCTATGAGGTCGCATAGAGTCGGACACGACTGAAGTGACTTAGCAGTAAAAGTCATCAGTACCACAGTTCTAGGAAGTCCCTCATTCCTATACCAGGAGATTCTTTAGCCTTTTTAGATAGCCCAGGACTCATTCGTTGGCAGAGAACAGTTCCTTGAGTTTTAGGGCTCAGAGTTCAGTTTTTATTTTCCCTTTGCATTCACCTTATGTCTGAGTATCAAGGTCCTATTGGGCTTTCAGCCTCTATCAAGAGATAGAAATACTTATTGAGCACCTACATTAACAGCCATTGTGCTGGGTGCTGGACCGAGCCATCTTTGCCATTTCCCCTGGCTCAGGGAATTCTGTCTAAAGCAGTGGTCAAGTAACAATTTTATGTAAAGTGTTAGTAAATATTTAGACTTTTTAGGCCATGTATGCTTTTAACATTTTTAAAATGCTTAAACTAAAGCCATTCTTAGCTTGATGACCATCACATATAGATCATGGACTGGCTGTGGCCATACACAGGTCATAATTCTGCAGACCTTTGTTCTAAAGGAATACAACACTAAGCTCCCTAAAGTTGGGAATGTCCGTTTTAGAAGGGAAAGTTTTCTTAATTACTGGAGATCTTCAGTAGAATCAGATGAAGTAGACTGTTAACTTGTAGGATGTACCCTAGACCTATTAAGTCAGCTAAGTGAATTCTGTACCTTACAAAGTTCCCTAAGTGATTGTTTGCACTTAAAGCCTGAAAAGGACTTAGGCTTATTTTACTGCTCCTAATAACCCTGATTGGGTAGCACTATTGCTTGACAGTAGAAAATCCTATTTTTCAGCTGCTGCTCACCTTCTAGCATAGAGGTACCAGCACTCCATTTTCCAGCACCAAAATAGCATCCCCTTTTCCTTTAGGGCTATAGATCAAAATAGCTCATGTTTGATCATTTGCTGTGTCTCTACATACTATGCCTAGTCCTTCATTGTGTCATTTGTCTTTAGATACCTTATGGAAAGATATCATAATCCATTTTCCATTGGGCAAGTAGAGGTTTAGAAAGGTTAGCTAACTTACTCCAAATCATATATAGATAGTGGCAGAGACAGAAATAAAGTCCAAAGCCTCAATTCAAGGGTTTTGTAAGCTCAGCAGTGGAGTTTTGAGTCTAATATATCTTAATTGAGAGTTCCTGTATGCAATGGAGGTTATTTGGCAATATTCTTGGCTTGTACCCACCAGATGACCAGTAGCTGCCCACTCCCTCCTTCCCCACCAGCTGTGGTAAGTGTCTCCAAACGTTGCAGGATGTTCTCTGGGATGACCAAGGAGAAAGATCACCTTGATTGAGAACCACTGCTCTACTCCAAAGCTTTAACTTCTAGGTTACTACTTTCCAAATTACTTCTCAATTACTTACCACTCTTTTGGTACAGCTTTCATATGGGGCCTTCAGGGTGAGCTTTTCTGGGTCCAGAACATAAGTGCAGTTCAGCATTTTAAGGCCAAGGGAATCTACAAAAACAAGAGCAGCTTAGATACGAGATGGCCAAGATGTATTTACATCTTATATTTCACTGATAGAGTCAACCAAAGCTACATAACCAAGACTGAAAATCCATTTCTAAGGTACTTCAATCACTTCTTACTTTTTATTTTCCCAACGGGAATATAACCCAAGCTCTGAGAGATGCCATGATTTGAAGATAGACTTTTCTTAGGGAATTCCTGAGATAAGACAGATTTCCAAAGACAGACAAGGTCTTCCACTCTTAGGAGTCACCATGCAGTTCAAGGACCCTGTGACACCATGGGATTTGAACACCAACTGCTCCAGAATTTGTGTATTCTGCTCACTGGAAAATGGTGATGACTTTGAGCCAAGTCTTACTATTAAGTAAGACTTAAATGAGACAATACACGTTACTTACCCACCACAGATGCATGCTGAATCTTGTTGCCAAGAGTTCTTTTAAACTCCACTACCATTCTATTTTCATAACAAGTGACAGTACCTGAAGAGCAAAGAAAGCACGTGGGGCACCTTTGAACACAGGAGGCATGATTCCTACAGAAGTGTATTGAGGAAACTTTCCTCTCTAACAGGCATCAGGGAGGGTGCCAGTTGGGAGAGGCAAAGCTTATTCCCCATCCTGGGGAGCTTACAAGTTGATGGGAATACATAACTACAGTGTAAGATACCAAGAACTGTAATGAAGATATCAATTAAATGCCTAGGGCTTTCTATCCAGGAGAAACCTGGATTCGGGTTAACAAGTATGCATGTGGGAACCAGCCTGGAACCCTGATGGAAATAGAGATGGTAGGTCTGTGAAGAATTGGGGAAATTTTTGTCTAAAGATCTTTATTTTTTTATTTTCTACTTAATTTATTTTTTATTTTTTTTATTTTATTTTGCTTAACTTTACAATATTGTATTGCTTTTGCCATTCATCAAAATGAATTCGCCACAAGTATACATGTGTTCCCCATCCTGAACCCTCCTCCCTCCCCATACCATATTTAAGTTTAAAAGATTCCCTAGGGAACTCCAAGAACACAATTTTTGAAGACTGAATAATCTGCTGATAACTTGATACTGTGCATCCTCTGGCTCAGGTGAAAATCTTGAGGAACTCCTCATTACAAGTGATTTTGCCTGTTATTGTTGATGCTTTCCTTAAGTATGAGTATGTGTTTGAAGATGACTGCTCCCAAAGATGAGGGCTTGGTACGTGGTTTGCTGTTCTTCAGGTGCTGTAAAGCTGGAGGCAGTGAGGAAATAGAATGTAGTGTAGGTGTTTTTCCAAGCTCTTGCATCTAGCTGCAGAGCAAGCTATAGGTAAGCTATGGGAAAACTGAAGTGACTTGATCAAGATAGGCAAAAGAATGACTGGAGATCATTTAATTCACTTTTGTGTTTTCTGGCGATCTAGGCACCCTAGTTGCAATCCATTTCAGAGATGCTTAAGGGCATTTCCCTCACCCAAGAGGCCTACCTGGGAAGGCAGGATCCAACTGATTAACATCTATTGAGTTCACCGAAGTCAAAAGGGTGAAGGATAGAAAAAATGACCTGTAGGTGCAGGAGGACATGGGGGAGAAAGTTAAAGAGGAGTGAACTTCAGCAGACAAGGCATTGTGTCCCCTTCCTTCTGCCCCCAGAATTACCTCCAGTCTGCACGGAACCAGCTTGAGGGTCTCCCACTGTCTCCTCTCTGCCTGCATGCCATGACTGAAGATACCACCAAATCAACCAGGCAGAGGGGCGTGCTGCTCTAGCTTTTATAGCAGGAAGCAGGGCTGGTCCTCACCCTCTCCCCATTGGAGTCACCTGAATCTTCTCTAGCCCTCCCAGCTGAGAAGAAGGGATTTGAGAAGAAAAGCCTTTTCAGAAGGCCTAAAATAAGCAGAATTTTCCCCTTCCTGCCACTTGCCTTGGTTTTCCACAGGCTGCTCTGCAGCCAATTTAGTTCCTTGAAATTGGCTCAGGTGAATGAATTGGTACATTTTCTCATAACACTAGGAAAAATAGGATCTTTTGGACAAACTCTTTACAACTCAAATGTAGAGTGAAAGAGTGGGGTGGGATTTTTTTTGGAAGAAAGATCATTTTTTGTTTACCCTGTCTTTAAGTAACAAACCTTTCCTTTAAGTTACTCCTGGTCTCCTGGCTATTGTTGATATCACCCTGACAATGTGCATGAAGAAGTACCTTTTTAAAAAGGATGAAACATTATTTTCCCCCAAATACAGATTTTAATTTTACTTCAAAAAATACAGACAATTAAAGAAGGATATAGAGAAAGGAAAAAAATCATCCATTGCAAGTACTTAGGTGTGTAACTCCATGGTCTTTTTCTACAAACATCACACTTAAAAAAAAATAACAACCTGGGATAGAAGTATAAGTTATGTTTGTAACCTGCTTTTACTACTTTATATGTCATGGACATTTTCCATATCAAACATAAAGATCTCCATTACCATTTTTAATGTTGCATAGTATTCAATGTCTAGATAAATCAATGTTTAGCTGTTCTCTGATGATAGACATTAATACAGCTTCCAATGTTTTCATTATTATAAACAATCTGCTGGACTTGTACATTTCCCTGGTTAACTCTCAGCATAGATTACTAGAAGTAGAAATTCTGTGTCAAAAGGAATAGTGATCTAAATAAGAATGTCATACTGTGTAGGAACTGGGAGTTTATAGGTGGGGAATCTGAGGAAAACAACTTGCTCAAGCTTTAACAACTGGGTGTCAGGGCCAGGACCAGACTGAGACACCTTGATGTCTGCAGACCACATTCCATACAGGTGATATTGCTCAAATTCTGTACAAGTTTGTGGGGTAGCATTTACAATTCTTTATTTATGTGTTGCTCTTTATGTCTTTATGTGTTAATGATGTTTCTTGAGGACTAATCTTCATTCCCTGTTACAGGTGTCTGAAATATTGTTTGTGAGAGTAGTGGTTTCCTTAATTCCCTTGATCCAAACATTCACAGCTGGTACTGATGAACCTATCTTCAGGGAGGGAATGGAGACATAAAGGTAGAGAATGGACTTGAAGACACAGCAAGGGAAGGAGAGGGTGGGACTATTTGTGAAAGTAGCATTGACATATATATACTACCATGTGTAAAATAGTTAGTGGGGAACTGCTATATGACACAGGGAGCCCAGCCTGGCACTCTGTGATGACCTAAAGGGATGGGATGGGTGAGCAGGAGGGAGACTCAAGAGGGAGAGGATATGTATGTAGTTACGGCCCATTCGGTTTATTGTATGGCTGCTGCTGCTGCTGCTAAGTTGCTTCAGTCGTGTCCGACTCTGTGCGACCCCATAGATGGCAGCCCACCAGGCTCCCCTGTCCCTGGGTTTCTCCAGGCAAGAACACTGGAGTGAGTTGCCATTTCCTTCTCCAATGCACGAAAGTGAAAGTGAAGTCGCTCAGTCGTGTCCGACTCTTCATGACCCCATGGACTGCAGCCTACCAGGCTCCTCCGTCCATCGGATTTTCCAGGCAAGAGTTGTTGTATGGCAGAAACCCACAAAACATTGTAAAGTAATCATCCTCCAATTAAAAATTTCAAAACGATCACATGGGGCTCTTTGTTAATATCACAGATTCCTGTGTCCCACCCAGAGGCTGCTGACTCAGACTCTCCAGGGGAGGAAACTGGGGTACTGTATGTTTAAGAAATCAGGTGAGTCTTATGATCAGGAAAACTTGGGAAATATCTGAAGAGAAGTAGACAAGAAAATGAATGATTGCCAGTGATTAACTTCTTTATGGGAATCAGTTGATTATATACCACTGAAATGGAGGAGAGGGAGCAAAATCCTAGGATAAGCAAGATTTTGAAGATAGAAGTGGTGAAAGGATTTAGGTTCTGAGCAGAAGCATGGTAGCAATAATTACTCCTAAGCATATTTTCCCAAAAGTGGCCCTTTTTCTATAACTGTGAAGGTAATTTGTTACCATGATGGTTAAGACTATGATAAGAAGACCATTGGAGAGATTTGAAGACCATCCATCCATTAGAGGATGGAATATAGGGGCAAGATTCAGAGAGACCTATTAAGGTAGTCAGAGAGGTAATAGATTAATGTGTTCCACCTTCCCAGGCCCCACCCTAGACTTGCTTCTCCCAAAGTTACACCTTTTTCTCCAGAGTGTGAGGTGTTGCCTTGGAAAGGGAAGCTCTGCTCAGATCCCTAAACTAGGGGTTCTACATGATGAAGGGGCAGCACAAAAGGCCTGAGCAGGAGGCATGGAGATAAGGAGGACCACTCTGAGAACTGGTGAGGGTGATGACGGTGGTGAGCATGCCAGAGATTAATTTCATTTGCCTTGCCCAACTCAGCCAATGCTGCATTTGGGACAGTCACTGAACAACTAGCTCCAGACTCCTTAAGAATCAATTCTGCGTAAGTGCGCAAGGATACAAATGTGTCGGTGTGGTTAACTTTGAGAATGAGGAAGGCATGGCTCTCTGCAATCAAGTCCTGTCTCATTTTACTAGTTAGGAAAACAAATCTTTCCAAAAAGATAGACACTTAATCTTTTACTAAATAAACAGTAGGATCTCTTTCAAAAGTATGTTTTCCACATTCTTTTCAATGAGACATTTTAAGTGTGTTTATAACTATAAGGTGTTCCTTCTCTTCTGGGAATGCCATGGTCTCTACTTGACATGAGGCCTTGTCTCACTTGCTAATCACTAGGCATTTCTTGAGAGTTTTAGGTTGTCATGCATAACAACAATGCAGTATTGTTGCCTCCTTTGGGCAGGTGCTCTCTTTATTTTCTGAAATGCTGTGCTTTTAAACAATAGTTTATATTTCTTAATTTCCAATTCTGTTGCCTTACTTTTCACAACTGTAAAAACATTGATTGAAGATGCTCTAATTTTTATCATCAGGAGATGGCTAGATAAACTCTGAAATACTCTTCAAATACTGAAATATATGAATTCAATGGGGTTTGTGACTATTGATACTAAAGACATCCACCATAAATTGGACTATTGGAAGTGTATTAGTATGTTTTCATATTTTACTTTAAAAAAGAAAAATGAGAAACACATGTGTTTCCTATCCATTTATCTGTTTATGTGTGGGTATGTAAGTGTGTGTCTGCATTTATTTACCAGAAAGCCAATGAGTCACTTGAGGGAGGAGTCAGTGCAGATATCTAGGCAGTCCACACCAATGCTGGACATTCACAACTATTATCTGTTCTGATTTGTTTGAGCTTTTGCTGTAGTGGCTATAAATATACATAATATATCATTCTTATAACAGGAATAGGGAGATAGGAGTGGTACTTTCTCTTACATTTCATTCAGTTGATTGAATTGTCTTGCTGGTAAATAACAAGGTAAAGGATTTCCCTGGTGGCTCAGATGGTAAAGCGTCTGTCTACAATGCAAGAGACCTGGGTTTGAGCCCTGGGTTGGGAGGATCCCCTGGAGAAGGAAATAGCAATCCACTCTGGTACTATTGCCTGGAAAATCCCATGGACAGAGAAGCCTGACACGCTACAGTCTATGGGGTCTCAAAGAGTTGGACATGACTGAGCAACTTCACATTCACTTTCAAAGTAATTTAAAATTGATAAAAGTAAATCTGATTTGTATATAAGTGATCTGTAAAGGTTATAGAATGAAAGGCCCATGAATTCAAACTTCATGATATAAAGATATATTGCCCAAGTGAGTGGATTTGACTCATACAACTTCCAAAGTCCAACTTCTCAATATAAAATGAAGAAAATAAGCCTAAGAGGTTTTTGTGACTTGCCCAAGGTCATATAGAAAGTTAGCAGAGCTCCAGGGAGAAACCAAGTCTTCTGATACCTACTTCCAGGCTTATTCTAATTCATTATGGTTCTGTGTGTGTGTGTATGAGTGGGTGTTCTAAAACTCCATGCTTCTCTTGCAGTTCATGTAGCTTTAAAAGTACAAGGTAGCACTAATTATAATTTAGCTTCAGAAGGTTGTGAAAGCCACTCAGTTGTGTCCAACTCTTTGTGACCTCATAGACTATACAGCGGAGAAGGCAATGGCAGCCCACTCCAGTACTCTTGCCTGGAAAATCCCATGGACGGAGAAGCCTGGTGGGCTGCAGTCCATGGGGTCGCTAAGAGTCAGACACGACTGAGTGACTTCACTTTCACTTCTCACTTTCATGCATTGGAGAAGGAAATGGCAACCCACTCCAGTGTTCTTGCCTGGAGAATTCCAGGGACGGGGGAGCCTGGTGGGCTGCCGTCTATGGGGTCACACAGAGTCCGACACGACTGAAGTGACTTAGCAGCAGCAACAGACTATACAGTCCATAGAATTCTCCAGGCCAGAATACTGGAGTGGGTAGCTGTTCCCTTCTCCAGGGGATCTTCCCAACCCAGAGATTGAGCCCAGGTCTCCCGCATTGTGGGTGGATTCTTTACCAGCTGAGGCACAAGGGAAGCAAATACTGGAGTGAGTAGCCTTTCCCTTCTCCCTTTGATCCTCCCAACCCAGAAATCGAACCAGGATCACCTGCATTGCAGGTGGATTCTTTACCAACTGAACTACCAGAGAAGCCCCATATAATTTAGTGGTATTAGATAAATAAGAAATATAGAATCTTCTATCAGGTAGACTAACATAGCTTAACATAGCTTTCACATATAAAATATGAATTTAACTTGTAAACATAAGATCGACTATGTTAATGAGAATGTTCTTGAAAAACAGATGGTAGCTCCTTTAATTATACAATGCCTTTGACTGTGTGGATCACAATAAACTATGGAAAATTCTGAAAGAGATGGGAATACCAGACCACCTGATCTGCCTCTTAAGAAATCTGTATGCAGGTCAGGAAGCAACAGTTAGAACTGGTCATGGAACAACAGACTGGTTCCAAATAGGAAAAGGAGTACGTCAAGGCTGCATATTGTCACCATGTTTATTTAACTTATATGCAGAGTACATCATGAGAAATGCTGGACTGGAAGAAACACAAGTTGGAATCAAGATTGCCGGGAGAAATATCAATAACCTCAGATATGCAGATGACACCACTCTTATGGCAGAAAGTGAAGAGGAACTCAAAAGCCTCTTGATGAAGGTGAAAGTGGAGAGTGAAAAGGTTGGCTTAAAGCTCAACATTCAGAAAACGAAGATCATGGCATCCGGTCCCATCACTGCATGGGAAATAGATGGGGAAACAGTGGAAACAGTGTCAGACTTTGTTTTTCTGGGCTCCAAAATCACTGCAGATGGTGACTGCAGCCATGAAATTAAAAGACGCTTGCTCCTTGGAAGGAAAGTTATGACCAACCTAGATAGCATATTCAAAAGCAGACACATTACTTTGCCAACCAAGGTCTGTCTAGTCAAGGCTATGGTCTTTCCTGTGGTCATGTATGGATGTGAGAGCTGGACTGTGAAGAAGGCTGAGTGCCGAAGAATTGATGCTTTTGAACTGTGGTGTTGGAGAAGACTCTTGAGAGTCCCTTGGACTGCAAGAAGATCCAACCAGTCCATTCTGAAGGAGATCAATCCTGGAATTTCTTTAGAAGGAATGATGCTAAAGCTGAAACTCCAGTATTTTGGCCACCTCATGCGAAGAGTTGACTCATTGGAGAAGACTCTGATGCTGGGAGGGATTGAGGGCAGGAGGAGAAGGGGACGACAGAGGATGAGATGGCTGGATGGCATCACTGACTCGATGGATGCGAGTCTGAGTGACCTCCGGGAGCTGGTGATGGACAGGGAGGCCTGGCGTGCTGCGGTTCATGGGGTCGCAAAGAGTCGGACACGACTGAGCGACTGATCTGATCTGATCTGATCTGAATATCATTTTCACCCTTTGGATCTTTAGCTAGATTGAAATTGAATGAGCTTTGTAACAGAAATGGATTCAGAAAGAAATTGGACAAGGGCATATAAAAGGCTTCATTGATGTGTTACTAGAAAGATAGGGCATCTTAAATGAATGACAGGGAAAGCTCAGAAGTTCTAAATAAAAACTTGTATACATACAAATATTACAGGTTACTCTATACCTAGTAGCTAGGATAATGGTTACCACAGAGATAAAGATTTCCTTGGCAATATGGCATAGTCCCTCCAGTTGATAGAACATAAAATGTTTAAGCTCTTAAGATGATGTGGTAGATCAGTTGTAAAGGTCCCAATCTTCCACCCCTCCGTGGACTCCCATTCTTTGCAGCGTGCTTTGCAGTTAGCCTGGTCCTCCGCGCTCCTCCTCCTTCCTGAATCTGATTGACTTTGTGACTTGTTTAGGCAAATAGAATGTGATGGAAATGATGGTACGCCAGTTCTGAGGCTAGGGCTTTTGAAGCCCGTATACATACGCACCCTCTCTCAGCATTCTTCATTCTCTGTGAGAACAAACCCAGAGTAGCCTCCCAGATGATAAAGAATCACAAGGAGCAGAGACAGGTCATCTAAGCTGTTCAGTTCAGTTCAGTTGCTCAGTTGTGTCTGATTTCTTTGTGACCCCATGGACTGCAGCACACCAGGACTCCCTGTCCTTCACCAACTCCCAGAGTTTACTCAAACTCATGTCCATTGAGTTGGTGATGCCATCCAACCATCTCATCCTCTGTCATCTCCTTCTCCTCTCACCTTCAATCTTTCCCAGCATCAGGGTCTTTTCAAATAAGTCAGCTCTGTGCATCAGGTGGCCAAAGTATTGGAGTTTCAGCTTCAACATCAGTCCTTCCAATGAACATTCAGGACTGATTTCCTTTAGGATGAACTGGTTGGATCTCCTTTCAGTCCAAGGGACTCTCAAGGGTCTTCTCCAACACCACAGTTCAAAAGCATCAATTCTTCTGTGCTCAGCTTTCTTTATAGTCCAACTCTCACATCCATACATGACTACTGGAAAAACCATAGGCTTGACTGAGGCCATGCTAAAGCAACCAGTTCCCAGCTGACCTGCCAGTTGACTGCTGATGAATGAGTGAGCCATGCCAAGGTCAGCTGAGCACAGAATTGACCAGTTAACTGGAGACTTGTGAGTTAAATCAATGCTTATTCTTTTAAGCCACTCAATTTTGGATGATTTGTTAAGCAGCATGATTGTGGCAATAGTTGTGTGTGTGACTACTATTTAGAATTCCTATTTCAAAATGAGCCCAGTTTTACATTATGGAAGTGCAGGTATTTTCTGAGGGAGCATGTCCTGAGCAACCATAAAACTGTGGAGTCTCAAAAGAAGCAACACACACATTTGTACAAGTGCAGACAAATACAGGCTTTAAGGGCTATGCTTTCTGATGGGAGACACCAAATGGCTATGTATGTGACAAATAAAACCTAAGCATAACTAAGTAAACTTAAATATACAGACATATGTTCTTTTCTGTCTGGTATCCTTTTCTCTGACCTCCCAGGTGGCATAGTGGTAAAGAATCTGTCTGCCAGTGCGGGAGACACAAAAGACATGGGTTCAATTTCTTGGTTAGGAAGATCCCCTGGAGTAGGAAATGGCAATCCACTCCAGTATTCTTGCCTGAAAAATTCCATGGGCAGAGGAGCCTGGTGGGCTACAGTCCATGGGGATGCTAAGAGTTGGACATGACCAAACAGGGGCACAAATGATCTTTTTCTTTTGGTAGCAATACCATGATGGGCTTCAGGGAACTCTCCCATTAGTTACAATCTTACTGAGACTTCTAGTCAAGCTGCTTCCATCACCCTTTGGACCAGGGGTAGGCACAAGACTGAAACCATCAAACAAGCTCTCTATAGAATTTGGGTCTTGATTAGAGTAACACAGGTTAAAGCTCCACCTATTTCCTGAAGGGTTGTCTATTCAAGTAACCCTTAATTCTGTTAAATCTCCTTTCACTAAATTTCTAATCTATCCCTTCCTATTTTGGTCCTCAGGGGGGTTTTATAAACCCATGCCTTTATCATTCACATTTCACACCAAATTCTGGGAAAGAATAGATGGCCCTCAGAAACCCTGATAAGTCTCTGTAGGAAGGAGGGAAGGACATTTTTGCCCTTTGTGTATAGGTCCTATGCTGGACACTGATGGATAACCTTCAAGATAGGAATAAGAAAAGGAAATAAAGGCTCTTTAAGTGAATTTCCCCCAAGCTGATTAGCTACTAAGTAGAAAGCTGTTATGGAATGAATTTGTCCCCCACAATTTTTTAAATATTTTATTGAAGTATGATATGACAGGGCTGTCTGTTGTCACCCTGCTCATTTAACCTATATACTGAGCACATCATGAGAAATGCCAGGCTGAATGAGAAATGCTGAGCTGGAATCAAGATAGGCAGGAGAAATATCAATAACCTCAGATATGTGGATGATACCCCTTTAATGGCAGAAAGTGAAGAAGGACTAAAGAGGCACTTGATGAGGGTGAATGGGGAGAGTGAAAGAGTCAGCTTAAAACTAAATATTAAAAAAACTAAGATCTGTCCCCATTACTTCATGACAAATAGAAGGGGAAAATGTGGAAGTAGTGACAGATTTCCTCTTCTTGGGCTCTGAAATCACTGTGGATGGTGCCTGTGGCCATGAAATCAGAAGATGATTGCTACTTGGCAGGAAAGCGATGACAAACCTAGACAGGGTCTTGAAAAACAGAGACATTACTCTGCTGACAAAGGCCTGTAGTCAAGGCTATGGTCTTCCCAGTGGTCTAGTATGCTTGTGAGAGCTGGACTGTGAAGAAGGCAGAGTGCCAAAGAATTGATGTCTTTGGACTGCGGTTCTGGAGAAGACTCATGAGAGTCCTATGGACAGCAAGGAGATCAAACCAGTAAATCTTAAGGGAAACCAACCCTGAATACTCATTGGAAGGACTGATGCTGAAGCTGAAGCTCCAGTATTTTGATCACCTGATGCGAACAGCCAACTCATTGGAAAAGTCCCTGGTGCTGGGAAAGATTGAGGGCAGAAGAAGAGGGCATCAGAGGATGAGATGGTTGGATGGCATCACTGATGCAACAGACATGAACTTGGGCAATCTTTGGGAGATGGTGAGGGACAGGAAGGTCTGGTGTGCTGCAGTCCATGGGGCTGCAAAGAGTCGAACACAACTGGGTAACTGAACAACAACAAAATTCATTTACAATGTTGTGTTAATTTCTTCTTTACAGCAACAGTAGATTCAGTTATACACACACACACACACACACACACATATATTCTTTTTCATATTCTTTTCCATTGTCATTTATCACAGGATACTGAGTATAGTTCCCTGTGCTATAGAGTAGGATCTTATTGTTTATCCATCCTATATATTCTAGTTTGCATTTCCTAATCCCAAACTCCCAATCCTTCCCTTCCTACCCCTTTCCCCCTCGACAACCACAAGTCTGTTCTCTGTATCTGTGAGTTTGTTTCTGTTTTATAGATACATTTATTTGTATCATATTTTATATTTCACATATAGGTGATATTGTAAGGTATTTGTCTTTCTCTGTTTGACTTACTTTGCTTAGTATGATAATCTCTAGATCCATCCATGTTCCTGCAAAAGACATTATTTCATTTTTTATGACTGAGTATTATATATCTCATTGGAGAAGGAAATGGCAACCCACTCCAGTGTTCTTGCCTTGAGAATCCCAGGGATGGGGGAGCCTGGTGGGCTGCCCATGGGGTCGCACAGAGTCGGACATGACTGAAGTGACTTAGCATTATATATCTCACATCTTCTTTATCCATTCCTTGGACATTTAGGTTGTTTTCATGTCTTGGCTATTATAAACAGTGCTGCTATGAGTATTGTTTTTGTTGTTTTGTTTTTGGTCATTAAATCATGTATGACTCTTTCCCAACTCCATGGACTGTGACCCACCAGGCTTCTCTGTTCATGGGTATAGGATGCATGTATCTTTTCATTTTTAATTGATAATTTAATTTTTATTTTATATTGGAATGTAGTTGATTTGCACTATTGTGTTAGTTTCAGGTGTACAGCAAAGTGATTCAGTTATACATATACATATATTGTCTCTTTTTCAGTTTCTTTTCCTATATAGGTTATTATATAATACTGAATAGAGTTCTCTGTGCTGTAGAGTAGGTCTTTGTTGATTATCTAGTTTATATACAGTAGTATGTGTATCTCAATCCCAAACTCCTAATTTATCCCTCCCCACCCTTTTCCCCTTTTGTAACCACAAGTTTGTTTTCAAAGTCTGTGAGTCTGTTTCTCTTTTGTAAATAAGTTCATAGGTATCATTTTTTTTAGATTCCACATATAAGTGATATTATATGATATTTGTCTTTTTCTGATTTACTTTTACTTAGTATAATAATCTCTAGGTTCACCCATTTTGCTGTAAGTGGCATTATTTCATTCTTTTCAATGGCTGAGTAATATTCCATCGTATATATGTATCGTATCTTCTTTATCCATTCCTCTGCTGATGATATTTAGGTTCCTTCCATATCTGGCTATTTTAAATAGCTGTAAATAGTTGTAAATAGCTATAAATATTGTAAATAGTGCTGAAATGAACACTGAGGTGCATGTATCTTACTGAATTATGGTTTCTCTGGATATATACCAAGAGTTATTGCTAGATTATATTTTCATCAGGGATATTGGCCTGTAGCTTTCTTTTTTTGTGATATCGTTGTCTGGTTTTGGCATCAGGGTGATAGTGACCTCATAGAATGAGTTTGGAAGTGTTTCTTTCTCTGAAATTTTTTGAGAGTTTCAGAAGCATAGGTATTAACTCTTAATGTTTGATATAATTTGCACGTGAAGCTATCTGGTCATAAACTTTTGCCTGTTGGAAGTTTTTAATCACCATTTCAATTTTAGTACTTGTTATCAATCTGGTCATATTTTCTATTTCTTCCTGGTTAAGTCTTGGAAGATTGTACCTTTCTAAGAATTTCTCCATTTCTTCTAGATTCTCCATTATATTGGCAAATAGTTGCTTGTAGTAGTCTCTTATGATTCTTTGTATTTCTGTGGTGTCCATTGTAACTTCTCCTTTTCTACTTTTCCTTTTATTAATTTGAGCCCTCTTCCTTTTTTTTTCCCATGATGAATCTGGATAAACACATATCAATTTTGTTCATCTTTTCAAAGAACTGCTTTTAGTTCCATTATTCTTTTACCACTCTCTTCATCCCTATTTCATTTATTTCCACTCTGATCTTCATGATTTCTTTCCTTCTGCTAACTTTGAGTTTTGTTTGTTCTTCTTTTTCTAGTTGCTTTAAGGTAGGGTTGCTGCTGCTATTGCTGCTGTTGCTAAATCGCTTCAGTTGTGTCCAACTCTGTGCGACCCCATAGACGGCAGCCCACCAGACTCCCCCGTCCCTGGGATTCTCCAGGCAAGAACACGAGTGGGTTGCCATTTCCTTCTCCAATGCATGAAAGTGAAAAATGAAAGTGAAGTGGCTCAGTCGTGTCCGACTCTTTACGACCCCATGGACTGCAGCCTACCAGACTCCTCTGTCCATGGGATTTTCTAGGCAAGAATACTGGAGTGGAGTGCCATCGCCTTCTTAGGTTGTTTATTTGAGATTTTTCTTATTTCCTGAAACATATTTATAGTGCTGTAAACTTCCCTCTTATAACTGCTTTTCCAGTGTCCCATAGTTTTTGGTTTGTCATTTGTTTGTTTGTTTGTTTTGTTTTCATTTTCCTCTAGATACTTTTTGATTTCCATTTTGTTTTCTTCACTGATCCATTGTCTGCTTAGTAGCACATTGTTTAGCCTCCATGTGTTTGTGCTTTTTATATTTTTTCTTGTAGTTAATTTCTAATCTCATAGTGTTGTGGCTGGAAAAGATGCTTGAAGTGATTTTAATTTTCTTAAATTTACCAAGGTTTGCTTTGTGACCCAGCTAGTGATCTATCCTGAAGAGTGTTCCATACACTTGAGAAGAATGTGTATTCTGCTGATTTCAGATTAAATACTCTATAAATAGCAATTATGTACATCAGGTTTAATGTGTCATTTAAGGCCTGTGCTTCCTTATTGCTTTTCTGTCTGGATGACCTGTCCACCTATGTCAGAGGGATGCTAAAGTTCCTCCCTATTATTGTGTTACTGCCAATTTCCCCTTTTGAGTCTGTTAACATTTGCCTTATATATCAAGGTGCTCCTATGCTGGGTGCATATACATTTACAGTTGTTATATCTTCTTGGATCAATCCCTTGATCTTCATGGAGAGCCCCTTATCTCTTGTGTGTGCATGAATCACTTCAGTCGTGTCTGACTCTTTGTTCCTCTGTCCAAGGGATTCTCCAGGCAAAAACACTGGAGTGGATTGCCATGCTCTCCTCCAAGGAATCTTCCTGACCCAGGGATTGAACTTGCGTCTCTTACGTCTCCTGCATTGGCAGGCAGGTTCTTTACCATTAGCACTACCTAGGAAACTCTTATCTCTTGTAACAGTCTTTATTTTAAAGTCTGTTTTGCCTGGTAAGAGTATTGCTACTCCAGCTTTCTTTTGATTTTCATTTGCATGGAATATCTTTTTCCAAATACTCACTTTCAGCCTGTATATGTCCCTAGGTCTGAGGTGGTTCTCCTATAGACAGTATGTATATGAATCTTGTTTTGGTATCCATTCAGCCAGTTTATATATCTTAGTTGAAGCATTTAATCCATTTACATTAAGTTGGTGGACTAGAAGTATTTGGATCTCATCTCCTCCACAAATACATCAAAGATACAAGATCTACAAATGGAACAATTCCCACAGAACCCCTCTAGAACACTGGCAGAAGACTTCAAATACCTGAAAAGGATAAGAAAGATCTCCATGTAACTGGGTAGGATGAAAGGGAAAAAAAGAGGAAGTGGGATGGGAACTGTGGTCTTGGAAGGGGGCTGAAAAAAGGAAAGGTTCCTGTACCCTGGGAAGCCCCCTCACTTGTAGGGATATCTGTACAGAAAGTGAGCTTTAGAGGCTCAGAGAAGGGCACAGCAACTGATTTGTGGCAGACAGAATAGCGAGAAACCTACACAAACATTTGTGTCAACACCCTGCTCATTGTAGCCTTAGACACATGTTGCTGGGCTGCATGAGGGCTGGGTGCTAAAACTTGGGGTTTAGAGGACACTCCTGGAGAGAGGAGTGCTGTTGGCTGCATGGAGATGCCTGAAGGCACTGGAGTGTGCCATGGCTGCAACCTGAGATTGTGTGGAGAAGGAAACCCAGGCCACTATAGGATAGGGAGAGGTGGGGGTGCCTTGGCAGCCTTTTTCTCCACTTGCTACTCCCTGTCTCCAGGGTCTCTGGAAGAGCCCTGCCCCAGCCACCACCTTGGTGGGCTTTCACAACCCAGCCACCATCCCAGCAGGCTTCTGTACCACAGCTGCCACCTCAGGGCATCCCACAGCCCACAGCTGCCCCAGGAGGCTCTGGGATCAGACGCCAGAGAATTGCCCACAGCCAGTCAGGGCTAAAAACCACAGCTGAGTCCCAGGGCCTTCATGGCTTAGGAAGCAAGGCTGAAATCTCTCCCCTTGGCTGCACAAGCTGCGGATTTACACCTCCACTGCTGGCTTTGTAAATTCAGTACCTGTAGGACATCTGAGGGGACAACAGGTGCTCACATGGCTGAGACAGCTCTGGCTTTAGCAGCTGTGGACTTTGTGGGCACACGCACATGGGGGCTGGACTGGACCAGGGTCTAAGCTGCCTCCATTGTGCTCCTAGCAGATCCAGGTACACAACTTCTGCAGTTCTTGAACCTGACTTCAGTGCATCTGTGCTGGTGGCCTTGTAAAAACAATGTCTGATAGATACCAGGGCTCATTACCAGAATTTCCAAAGATGACATGGGGCCAAGGGCAGTGCCAACCGTGGTGCCTTTGTAAGCCTGCAAAATGTGTGACAGATAACACAACAGAGCAGTGTCACTGGTTAACAGTATTCCTCTGGCAGAGGAATACTCAGCAGCTCCTCTTCCAGTGGGAGCACTGCAATTCCACCTACCTCACACTGCAGCTCAGAAACGCAGCTCAGAAATGGATCTGAAGGCTTCTACTCCAACAACTAGGGAACATGCCTGGCCCATGACAGGGTAGTGACAGACACACAGCAAAGAGGAGCCCCTGCTCAATGTCTAGTGCAGGCTCTGGTCACCAAAACACCAGTCACACCTCCTCTCGAAGGATAATGGCCAGCACATGCTGAAGAAAGAGGCAGGAGGCAGACACACGAAAAATAACTTTCACACCAAAAAATAAATCCATACAAAAGACACAGGGACACTCCCTAGAAAAAAGCCCCTCCAAGACCACAGTATATAATTGTTTGTCCTAAACTCTTAGAACAAGAGACATAACTAAAAGAAGCAGAGGAGCCACTCCCGATGAAAAGATCAAGAGGAGTTTCCTGAAAAAACAAATGATGTAACAGATCTCTTCAATCTAATAGACATGAGTTCAAAATAAGAGATAATGAAAATACTGAAGGAATTAGAAATGCTGATCACTATAAAAAGAAACTAGAAAGTGTAAAAGGAAAAATTAGGGAACTCATTCACCAAGGTTAAAGCTAAGCTAAAGCAATGATAGCAGAACGAATAATGCAGAAGAATGAATAAATGATATGAAAGATATAATAATGGAAATCACCCAGTCAGAACAACAGACTGAAAAATCAAATGAAAAAAATGAAAGCAAAATAAGAGACCTATGGTGGGAAACACATGTATACCTGTGGCAGATTCATTTTGATACATGGCAAAACCAATACAATATTGTAAAGTTAAATAAAATAAAATAAAATTTTTAAAAAAAGAGACCTATGGGAGAATATAAAGTGTGCCAATCTACACACAATAAGGATCCCAGATGGAAAAAAAAGTAAAAAGGAAATTGAAAATGTATTTGAAGAAATGATGGCTGATAACTTCTCAAATTCAACAGATATCCAGGAACAGGAAGCACAGAAGGTTAATATACTTGAATAACAAGGTGGCTGGAAATCAAAAACATACAATAGATTCACGAAAGCCAAAAGAAAAAGAACATAAGCATAATATAATAGAAAAGAAAATTATTAAACCACAAAAGGGAAAACAGAAAAGCAAAGGGATAAAGAAGAAATACAAAATCAACAGGAAAACAACATTTAAAATGGAAATTAATATATATCTATCAATATCTTAAAAGCCAACGGACTAAACTCTCCAATCAAAAGACCCAGAGTAGCAGATTGGATTAAAAAAAACAAGGCTCCAATATGCTGCCCATAAGAGACCCACTTTAGGCCAAGGACACAAATAGATAGAAAGTAAGGGATGGAAAAAGATATTTCACACAAATGAAAATGACAAGAATTAAAGCTGAAGCTCCCCTGGCTCCCTCCAAAAAAGCCTAGGTACCCCAGAATGTGATTGTATTTGAAACTAGGGTCTTTACAGAGATGATTAAGTTAAAATGAGGTCTTTAGGGTAGGCCCTAATACAATATGATTTGCGTCCTTATGAGAAGAAGGAATTTGGGCATAGACATATACAGAGGGAAGACAAGGTGAAAACATGGGGAAGATGACCTTTTACAAGTCAAGGACAGTGGCCTGGGACAAATCTTTCCCTTGTTGCCCTCAGAAGAAACCAATTCTGCCAACACTTTGATCTCAGATTTCTATCTTCCAGAACTCTAAGAAAAAAATTCTGATGTTTAAGCCACCCAGTTTATAGCAGCCTTTGTTGTTGTTGTTGCTAAGTTGTGTCTGACTCTTTGTGACCCTATGGACTGCAGCACGCCAGACCTCCCTGTCCCTCCCTATCTCCCAGAGTTTGCTCAAACTTATGTCCTTTGAGTTGGTGATACTAACCATCCATCTTATCCTCTGTCACCCTCTTCTTTTGCCTTCAATCTTTCCCAGCATCAGGGTCTTTTCCAATGACTTGACTGTTCACATCAGGTGGCAGCCTTAGAGAACCACTTTAAACTCTCAGACTGAAATAAAACTCTGTGTGACTATAAGATACATGTTCTTTTTACTGTGTCATAAGGTATGTTGTTGGTGGTGGTAAGTTGTGTATGACTCTTTTGCGATCCCATGGACTGTAGCCCACAATGCTCCTCTGTTTGTGAAATTTCCAAGGCAAGAATATTGGAGTGGGTTGCCATTTTCTTCTCCAGGGAATCTTCCCAACCCAGGGATCAAACCTGCATCTCCTGCTTGGCAGGCGTTCTTTATCACTGAGCCACTTGGGTACAGGATGATGAAAACTCCAGATCCCAGTTGTTGTTCTTATTTTTTAAAAGAAAAATGCAGATGAAAAAAAAATTTTAAGAAAATGAAGAGTTTCCTTTATGACTTAAAAATCTATATTCTTAACCATTACTGTACTCTGGCTTTATTTCAGTACAGTGCTCAGCATTCACATTTTCCTGTCTTCCCAGTCCAACTATCAGCTTTGAGAAATGGTTTTAATGGTATTTGATAATCTGCTTTAAGGGTGCGATAACACACTTCCCCTATGTCATAATCCTGCTATCTTGAAACAAAATGGCAGCTAATGCAGGTTTCCCAGTGATCCCTGTTTCTGAAGTTTTTATAGAACTTAATCTTTGGGTGAGGAATCAGGTCATATGATTTATGTAGATTGAGCTTTTCAATTCTTAAAACCATAATTAATCAGGAAAGGGGAAAGGCATAAGATAAAAGGAAATTTGTCCAGCTAACAAAGTCAGTTAATCCAAGTATGAAATTTAAATTCATAGCCCCTGCTTAGAGTATCTAATATTCACATTTTAAAGAATTTGTTTTTTGGAAACCTTTATAAAGCTCTCCACTGTTACAATGTATTGCCATCTGGAGTTTAGCATTTATAAAATGTGCAGTTAAAGGATGCCAAGATATGCCTCATGCAGACCAGATGGTACAATAACAGCTCTGTCTGTTTTTCTGGCAAAAAAAAAAAAAAAAAAAATAGGACTTTGAATGTCTTGAAACTTATGTGAATAAATTAAACCCCATCAATACTTCAGGGACATTATAATTTCAATATTCCATTTATCCACCTAAATATTTTCCTAAATGCTTTCATTTGAAGAAGAAAAAGCAAAAGGGAAGACAATGGTTCTTTTGATTGCTCCATGTTTGTGTTTAACAATGTTTCAAAGGAAAACACCACCAATGATCTTCAGTGTGGGAAAGAAAATTTCTCTGTACTTTGAGTTACCTATGAGTTTAAATGAAAAGCAGGGTTGTTGAAATCTCTTTAATAGAAAAAGACCACATCAAATAGGCTGAACAATTTTAGTACTGTGATGAAGAGAAAAAATGCACGTGTAAGTGACATTTCTTAATAATCCATATGAAAATGTCTCTACTGCAACAGATATATTTATCATAAACCCATTCAGCACATATAGTTGTGTGTTAACGATGCCTGGTTCTGCCCTTGCCTGATTCATCTGAGTTTTCTGGGTAACAACAGGGCTTTTGTAATGCCCTTTATTTTCATTTACTTTCTGTTACTGCTTTTATTTTCAATAGAATTTATAATCAGATACTCATTAGATGAAGTAATCTTGTTAAAAGTAAATTTTCTGCTTGGATCTTTTCATTTTCCTTCCTACATAAAAATTGCGCTTCCCTACCAGACAAGGGAATTTCCTCTGCAATTAGATGTGAATAGCTTTGAAGAGCAAACAATGTGTGCTTTTGAAAGTCAGATCCCTTGTGGTTCAGGGGGCAATCTCATTAATAAAAACATGGGTTGCACAAGCTGTTGAATTTCTTTCCCAAAGAGCAGTGAATGGTTTTTCAGGACAAAGGAGAAGATTGTTTTCTGCTTTGCTGGCATGGTTTTTCTTGCGGTGGACTGTAAGTATTACCTAGCACTAGTCTTTGTCTCTTCTTTTCCTCTCCTTTAGCAAAGGATCTTATACAACTCTCTTATATAGATAGATCAGAGTCCTGAATAAATCCTCCATCCAAAGGCTACTTGGCCAGGATTGCCTTCATGGTACATGGGACTCCTGTTCAGACCACTCAGCTATCATGTAGCTGCTATTAAACAAGAGAGGTCACAAAATTATAAACACAACAATGAAGAGTTGAAAATGGCATTGTTCTGTGGGGAAAAGGAGACCCATTGGTGAGAGAATCTCTGCAAATGCTGTCTCTGGAAGCTCATTAACCCTGTTTTCCTATGAGTCTTTGGCAAAAAGAAGTGGTATCTAGGCAGAAGGGCTCTCAGAATTACATTCTTGGGGATCCTGGTAATAGGTTGAGTTTCTGGAGTTTTAGAAAAACAAATAAGGAAATAGAGCCTACTCCCCTGAACCTAAGCAGCAACCAGTGACACAGAAGTCACTTGCAGGATGTTTCACTAAAGTTATACTAATACTGCAGGAGTATAGGGAGATGTGCATAGCAGGGTTTGTTGTAACAGGAAGGTTGATGAGAGCCTTAACTAGCTAGTTAGAACAATACAAGGAATGGTCATCACCACTTAAGTCTAATCCTCAAAATCTTTGTATGGCAGGTCTTCTCTGACCTTCCTAGAGAATAGCAGCATACTGTTAGAACAGACTCAAATACTTATTTCCATAAGAAAAATATAGTCAAAAGTCACAATTGCCCCACAATTATCCAACTCCTCAGAAGGAATTGATGATAGGATCATGAACAACTGGTTTCCTCCAACTTTATCCACAAAGAAATAGAGACTCAAATAGATGGAATAATTTGCATTAGACCATATGGACTCTATCCAGCTCCAAGTTCAACTCTCTTTCTCAACCCTCCCTCTTCCTAAGGAATGAGGTAAAGAGGAGTTTCAAGTTCAGAAAGATTTATTTCTGCTTTCCCTCTCTCTCTCCGCATCCAATCTTCTCATATTTTCTAACATAACTATATCAATAAAGAAAATAGAAGTTTTCTGGGAATCTCTGGTGGCTGCCCCTGTTGAGATGATGCCAATCTGGGCCACTGCTGAGTTTCCAAAGCTGGGACCCCCCCCCCCCAACCAAAGCCAAAGCCTATATATATAGAGGTGATGGGCTCAGTGGTAAAGAATACACTTGCTAATGGAGGAAAACCAAGTTATATCCCTGGGTCAGGAAGATCCCCTGGAGAAGGAAATGGCAACCCACACCAGTATTCTTGCCTGAGAAATCCCACGGAAAAAGGGCCTGGCAGGCTATAATCCATGGAGCTGCAAAGAGTTGGACATGACTGAGCGACTAAAGAACAACAAATATATATATATGAGTGTGTGTGTGTGTGTCTGTGTGTCTATGTGTATCTCAGTTTTTTTTACCATTTCATAGGAAGAGTTTAAGTCCAAGTCATAAGTATTACTGGAGTTGAGAAACTCTCCTTTCTCCTCTTTGTCTTCCATTTGCAGTCCTTATTCCTCTCCATTATAATTGCTCTGGCTTCCTTTTCCTTTGGTTCTACCCTAATTCTTATTTTTCTCTTCTCATCATCCTTATCATTATTATCACCATCATGATCTTTATCTGTCAGCAGACTCCTTCTATGATTAGCACTTAGCATTCTAGTACTGTAGAATAGAATAGAACACAATACTGTATAGTAGAACAGAGTATTAATCCATTTATCTTTGAGAAGCCCTTTCTCAGGTTACATATGATTTTCTATTTTAGAATACATTAATGAATGCACTTGTGCCTAAATTTCAGTGGCTCAGGGAAAAATGATAGAGAAACAATGTTACCTTGTTCTGAAAGGGTCCATAGTCATGTTTGGATATTTCACTTTTTCTAGGATAAAAAAGATTCCTTTTTTTAAAAAAGCAAATAAATAATCTTGCCTTCCAGATTTTGCTTCTACAGCTTCCACTGTTCTCATAGAAACCAAAAAAAAAAAAAAAAAAAAATATTGACCTTTAAAGCTAACTATTGTAAGGATTTGCAGATGAAAGCTTTTGCTTTTTCAGAGTGGGTTTTAATTTATCTTAGAATAAAGACCCCACTCCAGGACTCTTGCCTGGAAAATCCATGGATGGAGGAGCCTGGTAGGCTGCAGTCCATCGGGTCGCTAAGAGTTGGACATGACTGAGCTACTTCACTTTCACTTTTCACTTTCATGCATTGGAGAAGGAAATGGCAACCCACTCCAGTGTTCTTGCCTGGAGAATCCCAGGGACGGGGGAGCCTGGTGGGCTGCCGTCTATGGGGTCTCACAGAGTCAAACACAACTGAAATGATTTAGCAGCAGCAGAATAAAGACTTAAACAAAAATAGATGAGGAATAAACAGTTACAGACTTCAAGTATATACCTCCCTCACATCAATACCATGAACTATTATCTAAGCATATTATTTTGTAACAATGTGGGAAATACTTATAGTGCATCAAAGAGAGGAAAAAATACAATGCAAGATGATGACAATGTTGCAAAAGTTATATCACAAAAAACATATAACAGTTAATCAGTTGTATAAGGATGATGGGTTCTAATGTTATTGCAATGTCTTCAGAGAATATGGGCTACATGAAACCTACTATCTGATGTTTGTTGAGTCCTGCATGGGTTCTATTAGGTTCTATTTTAGATAACAGAATGTTACAAATATTCTCAGTGTGCTTTTAAAGAACATGCATTTTCTATTGAATACAGTGTTCTACATAGGCTTGTTAGATAAAGCTTTTTAATTGTATTCAATTTTTTTATACCTTTCCTAATCTTAAGTCTGATTGATATATAATATTAAGGGAGTGTGTTAAAATCTCTTGCTATGATAGTAGATTTGTTCTTTCTCTTTAAATTCTATTAATATTTGTTTTTTTCTATTTTGAGGCTATATTACTTGGTACAAGTTTAGAACTATCATATTTTCTTGATAAATTTTTCCTTTCATCACTATCTCTTTATCCTTGGTAATCGTTTGGCTTAAACTACCTTTTTGTCTGATACAAGTATAGCTATACCAATTTGTTCTTAGTATTTTCTTGATATAACATTTCCTTTTTTGCTCTCACTTTTTTGTGTGTGGCTATTTTATATTTTAAGTATGTCTATTACAAATAAGGCATGGCTGAATCTTCTAATTGGTGAATTTGGTCTATTTACATTTACTTTGATTACAGATACATTTGAACCATGTTTTTGTTTTATATTGTGTTCTTTATTTACACTAATTTTTCTGTTCTTTTCCTTCTTTCCATGAGGCAAAAGTTTAAGTTAATGATTTGAGATTGTTCTTTTCTATTAGTAACATAAGCATTAAAAACTGCAAAGTTCTCCCAGTTCTGTTTTATGTCCTGTAAATTTTGAAATTTGTTTTCATTTTCATTAAGTTCAAACTATATCTGATAAAGGATTTTTATCTAGGCCATATAAAGAACTCTTATAATTCAATAATAAGAAGACAACCTAATAAAATTTTTTTTAAATATAAAATAGCTAATAAGCACTTAAAACATTATTGACATTGCTACTCATTAGGAAAAAAAAAATTAAACAACACTGGTATTCACATCCACTAAGATAACTTTAAATGAAAAGGCAAATAATAAAGGCTGCAAGGATATGAAAAAGCTTGCAGCCTCTGTTTTGCCAAAAGTTTTACTTTCATTTTAGATTCAAAGGATTTGTTAACAGAAGAAATCACTCATTACACACAAATGAACAATTTGAATTTTTGTAGAGATTATTTGACTTAACTTCAATATACAGTCATTAAAATAAAAGCAATAGAAACAATAGAGAGAATTAACAGCACATACATCACCAAATTGCACAGACCAACATCCAGAATTAAACAGCACTGGGAGGTCCCTCGTAAACAGCAATGTGGAGTCCCAGTTAGGAAATGACCTTGGGCAGTGTATCCACTCCACTGGTGAGATTTCAAATTGCATTTTCGGGGGCTCCTGCTTATAATCCCAGGTTGCAAACTGATATCATCATCAGTTTGCACACTAAAATGCAGTTCCTGTTTTACTTTAACCTTTTACAGTGCTATTTATCTTGTGAGTCAAAGGGTTTCTTTAGACTCCACGTGGTTGGCCAGACCTCCAGGGGCTCAAGAATTCCAAGAGCCACTTACTTTCTTATCTAAAGGGCTGCCTGGCTCTCTATGCTTGCAGGCAGGCATGGTGTCTGGGTAGTGAACAGGCAGGTCAGCAGCGAGGTCAGAAGCCTGCTCTCCTGCTTTTGAAGACTGAACAAGACTTTCTCCATTTCAATTTCCCTAACAGTCTCATACAACAAAGCCTTTGACTGTGGAGATCACAACAAACTGTGGGAAATTCTTCAAGAGATGGGATTACCAGACCACCTTACCTGCCTCCTGAGAAATCTGCATGTAGGTCAAAAAGCAATAGTTAGAACCAAACATGGAACAATCAGACTGGTTTCAAATTGGGAAAGGAGTACGTCAAGGCTGTATATTGTCACCCTGCTTATTTAACTTATATGCAGAGTACATCATGCAAAATGCCAGGCTGGATGAAGCATAAGCTGGGATCAAGATTGCTGCGAGAAATATCAATAACCTCAGATATGCAGATAACACTACCTTTATGGCAGAAAGTGAAGAGGAACTAAAAAGCCTCTTGATGAAAGTGAAAGTGGAGAGTGAAAAAGTTGGCTTAAAGCTCAACATTCAGAAAACAAAGATCACAGCATCTGGTCCCATCACTTCATGGCAAATAGATGGGGAAACACTGAAAACAGTGGCTGACTTTATTTTCTTGGGCTCCAAATAACTCCAGGTGGTGACTGCAGCCATGAAATTAAAAGACGATTATTCCTTGGAAGGAAAGTTATGACTAACCTAGACAACACATTAAAAAGCAGAGACATTACTTTGTCAACAAAGGCCCGTCTAGTCAAAGCTATAGTTTTTCCAGTAGTCATGTATGGATGTGAGAGTTGGACTGTGAAGAAAGCTGAGCGCCAAAGAATTGATGCTTTTGAACTGTGGTGTTGGAGAAGACTCTTGAGAGTCTCTTGGACTGCAAGGTGATCAAACCAGTCAATCCTAAAGGAAATCAATCCTGAATATTCATTGGAAGAACTGATGCTGAAGCTGTAGCTCTAACATTTTGGCCCCCTGATGTAAAGAACTGACTCATTTGAAAAGACTCTGATGCTGGGAAAGATTAAAGGCAGGAGGAGAAGGGGACAATGGAGGATGAGATGGTTGAATGGCATCACTGACTTCGTGCACATGAGTTTGAGCAAGCTCCAGGAGTTGATGACGGACAGGGAAGCCTGATGTGCTGCAGTCCATGGGGTCACAAAGAGTCAAACACGACTGAGTGACTCAATTGAACAGTTTCAAACATTGCTGGTGGAAATGAAAATCTATACAGTCACTTTGGAAAACAGTTTGTCAATTTCTTAAAAAGTTAAATATAAATTGCCATATAATTGAGAAATTCCATTTGTTGATTTATACCTTAGATATGTGAAAGTATATGTCCACACCAAAACTTGTACAGTCGTGGTAGCAGTATTCATAAAAACAAAATGTGGAAACAATTCAAATGTCTATCAACTGTTGAAAGAATAAAGAAAATTTGTTGTATTAGTACAATAGAATACTATTCAGAAATAAAAGGGAAGGAAGTAATGTTACATGCTGTAAAATGCATGCACCTCAAAAATTTATGTGAAGTTACAAAAGGCTATATATTGTATGATTCCATTTACACGAAATACCTACAAATAGCAAATCTGTAGAGACAGAAAACAGATTTGTGGTTTCCTGAGGCTGGGAGTGAGAAAGAGGAGTGATTACAAACTAACATGAGGGATATTTGAGGGGTTACAGATATGTTATAAAACTGGATTATAGGTTGTTACCAAACAGAAGTTGGGTCTGCTCACTGTCTGTGTGGCAAAGCCAATGTATTGACACTAGGCTGTGGTGAAGGAAAATGCAGCATTAATTGCAGGGTGCCAAGCAAAAACTTTTACTTGAAAGACCCAAACTCGCCAGTGGCTTTCAGGGAAGGGTTTTTGAAGACAGTGTGAGGAAAAGGGTCACATGCTGTGTGACCAGCTCATCCACAGTTCTTGACTGGTTATTGGTGAAGTAACAGGGTGATATTTTGAAAATCTCCGTCATCAACCTTCTGGTTCCAACTGGTTTGGAGTCTATGTGTTGATGGTCAGCATGCAGTTAATTTTTTCCACCTGGTGAGGGGTTCAGTGTCTTCAAAATAGCTCAAGCATGTTGTTTAGGATATTATCTATAAGCATTAAGGAGGAACTAAATGCCCTTGGGGCCCCCCGGGCGGGGGGGGCGCCGGGGGGGGGGCGGGGGGCCGGACACACAAAAAGCCCACTTTGTTTTATGGCTAAACAATTGATATTTTGTTTTGCTTGACTTTTTCTTTGTTTCTACCTTTTCTCACTTCTCTGATTAAATTTGCTCTTTAGAACTTGGAAAGGGCCTAAAAGGCTACAGCTTTTCTACAAACAAGAGGTAATGGATTGGTAAGGAGAGGGTCTGTCACTGGGAAGTTCCTTCGGGGACCTGCTTGGCCTCATGGTGACAATTACACAACTCTAAATTTAGTAACAGTCATTGAATTTTGCACTTAAAATGGGTGAATTTTATAATGTGTAAATTATACCTCAATACAGCACTTTAGAAAAAGGAACTGCTCCAACGAGCTAGCCTAGTTCTGAGTTGTTTTGAAATTATTTTCTTCATTCTGTGCCTAGATGACCAATATTATATTCAAAACTTGTTAAGAGTCAAGAAAAATGTGTCTCTTTTAAGACATTCAAGATGAACACAGCAGTCCTCAATGTTCAATGTCATGGCCATTCCAGAGAGAGAAGGTCTAAGTTCAGTGCTGTGAATCTTTCTGGCTGCTTTCCATGGAGGGAGGCTGGAGTGAGCTTTGCCCTGGGCTGACACTGTTCCTTGTCACTGATTAACCAGCTTTGTAGGAAGGCTGCTTCACTGACATCCTGTTCCGCCTGGAGAGTGATATTTGGCAAAGCTTTGGAGAGCAGAAAAATGTCCACTCGCTATCACCAAGCTGCTAGTGATAGCTACCTGGAACTTCTGAAGGAGGCTACCAAGAGAGATCTGAATCTTTCTGATGAAGATGGCATGACTCCCACACTCCTAGCAGCCTACCATGGGAACTTGGAAGCCCTAGAAATAATCTGCAGCAGAGGGTAAGTTCAACCCAATGGTTTTGACTGGAAACTGTTTGTGGGAGGATTTTGCAGACCGGAGCAAGAGGCAGGGAATTAGTGAAAATACTTTGCTCTCATTCTAGTCTGTGTAAAAATTGTCTTTTTAGAGGAAATGAGAAAATTTCCCAGTGATAAATTCTCTTTCCACACTGAGAACTGGCACCATGGGGTGGCTGATCCATTATGAGCCACACACACAGAAATCCTAAACTCTAAGTCACTATTATTTCCCTTGAGGGTAAGATATTTGAATTCTGGGACTTTAAAACTTCTTTCCATGACTCGTAAATGCTTGACTCTTTAAAAAAAGATCAGTGATCTACGTGGTTTTAAGACGTCACGTATAATTGGAACAAATGATGTGGTTTTTTTTTTTTTTCATCTGTGCCATTAAAATCCCATAGCCTTAAAAAAAACACTCGATCCAAGTGCAAGCTCATGGTTCTTAGATGAAATTTCTGGCTTTATAAGCTATAAAATGGACCTTCAGCCTATCTTAATTACCACTCTGGCTGTCAATACATACATGCACATATACTCTTCCTTCAAGTTCTAAAGCAGAAATTAGCTAGCTCCTGTCTTCTACTTGTTGCTGAAGGGGCTAGTCACCATTGACAACTTTAACTCCAAGAAGACTAAAGAAAGAAAAAAAGACAATGTGTGCAAAAGAGGCAAGTGAATTTATACATATTAATATAAAACATACGTATTTATTAATACCTATATCTGCTCTGTGTCAGCCATTTTGCTAGATCAACAAGAGAAATATGATTCTTCCCATCTTCAAATGGTGATCAGATTTGAGAGAGGAAATGTCATGAATGTGTTATGAAGGGATAAAGAGAGAACACTAAATAAATAAGACAGGTATCCCAATCTAGGTAGGGAGGGAAGGTTTTCTTGAGCATCTAAACTGGAGTTTGAACGATAAGGGGCCGAGAAAGTGAAAGTTGGCCAGGATGAAGGTGGAAGGAAAAATGTTTCTCCTGAGGAAGAGCACTGTATTCTAGGCCCTGATGAGGTCAAGTATGGCTGGATATGGCTTGAGTGGGGAGAGGCCAAGTTTTAAGCGAGGAGACCAGACACATGAGTCTTGTAGACTCTTTTAAGGAAGTGAACTTTTCCCCAAGGACACGGAGAGACACTGTGGTGGGTTTGTGCAGGGGAGCCACCTGGTAGCTTTTTGTTTACAAAATTTTCCTCAGGCAGTTGTATAGCAGTTAAAGAAAATGTTCAGGGACTATTTTAATGGTTGAGATGAGGGGCGAACTGTATTAGATAAGTAGCGGTGGGAACAGAGAGATGTGGATGGATGGCAATTTGGATGTAGAATTGGTTCTGATTGACTGAATGTTAAGTGGGTAGAAGAAAGAGGAGGATCAAGTTTGAGCTTTGACAGGATGTTGGATGTTGGCATCTTTTATTGAAGTGAGAGGCACTTTAAGGAGTTAGAAGAACCAAAGGTGGAGAGAGTTCCTGAGTTGAGGACTATAAATGAGGAAGTGAGTAGAGTTGCTGTACTTCATTCCTTTTGACTTCCATTTTCCAGGTTTTCCAGACATCACCCTCTGCCCTGACCCTTTCAGCTACACTCTTCCATATTATAACACTGTATCATCTTTTCTCTTCTCCCAAACTTTCTTCAGCTACTCAAAGTATATCATCTCTGTGGGAAATGCAAGATTTCAGTTACAATTTCACAACCAGTGCTGAAAGCTCGTTCCCATTTAAGATCCAATTTCAATGAGAGGGCCTAGATGATCTCCTATGCTCTCTCTCTCTCTCTTTGTAAGCCTGAAACATTTACTTATGCAAATTGTTCTATGGTCTTTACTTATGACATAATTAACATAAACTGCTGCTGCTGTTTCTACTGCTAAGTTGCTTCAGTCGTGTCCGACTCTGTGCGACCCCAGAGACGGCAGCCCACCAGGCTCCCCCGTCCCTGGGATTCTCCAGGCAAGAACACTGGAGTGGGTTGCCATTTCCTTCTCCAATGCATGAAAGTGAAAAGTGAAAGTGAAGTCGCTCAGTCGTGTCCGACTCTTAGCGACCCCATGGACTGCAGCCCACCAGGCTCCTCCATCCATGGGATTTTCCAGGCAAGAGTACTGGAGTGGGGTACCATTGCCTTCTCCGAACATAAACTAAGCCCCCCAAATTAAACTATATATATGCACACAGATTATAAAGAATAAAATATCTTGTTATGTCATATATATAGTGTGTATAAAATATATATAGAACCCACAAATATGTGCACACATATATTAAAATATATATATTACATATAAATAATTATGCATGCCTGATTGTACATATACATGAAATAATATACTAAGTAAACACTTTTTGTCTGGTATGCAGTTTTGTTTTGTTTTTTATGACTCAATATATCATAAACATTTTTTCCATGTCAGCATATATTCTTTTACAGTTTAATTTTCAGGAACTTCTTAGTATTCTAGTTAATAAATATAGTATATAAATATATTTCTTAGTCAATCTCTCTTTTGGACAACTAACTTGTTTCCCATGGTTTAAATAGTGCTGTGATAATTATCCTTGTACATAAATCTTTGTTCATGTTTTCTTGAGAACAAATTCTTCAAAGTGAAATTTCTGGATTAGTTGGGTGTCTATTGACAAATTGCTCTTCAGAAAGTGAGCACCCATTTCTGTCAACATTGTTGGTTCAAAATGATATATCAATGCACAATGTATTAATGTTCTTTGGTTACTGGCAGGGTTGAACGTTTTATATTTTGAAGTCATTGTATTTCCACTTTTGTGAGCTAAGTATTTATAACCTTGTCCTACTTATATATTGGAGTCTTCAACATTTCTCATTGATTATTTTAAAGTTAGAATATCAGCCTTTTGTCACTGTATTTCCAAATATTTTCACAAATCATAATTCATATTTTTGACATCAGATATTTAATATCAGTAAAAATATAAATTTAAATATATATATTTATGTACTTAAGTCTATCAATTTTACTATGTAATTCCAACCTTGAGGTCATGCCTAAATATTGACAGATATTTTCTTTAGTACTTTAGTTTTTTTTATTTTAAATAACTCATATTTTATTTCTTTGATTTAAGATTTGAGAGTGTGATCTAACTATGTCTTCTCCAAATGGCTAGTCATTTGTCCCTAAGTATTTTGTTATATAATCCACTCTTTATGTATTTATTTGGCATGGTAATTTCTCTCAATGTAATGTCAAAATCCAGTCCATTGTTTGGTATTTATTAAAAACTGATTATGAGCATCAACACTCGAACCCTGGTTAGTCCTTCCTTCTCAACTCTTGTCTTCTGGATCAGTTCTAATACATCCCAGATTTGTTTCCTTCTCTCCAGAAGCATTTAAGATCTGTTAAGGTGGCCTGGTCTAAACTTATAAAAATGTCTTATAAGGGTTTTCACGGGTCACCACCCATTTTGATCACTGCATGTGTGTGCTATTCACTCAGTTGTGTCTGACTTTGTGCGACCCCATAGGCTGTAACCCACCAGGCTCCGGAGTCCATAGAATTCTCCAGGCAAGAATACTGGAGTGAGTTGCCATTTCCTTCTCCAGGGGGGATCTTCTCAACTCAGGGATCAAAACTGAGTCTCCTGCATTGCAGGCAGATTTTGATCATAGCCAATCTTTAAGCACTTGTGTGAGAACAAAATGCCCGTTACATTTAAGGGAGCTAAAAGTAAAACCAATCAAAAATTGAATTTAGATGTAACCAATTATTGAGATCTACTGCAGTCTGATGATTTTAGTGTCTTTCTGTCACTACCTGACTGAATTATGGATCACATGGCAAGCAATAATATCCAAACTCTGGCTTTGTTAAAAACTGTTTTTCTTCCTTTTTTACTTTGAAAGATGGAAAGCAATAATTACATGTTTTACATTGGGAAGATGGCCTCAGTTATACAGAATTTAATTTTGCTTTGACCCGGAGGGATGGTATGGGGAAGGAGGTGGAAAGGGGTTCAGGATGGGGAACATGTGTACACCCGTGGTGGGTTCATGTTGATGTGTGGCAAAACCAATACAATATTGTAAAGTAATTAGCCTCCAATTAAAATAAATAAATTTAAATTAAAAAAAAAAGTAAACGAGCAAAACATGAGCTTTTCAGTGGTAAGCTCCCCTGATTTTAATGGAAAGATGTTAGAGTTCATTCAACATTGTTTAAGAGTATGACATTCTTCTGGAAAATAAAAATGAATTTAATAAAAAAAAATGCACGGGTTTTTTAAAGTATTTTTGTTTTATTTTCTAAAATGAAAATAATTTTTTTTCGTTTCTGATTCTCAAAGGAATACAAACTTCTTGTAACATTTCACATCATATTGGAAAATATACTTAATAAAGCAAAAATCAGGCCGGGAGCGGCGGTGGCGGTCTGGCGCGGCGCCCGGGCCCGGCCCCGCCCGTGCCCGCCGCTTCCCGCCGCGGGCCTTGGTCGGCCGTCCCCCTGCGGGCCGTCGGCTCTGTCTTTGGTGTGGGCGGTCAACATCCGTCCTGTTGCCTCTCCTTCTGTGCCTCTCCCCTCTCTCCCCCTCTTTCGTCCCGTCGGCCGCTCTCCACCTCTCCTCCTCCCCACGTCGACTGGGCCCCTCGTCCTGCCCCCTCGTGCCTCTCCTCTCCGGGTCCCCTCTCCCCCCCCCCTGCTCTGTCCCTTCCCCCCCTCACTGCGTGCCGCGCGTCCCCCGGGTGGGGCCGGGCTGGTGTCGGTCCGGGGGGGGGCGGCCGCCTCCGTGTCCCCCGCTCCTTCCCTTCCCCCCTCTGCCCCTCTCTCGTCTCCCGACCTCAGTCTCCCCTGCGTCAGGGACGGCGAGTCCCTAGGTGTTCTCCTATTGGGGCAGGGAGCGTCGCTGGGGCGGCTGGCGTGGCGGCGGGGCTGCTGGCGCTGCAGTCTGGCCTGCCTGCGCGGGACGGTGTGCTCCATCACCCTGTGTTCCTCGCCTTTCCCATTTTTGCTGGGTGTCTGTTTCTCTTTTCGCTGTTCGACTGTCCCTTCACTCACTGCGCCCAGGACTGCCTCCACAGTCCCACGCACCGCCGTCCGTGTCGCTGTCCGCTACTTCCGCTGTGTGGGTGTCCCTTCTTCTCCGACACTGTGTCACTCGTGTCCGGCCTGAGTCTCTCCTCCACCTCTGTCACCACGACTGCCTTGATGGTGACCTCAGACCAGTGATGCACCAGTCCTCCTGACGGACTGGGGGTTCCATCTCTGGGCTTCCGCTTCTCTCGCTCGATGCAAAAATCACATGAATTCTCACAGTCATTAACATTTGGGTATATATTCCTTCAGATGTTTCCCTTTAAGAACATACACTTCATTGTACCTATGTTCAGCCCTTTTAAAAAGGCAATCACAGTATACAAACTCTTCTGGATTATTCTTCTAATTATTTAATAATACAGTATTGACCATCTGTAGTTAAAAGGAGAGATCCATGACATTATTTTCAGTGGCTATATGATATCCTGCTTTATAGTTTCATTAAAATTATTTAATCAGTTATTTGTTCATGACATTTAATTTGAACCCAGTGTTTGTATAAGATGGAATGAGCATCCTTGATGACCCATCTTTGCACAAGTGTCTGATATTTCCTCAGGATAAATTCCTTAAAGCAGAATTGTTGATTCAAAGGAGCACTATGTTTTACAGTCTTTCGGCACATACTGTGCCAGGAAATTTGAACTACTCTATACTTCCTCCAGCATTCTTCATTTCCTCACACTCCTGCCAAAACTGAATATTATTATTCTTTTTATTTGTTGCCTATCTGATAGGCAAACAGATGGTGGTGTATTACTTTCAATTGCATTTATTTGATTACTAATGAGTCTAAATATTCTTTCTTATGTAGAAAAACATTTTTTGAAAAAGTGATTTTTTTTTTCTGAGAACAACTCCAGAAAAAAATCAAGTCAACTTCAAAAGGAGAAATTAAAATGGAACAGATGCTCAGAGTACTTTAATATAAGAAAGTTGCTATTTTGCAACAATAATAAAAATCCACGTTTACAAATTATTTCCAAAATGTACTAATATACCAAAAAGCAAGGGCAAAATATGATTACTTAAAATCTTTTGATTGAGTTTCTCTTTTGGGAAAAAAAAAGGATAGGAAAAATCAAATAAAAATTTTATGAATTTAGACCACAGAAACAATATGGCATCAATATTGGATTCAAATCAACAAATGAGGGGGAGGAGTTTTTGAATATCTGGACAGGCATGTGTAATGGTTTTATCAAAAAATGTGAAGAACACCAGAGATTGAAAGACAGAGTTAAGAAGAACCCCAAAATTGTCAATAGAAAAAATTTTAATTTAAGTGTAGTACATCTATTTGGAAAGTTGTCTGTAAATAGAATTTCTGCAAGTGGAAATAGCTTAAATGTTCCAGGGCAACTCATGAATCAGGTTACTGACAGGTTCATCTTTAAATTTGGAATTTTGTGTTTCTTAAGAGAGGAACAATCTTTAAGGGTCACCTCAGGTTTTCTTCATATTCTTCCTATTTTTGAAGGATCATTTAAGTTCCCTTGGGTGGGAAAAATTCCACTGTTTTATGACCTGAAGCATGTGGATTTACTCCAACCTCTTAATACTTGTAACATCCTCACCCAAACTCACTCCTCTCAATACTTTCTTTTTTAACTTACCCAATCTAATATCAGGCAAATTTAATCCATATGTTTATATTTGCAGTAATGTTTTAGATGTTTTACAACCTCTCTTTGAAGTCTTTTGAATGTGGTGTTTGGTTAAAATAAATGAAAAGTGAAATTCCATCTTTGAGGGTAATGTGCTTCCCAAAGATACACAACTATTTTAAGGTTGAAAGAGGTCTCCTTTGATCCAAGACAACTAAATCAGGCAGACTGACTAGACCCCTTTTGAAAAGGGTTGTGCAACAGAACCATGTTATTTAATACTTGCTTTCCTTAGATTCAATTTCATTTTCTTTCCTTCCTCTTTGAACTTATTTCCCTTCCTCTATCTCTGGCCACACTGAGTATATTTCTGGTGTCCCAGATATGTAATGTCACCTCTAGTGCATCTGCTTACACTCACTATTCTCTCTCCTCAGAAGGAAGTTGCCAACTGTCACCTTATGTGGAGCTAGCCCACAAGCATGTTTAATTTGGACTTCACTATAATTTTCTCTTAAATTTAACCCAACTTTTAAAAATCAAAAAGCTTCACCTGAAATTCTGGATTTCTGGTTTTGTTTGGAAAATGGAAGCTCTGGAAATATTGTGTCTGCTTTTATTCAGGATAGCAATTAGCCACAGCTGAACAATGCCTTTTCTTTTAGATGGAGCTTAAACTTAACTATAACTTTGTTAGAAAAAAAAATGTGGCCCCATTAAGTTACTTACATCACATCTTGGCTTCTTTAGGTTGTGTTTGAAACATCTGCTAGGAGATATGGAAGATACCATACAAAGGACAAAAGACACAGGTTTTGCCCTCTGAGACATACTATCTAAATAGGGCAGGGTGTATTTGACAAATTAAGATTATAAGTGTTGAAAGGCCAGAAGAGTTATTGTAGTGTTGCAAGAGTTTACCAGATGGGTACGAGAAAAGAATATATGAAATTAAGTATTTTTAGTTTAGAGTCAAAGGAAATGATAACAGGTAAAATTCACTGAGTATTCACTATGTACCAAGCACTTTTGTAATGCTTTATGTATGTTGACTTTATTCACATTACAGTTCTATGAGTAGATAATATTATCCTCAATTTATAGATGAGGACAATGAGTCCTAGAAAAGTTGAACTTGAGGCCTCATTGCAGATAAAATGTAAAGCTGAGGTGAGTTAATGTAAGACTATATTGTGTTGGAGACTGTTAGACATGCAGGCAGGCCTGATCCAAAGTGTACTACAAAGAACTGGTGGGCAAATCAATTGAGTGCTTGGTCTTATTTACCCCTCTGAGAGTTCTTTTTGTTTTTTAAGAGAAAGATTGTGATTGGTGGTAGGGGTGGTGGGGGCAGTGAATGTGTAAGTGCTTTGTACTAAACAAGCATGAAGAAACTCCCAGGGAGGAATTATAATACAAATCTGATTAACTAAATTATAGGACACTGGTTGGGTCACCTTAAGCAGTCCATGGGGTCGCTAAGAGTCAGACATGACTGAGCGACTTCACTTTCACTTTTCTCTTTCATGCATTGGAGAAGGAAATGGCAACCCACTCCAGTATTCTTGCATGGAGAATCCCAGGGACGGGGTTGCACAGAGTCGGACACGACTGAAGCGACTTAGCAACTAGTGCAGGTCTTAACCTGCAGTGAACTTAACCTGGGGATCTTGTTAAACTTCAGATTCTGATTCAGGAAGTCTGGGATGAGGTCCAGGATTCTGTATTTCCAACAAACTTGAAGGTGATGTTACTGCTGCTGGTCTACGGACCAAACTTTAAATAGCAAGGAACAGAAGGATCACAGTGCATTAATATGCCAGTTGCAAGGGCATGGACCTTTTCTCCTATTTCACCTGCTGCTTACCAGGAATGTTAAGACACCTTCTCAGACTCTCTCTCCTGCCATCACATGGGCCAAAGGTTGCATGAGATCCTGGCCAAAGGTTGCAGAGATCCTGATTTTGGAGTCTGGACTAGGGCACGGGAAGGTGCCCTTTAGTACCTGTATTATCAGAGTTCTCATCAGTGGCTTGGGATCAGAGCCATAGTTAACAGTAAGTTATTACTTTTCATTTATGCTTGTTTGTAACTTAAGGCCTCACAGGAGAAGGGCAAGGGGTGGTGATTTAGCCTGGGGCAGGATTCTAGTAGACATTCATTCCACAAATCTTCTTTATCTACCATGTCTGTTAGGGAAGCCCAAAGTATTTGTTATTACATGAAAGTAAAGTGAGGAATCAATAGACCCTTTGTACAAATATTAGTTGTATTAAACACTGCTTCCTGCCCAACATCCATTCCTCTTTTCTTTCTTGCTGTTGGAAAACCAGTTTTGTTGTTATTTATTTCCTTACCTATGACTCAGAGGAGGGTAACAGTTGTGTGCTGGAACTGGAACTGAGCAAGTGGGTTTGTTGCCCACTGTGCAATGGAAAGACCAAGGCAATGGTCTTTGCAGAGAGAAAAGGCTTTATTGAAGGGTGGAAAACAAGGAGACAAGAGGCACAGCTTTAGATTCATCTCCTCGAGTGGCTTTTGAATAGGGTATTTATTTACTGTGGAAGTAAGGAAAAAGAAGGGGAGGCTGCTTAGAAACAAATGATGGAAAGTAAGTGTAAGTTTCAATGTAAGTTTCAGAAGTGAAGACTGGACAGTCCTTCACGCCTCTTCATGGGTTACATGTGCAGTTTTAGAGGTGAAAGGGCCCAGTCTGTAATATGTAATGGGTTTTCAGCCTGTGATATCCAGAGTGCATGATCAGTCATTCGAGTCCCTCAGGGCGTCTGTGTGAAGCTCACGCTCAGTTAGAGGGGCTTTCTGCAAGTTGTTTCCACATCTGTGGTTTCCCTGGTACTCTGTGAAACAGGTTGGGTGTTCTTGATGTTTCTATCTTGTTTCTACCTTATGAACCTTGATCCTTTAAGGTACAGGATATGGTTTCAGAACCAGCTCTATCTAACAAGCTAAGGAGAGATGATGGCTAAGGTTTTAGTAAGTCTGAATCAGATAAACAATTCATTATTAAAAATAAAATTATATAAACTTAAATTTAATAAATTATATTAAAAAGGTAATACTCAGAACTTATTCCTTTGTGATTATTTTACCACATTTTACTATTATCTTTGCTCTTAAGATTGTACACATCTCTTAAGTATCTATATGGTGGGAATAATTTATAATCAATTGCTACTATGTCTCTCTTCCAAATTCTGTGTCCTGTAATGTCATATTAGTGCTTAAAATATGTTGTGGTGGTGTATTTACACCACAGAAATTGGCACATGCTATATAAATCAGTGTTTGATTCTTTTCCCTTAATGAGATGGTTGTTAACATTTACCAGCATAGTATGGGGTAATCCTATCTAGGGGAAACATCTAATTGATCTTAGATAAAGAAGGTAGCTCTATTTCCTTTCTCCTAGGTATGTGATCTGATTCTGGCCAATGAGACATGAAAGTTACTCATTTTAGGAGTTTCTTAGAAAGCTTTTTTGCTTCTAAAAATGAGATACAAAGTAGATATGGATTGTTATGTGATGCCTAAATGTGACATATTTGGACTTTTGAAGTTATCTTGTAACAATGTCAAGGCAAGATTAACTTGCATTTTGTTCTTTTTTATTTCTTAGACCTCATCTTCAGAGAAAAAATTAGTATGTGTTGTTTATATTTTCTCTTCTAGAGGGGATCCTAATAGATGTGACATCTGGGGAAATACTCCTTTACATTATGCAGCCTCCAATGGTCATGCCCACTGTGTCTCGTTCCTGATCAACTTCGGTGCCAACATCTTTGCTCTGGACAATGACTTACAGTCTCCACTGGATGCTGCTGCCAGCAGAGAGCAGAATGAATGTGTTGCTCTTCTGGATAAGGCTGCCACTGCCCAGAACATCATGAACCCCAAGAAAGTCACCAGACAGAAGGAGCAGGCTCAGAAGAATGTCAAGAAGCAGATCAAAGACTGTGAGAGGCTCCAGGAGAAGCACCAAAATAAGATGGCCCGCACATACAGCAGGGAGGAATCTGGGACTCTTTCTTCTTCCAAGGGAACTTTCTCTAGGTCACTCCTTTCAAACGCTTCTGCTTCTAACACATTTGGGTCACTGTCTAAGGGTATTAAAGATACCCTCAAGCTCAAGTTCAAGAAGAACAAAGATACAGCAGAGCAGTTAGGGAATGAGACCAGAAGTGGACAGAAGAATGTGATGGAAGTGTTCAGAGAGGATGAGGAAGATGAATTCTCAGGGGACTTCATAGAGAAGCTCCAGTTCTCTGCAAAGGGGGACAGCTGTATGCAACACGAATCCATTCTCAACCGTCCAGGTCTAGGAAATGTTGTTTTTGGAAGGAATAGAGTATTCAGCCCTGAAGACATCTCAGACAGCAGGAGGGAGCTGGGGTTTACAATGCCCAGTGAATTGCTTCAGAGACAGGGAGAAGCTGAGGCTGATGAAGAGGGAGAGGAAAACAGCCATGAAGATGATCTGCCTTGGGATGAGGATGAAGTGGAATGGGAGGAAGATGTGGTTGATGCTACTCCCCTGGAAGTGTTCTTGCAGTCCCACTACTTGGAAGAATTTCTTCCTATTTTCATGAGAGAGCAGATTGATCTGGAAGCTCTGCTGCTTTGCTCTGATGAGGACCTTCAGAGCATACAACTGCAGCTGGGTCCCAGGAAGAAAGTTCTTAATGCCATAAATAGAAGGAAGCAGGTGCTACAACAGCCAGGCCAGTTGGTTGACACCAACCTCTGATGGAGTGTTGGGCCAATGGGGTGAGTCTATAGAGGTGGGGGTGATGCTGTGGCCCACTGGAGATATTCCAGGCAATACCTACTCTGTACCCAATACCAGACTACTGGATTTCTAGGGTTTTAGAGGTGTCCACCTAAGAGAGAAGCCCAAATTCTACTCTGAGAAATACACTGTACCTAAATTCATATAAACCACTCAAGGAGGTAAGAAATGGGAATAAGGAAATGCCATTTCTCTTCAATTATCTTTTTGATATTTTTGAATATAGAAAGGATTAAATGGATGACAGAGAAAAGACTTTATTTCCTAACTGAACTTAAAATTATAGTCTCCTATCACACTAGGCTAATTTCTGATCCTTAGCTCCATGACTTTACATGTTGATGGAACCTAAAATTCCTCCATTGGCCTGTGGCTTGATGCTCAACTTGAATGTGTCTCACCCTAATCAGTAGATGTTTGCATGTTTACAAGTAATAGAAATGGGTCTGTAACATTCCTACTTGGGAACAGAGAGAATGTCAGGTAGAGAGAGAGATGAAATAGAATATACGGTACCTGTATGAACTAAATTTTGTCCTTCCAAAATTTCTATGCTTAATTTCTGATCTTGAGTCTAGGGATTCTAACTCCAGTCATCCTGTGAAGAGGTAGACACACTGGTGATGTGCTTGCATCATCAAGTGAAGATAAAGCAAGAAGACAGTTATCTGAAAGCCACAAAAGGAAGCCTCAGGAGAAACCAAACTTTTTATTGCTTTTACCTTGGACTTCCAGCCTCAAGAGCTATAAGAAAATAAAGTTCTGTTGTTAAAGCCACCCAGTCTGTGGTATGTTGTTACAGCACTCCTAGCAGAATAAGATCATCCTTAAGACAAGAGAGACAGGGAAGGGGAAATAAAAATACAGAAAAGGAGATTAGATGATTTTTAGATGATTAGATGATTTTTAGATGGTTAGATGATTTTTTCCTAAGCGTAAGTGCCTCTTGAAACTTAAAAAAGGAAAAAGAAATCTAGGTTCTTTGTTGGGAAAATTCAATTGTAAAAGTTGAATTTTTGTATGGTTATTATATACATATCTTATTTATTGCTGTCTATCACCATTTCTGTACATCTGAATACATGTAGGTTCTACAATATAAACTGTCAACACTAACACTGCTGCTGTTATTTGAATGGTAATCTCAAATTCAAGATGAAACCCTACTTGAATAGTAAAGCTTCACAGGATTTTTATAGGCAGATATGCATTAAATGGAATTTACCACTGATTACGTGTATAACATAGAAATAGCTTCAGCATGCTTCCTTATTCACAGCTGTTTGTGTTACTTCAAGAGGAACCATGGAGGATACAAATGCTTGAATCTGATGAACAACTGGCACATTCTTCTTGAATCAATGGACTGAAAGTTGTCCATCACTGAGTAAATATGTTACAGTATGGGATTACTATGTTTACAAATATCACATTGCATTGTTCTGGAATAAACTGCAATTGTACACAAAATAATGTACATGAAAGCAGTTTCAGAAGGCATTCAAAAAAAGTAGTAGTGTCTGAGTCCTTCTCTATTAGTATTTCATTATTGTAGAGGCCAGGATCCTCTCTCCAAGTAGACGCCAGAAGCTACCTGATGATACACTGCTAGGATATGAGAAATACAAGCCACTAGGAGAGTTCTACTGTTAGCACAAAGGGTGCTTTACAGCAGAGCTTTGTATATCACTGTCAGAGGTTAAAAATAATATAGAAAGCTTGATGATGTATTATAGCAAATGAGAAGTGGCATGGGGGTGGTACAAAGAATTTTGAGCTGGAAACCAGCTTTGGTACTTGGAAGACAGAATAGGAAATAGAAAAGGGAAAATGAGAAAAGATAGTCCAGCAAAAATGTTACTGGAATTCAGCATTATAGGATTTAGTCTTGCTTCATGGGATTTGATTGTTTCTAATTGGAATTTTTCCATGTTGCCCTACTGGAGAGGTCACAATTTGCTCAGAAATATGGGAAAAGGATGTTTGCCCAGCAGGACTGGAAGCTCTCACCAGGAAAATTCCATTGGAGTTTACGTGAATTCTGTGATGAGAAAAGGGATATGAATTTGAAGAACATGTAGACTTTAAAACCTCACATAAAACTTCAAATTGCTGAATTAAAAAAAGAAAGGTGCAAACATAATCCTTTTATGTAATAACAGTGAATAACATAAAGTAGTGAGGCTAGCATGTGTTGTTAGGTATTTTTCCCCCAAATAGTTGCATTATATTTTTATTAAAGTATTCCAGCTTATAGACTCCATAGGTTCATCTACCTTTCTATGAGTAACTCCTGTTCCACTTAAAGGGTAAATTCTATATCAGTGATTATTGCAAATTTGGTTTAAAGTGTATGAACCAAACAGAATTAACTTTGGCTCTTATATATGAGGGCTTCCCTGGTGGCTCAGACAGTAAAGAATCTGCCTGCAATGCAGGAGACCTGAGCTCAATCCCTGGGCTGGGAAGATTCCCTGGAGAAGAGAATGGCAACCTACTCCAGTATTCTTGCCTAGGAAACCTCATGGACAGAGGAGCCTGGTGGGCCACGGTCCATGGGCTTGCAAAGAGTTGGACATGACTTAGTGACTAAACAAAACCAACAACTTAACATATGAAGGTGCAAAGGAGGCAAATTAGAGTTCTAGCTCCTGGGAATTCTCCTTTGCCCACTTCCATAGCAGAGAAGCTAGGTTCTGCTCTACTACAATGTAAGGTCTTTTAGGACAGGGAATTTTCTCTGTCTTACCTTCACTGATATTCACCAAGTGCCAATGTGTCACACAGCAGATAATCAATAAACATTAAATACTAAACAACTGGATGTGATGCCTAGGCTGGAGGCAGGATGCAGATTACTCTGGTCTGTTGACTCCTAGGATTTTTGTCGACCTCAGTAGTTCACAAAGCAAGCATTTGAGGAGGATGGGCAATGTGAAATGGAAAAGAATAACCTTGAAAGGCAAAAACTTCTTATTGCACAAGCTATTCTAGATCCATTTCCTGCCCTAATTCTAAATAGCTGGAGAGAGTTATCTGTGCTCTTTGGGGGTGAGGACTATTTCTTTTCTGTTAGCAGCCTAGCACAAATTATTATAGGAACTCTTAAAAATGAAAGAAGAAATCTATGAATGAACTAAGGTGCTTTTGGTAATCTTGTTATCACACACCCTCTTTACATATTCCTTAGAGTTGTGACCATTAAGATCCCCCCAAAGATTCCATAGTCACTTGAGGTGTGCAGAGTAGATCATGTGGGTATTTTGTTTTAGCGCAAAGGCTAGACAACCTGGCTGACATGCCAAACTTTTGACTAAGCTACATAGAGCATGAAGAGGACCTGCCAGGAGGAATTTGGGTATGAAAACAAAGCAAAATAATATGCTTGTCTTTCTGCTGACTTAGCACCAGCCTAGGCAAACCTCGGAGAGGGAGAATTTGAATGGGTCTTTGGCAGGACATGGACAACACAGCTCCGTTAGTGATTCAGGGGACCTTAGAAAAGCACCCCTGCACGTCAGCTTCCCCATCTGTAAGCTGAAGAGGCTGGACTAGATGATTCTTAACAGCCTTTTCAGCACTGACACTGCACTGGATATCTACAAATTTTGCCTACCCAGTCAGTATACAGCCTTCCCTCTTTCTGGTAAGAGACTCCTTTCCTTTTGGTAGCTTATGTGGTCAGATGGTCTGATTGTACTGCTGAATTCAAGGTGGGGGCATGTGACCCAGGCCTGGATAATAGGGGAAACAGATCCCCCAGGTGATGATAGTCACCTGGATCTGACCTGGCCAGAGCATTTCATTTCCTTTAGCCACTATGTTATGCATGTGGGCATAGGCCCTAGATGGTCCAGTGTGTCTCTATTCTGAGACGTTCAACTGTTAAGAAAGAGAATGTCTATTTTTGCTAGGATTGCTGAAGAGGACAGGCTGTTGGTACCTATCCTGCCACTATCAGGGGAGCGCTTACTTGATAATGGAGCCAACACTGAAGAAAACAGAGCCAAGGAATACAGGAGCAAGACTGAGTCCTGATCCTGATAACAATTGGAACCCCTGGATACAGCTATAGCTGAAATCAGTTACCTGTATACTTCTTAATTACAAGAGCCAATATGTTCTATCCCTCACTCATTCATTCAATTTAAGGCAGTTTGAGTTGTGTTCTCTATCAACTGTGACCAAAGGAGTTCTGAGCAACAGAAAAAGCTCTGTGTTGCTTGAAATCTCAATAAGAAGAAGCCAGAAGCAAAAGACTACATGATATATGATTCCATGTATACGAAAGTTCAGAAAAGGCAAATCCATAAAAACAGAAAGTAGATTAGTAGATTGCTAGAAGCTGAGTCGAATGGGAAGCAACTGCTAATGGGTACTGGGTTTCTTTTTGGAGTGATGAAAATATTCTGAAATTAGACAGTGGTGATGGTTGCATGACCCTGTGAATATACTAAGAACACTGAATTATATCCACCACTTAAAAATGTGGACTTATGTTATGTAAACTGTATCTCAATTAAAAAAAAAAACAAAAACTAACTACAGCCATTAGAGAGCCTTCAGGGAGTGAACACGAGCACCTGATCCCCTCATTTTCCTTGCTGTGAAGGATAGAAGTTACCAATACAAGAACCGCAGAATTGGAAAAAGCTTTATTTCAGGGAATTACAAAAGGTAGTGAAATACAGAGCAAAGGCAGCGCTAGTATAATCTGGCATGACACAGAATGGCCACTTGGTTTTGTTTTCTAACTACAAACACAAAAGAGGATCTCATTACTTAAGGTAAGACACAGTATGCATAAAACTACAGATCACTGGGCTAGAACCCTTCTTTTAATCTAGAGATTATGAAGCGATTGTGAGACAACTAGTGTTAACACCCTTTGAGCTGCAGCATCCGCTTGACACAAAGTTCCTTTGCTTTATTTACCAGATGACCAGGAATCATATACTAGTTTGGCTGCAACCATGTCTTCCACTGCCATTCCTGGAATGAACAGAAATTTGGTTTAACTTTCGTCAGAACAACTTTTCCCCAAACAGCCCAGGTCCCAGAACCGGCAGTTCCCTAATAGAGTGTCCATCGGGGTAACAAGGACCAAGCACCTAGAGGTGAGTTCAGGCTTGAAGAGTCTGTGAAGGGTAAAACAAGGCAAGCAACGCTCACCAAAGTTCAGGGGGTCGGAAAACTGTCTGTAAACAGCCAGATAATAAATATTTACGGCTTTGCATGCTCATTACGCGCAGTTACTCACCTCTGCTGTAGTACACGTGCGGCTTTAGACATCAGGTAAACAGATGAGCCTGACTGTGCTCCAAGAAAACTTTCTTTGTGGACACTTTAGTTTGAATTTCTTATAATTTTTATGTGTCACGAAATATTCCTTTCCCCCCAATCATTTGAAAATGTAGAAACCATTTCATTGTGGGCTGTATGAAAACAGATGGTAGGTTGGGTTTGGCCCAAGCTCTGTAGTTTGTTGGACCTTTGGTCTAGTCCAAATTCTAAGTCCTTCAGCAATTCCCCCTTTATCTTATAGTTTTGGGGAAATATCCTTAACCTTGAATGGGAATATGTTCTTCAAGGCAGGGGCTGGCTTTTATTTTTGTAACTACCACTGTACACAGTATGGAGCTTGATACATAGTAGGTAATTAATATGCATCTGCTGGATGAAGGGATGTGTCAGTAAACCAACCCCCAAAAGTGAGAAAGTAAAAATTGCTCAGGAGTGTAGATCAGGTTTCCAGTGCTCTGTCTCCTGAAGGGGGCTAGCTGACTTCTGATCTGCTAAGAACAATGAAACTCTTTCAGACTACACTAGATCAGTGTGATGTCTCTGAACCAGGCTCTAAATAAAGCTCATACTGTGTTTGCCTGTCTTTCTATGCATGAAAAATTAAAAATATATTTAACAGATGGTAAAGCATAGATACACTTTGACTGGCATGGGTGCTGGGTGGGCAGAGTGCTCTCAATACTCTGTCAAGCATTAACACTTTGGTTGCTTGATCATTAAAAAATGTAAGGTCCAGCAAGGTTGAGGGGCTCAGGCAGCAACTATTTACCAACCATTTTGAGAGCACTTCAATATTTTAGATGTAGGAGCTGAATATTAGCTCTGTTACCATATGTGTCCATTTCCTTAAAATGGGAGAGCTGGGCTGAGAGGCAAACCAGCCAAAGAAGGCAGCCCCTTCTTTGATGGGCTTCTGCTTGTGCTAACTCAAGGTGGTAATGGTGCTCCCCATTGAAGACCTTCTTAAATCAGCAAGCAGCAAGTTAAGCAAGGAGGGGGGAATAAAGGTCAGGCTGTACTTCCTGTCTGGGTTGCCCTTAGGTTGGGTCTCCCTGTTATTTCTCTTAAGCTCCCTGTTTTTAAACACCTTTTTCTCCTGCCCCTCCACCTTTGAAGGATATCTTCCTCTGAGTTTCATTTAGATCGAAGTCTAAATGTTTTAATGTTGTCGCTTGTTATGGGCACATCGTTTTATACACACATCTCACTTAATTCTCACAAAAACCCTAGGTAACAGGTGGTGAGAAAACTGTGACTCAAAGAGGTGAGATCACTTGCCCAAGGATGCATGTCTAAGGAATAGCATAGAGGGGAATCCAACCCAGGACTGCCCAGTTCCAGAGTTCACGGGCTTCACCACTATACCAAGATGTAAATAATTGACCTAAGTGATAGACTGCACAATGATTCAGTTACGGAGCCTGCTGACTCATTCCTCTTCCCACCAATGGGTAAACCTACCTGGTGTTCTGGTTAAATTTGTGCCCTGGGAGCAATGACTCTTACCCAGAGACTTGAACACGGTAGTTTTCTCACAGTGGGCTGGTTTCACTCCCTTCACCACTTCTCCCAGCTCAGCGAAGATCTCGGCCTGTCAAATGAACACACACTGACCCAGGTCATGGAGCTAGTATGGCTCAGGACCAGCTTCTGAAGCCAGGACAGGGTGTCCCTGACCTGGATAAGGGATAACTTGATAAAATGACCTTCTGCAAACTGAATGATGTCAGGGAGGATGCCTCTCCCTTAAATCTTTTTTTGGGGATGAGATGTGGGCACATCTGCTTTTGTGATACCATGATTGCAGAAATATAAATCTGCAGGCAGGGGAATGTCCTGCCAGGACACTGTATCAGTGAAGAAACAGGACTGTTCTCTGAACACTCATTTTGGCAGCCCCCTTCTTACTGCTATGCCCTGGTTATGAAAAAAGGTCAGAAAGCAGTCAACACTAGTCCTGATTTGTTGGCCATACTGGGGAAGTCTCCAGAGGCTCCTATCTTCCAATCCTACAGCTTTACAGGACAGCCCAATCCAATGGAAAAGGCCATCAAACTGATCTCTTAAGGCAAAGGGACCAGGAAAACACATGTCACCACATAATGGCCACATTATTCTGGAAGGGAATTAGAAAGGATGGAAAGATATTTGAGAGTTGTCACCCCACAAAGAGGTGGGAGTTACGGAGATCTGGAGCAGGCCAGACAGAAGGGGGTATTAATGAAACCCTGGGATCCAGGTGAGGACAGTCAGACATCAGCAACAAAAAGAGGCTCACCCCTGACAAGAGGACATCTCCAGACTCTTTCAGGGCAGCCTCCTGGGAATCCACATACAGCACAGCCTGTTTCATGAGCTCGTCATCCAGCTCTCTCCAGTCCGGTCTGCTGGCGCCGATGGCTAAGTGACAGCAAAACAGACCCTGAGCCTTGAAGTAGTCACAGGGGATACTGCAGGCTCCAAAGAATGAAAGGGGTGGGGAAAAGGAAGTGACAGAGGACACGTGGGAACGACTGTGGAATGCCTCATTTCCCCAGGCCAACTCCCTCCCAAACAACAAGACTGAGTTCACTAATAAGAATGACACTTGGCATTTTCTCCTTTCCATTTCATGTCCATTCTCATTAATAAAAAAATATTTTGAGGCAACTTAGCATTCATGTACTGTGTGCCTACTATCGCTGGGATGTTTCACACATAGTATTTCAAGTCCTCACAAGTACATTACATGTCTGATTCCCATTTAAAAGATACTCAAACTGAGGCTCAAAGAAGAGGTATGTGCCAAGGTTATATATCCAATAAGTGCATCTATGACTCTAAAAGAGCACATGCCTTTCATGCTTCTTTGGCTTATCAGGAGCAGCGACTTCCTTACACAAACCCTAAAACAGAGACATCACTTGGAGCTTATTAATACCCCACACTCCTCTATCTTCTGTCTGTCTGCTTGCTCTTCAATCATTCCCATTCCTCATGCCCAACCACTTTTCTCACCTCATGAGAAAAAAAAAAAGCCCAGTGTCAGGGTCACAGAGAAGCCCCAGTAAACAGGAAACTGGTTGCACCCCAGCACCAAGGTTTCACATCCTCTGCAGAGCCCAGAACCATAATGATGAATCCAAGGAATCATGCCTCCTGGCATTGGGACATAGGATAATGCTGAGGCTGAATCAAATACTTGTAGGACCAGGAAGGTAGTCAAAATGAGCAGCATTGGTCAGAAGAACTGGATTAGAAATGGTGGAGACCTCAGTACAGAGAAGAAAGCAGGCCCTCCTAAAGGGGACACTATTCTGCTCAAGCAGAACAGTTGCCATGTAAGAATGCAGGGCCACTCTTAGATAGCCCTCTCCCCGGCCCCCTGCTCTTTTTGTAAAAAGAGAAGCAGGAAATCTATTTGCATGTGTTATTTCTTGGTTTTCAGAACACTTAACACTCTATGGCCTAAACAAAACACATCTGCTGGCTGGATCCAGCCCATGGCGGCCAGTCTTTGGAAACGGCTATAAAGCTTTATACAAATATAAGGCAGCATTTGTAAGCCTTCTCTCACTGCCATCCAGTTTTCTCTACTTGTTCCCTCTCCTGTTGTTCTCCCACACTCTAATTGTCAAAGACAGTGATGCAAAATGTCCATCTTGAAGGTTGTTTGTGTGAGGAGTTCTATAGAACAGAAGCACCAGCTAATGAAGCTTGTAAATAAATCATAAGCTAGTGGGAAAAACCCTAGCCTCTCAAGCCACCTCTTCTGATTGCACTTGTTCCCCCTCATTTGGAGCATGGTGAATTCTCAAAGGGTTGCATAAGGCCACTCAAGCCAACGGAGGTGGTCCAGGAAGCAAAGGGAGGGGCCCAACTCAGGCTGGGCTTTGGCCTTCCTTCAGCGGGGTTACATTGGGTGAGGGTCAGAGACTGGCTGGTGGGATGCCGAGAAAGAATGAGGGGCATGCAGGGATGGGTGGAATTGGGCCTAACTCTCAGCCAAGTTGTAACGTAAGTAAAATCTGTTGTTGGTGTTTCCCTGTCAATTCCACTTGTAACATACTTTTCTTAAGCATATTTACTGCCTCTAAACACACAAACCAATTTTGTCTTTAGACCAGGGAAAGATACCAGACTCCTCGACTCAAAATCAAGTTAGCTCTTCCTAGAGAGACATTCGAAGTGTGAGAGGTATACAACATGAGGGAGATTCTGTGTTGCTATCTTTGAAGGTAGAGCGTCCACATGAAAAGAAATGTGGACAGCCTACTGGAGCTGAGAGCAGCCCCAAGGAAACTTGCATCCTTGTCCTACAACACAAAGAACTGCCACAACCATGTGAGCTGGGAAGAAGACTCCAAGCTCTAGATGAGATTGCAGCCTGGAAAACACCTTGCTTTCATCCTGCATGAGCAGAGGACTTAGCTAACCCATGTCTAGACTCCTAGCCACAGAAACTAAGATAGCAAATATGTTCTACTTTAAGCTGGAAAAAAAAATAAATAAACTCAGTCTTATTGAAGATTCAGCTCTTGTCTATTTTACCCAGAACTGGCTTCTCTTGAAGTTCCAAGTCCTTCTAGAAATGGTCTTACTGTTCGAGTCTGGCTTTATGAACAATAAGACCTATCCTCTGGATTCACATTCATATATTGGTCCCACACAGGCTGAAACCTTCAATTTTCTACAGCCCATTCCTCAATCATACACTCATATATGATTGAACTTAACCTTTAGCTGGAACTTTCTAGCTCACCTATTTGTTTATTTGTTTATCGTCTACCTCCCTTCTCTAGAATGTAAACAGCAGGAAAGCAGTGACCTTGATGGCTGGTTTACTTTGGCTTCCCCAGCTTGTAAAACAGTGCCTGAACCATGGTAGGGATTCAATACACATTTGTGAAAGAACAAATAATCATGATCCTTGGCCCTTGCACATGCATGCGGAGATCTTAGAGTTCACCCTATGTGCCTATCACTAAAACATGGGGCCCTGGTACTGTGTTTAAATTCTCTAGCTTTCAATTGCTTGCTAATCAGACTTCAGTTTTCTTACTAAAAGATAACATAGGGTATCATTCAAGATATTAGGCTTTGAGGGTATATTGCCTCAGTTCAAATCCCAGCTTTGCCTCTAAAAACCTTTGACTTTGGGCTAGTTACTTAATCTTTTCATGCCTTGGTTTACCTACCATACAGGGGTCATGATAACAATAGTTCATACTTCATAAGGTTGTTTTCAAGATTCAGTGATATAATACATAACAAAGAATTTAGAACAGCACCTGCTAGAGTAAGTATTTAATATATTCCAGATCTTGCTATAACCCCCAGGGTCATCTCAGGATATTCAGGAGCCCAAGGAACTCTTATGTTTAAAATCCCAATTATCCTACCCCACATATGAAAAAGCATTCACGTAAATGCATTTAGTCACATAAAATGTATTTTTTGCTATAATTAAAAAAAATTAATTCCAAAGTGTTGGTAAGAACAAGTGAGTCATTTGGCTTTTGTAATTAAATTTCATGACATTTAAGAACTGAGTTATAATTGATCATTTGCCGTAATATTATACTTTATAAAATTTTAATTAAATTTATTAGTTTTGAGTTTGTGATTTTTGTTTCATACTTTGGAGTGCATACTGTTTCTTTAAGGTTCAAATGTTTCTGAGGCCATTAAAAAGCTCAGGCATTCTGCATGAGTAAAACAACTCTGCAGATGCAGCCCTTTGGTCCAGTCAAGGGAGAGTCTGGCCACCCAGTGTTCATGGACCACTCTGCTTACCATTGATGTGAGCCCCAGGCTTCACCCATTCACCAAACAAAATGGGCTCTGTTGCCATGGTGACTGTGATGATCACATCTGCCCCTGTCACAGCCTCCTGGACCGATGAACAGATCCGCACTTCTCCTGGCACTGTGTTCACAAACTTCTCTGCATTTTCTTTGGTGCGGTTCCATATTCTCACCTTCATTCAGGGGAATAAAAGGGACGTTGGTGCTGTGATTATTTGGCTGTTTACATTTCATCAAACCTAGGCGTTACAAAGAAAAGTTGAACTACTCTAGGGTTAAGGCTGCAGTTACTTAAATCATTCCTTACGGTGAATGAACATTTGTCTAGGCCAGATTTGAAAACGACCTTTCTCTACTCCATTTCCACGTCAGAAAGTGAGGAGGTTTTTCAATTCTAGCTTGAGACACACAGCCTCAGTAGTGTAATAGCTATTATATAGCTTAGTGATTAGCAGAGCAAATTCTGGAGCTAGACAGGTTTAGAATCAAACTTTGCTCTGTCACTTACTGTTTCTGAAGCTATTTAACCTCATTCAGCCTAAGTTTACATGTATGTAAATGCATCAAACTCACAGTTTATATTTGGGACTCTGTAAGGGAGTCATAACAGGTGTGAGATTAACAAACAGGATGTGCAGTGCTGTGCATGGAACAGCTTGATCTCTGAAGGATCAGATCAGATCAGATCAGTCGCTCAGTCGTGTCCGACTCTTTAGGAATTAAAAATTGGAAGGGTTTCAGGAGTAAATTGGGACTTACCTGGTGGCTCAAATGGTAAAGAATCTGCCTGCAGTGCAGGAGACCCAGGTTTGATCCCTGGGTCTGGAAGATCCCCTGGAGAAGGGAATGACTATCCTCTCTAGTATTCTTGTCTGGAGAATTTCACGGACAGACGAGCTTTGTGGGCTAGAGTCCATGCGGTCGCAAAGAGTTGGGCATGACTGAGCAACTAACACTTATTTACAAGAGTGAATGGTGCAGCAGAGGAGAGGTCAAGAATAGTAGCTACAATTAGATTCCTGGGAAGTGCTTGCAGGGAGAGGGTGGTCACTGGCATCACCAGAAAGTGGGGACTTGTTAGCTTGTTTAATGTATTTTAATGTCTGCGGTGGCAGTTGTCAGCCTTCAGTTGAAAATAAGGCCTAAAGAAGCCCTCATAAGGAAATACAATGAGTATAGAAATAAATGTTATATGTGAATAAGTTCATTAATTAAGGTGAAAACAGTATAATAAGCCCAGTTATAAGAAAATGGTTAACCACACTACCGTTCTTGATAGAAAACTATGAAATACTATACCAATATGAGGTAGTCTGGAGAACTGATGTTACAACATTTGGTGAAAACTATTAAAACTATGATTAAAGATTAATGATTAAAATGATGTTATAAGAAGTTAATATTCAAAAAATACAAAGAACTTATAAAACTTAATATAAAAATAAACAACCTTATTTAAAAATGGGCAGAAGTCCTCAATAAACATTTTTCCAAAGAAACTATTAAGTCCACCATTCACATCGCTATTAAATTAGAAATCACCTACAAGGAAAAAATTGCAAAAAACACGAACATGTGATGGCTAAACAATATGTTACTAAACAACCAATGAATCACTGAAGAAATCAAAGGGGAAGGAAAAAAGCACCTAGAGATAAATAAAAAATGAAAAACATGATGATCCAAACCCACTGGGATTCAGCAAAAGTAATTCCAAGAGGGAAATTTATAGCAATACAAGTTTACCTCAGAAAACAAGAAAAATATCAAATAAATAACCTAACCTTATACCTAAAGCAACTAGAGAAAGAGGAACAAACAAAACCCAAAGTTAGTAGAAGGAAATAAGTTGCAAAGATCAGAACAGAAATAAATTAAATAGAGACAAAGAAAAGAAATGGGAAATATCAATGAAACTAAAAGCTAGTTTTTTGGAAAGATAAACAAAATTGAAAAACCTTTAGCCAGACTCATTAATAAAAAACAAAGAAGACTCAAAGTAATAAAATTAGAAATGAAAAAGGAGAAGTCACAACTGTCACCGCATAAATACAAAGGATCGTGAGACTACTACAAGCAACTATATGTTAATAAAATGGATAACTTATGAGAAGAGGACAAATCTCCCAAAACTGAATCAAAGAAGTAGAAAATATGAACAGATCAATCGCAAGCGATGAAATTGAAACCATAAGTAAAAAAACTCCCAACAAACAAAAGTCCATAACCAGACAACTTTATGGGTGAATTTCATCAAACATTTAGAGAAAAGCTAACATGATCCCTCTGAAACTATTTCAAAAATTGCAGAGGAAAAAACACTCCCAAACTCATTCTATGAGGCTGTCATCACCCTGACTCCAAAACCAGACAAAGATGCCACAAAATAAGAAATTATAGGCCAATATCACTGATGACCATACATGCAAAAGCACTCAACAAACTACTAGCAAACTGAACCCAATAATATATTAAAAGATCATATACCATGATAGAGCAGGACTGATCCCTGGGATGCAAAAAGTTTTCAACATTTGCAAATCAATCAGTGTGATACACCACATTAACAAACTGAAGAGTGAAAAGCATATGATCATCTTAGTAGATGCAGGAAAAGCTTTTGACAAAATTCAATACCCATTTATAATAATAAAAAAAAAAAACTCTCCAAAAGTGAGCATAAAGAGAGCATACCTCAACCTAATAAAGGACATATATGACAAACCCACAGATAACCCAGTGTTGAAAAGCTGAAAGCAATATCTTCTAAGATCAAAAAGACAAAGGTTTACTCTCATTACTTTTATTCAACATAGTTTTGAAAGTCCTAGCCATGGCAATCAGAGAAGAAAAGGAAGTAAAAGGAATCCAAATAGGAAAAGAAGAGATAAAACTGTCACTGTTTGCAGATGATACAGAAAATCCTAAAGGTGCTACAAGAAAACTATTAGATTTCATCAATGAATTCAGTAAATTGCAGGATACAAAATTAACACACAGGAATCTATTGCATTTCTATGGGCTAACAACAAAAGATCAGAAAGAGAAATTAAGGCAACAATCCCATTTACCATCACATGAAAGGGAATAAAATATGTAGGAATAAACCTACCATACGAGGCAAAGACCTGTACTACAAAAACTATAAGATGCTGATGAAATAAATCAAAGATGACACAAACAGATGGAAAGATATACCATGTTCTTGGATTAGAAGAATCAATATTGTTAAAATAACTATACTACCCAAGGTAATTTACAAATTACTCATGGCATTTTTCATAAAACTAGAATAAAAAATTTAAAAATTTGTATAGAAACACCAAAGACCCTGAATATCCGAAGCAATCCTGAGAAAGAAAAATGGTACTCAAGGAGTTAGGGTCACTGACTTTTGACTATACTACAGAACTACAGTAATCAAAACAGTAATGGTACTGGCTTAAAAACAGATATATAGATTAATGGAACAAGATGGACAGCCCAGAGACAAACGCATCCATCTATAATTACTCTCTAGTGCAGGAGGTAAGATGATGCAATGGAGAAAAGACAGTGTCTTCAATAAGTGGTGCTGGGAAAACTGGACAGCTACATTTAAAAAATTAAATTAGAACATTTTCTAACATCACACACAAAAATAAACTGAAAATGAATTAAAACCTAAGTGTAAGCTTAGAGACTATACAACTCTTAGAGGAAAACATTGGCAGGACATTCTTTGACATAAATTACAACAATAACTTTTTGGGTCTACTTCCTAGAGTAATGGAATTGAAAACAAAAATAAATAAATATGACCTAATTAAACTTAAAAGCTTTAGTACAGCAAAGCAAACCATAACAAAATGAAAAGATAATCCACAGAATGGATGAAAATATTTCCCAGTGAAGTGACCAACAAGGGATTAATCTCCAAAATATTCAAACAGCTCATGCAGCTCAATTTAAAGAGAACCCTATTAAAAAATGGGCAGAAGGTCTAAATAGACATTTCTTCAGAGAAGACATACAAATGGCCAAAACGCATATGAAAAGATGCTCAACATCACTCACTGTTAGAGAAATGCAAATAAAAACTACAATGATGTATCACTTCACTTTAGTCAGAATGGCCATAATCAAAAAGTCCACAGGCAACAAATGCTGGAGGAGTATGTGCAGAAAATGGAACCCTCTCACACAGTGGGAATGTAAACTGGTGAAGTCACTATAGAAAACAGTATGGAAGTTCCTTAAAAAGTAAAAATAGAGCTACCATATGATCCAGGAATCCCACTCCTGGGTATATATCCAGAGAAAACCATAAATTGAAAAGATACATACACCCTAATGTTCACTATGGCACTATTTATAATAGCCAAGACGTGAAAGCAACCTAAATGTCTATAGACAGATGAACGAATATAGAAGATGTGGTACATACATAAAATGGAATATTGCTCAGCCATAAAAAGAATGAAATAAAGCCATCTGTAGCAACATGGATGACCTATAGATTGCCATACTAAGTGAAGTAAATCAGAGAAAGACAAATATCATATGATATCACTTATACGTGGAATCTAAAAAAATGATACAAATGAGCTTATTTCAGAAACAGACTCAAAGACTTCAAAAATAAATTTATAGTTACCATAGGGGAAAGGCTGAGGGTGAGGGATAAATTTGGAGGTTGGGATTAGCATATACACACTATTATATATACAGCAGATAATCAACAATGACCAACTATATTACATGGGAAACTCTACTCAATATTCTATAATAATTTGTATGTGAAAAGAATCTGAAAAAGAATAAATATATATATATAAATCATGTTTCTGTATACTTAAAACTAACACAACATTGTGAATCAACTATACTCCAATAAGCAGCTCATACAGCTCAATATTAGGAAAACAAACAGCCCAATCAAAAAGTGGACAGAAGACCTAAAGACACTTCTCCAAAGAAGACATACAGATGGCAAAGACAAAAGATGCTCAACATCACCAACTTTTAGAGAAATGCAAATCAAAACTACAATTAGGTATCACCTCATACCAGTCAAAATGGCCATCATGAAAAAATCTAAAATAATAAATGCTGGAGAGGATGTGGAGAAAAGGGAACCCTCCTACACTGTTGGTGGGAATGTAAACTGATACAGCCATTATGGAGAGTCCTTTAAAATCTAGGAATAAAACCAGCATATGACCCAGCAACCCCATTACTGGCCATATACCCTGAGAAAAAAAGTAATCAAAAAGACACATGTAGCCTAGTGTTCATAGCAGCACTGTTCACAATACCCAGGACCTGGAAGCAACCTAGATGTTCATCAATTGATGAATGGATAAAGAAGATGTGGTACATATATACAACGGAATATTACTCAGCCATAAAAATGAACAAATTTGAATCAGGTCAGTTCTAGTGAGGTGGATGAACCTAAATCCTGTTATAAAGAGTGAAGCGCATCAGAAAGAGAAAAACAAATATAGTATGTTAACACATATATATATATGGAATCTAGAAAAATGATGCTAATGAAACTATTTTCAGGGAAGGAATGGAGATGCAGATGTGGAGCATGGACTTGTGGACACTGTGTGGGAGGGAGAGAGTGGCATGAGTTGAGAAAGTAGCATCAACATACATACAATATCAGGTGTCAGAAGAGAGCTGGTGAAAGGTTGCTGTGTGGCACGGGGAGCCCAGTCTGGCTCTCTGTGATGACCTGGAGGGATGGGATGGGAGCAGGGGAGGGAGGCTAGGGAGAGAGGGGATGTATGTATAATTTACATTGTTGTACGGCAGAAGCCGACATAAGATTGTAAACATTTTTTTTTTTTAATTTAAATAAAAAATAGAGAACAAAAAACTACCATATGATCCAGTAATTCCAGTTCTGGGTATTTATCTGAAGAAAACAAAACAGTAAGGCAAAAAGCAGTAGGTACCCCCATATTCACTGCAGCATTATTTACAATAACCAGGATATGGAAACAACCTGTGTCCGTCAGTGAATAAATGGATAAAGCAATTGTCATGTACACACACACACACAAAAGGAAATATTGTTCATCCATAAAAATAATGAAATTTTGCTAGCTGAGACAAAAATGTGTGGATCTTGAGGGTTTTTATGCTACGCAAAATAAGTCAGAGAAAGGCAAATAGTATATGATCTCACTTACATGTGTAATCAAAAAAACCTCAAATGAATGAACAAAGAAAATAACTGAGAAACTGATATATATACACAGAGAACTAATGAAAGAAACTACTTGTGGTGATCGCTGGAAGGGTGAGGGAGGAGCTGGGGATGAGTGAAATAGATGAAGGGGATTAAGAAGTACACACTTCTAGTTATAAAATAATTAAGTCGTGGGGATACAATGTGCAGCATAGAGAATACAGTCACTAATGCTATAATAACTTTGTATGGTGACAAAGGGTAACCAGATTCATCATGGTGACCATTTTGAAATGCCTATAAAAATCCAATCACTACAATGTACACCTGAAACTCATATGATATTGTATTTCAATTATATCTTGGTGAAAAGCATAAAAAATCATAAAACTATGTTATGAAAAGCAGATGAGAGACTAGAAATGTTAACTACTTGTCTTTGAAAACAGATAAAAGGGAATTTTTCTTTTTTTTTCTTCCTTATATTTTCATTTCTCAAAGCAGAGGTACTAGTTCTATCATAAAAAATCACATCTTAAATCTGCCCCACCCTTCTCACACACATAGAAAAATAAAAATCAAATATAAGCAGTGTCAAGTGTATCAAAAACAACAGGAAACATGAGCCAGGCAGAATGGGGAAAGGTGGACTGATGTCTAAGCTTTGAAGGGGCACGCTCTCCAGACCTGCTTTCCAGACCTTATTGTCAGTTCCTGGATTCCTAACCCTTGAATACTTAAGGCCCCCAGATTCTGCTAAGAGAAGCAACAGAAAGGGGCCAAAAGAAAAATTGAATGTATGCAATGGATATAATACAAGCCTTTAAGTAACTGAGTAGGCTCTGTGTACCTAGGTGTACTCTACAAACTGAGAAACTAGAAGAAGTGACTCAGGCCTTTCCCCCCACTCTTCACGTCCAATGGGACTTTCACACAAGTCCTTAAAAGAATGGTCTAGATGGTTGTACTCCCAACCTGACATGTCAGCATAACTTATATTTTAAAAAAGGAGTACACAGAAATGTCACTGCTGCTTCCTCCCCACATCCCCCACCTCCCTCCCTGGACTTACCTCCTTAAAGAAGAACTGTTCTGTGAAGACTTCATAATGGCTGTAAGCCTGGACCCCAGCTCCAAGGATACACAACACTTCACTGTTGGGAGGTTTCAGAAACTATTTGAGAGAAAGGAGATAGAAAAGATCAAGAGAGACTCTTGAAGTCAGGAGAGGATCAAATACAGTTTGAGAATCAGGGGACCTTCATTCAAAACCTCTCAGGCAATCAAGGAGATGTCATTTTGTATTTCCATTTCCACTCTGTATGGTGTGGGAGGGAGAGAAAAAGCCTTTACTGGGTACCTAATATATACTAATGCTTAACCTTCACGATCTCTTTTAGTCCAGACAATTGACGCCATGAGCTAGATGCTCCCAGTTATCCTCTTCTTACAGATAAAGAAATTGAGGTCCAAAGAAGTTATGTAACTTGCTCAGAGCCCTGTAATTATTAAATGGCACAGTAGGACTCCAAAACCTCATCTTTCATTCTCCAACACCCACATGCTTTCTCCCGTGTTACCCCATCTCAGGGACATGATAAACCAACCTACTTTTCAGAGCTGTGAGTTGCTTTTGGAATCCATGAATCTTTGTGAACCTAGGTTCTCAAGCTATATTTGCTGTGCCTACTCTCTGTTGATCCTGTCTCAGCCTCTGTCTTCCTTTAAAAAGGAATGTAGAGACTGCATTTGTGGGACCTCAGGGTATATGTGTATTTATTTGGGAGTGAGGCTGTATGATCAGCTCTCCAGTAAAGTCTTTCTGACCTCTCTGATAGAATTTACCACTTCATAGTACTTGTTTGTTTACAAATTTACTTTCCTGCACTGGTGTGTGAGTCCCATTAAAACAGAGACAGTCTTATTTGCACACAATTGGCACGTATCTACTATTACCTGAGAGAAATAGAGCAGGGTTTCTTGACCTCAGCACTACTGGTATTTGGGCTGGATAATTCTTTGTGGGCAGGGTTTGGGCAGTTGGCAGGTGGGAGGGCTGTACCGTGCACTGCAGGATGCTCGGCAGCATCCCTGGCCTCTGTCCATTAGCACCCCCTATGCCCTCAGTTGTGACAACCAAAAATGTCTTCAAACATTGCTAATTGTCTCTGGGGCAGTTGGTCTCTGGAAACAGTTGGTCTTAACTGTTTTCAGTTAGGAACTACTGGCATTGAAAAAGGACATCACTTGCTCCTCAAATCATCCAGGTTAAATGAGACCATCTTATGTCTTTTCTCTATTTCATTTAATAAAAGTTGATCTTGATCTGCTCTGTATCAATAATTACCATTATTGAGATTCTGGAGTGCAACCTTAAAAGCAAAAGTGTTTTTAATCATTAACCACTAGCAAAAAGGAGTCTCAGATATTAGCGGATGATTAGAGATTGCGGATGATTAGAGATTCTCTCTCCTGCAGCTGCACAGGAGAGATACCATTTCCTGCTATCAACTATAGTTCAAAGAAACTTGATTTGAAAAGGTTTCCAAATGACAATAACTTATGTTCCCACTCTGTAAGGAGAATTAGGTAATTTTTCTTTAACTAAATAATTTTTTTTCTGTTCTCAGTTAATATAACTCTATTCTTGGAAGTACATGTGGGCTTCAGAAATTGTTGCAATTTCCTGTAAAAGTAACCTTTAACCTTTGAGAATAAATCTGTAATTCTGCTTGCATGTCTTGCTTGACACGTTGCTGCCCTGATAATAATGTTATAACTGACATCTCTTTTCCTAAATGGTATAACATTTATAATATTTATTAAATCATAATAAGATTGGTGCCACTTCATTCTTTTCCTAGAGCATGCAGATATTTAAAAACACATATATGAATCTGCTAGGTTTCTTAAAGAGTTTGAAAGACTATGTTTCATTTGCATTCATTAAGGCCTTGTGTGGTCTGGCCCTCTGGTCAGCCCAGCTTTCCCCCTCTGGACACACTCTCTGCATCTCTGGTCTTTCAGGCAAGAAGCCTCCTTGCTGCTCCCCAGGCACTCATGCCTTTATCAACCACGGAGCTTTGCTCTCCACAGATTCTTTCTTCTGCCTGCAGTACTTTCCCTTCTGCTCCTCACAAGTAAATCCTATTATTATTCTAATGCAAGTTCAGTTATTTTGGATCTCGGTTCCAAATCTAAAAAGGAGTACGTCAAGGCTGTGTATTGTCACCCTCCTTATTTAACTTATATGCAGAGTATATCACGTGAAATGCTGGGCTGGATGAAGCACAAGCTGGAATCAAGATTGCCGGGAGAAATATCAACAACCTCAGATATGCAGATGTCACCACCCTTATGGCAGAAAGTGAAGAGGAACTCAAAAGCCTCTTGATGAAAATGAAAGTTGAGAGTGAAAAAGTAGGCTTAAAGTTCAACATTCAGAAAATGAAGATCATGGCATCCGGTCCCATCACTTCATGGGAAATAGATGGGGAAACAGTGGAAACTGTTAGACTTTATTTTTCTGGGCTCCAAAATCACTACAGATGGTGACTGCAGCCATGAAATTAAAAGACGCTTACTCCTTGGAAGGAAAGTTATGACCAACCTAGATAGCATATTCAAAAGCAGAGACATTACTTTGCCTACAAAGGTTCGCCTAGTCAAGGTTATGGTTTTTCCAGTGGTCATGTATGGATGTGAGAGCTGGACTGTGAAGAAGGCTGAGCGCCAAAGAATTGATGCTTTTGAACTGTGGTGTTGGAGAAGACTCTTGAGAGTCCCTTGGACTGCAAGGAGATCCAACCAGTCCATCCTAAAGGAGATCAGTCCTGAATGTTTATTGGAAGGACTGATGTTGAAGCTGAAGCTCCAATACTTTGGCCATCTGATGTGAAGAACTGACTCATTTGAAAAGACCCTGATGCTGGGAAAGACTGAAGGCAGGAGGAGAAGGAGGAGAAAGGGACAACAGAGGATGAGATGGTTGGATGACATCATTGACTCAATGGACATGAGTTTTAGTAAGCTCTGGGAGTTGGTGATGGACAGGGAAGCCTGGTGTGCTGCAGTCCATGGGGTTGCAGAGTCGGACATGACTGAGCGACTGAATGGAACTGAACTGAAGCTCAGCTAACCCTCACAAGAGAAGTGAAAGTCTCTCAGTTGTGTCTGACTCTGTGACCTCATGGAGCATACAGTTCATGGAATTCCCAGGCAACAATACTGGAGTGGGTAACTGTCCTTTTCTTCAGGGAATCTTCCCAATCCAGGGATAGAACCCAAGTCTCCCGCATTGCAGGTGGATTCTTCACCAGCTGAGCCACAAGGGAAGCCCATAAGCCTTGGCAAACCCCACAGCCTGGAGCAAGACACTCCCCCCACTTTTTGTTTTGCTCTCCTTTCATTCACTGTATCTGTCAGGACTGTAGTTTTCACATTAAATGGTGCGATCTTTAGATTAATATTTGTCTCCCCAAATGCACTCTGTGCTCTGTGACTGCAGGTTCTGTATTTGGTTTTTGTCACCATTCTATGTCCCATGCTGAGCACAGGACCTGGTGCCTGGTGGGCACGTAGGTATTTGCTGAATAATTATATGTCAAGAATAAACTCTGATACATATCGTCACCCTGAGAAAGCATGCCAGAGTTCCCAACTCAGGGTATGTGCAACCCAGACGCAAAGTTACAGTGTCCATCAAATCCAAGAACTTCCTAATAATTGTCCTTTTCCCGAAAGCCCTAAATAAAATAGAAGTGATGGAAAAGAAAACATTCTACTCCTATAGCACAAAAAGTAAAATAAATCTTTGCTCCTTATTGAAATAGCTCAACCGAGTCCCTAGGAAAAAAGTGGTGTAGTTTAAGCCTAAACTCTGAAGCATCAACTCAATGATTCTTAACATTTCTTGGAGTGCATGTTTTTATCCATTCAAAAAGCACAGTGTAACTGAGAGCTGGGTCTAGAAGAATTAACCTGGTGGATCATCAGAATTAACTAGAAAACATAAAAAACTAAAACACCTAGATTCTTTGGCCTTACCCTCAGCGATTTCAATTTAATTTTTTGAATTAAAAAAAAAAAAAATTTCCAGAGGCTGCTGCTGCATAGCCTGGGCTGGAAACTATTGACCTGGGACAAGAAGACCTATAGCTACCTGTGCTATCTGACTTCAGGAAATCTTAGTCTCCATTTCTTTCTGCACAAAATGAGGCCAGTAATTCTTGCTCTGCCTTCCTCACACAAACCCAAAAGTAAGTTGAGACAATGGGTTGAAAATTATTTTCGAAAAAACCAAAGTCCTTTTCAAATATAGTGCAATATTGTTAGAGTCCCTCTAAGTTACCAGGGAACATACCTCAGAGTCCCTTGATTACTTTAATCTGAGTTGGGTCTGGATATAATTAAACAAACAAACAAAAAACAGTTCCTCAATGTACGTACTGTAGTCTAATCCCTTGCTACTTAATTACCAGATTTAGCCCCACATTCTTCCCTTATCATCATGTGTTTGCTATTGCCACTGCTAAGTTGCTTCAGTCGTGTCTGATTCTGTGCGACCACATAGACATCAGCCCACCAGGCTCCCATGCCCCTGGGATTCTCCAGGCAAGAACACTGGAGTGGGTTGCCATTTCCCTCTCCAGTGCATGAAAGTGAAAAGTGAAAGTGAAGTTGCTTAGTCGTGTCCAACTCTTCAAGACCCCATGGACCGCAGCCCACCAGGCTCTTCCATCCATGGGATTTTCCAGGCAAGAGTACTGGAGTGGGAAGCCATTACCTTCTCCATCATCATGTGTTTAGAAGACCTTAAAACACTCACAATCTGAACATCTGGTCTTTGCTGTTCCAACCCTCCACTGGACCCCACGTTTCCTTTCTGCTTAGGCCTCATAAGTCAGCACTCCCGGATCTTTAATGTGAAAGATTCCATACCTCTTCTTTTTCACCCTAACCTCTAAAAATACTGTTCTTCTTGTAGGATGCTCTTGCACTGCTTAGAAACATTATCACCTGTATCACTTGCTATTCCTTCTGCTCCTACCCTCCTCCTGTTTCAGTCACTCACTTTTCTTCAGTCTTTTCTCAAATGTCACCTCAGTGAGGTCTTTCTTTGATAATTTTAAGTGCCACTGCTTCCCAATACCCTCGATTCTGCTTTATTCTCATCCTTCTAACTGGTGGTGTGGGTGGTGGTTTAGGAGCAAACCCTAGCCTATTATTAAACTCAAAAAGGGTTTGTTGTTGGTTAATTTTTTTTTTTAGCAAATCATACTACAAATTTCACTTTGTATTTTATTGTCTCACCAGCCCTGTGTATGTCACCCTCTGTTTTGTTCACTATCACATCTCTGACATTTAGAACAGTGCCTGATACATGATAGGATCTGAATGAATACATTTTTCTGGCTCGGATGTGTTGTCCCATCTGCTTTTTGTGCAGTCCTGACTCTGGCCTATGGGGCAACCACACTGATTTGCCAGAAACAGTGTGGATCAGGGGCAAGAAAGCAGTCTGGGAGTCAAGAAGTCAAGTTTTAAATTCCTGCTCTGCCACTTATTAGCTGTGTGATCCTGACCAACTTGCAAAACCTCTGTGAGTCATATTTCCTATGCTTGGCAAAAGGAGATAATCATCAAGGCTGGTGTGATGATCAGAAACAGCACATGTAAGGTACCCAGAATCTTGGGCTCATGGTACCCAATCATTTCATGAATCACTGGGCTCACCTGACATCCTACATTTGGCATACGATGTTTCATCTATGCCCATAGAAAATAAAAATGTTCCTCACTTCTACTTAGACCTTCAAATTTGAGCTACTCCATTCCACCCACCAGCTTGCACTAATCTCACCTTGGTGGCAATGGCAGACACTGCAGCCGTTCTCTTTGCAGTTATGACATTTCCATCCATGACCTTGGAGGAAAGGAGAGACAGTGAGAAAGGTCACCTGGATTCACCACTTAGGCAGAGAGAAGATGCTCTAAAAGAGTTATCCCTAGAAGCATTGTGTGTGTGTATGTATGTGTGTGGGTTCAGTTGTGTCTGACTCCTTGTGACCCCATGGACTGCAGCCCACTAGACTTCTCTGTCTATGGAGTTTTCCAGGCAGGAATACTGGCTGGAGTGGGTTGCCATTTCCTACTCTGGGGACTCTTCCTGATCCAGGGATCGAACCTGTGTTTCTTGCGTCTCTTGCATTGGCAGGTGGATCCTTAACCACTAGTACCTGGGAAGCACCAGAAAGCATCAGAATAGTCTGCAAGGAGAGTGTTTTGCCTGGAACCAATTCCTCCACTTACAAGAAATGTAACTTTGAACAAATATCTTAATCTATAAGCAACCATTCAGAGGGTTTTTGTGAGGTTTTTGTGAGGTTTAAAAGCACTGGCAAAAATGAAGACATTTAATAAGTGGCCAGCCCTCAAGAAATGCCCATTTGCTTTATTTGCCCCAGGATTCTCAAAGTAAGTCACCTGACATCTGTGCAAGGGCCCTGAAACTCTACCTCACTGGCTCTCAACTCCTCCAGTATACATGGGTAGGTTTGTAAAGATACTGATGCTCAGATATATCCTTAGGCTAACTGAATCTGGATCACTAGGGATAGGACCCAGACGACATTGGTTTTAAAATCTCCCCAGGTGGTTCTGAATTATACCTGGCTAGTAATAACCACCATCCTTTGCTCTGCTGGCCTCTGTTTATATTATTCATCTCAATTGATCCTCACCAAGCAGTATCAGTATTCTCATTTTAGGGACAAGCAAGTGAACTGCTTGGCTATCAGTCAGATTCAGGAAGAATTTCAGGCCTTGTCATTTAGTTCCAAAGCCTGAGCTGGTACCAATTTCCTGGGTAAGCACTCTTGGTAAATAGTATGGATGTCATTTCCACTGGGTAAGCAGACGTTATCAAGAACTAAATACTCTTTTCAGAAGAGACATACATAGCCAGCTTCCTTGGAGAGCCTGAAATTCTGAGAAAATTTTAGAGGAAAGTTGTCAGAATTGAATGAGATCAGTTTCTTCTGCCTGGCACATAATAAGTGCCCAGTAAGTGTAAATTAGAAAGGCAGAGGAGCATAGTCTACTATGCTAAGACAGTATAGGCCCTGGGCTCACACAGAGTAGGTATGAAGTCCATCAATGCCCCTGTTAGCTATGTAAACTTGGCAATGTTTGGCATAGTTGCTCTTTGACTCAATTTTCTCATCTACAAAATTGGGTAATAAAATTACCTCACAGAGTGGTTTTAAGAACTAAAAGCATTAATACATATGAAGTATTTGGAACAGTGTCTGACATACACAAAGTAATTCACAAATACAGACCACTACTATTTTTTTTTTTATATTATCATTAAATGTTAAAACAGGTCACTATGTACTCCTTAGAAAAAACTCCCAGGTATTAGAGAGCCCCTTAATCTGTAACTCATGTAACTTCATGTTACAGATTCATGTTAAAAGTTTCCTTAGCTACTGGATTTGTGCAAGCTGAATATTAGTAGTAACTGGTATAGGACAAGATCACTACAAGAATGACAAGATCATTGCTTCCACAAGTTCACACACTAGAAGCAGCAGTGGTCTCTGATGCTGGGTTACATCCTCAGGCAGTCCTAGAAACAGATACACAGTCACAGGCATCCAGTCATTCAGAGAGGGGCGTATGTGGTCACACTCAATACTCCCCCTTGCCTAAATTCTGAGCCTAGCTTTGTGCACAAGGGCCCCCGCTAAACCCCTGGGCAGGGAGTTGCTCACCGCCAAAAGGGAGCCATTGCTGGGCTGGAAGAGTAGCACGGTAGCCTGATGGGAGGGGACAGTGGAGGTGGTGCTGTGGTCCTCGTAGAAGGTGACCAGCTTGGTGGTCAGGGCGTCCTCTGCTGCACTGTAGGCAGGCATGACCCCTAGGAACCTAGAAGAAGAGAGGGAGCAACTTCAACCCCTTCCCGTCGATGCTGAGACATCATGTCAAGTCCCTATGTCCCTTTCTTTCTCTTTTCCCCACTCACTGTCCTACTGGCCTTCTCCCTCCTTTGTCCCCATCCCTCTGCCGTTGACTTTAGCAGTGTGCAGAGTACGTTCGAGTCTGCCTCTGGATGAGAAAAACCACCCCAGTTCTGCCACTTACTAGCTGCCATAACCTTGGGTCATTCGCTTCACCTCTTGTGTCTTCGGTTTTCCCATCGGCAAATAGCTGCATCAATAGCCACGTACATATGGAGTGTGTTGAATGAAACCAGATACCGGCTTTAAAGCGCCCACAGTGGGTTGCTCAAATTAGGTGAAAGGTGTTATTAGTGAGGATTAGGGAAGCTCTCCTTTCTTTTCTCCTGCTGCTTCCCTTCTCAACCCTCCCCTTCCTCCTTTCCAGTTTCTCCAGCCCCGGATCCGGCCTTCCTCACTTACCCTCTGTGCTTGGCGACTGGCACCACGGTGCGCACAGGCTGCACGACTCCTCCGTCGGGGCCGCTGGAGAAGTTGGCCAGAGCGGTCTCCAGAGGCGCGATGAGCAGGCTTGAGCTGCGGAGGTGGTCCTGTACATCAGCCGCGCTCAGGAACACCGGCCTCGAGCTCATGTCGCCGCCGGACTTCTAACCTCAGAGCGCTCTCGGCGATCCGCGTTTCTAGTGCTGCGCCCTAAATGAGAGCCTGGGAAAGCCGGGAGCGCTGCCGCCTACAGGTCAACGCCCAGCTCGGAGGGCGGAGCAAAGCCGTTTTCCTCCCACCCTCGTCTGCAAGACTGCGAGAATTGGGTCCGCTCCAGTCGCGGTTTTCCCTAGGTTGGAGTTGAGGCAGCGGGCGGGCTGGGAGTTGCTATCCTTGAGTCCACTTTCTCAATTTCTGTAGTTAGCTGTGGTCACATTCCTTGCAAAACGTGTTAGTTTGGCTCCCCACTTATTTCTTAAATTATTGCCTACATCTTAGGAGGTCTTGGATGTAAGGCAATAGAAGGTTATTAAAAACCATTTTTCTTTCAATTCTGTCTCCATCTGGAGTCTCTTATTCCAAACTCCTTCCCACCCCCATTCCCATTCCCACCCCCAGTTGCCTGCCTGTTGCACAGTTTTCTCTTGGGGTTAACTAATTCAACTAATTAATTCACCTTTAGAAAAGGGGAAAGTTCCCAGGATAAGACATAATGACCTTAGTTACAAATTGCTTAATGTATCAGATGTCATATCAGCAGAGGAGTTGGTATCTGCCCTTGAAGTGAGACTCCAAAACTCTACTCCTAACCATTAGGCTACATTGTCAGAGAGGGTGGAAGAGGGCATTTCCAGCCATGTGAAACCCAGGAGTGGAAGGAATGTTGTATCCTTTAGAACAGTGTCTTGTAAGACTGGAACCAGGAACTAGTTCTATCTAGGAGCACCAGGCATAAGACTGGGATGCTTCTTGAAGTCAAGAGGCTAAGGAGGGTGATTCTTTGGAAGAGAATTACATGGTTAAAGAGATTAAATATTTAGAAAGATGGGTCTTATGCCATTACAGAGTATGAAACAAATGAGCAGGAGTGTAGCTTGGGATACGGGTAAGGAGACTCCAGTGCTTAAGTTGTGCTCCCTTGATATTTTCATTGGGAGCTACCTCGGGCATTTCTTAGGAAATGGCCACATCATAATGAAAGACAGTGTAGTAAGTGTCAAAATATGTATCAGTGAAGTCATAAATAGTATAAAATGTGCTCAGCACAATGCTTGGCACAGACTTGTTAATGTTTAGTTGCTCAGTCATGTTCAATTCTTTAGCGACTCCATTGGTTGGGAAGATCCCCTGGAGAAGGAAAAGGCGACCCACTCCAGTATTATTGCCTGAAAAATCCCATGGATGGAAGAGCCTAGTGGGTTACATAGTCCATGGGGGTTGCAAAAGAGTTGGATGTGACTGAATGACTAAACCACAACAGCAAGGACGGTAGACTGCCAGGCTCCTCTGTCCATGAGATTTTCCAGGCAAGATTACTAGAGTGAATTGTCATTTACTTCTTGAGGGGATCTTCTTGACCCAGGAATTGAACCCTCGTCTCCTGCATTGCGGATAGATTCTTTACTGCTGGGCCACTGGGGAAGTCCCCATTCCATAAAATTGTATCAGTGAAATAATAAATCGTATGTAATAAACTTAGGGCTTCCCAGGTTGCACAGTGATAAAGAGTCTGCCTGCTAACACAGGAGACACAAGAGACATGGGTTCTATCCCTGAGTGGGTAAGATCCCTTGGAGCAGGAAATGGTAAACTATTCCGGTCGTCTCACCTGGAAAACCCCATGGACAGAGGAGCCTGGCAGGCTGCAGTCCATAGGATCGCAAAGAGTCAAGCGCCACTCAATGCGCACACACACACACATGTAATATACTTAGCACAGTGCTTGGTACAGAGTAGCCACAAAATACATGAAAACCTCTATTATCATTAAAAAAAAATGATGAGGTTGTGGTCGGGAAAAGCTTATCTTAATTACACAATTTTGTTTCTGCAGTTCACCATCTCTAGAAGTGCATGCTCAGGGCTTCTAGGATTACAGAACTGTTTATGACTCATTATTTGTGCATTTATAATTATGATGGTATAACATTTACTGGATTTAGAAAACGACAGAGGTATAAAGAAAACAGCAGTTTGGCTCATTATTCTGAGGGAGAAAAAGCAAAAACTGAATACCAACTAAAAGAGAAATGAAGTAGGAAAGCCAGAGGCCCTTTTTTTCCCTTTGCCATTGTGAATCTAAAAGTTGAGCCATGGCACTTCCCTTGCGGTTCAGTGGGTAAGACTTCACCCTTCAATGCAGGGGATGCCAGTTCAATCCCTGGTCAGGGAACTAGGATCCCACATGCCTCGTGGCCAAAAAATGAAACAGAAAACAGGAGCAATATTGTAACAAATTCAATAAAGACTTTAAAAACAGTCCACATTAAAAAAAAATCTTAAAAAAAGAATAAAAGTTGAGCCCTAGTCAAGTTGAAAGCTTTTGTATTTGTTTCTAGCAAATCTTGTAGGAACGGGACTAGTCTGTAAATTACCTCAAATCATGTTCCTTATTCAGCTTTGTGTAACATCACCCAGGTCCTCAGTAAAGTAGCACTGGGAAAACTGGTTGTGACTGAATTAGTTCTGTTGGGACTGGAGTCTCAGGCAACTAATTGGTCCCAAGAATCCAGAGCCTTTTCAAAACTGCTGCTGCTGCTGCTGCTAAGCCGCGTCCGTCGTGTCCCACCCTGTGCAACACCAGGCTCCGCCGTCCCTGGGATTCTCCAGGCAAGAACACTGGAGTGGGTTGCCATTTCCTTCTCCAATGCATGAAAGTGAAAAGTGAAAGTGAAGTCGCTCAGTCATGTCCAACTCTTAGCGGCCCCATGGACTGTAGCCTATCAGGCTCCTCCATCCATGGGATTTTCCAGGCAAGAATGCTGGAGTGGGGTGCCATATGCAGTATCTCATTAGGATCCGCGTTTGTACAACCAGGGCAGATAGAATAGAGTTCTTAGGTGATCACATATGCTAGAAGTCCAGCTAGAAGTCTGCCAGATTCTGTGGATGCTCTAATAGCTTCTGAGAGCTCTTTTATTATTTACTTTAAATATATTGTGTTAAGACTTTTACTACTCTTTCTAGCATCACTAAAAACAAAATTAGCCTGCTATTGTAGTTTAATAAACTATTTCAATAATTTTTAATTTGCATCAAAATGAATGCATAATTTAAAAATTTTGATGCAAATTAAAAATTATTGAAATAGTTTATTAAACTACAATAGCAGGCTAATTTTGTTTCTACTGATGCTAAAGATAAAAGCATGGTTGGGCTTCCCTGGTGGCTCAACTGGTAAAGAATTTGCCTGTAATGAAGGAGACCTGGGTTTGATCTCTGGGTTGGGGAGATCCACTGAAGGAGGGCATGGCAATCAGTATTCTTGCCTGGAGAATCCCCAAGGACAGAGGAGCCCGGCAGGCAACGGGGTCATAAAGAGTTGGACATGACTGAGCGACTAAGCACAAACGCATGATTATTCAAAAGACAATCAGTTCAGTTCAGTCACTCAGTCGTATCTGACTCTTTGTGACCCCATGAATCGCAGCACGCCAGGCCTCCCTGTCCATCACCAACTCCCGGAGTTCACTCAAACTCATGTGCATTGAGTCGGTGATGCCATCCAGCCATCTCATCCTCTGTCGTCCCCTTCTCCTCCTGCCCCCAATCCCTCCCAGCATCAGGGTCTTTTCCAATGAATAACTCTTCGCATGAGATGGCCAAAGTATTGGAGACAATAATCAAAAGATTATTCAAAAGGTCTCTGAATTACCTCAAATCATCTTCCCTATGTGGCTTTGGGTAATATCACCCAGGTCTTAGTTTCAACTGCCAAACATTATGGTCTGGTTTTAACTCAAGAGTCTGGAAAGAAGTCATCATAAAAGGGAGGGCAGCTTTCTTTGTCCTCCCGATCCTGGTAGTAGCAGCAGTGTTTCTGAGGAAGCTGATTGGAATTTCAGGGGACCAGCACAGGTCTGGTGGCCAACTGTAGAGCAATGATTTGGAATATAGGTTTAGAAGCTGGTTTTGCAGCATGGACTGACAGCAGATCAATCGGTGTACAACAAACACTGGCCCAAATGCTGCAGAGGGAGAGGGGATTGCCGGTGTCACACCATTTGGCTGAGCTATGGAGTTAGCCTGCTGCTGCTACTGCTGCTAAGTCGCTTCAGTCGTGTCCGACTCTGTGCCACCCCATAGATGGCAGCCCACCAGGCTCTGCCGTCCCTGGGATTCTCCAGGCAAGAACACTGGAGTGGGTTGCCATTTCCTTCTCCAATACTTTTGTATAATAGTAAAATACGTTTCTAGAATTAGTTTACAAGGAGTTTCCATGGAAATCATATTGTTTCTTTCCTCATAGATCTGAACCATTGTATGAACGGATATTCTAGCATCTCAATTTGTTTCTAAGTGTTTTTTAATTGGAGTTTTAAGGCTTTTTAGCTGAAATCCCAACCAAATCACTTGCTACAGCAGCTGCCCACATACTGTCTGTTTTACACTCGGTAGTGTGTACATGTCAGTGCTACTTTCTCAATTCATTCCACCCTCACCATCCCCCATGGTGTTCACAAGTCCCTTCTCTATGTCTTTTCGCCTTTCCTTCTCTGCCGATAGGTTCACCAGTACCATTGTCCTGCTGCTGCTGCTAAGTCTCTTCAGTCGTGTCCGACTCTGTGTGACCTCATAGACGGCAGCCCACCAGGCTCCCCTGTCCCTGGGATTCTCCAGGCAAGAATACTGGAGTGGACTACCATTTCCTTCTCCAATGCATGAAAGGAAAAGTGAAAGTGAGGTTGCTCAGTCATGTCTGACTTTTAGTGACTCCATGGACTGCAGCAGGAGACCCCGGTTCAATTCCTGGGTCAGGAAGATCCCCTCCAGAGGGGATAGGCTACCCACTCCAGTATTCTGGCCTGGAGAATTCCATGGACAGAGAAGCCTGGGAAGCAGTCCGTGGGGTCCCAAAGAGTTGGATATGATAGAGTGACTTTCATCTTCACTTAGCTGTCAGGTGTTTATTATGTTAAGTATTCTTCATGCTTTTTAGTTTATATCATTAAAATAATGAAAACACTGTTAGTAGGAATGACTTAATAGAAAGAATATTAATAAACTTATTAGTTTGTAGTGGCCAGTAGCCAGAATGCTGGTTAACTCTCCTGTCCCTGCCCTCCACTGAGACCTTGTGCTGGGACACATCTAGAGGGTTTGCAGTTCTGGAAGTTTCTTGCTAGCCCCCGACAGACTCTGAGGAGAAGGTGGCTACTTGCACTTTCCTAGCCTTTCTGCCACTACCACACTGAAGCTGACAGTAGGGGAGGGCTGTTAGTAGCGTAAATTAAGCACAGTGACTGAAGTACTCACTTCCCAGTGCAAAATTTAGGGACATACTCAGAACTCAAAATACTCAGTACTGAAGATTAAGAACAACAACAACAACAACAATTTAATGCAATATTGAAAAAACACCAAAAAATTCCATAATAAAAATAACAGATTTTAAAATAAAGATAGTCTGACTCTTCTTTTGTTTTATCTCTCCTATAGTATCTCACGGAGAAGGCAATGGCACCCCACTCCAGTACTCTTGCCTGGGAAATTCCATGGACGGAGGAGCCTGGTAGGCTGCAGTCCATGGGGTCGCTAAGAGTTGGGCACGACTAAGTGAACTAAAAAGCCTCTTGATGAAAGTGAAAGTGGAGAGTGAAAAGGTTGGCTTAAAGCTCAACATTCAGAAAACGAAGATCATGGCATCTGGTCCCATCACTACATGGGAAATAGATGGGGAAACAGTGGAAACAGTGTCAGACTTTCTTTTTCTGGGCTCCAAAATCACTGCAGATGGTGACTGCAGCCATGAAATTAAAAGACGCTTACTCCTTGGAAGGAAAGTTATGACCAACCTAGATAGCATATTCAAAAGCAAAGACATTACTTTGCCAACAAAGGTTCGCCTAGTCAAGGCTATGGTCTTTCCTGTGGTCATGTATGGATGTGAGAGCTGGACTGTGAAGAAGGCTGAGCGCCGAAGAATTGATGCTTTTGAACGAAAACTCTTGAGAGTCCCTTGGACTGCAAGGAGATCCAATCAGTCCATTCTGAAGGAGATCAGCCCTGGGATTTCTTTGGAAGAAATGATGCTAAAGCTGAAACTCCAGTATTTTGGCCACCTGATGCGAAGAGTTGACTCATTGGAGAAGACTCTGATGCTGGGAGGGATTGGGGGCAGGAGGAAAAGGGGACGACAGAGGATGAGATGGCTGGATGGCATCACTGACTCGATGGATGTGAGTCTGAGTGACCTCCGGGAGTTGGTGATGGACAGGGAGGCCTGGCGTGCTGCAGTTCATGGGGTCGCAAAGAGTCGGACACGACTGAGCGACTGATCTGATCTGAAGTGGCTTCAGTTTCACTTTTCACTTTCATGCATTGGAGAAGGAAATGGCAACCCATTCCAGTGTTCTTGCCTGGAGAATCCCAGGGACAGAGGAGCCTAGTGGGCTTCCGTCTATGGGGTCGCACAGAGTCGGACAGGACTGAAGCGACTTAGCAGCAGCAGCATAGTACCTCACAGTACTTTTAGGTTTTTATTTTGAAAAAAATTTTAAATGTCACATGAAAGTATTTATCTTGATTATTGAGTTGGTTTTCCCTTAAATATCACAGCCAAGGGAAATGTCTCACTCCTAGTCTCTATTCGGGGAAGCGGGGGACTATGCGGTTGGCTAGGAGGATCAAGTGGTGAAATATTTGGGAAGCCTGAGAAAGGTGGTTTGGGCGCCCCTGGAGCATGCAGGTTGCCAGGAATGGACAAGCTGGGGACTGGGGCTCCAGGGCCTGTGGGCGGGGAAGGGGCCAAGGCAGCGCTTATGCGTCTTCCTGCCTGCCTGATACAGGGGTCGGACCGCGCCTTTGCGAGGTCTGCGCGCGGCGGCAGCTGTAAACCTGTCCGCGGGCCGCTGGCGGGGCGGTTGGGTAAAGCGTTGGAAGGAGGCGCGGTGCTCGGTTGATTAGCGCCCCTCTGCGTCGAGGCGGAGGCAGTTGCCGAGGCCTCAGTGGTGAGCGTTCGGACTTTCTCGCCTTCTTCTCTTCCCTGAACCCTCTTACTCGCTATGCTCGGCTAGCCCCTGTAGGCCTTCCAGCCCAAGGGCGGTCTCCCGCTGCGCCACGATTTCCGCACCGCCCCCCCTCCTGCTCCGCCCCCTCCTCCTCAAAAACGCCACAAATGCACAAAAACCCAACTGGAAAATTAGAGTTAACTTCTAATTTTTAATTTTGGTTGTAACTTAGTGATTAGAAGGAAAGTTTTGGGAGGTTCCGTCAGCTTTGATTTTAATTTGACTTCAGGCAAGTGACTTGACCCCTGAATCTCAGCTATAATGTAGGGATATCATTTTATTCATCCTATAGAATTTTTGTTTTTTAAGAAAACCAAGATAAAAGTCACCAGTTTCACTATTTTAAATTATTGGAATTCAGTGACTTTAATTACATTCATTATGTTGTGAAACTGTCAGCACTAATTGTGGAATATTTTAATCTTCCCTAAAATAAGCCCTGTACTCAGGAACAGTCATTCCTCAGGCTCTCCATTTCCACCCTCTGGCACCACAAATTGACTTTCTGTCTGTATGCATTTGCCAGTTCTGGACATTTCTTATGTCAGTGGAAATAATCAATAAGCCAATTGAGAACAGGAAAAGAAAACAGTTTCAATTGAATCAACCTGAGGACTGCAGCCTGGGAGACTGGCTTTCAGATAACTGAGGAACTGCTCCAGGGAAGCCATGGTGGTTTTCTGCATAGTTTTATATCTCATCAGAGCAAATGTTAGTGGAGGAGTGTCTGGAGGCCTCTCCTCCTGTGGCCCTCATTCTTGGTAAGGATGCAAAGAAGAATCTAAGGTCCTACCTGTTGTACGCAAGTTTCTTAACAATAAGGAAAGAAAGAACAGGTCGGTAAGCGGTAGGACGCCACTGAGCGACTGATCACACACGAACAGAGAGAATACCTTGAGAGAGGTGGGCCATGCAAAGGGAGGCAATGGCCCTGGAAGGGTGGGGAACAGAGATTTTAAGGCAAGGTCATTTGCATAATCCAGGGGATTATCGATTGACAGACTTGATTGACAGCTGCGGGTTATATAACAAGATGCTCTCCTGCACAAGTCCTTTTCATAATTCAGTTTGTTATAATTAGATGTGTATATTCATGAAATCGGAGAAGGCAATGGCACCCCACTCCAGTACTCTTGCCTGGAAAATCCCATAGATGGAGGAACCTGGTAGGCTGCAGTGCATGGGGTCGCTAAGAGTCAGACAGGACTGAGCGACTTCACTTTCACTTTTCACTTTCATCCATTGGAGAAGGAAATGGCAACCACTCCAGTGTTCTTGCCTGGAGAATCCCAGGGACAGGGTAGCCTGGTGGCCTTCCGTCTCTGGGGTCGCACAGAGTCAGACACGACTGAAACGACTTAGCAGCAGCATTCATGAAATATTTGTAAGTAGTTAATGAGTCCAATGGACACCAAAAGATTACTTTAGTACATGATGGTGTGAGATGTGTGTGTGTGTGTGTGTGTGTGTGCCAGAGTAGGGAAAGTCCCACTAGTTAGCTGGTGGGTGATTTTTCTGGCCCCTTGACTATTTTGGAGTATTGATGGGGGCATATTTGGTGGGGGTGGTAAATTGCTTGGTGGGATTAGGCAATCACTGGATGTTTAGCTGAAGGGAGCCACCTTTCCTTGCTCTTGGCTAACTTCCTGCCTGACAGAAAGAACACCAAACAAGTAGGAATACATTCCTTTAAGGTTTCACAAAAACAAACAAAAATAGATAGAAATGAATACATGTGTCAATATGACCTTGGCACCGGAGAAAAGGAGTTTTATCATCCAAGAAGTATCAGCACTGACATCTCAGGAAAGGAGGCATTTAATCTTTATTTTTAACAGGGACTTTTTAACTTTAGATCAATGTACCTTTTTCTTTAGTGATTAAAGCAGATGCCAAGGTTATGTTTGATAGGCTACAAACAGGCTGTTTTAGTTAGTGTAAAATTCAAGTTAAATCATGTATAAGTGAGAATGACTTCTTCGTAACTCAGTTTGTGAAAATTTCTTCCTTCACACGTATATAAATATAGAATCATATAATATGTGGTCTTTTGTGTTTGCTTCTTCCACTTGACGTATTTTCAAGGTTCATGAGTTTTGTGTCAAGTAACTACATTTTGGATAATACCACATTCTGTTTATCCATTCTCAGAGACTTTCAGCTTGTTTCAACTTGAGTATTATGAATAATGCTACCATGAACTTTAGTGAACATATTTTTACATTGGTGTATGATTTCTATTCCGAGAAACTTAGGAGTAAACTTGCAAGGTCGTATGGTAATTATATGTTTAACTTTTTGAGGACTGGCCAAACATTTCCACAGCTGCTATACTACTTTACATTCCCACTAGCAGTGTGTGAGGGCTCCAGTTTTCTACACTCTTGCCAATATTTATTTTCTGTTTAAAAATTAAAATATTTTAAGTTATAGCTCTTAGTGGGTGTTTGCACATTGTGGTTTTGATTTAAATTTCCCTAGTGACTATGGCGGAGAAGGCGATGGCACCCCACTCCAATACTCTTGCCTGGAAAATCCCATGGATGGAGGAGCCCGGTAGGCTGCAGTCCATGGGGTCGCTAAGAGTCAGACAGGATTGAGCAACTTCACTTCCACTTTTCACCCTCATGCACTGGAGAAGGAAATGGCTACCCACTCCAGTGTTCTTGCCTGGAAAATCCCAGGGACAGGGGAGCCTGGTGGGCTGCCGTCTCTGGGGTCACACAGAGTCGGACATGACTGAAGCGACTTAGCAGCAGCAGCAGCAGCAGCAGTGACTATGGCAACCCACTCCAGCACTCTTGCCTGGAGAATCCCATGGAGGGAGGAGCCTGGTAGGCTACAGTCCATGGGGTCGCAAAGAATTGGACACAACTGAGCGACTTCACTTCACAGTGACTATATTGAGCATCCTTTCATGCACTTGTTGGCCATTTGTATAATTTCTTTTGGAGAAATGTCTATAGCTCCTTTTGCACGTTATTTTACTAGTCTGTCATTTTGTTGAATTGTAAGAGTTCTTTGTATGTTCATAATATGAAATCCTTATCAGATATATGATTTGAACATATTCCATTCTATGACTTGTCTTTTCACATTCTTGTCCTTCGATGCTCAAAAGTTTTTGACTTGGTGAAGCTCAATTAATGTGTTTTTTTCTGATGTCATATCTGAGAATGCATTGCTGAATCCAAGTTATGAAGATTTCCTATGTTTCCTTCTCAAATTTTATTGTTTTAGCTCTTACTTTTGGGTGTTTGATCCATTTTAAAATAATTTTGTATATATTGTGAGGTTAGAGTCCAACTTTATTCATTTGCATTTGCCTGTTATCAGGCCCTCTCTACATTCTTGGGCAACAATACCATAGAAATAAATATTCCTACCACAAGGCTCTTAAGCAAGCAAAGTTTCTTATTTGTGTGATATTTTGTCCATAAGGGAGAAGGCAGAAAAGACTGCCAATAACTCCACGATGAGTTTTGAGGAACAGGTTTAAAAGACAACGTGAGGGAGGGTGCTGCAAGGTACCTGATCAGCTTGTGTTTGATTTTTGAATTGGTCGGCATCAAGGTTAAATTTCAAGCATCATCATCCATCTGGTTTCAACCAGTGTGGGGTCTACATGCTTGCAGTCAGCATTTTTCATCTCGTGGGGATCTGTGTCCTGCAAATAAAATCTTGGGAATGTCTGTCGGGTCTTTGGGCTTCCCTGGTGGCTCAGTGATAAAGAATCCTCCTGCAATGCAGGAGCCAGAGGAGACATGGGTTTGATCCCTGGGTCAGGAATGTCCCTTGGAAGAGGGCACAGCAACCCACTGCAGTATTCTTGCCTGGAGAATCCTGTGGACAGAGGAGCCAGGCAGGCTACAGTCCTTGGGGGTAACAAAGAGTTGGACACAACTGAAGCAGTTTAGCAGGAAAACAGAAAGCCATTAGTTAAGAAATTACATATACTCCTCCCCACCATCACTCCCTTTCTTCCTTCCCATTTCCCTCCCACCCTCATTGATCCTTTCCTTTGTCCATTTTCCCCTGCAAAAAAAAAAAAATAAAATAAAATCAAGTGAATTCATTTAGGAAAAAAAAAATTATTGGAGGATAATTGCTTTACAATGTTGTGTTGATTTCTGCCTTACAATAATGTGAATCATTCATAACTATATATATAATAATATATTAACATATTAATAAATACGTTTATATATATACACACACCCTCCCTCTTGAGCCTCCCTACTACCCACTCACCCCACCCCTCTGGGTCATCACAGAGTGCCAGGCTGGGCTCCCTGTATTGTACAGCAGCTGCCCACATACTGTCTGTTTTACACTCGGTAGTGTGTACATGTCAGTGCTACTTTCTCAATTCATTCCACCCTCACCATCCCCCATGGTGTTCACAAGTCCCTTCTCTATGTCTTTTCGCCTTTCCTTCTCTGCCGATAGGTTCACCAGTACCATTGTCCTGCTGCTGCTGCTAAGTCTCTTCAGTCGTGTCTAACTCTGTGCGACCCCATAGAGGGCAGCCTACCAGGCTCCCTCGTCCCTGGGATTCTCCAGGCAAGAACACGGGATTGGGTTGCCATTTCCTTCTCCAGTGCATGAAAGTGAAAAGTGAAAGTGAAGTCACTCGGTCGTGTCCGACTCTTAGCAACCCCATGGACTGCAGCCCACCAGGCTCCTCCCTCCATGGGATTTTCCAGGCAAGAGTACTGGAGTGGGGTGCCATTGCCTTCTCCGACCATTGTTCTAGATTCCATATATATGTGTTAATATATGATATTTGTTTTTCTCTTTCTGACTTCATTCTGATTAACAGGCTCTGGGTCATCAACCTCACTATCAGATCAGATCAGATCAGATCAGTCGCTCAGTCGTGTCCGACTCTTTGCGACCCCATGAACTGCAGCACGCCAGGCCTCCCTGTCCATTACCAACTCCCAGAGGTCACTCAGACTCATATTCATCGAGTCAGTGATGCCATCCAGCCATCTCATCCTCTGTCGTCTCCTTCTCCTCCTGCCCCCAATCCCTCCCACCATCAGAGTCTTCTCCAATGAGTCAACTCTTCGCATGAGGTGGCCAAAATACTGGAGTTTCAGCTTTAGCATCATTCTTTCCAAAGAAATCCCAGGGTTGATCTCCTTCAGAATGGACTGGTTGGAACTCACTCTAATTTGTTCCTTTTTATGGCTGAGTAATATTCTATTGTATATATGTACCAGGACTTCTTTATCCATTCATCTATTGATGGATATCTAGATTGCTTCCGTGTGCTGGCTATTGTAAAATAGTGCTGCAGTGAACATTGGGGTACATGTATCTTTTGAGTTATGATTATCTCAGGGTATATGCCCAGTAATGGAATTGCTAGGTCATATGGTAGTTTTATTCCTACATTTTTAAAGAATCTCCATGCTGTTCTCCACAATGGCTATATAATTTACATTCCCATCAACAGTGTAAGAAAAGGTTCCCTTTTCTCCACATCCTCTCCAGCATTTGTTGTTTGTAGATTTTTTTGATGATGACCGTCTGACTCATGGTAGTTTTGATTTGCATTTTTCTAATAATGAGCGATGTTAAGCACTTTTTTATGTGTTTATTAGCCATCTGTATGTCTTCTTTGGAAAAATGTCTGTTTAGGTCTTCTGCTCATTTTTTGATTGGGTTGTTTGTTTTTCTGATATTCAACTGCATGAAATGGTTATATATTTTGGAAATTAATCCTTTTTCAGTTGCTTTGTTTGCAGTTATTTTCTCCCATTTTGTGGGTTATCTTTTCACTTTGTTTATAGTTTACTTTGCTATGCAAAAGCTTCTAAGTTTAACTAGGTCCTATTTGTTTATTTTTATTTTTATTTCCCTTACTCTAGGAGGTAGGTCAAAGAGAATGTTGCTGTGATTTATGTCAGAGTGTTCTACTTATGTTTTGCTCTAAGAGTTTTATACATTCTGTCTTTATATTTAAGTCCTTAATCCATTTGAGTTTATTTTTGTAGATGGTGTTAGGAAGCATTCTAATTTCGTTTACATGCAGCTGTCCAGTTTTCCCAGCACCATTTATTGAAGAGGCTGTCCTTTTTCCATTATATATTCTTGCCTCTTTTGTCAAAGATATTGTCTATAGATGCATGGGTTTGTCTTTAGGCTTTCTATCTTGTTCCATTGGTCTATATTTCTGTTTTGTGCCAGTGCCCTACTATCTTGATGAGTGAAGCTTTGTAGTGTTGTCGGAAGATAGGAAGTCTGATTCCTCTAGCTCCATTTTTCTTTCTCAAGACTGGTTTAGCTATTCAGGGTCTTTTGTGTTTCCATACAAATTGCAAACATTTTTGTTCCAGTTCTGTCAAAAATGCCATTGTTAATTTGATAGGGAGTGCATTGAATCTGTATATTGCTTTGGATAGTATAGTCATTTTCACAATATTGATTCTTCTAATCCAAGAAAATGGTATTAGGTTGGTGCAAAAGTAATTGCAGTTTTACATTATTGAATATCATTTCCATTTGGTATTAGAATACATTCTTAAGTGAATGTGGCTATGTTATACATCATTTTAATGTGCATATCTCTCTTTATTTTTTTTTTTGCTAATGTCTTATTACTTCTCTGCCTCTATTGAGATCATATGATTTTTATCTTTCAATTTATTAATACGGTATATCATGTTGATTTATTTGCATATATTGAAGAATACTTGCATCCCTGGGGTAAAGTCTAATTGATCATGGTGTATGAGCCTTTTAATATATTGTTGGAGAAAATTCTGTTTCCTAGAATTTTGTTGAGGATTTTTGCATCTATTTTTATCAGTGATACTGGCTTGTAATTTTCTTTATTGGTAGTATCTTCATCTGGTTTTGGTGTCAGGGTGATAGTGGCTTCATAGAAAGAGTTTGAGAGCTTTCCTCCTCTGCAGTTTTCTAGAAGAGTTTGAGCAGGATAGGTGTTAGCTCTTCACTAAACGTTTGATAGAATTTACCTGTGAAGCCATCTGACCCTGGACTTTTGGAAGATTTTATCACAGTTTCGATTTCAGTGCTTGTGATTGGTCTGTTCATATTTTCTGTTTCTTCCTGGTTCATTCTTGGAAAGTTGTATGTTTCTAAGAATTTGTGCATTTTTTCCAGGTTGTCCATTTTATTGGCATACAGTTGCTCACAGTAGTTTCTTATGATCCTTTGTACTTCTGTACTGTCTGTGGTAACTTCTTTTTCATTTCTAATTTAATTGATGTATCTTCTTCCTTTTTATTTTAGTGAATCTAGCTAATAGTTTGTCGATTCTGTCTGCTCAAAAGACCAGCTTTTAGTTTTATTGATCCTTGATATTGGATCCTCCATTTCTTTTTTATTTGTTTCTGCTCTGATATTAATTATTTTTTTTCCTTCTAACTTTGGATCTTATTGTTCTTTCTTTTCTAGTTGTTTTAGGTGTAAGATTAGGTTGTTAATCTGATATTTTTCTCATTTCTTAAGGTAGGTTTACATTACTATAAATTTCCTTCTTTATAAAATTAATTTATTCATTTTAATTGGAGGCTAATTATTTCACAATATTGTGGTGGTTTTACCATACATTGACATGAATCAGCCATGGGTGTACATGTGTCCTACCATCCTGAACCACCCTTCCACCTCCCACCCGCCCCCCTCATCCCTCTGGGTTGTCCCGGAGCACCAGCTTTGAGTGCCCTGCTTCATGCATCAAACTTGCACTGGTCATCTATTTTACATATGGTAATGTACGTGTTTCAGTGCTATTCTCGCATATCATTGCACCTTGCCTTCTCCCACATAGTCCAAAAGTCTGTTTTTTACATCTGTGTCTCTTTTTCTATCTTGAATATAGGGTTGTAGTTGCTACTGTCTTTCTAAATTCCATGTATGTGTATTAATATGCTGTATTGGTGTTTCTCTTTCTGGCTTACTTCACTCTGTATTATAGGCTCCAGTTTCATCTACCTCATTAGAACTGACTCAAATGTGTTCTTTTTTATAGCTGAGTAATATTGCATTGTGTATATGTACCACAACTTCCTTATCCATTCATCTGTCGAAGGACATCTAGGTTGCTTCCATGTCCTAGCTATTGTAAACAGTGCTGCAATGAACATTGAGGTACATGTGTCTCTTTCAATTCTGGTTTCCTCAGTGTGTATGCCCAGCAGTGGAATGCTGGCTCGTATATAGTTCAATTTCCAGTTTTTTAAGGAATCTCCACACTGTTATCCATAGTGGTTGTACTAGTTTGCATTCCCACTAACAGTGTAAGAGGGTTGCCTTTTCTCCACACCCTCTCCAGCATTTATTGTTTGTAGACTTTTTTGATGGCAACCATTCTGACTGGTCTGAGATGGTACCTCATTGTGGTTTTGATTTGCCTTTCTCTTATAGTGAGTCTTGTTGAGCATCTTTTCATGTGTTTGTTAGCCATCTGTATATCTTTAGAGAAATATCTATTTAATTTTTTGGCCCACTTTTGGATTGGGTCATTTATCTTTCTGGTATTGAGCCACATGAGCTGCTTGAATATTTTGGAGATTAAATTTTTGTCAGTTGCTTCATTTGCTATTATTTTCCCCTGTTCTGAAGGTTGCCTTTTCATGTTGCTTATAGTTTGCTTCATTATGCAAAAGCTTTTTAGGTTTAATTAGGTCCCATTTGTTTATTTTTGTTTTTATTTTCATTACTCTGGGAGGGGGTTCATAGAGGATCTTGCTGTGATTTATGTCAGAGAGTGTTCTGTGTATGTTTTCTTCTAAGAGTTTTATAGTTTCTGGTCTTATATGTAGATCTTTACTCCATTTTGAGTTTATTTTTCTGTATGATGTTAGAAAGTGTTATAGTTTCATTCTTTTACAGGTGGTTGACCAGTTTTTCCAGCACCACTTGTTAAAGAGATTGTCTTTTCTCCATTGTATATTCTTGCCTTTTTTGTGAAAGATAAGGTGTCCATAGGTGCATAGATTTATCTCTGGGCTTTCTATTTTGTTCTATTGATCTATATCTCTGTCTTTGTGCCAGTACCATACTATCTTGATGACTGTAGCTTTGTAGTATAGTCTGAAGTCAGGCAGGTTGACTCCTCCAATTCCATTCTTCTTTCTCAAAATTGCTTTGGATATTCAAGGTTTTTTGTGTTTCCATACAAATTGTACAATTATTTGTTCTGCTAAGTCACTTCAGTCGTGTCCGACTCTGTGCGACCCCACAGACAGAAGCCCACCAGGCTCCCCCGTCCCTGGGATTCTCCAGGCAAGAATACTGGAGTGGGATGCCATTTCCTCCTCCAATGCATGAAAGTGAAAAGTGAAAGTGAAGTCGCTCAGTCCTGTCCGACTCTCAGCGACCCCATGGACTGGAGCCCACCAGGATCCTCTTGTCCATGGGATTTTCCAGGCAAAAGTACTGGGGTGGGGTGCCATTGTTCTGTGAAAAATACCATTGGTAGCTTGATAGGGATTGCATTGAATCTATATATTGCTTTGGTTAGTATACTTATTTTCATTATATTGATTCTTCCAGTCCATGAATATGGTATATTTTTCCATCTCTTTGTGTTGTACCCCAAACACATGTACCCCAATGTTCATTGCAGCATTGTTTACAATAGCTAGGACATGGACGCAACCTAGATGTCCTATATTTTTCCATCTTTGATTTCTTTCATCAGTGTTTTACAGTTTTCTATATATAGGTCTTTTGTTTCTTTGCTGCTGCTAAGTCGCTTCAGTCGTGTCCGACTCTGTGCTATCCCATAGAAGGCAGCCCACCAGGCTCCGTCCCTGGGATTCTCCAGGCAAGAACACTGGAGTGGGTTGCCATTTCCTTCTCCAATGCATGAAAGTGAAAAGTGAAAGTGAAGTCGCTCAATCGTGTCTGACTCTTAGCGACCTCATGGACTGGAGCCTACCAGGCTCCTCCGTCCATGGGATTTTCCAGGCAAAAGTACTGGGGTGGGGTGCCATATTCCTAAGTATAGACTTCCTTCTTAACAATTCTTTGGCTGCATCTTATAGGTTTTGAGTTGTGTTTTTGTTGTTATTTGTTTTAGGTGTTTTTTAATTGCTTTTTTGATTTCTTCAGTGACCTCTTGGTTATTCAGAAGTGTATTGTTTAGCTTCCATACATTTGTGCTTTAACAATTTTTTTCCCCTACGATCGATATTTAATCTTATAGCATTGTAATCAGAAAAAAATGCTTGATGCAATTTCAGTTTTCTTAAATATACTGAGGCTTGATTTGGGACCCAAGATGTCATCTATCCTGGAGAATGTTCTGTGTGCACTTGACGTAAAAGTGTATTATACTGCTTTTAGATGGAATGTCCTATAGATATCAATTAGATCCATTGGCCTAACGTGTCATTTAAGGCTGTGTTTCCTTACTAATTTTCTGTCTGGATGATCTTTCTACTGAGCGACTGATCTGATCTGATCTGATCTGAGTGCTGTGTTAAGTCCCCCACATTATTGTGTTACTGTCAATTTCTCCTTTTAAGTTATTAGCATTTGCCTTATATGTTGAGATGCCCCTATGTTTGGTGCATATATAATTATAATGGTTATATATTCTTCCTGAATTTGTCACTTAACCATTGTGTATGTCCTTCCTCTTCTCTTGTAACAGTCTTTACTTTAAGATCTGTTTTATCTGATATGAGTATTGCTACTTCAGCTTTCTTCTGATTTTCTTTTGCATGAAGTATCTTTTTCCATACCCACACTGTTGGTTGTATGTGTCTCTAGGTCTGAAATGTGTCTCTTATCGACAGCATATATATGGGTCTTGTCCTTGTATCCATTCACCTACTCTGTGTGTTTTGATTGGAGCATTGAATCTATTTACACTTAAGGTAATTATTGATATGTATCATCCTATTACCATTTATTTTATTAATTTTCCTTTGTTTTTGTAGGTCTTTCTCTTGTGTTTCCTCTCTAGAGTAGTTCCTTTAGCATTTGTTGTAAAGCTGGCTTGGTGCTGTTGAAATCTCTTTACTTTTGCTTATCTGTAGAGCTTTTGACTTCCCTCTTGAACCTGAATGAGTCCCTTTCTGGATAGAATAATCTTGGTTGTAGATTTTTCCTTTCTTCACTTTAGGTATATCCTGCCACTCCTTTCTGGCCTGCATAGTTTCTGCTGAAAGATCAGCTATTAACCTTATGGGAATTCCCTTGTATATTGTTTATTGCTTTTCCATCACTGTGTTTAATATTTTTGTGTTTAACTTTTGTTAGCTTAATTAATATGTGTCTTGGAATGTTTCTCTTTGAGTGTATCCTGTGTGGGCCTCTCTGGGCTTCCTGGATATTTCCTTTCCCATGTTAGGAAATTTTTTTACTGTAATATCCTCAAATATTTTCTTATACATTTTCTTTTTTCTTCTTCTTGGACTCCTATTTTTCAAATGTTCATGTGATTATTGTTGTCCTGAAGGTCTCTGAGACTGTTATCTCATTTCTTTTCATTCTTTTTTCTTTATTCTGCTGTGCTTCAGTTATTTCCACTTTTCTACCTTCCACCTCACTTATCCATTCTTCTGCTTCAGTTATTCTGCTATTGGTTCCCTTTATTATGTTTTTTTATTTCAATTATTGTGTTGTTCATTGCTTATTGTTTTTTATTTCTTCTAGGTACTTAAACATTTCTTGTATCTTCTCAATCTGTGTCTCCATTCTATTTTTCTGTGCCTCCATCTTATTTCTGAGATTTTGGATCAGCTTTACTATCCTTACTCTGAATTCTTTTTCAGGTAAACTGTCTAATTCCTCTTTATTTGTTTGGTCTTCTGTGTGTGTGTGTGTGTTTACCATGATCCTTCATCTGCTACTGTTTTCTCTCTCTTTTCATTTTGTTTAATTTACTCTCTTTGGGGTCTCCTTTCCATAAGATCATAGTTCCTCTTACTTATGGAGCCTGCCTCCAGGGACTGAGGTTGAATTAATGTCTTTTGAAGGTTTCCTGGTGAGGAAGACTGGTGCCTGAGTTCTGGTGGGTAGAACTGGGTCTCATCTCTCTGAAGGGCAGTGCTGCAGTGCCCTTGACACGGCAGATACCTGGGGTGTCTGGAGCATAGTATGGCTTTGGGTAGCCTGTCTGCTAACGGGTAGTATTGTGTTCCTCCTTTGCTAGCTGCTTGGCATGAGGCATCTGGCACTGGAGTTTGCTGGCCTTTGGGTGGGGTCAAGTCTTATTGTTGAAATGAAGGCCTTTGAGGATCTTCTCACCAATTACTATTCCATATGGTTGGAATTCTCTGTTGGTCCAACATCCTGAACTTGGGTCTCCAACCTTAGCATTTCAGGCTTGATCCCTGGCTGTAGCACTAAGACTTGACAGTTCACACAGCACATGGGAGAAAGATAAAGGAAAAAAAAAAAAAAGAATCAGACATATAAACTAAAAAAAAAGAATGGATTGATAAAACCCAGAGACAGATGGTAAAGGTAAAACTATACAGAGGAAACACACAAAAACCTCACACACTCACACTTAGAAAAAGAAAAGAAGAGGAAAAAAAAGAATACAAAGAGGAACCAAAAAAGAGAGAGCAATCAAACCATAAACAGACCCATAAAGGAAAACAAACACTAAAACTAGATTAGTAAAAATACAAAATGAAAAACGTGGGTAAAAAAATTTGTAATGAAAAAGTACTGTACAAATAGGAAAAAAATAAATTTATTTAAATATAAAAGCATAAAAAAGGAAAAAGTAAGTAAAAATAAAAATTAAAGGAGTAATAAAAAAGGAAAAACAATAGAACAAAACAAAAAAGATAAAGACAAAAATATATATAGAGAGAGAGTGGCAGTAAGAAGAATATTTTCCTGTGGCCTCAGTTGTCAGTATCCTCTCTCCTACAGTGAGCTCCAGTCACTCTGCCTACTCAGGAAGTTCTCCAGTATTTCTAGGAAGGTCTCTGGATCTGCTATGGGCACTATGTTGTCAGCTCAGACTTAGATCTGGCCTTATTCTAGCTTGTACTTGCTTCCAAAGTCCACAGTTTACCACAGTCTCAAGCCAATTGCAGGGATTTAATCTGCTATTCCTATGGCTGCCAGAGTGAATTTCCTTCCTCTTCTTAGGTCACACGGCCCCTGGTGCTCAGTTTTGGTTTTGCCCTGCTTTCTGTTTGTAGGCCACCCTCTGACATCTGTTCCCCTCCCAGACCAGAATGGGTGAAAGCCACCGCTCAGGGGAGAGGGAGGGATATGGCAGACACAATTGGGATGTGTAAGGAGTGCCTGCAGCAGCAGAGACCTGCATAAGTTGCTACAGCCTAAGATGGGTCATGCACTCTCCTAGGGGAATTGGCCCCAGGTCGTGGATTCCTTGGCAGTACCAGGCTGCACAGGCTCCCAGGAAGGTGCTCACAGTTTGGTGGAAGCTGTGATGGCCATCACGCCCACCTCTGGGTTTGGAGACTGCAGCCGTGTCTCGCCCCACCTCTGACACTTGTGAAAGTGTCGTTTTGCTGTCTGAGAGTGCACAGAGTTAGAGGGTCCCCTCGACAGTGATCTCTCTCTCTGGCAGGCTCGGGCTTTTTCTGGGATTCCTCAGCTGTGTTATGCTGGCCCCCTCAGACTGTCTTCACGGCAGTCAACCCCAGTCCTCTCCCTGGAGTCTCTGAACCTCACAGTGGCCCCAAACCCCAGTGGGCATGCAGACAAGCATTTCAGGCTGGGGAGTGCTGGTAGGCACTGATCTGTGTGCAGAAGTCTCTCCACTTCCCCTTCCACACACCTGTTGCTGCACTCTCCTTTGAGGTTCTGAAGTGCCCACCCCTATCCCCATCCTTGAGATGTTTACCAGTGTGCAGAAACTTTTTTTTCCTTCAGAGCTCCCTCCCTGAGGCACAAGTTCCTTACTGATTCCTTTATCTCCCCCTCTCTCTTTTTTCTCCATTATATCTGTTGCCCTACCCCATTATGTGGAGATTAGCTTCACGTTTGGGAAGTCTGAGGTCTTCTGCCAGCATTCAGTAGGTGTTGCGTAGGAGCTATCCACATGCAGATGTATTTTTGATATATTTATGGGAAAGAAGGTGATCTACACATCTTATTCTTCTGCCATCTTGAAAGTTTCTAGGTGGCAAATTTATAGTCTCAATTTTGTTCTTTGGAAACTATGTGCATATGCAACAGAGATAGAGTTTATCTTTTACTCCTGTGGGTCTTTGGGTATTGTCTCAGAGACCTAAGCTTTTAGGTACTTTATTTTAAGGGGTCTGTGAAACCTGCTTGTGCAAGGCTGTTCCCTCGGTCCTTAAAACAAAAGGCTGTACTCCTGTCTTCCAGTCTCATGCCTATTTGGTTGTTTAAGCACTGTTTGTTCTAAAGACTATTATTTATTGTTGAAAATCAACTGACCATAGATGTATGGGTTTATTTCTGGATTCTCAATTATATTTCATTAGATTTATATATCTATGTTTATGGCAGTATCAGACTGCTTTGATTATTGTCATTTTGTAGAAAGTATTGAAATCAAGAAATGTGAGATCTCATAATTTGTTCTTCTTTTGTCAGGAAAGTTTTGTTTATCCAGGGTTCCCTGCAATTCTGTATGAATTTTAGGAGGAGTGTGTTCATTTCTGCAAAAAGACAGTTGGCTGTTGTATGACTCTGTAGATGAATTTGGAGAGTACTGCCATATTAAATGGGCTTTGCAGATGGCGCTAGTGATAAAGAAACCACCTGCCAATGCAGGAAACATAAGAAATGTGGGTTTGATACCTGGGTCAGGAAGATCTCCTGGAAGAGGGCATGGTAACTCACTTTAGTATGCTTTCCTAGCGAATCCCATGGACAGAGGAGCCTGGAAGGCTCCATAGGGTTGCAAAGTGTTGGACACGACTGAAGTGACTTAACACGCAAGCACATCGTATTAACTATATTGAATTTAACATGAACGGTGGATGTTTTCATTTATTTTGTTGTTGTTGTTCAGTCCCTGAGTTGTGTCCAACTCTTTGTACCCCTGTGGAGTGCAACTTGCCAGGCTGATTTGTCCTCTACTATCCCAATCCCAAAGAAAGGCAATGCCAAGGAGTGCTCAAACTACCGAACAATTGCATTCATCTCACACGCTAGTAAAGTAATGCTCAAAATTCTCCAAGCCAGGCATCAGCAATATGTGAACCGTGAACTTCCTGATGTTCAAGCTGGTTTTAGAAAAGGCAGAGGAACCAGAGATCAAATTGCCAACATCCTCTGGATCATGGAAAAAGCAAGAGAGTTCCAGAAAAACATCTATTTCTGCTTTATTGACTATGCCAAAGCCTTTGACTGTGTGGATCACAATAAACTATGGAAAATTCTGCAAGAGATGGGAATACCAGACCACCTGATCTGCCTCTTAAGAAATCTGTATGCAGGTCAGGAAGCAACAGTTAGAACTGGTCATGGAACAACAGACTGGTTCCAAATAGGAAAAGGAGTACGTCAAGGCTGCATATTGTCACCATGTTTACTTAACTTATATGCAGAGTACATCATGAGAAATGCTGGACTGGAAGAAACACAAGCTGGAATCAAGATTGCCGGGAGAAATATCAATAACCTCAGATATGCAGATGACACCACTCTTATGGCAGAAAGTGAAGAGGGGCTAAAAAGCCTCTTGATGAAAGTGAAAGTGGAGAGTGAAAGGGTTGGCTTAAAGCTCAACATTCAGAAAATGAAGATCATGGCATCTGGTCCCATCACTGCATGGGAAATAGATGGGGAAACAGTGGAAACAGTGTCAGACGTTGTTTTTCTGGGCTCCAAAATCACTGCAGATGGTGACTGCAGCCATGAAATTAAAAGACGCTTACTCCTTGGAAGGAAAGTTATGAGCAACCTAGATAACATATTCAAAAGCAGAGACATTACTTTACCAACAAAGGTTCACCTAGTCAAGGCTATGGTCTTTCCTGTGGTCATGTATGGATGTGAGAGCTGGACTGTGAGGAAGGCTGAACGCCGAAGAATTGATGCTTTTGAACTGTGGTGTTGGAGAAGACTCTTGAGAGTCCCTTGGACTGCAAGGAGATCCAACCAGTCCATTCTGAAGGAGATCAATCCTGGAATTTCTTTGGAAGGAATGATGCTGAAGCTGAAACTCCAGTATTTTGGCCACCTCATGCGAAGAGTTGACTCATTGGAGAAGACTCTGATGCTGGGAGGGATTGAGGGCAGGAGGAGAAGGGGACGACAGAGGATGAGATGGCTGGATGGCATCACTGACTCGATGGATGCGAGTCTGAGTGACCTCCGGGAGCTGGTGATGGACAGGGAGGCCTGGCGTGCTGCGGTTCATGGGGTCGCAAAGAGTCGGACACGACTGAGCGACTGATCTGATCTGATCTGATCTCTGATCTCCCAGAGTTTGTGAAAATTCATGTGCATTGAGTCAGTAATGCCATCCAACCACCCCATCCTCTGCTGCCCCCATCTCCTTTTGCCTTCAGTTTTTCCCAGTATCAGGGTCTTTTCCAATTCCAGTGAGTCAGCTCTTTGCATCAGGTGACCAAAGTATTGGAGCTTCAGCTGCACATCATAACTTCCAATGAATATTCAGGGTTAATTTCCTTAAGAATTGATTGATTTGATTTTGTTGTAGTCCAAGGGACTCTCAAGAGGCTTCTTCAGCACCACAGTTTGAAAACATCATTTCCTCAGTGCTCAGCCTTTTTTATGGTTCAACTCTTACATATGTACATGATTACTGGAAGAACCATAGCTTTGATTATGCAGAACTTTGTAGGCAAAATCTTGTCTCTGCCTTTTAATATGCTGTCTAGGTTTGTCAAAGCTTTCCTTCCAAGGAGTGAGCATCTTCAGTCACTACCCACAGTGATTTTGCAGCCCAAGAAAATAGTCAGTCACTGCTTCCACTTTTTTCCCTTCCGTTTGCCATGAGTGATAGGACCAGGTGCCGTGATCTTTAGTTTTTTATTATTATTATTATTTTTTACTGAAGGATAATTGCTTTATGGAGTTTTGCTGTTTTCTCTCAAACCTCAACATGAATCAGTTATAGGTATACATACATCCCCTCTCTTTTGAAACTCCCTCCCATCTCCCTCCCCATCCCACCCCTCTGGGTTGATACAGAGTCCCTGTTTGAGTTTCCTGAGCCATACAGCAAATTCCCTTTGGCTATCTGTTTTACACGTGGTAATATAAATTTCTTTGTTACTCTTTCCATACATCTCACCCTCTCCTTCCCTCTCCCCATGTCCATAAGTCTGTTCTGTATGTCTGTTTCTCCATTGTTGCCCTGTAAATAAAATGTTGAGTCTCAAGCCATCTTTTTCACTCTTCTCTTTCACCTTCATCAAGAGTCTCTTTAGTTCCTCTTCACTTTCTGCCTTTAGAGTGGTATCATCTGCATATCTGAGGTAGTTGACATATCTCCTGGCAATCTTGATTCCAACTTATGAGTTATCCAGCACAGCATTGCACATGATGTACTATGCATATAAGTTAAATAAGCAGGGTGACAATATACAGCCTTGTTTGTACTCCTTTCCCAATTTGGAACCAGCTGGTTATTCTTTGTCTGGTTCTAACTGTTGCTTCTTGACCCACATACAGGTTTTTTAGGAGACAAGTAAGGTGGTCTGGAACTCCCATCTCTTTAAGTACTTTCCAGTTTGTTGTGATCCACAGAGTCAAAGGCTTCAATGAAGCAGAAGCAGATTTTTTTTGGAAGTCCCTTGCTTTCTTAATGATCCAACAAATGTTGGCAATTTGATTTCTGTTTTCTCTGCCTCTTCGAAACCAGCTGGAAGTTCTCAGTTCATACACTGCTGAAGCCGAGCTTGAAGGATTTTGAGCATAACCTTGCTATCATGTGAAATGAACACAATTGTACATAGTTTGAACATTCTTTGGCATTGCTCTTCTTTGGGATTGAAATGAAAACTGACCTCTTCCAGTCCTGCTGAGTTTTCCAAATTTGCTGGCATGCTGAGTGCATCATCTTTTAGGATATTAAATAGCTCAGCGGGAATTCTATCACCTCCACTAGCTTTGTTTGTAGTAATGCCTCCTAAGGCCCACTTCACACTCCAGGATGCCCAGCTGTAGGTGTGTGACCACACCATTATGGTTATCTGAGTCATGCTTTCTTGTATAGTTCTTCTGTGTATTTTTGCCACCTCTTCTTAATTGCTTCTGCTTTGTTAGGTCTTTACCATTTATATCCTTTATTGTGCCAATCCTTGCATGAATTTTTTCTGAGATATCTCTAATTTTTTTGAAGAGACCTCTAGCCTTTCCCATTCTATTGATTTCCTCTATTTCTTTTCATTGTTCATTTAAGAAGTCCTTCCTATGTCTCCTTGCTATTCTTCATTTATTTAGAAGTATACATCATGATGATTTACATACACCTTGTGAAAGAATTCCCATATTAGTTTTTTAACATATCACTCACCTCACAAAGTTGCTCTCTTTTTTTTTTTTTTTTGGTAAGAACACTTACATTTTACTCTCTTTGCAAGTTGCAATTATATAGTATAGTATTATCAGCTATACTCACCATGTTTTACATTAGATTCTCAGAACCTATTCATCTTATAACTGAAAGTTTGTACTCTTTTGCCAACCACTCTCCATCTCCCTTATCCCTTGGCTATAGAAACCTAGAGATTGCGTTTATTGTATAGATGACTTTGGGAAGAAGGAGCATTTTAACAATAACTTTTCTTATCTATGAACATGGGATAGCTTTCCATTTGTTTGTATATTCATAGTCTTTCCTTAGTGTCTTAGAGTTTTCAGTGAATAGATCTTTCACTTCCTTATATTTATTCCTTAAATATTTTATTATTTTTGATGCTTTTGTAAATGGGATTTTTTTTCTCCATATTGAACCTATCGTTTTGTTCCTGTATTGTTTTCCTGATTTTCTTATATTGTTCATTTGTGTTCTCTTGAGAAGCTTTAGAATAATTATTTTGAATTATTGTCTTTGTTGGATAGTTAAATTATCTCCATTCATTTGGGGTCAGTCCACTCCAGTACTCTTGCCTGGAAAATCCCATGGACGGAGGAGCCTGGAAGACGGCAGTCCATGGGGTCGCTGAGGGTCTGGCACGACTGAGCAACTTCACTTTCACTTTTCACTTTCATGCACTGGAGAAGGAAATGGCAACCCACTCCAGTGTTCTTGCCTGGAGAATCCCAGGGACGGCGGAGCCTGGTGGGCTGCCGTCTATGGGGTCGCACAGAGTCGGACACGACTGAAGCGACTTAGCAGCAGCAGCAACTGGAAGTTTGATATGTTCCTTTGGTGGCATCATGATTCCCCAATCCTTTGTGACTCTGGTAGTCTTGTGTAGGTGTTTGCACAATTGAAGAAATAGTCACTTCTTGCAGACTTTATGGACTGACTCTGGTAATGAAAGATCTGCGGTGCATGAGAGTGTGTTGTGACTCTGTATCTAACGTCACAGACTTCCAAGTGCAGGGGCATGTGGCAGCTCTGGGTCCAGGGCAGGGGTGGGGGCATGATATCTCTTTGGGTCAGGCCACAGGAGTCCGCAGGAGTGACAACTGTGTGGTTCTTGGTGAGCATAGTGGGATATCTACAAAGGCTACAAGGGCTGTTGGGGTCCTTAGTGGTGTCTCTAGGTCCAGAGGCTACATACAAGGGCAAGCAGCAGTTGTGTGGAGCTGCTGCTGGTGGTGTGTGCATGCCACCAACTGGCGTCTATATAGTGGCAGAGGCTGGTTGCAGATACACATGTAGTGGTCGGAACCAGTGTCAGTAACAAGGGCCAAGGACAACAGAGGTCCTGACTGTTGGTATACGTTTTGTAGCTGCAGGATCTCACATCAGACATGCTCAGCAATGGGGGATTAATGGGGACCTGGCTGGATGAGTGCAGGTGTACATTTGGTAGGGACAGCTGCAGGTGAGTTTAGTGGTACAGGCCAGTGACAGGAGAGATCACCAGAGCTGGGCCCACAAGCAGCTGTGTGGGCTCTAGCTGTCAGTGTGCAGTTCCATGTCTGCAGGATATTTTCACAGGTATGCACACTGCCTTAGAGACTAGTGATGGGAATCTACTATTATTGTATGGCTGTCTGCTTCTTCCCTCAGTTCTTTAAATATTTGCCTTATATAGTTAGGTGCTCTGAGGTTGGGTACATAAATATTAATAAATGTTGTATCTTCTTAGTTACTTGATCCCTATATCACAATATATACTTTCTTCATCTCCTGTTACATTTTTGGACTTAACGTCTATTTAATCTGATGTACTTATAGCATTCCAGGTGGCTCAGTGGTAAAGAATCTACTTACCAAGCAGGAAACTCAGGTTCAGTCCCTGGGTTTGGAAGATCTCCTGGAGCAGGAAATGGCAACCCATTCTAATATTCTTGCCTCAGAAATACCATGGACAGAGGATGCTGGTGGGCTATAGTCCATGGGGTCCCAAAGAGTTGGACATGACGTAGTGACTACACAATAGCAATAACTTATAGTTACCAGTGCTCTCTTTTGGTTTCTATTTGCCTGGGATATATTATTTCTATCCCTTGCTTTGAGCCTGTGTGGGTCCTTAAAGCTGAAGTGAATCTTTTTATCCATTGTGCCACTCTTTGTCTTTTCATTAGAGAATTTAATCAATTTACAAATAAGGTAATTATTGGTAAAAATAGATTTAATCATTCCATTTTGTTAATTGCTTTTTCTGGCTGTTTTGTAGTTTTTTGTTCTTTTCTTCCTCTCTTGCCCTTTTCCTTTGTGACTTGGTAATTTTCCACAGTAGTATGTTTTCAGTTGTGTATCTTTTGTGTATCTACTATAGGTTTCTGTATTGCGGTCACCATGAGGTTTACATAAAACATCTTTTAGTTATAACAATCAATTTTAAGCTGATAACAGCCTAACTTTGATGCATATAAAAGTTCTAGATTTTTATACTCTCTTTTGTACTTTTTATTTTTTTAATGTCACAATTTACATCTTTTCATTTTGTGTATCTATTAATAAACTATTTTAGCTGTTGTTATTTTTGAAACCTTTGTCTTTTAACCATTATGCTAGAGTTATAAGTGATTTAGACACCACCATTACAATATTAGAGTATTCAATAGATGCCCTTAATCACATTGAGGTAATTCCCTTCTATTCTGAGTTCACTGAGTGTTTTTATTATGTAAAGATGCTGCTGCTGCTGTTGCTAAGTTGCTTCAGTCGTGTCCTACTCTGTGCAACCCCACAGATGGCAGCCCACCAGGCTCCGCTGTCCCTGAAATTCTCCAGGCAAGAACACTGGAGTGGGTTGCCATTGCCTTCTCCATGTAAAGATGCTGGACTTTGTCAAATGCTTTTTCTGTATCATTGGAGGTCATGTGGGATTTTTCTTCATTCTCTTGATATGTGTATTATGTTTGATATGTTCACATGAGAAACAACCTTGTATTCCTGGAATAAATCTCACCTGGTATAGTCCTTTTGATTTTCTGCTAGATTCAGTTAGCTAGCATGTTGTTGACGTTTTTGCATTTATATCTATAAGAGATATTGCTATACAGTTTTCTCTTTTTTTCCCAGAAAGTAATTTTTTTCTTCCAGGTTTGTTGAGATATAATTGACATATAATACTATGTAAGTTGTACTGCACAAAGATTTGACATACATATATACTGTAAAATGATCACCATAATAAGATTAGATAATGTCCATCACTTCACATAGTTATAAATTTTTTTGCTTGTGATAAGAACTTACAGAATTGACTCTCTTAGTTAACTTTCAAATATACCATACAGTGGTATTAACTAGTCAGCATTTTGCACATTCAGTTCAGTTCAGTCGCTCAGTCATGTCGGACTCTTCCGGACCCCATGAATCGCAGCACGCCAGGCTCCCTGTCCATCACCAGCTCCTGGAGTTCACTGAGACTCACGTCCATCGAGTCAGTGATGCCATCCAGCTATCTCATTCTCTGTCATCCCCTTCTCCTCCTGCCCCCAATCCCTCCCAGCATCAGAGTCTTTTCCAATGAGTCAACTCTTTACATCAGGTGGCCAAAGTACTGGAGTTTCAGCTTTAGCATCATTCCTTCCAAAGAAATCCCAGGGCTGATCTCCTTCAGAATGGACTGGTTGGATCTCCTTGCAGTCCAAGGGACTCTCAAGAGTCTTCTCCAACACCACAGTTCAGTAGCATCAATTCTTCGGCGCTCAGCTTTCTTCACAGTCCAACTCTCATATCCGTACATGACTACTGGAGAAACCATACTAAAAAGCCTCTTGATGAAGGTGAAAGTAGAGAGTGAAAAAGTTGGCTTAAAGCTCAACATTCAGAATACTAAGATCATGGCATCCGGTCCCATCACTTCATGGGAAATAGATGGGGAGACAGTGGAAACAGTGTCAGACTTTATTTTTCTGTACTCCAAAATCACTGCAGATGGTGACTGCAGCCATGAAATTAAAAGACGCTTAGTCCTTGGAAGGAAAGTTATGACCAACCTAGATAGCATATTCAAAAGCAGAGACATTACTTTGCCAACAAAGGTCCATCTAGTCAAGGCTATGTTGCACATTACATCCCCAGTATTTATTTATTACTGGAAGTTTGTCCCTTTTGACCACCTTCATCCAATTACCCCACCTCCACACCCTGCTTCTGGTAACCATGATCTGTTCTGTGTCTATGAGATTTCTTCCTTAAGATTTCACATGTAAATAAGATCATAAAGTATTTGTTTTTCTATGTTTGAAATTTTACTTAGCATAATACCCTCAAGATCTATTTGTATTGCAACAATGGCAAAATTTCCTTTCTCTCTCTCTGTGTATATATACATACCACATTTTCTGTATTCATTTATCCATTGGTGGACACTTTGGTTGTTTCCATGTCTTGGCTATTGTAAATAATGCAGCTATGAACATGGGGGTGCAGATATCTCTTTGACCTAGTGATTTAATTTCTTTCAGATATATGACCAGAAGTAGAATTGTTGCATCATATAATAGTCCTATTGTAATATTTTGAGGAACTTTCATACTATTTTCCGTAATGGCTGTACCAATTTACATTCCAATCAACAGTGTTCAAAGGTTCCCTATCTCCACATCATCAACACTTAACTTTTGTCTTACTGATAATAGGTATCCTAACAGGTGTGAGACAATAGCTCATTGTGGTTTTGATTTGCATTTCCACAAAGACAGTGATGTTTAGCACTGTTTTATGTACCTTTTGGGGGAAGGCAATGGCACCCCACCCCAGTACTTTTGCCTGGAAAATCCCATGGATGGAGGAGCCTGGTAGGCTGCAGTCCATGGGGTCGCTAAGAGTCAGACATGACTGAGCGACTTCACTTTCACTTTTCACTTTCATGCACTGGAGAAGGAAATGGCAACCCACTCCAGTGTTCTTGCCTAGAGGATCCCAGGGACGGGGGAGCCTGGTGGGCTGCCGTCTATGGGGTCGCACAGAGTCGGACACGACTGAAGCGACTTAGCAGCAGCAGCAGCATGTACCTTTTGGCCATTTGAATATCTTCTTCGGAAAAAATCTAGTCAGATTCTGGGTTGGTGAAGATACCAGTTTGCTGGCAGTGTGGCATACCGGAGAAGGCATAGAAACAACGTGTCTCCCACTGCTTCTCCTATGTACCTCTTCATCTGACTGTTTATTTGTAATAAACTGTATTTGTAAGTGGGGAAGGCAATGGCACCCCACCTCAGTACTTTTGCCTGGAAAATCCCATGGATGGAGGATCCTGGTAGGCTCCAGTCCATGGGGTCGCTAAGAGTCGGATACGACTGAGCGACTTCACTTTCACTTTTCACTTTCATTCATTGGAGAAGGAAATGGCAACCCACTCCAGTATTCTTGCCTGGAGAATCCCAGGGACGGGGGAGCCTGGTGAGCTTCTGTCTATGGGGTCGCACAGAGTCGGACACGACTGAAGCGACTTAGCAGCGGCAGCAACAGCAGTATTTGTAAGTATAGCACTTTGCTGAGTTCTGAGTCAGTCTAGCAAATTACTGAACTTGAGGGGGTGTGGCAGGAACTCCTGAATTTGTGGTTAGCCTGGCACAAATGTGGGTAACCTGAGAAACCTAATTGTGGCTGGAGTCTGAAGTGAGGGTAGCCTTGTTAGACTGAGCCTTTAACCTTTAGGGTCTGTGCTAATGCTGGGTAATTAGTTTAAAAATTGAATTGAATAGCAGGACACTCCGTTGGGGTGCCAAAGAATTTAGAAATTAGTTGATGTTTGGAAAATCAAACAGAAGGATTTGTGTAAATCATTCTTTAGACATTAATAGAAGTCTCCATTAAGGTCATCTGACTCTGGCATTTTCTTTGCTGGCAGGTTTTTGATTACAGATGCAATCTCTTATTGTAAGTCATTCATATTTTCTACTTGTTCTTGAGTTGCCTTGGTTTCTAGGAGTTTGTCACTTCATCTAGGTTATCAAATTTTTCTCAAAGTTGTTTTATAGTATCGTCTCTTTAAAAATTAATTTTTATTGGATGGAGTGTAGTTGATTTACAATGTTGTGTAAGTTTCTGCTGTATAGCAAAGTGAATCAGTTGTATATACATCTTCTCTTTTTTAGAATCTTTCACCATATAGGTCATTGCAGAGCATTGAAGAGAGTTACCTGTGCTATACAGTAGGTTCTTATTAGTTATCTATTTTATATATAGTAATATGTATATGTCAATCCAAATCTCCCAATTTATTGCCTCCCCCATTTCCCCTTGGTAACCAAAAGTTTGTTTTCTATATCTGTGACTATTATTTATGTTTTGTAAAAAAGTTTATTTGTACCATTTTTTGATTCCACATGTCAGTCAGTTGAGTTCAGTTGCTCAGTCGTGTCCGATTCTTTGTGACCCCATGGACTGTAGCACGCAAGGCCTCCCTGTCCATCACCAACTCCAGAGTTCACTCAAACTCACGTCCACTGAGTCGGTGATGCCATCCAACCATCTCATCTTCTGTTGTCCCTTTCTCCTCCTGCCTTCAGTATTTGCCAGCATTAGAATCTTTTCCAATGAGTTAGTGCACATCAGGTGGCCAAAGTATTGCAGCTTCAGCTTCAGCATCAGTCTTTCCAATGAATATTCAGGACTGATTTCCTTTAGGATTGACTGGTTTGATCTTGCAGTCTAAGAGACTCTCAGGAGTCTTCTCCAACACCACAGTTCAAAAGCATCAATTCTTCAGCGCTCAGCTTTCTTTATAGTCCAACTCTCATATCCATACATGACCACTGGAAAAACCATAGCCTTGACTAGACAGAACTTTGTTGGCAAAGTAATGTCTCTGCTTTTTAATATGCTGTCTAGGGTGGTCACAGCTTTTATTCCAAGGAGTAAGCATCTTTTAATTTCATGGCTGCGGTCACCATCTGCAGTGATTTTGGAGCCCCCAAAATAAAGTCTGCCCATGTTTCCCCATCTATTTCCTATGAAGTGATGGGACTGGATGCCATGATCTTAGTTTTCTGAATGTTGAGTTTTAAGCCAACTTTTTTACTCTCCTCTTTCACTTTCATCAAGAGGCTTTTTAGTTCTTCTTCACTTTCTGCCATAAGGGTGGTGACATCTGCATATCTGAGGTTATTGATATTTCTCCCAGCAATCTTGATTCCAGCTTGTGCTTCATCTAGCCCAGCATTTCTCATGGTGTACTGTGCATATAAGTTGAATAAGCAGGGTGACAATATACAGCCTTGACATACTCCTTTCCCTATTTGGAACCAGTCTGTTGCTCCATGACCAGTTCTAACTGTTGCCTCCTGACCTGCATACAGATTTCTCTGGAGGCAGGTCAAGTGGTCTGGTATTCCCATCTCTTACAGAATTTTCCAGTTTGTGGTGATTCACACAGTCAAAGGCTTTGGCATAGTCAATAAAGAGGAAATCGATGTTTTTCTGGAACTCTCTTGCTTTTTCAATGATCCAGCGGATGTTGGCAATTTGATCTCTGGTTCCTCTGCCTTTTCTAAAACCAGCTTGAACATTGGAAGTTCATGGTTAACATATTGCTGAAGCCTGGCTTGGAGAATTTTGAGCATTACTTTGCTAGTGTGTGAGATGAATGCAATTGTGCGGTAGTTTGAGCAGCCTTTGGCATTGCCTTTCTTTGGGATTGGAATGAAAACTGACCTTTTCCAATCTTGTGGCCACTGCTGAGTTTTCCAAATTTGCTGGCATATTGAGTGCAGCACTTTCACAGCATCATCTTTTAGAATTTGAAATTGCTCAACTGGAATTCTGTCACCTCCACTAGCTTTATTTGTAGTAATGCTTCCTAAGGTCCACTTGACTTCACATTCCAGGATGTCTGGCTGTAGGTGAGTGATCACACCATCGTGATTATCTGGGTCATGAAGATCATTTTTTTTATAGTTCTCCTGTGTATTCTTGCCACCTTTTCTTAATATTTTCTGCTTCTATTAGGTCCATACCATTTCTGTCCTTTATTGAGCTCATCTTTGCATAAGAAATGTTCCCTTGGTATCTCTAATTTTCTTCAAGTGATATCTAGTCTTTCCCATTCTATCATTTTCCTCTAATTCTTTGCACTGGTTACTAAAGAACGCTTTCTTATCTCTCCTCGCTGTTCTTTGGAACTCTGCATTCAAATAGGTGTATCTTGCCTTTTCTCCTTTGCTTTTCACTTCTCTTCTTTTCACAGCTATTTGTAAGGCCTCCTGAGACAGCTATTTTGCCTTTTTGCATTTCTTTTTCTTGTGGATGGTCTTGATCCCTGTCTCCTGTACAGTGTCACTAACCTCCATCCATAGTTCATCAATCACTCTGTGTATCATATCTAGTCCCTTAACTCTGTTTCTCATTTCCACTGTATAATTGTAAGGGATTTGATTTAAGTCATGCCTGAATGGTCTAGTGGTTTTCCCTACTTTCTTCAATTTAAGTTTGAATTTACCAGTAAGGAGTTCATGGTCTGAGCCACAGTCAGCTCCCGGTCTTGATTTTGCTGATTGTTTAGAGCTTTTCCAGCTTTGGCTGCACAGAATATAATCAATCTGATTTTGGTGTTGACCATCTGGTGATGTCCATGTGTAGATTCTTCTCTTGTGTTGTTGGAAGAGGGTGTTTGCTATGACCAGTGCGTTCTCTTTGTAGAACTCTATTAGCCTTTGCCCTTCTTCATTCCATACTCCAAGGCCAAATTTGCTGGCTACTCCAGGTGTTTCTTGACTTCCTACTTTTGCATTCCAGTCCCCTATAATGAAAAGGACATCTTTTTTTGGGTATTAGTTCTAGAAGGTCTTGTATGTCTTCATAGAACCATTCAACTTCAGCTTCTTCAGCATTACTGGTCTGGGCATAGACTTGGATTACCGTGATATTGAATGGTTTGCATTGGAAATGTACAGAGATCATTCTGTCATTTTTGAGATTGTATCCAAATACTGCGTTTTGGGCTCTTGTTGACTATGATGGCTACACCATTTCTTCTAAGGGATTCTTGCCCACAGTAGTAGATATGATGGTCATCTGAGTTAAATTCACCCATTCCAGTCCATTTTAGTTCACTGATTCCCAAAATGTTGACATTCACTCTTGCCATCTCCTGTTTGAGCACTTCCAATTTGTCTTGATTCAAGGACCTAATATTCCAGGTTCCTATACAACATTGTTCTTTATAGCATCAGACCTTGCTTTCATCATCAATTACATCCACAACTGGGTGTTGTTTTTGCTTTGGCTCCGTCTTTTCATTCTTTCTGGAGTTATTTCTCCACTGATCTCCAGTAGCTTATTGGGCACCTAGTGACCTGGGGAGTTCATCTTTCAGTGTCATATCTTTTTGCCTTTTCATACTGTTCATGGGGTTCTCAAGGCAAGAATACTGAAGTGGTTTGCCATTCCCTTCTCCAGTGGACCACATTTAAGCAATATCATATGATATCACATGATATTTGTCTGTGCCTATGTCACTGGATCATGGAAAAAGCAAGAGAGTTCTACAGAAAAACATCTACTTCTGCTTTATTGACTATACTGAAGCCTTTGACTGTGTGGATCACAATAAACTGTGGAAAATTCTGAAAGAGATGGGAATACCAGACCACCTGACCTGCCTCTTGAGAAACCTGTATGCAGGTCAAGAAGCAACAGTTAGAACTGGACATGGAACAACAGACTGGTTCCAAATAGGAAAAGGAGTATGTCAAGGCTATATATTGTCACCCTGCTTATTTAACTTACATGCAGAGTACATCATGAGAAACGCTGGGCTGGAAGAAGCACAAGCTGGAATCAAGATTGCCGGGAGAAATATCAGTAACCTCAGATATGCAGATGACACCACCCTTATGGCAGAAAGTGAAGAGGAACTAAAAAGCCTCTTGGCGAAAGTGAAAGAGGAGAGTGAAAAAGTTGGCTTAAAACTCAACATTCAGAAAACGAAGATCATGACATCTGGTCCCATGACTTCATGGGAAATAGATGGGGAAACAGTGGAAACAGTGTCAGACTTTATTTTTGGGGCTCCAAAATCACCACAGATGGTGATTGCAGCCATGAAATTAAAAGACGCTTACTCCTTGGAAGAAAAGTTATGACCAACCTAGATAGCATATTCAAAAGCAGAGACGTTACTTTGCCAACAAAGGTTCGTCTAGTCAAGGCTATGGTCTTTCCTGTGGTCATATATGGATATGAGAGTTGGACTGTGAAGAAGGCTGAGCACTGAAGAATTGATGCTTTTGAACTGTGGTGTTGGAGAAGACTCTTGAGAGTCCCTTGGACTGCAAGGAGATCCGACCAGTCCATTCTGAAGGAGATCAGCCCTGGGATTTCTTTGAAAGGACTGATGCTAAAGCTGAAACTCCAGTACTTTGGCCACTTGATGTGAAGAGTTGACTCATTGGAAAAGACTCTGATGCTGGGGGTGGGGGGGGGATTGGGGGCAAGAAAAGAAGGGGATGACAGAGGATGAGATGGCTGGATGGCATCACCAACTCGATAGACATGAGTTTAAATGAACTCTAGGAGTTGGTGATGGACAGGGAAGTCTGGTGTGCTGCAATTCATCTGGTCACAAAGAATCAGACACAACTCAGTGACTGAACTGAACTGAACTAATGTTGCTGCAAGTAGCATTATTTTGTTCTTTTAAATGGCTGAATAATATATTTCAATACTTCATTCTATGTATGTATCACATATTTATCAATATTCGTCTGTTGATGGATATTAAGATTGTTTTCATGTCGTGGCTATTGTAAATAGTCCTTCAATAAACACTGAGGTGCATGTATAAGATTTTCCTATGGTTATATGCACAGTTGTGGGGTTGCTGGGATTATGGTAGCTCTATTTAGTTTTTTCATAAAGCTCTGTACTATTTTCGATAGTGGCTGTACCAATTTATATTTCCACCAACAATGTCAGAGAGTTCCGTTTTCTCTACGTCTTCTCCAGCATTTATGGTTTGTAGATATTGATGATGGCCATTCTGACTTATGTGAGAATTGTAGTTTTAATTTGCATTTCTCTAATAATTAGTAATGCTGAGCATATTTTCACATGCTTTTTGGCCATCTGTATATCTTCTTTAGAGAAATGTCTGTGTAGATCTTCCACCCATTTTTTTTTTATTGAGCTGTTTGTATGTTTTAGGGATTAATCCCTTGTCGCTGCTTCGTTTGCAAATATTTTCTCCCATTCTGTGGGTTGTCTTTTCATTTTGTTTATGTTTTTCATTAATGTGCAAAAGCTTTTAGGTTTAATTAGTTATCATTTGTATTTATTTTCATTATTATAGGAGGTGGATCCAGAAAGATCTTGCTGTGATTTATGTCAGAGAGTGTTCTATGTTTTCCTTTAAGAGTTTTATAGTATCTGGTCTTACATTTAGATCTTTAATCCTTGAGTTGGTTTGGTTGGTTGTTTGTTTCTAGGAGTTGTTAGTCATTTTATCTAGGCTATCAAATTTGTTGGCTCACAATTTTTCATAGTATACTCTAAATTTTTTAAAAAATTTCTGTGAGATTGGTAGTAATTGACTTTTCTTTCTTTCCCAATTTTAGCAATTTGAGTCTTCTCTCTTATTTTGGGTAGTCAAGATAGTTTGTTACTATTGTTGATCTTTTTTTTTTTTTAAAGTTGTGTACATTCCTAATGCCTTAAGCTTTTTTTTTTTCAGTTTTAAAAAATTAATTCATTTATTTTAATTGGGGGCTAATTACTTTACAATATTGTAGTGGTTTTTTGCCATACATTGACATGAATTTTGTTGATCTTTTAAATCCATTTACAAGGATTTTAAAAAATTATATTGTCTTTATGTTCTCTATTTAATTTCTGCTGCAATATTTATTATTTCCTTTTGTTATCTGTAAGGAAATAATAAATATTGCAGCAGAACCTTTTGTTATCTGTTGGAGAAGGCAATGGCACCCCACTCCAGTACTCTTGCATGGAAAATCCCACAGACGGAGGAGCCCGGTAGGCTGCAGTCCATGGGGTCGCTAAGAGTCGGACACAACTTAGCGACTTCACTTTCTCTTTTCACTTTCATGCATTGGAGAAGGAAATGGCAACCCACTCCACTGTTCTTGCCTGGAGAATCCCAGGGATGGGGAAGCCTGGTGGGCTGCCATCTATGGGGTCGCACAGAGTCGGACATGACTGAGTGACTTAGCATTAGCATTTGTTATCTGTAGTTTTAGTTTGCTCTTCTTTTTGTAGTCTCTTAAAGTAGAAGTGTAGGTTATTGACTTGAAATCATTTTTGATCTGAAATGTAGGAGTTTACAGCTAAACTGCTTTCACTGCATCCCTTACGTTGTAGTACATGGTATTGTTGTTTTCATTTATTTCAAATTGTTTTCTAATTTCTTTTGTGATTTCTTCTGTGACTCATTGGTTATTTAAGAGTGTGTTATTAAATTTCTGAGGCTTACCAGGTTGTTCAGTGATAAAGAATCTGCCTGCCAAAGCAGGAGACACAAGAGATATGGGTTCAATTACTATGTCAGGGACATCCCCCGGAGTAGGAAATGGCAACCCACTCTAGTATTCTTGACTGGAAAATCCCATGAACAGAGGAGCCTGGTGGCCTACAATCCATGGGGTCACAAAGAGTTGGATACAACTGAGCACAGCACAACATTTAATTTCCATATATTTGTTCCATTTAATTTCATTCCAAATTAATTCCATTTAATTTCCATATATTTCAAATTTCCTTGTGATGCTGGAATTTGAATTCCTTCTGGTTTCTAATATCCTTTCATTGAAATTACTTTGTCATAGAAAATATCTTGTATGATTTTAGTCTCTTAAAATTTACTGAGACTTGCTTTGTGGTCTAATGGTCTATACTAGAGAATATTTCATGTGCACTAGAGAAAAGTGTCTGTTTTGTCGTTGTTGGCTAGATTGTTCTCTATATATTAATTCTAGCTGGCTTGTGGTGTTCATTAACTCCTATTCCTTGTTAATCTTCTAGTTGTCCTATTTGTTATTGAAAGAGAAGTATTGAAGTCTCCAACGATTGTTTTTGAACTTTTTTTATTTCTATTTTTATTTATCACCTAATTTTGTCCGTTTTGCTTCATATATGTTGGGGCCTCTGTTGTTAGATTCATATATGTTTATGAATTGCTGTTATATCTTCTTGAATCATTTCTTTTATCATTATATGGTGTCCTTTGTCTCTTAATAATTTTTTAAAGTCTATTTTTGTCTGATATTAATACAGTTATCCCAGCTCTTCTTTTGATACTATTTGCATGGAATATATGTTTCCATTCTTTAACTAACTTCCTTTTGTTTGGGGGCCTAAAGTGAGTTTCTTGTAGACTATGTATAGTTGACTCAAACTGTTATATACATTATGTCATTTGCTGCTTTTTAATTAGAGAGTTTAATTCATTTACATTTTATATAATTAACAATAAGGAAAGACTTCTTCCATTTTGCTGTTTGTATTCTTTATGTCTTATCTCATTCTTGTTACTTGTATCCTTTTGTTATTGATCTCTTTTTTGGAAGATATTTTCTAATGTACCATTTTAATTTCTTTCTTTATTTGTATAATATATATATATATATATGTAATTTTCTTAGTGATTGTCTTGTGAATTATAACCGATGTCTTGATCTAGAATAACCTAGTTTTAATTAATACTAACAATTTCAAGAGTATACAAAGATTTGCTCATACTTACCTCTCTTTCCCTTAAATTTATTTTCAAGACTTGCATTTCTTTGCATTGTTTGTGAAATCAACATGGATTTTTATAATTTTTTAATGTAGTTTTCTTAAATCATATAGGAAAAATGAGTTGCAGACCATTAATACTGCTTTATATTTAAATTTTAACTTTTACCAGTGGTCTTTATTTCTTCATGTGAAATTAATTTACTATATAGTTTGGTTTCTGTTGCAATTTACCCATTGTGATTTTTCACATTTTTAAATTGTTGCACTAGGAATTACAAAATATAATCTTAACCCATAGTCTTTTTAGAACTAACATTTTAGCACTTCCATTGAAATACAGAAATCTAATTATCATATAGGTCCCACTCTATTATCACTGCCTGGAGAATCCCATGGATAGAGGACCCTAGCAGGCTATGGTCCATGGGGTCCCAAAGAGTCCAACACAATTTGGCAACTGAGCACAGCACAGCACAGTAAAAGAGTAAAAGGACCTTTTACTCTTTTCCCCGTTATACTATATTTTTCCCATATTACAGTTTAATTTATTGTAAACTTCATTAGCTCATATTATTTCCTTCTAAAGAATGCAAGAAGTCAACAATAATATTTTTTATTTGTCCAGATGCTTACCATTTCTGTTGCTTTTTTTTTTTTCATTTCTTATGTTACAAGTTTCCTTATTATCATTTCTCTTCTCTCCAAAGAGCTTCCTATAATAATTCTTGTAGATTAGACCAGCTATCAGTGGACTCTTTCAGTTTTCCTTCTTCTGTGAATGTCTGTTTCAGACTTGTGTTTTTGAAGGATTTCTTTGCTGAATATCCAATTCCAGGTTAAAAGCTTTTTTTCTTCAGAACTTTAAAAATGTTGGTTTTTTCCTACTGGTTCTGTCAGTTTCTGATGGCAATCTGCTGTTTTTCAAATTTATGTCTCCTTATAGATAATGTAAGAGTTGACTCATTGGAGAAGACTCTGATGCTGGGAGGGATTGAGGGCAGGAGGAGAAGGGGACGACAGAGGATGAGATGGCTGGATGGCATCACTGACTCGATGGATGCGAGTCTGAGTTACCTCCGGGAGCTGGTGATGTTTACAGGGAGGCCTGGCGTGCTGCGGTTCATGGGGTGGCAAAGAGTCGGACACGACTGAGCGACTGATCTGATCTGATCTGATAGATAATGTGTTTTTTTTCCTCTGTCTTTTTAAAAAGAGTTTTAGTTTTAATCATTTGATTATGATGTATCTAGACATAAATTTCTTTGGTTTATTTTGTTTAAGGTCTGCTCAGCTTCTTGTAATGTCAGTTTGTATCTTTCGCCACGTTTGGAACTTTTCAACCATTATATCTTTAAATGTTTTTTCAACATCCCACTTTTCCATATTCTGAGATTCTGATGAGTAATATGCTAGGCTTTATTTTTGTTATTTCATGTATGTCTGAGAAGGCAATGGCACCCCACTCCAGTACTCTTGCCTGGAAAATCCCACAGACGGAGGAGCCTGGTAGGCTGCAATCCATGGGATCGCTAAGAGTTGGACATGGCTGAACGACTTCCCTTTCACTTTTCACTTTCATGCACTGGAGAAGGAAATGGCAACCCACTCCAGTGTTCTTGCCTGGAGAATCCCAGGGACAGGGAAACCTGGTGGGCTTCCGTCTATGGGGTCCCACAGAGTCGGACACGACTGAAGTGACTTAGCAGCAGAGGCTCTATTAATTTTTTCTAACCCTCCCCCTGCCCCATTTTCTTCATACTGGATAATTTCTAGTGATCTATCTTCAAGTTCACTGAGTCTTTCCTCTGCCATCTTCATTCTGCCATTGACTTTATCCAGTGAATGTTTTATTTTGATTACTTTGGGTTCTAAAATTTGTCCTTGATTTTTCTTTATATCTTTCATTTGTTTTCTGATGCTTTCTAGTCTGCAACTGCTCTCTTGAATATTTTAATAGTAGCTGCTTTAAAGTCTTTTTCAGATAATTGAAACATCTGTGTCATGTCATCATCGGTATCCATTTATTATCTTTTCCTAAGCAAAATGAGATTTTGTATATTATTGTGAGCTGTATAATTTTGGATTGTATTTTGGATATTTTGTATATTAAACTATGAGAATCCAGATGCTATTTAAAGTTCCATGGAAAATCTCAGTACTTCTGTTTTAGAGTTGGCAGATTTAACAATTTATCTGGTTTTAGAGTTGGCAGATTTAACAAGTAGAATACAGAATACTCAATTAAATTTGATTTTTAGATAAAGTATGAAAAATGTTTTAGTATAAGTATATCCCAAACAACAAAAAAAATCTTATTTATCTGAAATTCAAATTTAACTGGACATCCTCTCTTTTATCTGGCAACCCTTCTTGGTTACGTTTAAGCCACAAATTCCAAACCACTTCTGTGGCCTGTGGTTGCAATGTCAAAGAAGTTTTAAAAGATGCTCTTGTTCTCTTTAGATCCTTCTGGGACCTGGGCAAAGTCTGTGTGGTTCAGTAATCAAACTGATTGGCACAGTAACTAGGATCAGAATCACTTAATCTCTGATCAAGTCAGCTCCTCCTGTTCCTCTGTCTCCACAGTACCTTCAGTTTCTCTGAGACACTCATACTTTTTGTCTTCTGGCCAGAAATCACTCACTTCCTTGTTTTCCTGCCACTGAAAGTTCGGAAGTACCAATTCTGGTTTTGGTCTTTATATCCCCAGCTACTCTTTCTGTTTCACGCAAAGTGAGGGAACTTAAAACACCTCTTAGTATTAATGTAACACACAGCACGTCTTTATTTTTCTTAAAGTCAATTCTGACTTTGATAGTCCAATGAGACTTGTTAAAATTACCGCATAGGAAGGAAATTCTGACATACTGCAATATGGATGAACTTTGAAGACATTTTATTTGAACTTTGAAGACATTTCCACTTATATGAAGGACTAGAGATTATGAAATACTAGGTTATGATGGTTGTACAATGGTGTCAATGTGATTGCTGCCATTTAAGTGTACATCTAAAAATGGTAAATTTTATATTATGCATATTTTATGATAATTAAAAGTTCATAGCCTTCTAGTTACCTCTGCCATGGTAGCAAATGGCACCAAGGGAAAAACCTTATAAGTACTATAATTTTTCTGATTTTATTCATGATAAGCAGACATAGGTTAATAATTTTGATCAAAGCTAGGATTTGAACTCAAGAAGACTAACTTCTGATCTCAGATTTTTAGTTACTATGCCCTACTATCCACACCATGAAGAAAAATGGTGTTTATGACTGTTTAAATACATTTAATGCTTAGTATAGAACAAGGCACAAAAAATGTATTAAATAAGCAGTAAATATTCAACAACAGTATATTTTGTGAGAATTTCTCTCAATCTGTCAAAATAATAATTGATATTTTGTTTTTTTAATTGGAATATTATTGATTTACACTGTAGTGTTAGTTTCTGCTATACAACAAAGTGAATCAGCTATATGTATATATATGTGTGTGTGTGTGTGTGTGTGTGTGTGTGTGTGTGTGTGTGTGTGTATGTGTGTCTTTTGAACCTCCCTCCAAACCCATGCTCCCATCCTACCCCTCTAGGTCATCACAGAGCACCAAGCTGAGCTCCCTGTGCGACACAGCAGCTTCCCACTAGCTATCTATTTTATATGTAATAATGTATGTATAGCAACGCTACTCTTTCAGTTCATTCCCCGCTCCTTTTAATAACTAATATTTTGCATTTACAGTTTACACTTTCCTTTGTGAACATGGAATTGCAACTTACTGATCTTTGCCTCTCTATTGTCTAATATTTTCATACATATTAGAAGATCATTAGGTGTGAATTTAATGAATTAATATAAAACAAGAACAGATAAGTATTTATTTCAAGCTTTTTAAAAGATTATCTTTTAAGGTTGATGAAAGAGTAGAACAGTGAAGTAATCGTTTTACTTGTGTAAACAACATTTTGGCAGGTAATCTAAATTTTTAAAATTTCTTCTTTTTTAGTGTTGAACTTTCATTCTTTGTGGTAAAATGGGTACCTTGTGGCTTAACCAGTTTGCCATCCTCCTCTGGAAAAATTTCATATTAAAGGTAAGTGGCGGTATCTTTGAGAAATGGCTATAAAGCCTAATGAGTTTGAAAATAAATTTTTTAAAAATTTATTTATTTTAATTAGAGGCTAACTACTTTACAATATTGTATTGGTTTTGCCATACATCAACATGAATCTGCCATGGGTGTATACATGTTCCCAATCCTGAATGAACCCCCCTCGTACCTTCCTCCCCATACCATCCCTCTGGGTCATCCCAGGGCACCAGCCCTAAGCATTCCTGTATCCTGCATCAAACATGGACTGGCAATTCATTTCTTATATGATATTATAAATGTTTCAATGTCATTCTCCCAAATCATCTCCCCCCCAACTCTCCCACAGAGTCCAAAAGACTGTTCTATACATCAGTGTCTCTTTTGCTATCTCACATACAGGGTTATCATTACCATCTTTCTAAATTCCATATATATGCGTTAGTATACTATATTGGTGTTTTTCTTTCTGGCTTACTTCACTTGGTATAATCAACTCCAGTTTCAACCACCTCATTAGAACTGATTCAAATGTATCCTTTTTAATGGCTGAGTAATACTCCGTTGTGTATATGTACCACAGCTTTCTTATCCATTCATCTGCTGATGGACATCTAGGTTGCTTCCATGTCCTGGCTATTATAAACAGTGCTGTGATGAACCTTGGGGTACATATGTCTCTTTCAATTCTGGTTTCCTCAGTGTGTATGCCCAGCAGTGGGATTGCTGGGTCATATGGCAGTTCTATTTCCAGTTTTTTAAGGAATCTCCACACTGTTCTCCATAGTGGCTGTACTAGTTTGCATTCCCATCAACAGTGTAAGAAGGTTCCCTTTTCTCCACACCCTCTCCAGCATTTATTACTTGTAAAATTTTAATAATTCCTTCATTTTATTTCAGTTTATGGGTATTTTTCCTCTTTCTTTTGATGACTGAAGGTAGATTTCTAAATCTGAAGAGTATCAATAGGGCAAACCAATAAAATCAATAGTGAAATGAGAAAAGGGTGAAAAAGACAATCCAGAGAACCATTCATTTTGCAGAATGAAGTTGAATGGTATATATATGTAATTGTATACATGTATGTACACAAGTGTAAATACACACATATAATACTCTAAAATTAATTAGTATAATTTTGTTTCTCTTATAGAAACAGAAGATGGGGTCTTTAATTGTGGAAATTTCCATGACAGTGCTCTTCTGTACATTGATTTTGCTTCTGCGCAAACATTCCAAAAGGGAATTGACACAAGCTACTTTTTTCCAGTCTCTTCCCTTGAATAAACTTCCCACCTTCCTCACTGATAAGAAAAAGGAATATGAATTGGTTTACGTGCCTTCTGGAAGTGATGCAGCAAAATATATTACTGAGAAAGTGAAAGATGATTTAAATGCCAACCTTACAGGTTAGAAATTGTGATGTTTAAAATATTTTTTTGGATAATTATTAATTTGTTGTAGAGAAGGCATGTTTCAGTGACCCTTATAACTTGTACATTAATCTCAAATATAATATTATGAACTTTGTAAAAAAAATATCAAACACACCTAAACAAAATATACTGTTTAGAATTAGATGACAAGTTATATAATTCGAAATCTCTTTGTCTCTGATTGTACTTCTTAAATTAGGGTAAGTTCCTGAGTATGTCAAAAGAACACAAAGCCTCACGATAAATTTGGTAGTTTTTTCCTGGATGCATAAACTTTACTTGAGGTCACTGATTTTACATTTTGTAAAATATATTATGTAAGTGTTATATAAGATTGTGTTTGTTTAGAATTATAGAAAACATTCAATTCTTATGTCCTTACACTCTCCTTACTCGGCACCCAATTTCTCTTCTTTGTCCCCCACAGTTAAAAATACTGTCAGAAATTTGATAAGAATCCCTCCAGTCTTGTCTCATGCTTTTACATATGTGTGTTCATGGATTTATCCTGTTATCTGTTTTTAAAATTATACATCTTTTTTCATTTCAAGGGTTTTGAGATGGGAGGGAAGGGTAGATGCTATATACTTTGTCATCTAAGTGACCATCTTTAAAAATTAAAGTGTTATATTTATGTAACTTAACGTGAAATACCCATCAATTTAAAAAATATAAACCATGACTCTCCAAAGAACTTTAGTGCTTTTGATGGGCTGGTTTAGGTTACCTTTCAAGTACCCCTGTTTGTGGAGGTAGAGGACAGAGAACAGGTTGCTACTTCTTATCCTTTCCTATTATGAGTCCATCAGAGAAAAAGTTTAAGACACATTGTCATTCAGTCATATTGAGGCCATCATGAGAGAGTGTTGCTGAAGACTGGGATAGAGATCTGATGAAAGTACATGTCTCATTATAAACTGCTAACTTAAAGGAAGCTGAGAAACTTTCCTCCTCCTGATGATTTCTGATACGTTCTTTTATTTTCAGTTGAACTAACTCCTTAGCAAAATAGCCTCATGACTATAAGATAGATGTAAAAGTCTTTATTTGGAAAACTTCCACATTCAGTTTTTACTCCTATTCTGAAGAATTATAACTTAAGAAAAACATCTTATTAGGGGCTCCAATCAAGATGGTGGAGCAGAAGGACATGGAGCTCATCTCATGCCACAGATACATTAAAAATACATATACTGGACTTCCCTCGTGGTTCAGTGGTTAAGAACTTGCCTGCCAATGCATGCAACATGGGTTTGATCCCTGGTTTGGGGAGAAGGCAATGGCACCCCAATCCAGCACTCTTATCTGGAAAATCCCATGGACAGAGGAGCCTCGTAGGCTGCAGTCCATGGGGTCGCTAGGAGTTGGACATGACTGAACGACTTCCCTTTCACTTTTCACTTTCATACATTGAAGAAGGAAATGGCAACCCACTCCAGTATTCTTGCCTGGAGGATCCTAGAGATGGCAGAGCCTGGTGGGCTGCCATCTATGGGGTCACACAGAGTTGGACACGACTGAAGTGACTTAGCATTAGCATAGCATTGGGAAGATATATCCTGTGAGGCTGCTAGGCCTGTGTGCCACAACTACTCAGCTCACACACCCTAGAGCCTGCAAGCCACAACTACTAAGTTCATGCACTGCAACTACTGAAGTCCACGTGCCCTCGAGCCCATGCTCCACAATAAGAGGAGCCACTGCAACAAGAGAAGCCCATACATTACAACTAGAAAGTAGCCCCTGCTCACCACAACTAGAGAAAGCCCACATACAGCAATGAAGGGCCTGTACCCCTGATAGGGGGCTGAAAAACAGGAAAGGGTCTCATATCAAGGGAAGCCCCCTCACGGGTGGGGAGATCAACTGGGACAGAAAGGGAGCATCAGAGTCTCAGAGGACAGCACAAGAACCAGCTTGTGGTAGGTGGGCAGAGCAGAGAGAAACCTGAACAGATGGGCTGTGCCATTGTCCTGAACTCTTCTGCTTGAGACACATGTCCATGGTACACACAGGGCTGGGTGCTGAACTTGGTGTTTAGAGGACAGATCCAGGGAGAGGATTTCTATTGGCTGCACAGAGACAGCCAAAAGGGGCTGGAGTGTGGTAAGGCAGCAACCAGGGGTGTTTGAGGAAGAAGTCTGGACCTACTATAGAAGCCTGGTCAACAGGCCACTGTTAAGTGGAGCTTGAAGGAAGGGGTAGGGTTGCCAATGCAGCTTCTTTCTCCATGAAGGTACATGTCTCATTATAAACTGCTAACTTAAAGGAAGCTGAGAAACTTTCCTCCTCCTGATGATTTCTGATACATTCTTTTATTTTCAGTTGAACTAACTCCTTAGCAAAATAGCCTCATGACTATAAGATAGACGTAAAAGTATTTATTTGGAAAACTTCCACATTCAGCTTTTACTCGTATTTACTCCAAACATGTGCTGGCCCTGGTCTCTGGGCTCCCACACCCTAGCCACCTCCTTGGCAGGCTCTAGGAACAGACCAGTGGTTTACCCACTGCAGAGGCAAGGCTGAAACCACAGCTGAGCTGCAGGGGCAGTGGAATCTAGGAAGCAAGGCTGAAATCTCTTCCCACAGCTGTGCAAGTCTCAGATTTACATATCTGCTCATCACCAGTTTGTAAATTCAGCATCTGTAGGACATCTGAGTGGACAATGGGTGCTCCTTTGGAGATAACAGGTCTGGCCTTAGCAGCTGTGTATTTGTGGGCACATACATATGGGGGCAGGGTCAGGATAGAGTCTGGGCTGGCTGCATAGCTCCCACAAGCGGGTCTAGGTGCATGACTACTGCAGTCTTAGAATATGCCTTCAGCGTATCTGCATTGATGGCCTTGTGAAAACAACATGTGAGGGACACCAGGGATGATTGCCAGCATTCCCAAGGTTGAGATGGGGCCGAGGGCAGTGCCAGAAACAGTGCACTTTGTGAGCCCACACAATGGGTGACAGGTGGCACAACAGAGTATACTCATCCAGTGAACGGCCCTGGCAGAATACTCAGTGGTTCTATCCTCGTGGGAGAGCCCTAATCCAGCATACCTCATACTGCAGAAACAGCTCAGAAATGAATCTGGGGGCTTCTACTCCAACAACTAGGGAACAGAACCAGCCTTGACAGGGCAGTGACAACCACAGAGTAAAAGAAGATAACCTGATCAGTATCCAGTGTAGGCTCTAGTCGCTGCAATGTCAGTCACACTTTCTATTAGGAGGATAATTGCCAGCACACACTGAAGAAAGAGGTGGCAGACAGCTACACTAAAAAATAATTCTCACACCAAAAATGGTTAAATCCACACAGGTTATGCAGAGGGACTCCTACATAAAAATAACCCTCTAAAACCACAGTAGATAATTGTTTCTCCTAAACTCATTGAGCAAGAGAAGTATAAGTAAAATGAAGACACAGAGGAACCACTCCCAATTAAAAGATCAAGAGAACTCCTCTGAAAGGAAGAACAATAGATCTCTTTAAAACAATAAACCTATCTAGTCTAATAGGCACTGAGTTAAAAAAGGAGATAATAAAAATTCTGAAGGAATTAAGAAAAGTTATTGATAGAAATGAAGATTACTATAAAAAGGAAATAGAAACTCTAAAAAGGAAACAAAAATTAGAGAACTCATTCACCAAGATGAAAGCTGAGCTAAAGGCGATGAATAGCAGAATGAATAATGCAGAAGAATGCATAAGTGATCTGGAAGATACAATAATGGAAATCACCCAGTCAGAACAGCAGACAAAAAGTCAAATTTTGAAAAGAATGAAAATATTACAAGAGACTTATGGGATAGTCTATAGTGTGCCAATCTACACATAATAGGAACCACCAAAGAAAAAGAAAAAGAGGATTGAAAATATATTTGAAGAATTATGGCTGAAAGCTTCCCAAACCTAAAGAAGGAAGGTTTGGTTTTTATTTATTCTTCTCTAAATCAAAAAAAAAAATAATAATAATAAGAAGAAGAATCTATAGGAAAGAGGAAATCATAATTGGAAAGCAAATCACTTAAATAAGCCAGTACATAGTGAAATTGTTAGTTGCTTAGTTGTGTCTGACTCTTTGCAACCCCATGGATATAGCCTGCCAGGCTCCTCTGTCCATGGAATTCTCCAGGCAAGATTACTGGAATGAGTTACCATTTCCTTCCCAGGAGCTCTTCCCAAGCCAAGGATTGAACCCAGGTCTCTGCTTTGCAGTCAGATTCTTTACCATTTGAACTACCAGCGAAGCCCTGAAATAAGCCAGTATATAGATTTAAACCACTTCAGTATTCTTGGCTTGAGAACCCCATGAACAGTATGAAAAGGCAAAATGATAGGATACTGAAAGAGAAACTCCCCAGGTCAGTAGGGGCCCAATATGCTACTGGAGATCAGTGGACAAATAACTCCAGAAAGAATGAAGGGATGGAGCCAAAGCAAAAACAATACCCAGCTGTGGATGTGTCTGGTGATAGAAGCAAAGTCCGATGCTGTAAAGAGCAATATTGCATAGGAACCTGGAATGTCAGGTCCATGAATCAAGGCAAATTGGAAGTGGTCAAACAAGAGATGGCCAGAGTGAATGTCGACATTCTAGGAATTAGCGAACTAAAAAGGACTGGAATGGGTGAATTTAACTCAGAGGACCATTATATCTACTACTACAGGCAGGAATCCCTCAGAAGAAATGGAGTGGCCATCATGGTCAACAAAAGACTCCGAAATGCAGTACTTGGATGCAATCTCAAAAACGACAGAATGATCTCTGTTCGTTTCCAAGGCAAACCATTCAATGTCACAGTAATCCAAGTCTATGCCCCAACCAGTAACGCTGAAGAAGCTGAAGTTGAACGGTTCTATGAAGACCTACAAGACCTTTTAGAACTAACACCCAAAAAAGATGTCCTTTTCATTATAGGGGACTGGAATGCAAAAGTAGGAAGTCAAGAAACACCTGGAGTAACAGGCAAATTTGGCCTTGGAATACAGAATGAAGCAGGGCAAAGACTAACAGAGTTTTGCCAAGAAAATGCACTGGTCATAGCAAATACCCTCTTCCAACAACACAAGAGAAGACTCTATACATGGACATCACCAGATGGTCAACACCAAAATCAGATCAATTATATTCTTTGCAGCCAAAGATGGAGAAGCTCTATACAATTAGCAAAAACAAGACCAGGAGCTGACTGTGGCTCGGACCATGAACTCCTTATTGCCAAAATCAGACTGAAATTGAAGAAAGTAGGGAAAACCACTAGACCATTCAGGTACGACCTAAATCAAATCCCTTATGATTATACAGTGGAAGTGAGAAATAGATTTAAGGGCCTAGATCTGATAGATAGAGTGCCTGATGAACTATGGAATGAGATTCGTGACATTGTACAGGAGACAGGGATCAAGACCATCCCCATGGAAAAGAAATGCAAAAAAGCAAAATGGCTGTCTGGGGAGGCCTTACAAATAGCTGTGAAAAGAAGAGAAGCGAAAAGCAAAGGAGAAAAGGAAAGATATAAACATCTGAATGCAGAGTTCCAAAGAATAGCAAGAAGAGGTAAGAAAGCCTTCTTCAGCGATCAATGCAAAGAAATAGAGGAAAACAACAGAATGGGAAAGACTAGGGATCTCTTCAAGAAAATCAGAGATACCAAAGGAACATTTCATGCAAAGATGGGCTCGATAAAGGACAGAAATGGTATGGACCTAACAGAAGCAGAAGATATTAAGAAGAGGTGGCAAGAATACACAGAAGAACTGTACAAAAAGATCTTCATGAGCCAGATAATCACGATGGTGTGATCACTGACTTAGAGCCAGACATCCTGGAATGTGAAGTCAAGTGGGCCTTAGAAAGCATCACTACGAACAAAGCTAGTGGAGGTGATGGAATTCCAGTGGAGCTATTCCAAATCCTGAAAGATGCTATGAAAGTGCTGCACAAAATATGCCAGCACATTTGGAAAACTCAGCAGTGGCCACAGGATTGGAAAAGGTCAGTTTTCATCCCAATCCCAAAGAAAGGCAATGCCAAAGAATGCTCAAACTACCACACAACTGCACTCATCTCACATGCTAGTAAAGTAATGCTCAAAATTTTCCAAGCCAGGCTTCAGCAATATGTGAACCGTGAACTTCCTGATATTCAAGCTGGTTTTCAAAAAGGCAGAGGAACCAGATATCAAATTGCCAACATCTGCTGGATCATGGAAAAAGCAAGAGAGTTCCAGAAAAACATCTATTTCTGCTTTATTGATTATGCCAAAGCCTTTGACTGTATGGATCACAATAAACTGTGGAAAATTATGAAAGAGATGGGAATACCAGACCACCTGATCTGCCTCTTGAGAAATTTGTATGCAGGTCAGGAAGCAACAGTTAGAACTGGACATGGACCAACAGACTGGTTCCAAATAGGAAAAGGAGTACGTCAAGGCTGTATATTGTCATCCTGTTTATTTAACTTCTATGCAGAGTACATCATGAGAAACGCTGGACTGGAAGAAACACAAGCTGGAATCAAGATTGCTGGGAGAAATATCAATAACCTCAGATATGCAGATGATACCACCCTTATGGCAGAAAGTGAAGAGGAACTAAAAAGCCTCTTGATGAAAGTGAAAGTGGAGAGTGAAAAGGTTGGCTTAAAGCTCAACATTCAGAAAACGAAGATCATGGCATCCGGTCCCATCACTACATGGGAAATAGATGGGGAAACAGTGGAAACAGTGTCAGACTTTATTTTTCTGGGCTCCAAAATCACTGCAGATGGTGACTGCAGCCATGACATTAAAAGACGCTTACTCCTTGGAAGGAAAGTTATGACCAACCTAGATAGCATATTCAAAAGCAGAGACATTACTTTGCCAACAAAGGTTCGCCTAGTCAAGGCTATGGTCTTTCCTGTGGTCATGTATGGATGTGAGAGCTGGACTGTGAAGAAGGTTGAGCGCCAAAGAATTGATGCTTTTGAACTGTGGTGTTGGAGAAGACTCTTGAGAGTCCCTTGGGCTGCAAGGAGATCAGCCCTGGGATTTCTTTGGAAGGAATGATGCTAAAGCTGAAACTCCAGTACTTTGGCCACCTCATGTGAAGAGTTGACTCATTGGAGAAACTCTGATGCTGGGAGGGATTGAGGGCAGGAGGAGAAGGGGACGACAGAGGATGAGATGGCTGGATGGCATCACTGACTCGATGGATGTGGGTCTGGGTGACCTCCAGGAGTTGGTGATGGACAGGGAGGCCTGGCGTGCTGCGATTCATGGGGTCGCAAAGAGTCGGACACGACTGAGCGACTGATCTGATCTGATAGATTTAAAAATCAAAACATTTCTATAGAAGCAATAATGAACAAAAATAACCACAGGAACAGCAAAAGGATGGACATGAAGATATAAAAGAAGATATCAAAAGCATAAAATGTGGGGGAAGAGAGTAAGAAAATGTAGATTTTTTTTCCCCTAGAATATCTTTGAGCCTATGTGACTACCAGTCTAAAGCAAGTAGATGTAGGAAAGGTTTAATATACTTGAAAAAGTTACCCTTAACCACAAATCAAAAGCATACAATAAATTCATAAAAACCAAAAAGAAGAGAATGTAAGCCTAATACAAAAGAAAATCAACAAAGCATAAAAGGAAAAACAAAAAAGAAAGATATAAGAAGAAATATAAAATCAATGGGAAAACAAGGCTTAAAATAGTAATAAATACATGCTCCTGGGTGCTTAGTCACTCAGTCATGTCCAACTCTTGTGACCCATAGACTGTAGCCTGCCAGCCTCCTCTGTCCACAGGATACTCCATGCAAGAATACTGGGGTGGGTTGCCATTTCCTTCTCCAGGGAATCTTCCCGACCCAGGGATTGAACCCAGGTCTCCTGCATTGCAATCAGACTCTTTACTGACTGAGCTACGAGGGAAACCCAATAAATACAACAAATACATATCTATCATACCTTAAAAGTCAGTAGACTAAATTCTCCAATCAAAAGACAGACTGGCAAATTGGATTAAAAAAAAAAAAAAACAACCAAGAGACTACAATATGCTGCCCGCAAGAGACCCACTGTAGGGCAAAGGACATACATAGATTGAAAGTAAAGGGATGGAAAAAAGATATTCATGGAAATGGCAAGAAAGCAGGGTCTGCAATACTCATAATCAGACAAAATGAACCTTAAAACAAGTGATAGAAAGAAAAAGAAAGACACTAAATAATGGTAAAAGGATTCATAGAAGGAGAGGTTATTACACTTGTCAACATATGTGCACTTAATGTAGAAGCACCCAAATACATAAAACAGACATGAAGGAAGAAATTGATGAGAATGAAATAATAGTAGGAGACTTTAACACCTCACTCATATCAACGGACAGATCCATAAGGCAACAAAGATTCGAAATGATACAATAGAATAGTTAGTCTTGATATCTATAGGACATTACATCCAAAAAAGAAAAAAGCAGACTACACATTCCTTTCAAGTGCTTGTGAAACAGTTTCTAGGACTTACAACATACTAAGGGAAAAAAAATTTTAAAGTATAAAAATTTTTTGAGCTTATTTTCTGATCACAGCATCAGAAACTAGAATATCAACCACAGGAAAACAAATGAGAGACTTAACAATATGCTACTAAAAAACTAATGGCCATCTGGGAAATAAAGAAGGAAATAAATACCTGAAGCAAATGACAATGAAAACTGAACCATAAAATATCCATGAGATGTAGCCAAACCATTCTTACAGCAAAAGTTCATAGCAATACAGTCTTTCTTTAAGAAACAAGAAAAAAACTCAAATAAATAACCTAACTCACCACCTTAAATAATTAGAAAAAGAACAAATAAAACCTAAAGTCAGCAGAAGGAAGGAGATAATAAAATTAGAGAGGAAAGAAATAAAATGGAGATTAAAAAACAGTAAAATCAAGAGCTGGTTCTTTGAAGAGTAAACGAAGTTGACAAACCTCTGTCCAGGCTCATCAAGAAGGAAAGAGAAAAGACCCAGATAAACAAAATAAATGAAAGAGGAGAAATCACAACTGATGCCACAGAATTACAGAAAACCATAAGAGAATTTTATGAGCAATTATACAACAAACAAATTTTACAACCTAGAAGAAATGGACAACTTTTAAGAAACATACAACCCACCAAAATGAAATCAATAAAAAAAATTGATAACTTCAACAGATCAATCTCTAGAAATAAAGTAGTACTCTTAAAAAAACTCCCTCCAAACAAAAGTCAGGGGTCAGATGTCTTTCAGGAGAATTCTACCAGACATACAAAGAAGTACTTATACCAATCATTCTTGAACTTTTCCAAAAGATTGAAGGGGAAGAAATGCTTCCAAAGACATTCTATGAAGACACCATCACCCTGATAGCAAAACCTGATAAAGACACTAGCATAAAAGAAAATTACAGACCAATATATTATATTTGATGAATACATAGGCAGAAATTCTCCAAAAAGTTAGGAAAAGCAAGTGTAAATAAACAATTCCCTTGCTATGCTAAGTCACTTCAGTCGTGTCCGACTCTGTGTGACCCCATAGACGGCAGCCCACCAGGCTCCCCCGTCCCTGGGATTCTCCAGGCAAGAACAATGGAGTGGGTTGCCATTTCCTTCTCCAATGCATGAAAGTGAAAAGACAAAGTGAAGTCGCTCAGTCATGTCTGACTCCTAGCGACCCCATGGACTGCAGCCTATCAGGCTCCTCTGTCCGTGGGATTCTCCAGGCAAGAGTACTGGAGTGGGGTGCCATTGCCTTCTCCGAACAATTCCCTTAAAATCACATAAAAAATACTGACCAAGGAGGTGCAAGATTTATATGCTGATAACTATGAAACATTAATAAAGGAAACTGAAGATAATTCAAAGAAAGGGAAAGATATCCCACACTCTTAGATTAGAAGAATTAAACTTGTTAAAATGGGCATAGTACCCAAAGCAATCTATGGATTTAATGTGATCTTTATCAGATTATCTGCAGAACTAGAACAAATTATTTTAAAATTTACATGGAAACATAACAGACTGAGAATTACCAATGCAATCTTGAGGGAAAAGAACAAAGCAGGAGGCATAACCCTTCCAGTCATCAGACAATAGTGCAAAGCTAAAGTAAGGAAAACAAAACATAGACTATGAATCACTGAAACAGAATAGAGAAAAATAAACTCACACACCTATGGACAATTAATCCTTGACAAAGGAGGTAGAATATACAACGAGAAAAAGACATTGTCTTCAGCAAGACATGTTGGAAAAGCTGGACAGCCACACGTAAATCAAAGAAGTTATAACACATCCTCAAACCATGCACAAAAATAAACTCAAAATGGTTTAAAAACTTAAATGTAAGAGGACACCATAAAACTCTAGAAGAGAATGTAGGCAAATGACATAAAGTATACCAATATTTTCTCAGGTCAGTCTCCCAAGGCAATACAAATAAAAGCAAAAATAAACAAATGGAACCTAATCAAACATAAACTTTTGTACAGTAAAGGAAATCATAAACAAAGTGTAAAGGCTGGGAGGAAATGTTTGCAAATAATGCAACTGACAAAGCCTTAATTTCCAAAACATATTAATAGCTCATACAACTCAACAACAAAAAATCAAAAGTCAATCAAAAAATAGGGAGAGGATCTAAATAGACATTTCTCCAAAGAAAACATACAAATGGCCTTAAACCCATGAAAAGATGCTCAAAACATGGCTAATTATTAGAGAAATGCAAAGCAACACTGTAATGAGTTATCATCTCACAATTGTCAGAATGGACATTATTTAATAGTCTACAAATAAAAAAATATTGGTGAGGTTGTGAACAAAAAGAAACTCTCTTACACTGTTGGTAGAAATGTGAATTGGTTCAGCCAGTATGGGAAACAGTATGGAGGTTCCCAAAAAAACTAAAAACAGAGTTTCCATATGGTAGGCAATTCCACTCCTGGTAGCATATACCCAGACAAAACTATAATTCGAAAAGACACATGCACCCATATGTTCATTGTAGCACTATTTACAGTAACCAAGAGGAAACAAACTAAATGTTCATTGACATATGTATGAGTGAAGATGTCATATATATATTATATGACATTATATATTATATGTATGCCATTATCCATATGTCATTATATATATACTTATATAATACAAAATTACTCAGTCTTAAAAAAGAATGAAATAATGTCATTTGAAGCAACATGGGTGAACTTAGACCTTATCATACTAAGAGAAGTAAATCAGAGAGAGAAAGACAAATACCATATACTATGAACTCCGGGAGATGGTGATCCACAGGGAGGCCTGGCTTGCTGCGATTCATGGGATCCCAAAGAGTCGGACACGACTGAGCGACTGAACTGAACTGACTGATAACATGTGAAATCTAAAACACGACACGAAGAAACATATCTATGAAACCAAAACAGACTCACAGAGAACAGACTTGTCATTGCCAAGGGGGAGGAGGGTGGAGGATGGAATGATCGGGAATTGGGGATTAGCAGATGCAAACTAGTATATATAGAATGTATAATGAATAAGGACCTACCATATAGTTCAGGAAAATATGTTCAGTACACTGTGATATACAATAATGGAAAGAATCAGTTCAGTTTAGTTCAGTTGCTCCAGTCTTGTCCAGCTCTTTGCGATCCTATGGACTGCAGTATTCCAGGCTTTCCTGTCCATCACCAACTCCCAGAGCTTGTTCAAACTCATGTCCATCAAGTTGGTGATGCCATCCAACCATCTCATCCTCTGTCGTCCCCTTCTCCTTCTGCCTTCAATCTTTCCCAACATCAGGGTCTTTTCCAAGGTTCTTTGCATCCAGTGGCCAAAGTACTGGAGTTCCAGCTTCAGCATCAGTGCTTCCAGTGAATATTTAGGACTGGATTGGGAATACTGGATTGGGTTGCCATGCCCTCCTCCAGGGAATCTTTCTGACCCAAAGATCAAACCTACATCTCTTATGTCTCCTGCATTGGCAGGCCAGCTCTTTACCACTGGTGCCACCTTATAACAATTCCTAATTTTATTTATCTATTTTTTTAAATTAAATTTTATTTTGCTTAACTTTATAATATTGTATTGCTTTTGCCATACATCAAGATGGATCCGCCACAAGTATACATGTGTTCCCCATCCTGAACCCCCCTCCCTCCTCCCTCCCCATACCATCCCTCTGGGTCGTCCCAGTGCACCAGCCCCAGGCATCCGTTATGAGGCATCGTACCTGGACTGGTGACTCGTTTCAGATATGATATTATACATATTTCAATGCTATTCTCCCAAATCATCCCACCCTCTCCCGTTCCCAGAGTCCAAAAGTCTGTTCTATACATCAGTGTCTCTTTTGCTATCTGGTAAACAGGGTTATTGTTACCATCTTTCTAAATTCCATATATATGTGTTAGTATACTGTATTTGTGTTTTTCTTTCTGGCTTACTTCACTCTGTATAATAGGCTCCAGTTCCATCCACCTCATTAGAACTGATTCAAATATATTCTTTTTAATGGCTGAGTAATACTCCATTGTGTATATGTACCACAGCTTTCTTATCCATTCATCTGTGGATGGACATCTAGGTTGCTTCCAAGTCAGACAAACAACTAATCTCAAAAATATACAAGCAACTCCTACAGCTCAGTTCCAGAAAAATAAATGACCCAATCAAAAAATGGGCCAAGGAACTAAATAGACATTTCTCCAAAGAAGACATACAGATGGCAATTCTTAATTTTAAAACACCTAATGTATCAATATTCTCCTTTGAGTTTATTGTTCTTTGTGTTCTGTTTGGAAAATTTACCCTCCCTGACATGGGTATTTCTGGGATTTTTTTGTTTTGCATAGATATCTACAATATATAAGGACCTTTTTTTTTTTTTTAAATGATATGAGATTTCATTTATTCCCATTTGGATAGTCATTTGACTTCTTACTTTTTAATGGAAAAGACTACTATTTACCTACTAATCTGTATTTCCACTTTTATCATAAATTAATTTTCTGTATATTCATGAATATATTTATGAGTTCTATTGGTCTATGTGTATAGCCAGTGTCAGTCTGATTTTATCTTAATCACTATAATTTTATCATGTTCTGATAACCTGTGGAGGAAGCCATCTCACCTTGTTCTTCACCCTTGTATTTCTATACAAGTTTAAGAATCAGCTTCTAACATTAGTAAAAATTCTGTTTGGAATTTTATTAGAGTTACATTGGCTCTATATGTCAATTTTTACATTTTCACAATGTGGCTTTCTTTAAATCCTTGAACATGGATATAAATTTTTAAAAACTTATTTCTTAATATGCTATTTATGTTTCTTGATATAGAGGCTATCAAAGACTTTAATATCTTTTTTACATTGATGTTGTTCAGTTGCTACGTTGCCACTGACTCTGCAACCCCATGGACTGCAGCATTCCAGACTTCCCTGTCCTTCACTATTTCCCTGAGTTTGCTCGAACTCCTGTCCATTGAAGTGGTGATGCCACCAAACCATATCATCCTCTGTTGTCCCCCTTTTCTCCTGCTCTCAGTCTTTCCAGTATCAGGGGCTTTTCCAGTGAATCAGCACTTCACATTAGGGGGCCAAAGTATTAGAGCTTCAGCTTCAGCATCAGTCCTTCCAATGAAAATCCGGGGTTGATTTCCTTTAGGATTGACTGGGTTTGATCTCCTTTCAGTCCTAGGGACCCTCAAGAGTCTTCTCCAGCACCACAGTTCAAAAGCATCGATTCTTCAGCACACGGTCTTTATGTTCCAACTCTCACATCCCTACATGATTATTGGAAAAATCATAGCTTTGACTGTGTATAGCCATTTGTCAGCAAAGTGATGTCTGCTTTTTAATATGCTGTGTAGGTTTTTCATAGCTTTCCTTCTAAGGAGCAAGTGTCTTTTAATTAAATGGCTGCAGTCACCATCCACAGTGATTTTGGAGCCCCCAAAATAAAATCTATCACTGCTTAATCTTTTCCCCCACCTATTTGCCACGAAGTGATGGAAACAGATGCCAAGATCATAGTTTTTTGAATATTGAGTTTTAAGCCAGCTTTTTCCACTCTCCTCTTTCACTTTCCTCAGGAGGCTTTAGTTCCTCTTTGCTTTCGGCCATTAGAGTGGTATCATCTGCATATCTGAAACTGTTGGTATTTCTCCCAGCAATCTTGGTTCCAGCTTGTGACCCATCCAGCCTGGCATTTTGCATGATGTCAGTCAGTTCATTAGGCCGGTCATGTCTGACTCTTTGCAACCCCATGCACTGCTGCACAACAGGCTTCTCTATCACCAACTCCCAGAGTTTGCTCAGACTCATGTCTATGGAGTTGGTGATGCCATCCAACCAACTTGTCCTCTGTCATCCCCTTCTCTTCCTGCCTTCAATCTTTCCCAGTATAAGGGTCTTTTCCACTGAGTCAGTCCTTCCCATCAGGTGGCCAAAGTACTGGAGCTTCAGCATCAGTCCTTCCGATGAATATTCACGGTTGATTTCCTTTAGGATTGACTGCTTTGATCTTGCAGTCCAAGGGACTCTCATCAGTCTTCTCCAACACCACAGTTCAAAAGCATCAATTCTTCGATGCTTAGCTTTCTTTATGGTCCAACTCTCACATCCATACATGACTACTGGAAAAACCATAGCCTTGACTAGACGAACCTTTGTTGGCAAAATAATGTCTCTGCTTTTTAATATGCTGTCTAGGTTGGTCATAACTTTTCTTCCAAGGAGCAAGCATATTTTAATTTCATGTCTGCAGTCACCATCTGCAGTGACTTTGGAGCCCCCCAAAATAAAGTCTGACACTGTTTCCATTGTTTCCCCATCTATTTGCCATGAAGTGATGGGATCAGATGCCATAATCTTAGTCTTTGAATCCTGAGTTTTAAACCAACTTTTTCACTCTCCTCTTTCACCCTCATTAAGAAGCTCTTTAGTTTCTCTTCGCTTTCTACCATAATGGTGGTGTCATCTGCATATCTGAGGTTATTGATATTTCTTTTGGCAATCTTGATTCCAGCTTGTGTTTCGTCAAGCCTGACATTTTGCATGATGTGCATAAGTTAAATAAGCAGAGTGACATTCTATAGCCTTGATTTACTGCTTTTCCAATTTTGAACCAATCCATTGTTCCGTATTCCGTTCTAACTGTTTCTTCTTGACCTGCATACAGGTTTCTCAGGAGGCAGGTAAGGTGGTCCAGTATTCCCACCCCTGTAAGAACTTTCCAGTTTGTTGTGATCCACACAGTCAAAGGCTTTAATGTAGTCAATGAAGCAGAAGTAGATGTTTTTCTAGAATTTCTTTGCTTTTTCTATTATCCAATGAATGATGGCAACTTAATCTCTGATTTCTCTTCCTTTTCTAAATCCAGCTTGTACATATGGAAGTTCTCTGCTCACATACTGTTGAAGCCTGGCTTGAAGGATTTTGAGCATTACCTTGCGAGCATGTAACATCAGCATTATTGTATGGTAGTTTGAGCATTCTTTGGCATTGCCTTTCTTTGGGATTGGAATGAAAACTGACCTTTTTCAGTCCTGTGGCCACTGCTGAGTTTTCCAAATTTGCTACCATATTGAGTGCAGAACTTACTTGCATCATCTTTTAGAATTTAAAATAGCTCAGCTGTAATTCTATCACCTCCACTAGCTTTATTCATAGTAATTCTTCCTAAGACCCACTTGACTTCATATTCCAGGGTGTCTGACTCTCGGTGAGTGAGCACACCATTGTGGTTTTCCAGGTCATTAAGACCTTTTTTTACATAGTTCTTCTGTGTATTCTTGCCAACTTTTCTCAAATCTCTTCTTCTTCTCTTAGGCCCTTGCCATTTATGTCCTTTATTGTGCCCATCTTTGCATGAAATACTCCTTTGGTATCTCCAATTTTCTCGAAGAGACCTTTAGTCTTTCCTGTTCTGTTGTTTTCCTTTATTTATTTACATTGTTCACTTAAGAAGGTTATCTTATCTCTTCTTGCTATTCTCTGCAATGCTGCATTCAGTTACATATATATATTTTTTTCTCCTCTCCTTTCATTTTTCTTCTTTTCTCAGCTATTTTTAAGGCATCCTCAGGCAACCACTTTGCCTTCTTGAATTTCTTCTTCTTTGGAATGGTTTTGATCACCACCTCATGTACAATGTTATGAACCTCCTTCCATAGTTCTTCAGGCACTCTATCTACCAGACCTAATCCCTTGAATATATTTGTCACTTCCACTGTATAATCATAAGGGATTTGATTTAGGTCATACCTGAATGGCCTAATGTTTTTCCCTACTTTCTTCAAGTTAAGCCTGAATTTTGCAGTAAGGAGCTCATAATTTGAGCCACATTCATCTCAAGGTCTTGTTTTTGATAACTGTATAAATCTTCTCCATATTTGGGTGCAAAGAATATAATCAATATGATTTCAGTTTTGACCGTCTCATGACGTCTGTGCATAGAGTCATCTCTTGTGCTTTTGGAAGAGAGTGTTTGCAGTGACCAGTGTGTTATATCAGAAAACTCTGTTAGCCTTTCTTTGCCCTGCTTAATTTTGTACTCCAAGGCCGAACTTGCCTATTACCCCAGGTATCTCTTTAGTTCTTACTTTGTATTCCAGTCCCCTTTGAAGGAAAGTACATCTTTTTTTCTTATTAGTTCTAGAACATCTTATTGGTCTTAATAGAACTGTTTAACTTCAGCTTCTTCTGCTTTACTGGTTAGGACATAGACTTGGATTACTGTGAGGTTGAAAATTTGTCTTGGAAACTAACCAAGATCATTCTGTCCTTTCTGAGATTACACCCTCTTTTGTTGACTGTGAGAGCTGCTCTCTTTCTTCCAAGGGACTCTTGCCTACAATTAGATATAATGATTATCTGAATTAAATTCATAAATTACTGTCCATTTTTTTTCACTGATTTCCTAAAATGTCCATGTTCACTCTTGCCACATCTTCCTTGACCACATCCGATTTACCTTGATTCATGGACCTAACATTCCAGGTTCCTATGCAATATTGTTGCTTATAGCATTAGATTTACTTTCATCACTAGACACATCCACAGCTAAGAGTCATTTCCACTGTGGCCCAGCTTCTTCATTCTTTCTGGAGCCACTTCTCCACTCTCCCTCAGTAGCATATTGGGCACCTACCAACTTGTGGGGATCATCTTCCAGTATCATCTCTTTTTGGCTTTTCATACTGTTCATGGGGTTTTCAAGGCAATGAAACTGGAGTAGTTTGCCATTCCCTTCTTCAGGGGATCATGTTTTGTCAGAACTCTCCACCATGACCCATCTGTCTTGGGTGGCCATGCACAGCATGGCTCATAGCTTCCTTGTACCAAAGGCTGTGATCCATGTGATCATTTTGGTTAGCAGTGATTGTGGTTTTTAATTCCTATGAAAATTCTTCAGTCAGTTAAGTTATTTGTATGTATGTGATTGTGTCTGAGTGGTTTTGTGAGAGTGTATTTCCAAATTTCATACAGATTCACTTGTGAATGAGAAATGTAATTGAAAATGTAGTTTTATTCTACAACTTAAGGTTAGTTTCTGAAATATCATCCTTCCCACAGAAATAAGTGTCATTTCTCCTCACCTTTTTTTCTTTAAATCACTAGATTTCAAAACACAATAGAAAATTCTCCTGGTCCAGTTTACCTTAATATAAGTTATTGTAATGGTTAATCATTATTCAAAATATCATATACAGTTTATAATATATAATAATTTTGTGTACCCCAGATATTCATGAAGACATCTGTGATGGCAATATTTGAGTAATAATGTTCTAAATTTTATAATACTATGACAGGATTGTGGCATTTATGGTAAAGATAGGAAGATATGAATAATCATCAGACATTTTGCATTTGTATGATGCTTGTTTTTCTCTGTACAGTTCGAGGCTTTCCTTCAGAAGAAGATTTTGAAAAGTATGTTAAATATGAAAATGAGTCTGTTCTTGTACTGGCTGCTATCATATTTGATCATGACTTCAAAAACAGTAATGACAGATTGCCACTTAAGGTGGGAAAGTTTTATCTAAAGACTTTATATTTCAAAGCTTCAGGGGTTTAATGAAATGAAGGTAACATCATGATTTTATAAACGGCAAAAGTTATAACTTGCTCAAGATAATAACGGCTGTATATAAGAGCAGGAATTTGACTCTATTAATAGTTCCAACTTATTTTAATACCTATGCTTTTAGTCATCACATTATGCTGATAAGAATAAAACTGGACCTTAAGGTCTTGTGGCTTCCCTGGTAGCTTAGTTGGTAAAGAATTTGCCTGCAATGCAGGAGACCCCTATTTGATCCCTGGGTCTGGAAGATCCGATGGAGAAGGGATAGGCTACCTACTCCACTATTCTTGGGCTTCCCTGGTGGCTCAGCTGGTAAAGAGTCTGCCTGCAATGCAGGAGACCTGGGTTTTATCCCTGGGTTGGGAAGATCCCCTGGAGGAGGACATGGCAACCCACTCCAGTATTCTGCCCTGGAGAATTCCATGGACTATATAGTCCATGGGGTCACAAAGAGTCAGACACGACTGAGCGACTCTCATCCACTCTTAAGGTCTTGTATTCAGAAAAGTGAAGTAATAGGAACTTCAGTAAGGATATTTATTTTGCCAATCTACCTGGCCAGGTAGATGTTTCCAGTCCTGCAAATTGTAGTTAAGAAAATAATAATATAGATACATAAAAAAGATGGGCAGCAATATCTGTTACCTGTTTATATGTCTCTGGAATTTCAGATAGTACGTACCTATATATGATATTTAAACTTTTTAGTGTGTTGATTTTAAGTGTAATTCCCATTCTGACTTTGCATGTGAAGTCAAGTTTATAATAAAGCTGTTACTATGTGAACATTAAATAAATACAAAAGCAGCCCAACTCATGTCTGGAACTTTTTTTGCTGTGGCAGCTTTAATTACTGGGATTGTGAGCTTTAGAAGGAGTTTCTCTGCCCTCTTGTTAGGAAAATTGCCTGCTAAATGCCTCTTTTTTTTTTTTTTTTTTTTTTGCACTTGGTGTCTTGTTTTAATATATTGTTGCTGCATATCCAAAGAAGTAGTTGCTTTACCTTTGAGAATTCTTGATTCTCTCTCTGGTGGCCATGGAAGCGTCTGTAATGCCACTAATAGCTAATTTGCATGTCCTTTAAATATTTTAAGTTTGATCTTTAAAATAAAGGCAGATACATATACACTAGCAAGGGCTTTTCACTGGCTCAGCGGTGAAGAATCTGCCTGCAAAGCAGTAGTCACAGGAGTTGCAGGTTCGATCCCTGGGTGGGGAAGATCCCCTGCAGGAGGACATGGCAACCCACTCCAGTATTCTTACATGGAGAATTCCATGGACAGAGGAGTCTGGTGGACTACAGTTCCTTGGGCCACAAAGAGTCAGACACAACTGAAGCTACTTAGCATGCATGCATACACTGGCAGATTCCAACAGGAAAGGCTTCTTTCTTTTGAATAAATTACTTAATTCTCTTCTAAGTCTCTAGTAACAGCTCTTAGGCTTTAGCCAGGTTGCATCGGAATTAGGACACCTGCAGCCACTGAAGACTCTCATAACATTGCTCAAGGTGGAGTGTTTTGAACCTGGTAACTTGCTGTGTCTCTTTACCAGAGAGAGATGTTCTACATAGGGTTGAGACAAATGATCAAACTGTAGTATCTGTGCATAGAACCAGATCCAGCATTTAAGAGGCAAGTATTTGCCAGGACAAGGGAAGAAACTCACTTTATTCTTTTCATATATGTCTACTTTATGCTAATTACTGCCTCAAAAAAAGTGCTTGTGCTTATATAACTTCATTGATACATGCGGATCCCCTGACCCAAATACCAAGTAACTTTGGTACAGTTGCAAACTTCATTTTTGTTGTTTATTCTCTGTGTCTAGCATTTGAAATGTATTCCTGACAATTTTCCCCCAGGTTATTTTCCCAGATATCTGTTCTCTTTTTCTACGCTTTACCAAACAAAATTTCTTATCTCTGCTTTCTGACTTCATGGACAATGTAGACCTACTATACTCTCCTTTTGTCCTCAACCTGTGGCTCTTATGTAGCTGAACTTTATATGTTAGCTGAATTTCCCAGGCAAGACTTAATCTATCCACATGGATACCACAACAATTCATTAAGAACACAGAAAAGATCAGGTTCCTCTGCTATGTTAAAGACATCAGGGGTGCTCCATTGACTACAGAAGTTTCTTTGCACAGGATACAAGGCCATCGGTGACCTGTTTCTGAATACCCTTCCAGCCCCATTTTTGTCTCTTCTTTCTTTGAAATTTGTGTTATAGCAATATTGAACCAGTAGCAGTTGTTTGCATGTAGTATGTTGTCTCTTGCTCCTCTGCCTTTGGTCACATTATCCTCTTTTTGAGAGGGAATGTGTTCTCTAGAGGTCCTTCATTTTCTTTGGATAGTTGTCATCCATTGTAGAAAACTCTTGTTGTAAGTGCAAGTGTCCTCTTCCCTCCTCTGTGCTCCCTTAACACTTTTTGAGTTCTCTGAGATCAAGCATTGTGTACTAAGATATTTAAGCATGCTGTAGCCAGTTAAAATTTTGTTTATAAATGACTGAATTATGTGAATTTTTACTTAGACATAATGCAGGTGCCTGTTCCTTCTCACTTTCTCTGTTCTGCTTCCTTGATTGTTGGTGACGGTAATCCTTTGTCTTGTTAACCTACTCAGATTCTGCTATAGTTTACCCTTTTAGTTTACTTATCTCTTCATACACAGTGAATAGTTATTTTTTCATTTAATACTTAAAATAGGCAACATTCAACATTTAAATGTTATCATCCCTCCTCTTCTTCATCTGGGTTTGCCTTATGTGTCACTCATTATTTTGAAGAGGGAGGTATATTTTTGCCCTACCATATTTGGCTAACATGATGGGAAATAAAATAATAGAACTTTCTGAATTTTCACCAGTTGTTGCTGTTGTTTAGTCGCTAAGTGGTGACCAACTTGTTAAGACCCCATGGACTATAGCCCACAAGGCTCCTCTGTCTATGGGATTTCCCAGGCAAGAATACTGGAGTGCGTTGCAATTTCCTTCTCCAGGGGATCTTCCAACCCAGGGGTCATACCTGCATCTCCTACATTAGCAGGTGGATTCTTAACCACTGAGCTACCAGAGAAGACACCAGAGAAGTTGCTGTTTAATCACTGAGTCATATCCAACTCTTTGTGACCCCATGGGCTGGAGCCTGCCAGACTTCTCTGTCTGTGGGATTTCCCAGACAAGAATACGGAAGTGGGTTGCCATTTCTTTCTCCCACCAGGGAAGTAGGCAGGTCAGTTCTCCGTGTAGAAAATTCATTCATAATCATCAAAGAAGGTACCACTACTGTGTCTTTGAAACTCAAAGGCAAAATTCCATGAAGATAAAAGAGGAAACATGTAAATTTAGTCAATTTTAAATTATGACTGTGATTATAGGATGTGAGTCCTGCTACTTGTTCCCTGTTAACAGTGATACTGTCATTTCTCCTCATTTAGAATTCTAAATTGCCAACTTGTCCTCAAAACACAACTTTTAACTTTGTATTTTATGTACCTTTCATGGCTAGTATTTGCTTTTTGATGTTTATTGGCTTAAAATATTTGGTTTAAAAATATTTGTTTTCTATTATTGTTCATTCTAGGTAAAATATCATCTGCGTTTCCATTCTATAAAAAACACTCCATGGTTTACAGAACTTCTCTTTCCAGTAAATCCCTCTCGAGGACCCAGGAACCCAAATTCTGCAGAAGGGGGAAGTCCAGGTGAGCATATCCTTAAGCACATTTAATTATTATTTTGGTTGTCCAGGCTAGCAGTCATCTAACATTTTTTTTTCAACATGTGAGAAATGTGTTTCTTTGTGAATTGTGACAGTAAGTTTTTTAAATTTAGTTTTTATGGTAAAACAAACATATCAGATCAGATCAGATCAGATCAGTTGCTCAGTCGTGTCCGACTCTTTGCGACCCCATGAACCGCAGCACGCCAGGCCTCCCTGTCCATCACCAGCTCCTGGAGGTCATCCAGACTCACACCCATCAAGTCAGTGATGCCATCCAGCCATCTCATCCTCTGTTGTCCCCTTCTCCTCCTGCCCTCAATCCCTCCCAGCATCAGAGTCTTCTCCAATGAGTCAACTCTTCGCATGAGGTGGCCAAAATACTGGAGTTTCAGCTTTAGCATCATTCCTTCCAACAAACATATAGAAAACCTTATATGTTTGAAAAACTCAACAGTGGCCATAGGATTGGAAAAAGTCAGTTTTCATTCCAATCTCAAAGAAAGGCAATGCCAAAGAATGCTCAAACTACTGCACAATTGCACTCATCTCACATGCTACTAAAATAATGCTTAATATTCTCCAAGCCAGGCTTCAACAGTATGTGAACTGTGAACTTCCAGAAGTTCAGGCTGGATTTAGGAAAGGTAGAGGAACCAGAGATCAAATTGTCAACATCTGTTGGATCATTGAAAAAGCAAGAGAGTTCCAGAAAAACATCTATTTCTACTTTATTGACTATGCCAAAGCCTTTGACTGTGTGGATCACAACAAACTCTGGAAAATTCTTAAAGAGATGAGAATACCAGACCACCTTACCTGCCTCTTGGAAAATCTGTATGCAGGTCAGGAAGCAACAGCTAGAACTGGACATGGAACAACAAACTGGTTCCAAATTGGGAAAGGAGTACATCAAGGCTGTGCTTATTTAACTTATATACAGAGTACATCATGAGAAACACTGGGCTGGAAGAAGCACAAGCTGGAATCAAGATTGCTGGGACAAATATCAATAACCTCAGATATGCAGATGACACCACCCTTATGGTAGAAAGTGAAGAACTAAAGAGCCTCTTGATGAAAGTGAAAGAGGAGAGTGAAAAAGTTGGCTTAAAACTCAACATTCAGAAAACTAAGATCATAGCATCCAGTCCCATCACTTGATGGCAAATAGATGGGGAAACAGTGAAAAAGAGTGACCGACTTTATTTTCTTGGGCTCCAAAATCACTGCAGATGGTGACTGCAGCCATGAAATTAAAAGATGCTTACTCCTTGGAAGAAAAGTTATGACCAACCTAGACAGCATATTGAAAAGCAGAGACATTACTTTGCCAACAAAGGTTTGTCTAGTCAAAGCTATTGTTTTTCCAGTGGTCATGTATGGATGCGAGAGCTGGACTATAAAGAAAGTGGTGTTGGAGAAGACTCTTAAGAGTCGCTTGGACTGCGAAGAGATCAAACCAGTCCATAGTAAAGGAAATCAGTCCTGAAAACTCATTGGAAGGACTGATGCTGAAGCTTAAGCTCCAATACTCTGGTCACCTGATGGGAAGAACTGACTCATCTGAAACGACCCTTATACTGGGAAAGGTTGAAGACTGGAAGAGAAGGGGAGGACAGAGAATGAGATGATTGGATGGCATCACTGACTCAATGGACATGAGTTTGAGTGAACTCCGGGAGTTGGTGATGGACAGGAAGGCCTGGCGTGCCACAGTCCATGGGGTCTCAGAGTTGGATATGACTGAGCGACTGAACTGAACTGATACACTTGGAAAATATCTTTGTATTACCTTCAATCATTTCCTGAACTTTTATCAATGTATATGCATGAATTTATTTAGTCGTTTTTGGTAAATGTTCACTGTGCTGACATAGACATGTCTTCATTTACTAACACTATTTGCATGCTTATGGTTCCTGTATTATTTTGGGGAAGTTATTTTGATGAATGATGTTTCATTATGCAATGGTAGTTTTAAGTTGTTTTTAAATTACATAGGTTAACTTTAGGGATAAAAAACAATAGAAAGTGAAAGTGAAGTCACTCAGTCATGTCTGACTCTTTGTGACCCCATGGACTGTAGCCTACCAGGCTCCTCAGTTCATGGAATTTTCCAGGCAAGAGTACTGGAGTGGGTTGCCATTTCCTTCTCCAGGGGATCTTCCCAACCCAGGGATCGAACCCGGGTCTCCTGCACTGCAGGCAGATGCTTTAAAATCTGAGCCACCAGGGAAGCAACCACCTCCAAAAACAAACAAACAAACAAAAAATAGAGGACTCGAATTAACTAACAATCCTGAGAATTTGTCTTTACTAAATTATTCAGCAGAAGACAAAAGCTATGTGTAGTTTACCATTATCAAGAACATAATGATATATCAGTATGACAGACTACTGGGTAGTGATGAAAAATAATCATTATCAAACCTGATAAACACAGAACCATATGGATAGAATTATGAAAATGTATAACGGTCTGTATAAAAATTAGAATGGCTGTCTAAAAATAAATAAAGTTAGAGTGGTGGGATTGTGTAGTGTCTTGTCATTTTTATCAAAAACATTGAGTATTTCTCTAATCAATAGTGGCCTTTTTTAAAATTAGTATGCTGCATCCTAAGTATAGTTGTGAGAGTAAGTTAATTGAAAAGTGCATGATCTTAGTGGAAAAATAGTAGTTTAAAACCAAAAAGAAGCTTTGGTCCCATAAAAACATTTAAATATATGCTATTCCTCAAGGGAGGCTTTCCTTAAAAAACCTACTATAAAGAAAGAAAAATTAGACAGATTTCACCTATTGAATGATACTGCATAGCAAATTAATATTAAAAACTGGTATGAAGAGATATTCTCCTTGTAAATGACATTATAGTATAGTGACTGGGAGTCAAGTGATTTGATGTTTCTTTCTCAGACTCTGTTAGTCAGTACCTTTATGAGCTTAAACACTCTGGACCAAGTTTCTTAAGGTGAAAAATGAGTATTTGGAGTAAGTGATCTTTTAAATCCCCTTCAAAAGTAAAAATCTATGCTATTAGGACCTGGACCAATTAAATCAGCTAAGTGGTAGAAGAGATGATCAGGATGAGTTCAGTGAAATTTGAAAGTGATATTTACAAAAATTGTAATAAGAGTATTAAACATGAGATCCATTTTCTTAAGTGTACAACAAAGGTATATTATTGTGTAGCAGATCTCCAGAACTATTTAATCTTGCAAAAATAAAACCCTGCACCAATTAAGCAACAACTCCTCATTTTCCTCTCCTTCCAGCCCTTGGAGACCACCATTCTATTTTCTGTTTCTGTGAGTTTGACTACTCTAGATACTTCATTTAAGTGGAATCATGCATTAATTCGGAGAAGGCAATGGCACCCCACTCCAGTACTCTGGCCTTGAAAATCCCTTGGACGGAGGAGCCTGGTAGGCTGCAGTCCATGGGGTCGTGAAGAGTCAGACACGACTGAGTGACTTCACTTTCTCTTTTCACATTCATGTATTGGAGAAGGAAATGGCAACCCGCTCCAGTGTTCTTGCCTGGAGAATCCCAAGGATGGGGGAGCCTGGTGGGCTGCCATCTATGGGGTCGCACAGAGTCGGACACGACTGAAGTGACTTAGCAGAGGTGCATTAGTTGTATTTTTGTGCATAATGTCCTCAAGATTTATCCATCTTGTAGCATATAACAGAATTTTCTTCTTTTTCAAGGCTGAATAATATTCCATCATAGGTCATTTCTGTTCAGTTGCTCAGTCGTGTGCAACTCTTTGTGACCCCATGGGCTTTTGCAGCATGGCAGGCTTCCTGTCCATCACCAACTCCTGGAGCTTGCTCAAACTCATATCCAGAAAGTCAGTGATGTCATTCAACCATCTCATCCTCCATTGTCTCCTCGTCCTGTCTTCAATCTTTCCCAGCATCAGGGTCTTTTCAAATGAATCAGTTTCTCACATCAGGTGGCCAAAGTACTGGGGCTTCAACTTCAGCATCTGTCCTTCCAACGAATATTCAGGAATTATTTCCTTTAGGATTGACTGGTTTGATCTCCTTGCAGTCCAGTGGACTCTCAAGAGTCTTCTCCAACACACAGTTCAAAAGCATCAGTTCTTTGGCACTCAGCCCTCTTTATGGTCCAACTCTCACATCCATACATGACTACTGGAAAAACCATAGCTTTGATTATATGGATCTTTGTTGGCAAAGAAATGTCTCTGCTTTTTAATACGCTGTCTAGGTTGGTCACAGCTTTTCTTCCAAGGAGCAAGCATCTTTAATTTTATGGCTATTGTTGCCATCTGCAGTGATTTTGGAGCCCAAGAAAATAAAATACAGTCTGTCATTGTTTCCATTGTTTCCCACCTATTTTCCATGAAGTGATGGGATCAGATGCCATGATCTTAGTCTTTTGAATGCTGGGTATTAAGCCAGCTTTTTCATTCTCCTCTTTCACTTTCATCAAGAGGCTCTTTAGTTCGTCTTTGGTTTCTGCCATAAGGGTGGTGTCATCTGCATATCTGATATTATTGATATTTCTCTTGGCAATCTTGATTCCAGCTTTGCTTCATTCAGCCTAGCATTTTGCATGATTCACTCTGCATAGAAGCTAAATAAGCCTGGTGACAATGTACAGCCATGATGTACTCCTTTCCCAGTTTGGAACCAGTCTATTGTTCCATGTACTGTTCTAACTAATGCTTCTTGACTGAATACAGATTTCTCTGGAGGCAGGTAAAGTGGTCTGGTATTCCCATGTCTTGAAGAATTTTCCACAGTTTGTTGTGATCCACACAGTCAAAGGTTTTGACATAGTCAATAAAGCAGAAGTAGATGTCTTTGTGGAACTCTCTTGCATTTTTGATGATCCAACGGATGTAGGCAATTTGGTCTCTGGTTCCTCTGCCTTTTCTAAATCCAATTTGAACTTCTGGAAGTTCATGGTTCACCTACTGTTGAAGCCTGACTTGGAGAATTTTGAGCATTACTTTGCTAGCGTGTGAGATGGGTGCAATTGTGCAGTAGTTTGAGCATTCTTTGGCATTGCCTTTCTTTGGGACTGGAATGAAAATTGACCTTTTCCAGTCCTATGGCCCTTGCTGCGTCTTCCAAATTTGCTGACATATTGAGTGTAGCACTTTCACAGCACCATCTTTTAGGATTTGAAATAGCTCAACTGGAATTCCATCATCTCCATTAGCTTTGTTTGTAGTGATGCTTCCTAAGGCCCACTTGACTTCACATTCCAGGATGTCTGGCTCTAGGTAGGTGATCACACCATTGTGCTTATATGGGTCAATATATTTTTTTATAGTTTTCTTCTGTGTATTCTTGCCACCTTTTCTTAATATCTTCTGCTTCTTGTATGTCTATACCATTTCTGTCCTTTATTGTGCCCATCAGATGAGATCAGATCAGATCAGTCACTCAGTCGTGTCCAACTCTTTGCGACCCCATGAACCGCAGCACGCCAGGCCTCCCTGTCCATCACCAGCTCCCAGAGTTCACTCAGACTCACGTCCATCGAGTCAGTGATGCCATCCAGCCATCTCATCCTGTCGTCTCCTTCTCCTCCTGCCCCCAATCCCTCCCAGCATCAGAGTCTTTACTAATAAGTCAACTCTTCTCATGAGGTGGCCAAAGTACTGGAGTTTCAGCTTTAGCATCATTCCTTCCAAAGAAATCCCAGGGCTGATCTCCTTCAGAATGGACTGGTTGGATCTCCTTGCAGCCCAAGGGACTCTCAAGAGTCTTCTCCAACACGACAGTTCAAAGGCATCAATTCTTCAGCGCTCAGCCTTCTTCACAGTCCAGCTCTCATATCCATACATGACCACAAGAAAAACCATAGTCTTGACTAGATGAACCTTTGTTGGCAAAGTAATGTCTCTGCTTTTGAATATGCTATCTAGGTTGGTCATAACTTTCCTTCCAAGGAGTAAGCGTCTTTTAATTTCATGGCTGCAGTCACCACCTGTAGTGATTTTGGAGCCCAGAAAAATGAAGTCTGACACTGTTTCCACTGTTTCCCCATCTATTTCCCATGTAGTGATGGGACCAGATGCCATGATCTTTGTTTTCTGAATGTTGAGCTTTAAGCCAACTTTTTCACTCTCCACTTTCACTTTCATCAAGAGGCTTTTGAGTTCCTCTTCACTTTATGCCATAAGGGTGGTGTCATCTGCATATCTGAGGTTATTGATGTTTCTCCCAGCAATCTTGATTCCAACTTGTGTTTCTTCCAGTCCAGCATTTCTCATGATGTACTCTGCATATAAGTTAAATAAACAGGGTGACGACATATAGCCTTGACGAACTCCTTTTCCTATTTGGAACCAGTCTGTTGTTCCATGACCAGTTCTAACTGTTGCTTCCTGACTTGCATACAAATTTCTCGAGAGTCAGGTCAGGTGGTCTGGTATTCCCATCTCTTTCAGAATTTTCCACAGTTTATTGTGATCCACACAGTCAAAGGCTTTGGCATAGTCAATAAAGCAGAAATAGATGTTTTTCTGGAACTCTCTTGCTTTTTCAATGATCCAGCGGATGTTGCCAATTTGATCTCTGGTTCCTCTGCCTTTTCTAAAACCAGCTTGAACATCAGGAAGTTCACGGTTCACATATTGCTGAATCCTGGCTTGGAGAATTTCGAGCATTACTTTACTAGTATGTGAGATGAGTGCAATTGTGCGGTAGTTTGAGCATTCTTTGACATTGCCTTTCTTTGGGATGGGGATGAAAACTGACCTTTTCCAATCCTGCAGCCACTGCTGAGTTTTCCAAATTTGCTGGCATATTGAGTGCAGCACTTTCACAGCATCATCTTTCAGGATGTGGAATAGCTCCACTGAAATTCCATCACCTCCACTAGCTTTGTTCGTAGTGATGCTTTCTAAGGCCCACTTGACTTCACATTCCAGGATGTCTGGCTCTAGGTCAGTGATCACACCATCGTGATTATCTGGGTCATGAAGATCTTTTTTGTACAGTTCTTCTGTGTATTCTTGCCATCTCTTCTTAATATCTTCTGCTTCTGTTAGGTCCATACCATTTCTGTCCTTTATCAAGCCCATCTTTGCATGAAATGTTTCCTTGGTGTCTCTAATTTTCTTGAAGAGATCTCTAGTCTTTCCCTTTCTATTCTTTTCCTTTATTTCTTTGCATTGATCACTTAGGAAGGTTTTATTATCTCTCCTTGCTATTCTTTGGAACTTTGCGTTCAGATGGGTTTATCTTTCCTTTTCTCCTTTGCCTTTTACTTCTCTTTTTTTCTCAGCTATTCATAAGGCCTCCTCAGACAACCATTTTGCCTTTCTGCATTTCTTTTTCTTAGGGATGGTATTAGGGCACCACCTCCTGTACAATATCATGAACCTCCATCCATAGTTCTTTAGGATGAAAGAACTATGTCTATCAGATCTAATCCTTTGAATCTATTTGTCATTTCCACTGTATAATTGTAAGGGATTTCATTTAGGTCATACTCTAGTGGCCTAGTGGTTTTCCCTACGTTCTTCAATTTAAGTCTGAATTTTGCAATAAGAATTTCATGATTTGGGCCATAGTCAGTTCCAGGTCTTGCTTTTGCTGACTCTATAGAACTTCTCCATCTTTGGCTGCAAAGAATATAATTAATCTGATTGAGGTATTGACCATCTGGTAATGTCCATGCATAGAGTTGTCTCTTGTGTTGTTGGAAGAGGATTATTGTTGTTATCGGCACATTCTCTTGGCAAAACTCTATTAGCTTTTACCCTGCTTCATTTTGTACTCCAAGGCCAAATTTGCCTGTTACTCCAGGTATCTCTTGACTTCCTACTTTTACATTCCAGTCTCCTATGATGAAAAGGACATTGTTTTTTGGTATTAGTTCTAGAAGGTCTTGTGGGTTATCATAGAACCATTCAACTTCAGCCTGTTTGGCATTGGTGTATATGTGAACCGTGAACTTCCTGATGTTCAAGCTGGTTTTAGAAAAGGCAGAGGAACCAGAGATCAAATTGCCAACATCCGCTGGATCATTGAAAAAGCAAGAGAGTTCCAGAAAAACATCTATTTCTGCTTTATTGACTATGCCAAAGCCTTTGACTGTGTAGATCACAATAAACTATGGAAAATTCTGAAAGAGATGGGAATACCAGACCACCTGATCTGCCTCTTGAGAAATCTGTATGCAGGTCAGGAAGCAACAGTTAGAACTGGTCATGGAACAACAGACTGGTTCCAAATAGGAAAAGGAGTACGTCAAGGCTGCATATTGTCACCATGTTTATTTAACTTATATGCAGAGTACATCATGAGAAACGCTGGACTGGAAGAAACACAAGTTGGAATCAAGATTGCTGGGAGAAATATCAATAACCTCAGATATGCAGATGACACCACTCTTATGGCAGAAAGTGAAGAGGAACTCAAAAGCCTCTTGATGAAAGTGAAAGTGGAGAGTGAAAAGGTTGGCTTAAAGCTCAACATTCAGAAAACGAAGATCATGGCATCTGGTCCCATCACTACATGGGAAATAGATGGGGAAACAGTGGAAACAGTGTCAGACTTTGTTTTCCTGGGGTCCAAAATCACTGCAGATGGTGACTGTAGCCATGAAATTAAAAGACGCTTACTCCTTGGAAGGAAAGTTATGACCAACCTAGATAGCATATTCAAAAGCAGAGACATTACTTTACCAACAAAGGTTTGTCTAGTCAAGGCTATGGTCTTTCCTGTGGTCATGTATGGATGTGAGAGCTGGACTGTGAAGAAAGCTGAGCGCCAAAGAATTGATGCTTTTGAACTGTGGTGTTGGAGAAGACTCTTGAGAGTCCCTTGGACTGCAAGAAGATCCAAGCAGTCCATTCTGAAGGAGATCAGCCCTGGGATTTCTTTGGAAGGAATGATGCTAAAGCTGAAACTCCAGTATTTTGGCCACCTCATGCGAAGAGTTGACTCATTGGAGAAGACTCTGATGCTGGGAGGGATTGAGGGCAGGAGGAGAAGGGGACGACAGAGGATGAGATGGCTGGATGGCATCACTGACTTGATGGGTGTGAGTCTGGGTGACCTCCGGGAGCTGGTGATGGACAGGGAGGCCTGGCGTGCTGCGGTTCATGGGGTCGCACAGAGTCAGACACGACTGAGCGACTGATTTGATCTGATCTGATCTGATATATATATATGTATATATACACTCACACACACACACCACAGTTGGTTTATCCATTTATCTATCAAAGAACATTTAGGTTGCTTTCATCTTGTGGCTATTGTGAATAATGATGCAATGAATATGTGTGTGCAGATATTTTACTGAGATCCTGTTTTCAATTCTTTATATATTCCAAAAAACGTAATTATTGGATTTTATGGCAATTATTTGTAATATTTTGAGAAACCTCCATCTTGTTTTCCATTGCAAGTGCACCACTTTATATTTCTACCAGCACTTCACAAGGATTTCAATTTCCTTACATCTTCACCAAAATTTGTTATTTTCTCTGTCTTGGTAGTGGTCATCCGACAGGTGTGAGGTGGCATCTTGTGGTTTTGATATGCATTTCCCTGATGGCTAGTGATTTGACTATTTTTTTCATTTGCTCTTTGTCCCCTTGTATATTTTTTTGAGGAAATATCTGTTCAGGTCATTTATATTTTTTAATATGGTTGTTTAGTCGTCGAGTTTTAGATGTTTTTTATATATTCTGAATATTAGCCCTTTATACATTTTGTAGTTTATAAATATTTTCTGCCATTTCATTGGTTGTCTTTTCATTCTGTTGATTGTTCCCTTTGCTGTGGAAACATTTTTAAGTGTGATGTAATCTACTTTGTTCATTTTTATTTGTCCCATGTGCTTTTGATGTCTTGTCTGAGAAATCATCACCTAATCCAATGTCATGAATAATTTGCCCTTTGTTTTCTTCTATGAGTTTTACAATGTCAGGTCTTGTGTTTAGATACTCAATCCATTTTCATTTAATTTTTGGTATAAGGTATGGATCCAAGTTCATTCTTTTGCATCTGGACTTCCAGTTTATCCAACACCATTTCTTTGGAAGAGACTGTATTTTTTTGCCCAATGCCCTTAGTGAAGATCATTTGACCATATATAAGAGTTTATTTCTGGGTCATCTATTGTTTTCCATTTGTCTCTATATCTGTCTTTATGCCAATACCATACTCTTTTGATTATTGTAACTTTCTAATTTATTTTAAAATCAGGATATGTGAGTCCTCCAACTTATAAGAACAAGTGTTTTTCTTGCTCAGGATTATTTTGGCTACTCAGAATCTTTTGCAATTTCATATGGATTTTAGAATTTTTGTCTATTTCTACAAAAATGCATTTGGGGTTTTGATAAAGATTATATTGAATCTGTAGATAACTCTTAATTAGTATGAACATTGTCTTCCAATTCATGGGCACAGGATGGCTTTTAATTTATTTGTGTCTTCTTTATTAATTTCAGGAATGCTTTGTAGTTTTCAATGTACAAGTAATTTACCTCTTTGGTTAAGTTTCTTCCTATGTATTTTATTCATTTCAATGCTATTGTAAAAGGAATTATGTCATATCTTGTTTTAAGCTTCATTTCTATGTATATGTCCAGTATAGAAAAGTATATCTGGTGTTTTTCTTTCTGGCTTACTTCACTCTGTATAAGAGGCTCCAGTTTCATCCACCTCATTAGAACTGATTCAAATGTATTCTTTTTAATGGCTGAGTAATACTCCATTATTTATATGTACCACAGCTTTCTTATCCATTCATCTGCTGATGGACATCTAGGTTGCTTCCATGTCCTGGCTATTATAAACAGTGCTGCGATGAACATTGGGGTACATGTGTCTCTTTCAATTCTGGTTTCCTCAGTGTGTATGCCCAGCAGTGGGTTTGCTGGATCATAAGGCAGTTCTATTTCCAGTTTTTTAAGGAATCTCCACACTGTTCTCCATAGTGGCTGTACTAGTTTGCATTCCCACCAACAGTGTAAGAGGGTTCCCTTTTCTCCACACCCTTTCCAGCATTTATTGCTTGTAGACTTGGATAGCAGCCATTCTGACTGGTGTGAAATGGTACCTCATTGTGGTTTTGATTTGCATTTCTCTGATAATGAGTGATGTTGAGCATCTTTTCATGTATTTGTTAGCCATTTGTATGTCTTCTTTGGAGAAATGTATGTTTAGTTCTTTGGCCCATTTTTTGATTGGGTCGCTTATTTTTCCAGAATTGAGCTGCAGGAGTTGCTTGTATATTTTTGAGATTAGTTGTTTGTCAGTTGCTTCATTTGCTATTATTTTCTCCCATTCTGAAGGCTATCTTTTCACCTTGCTTATAGTTTCCTTTGTTGTGCAGAAGCTTTTTAATTTTAATTAGGTCCCATTTGTTTATTTTTGCTTTTATTTCCAATATTCTGGGAGGTGGGTCATGGAGGATCCTGCTGATTTATATCGGAAAGTGTTTTGCCTATGTTCTCCTCTAGGAGTTTTATAGTTTCTGGTCTTAACGTTTAAATCTTTAATCCATTTTGAATTTATACAGTATACTAATGCATATATATGGAATTTAGAAAGATGGTGACGATAACCCTGTATGCAAGACAGCAAAAGAGACACAGATGTATAGAACAGTCTTTTGGACTCTGTGGGAGAGGGAGAGGGTGGGACGATTTGGGAGAATGGCATTGAAACATGTATAATATCATATAGGAAATGAATCACCAGCCCAGGTTCAATGCAGGATACAGATTGCTTGGGGCTGGTGCACTGGGATGACCCAGAGGGACGTGGGAGGGGGGTTCAGGATGGGGAACATGTGTACACCCATGGCGGATTCATGTTGATGTATGGCAAAACCAATACAATATTGTAAAGTAATTAGCCTCCAATTAAAATAAACAAATTTAAATTAAAAAATAAAAATCAAATAATTTTTTTTTTAAAGAAAAGTATATCTGGTATTTCCTTGAATTCTCATTTTTTTTGACTGATAATATTACATAAACCAACTGTAACATTTGGATGCCCGTATTTTAGTTTGGAGAAGGGTGGTAATGCAATTCCATTCTATTTATTATCTCTTTATATTCCAAACTGTTATAAGTTTTGTGAATTTGCTTTGTTTTATGAGTTAAAAACTTAGAATTACCTGAATTGCCTTCTGTGTTTGCCTTGCTGTTTCCTAATATACTGAACTTGGCAATCTTTGTTTTTTCACTTAGAGTACTACAAAAACGGATTCCTGCTTGTGCAGCATGCCTTAGATAAGGCCATCATTATGTACCATAATGGCAGAGCTGCGGAAATGCTATTTGAAAATGTCAACATTTTTGTTAGCAGATTTCCATACCCTACTTATTATAGAGATCATTTTTTTTTCTCTTTTTTGTCTCTCTTCCCTTTAGCAGTTTTACTTATATTTTCTCTAACTGAACTTACTCTTATCAGGACTATTGTTATGGAAAAGGAAACCAGATTAAAGGTAAATTCACTTTCTTTATTTCATTTTGGGCCTGTGGAACAGATTTATGCACAGATTTGGACTATGTCTATACCTTTGCTACTAGTGAATGATTATAACACAATAGCAATATACAAATATAGATTGGACATAGAATATGTATACTATGTCATTTGTCAATTTGCTGGTGTTTTTCTTTTATCTAAATTCTTGATCAGGCTTGTAATTTTATTGACTATTTGATAAGAATGCTGTGAAGAGAAATCGTATATTAAATATCCTGAATCTTCTTTGGAATAAAATGAACAAAAGAGAAATAATCATACAAGTTTATAAATTATATGACCCTAATATATACTTCAATTCCAAGATTTGAGAATCTTTTTAATATCAAGTCAAATCAAGATCATATTATAAAGAGCAGTGGCTCTAAAGTCAAAGAGAAAGCCATTAATTTATCTATCTATCCATTAATTTGCGACCCTGTACTGTAGCCCACCATGCTGCTCTGCCCATGGGATTCTCCAGGCAAGTATACTGGAGTAGGTTGCCATGTATCACCCTCTAAATCACCCAGGCTTGAAACCTAAATCTTATCAGTATAGTATAGTACAGTATGTGTAGCACCTGAGTACTGCCATTTCCTACCCCTGTAACTTTTGAGTAACTTTCTTAACTTCTCTGGGCCTCATTTGTAAAATGGAGGTAAAAATACTCTTACTACATAGAGTTGTGTGATAATTAAAGAGATCTTAATTGTTAGTACATAGGAAATATTATTGGAGAAGGCAATGGCACCCCACTCCAGTACTCTTGCCTGGAAAATCCCATGGACAGAGGAACCTGGTAGGCTGCAGCCCATGGGGTCGCGAAGAGTTGGACACGACTGAGTGACTTCCCTTTCACTTTTCACTTTCATGCATTGGAGAAGGAAATGGCAACTCACTCCAGTGTTCTTGCCTGGAGAATCCCAGGGACAGGGGAGCCTGGTGGGCTGCCGTCTATGGGGTCACACAGAGTTGGACACGACTGAAGTGACTTAGCAGCAGTAGCAGTAGTGCCAGGGTCCAGCCCCGGTGGATCCAGGGAATTCGAAGCTGGGACAGCGTTGGTGAAGATCAGGAAACGATTGCTTAATTAAGTGTTAATTAAAGATATAAAGAATAATAGAAATGAGGATAGCTCAGTGAGGAGGTAATTCGGTGAAGAAAAGCAGATGAAATAAGGATAGCTTAGTGAGAACATTTTGTGGAGAGAGGAGGCTGAATAATTCAGCCAGAAGGTAAGAGAAAGAACGACAAGGGGAGACCAAGTTTCCATGAACAAGGCCCCACACTTTATTTTTCAAAGTAGTTTTTATACCTTAAGTTTTGCATAGAGGATAGTGGGGGAAGGGGTGGAGTCATGCAGGGATAGCAGTCCCTGAGCCAGGCTTTCAAACCTATCATATGCCAAAGTTTAGGTGAGTTACATCATCTGGCCCAGAGGCCTGTTAACATTTTAAGGAACTTATTTTCTCTAAAGGTGATTATTCTAAAGTCAGGCGCCATCCTCCAAACGCATAGGAGTTGCATTTCTATAGGGCAAAGGTGTGGTGGGTTATAACAAGAGAAAGAATTAACTCAAGGGTCCAAAGTTACAAACATTGAGGCTACTAATTACATTTCTATACACCAATTATATCAATCAATACACTGCCAAGGACACAATAGGTAAGGGATATGGAGACTTAGCAGCAAACATTGGCCCAACAAGTGAAAAACCTTTCACCAATACAATTTCTAATCAATCTTTTAACTGCTCAAAGGAGTCTGTGTTTAGACAGTTTAGAACATCTCATGGGAGGCTCTAAACAATCACATGTGGCTGGAAAAACCTACTCAGGCAGGCTAGAGGATTTCCAAAAGGAGTTTGTAGGCTGAAACACTGTCACATCCAGGAATTATTAACTGGAGCTGTAAGTTAGCTCTTTTTTCAGAGAAAGGTAGTAGGGGACAGCCCCCTGTAAAGTCAGAGGTGTAGGTGAGAACACAAAGCAGAAAGTAGGCAGACTCCGGCTTTTTGGAGGTAGATGCTCGAGAACCTCCAGCGGGCTCCTGAGGCTAGATCTCGCACTTGCGTTATTGCCGAGCCTCCTTCCTCATGACCTTTGTCATGGGCGAAGCGCTAATCCAAACCGGCTCCCGACATCTCCCCCTTTTTTATTTCTTAAAACAGCCAGATGCAGCTCAGTCGTGAGCTTCTGAATGTTCTGCTGAAGAATCCTGACAATACAAGGAAGGATGATTATTAGAAGCAAAATTAAGGCACCAGCAGAGACATATCCAAGGATATTAGACCGAATATTTTTTCCAGAAATTAAGTTAGAGAAGGTGTGAAAAAAATCATTAGCTGCTCCAGCAGCAGTAAAATCCAGTCGAGAGTGTTCCAGGGTCTGTATTTGATTATGAAGTTTCCCTAAGTCCAGGCCAATGTCAGAGCTGTTCCAAACACCTGAGATAGGATTTTTGATTTTTTCCCGTTCATAATCTGTCTCGTTTACCTTTAAAGATGTCACACATATCCACCGGTAATCAGCGTGGCAAGACAGAGCCATTTTCACTTTTAAAGCCTGTAACTCAGTCCCAATATGTATTATTGCCTCTTCTAAGGCATCTACTCTCATCTCTAATTTCCTATCTACAGCTTCCTGTGTTGCTAGAGTTAGAGAAACATTTTTAGACATGGTATCAACATATTGGGCAGTATGCACTTGTTGAGTCAATGATATTGCTGCCACAGTAACAGAACTAATTGCTTCTATTAAAGCTGATATTCCCAAAATAAGTAAGCCCACAAACCATCGTGATCGGATTAAATCCTGCAGTTTGTTACATCATAAGATAAGGTGGACATTGTAACACTACAAAGAAGCAAACATTACATTGAGGGTTTAAACAAGATGAGAGCATACATTGTTCACAAGTTACTACATTGGGTCCACCAGTGAAAGTCATATGTATATTAAGTTTTTCAGAATTGTTGGTAAAGAGAAAAACATAAGGAGAGGGTAGACAAGCCAAAACAGAATAAGTAGAATTATTTTCTGGTTGAAGTTTGCGCTGCAGCAGCCCTGTTAGTCTTGCTGGGATCTCAATGTTTATCTTGCCTCCCTAGCCGGCGGGCGCCACCCCTGCTCCCTCGCTGGTTCTGAACCGGCACGCGGCTTCCAGTGTGAGGCTGTTCTGTGCAGAGGAGTGCCCTTTCTCTTTTGTTATCGAAGCAATGGAGGAACTGGAAGTCTGGGGGACTGCAACATGGCGAATCAGCCTGTCCCGGATCTAAATTGGAGAATCTGCATCCTGTGGAAAAATACAAGCACATCCTTGACCACTAGTTAATAATGGGCCAGGACCCTTCCATTGTCCGGAGAGGAGGTTCTTCCATTTGACTAATGGTTTTGCATTCAGTTGCTCTGGGCATCAATGGCGAAGCATTGCACTAGTTCCGGCTGAATCAGTATTTAAAATATTTATTACAAAAAGAGCATGCTGCAAGATTTGATGGGGGAGAACTATGCTTAAACTCCCCTTCTTTTAGTTTTTGAATTTGGACTTTTAATGTTTGATGCGCTCTTTCAACAATGGCCTGTCCCTGGGGATTATAAGGGATGACAGTATTATGTTTAATTTGAAACTTTATAAAAAATTCCTGAAAAGCCTTAGAAGTGTAAGCAGGAGCATTGTCAGTTTTCAGAGCTTTTGGCAGGCCCAAATATGAAAAACAAGTAAAGAGATGTTGTATCACATCTTTAACCGCCTCTCCGGTATGAGCAGTTGCAACAATAAGGTGAGAAAAAGTGTCTACAGTTACATGAACAAAAGACAATTTTCCAAATGAAAAAACATGAGTTACATCCATTTGCCAGAGTACGTTTGGTTTGAGAGCGCGAGGATTAACTCCCATAGGTAGACTATTATAAACAGTGGGACAGTGTAAGCACGAATGCACAGTCTCTCGAGCAGTCTCTCTGGAAATTGGGAATTGATATCTTAAGGCAGTAGCATTTTGATGATGAAGAAAGTGAGAGGCTCTGGCTTCCTCAATCACCATGGCCACTGAATTTCTGGTTAACAAGTCAGCCAAATCATTAAAGGCATTTAAAGGGCCGGGCAATCCAGAATGAGCCCGAATGTGTCCAATGAAAAATATTTTATTTCTTTTCCAAATTTGTTGCTGTAAATTACTTAACAAATGAAATATGGTAGTTTTATTTTCAGGCAAACCTGCAGTTTCAATGTGTGAAAACAACCTGACAATATACTGAGAATCAGAATAAAGGTTAAATTCCTCATCAGCAAACATAGCAAAAGCCTGAATGACGACTGTTTCCTGTGTTTCTAAAACCTTTTGGTGATTTTTAGTAACTATAGAGGCTTTGTCATTTGTTGACCCATCAGTCCTTTCAACAGGACTGGAAAAGGTCAGTCTCCATTTCAACCCCAAAGAAAGGCAATACCAAAGAATGCTCAAACCACCACACAACTGCACCCATCTCACATGTCAGCAAAGTAATGCTCAAAATTCTCCAAGCCAGGCCCCAGCAATACATGAACTGTGAACTTCCTGATGTTCCAGCTGGCTTCAGAAAAGGCAGAGGAATCAGAGATCAAATTGCCAACATCCACTGGACCATGGAAAAGCAAGAGAGTTCCAGAAAAACATCTGTTTCCGCTTTATTGACTATGCCAAAGCCTTTGACTGTGTGGATCACAACAAATTGTGGAAAATTCTGAAAGAAATGGAAATACCAGACCACCTGACCTGCCTCCTGAGAAATCTGTATGTAGGTCAGGGAGCAACAGTCAGAACTGGACATGGAACAACAGACTGGTTCCAAATAGGAAAAGGAGTATGTCAAGGCTGTATATTGTCACCCTGTTTATTCAACTTCTATGCAGAGTACATCATGAGAAACGCTGGACTGGAAGAAACACAAGCTGGAATCAAGACTGCTGGGAGAAACATCAACAACCTCAGATATGCAGATGACACCACCCCCATGGCAGAAAGTGAAGAGGAACCAAAAAGCCTCTTGATGAAAGTGAAAGTGGAGAGTGAAAAAGTTGGCTTAAATCTCAACACCCAGAAAACGAAGATCATGGCATCCGGTCCCATCACCCCATGGGAAACAGATGGGGAAACAGTGTCAGACTTTACCTTTCTGGGCTCCAAAACCACTACAGATGGTAACTGTAGCCATAAAATCAAGACACTCACTCCTTGGAAGGAAAGCCATGACCAACCTAGATAGCATATTCAAAAGCAGAGACACTACCTTGCCAACACAAGTCCCTTCTAATCAAAGCTATGATTTCTCACATGCATGGATGTGAGACTTGGACTATAAAGAAAGCTGAGCACCAAAGAATTGATGCTTTAGAACTGTGGCGTTTGAAGAGACTCTTGAGAGTCCCTTGGACTTCGAGGAAATCAAACCAGTCCAACAGAAAGGAAACCAGTCCTGAATATTCACTGGAAGGACTGATGTTGAAGCTGAAACTCCAGTACTTTGGTCACCTCATGCGAAGAGTTGACTCACTGGAGAAGACTCTGATGCTGGGAGGGATTGGGGGCAAGAGGAGAAGGGGACGACAGAGGACGAGATGGCTGGATGGCATCACTGACTCGATGGATGTGAGTCTCAGTGAACTCCGGGAGTTGGTGATGGACAGGGAGGCCTGACGTGCTGCGATTCCTGGAGTCGCGCAGAGTCAGACACGACTGAGCCACTGATCTGATCTGATCTGACCCGTCAGTAAAAACTATTTGAGCATTTGGAACAGGAGATTGTTTACATCTGACAGGAAAAAATAACTGGATGTTTGGATATAAAATTCAGTAAAACATGCGAGGGTAAATGATGCAAAATTTTACCAAAATAGTTTCCTATAGCAATCTGCCAATCCTCATCAAATATTAGAAGAGCATCAAGTTTTTCTTTATTATATGGAATTACAATGTCTGATGGCTCTTTACCAAATAATTCAATGTTCCGCTTTTTTCCTTTAATATCAAAGTAGCTATCAATCCTGGATAAGAAGCCGTTACTTTTTTTTTTGTTTGAGCGGGAAGATGGACTCACTCTAGGGGGCCGTTTTGCCATAAAACCAATTTTTTCTCTGGCCACCCCAATTACACCTATGGGGGTTGTATGGCAAAAGAATTGTCAAGCAGTTGTCAATTTAATTTTTTAAATTTAAAAAATTTACATTTTAACAACATAAATTTAGGGATATGTTAATTTAGGTCTAATGTTTAGTTTAGGTCTCTGTATAAATTTAAATAATAAATGTATAACCTCCTTATCTCATTTTGGTATACAGATATACTTAAATGCAAAATGTATTTATATATGGCAACAAGTATAAACTTATTGACATATAATATATATAAATCAATATACTTGAATTAATCTTTATAATTAATATTACAGCAATACAACACATACACAGCCAATACCAACCAACACAAACCAATGTACTGCAATAATACATGTCATACACATACAATATAATTATACAGTATATAGAACATATACCATCACAGCACATCAATCTATACCAATTAATATCAGCCACACACACATTATACTACTGCAATATACATTTAACTATACAGTATATATATAATATGGAGAAGGCAATGGCACCCCACTCCAGTACTCTTGCCTGGAAAATCCCATGGATGGAGGAGCCTGGTGGGCTGCAGTCCATGGGGTCGCTAGGAGTCGGACACGACTGAGCGACTTCACTTTCACTTTTCACTTTCATGCATTGGAGAAGGAAATGGCAAGCCACTCCAGTGTTCTTGCCTGGAGAATCCCAGGGATGGGGGAGCCTGGTGGGCTGCCATCTGTGGGGTCACACAGAGTCGGACACGACTGAAGTGACTTAGCATAGCATCAGATCAGATCAGTCGCTCAGTCGTGTCCGACTCTTTGCGACCCCATGAACCGCAGCACGCCAGGCCTCCCTGTCCATCACCAGCTCCCGGAGGTCACTCAGACTCGCATCCATCGAGTCAGTGATGCCATCCAGCCATCTCATCCTCTGTCGTCCCCTTCTCCTCCTGCCCTCAATCCCTCCCAGCATCAGAGTCTTCTCCAATGAATCAACTCTTCGCATGAGGTGGCCAAAATATTGGAGTTTCAGCTTTAGCATCATTCCTTCTAAAGAAATTCCAGGATTGATCTCCTTCAGAATGGACTGGTTGGATCTTCTTGCAGTCCAAGGGACTCTCAAGAGTCTTCTCCAACACCACAGTTCAAAAGCATCAATTCTTCGGCGCTCAGCCTTCTTCACAGTCCAACTCTCACATCCATACATGACCACAGGAAAGACCATAGCCTTGACTAGGCGAACCTTTGTTGGTAAAGTAATGTCTCTGCTTTTGAATATGCTATCTAGGTTGGTCATAACTTTCCTTCCAAGGAGCAAGCGTCTAGCATATATATAATATGCATATATAGTATACATAGTAATCTATATAAAAATCAATTAAGTATAGATCCATAAATAGAATTAGGCATACCTTTATTATATTTTATTTATACCCATACCTAATTAGGCAAACTGTAATTAGGCAAATATTATAACAATATATAAAGTATTGTCAATTGTACTGCCTGTTGATAACTAAGAAATTGAGAAAACCCTTCTCTGAGTATCTCTTATTTGAGACAGCACATCCCTCCTCCATAGGGTAAAGGGGGCGTAGGAACTACAGAGGGTTGGAAAGTTCCACAGGTATCCTCAAACTGACAATCTAACATTTTTGAACTTTTAACTACTGTGGGGGCTTGAGGGCAAATGAAACAAAATTTGACCCCTGAAATCTATCAGGGCAACTTGCCAATCATCACTATTTTGTAAAAGACCTGTAGTTGATCCTTATTGAATGGAAGTACTATATTTGCTACTTCTTTTTTAAAAAATTCCACACTTCCTTTTTTCCTCCTTTTATAATTAATTGTGCCACCAAACTGGGATAAGATAAAACTATTTTTCTTGGGGTCACTGGTAGATGGAACCAATGGGCCTTTTTGTCACAAGCACCCTGTAGGTGTATGTTTTGTGGCAAGAATAATTTAATCTCATCTTTTGGTAATATTAATCCTAATTAACTGATCATTTAAAGTCTCATCTACTTTAACAAGAGCCGACTCTGTCTCAATACTCAACTTTCTCTTAGAACTGAATTAGGATCGCCTTTTAAGCAATCAAACAAAGGCTTTAAATCTGCAGTAGTCAGTTTTAAATGTGGGCATATCCAATTAATGTCTCCTAATAATTTTTGGAAATCATTTAAAGTTAGTAAACAATTTCTTTGCAGCTTTAAAGAGGTATTACCAGTTTTTAAAACTTTTGGCAGACCTAAATATGAGAAGCAAGTAAAGAGGTGTTGCACAACGTCTTTATAAGCTTCTCCAGTTATCGTTTTGTAACCTAAATCTGATCTATAGCTTTTTAGATGACAAGCAACCATCTAATCTTTGTTTGAATACTTCCAGCAACGGGGAACTCACTACTCCTTAAGGTTTTAAACTCTCCCTCACCTTTTTTTCTACAGCATTCTCACCCCGCATACGACTTTCTCTAATCCCACCAATTCATTTTTGGTAGTACGCATGGGCCAGGAACTGGGCCAGTCTTTCCCAGCAGTGTTAAGAGACGTCTGTTCCTGTGTCTAATAGCCCTGACATTTTATTTTCTTGAATTAAAAAATGTTTAAATGCCTAGAAGCTGTAATTTCCTGCACCCAAAAGGCTAGATCACTAAATCCAAATGCTCTGTGGCTCCTAGCTTGGGAAGTCAAGTTTTTTCCTGTCTGATACTAAGGTAAAAAGCAAAAACTGTGTTATTCTTTGACTGTTATTAGTTTGCACAGTTTCAGTAGGCGGTGAGATCAAAACTTTAATTTCTCCAATATAATCAGAATCTACTACACCATGCACCACCGAAAAAAAAATTTTTATTTATTTATTTATTTTTTTTTTTAAGAAAGCGAGCTATGCCCTAGCACAAGTCCTACAATGCCTCAGGTAGGGGGCCAGCCACTCCCATTGGAATTGGAGTAACTGGCTTGTCAGGGGTTAATATTGTTGCTAAATCCCCTTGCTGCTACTGCTGCTGCTAAGTCGCTTCAGTCATGTCCGACTCTGTGCGACCCCATAGACGGAAGCTCACCAGGCTCCCCTGTCCCTGGGATTCTCCAGGCAAGAACACTGGAGTGGGTCGCCATTTCCTTCTCCAATGCATGAAAGTGAAAAGTGAAAGTGAAGTCGCTCAGTCGTGTCGGACTCCTAGCGACCCCATGGACTGCAGCCTACCAGGCTCCCCTGTCCATGGGATTTTCCAGACAAGAGTGCTGGAGTGGGGTGCCATAGCCTTCCCCATACTGTTCTGCTTTTCTCTTAACCTGGGTGAGACCCTCCCTAAGGGGTTTTTTCCAAAAAGCATGCTCTGCATATTGTGCACGCCTCTTTCCTCACGACCTTTGTCATGGGTGGAGCGCTAATCCAAACCGGCTCCCGACACAGTAGGAAATGTTATGTAGCTATCAAGGGTTAGTTATCTTTCCATTCCCTTTGTTCCCTGTGTGCAAGTGTGTCGACCAGCATACATTCTGTTCCTTTCCCTCCATTTTTGGAAATGTCATTTTCTACTTCAAGCTCTTGTTAATTTTTCATCATCTAGCCATTTCTCTGACTACCACATGTTTTTCTTTTTTCCTACTTAGTGAATAATCTCCTTGAAATCTATTTTCAACTTTAAACTTCAGCTTACTAATTTTCTCTCTTGTGCCTCCAGGACCTGTTACACAAATGTTGATCATGTAGTTTAAATTATTTGTTATTTAATTTTTCATTTAAAAACTTGAATTAAAATAAATACATACCAATGTGTACAGATCTTTGAAACATGAACACACAACTACTGTTCCACTTAAGTAGTAGTTCCACCCAATATTGCCTGTAATCTGGACACCCCTTCGCATCCCATCTAAATAACTACATCTCTCTTCTCTAAAAATAGTTACTATTTAAATTCTAAAATTGTATATTAGTTTTGCCTGGTTTAAAAACTTTATTTAAATAGAATCATACAATAGCCATTCTTTTGTTTCAGTGGGAGCTATTGATGTTTTCTGTATAGATGCAATTTGGCCATTTTCATAATTGTGTGTTATACTTTATGACTATACCACAATTTGTCACTATTGCTGATAAATATTTAGTTGTTCAAGTACTGGCCTATTACAGTAAGCCAATGTGAATATTTTTCTTTTAAATGAAGCTGTAGGTTTATTCAGTAACAGTTGAGAGGCCACCAACATAATGTTAAATGAAAAAAAGCATATCCTGAAACAATGCAGGTATCATCCCATTTTTGCAAAAAGCATGTGTATCAGAGAAAAAAAAAAAAACAGATATATGCTAATATATTAGCAATTGTTTTCCTCTCAGTGCAATATTCCCTTTTATACTTTTTGTATTTTAAATATATTTATTTATTATTGAAGGATATGTTTTGGTGAAGATGTGCACATTTTTCTGTTGGATATATACCTAAGATCAAGATTGGTGGAGTATAAAATATACATATTTTCAATCTTGTTAAATAAAGTGAAATTTTTTTCTAAAGTTTGTGCCAATTCATTCTCTTATCAATAACGTAAGAGAGTTACTCTTGTTCCATAAGTATGCCAACAACTGGTGGTATTAGCCTTTTAAACTTTCAGCCATTCTGGAAAGGGTATAGCGGTAAACTCATTGTGGTTTTAATTTAATTTTCCTTGTTAACTAATGATGTTGAATACTTTTTCACATGCTTTTTGGCTACATGGATTTTCTCTTTTGTGAAGCGTGTATTCAAAAGTCTTTTCCCCACTTTTCTGTTGGGTTGTGTGTCTTTCTCATTGATTTTCATTGATTCTTTATATATTTTGGATACAAGTTCTTTATGTCATGTATGTATTACAAGTATGTCCTCCCAACCTGTAACTTGCTTTAATGCTGTCTTTGACTTGTAAAAGTTCTGAATTTTAATGTAATAAAGTCTTTTCCTTTCTGATTCCTACTTTCTGTGGCCAGTCTTTGCTGGCTGAGTTTCCCCACATTCTCTTCCTTGTTGTTCTTTAGACTTTCTTTTTTTCTAATCTTTGCACATAAGCCTCTAAATTTAAGTCAAATCAACTTTTGTTACAACCTATAAGTTGAAATATAATGTTTTCTTTTATCAAATATTTCATAATAGTTTCTAATTTCTTTGTTAATTTTTTCTTTGACCCATAGGACATGTATAAAATTTCAAGGACCATTATAAATTTAAAATAGTGTTACAAGTTGCTTTTTAAGGATCAAAAGCTAGCAGTTCGTTAAGATCCCGAGGTATCTTCATAATAGCAATAGAAGTCATCACTGTTAGTTGATATGGTTGAAATAAAGAAATCTTCACAGATATCAATGAAAGGTGTAGGTAATCTTTCCCTAAAGAGGACATACAATTAATATACATCCACCTTTACTAAATCATTAACCTCTGTTTTGGAAGCTAGAGAAAATACAATTCTCAGACTATTCTATGAGAAGAATGAAAATGTTTCTTGAATGTTTATAATCTGTATTTTGACCAAGGATCATTCAACATATTTTGAAGCTCACAATTGTGAACTTAATAAAACAGATTGGTTTTTAATGTGTTTAAAAAACACAACATACTAGGTGCTGGTCTTTTATTTCAGTTTTTTAAAATTTTGTTGAAACATGCTTTATGGACTAGAATATAGCCAATTTTAACAAATGTTCTGTTATCACATGTGCACTGAAAAATAATGTGTGCTGAGAGTTAAAAGGTGCAGTTTTCTGTACATGTTACATCAATTTTGTTATTCACATTGTTCATGTTCGTGTTTTATCTATTAGTTGTTATCAGTTATTGTGAGAAGTATATTAAATATCTACCTTTATGTTTATTGATTATTTTTTAATATTTATTTATTTTTAATTGATTGATGATTGGTTTATAATATTGGTTTGATTTCTGCCTTACATCAACATAAATTAACCATAGGTGTACATATGTCCCCTCCTTCTTGAATCTCCCTCCAACCTCCCCACCCATTCCCACCCCTCTAAGTTGAGTTGTCTAATTTTTCCTTTTAATTGTCAGTTTTAGCTTTATACATGTTGATGTTACGTGTAGGGGACCCAGTACATGGGATTTGCTTATTTTCACCTGTTTTGCATGACTGGACTTATTTCTTCATGAACAGCCTGTACACCATTGCTATCACCTTGTCTTCTATTAATAACATTGCTGGTTGTTTTAAACTCCCTTCTAAGGAACAGGGTTTGGAATGGCAAATAATATTCCTGCATTGGGAGCTAGTTCTATTCATTTCTGGGCTCAAAGAAAGAGCTTGTGTCATGGAGTGAGGGATCTTTCATCCACGGTGGCTTCAGGGAATCTTCAGGTCACCCAACTCAGAAACTCAGGGAAATTGTCAACCAGCCAACTGAACTTTGACCATGGAGTGAAGAGACAGTAAACAGTTGACATAAATAAATCTCATTGCCTTTCTCCCTACAGTGGACTATCTTAAGGCCTGATGCTTCCATTTGACTTAATGGAATAATAGCATTTGAATACATTTCTTTTTATCAGCCTGTGGCCAGTGTGCTAAACTCATTACATTCAATTTGTTTTCTCTCCTTCACACCTTAATTCTCTCATTCTTGCTATTCTATGAATGAACCTCCTGATAAAGTCTTAGCATGTCAGCTTTGCTTAGGCTGTATTTTTCAGTCCTTCCAGGCTGAAGTACTTTTTTGTTAGATGTGTGTGGATTTCTAATGGTTATCTCTTCCAACTTGTTTAAAGATTTTGTTGTTGTTCAGTTGTTCAATTGTGTCTAACTCTTTGTGACTCAAATAGACTGCAGTGTGCCAGGATTCCCTGTCCATCATCTCCTAGAATTTGCTCAAACACATAGCCATTGAGTCGGTGTTGCTATCCAACCATCTTGTCCTTTGTCGTCCACTTCTATTCATGCCTTCAATTTTACCCAGCGTCAGGATCTTTTCCAATGAGTCAGTTTTTCCCATCAGGTGGCCAGAGCATTGGAGCTTCAGCTCCAGCCTTACTCCTTTCAGTGAATATTCACAGTTGATTTCCTTTAGGATTGACTGGTTCGATCTCCTTACTGTCCAAGGAACTCTCAAGTGTCTTTTCCAACACCACAGTCCAAAGGCATCAATTTTTTGGTGCCTTTTATGTCCAGCTCTCACATCTGTACATGACTACTGGAAAAACCATACCTTTGATTATACACAACTTTGTCAGAAGAGTAATGTCTCTGCTTTTTAATATGCTGTCCAGGTTTGTCATAGTTTTTTTCCAAGGAGCAATTGCCTTTTAATTTTATGGCTGCAGTCACTGTCCACAGTGATTTTGGAGCCCAAGAGAAAAAGTCTGTCACTGTTCCATTGTTTCCCCATCTATTTGCTATGAAGTGATGGGACAGGATGTCATGATCTTCATTTTGAATGTTGAGTTTTAAGCTAGCTCTTTCACTCTCTTCTTTCACTTTCATCATGAGGCTCTTTATTCCCTCTTTGCTTTCTGCCATAAGGGTGGTGTCATCTGCATATCTGAAGTTATTGATATTCCTCCCCATAATCTTGATTCCAACTTGTGCTTCATCTAGTCTGGCTATTCTCATAATGTACTCTGCATGTAAGTTAAATAAGCTGGGTGACAATATACAGTCTTGATGTACTCCTTTCCCAATTTGGAACCAGTCCGTTGTTACTTGTCTGATTCCAGCTGTTGTTTCTTGACCTGCATAGATGTTTCTCAGGAAGCAGGTCAACTGGTCTGGTATTCCCACCTCTTTAACAATTTTCCACAGTTTGTTGTGATCGACACAGTCAAGGACTTTAGTGTAGTAGATGTTCTTCTGGAATTCTCTTCCTTTTCCTATGATCCAATGGATGTTTGCAGTTTGATCTCTGGTTCCGCTGCCTTTTTAAATCCAGCTTGTACATCTGGATGCTCTGGGCTCACATACTGTTGAAGTATCTCAAGGATTTTGAACAATACTTTGCTACCATGTGAAATGAGTGCAGTTGTGCAGTAATTTGTACATTCTTCGACATTTCCCTTATTTGGTATTGAAATAAAAAATAACCTTTTCCAGTCCTGTGGGCACTGCTGAGTTTTCCAAATTTGCTGGCATATTGAGCAGCACTTTAACAGCATTATCTTTTAGGATTTGAAATAGCTCAGGTGGAATTTCATCACCTCCACTAGCTTTGTTCATAGTGATGCTTCCTGAGGCCCACTTGAGTTCACACTCCAGGATATTTGATTCTAGGTGAGTGATCGATCATACCATCATGGTTATCTGGGTCATTAAGATATCTCTTGTATAGTTATTCTATATATTCTTACCACCTATTCTTATTATCTTCTGCTTGTCTTAGGCCCATACAGTTTCTGTCCTTTATAGTGTGTCTCTTTGCATGAAATGTTCCCTTCTCTAATTTTCTTTAAGAGCTCTCTAGTCTTTCCCATTCTATGTTTTCCTCTAGTTCTTTGCAATGTTCACTTAAAAAGGCTTTCTTATCTCTCCTTGCTATTCTTTGGAACTCTTCACTCAGATGATAATATCTTTCCTTTTCTCCTTTGTATTTCACTTCTTTTTTTCAGCTCTTTGTAAGGCCTCCTTGGACAACCATTTTGCCTTTTTACACTTGTTTTCTTGGGGATGATTTTGATCACTGCATCCTGTACAATGCCATGCACCTCCATCCATAGTTCTTCAGGCACTCTATCAGATCTAATCCCTTGAATCAATTTGTTACTTTCACTGTATAATCACAAGTAATTTGATTTAGGTCATACCTGAAAGGCCTGGTGGTTTTCTCTATGTTCTTCAATTTAAGTCTGCATTTTGCAATAAGGAGTTTATGATCTAACAAACAAGTCATCTCTTGGTCTTGTTTTTGCTAACTGTAGAGATCTTCATCTTCAGCTACAAAAAATATAATCAATCTGATTTCGGTATTGACCATCTGGTGATGTCCATGTTGAGTCATCTCTTGTGTTGTTGGAAGAAGGTGTTTGCTATGACCAGTGCATTCTTTTGGGAAAATTCTGTTAGCCTTTGCCTTGCTTCATTTTGTACTCTAAGGCCAACCCTGCCTGTTACTCCAGGTCTCTTGATGGCCTACTTTTGCATTCCAGTACCCTATAATTACGGGGAAGGCAATGGCACCCTACCCCAGTACTCTTGCCTGGAAAATCCCAGAGACCAGGGACCCTGGTGGGCCGCAGTCCATGGGGTCGCTAAAAGTCGGACACGACTGAGTGACTTCACTTTCACTTTTCACTTTTATGCATTGGAGAAGGAAATGGCAACCCACTCCAGTGTTCTTGCCTGGAGAATCCCAGAGACCAGGGAGCCTGGTGGGCTGCCGTCTATGGGGTCGCACAGAGTCGGACATGACTGAAGTGACTTAGCAGCAGCAGCAACCCTATAATTAAAAGGACATCTTTTTTGGTGTTAGTTCTAGAAGTTCTTGTACGTCTTCATGGAACCATTCAACTTCAACTTCTTCATCATTAGTGGTTGGGTCATAGACTTGGATTACTGTAATATTGAATGGTTTGCCTTGGAAATGAACAGCGATCATTCTGTTGTTTTTGAGATTGCACACAAGTAATCGTTTTGATTACTATTTATTCAATTTAACTTTGTTTTCTTATTAGTTGTAATTCTCTAGTAATAAGTTGTGTAATTTTCACGGTTGGTTTGGGTTTATATTATTCACATTTGCCATTTTGTCACATATTTTGCTTATTCACAATATATTGCTATGATTTTGGGTTAAAAAAAACAATTACATGTTTAAAGATATTTGAATAATAAGGTAAAAGATTTTAAGATTTAAAGAGTAAGGAAAAAGATTTTATACTTTCTTCAAAATTGGGCAAGGAGTATGTCAAGGCTGTATGTTGTCACCCTGCTTATGTAATTTATATGCAGCGTACATCATACAAAATTCTGGGCTGGATGAATCACAAGCAGAAATCAAGATTGTCAGAAGAAATATCAATAACCTCAAATACGCAGATGCATGCTTAGTCACCTCAGTGGTGTCCGACTCTTTGTGACCCCATGGATCATGGCCTGCCAGGCTCCTCTGTCCATGGGATTCTCCAGGCAAGAACACTGGAGTGGATTGCCATTTCCTTCTCCAGTGATAAAGTATGAAGCAACTGAAGTGAGTGAAGTGAAGTCACTCAGTCGTGTGACTCTTTGTGACCCCATGGACTGCAGCCCAACAGGCTCCTCCATCCATGGGACTTTCCAGGCAAGAGTACTGGAGTGGGGTGCCATTTCCTTCTCCAGACCTGGCTTAAAACTCAACATTTACAAAACTAAGATCATGGCATCCAGTCCCATCACTCCACAGCAAATAGATGGGGAAAAAGTGGAAATAGTGGCAGATTTTATTTTCTCGGACTCTAAAATCACTGCAGGTTTTTCCAGTAGTCATGTAGAAATTTGAGAGTTGGACCATAAATAAGGCTGAGCACTGAAGAATTGATGCTTTTGAACTGTGATGTTGGAGAAGACTCTTGGACTATAAGGAGATCAAACCAGTCTTTCCTAAAGGAAATCAACCCTAAATATTCATTGGAAGGACTGATACTGAAGTTCCAACAGTTTGGATTCCTGATGCAAAGAGACGGCGACTCATTTGAAAATACCCTGCTACTGGGAAAGACTGAGGGCAGGAGGAGTCAGGAACAACAGAGGATGAGATGGTTGGTTGGCATCACTGACTCAATGGACATGAGTTTGAGCAAACTCCAGGAAACAGTGAAAGAGATGGAAATCTGTTGTGCTGCAGTCCATGTGGTCACAAAGAGTTGGACACAACTTAGCTACTGAACAATAAATGTCATTCTCATTTCTTGTCTTGTTTTCCCCTTGAGCAGGTCCAGATTCATCTTATATCTTCTTATATATTCCTCTGCCTGATGGATTTCCTTTTTTATTTTTGGTAATGCTTTTCCTCTGTTGATTTATTATTTAAGTTTTTACATGTCTGGCAAGGTCTTTATTTTGCTATTATTTTTGAAAGATACTTAAATTGTGTTAAGAATTCTAAGGTAATGATTTTGCTTGATTACTTTATTATCTGACCTATTGTCTTGTTGCTTCAAATAAGATGGGTGTTTCTGCCCATCTGTACATAATGTATCCTTTTTTAATCTCCTTTTTAAGATTTCTTCTTCTCCTTTTTTTTCTCCCCCTAGTTTTCAGGAATTTGACTATGGTATGCTTTGGTCTGTTGTTTTTAAGTTTCCTGTGCTTGGATTTCCTGAAGCTTTTTGTATCTGTAGATTAGATTTTAAACTTTTTAGTATAGATTTACAGATTTTAATATTTTTATTGCTGTTTAACAGTATTACACAAGTTAATAGTTTCTAACAGCACACATTTTTTTATTTCACACTTTTTATGTGTTGAAGTCAAGGAAGGCTTAGCTAGGTTTTCTGCAAGATTGCAATCAAGGTATTACCCAAGGATAGAGACTCTCTGGGGCTTTCCAAGTGGCACAGTGGTAAGGAATTTGCCTGCCAATGTAGAAGATGCAAGAGATGTGAGTTCAATCCATGGGTTGGGATGATTCCCTGGAAAAGGAAATGGCAACCCACTCCAGTATTCTTGTCTGGAAAATTCCATGGACAGAGGAGCCTGGTGAGCTATACAGTCCACGGAATTGCAAAGAGTTGGACACAACTGAGCACACACACATGTAAACTCACTGAGCCTCAACTAGGCGAAGAATCACTTTTAAGCCAATGGCACTCCACTCCAGTACTCTTGCCTGGAAAATCCCATGGATAGAGGAGCCTGGTGGGCTGCAGTCCATGGGGTCGCTAAGAGTTAGACACGACTGAGCAACTTCACTTTCACTTTTTCACTTTCATGCGTTGGAGAAAGAAATGGCAATCCACTCCAGTGTTCTTGCCTGGAGAATCCCAGGGACGGGGGAGCCTGGTGGGCTGCCGTCTGTGGGGTCGCACAAAGTCGGAAATGACTGAAGTGACTTAGCAGCAGCAGCAGCAGCAGCAGCAGTTGGTAGAATTCAATTCCTTATGGTTGTAGGACTGAATATCTTAGTTTCTTTTCAGCTGTTGGCCAGATACTACCCTCAATAATTTGCCTCAATAACTTTAGGTCCTTCTAAAATGGCCAACAGCATCAACAAATTTAGCAAGGGAGAGAGCCTCAGAGTGGGACAAGTGCCATAATCCTATGTAACATAATCACAAAAGTGACATTTAATCACTCTTGCCACATTCTGTTGGTTAAAACAAGTTGCATGACCCATTCATACAAGGGGAGTTCACACAGAATTGTGAACATCAAAGGGTAGAGACATTGGGCTCAACTCTGAAACTGTTTGTCATACCTGGGAAGTTTTTAATTGGAAGTCAGACATTGTAAATATTACTTTGTTGAGACTTGGATTTTTCTGTATTCTATATTCCTCAGTTTTATTTTGAGACTGAGTTAAGTAATCTGGAAACAATATTGTTCTTTGGGGTCTTGCTTTTAAATTTCTAATAGGTAGAACCAGACAGGCATTTATTCCAGGACAGCAGGCAACTCATCTGGGGGCAAGTTTGCTCCCAGAGGACATTTGGTAATGGCTAGAATCCGGAGAAGGCAATGGCACCCCACTCCAGTACTCTGCCTGGAAAATCCCATGGACAGAGGAGCCTGGTGGGCTGCAGTCCATGGGGTTGCTAAGAGTCGGGCACGACTGAGCGACTTCACTTTCACTTTTCACTTTTCACTTTCACGCATTGGAGAGGGAAATGGCAACCCACTCCAGTGTTTTTGCCTGGAGAATCCCGGGGACGGAGGAGCCTAGTGGACTTCCGTCTATGGGGTCACACAGAGTCGGACACGACTGAAGCGACTTAGCAGCAGCAGCAGCAGCAAAGGCCTGAATCCACTGAGAACTTTTGCTACTGGCACCTAGTAAGCTGAGGCCAAGGGTGCTGTTAAACATTCTGTAATGCACAATGAGGAGTTACTCCAAGATAGAAATACCACTAAGTGAAAAATCCCGATGTATATGAGGCACTTAGGACAATATTTTGCATTGAATATGTTTCCAGTAGTACTGAGGTTAAGAAATGCAGGTCTACAGCTAAATCTGGCTCAGTATTAACACAAAATCCTTATAGATAGTCTACCTATGACCTATAAATTATGTGGTTTTACTCTTTGGGGAAAACAAGAAATATTTCTAGGCAAATGTGAGCTCTAGATGTTTTTCTCTCTAAATCCTTAAAATGGTTCTTTTCACTACCCTGGAACATTCCTCATACATATATGCTGGTGAATACTAAGAAGTCTGTAAGAGCACCTTGCAAAGATCTCTGGAAAGCTGTCTCTGATTAACCCTGTTATTTGGCTGTGCAAAATTCAGCCTCTTTGTCCTCCCTGGATTCCCAGCCCTATCTTCTCCTGTCAGGGACATTGCTGGGTTCTCAGTCCAGTTAGCCGGGCAGCTAGTTAGCCGGGCAACTAGTTAGCAACTAGCTGGGTGCGCATAGGGCTTATCTCAATGTTTCTCTCCTCTAAGGGATTACTGTCCTTTATTGCCAGGTCTTGGAAATCAAGATGTCTTAAAAATTAACTGTCACTTTGCATCAATCATTTTTATTTATTTTTTTCTTTTTTTAAATTTATTTTATTTAACTTTACAATATTGTATTGGTTTTGCCATATATCAAAATGAATCTGCCACAGGTATACATGTGTTCCCCATCCTGAACCCTCCTCCCCCCTTCCTCCCCATACCATCCCTCTGGGTCGTCCCAGTGTACCAGCCCCAAGCATCCAGTATCGTGCATCGAACCTGGACTGGTGACTCGTTTCATATATGATATGATACATATTTCAATGCCATTCTCCCAAATCATCCCACCCTCTCCCTCTCCAAGTCCAAAAGACCGTTCTATACCTCAGTGTCTCTTATGCTGTCTCGTATACAGGGTCATTGTTACCATCTTTCTAAATTCTATATATATGCGTTAGTATACTATATTGGTGTTTTTCTTTCTGGCTTACTTCGCTCTGTATAATAGGCTCCAGTTTCATCCACCTCATTTATTTTTAATTGAAATGTAATTGATATATAACATTTGTATTTGTTTTAGGTATACAACATAATGATTTAATATATGCATGCCTTGTGAAATGATTACCACAATAAATTTAGGTAATATCCATCACCACATATTAATACAATTTGTGTGCGTGTGGTGAGAACTTTCTGAGATTGCTTTCTTAGCAACTCTCAATATACAATACTGTTGGATTAACTGTTATCATTGTGCTCTATGGACGTGAGTCTGAGTGAACTCCGGGAGTTGGTGATGGACAGGGAGGCCTGGTGTGCTGCGATTCACGAGGTTGCAAAGAGTCAGACATGACTGAGCAACTGATCTGATCTATTCTGATCATTGTGCTATGCATTAATTCCCAGAACATATTTATCTTGAAACTGGAAATTTGTAACTGTTAACCACCATCATCCAAACCTCTGGCTTTGGATAGTAACTGAAATTTGTAACTGTTAACCACCATCATCCAAACCTCTGGCTTTGGATGGAACGAATTGTAACTGTTAACCACCATCATCCAACCTCTAGCTTTGGATGATGTATGTAACACATCATCCAAACACCAATCTGTTCTTGACATTTAATATAAGATTTTTTCTTAGATTTCACACACAAGTGATATCATACAGTGTTTAACTTTCTCTACCTGACTCATTTCCCTAGGCATAACACCCTCAAAGTCCATTCATGTTGTAAATGCAAGAGTTCCTTCTTTTCTATGGCTATATTATTCCATATTCTCTCTCTCTCTCTCTCCCTCTCTCTCTCGTTGTTTCTAGCTGGATGGTAAATCTGGTCCCATTTGCCCCATCTAGCTCAGAAGGGGAAACATGCCGTTTCTCTGAATGTTTTGCTTTGTATTAGATATCTTGTATGAGGGAACAGTAGAGACTGTCCTCCTATGTAAGGGTCTCGGCTACTTGTTGCCTTAGCTGCTACTTTGCTGTTGTGTAGTCACTAAGTTATGTTTGACTCTTTTGTGACCCCATAGATTGTAGCCCACCAGTCTCCTCCGTCCATGGGATTTCCCAGCCAAGAATACTGGATTGGGTTGCCATTTTCTCCTCCAGGGGATCTTCCCAACCCAGGGATGGAACCCACATCTCCTGCACTGGCAGGCAGATTCTTTACCACTGAGTCACCAGGGAAGCCCTCCTGCTCTTTTAGTCAGTTTCAATTCCTTACTGGTTGAAAATACAGGCACTGAATTCCAAATTATTTCTCTTTTAAAATACCATGGCTATTACAGTGCATGTTGAATAAAAAACAAAATGGACATGGAAAACATGACTCTCCATCGTAAATCCCTGGGTTACTCACCCAGATGCAAGATCTTTTAAGATTTAGTGTATTTTTCTCCTTCTTTTTCTTTCTCTCAGTGTGTGCATGGGGATACTACACATCTCCACATTAAAGTTTGCCTACCTGTGAGTTTTTGGTGTCATGTAAATTACTTCACTGCCAACTTTCTCATTTTGATTTTTTTTGTTGAAACTTACTTCAAAGGACTATTTTGTCACCAATTCTTAGTAAATCTGTTATTTTAAAGTTTTCCAATCTCTTAATTAATACTTTATTTCCTTATATGGTTCCTTTGCATAACAAAATGTACCTTAATTCATTGCAAGGACGTTGGAAAGCAATCAAATATAGTAGGAAACATCTATTTTTAATCACCTCTGGAAACTAGTACCACTAATTTTGCTTTGTTAAATAGCCGTTTAAATTAAAATGATCATCTTGTAATGAAATTTTGATCTGCCTTTGTTAAAACCTGAAATATCAAATGTCTGTATCCATTGACTTCTGATGAATTATAGTTTATGAAAGTCATTGCTAAAACTGTGAACTCTTTCTTGCTCATAGTTTTATTCAAATTTTAGTGTTCATAAATGAGGACACTGAGGCAGAGAGAGGTAAAGGAGCTGGCTTAAGGTCTTTTTATTGCCAAGTGGCAAGTCAGGATTCAAACACAGGGAGTCTGTCTCCAGTCTGTGCTTGTCCAGGGAAAAGTAGTCTCTGAAATAAGGAGAAGCAGCATGCTAGAACAGGAGGAGCACAGAGCAGGGAGTTTGCTGCCGTATAAATTTGTAAAAGCAACTTACCCTTTCTGGGTCTGGGTTTCTGATCTGTAAAATTGGAGGGGTTTGGTTTAAATTAGAGATTTGCAAACTTTTCCTGTATAGGACAGTGTAATATTTTAGGTTCTGCAGACCATTTCACAACTCTCAACTCTACTGTTGTAGGATGAAAGCAGCCACAGACAATACAGAAGTGAATGAGAATGGTTATGCTATGCTATGCTCAGTCTCTTCAGTCGTGTTCGACTCTGTGCGACCCCATAGACGGCAGCCCACCAGGCTTCCCCCGTCCCTGGGATTCTCCAGGCAAGAACACTGGAGAGGGTTGCCATTTCCTTCTCCAATGCGTGAAAGTGAAAAGTGAAAGTGAAGTCTCTCAGTCGTGTCTGATTCTTAGTGACCCCATGGATTGCAGCCTAATGGGCTCCTCCGTCCATGAGAATGGCTATGTGCCAACAAAACTTTATTTACAAAAATTATGAGGCAGACTGGATTTGGCCCATGGGCTGTAGTTTTCCCTGCTCTCATCTATAATAATATTAAAAATTATTTACTTTCTTCCAATATGTCTTGAGGCAGAACATCATGAGAAAAGTAATCCTAGATTTCATGTTTTAAATTTCTAATTAACTGTTTCTTAAATTAGAACCATAACTGGTAAGTTACTCAAAATTCCAGTTTGGAAATCACAGTATTGTCATTCACTAGGTTAAATGCTTGTGATCGGGTCATTTGACTATTCTGAGACTTGGTTTCTTTGCAGAATGACGATGATGATATTTAACCTACGTAAGTTTTTATGGGGATTAGGTCAGATACTGTTTGTGAGAGTATTTTGAAAATATCACTTTCACGGTATTTGTTCTGTGTTGACTCTCCCACAGGAGTACCAGTTCATGATAGGGCTCAGTAATGGTATGCTCTGGGCATCTTATTTTGTCACGTTCCTTCTGATGTTTTTAATTATCGTCTGTATACTCTGCGTGGTTTTATTTGTCAAGGCAAGTATCTGTTTGAATGCATCACGCTGCAGCAACACTTTGAGAGGGATAAAATAATTGTGGGTGGGAGCTCATGGGTTTTAGGTTGCAAAAGAATAGATGTGTTTATCACTGACCCTCTGGGGAATTCAGAAGCTGCTCATTCTATCAGCAGACACAAACCACTGATCCTTTCTGTGGGAAATGAGTTATTTAGTTAAATATTGCCATTTCACTCGGGGGTACGGAAATGTTTTAAGGCTGTTTTATTTCACCTCCTTGTTTTCCTGTGACACTACTTCCAGTGTGACTAAACTGGCTTCACAATTGTATTGTAGATTGTACCTGTAGTTGTCCTCCAAAAGAGCGACCCGTCCCTCATCTTTGTCTTTTTCCTGTGTTTTGTCGTGGCCACCATAACCTTCGGCTTTCTGATTACCACATTCTTCAATAAAAGTGAGTATAAGGCTCCTTCCGTGAAACATTTTAACTGTTTCAGTTGACTAAAAGAGGATTTTATATGGTAGTTTCTTCTAAGTTTTAGTTGCCACTTCATATAGAGCCTCTGCTTGCATTCTAAATTTGTCTAAAAATATACATGTCATATAAATGTGAAATGATTTGAGAGGAAGGGCAAAAATTAGTGAAAATTACTATATTAATAGCATAGGATGCATGGGAAAAGAGAATAAAAATCAACATAAGATCACATGTGACAGGAGGATATAAACTAAAATATGGTCATGTGAAAGCATTTATTTATTCATCACTCACTCAGTGAAGTCTTTGGATCACTTATCACATACATGGAACATTATCCAATATACCTAAAAAAAAAAAAGAGAGAGAGAGAGAGAATTTTCTGCCCTGTTCTCACTTACAAGAGGGATGTGTGACTGAACAAATTCAAACTGGCCTAGTTAGGGAATTTGCAGAATTGCTTCACCTGTGGTCATTTTCTATTATTTATTTTAAAAATAAGTAAATTTTGTTTTTCAGAAAACAAACCTTCACCATTTTTTTGCTTTTATATCTATCTTATATGTTAAACAATTAAAATATTGCCTCCTTTCAACCATATAGGGCACAAGTACCATGAAGCAAATGTTTTATGGTAGAGAAATTTGTATTTTTATTGTTTTCAGCAGCAACACTGCTGTTGGCTTGTTCTTACAAAATAGAGCAAAATAACTACCCTGTACCACAGAGCACAGGAGAGCTATGGGTGGAGAGAATTATGTCAAAGTAAGCCTGAAGATAGTGGCAGTGGCTTAGTCACTAAATTGTCTCTGACTCTTGCCACCCCACACTCTGTAGCCTGCCAGGAGTCTCTGTCCATGGGATTCCCCAGGCAGGAATACTGGTGTGTGTTGCTTGAAGGTGACATGCCAAAGAGTAACATAAAGTAGGCAAATGTCAATGAATGACTTACTTGCCTAAAACAAGTATATCCCTGGATCAAAAAGATCCCCTGGAGAAGGAAATGGTGAGCCTAGGAAATTCCATGGACAGAGGAGCCGGGCAGACTAGAGTCCGTGGGATCGCAAAGAGTCAGACACGACTGAGCAACTAGCTTTCACTTTTCATGATACAAACACCCAGATGACGCTCTTTGATGATTTTGTTGTCAGTCTTTTTAATGTATTTTTATAAAATATAATAAATAAAATTTTGAAATAAAAGACTGAGAGTATTTAGAAAGTGACTAAAGCTTTTCCATTTCAAAAATTCCAAAATAAATGGTAATTAGGTAGGTATATTCTTATGATGTGATGAGGGATGTTGTACTTCTAGAAGTTATTAAGCTAAGTGGTCATAAATAAAAAATAAAACGGCAAGATTTTATAAATGTAAGGCTCAATTCTTCTTTAAATAAGTAAGTATCCACATCATTGTATAAGAAAGAGCAAATTCCAGAAAAGTTCCTTCCTCATGCTACTCATCCATTCATTCAAGCAAGCAAGCAAAATATTTATTAAACAACTACTGTCTGTTAAGCACTGCTTAAATGCTGGTGATACAATAGTGAACAACACTGGTAACACAGTGGTGAACAAGGCAGACAATTTCTCTTCTAGAGTTTACATTTTAGAGCTCTTTTGTAGTAAAATAGGGGTATTTCTACTGCAAGATTTTGTATGTTATGTACTGACTATGTTTTCCATCTTGCCTTTCAGCTGCATTGGCTGTTTCTATTGGCGGTTTCCTCTTTTTCCTTACCTTCTTTCCATTTGTAGTAGTCATCACCATGTATGCAATGTTGAGCCACACGGGGAAGCTGGTTTCCTGTCTCCTTTCAAATATTGCAGTATCTTTGGGGATTACTACTATAAGCAAGTTGGAAATAAAGGGTGGGTCTTTTCTTTATAAAAAACTTACTTTGATGATTTGATTCCTAGGAAGAAAATGTAGGTGATCTGGGATTGGCAGTATAGTAAGTGGAAAGTGGGTAAAAGGAAACTTCAGTGTCTCTTAAATATTTTTCCTGGTCTGTACTATTTTTATCATAAAAATGATATTTATACACTATATACGTATATAGTATGTATAAATTTATACATGAAATAGGTACACGTAAATGTATATACAAATGTTTATTTGTTTGTTTTTATGCCTTTATGTCAGTGACCTATCTGGAGGAAAATTTTGCTACCTAGGGAATGTTGACAATATTTAGGGATATTTCTGGTTTCTAACTGTCATAACTGGTGGAGGAGTGCTACTGATATCTAGTGGGTAGCAGTCAGAGATGCTATTAAACATCCCACAAAGTACAGGACTGCTGCTCATATAATTACCTAGCTCCAAATGTCAATAGCACCAAAGCTGAAGACATGCTGTTCAATATCCATGTATTAAAATATATGAGTTCACACTGTTACATCTAGTTTCAATTTAATATCAATTTCCTGGCAGTCCAGTAGTATGAACTCTGCATTTTCACTGCTGAGGGCCTGATGCAATACCTAGCTGGAGAACTAATACCCCACAAGTCATGCAGTTTTTCCCACCAAAATAAGTTCTTCCTACCTTTTTCAATTTCTTATATTTATTTCCCTTTCCAACCATGAGAAATCTGATCCCCACCATTGTCAGAATAACTATTAAGTAGCTCAATTTTGCAGTACTCATAAATGCTTACAGAAATGTTGATCCGTAAAGAACTAGCATTTTAAGTATGGTGATTGCTTGCAAATCTTTAATCTGAGTCTAGGTAGTCAAAGTACTGTGTTCAAAAATTATTTAGATTAGTATTTCTCATTACTTTCAGTGGCTCAGTTGTGTCTGACTCTTTGCAACCCCATGTACTGTAGGCCACCAGGCTCCTCTGTTCATGGGATTCTCCAGGCAAGAATCCTGGAGCGGGTTGCCATTTTCTTCCCCAGGTGGCCATCCCGACCCACGGATTGAACCTGGGTCTCCTGCATTGCAGGCAGATTCTTTACTATCTGAGTTACCAGGGAAGTATTACTTTTAGTGTGGTTATGTTATTCTTCTGAAATATGGATATATACATCTGTTTCTGCCAAATTTTTAATCTCATCATCATTGCTTATTTAATATAAATTTCTAAATATGTAGATATTAACACAGATTTTTAAAAGTAATATCCTAGAAAATAAAGTATACTCAGATAAAAATCATTCCCTCCCCGTACCGGTACTTTGCTCCCTTGTAGGTAAGTCTTATTTATTTCTGTTTTATCTTCTCTGTGATTTATATTCTAAGAAGATTAACAATACTGTATATTTTCATATTTATCTCACTGTTAAGTAAAATTATTGGTGTAATGTATACACATTTACAATGTGCTTTCTTTCAGCCAACAATATATTCTAGAAATCTTTCCCTATGAATACAGATATATTTATTGTTTTTTACAGATACATTGTGTGGATGTGGCATAGTTCATTCAAACAATCAACTATGCATGAACATTTAGGAAATTTACAATATTTTTAAAAATTAATTTACTTATTTTAATTGGAGGAAAGTTACAATATTGTGATGATTTTTGCTGTACATCAACATGAGTCAGCCATGCGTATATGTGTGTCTCCCTATTCTGAACCCCCTCCCAATTCCCTCCCTAACCTGTCCATCTGAGTAGTTGCAGAGCTCTGGCTTTGGGTATCCTGCCTCATGTATTGAACGTCTTTGGTCATCTATTTTACATGTGGTAAAATACATGTTTCAATGCTATTCTCTCAAATTATCCCACCCTCACCGTCTCCCACTGAGAGCAAGAGTCTGTTCTTTATATTTGTATCTGCTTTGCTGCTCTGCACATTGGGTCGTTGGTACCATTTTTATAAATTCCATACATATGCATTAATATACAGTATTTGTATTTCTCTTTCTGACTTGCTTCACTCTTTTAATAGGCTACATTTTCATCAACCTCATTAGAACTGACTCAAATGTGTTCTTTTTTATAGCTGAGTAATATTTCACTGTGTATATGTACCACAACTTCCTATCCATTCATCTGCCAATGGACATCTAGGTTGCTTCCATATCCTAGTTATTGTAAATAGTGCTGTAATAAACATTCGAGTACATGTGTCTCTTTCACTTCTGGTTTCCTCAAGGTGTCTGCCCAGCAATGAGAGTGCTAGGTCATATTACAGTTCTAGTTCCAGTTTTTAAAGGAATTTCCACACTTTTCTCCATAGTGGCTATACTAGTTTGCATTCCCACCAACAGTGCAAGAGGGTTCCCTTTTCTCAACACCCTCTCCAGCATTTATGGTTTGTAGACTCTTTGATGATGGCCATTCTGACCAGCATAAGATGATACCTCATTGTGGTTCTGATTTGAATTTCTCTAAAAATCAATGAAGTTGAGCATCTTTTCATGTGTTTATTAGCCATCTGTGTGTCTTCTTTGGAGAAATGTCTGTTTAGTTCTTTTGCCAATTTTTGATTGAGTGGTTTATTTTTCTAATATTGAGCTTCATGAGCTGCTTGTATATTCTGGAAATTAATTCTTTATTATTTGTTTTATTTGCTATTATTTTCTCCCATTCTGAACTCATTCTATGAAGCCACCATCACACTGATACCAAAACAGATGCCACACACACACACACACACACACACACACACAAAAAAAAAAAAAACTGCATGGCAATATCAATGAACATAGATGCAAAAATCCTCAACAAAATTCTAGCAAACAGAATCCAACAACATATTAAAAAGACTACATCATGATCAAGTGTGCTTTATTCCAGAGATGCAAGGATTCCTCAATATTCATAAATCAATCAACATGATACACCATATTAACAAACTGAAAGATAAAAGCCATATGATTATCATCTCAATTGATGCAGATAAAGCCTTTGACAAAAGTCAACACCCATTTATGGTATATCAGAAAGCAGGCAGAGAAGGGACATACCTCAACATAATAAAAGCCACATACAACAGATCCACAGCAAACATTATCCTCAGTGGCAAAAAACTGAAAGCATTTCCTCTACAATCAGGAACAAGACAAGGGTATCCACTCTCACCACTACTATTCAACATAGTTCTGGAAGCCTTAGCCACAGAAATTAGAGAAAAAAGGAAATAAAAGGAATCCAGATTGGAAAAGCAGAATCTCTTATTGTTTGCAGATGACATGATCCTCTACCTAGAAAACCCTAAAGATGCCACCAGAAAATTACTAGACCTAAACAGTGAATATAGTAAAGTTGCAGGATATAAAACTAATACACAGAAATCCCTTGCATTCCTATACACTAACAATGAAATATATAAAGAAAAACTAAGAAATGAATCCCATTCAACATTGCAATGAAAAGAATAAAATATTTAGGAATAAATTTACCTAAAGGAACAAAAGACCTGAAAACTATATAACGCTGATTATATTATATGAAAAAAATCAAAGATGACACAAATAGATGGAAAAATACACCATGTTCACGGATTGGAATAATCAATATAGTGAAAATGAGTATACTGAGTATAATGAGTAAATGAATATATACCCAAAGCAGTCATAGATTCAACACAAAACCTATCAAACTAGCAATGCTATTTTGCACAGAAATAGAACAAATAATTTCACAATTTATATAAAAGCACAAAAGACCCTGAATAGTCAAAGCAATCTTGAGAAGAATGGAACTAGAGGAATCAACCTTCCTGACTTCAGACTATACTACAAAGCTATAGTCATCAAGACAGTATGTTACTGGCAGAAAGACAGAAATATAGATCAGTGGAACAAAATCAAAAGCCCAGAGATAAATCCATGCACCTATGGACACCTTATATTTGAAAGGAAGCAAAAATATATAATGGAGAAAAGACAGTCTCTTCAACAAGTGGGGCTGGGAAAACTGGTCAACTACATGTGAAAGAATGAAACTAGAACACTTTCTAATACCATACAAAAAAATAAACTCAAAGTGGATTAAAGACCTAAGTGTTAGACCAGAAAATATAAAACTCTTAGAGGAAAACATAGGCAGACCACTCTCTGACATAAATCACAGCAAGATCCTCTATAACCACCTCCCAGAGTAATGGAAATAAAAACAAAAACAAATGGGACCTAATTAAAATATTTTGTACAATGAAGAAACTTTAAGCAAGGTGAAAAGACAACCCTCAGAATAGGAGAAAATTATAGCAAAGACTTAATCTCCAAACTATACAAGGAGCTCAAGCAGCTCAATACCATAAAAACAAACAACCCAATCAAAACATGGGCAAAAGAACTAAAGAAACATTTCTCCAAAGAAGATATACAGATGGCTAACAAACACATGAAAAGAGGCTCAACATCACTCATTATTAGAGAAATGCAAATAAAAACTGCAATGAGGTATCATCTCACACGAATCAGAATGGCCATCATCAAAAAGTCTATAAACAACAAATGCTGGAGAGGGTGTGCAGAAAAGGGGACCCTCTTACATTGTTGGTGGGAATGCAAACTGGTACAGCCACTATGGAAAACAGTGTGATGATTCCTTAAAAAACTGGGAATAGAACTGCCATATAACCCAGTAATTCCACTGCTGGGCATACACCCTGAGGAGTCCAGAAATGAAAGAGACACATGTACCCCAGTGGTCACTGCAGCACTATTTACAGTAGCTAGGGCATGGAAGCAACCTAGATATCCATTGGCAATGGATGGATAAGAAAGTTGTGGTACATATACACAGTGGACTATTACTCAGCTATAAAAAGCAATGCATTTTCAGCTCTAATGAAGTGATGAACCTGGGGCCTATTGCTTTTTCAATGATCCAGAGGATGTTGGAACAGTTTTAGATTTATAAAAAATTGAACAGAGAGTACTGAGAGTTCCTGTATAGCCTTCAACACAGAGTTTCCTTCATCATTATTTTTATGTTGAAGTATAGTTGATTTACAATATTATAGTTGTTTCAGGTGTACAACACAATGATTCCATATTTTTATAGATTATATTCCATTCCAAGATTTTATAAAATAGTAGCTATATTCACTGTGCTATTTAATGTATCCTGGTAGCTTATCTATGTTATGCATAGTAGTTTGTACCTCTTAAACCCCAATCCCTTATTCCTCTATCCCCTTCCTTCTCCCAACTGGTAACCACAGTTTTTTCTCTTTAAGCCTGTTTCTGTTTTTGTATACTCATTAGATTGTTTTTAGATTCCATATATAAATGATAACATACAGCATTTGTCTTTCTGACTTATTTCATTATGTATAATACCCTCCAGTCCATCCTGTTGTAGCAAATGGTCAAATTTCATTCTTTTTATGGCTAATATTTCATTACATGTGTTGATATGTATACCATTCTTTATCTATTCATCTTTAATGGATACTTAGGTAGCTTCCATAGCTTGGCTATTGTAAATAATGCTGCTACAAACATTGGGGTATGTGTATCTTTTCAAATTAGCATTTTTGTTTTCTTTGGCTATATACTCATAAGTGGCATTGATGGATCATATGGTAGTTCTCATTTTAGTTTTTTGAGGAACCTCCATACTGCTTTCCATGCAGGGTGTACCAATTTTACATTTCCACCAACAGTGTACTGAAATTCCCTTTTCACCATATCCTCACCAATATTTGTTATTTGTAGTCTAGCTGTGGCCTTTTCTTTTCCATCTTGAGAACTTTCTTTAACATCTGTTACACAGTTGGTTTGACAATGCTGAATTATTTTAGGTTTTGTTTGTAAAGATCTGATTTCTCCATCAAATATGAATGCGAACCTTGTTGGCAAGAGGATTCTTGATAGTAGGTTTTTCACTTTCATTGCTGTTTTTTGATTTGTAATAATCTCTGGTTTTATTTGCCTTTGACAGTAGATAAAACTGTTGACTCATAACTCACCTGCCATTTGGACAGAAAACACCATATTCAAATGCATCATTTTCTAGTCTTTGTCACCATCTTCCAGCATTCTATTTTGACAGTTAAATTGAAATGTGCTTTCCATTCCATAGAACTTTTTAAGCATGAATTTTTAAATTTTCTTATAACAAAATCTACAAAAGTATATAATAGCAAATATTAGCTGTATTTAAAATTATTGTTACTATTATTATTTTTAGCATTCTTAAAGAGATAAGGAAACTGAATGGTTAGGTGAATTGTTTAAAATTCCTCAGTTTATAACAGGAACAGAACACAGTGTTGAATCCACATCCTTTGTTTTAAACATTCAAAATATACTAGTTGGCTATGAAATTGGAGTTAAATGAAATAATAGCACAACACTCATTACGTTGTGTAATTCTTGTCTTCTGGAAAACTGTAATCTACGTTTCTCGGTGCCACTGTTGATCTAGATAAAGCACATACACCAACTCCAGAAACACTGAAGAAAAACAGGTGCAGACAGTAGGCAATAAAATGCATATGTGCTAAAGGCAAAAAGAAATATTTGGAAGAATTACAAGCTAAATTTATTATATAATTATTAGTCATATAAAGTTTTTACCTTCTAAACAGTGGAATCTTCAAGTAAGATTCAAACTTCAGATCCTTTGTGAGAAGGTCAAATAGTAGTTAAAGTGAAGCAAATTAGGAGCAGTGGAGTTGTGCTCTTAGGCTAGATGTTTGCTGCCTTGGATAAGTTCAAGCCACTATAGACTAATTCCTTCATTTTTTAAAAAAATTTTTATTTAATATATTTATTTTAGTTGGAGGCTAATTACTTTACAATATTGTAGTGGTTTTTGCCATACACTGACATGAATCATGCTCAAAATTTTCCAAGCCAGGCTTCAGCAGTACGTGAACCATGAACTTCCAGATATTCAAGCTGGTTTTAGAAAAGGCAGAGGAAACAGAGATCAAATTGCCAGCATCCACTGGATCATGGAAAAAGCAAGAGAGTTCCAGAAAATCATCTATTTCTGCTTTGTTGACTATGCCAAAGCCTTTGACTGTGTGTATCACAATAAACTGTGGAAAATTCTGAAAGAAATGGGAATACCAGACCACCTGACCTGCCTCTTGAGAAACCTGTATGCAGGTCAGGAAGCAACAGTTAAAATTGGACATGGAACAACAGACTGGTTCCAAATAGGAAAAGGAATACATCAAGGCTGTATATTGTTACTGTGCTTATTTAACTTATATGCAGAGTACATCATGAGAAATGCTGGGCTGGAGGAAGCACAAACTGAAGTCAAGATTGCCAGGAGAAATATCAATAATCTCAAATATGCAGATGATACCACCCTTATGGCAGAAAGTGAAGAAGAACTAAAGAGCCTCTTGATGAAAGTGAAAGTGGAGAGTGAAAAAGTTGGCTTAAAGCTCAACATTCAGAAAACTAAGATCATGGCATCTGGTCCCATCACTTCATGGCAAATAGATGGGGAAACAGTGGAAACACTGGCTGACTATTTTTCTGCGCTCCAAAATCACTGCAGATGGTGACTGCAGCCATGAAATTAAAAGACGCTTACTCCTTGGAAGGAAAGTTATGACCAACCTAGACAGCCTCTTGAAAAGCAGAGACATTACCTTGTCAACAAATGTCCATCTAGTCAAGGCTACAGTTTTTCCAATAGTCATGTACAGATGTGAGAGTTGGACTATAAAGGAAGCTGAGCATCGAAGAATTGATGCTTTTGAACTGTGGTGTTGGAGAAAACTCTTGAGAGTCCCTTGTACTGCAAGGAGATCCAACCAGTCCACCCTAAAGGAGATCAGCCCTGGGTGTTCATTGGAAGGACTGATGCTGAAGCTGCAACTCCAATACTTTGGCCACCTGATGCAAAGAGCTTACTCATTTGAAAAGACCCTGATGCTGGGAAAGATTGAGGGCGGGAGGAGAAGGGGATGACAGAGAATAAGATGGTTGGGTGGCATCACCGACTCAATGGACCTGGGTTTGGGTGGACTCTAGGAGTTGCTGATAGACAGGGAGGCCTGGCATGCTTCAGTTTATGTCGCAAGAGTTGGACACGACTGAGCTACTGAACTGAACTGACATGAATCAGCCATGGATGTGATGTGTTGCCCATCCTGAAACCCCTCCCACTTCCCTCCCCATTCCATCCTTCAGGGTTGTCCCCTTGCATCGGCTTTGGGTGCCCTGTTTCATGCATTGAACTTGGACTGGTGATCTGTTTCACATATGGTAATATACATATTTCAATGCTATTCTCTCAAATCATCCCACCCTCGCCTTCTCTCACGGAGTCCAAAAGTCTGTTCTTTATATCTGTGTCTCTTTTGCTGTCTCACATATGAGGTGGTCATTACCATCTTTCTAAATTCCATATATACACGTTGATATACTATATTGGTGTTTTTCTTTCTGACTTACTTCACTCTGTATCATGGACTCCAGTTGGTGGAGCCTATGATACAGTTTCATCCACCTCTCAAACTGATTTAAATGCATTCTTTTTAATAGCTGAGTAATATTCCACATTGTGTGTGTGTGTGTGTGTGTGTGTGTGTGTGTGTGTGTGTGTGTGTATACCATAGCTTTCTTATCCATTCATCTGCTTGTAGACATCTAGGTTGTTTCCATGTGCCAGTTACTGTAAACTGTGCTGTGATGAACATTGGAGTACACATGTCTCTTTCAGTTCTGGTTTCCTCGGTGTGTACGCCCAGCAGTGGGATGGTAGTGTTGTATAAGAATTAGACTAAGAAATATTGTTGTTTTGTTGTTCAGCCACTAAGTTGTGTCTGTCTCTTTGCAACTTCATGGACTGAAGGCTCCTCTGTCCTACACTATCGCCTGGAATTTGCTCAATTCTTGTCCGTTGAGTTGGTGATGCTATGTAATCATCTCATCCCCTACCGCCCCTTCTCCTTTTGCCTTCAGTCTTTCCCAGCATCAAGGTCTTTCCCAATGAGTTGGCTTTTCACATCAGATAGCCAAAGTTTTGGAATTTCAGCTTCAGCATCAGTCCTTCCAAATGAATATTCAGACTTGATTTCCTTTAGGATTGACTCTCTCAAGAGTCTTCTCTGCCCCAACAATTCGAAAACATCCATTCTTTGGTACTCAGCTTTCTTTTTAGGCTAAATCTCACATCCATACATGACTACTGGAAAAACCATAGCTTTGACTATATAGATCTTTGTTGTCAAATTGCGTCTGCTTTTTAATACATTGTCTAGATTTGTCATAGCTTTCCTTCCAAGGAACAAGCCTCTTTTAATTTCATGGCTGCAGTCACCATCTGCCATGATTTTGAAGCCTAAGAAAATAAAATCTGTCACTGTTTTCACTTTTCCCCCTTGTATTTGCCATAAATGATGGGACCAGATGCCATGATCTTAGTTTTTTGAATATTGAGTTTCGATCCAGCTTTTCACTCTTCTCTTTCACCCTCATCAAGAAACTCTTTAGTTTCTCTTCACTTTCTGCCATTATAGTGGTATCATCTGCATATATGAGGTTGTTGATATTTCTCCTGGCAACCTTGATTCATAGTTTCACTCATCTCACATGCTAGTAAGGTAATGGTCAAAATTCTTCAAGTCAGGCTTCAGCAATATGTGAACTGTGAAATTCCAGATGTTCAAGCTGCTTTTAGAAAAGGCAGAGGAACCAGAGATCAAACTGCCAACATCTGCTGGATCATCAAAAAAGCAAGAGAGTTCCAGAAAAACATTTATTTCTGCTTTGTTGACTATGCCAAAGCCTTTGACTGTGTGGATCACAATAAACTATGGAAAATTCTGAAAGAGATGGGAATACCAGACCACCTGACCTGCCTCTTGAGAAACCTCCATGCAGATTAGGAAGCAACAGTTAGAACTGGACATGGGACAACAGACTGGTTCCAAATAGTAAAAAGAGCACATCAAGGCTGTATATCGTCACCCTGCTTATGTAACTTATATGCAGAGTACATCATGAGAAATGCTGGGCTGGAGGAAGCACAAGCTGTAATCAAGATTGCTGGGAGAAATATCAATAACCTCAGATATACAGATGACACCACCCTTATGGCAGAAAGTGAAGAAGAACTAAAGAGCCTCTTGATGAAAGTGAAAGTGGAGAGTAAAAAGTTGGCTTAGAGCTCAACATTCAGAAAACTAAGATCATGGCATCCAGTCCCATCATTTGATGGCAAATAGATGGGGAAACAGTGGAAACAGTGGCTGACTTTATTTTTCTGCACTCCAAAATCACTGCAGATGGTCATTGTAACCATGAAATTAAAAGACGCTTACTCCTTGGAAGGAAAGTTATGACCAACCTAGATAGCATATTAAAAAGCAGAGACATTATTTTGTCAACAAAGGTCCATCTACTCAAGGCTATGATTTTTCCAGTGGTCATGTATGGATGTGAGAGTTGGACTATAGAGAAAGCTGAGTGCCGAAGAATTGCTGCTTTTGAACTGTGGTATTGAAGAAAACTCTTGAGAGTCCCTTGTATTGCAAGGAGATCCAACCAGTCCACCCTAAAGGAGATCAGCCCTGGGTGTTCATTGGAAGGACTGATGCTGAAGCTGCAACTCCAATACTTTGGTCACCTGATGTAAAGAGCTGACTCATTTGAAAAGACCCTGATGCTGGGAAAGATTGAGGGCGGGAGGAGAAGGGGATGACAGAGCATGAGATGGTTGGATGGCATCACCGACTCAATTGACCTGGGTTTGGGTGGACTCTGGGAGTTGGTGATGGACAGGGAGGCCTGGCATGCTGCGGTTTATGGGGTTGCAAAGAGTCAGACATGACTGAGCGGCTGAACTGAACTGAACCTTGATTCCAGCTTGTGATTCACCCATCCTGGCATTTCCCATAATATAGTCTACATATATACAAATAAGCAAAGTGGGAGAATATACAGCCTTGTTGTACTCCTTTCCAATTTTGAACCAGTCAGTTATAAGATTCTAACTGTTACCTCTTGACCTGCATACACATTTCTCAAGATGTGGTCTGGTACTCCCACCTCTTTAAGAATTTTCCACAGTTTGTTGTGATCCACGGAATCAAAGCTTTAATATAGTCAGTGAAGCAGAAAGAGATGTTTTTCTGGAATTCTGTTACTTTTTATATGAGCCAATGGATGTTGGTTATTTGATCTCTGGCTCCTCTTCCTTTTCTAAACACAGCTTGTATATAAATTGAGATATGGAAGTTCTCAATTAATGTTCTGCTGAAGTCTAGCTTGAAGGATTTTGAGCATAACCTTTATAGCATGTGAAATTAGCACAATTGAATGGTAGTTTGAAAATTCTTTGGCAATACTCTTCTTTGGTACTGGAATGAAAACTGACCTTTTCCAGTCTTGTGGCCATTGCTGACCTTTCCAAATTTGCTGACATATTGAGTGCAACACTTTAACAGCATCAAGAATCATCAATGCTCCTTATCTCCAAAGTTTTGTGACTTTTTTTTTAAAGTTCAATAAACTTCTCAGATAATCTATCAGAAATGTATCAGAGAATTAACATTAATACTTCAAGCCATATCCTGAATACCTCTTACTAAATTGTTTAAGCCTCAATTTCCACAACTATAAAATTGGGATGACATTACCATTTCACCACTTTAAATATTTCTCCTCTGGCCTTTAGAGTTTGTGCTGAAAAATCATCTAATGTCCTTAAGAATATTCTCTTGTATGTTACTTGTTGCCTTTCCTTGTTGCCTTTAATATTTTTTCCTTGTTTTAATTTTTGTCACCTTGATTACTAAGTGTCTTGGCAAGTTTCCTCCTTGGCATACCCTGTTTGGGACTCTCAGCACTTCCTCATCCTTGAATATTTTCTTTCCCATGTTAGTGAGGTTTTTGACTATTATCTCTTCAACTATTTTCTCAGTTCCTTTCTCTCCCTCTTCTCCTTCTGTTGTTGTTCAGCAGCTAAGTCCTATCTGACTGTGACCCCACGAACTGCAGCACCCTAGGCTTCCCTGTCCTTCAGTATCACTTGAAGTTTGCTCAAATTCATGTCCATCGAAGCAGTGATACCATCCAACAGAGGATGGTTATCTCATCCTCTGTCACCCACTTCTCCTCCTGCACTCAATCTTTCCAAGCATCAGGTTCTTTTCCAGTGAGTTGGCTCTTCACATCAGGTGGCCAAATTATTGGAGCTTCAGCTTCAGCATCAGCTCTTCCAGTGAATATTCAGGATTGATTTCCTTCAGAATTGACTGGTTTGATGTCCTTGCTGTCCACGGAATTTTCAAGTGTCTTCTCCAGCACCACAATTCAAAAGCATCAAGTCCTCAGTACTCAGCTTTCTTTATGGTCCAGCTCTCATTTCCTCCTCCAGGGGATCTTCCTAACCCAGGGATCAAAGGCATATCTCCTGCATTGGCAGGCGGATTCTTTACCATTGAGCCACCTGGGAAGATCAGAAAGGTCTTAATGACTCGAATAACTATGATATTGTGGTCACTCACCTAGGCCAGACATCCTGGAGTGTGAAGTCAAGTGGACCTTAAGAAGCATTACTACAAACAAAGCTAGTGGAGGTGATGGAATTCCAGCTGAACTATATGATATTTTCATCTATTTTGTACGTTGTATTTTCACTTTCTTGATAGTACTTTTTCATAGACAAAGGTTTATATTATTCAATTTATCTCTTTTTTCATTGCTTATGTTATGGTATTGTCTGTTTGCCAAGCTGAAAGTCATGAGTATCTGCCCCTATGTTTTTTGTAATAGTTTTTTAAAAATAGTTTTAGCTATTAGGTTGAATTTTTCAATCTAAGTTACTTTTTTTTACATATTGCAAGTTGAGTTCAACTTGCATGTGAATATCCAGTTATCTCAACAGTACTAATGGAAAAGAGACTTTGTTCTCAATTTTTCATAGAATCTTGTAAAAATTAAACTCACCATTACTCACAATTGTATTATATTCTTCTATATATCTATCCTTTGCTAGTACCATGCAATTTGGTAGTTTTGAAATTGAGAAGTATAAGTCTTCTAGTCTAGTTCTTTATCAAGACTGTTTTGGCTATTCAAGGTCCTTTGCAATTCTATGTAAATTTTACAGTTTAGCTTTTTTATTTCTGCAAAAAGTGCTATTGATATTTCAAAAATGTTAGAGCTAATAAACAGATTCAACAAAGTTTCAGGATACAAAGCCAACATACAATAATCAGTGGTATATCTACAAATCTGTAATAAACAATCAAAAAGGAAATGAAGAAAATCATTCCATTTACATTAGAATTAAAAGAATAAAATGCATATGAATATATTTAAACAAGAAGTGCAACATGTATACTGACTGTTACAAAACATTGCTGAAAGAAATTTAAAAAGACATAGGTAAGTAGGAAAACATCCTGTGTCCAGGGATTGGAAGAGTATTTTGTTAATACCTAAAATAGTCTATAAGTTCAATGCAATAGTGAAAGTGTAAGTTGCTCAGTCGTGTTCCATGCTTTGCAAACCCATGGGCTATACAACCCATGGAATTCTCCAGGCCAGACTACTGGAGTGGGTAGCCTTTGCCTTCTCCAGAGGATCTTCCCAACACAGGGACTGAACCGGGGTTTCCTGCATTGCAGGTGGATATATATGCCTATATGTATATCCAGCATCAGCATCAGTGTCTTGTCTGATTTTGGGGTGCGTTTTGGTTTTTTGGAAGGATTCCTTGGTTTTCTTCATTTCCTTTTTGATTATTTATTACTGATTTGTAGATATACCACTGATTATTGTATGTTGGTTTTGTATCCTGAAATTTTGTTGAATGCTTATTAGCTCTAACATTTCTTTTTTTCATGGAATCTTTTGGATTTTCTGTACATAAGATCTGTGAGTAAAGAGTTTTCTACTTCCTATCCAATTTGGTTGCCTTTTATTTCTTTATCTTGCCTAATTTTCATGAATATAACATCAAATACAGTGTTGAATAGACGTGGGAGAGTGGACATGCTTATTTTGTTCTTGATCACTAAGGAAAGCTTTCTGTCCTTCACCACTGAGTGTGATTTTTAGTTGTGGGGTTTTTTTTTAATAGATGATCTTTTATAGGGGATCTTTGTTTTGATTAACAAAGTGCCCTTTTTTAACAATTTTGTTGAGATTTAAAATTTTTCAATATTGAAATTGAAGTGTTGGATATTATCAAATACTCTTTCTACATCAGTTAAAATAAACATGCCACTTTTTAAATTTTGTTTTTTGTTTTGTAGAAGTACGAGTCACAAAAGTATGTATTTTGAAAGTGTGCAACAGTACGACTTGATTTCATATCCATATGTGAAATAATCATCATATTCAAGCTAATTAACACATACAACACCATGTGCTGTGCTATGCTTAGTCGCTCAGTTTTGTCCAACTCTTTGTGACCCCATAGACAGTAGCCCACCAGGCTCCTCTGTCCATGGGGATTCTCCAGGCAAGAATACTGGAGTGGGTTGCCATGCCCTCCTCCAGAGGATCTTCCCAACCCATGGATCGAACCCAGGTCTCCCACAATGCAGGAGGATTCTTTATCATCTGAGGCACCAGGGAAGCCCATGAATACTGCAGTGGGTAGCCTATCCCTTCTCCAGGGGAACTTCCTGAGCCAGGAACTGAACTCGGGTCTCCTGCATTGTAGGCAGAATATTTACCAGCTGAGCTACCATAGTTACTTTGTGTGTGTGTTAAGAAGACTTAGAACTTTCATGTCGACATATGGCAAAAACCACTACAGTATTCTAAAATAATTAGCCTCTAATTAAAATAAGTTAATTTAAACCTTAAAATAATTACAGTAGGAAAAAAGAACTATTTTCTCAGCAAATTTAAAGCATATTTAAATTATTAACTATATTCACTATACTGTACATTAGCTACACAGAATTTATTTATCTTATAGCTGAAAGCTTGAATCCGTTGACAGACATCTTTCCACTTCCCCCAAACCACAGCCCTTGACAAACACTGTTAACATGTAAGTGAGATCACACAATATTTCTCTTTCTGTGTCTGACTTGTTTCACTTAATATAATGTGTCCTTCAGATTTATCCATGTTGTTGCAAATGGCAAGATTTCTTTATCTTTGTGCCTGAATAATATTTCATTGTGAATATACATACCGCATTTTCTTTATTTGTCTATTGATAGATACTTAGATAGTTTTTATGTCTTGGCTATTTTGAAAAATGCTACAGTGAACATGGGTGTGCAGATACCTCTTAAAAGTCCTGTTTTCTTTTTCTGTGTATGTATATATATACTTAGTTGGATCGCTGGAACATACGTTTTAAATTTTTTAGAAACTTTACACTATTATTCATAGTGGCTGTACCAGTTTGTATTGCCACCAACAATGCACCACGGTCAAGAAAATAATATTAAGGAAAGAAATGTTATTTTAACATAAACAGCAAAATGGACTAAAATGGATAGTGTGTCTACATTAAAATAAGTTCAAGTTCAGTCTATGTATCCTGATATAATTAAATCATATAAGTAGGAACCTATAGTTCCATATATATTTCCATTGTTCTACTTTGAGTTATTTAGGATAATTATATATAAGAGCATATAATACAATATACTGAGTCTGCTTCTCTGACATTATTACCTATTAAAACGGCTCAGCAAGTAGTTTTCACCAATAGAATAGTCTAAAGCTGCCTCCAAATTAAACACTGTAGGAGTTTTCAAGGAAATTGTTCGTATGAATGAAGAAACAACATATATTATGTTTCTCTTGCATTTGACTATACATTTAAACAGCACATTAAAATGTTTACATATAACTCAAAAATACAAAAACAAACAACTCCAAACCACCATATGACACACAGATCTAACAAAGTATATGTGGTCAGAGATTCCGTAAAATATTTAAAGATGGACTTAGTTTCCTTCTATGGAAAATGTAGAAAGCGATTTGAAAGGCCATTGTTTTCAGAGGCTGTTGTTCAATGTATACACTTAAGATACAATATTATAGTGTTATAATAAGAAATTGTGTGTTAAGATCAATTCAAATTGGATTTCACAAGTTAGTAAATGCTTTTACAAATGCTTTGACAATGTTATAGAAAGTGCATCTTTTTTACTTTCCATTTTTATGCAATGTAATTATTTGGTGTTTATACAGTTAAAAATTAAAAGCAGCCAAATATTAAACAACATACATATTAAAATTTGGGGTTGTAGTTTGTATTTCAAAATAAACAGCTTCCTATTGTTTGCTTCGAGCTCTAACAACAGCATAAAGAGAAGCACATTCAAAATACTGATTTACTTTGATAGCGAAGGATTGTTCTTTGAAGATTAATGAAAGTAGCTGCTGCTAAGTCAGGTCAATCGTGTCCGACTCTGTGCGACCCCATAGACGGCAGCCCACCAGGCTCCCCTGTCCCTGGGATTCTCCAGGCAAGAATACTAGAGTGGGTTGCCATTTCCTTCTCCAATGCATGAAAGTGAAAAGTGAAAGTTAAGTCCCTCAGTCATGCCCAACTCTTCCCTACCCCATGGACTGTGTATCCTACCAGGATCCTCCGTCCATGGGAGTTTCCAGGCAAGAGTACTGGAATGGGTTGCCATTGCCTTCTCCAAGAAAAGTAGACATGACCCATTAATTTGAAGTGTACTATTTAAAATACTCAGTAGTTTACATAAAATTTTAAAATATATTTTTATTATTTTATTTTTTTCTCTACTGTCTCTCCTTCGTGGTGCATGGGCCTTCTCTAGTTGCAGAGCACAGGCTTTAGAGCATGGGGGCTTCAACAATTGTGGCAAGTGGGCTTAGTTCCTTCCCTCCACGCCCCGCAAAACGGTGTACCCTACGCAGTATGGCAGACTCTTAACTACTGGACCACCAGGAAAGCCTTAAAATATATTTTTTAAAGAGCTAAACAGCTGTATTCACAGATAGCAACGCTATAGCTACTTGATGATGACTTGGAACAAAACAAATGCCCATAAGGAAAAAAACGCTGTAGTTATTTTTATCTAAATTTACTTTTAGTCCATGGTCTTGTAGCATTTTCCTCTTAATACAATACTCCTTTTCTATAAGGCAGTTCCTGGGAGCTAGACTGCTCTAGGTAATGAGAGAGTAAAGGTAAAGAGTAATTGCTTGCAGTTTAAATAGATAGTAACTTTTTGCTCTGGCTTAGTGAGCTAGTCTAATCAGTTGTATCTAAAAATGGGCAATTCTTTAAAAGGTTCTAATTTCTTTATTATCTGCAATCTTTGGAATTAATAGTACAGAACTACAAAATTAGCAAATGTATTGAAATCTGTGTACAAATTACTTTTAATTTCAAGCTCACATGTGATGGTGGTTTATTTTTTTTTTAAGTGGCTCTTTTTTTTTTTAAGTTGCTCCAAAAATAGTTATATACAATTTTATTTTTTTAAAGGAAACTGCTCATTTTAAATTACATCTGCATCATACCTTAATTTCATAATAGTTTATTTAACAGGTCTTAGTCATGGACTTTTCCAACATGAGGTTTCATATTTCCCTCCCGTAGCTCCTGGTTGTCAGAAAGCCCATGTTTTCTGTTATTGAAGGAGTTTGGCCCTGCTGATGTTAGTGTTTGTCTAATATTTTCCCCCATCTTTATTTTTAGGAGGCACTTCCTCCTCTGGTTTGCTCTCTTCATCTTCTTTAAAAGCTGCTGCTCCTGAAAGGGTTTATTGGAGCAAGAGCTGAAACAGCTTTGTTAGTTCAGGCATACTTGATACAAGTCTCATAAAGAAGTTGATGCTTTCTTTCTCTGTTGTCTGACTACCAAATCCAAACTTGCAGATCTTTATAAGCATTGTTGAGAAATGAAGTTTCTCCTTCAGCTCATTGCTTCTCAGCACTTCTCAACTGGCACTTTGTCCCGTTGCTCCAGAGGCTTTAGCTAGCTGTGGGTTCTCAGGCTTTTCTCCCTCCTTCCTGCCCATTATTTTCCCCACCACAGCCATGCCAAGGACTCTAGCATTTCTTTTTAATTCTTTCTTATTCATCTCTCTACATTATCAGTCTATTCTTGCATGCTGTGTACTTTTTCCATTAAAGGCCATATCATGTTAATCATGGTTTTAAATAGTCCTGGTTTATTTTTTAATTAATTAATTAATTTTAATTGGAAGCTAATTACTTTACAATATTGTAGTGGTTTTTGCCATACATTGACATGAATCAGCCATGGGTGTACATGTGCTCCCCATCCTGAACCCCCCTCCCAACTGCCTCCCATCCCATCCCTCAGGGTCATCCCAGTGCACCAGCCCTGAGCACCCTGTCTCATGCATCGAACCTGGACTGGTGATCTGTTTCACATATGATAATATACATGTTTCAGTGCTGTAATAGACCTGGCTTAATATTTCCAACATTTTGCATATCAGAGTCTGATTCTGGTGCTGCTTTAGTTTTTTCAAACTGTGGGTTTTTTTTTTTCCCTTTAGTATGCTATATAAATTTTTGTTAAAATGTGTACATGAGGGTCTAGGGAAAAGGAAATATAGTAAATAGGACATTAGTGACATAGACATAAGGTGTAGTGGGGAGAGAGAGGATTCCATAGTGCTGTGATTGGGCTTTAGTCTTTCGATGAGCTTATGTTGCTGATCTATGAAATCATTAGTGCTTCTCAGTTTTTTCCTCTTTAGAAGAGACAAGATGACTAGAGCAGGTTGGACTTTTACCAACCTGCTTAGGTAGGTTATGCTCTGGTAAAATACTTTCTCATGAATCAGGCCTAATTAAGAATAGCATGCTCTGGCACATTTCAAAATTGTTCCTTCTTCCCTTCTTCCATGATTCCTGAAAGCATGAGGGGAGTTTTCTCGTATATTTGCCATGAGAAACTGATAAGGATCTTGGAGGTAAATTGACAAAAACATGAATTCACAAGTTCCTTATGACTTGAACAACTCTGGACTTTTTAATTCTTAAGACTTGTCCTAGTAAGGCCCCAGCAATTTGTTAATTATAGTTTAGGCTTTTCTACTGTAGTACTGGATCTTTTAGAGATTCTGTTTAGAGTTTTTACTCCATTAAATTATATTCTCTGTATTTGCCTATCTGCCTCTCCAGTTTTAGGGACAGTGTGTTGCCCTGTGACCTCACTTATCTGATCAATGTAAGAAGAGTTATAGACTTTTCAGTTCAGCTTCCAACTTGTTACGATGGAGTGGTGACTTCTAAGTTCTTTTTCCAAACCAGAAACTGGAAGCTGAGCCTTATTTTTTTATATTGATGAATACCTTTCCAGTTTTATATAGGGATTTCTTTGGAAGGAATGATGCTAAAGCTGAAACTCCAGTATTTTGGCCACCTCATGCGAAGAGTTGACTCATTGGAGAAGACTCTGATGCTGGGAGGGATTGGGGGCAGGAGGAGAAGGGGACAACAGAGGATGAGATGGCTGGATGGCATCACTGACTCGATGGATGTGAGTCTGGGTGACCTCCGGGAGCTGGTGATGGATAGGGAGGCCTGGCGTGCTGCAGTTCATGGGGTCGCAAAGAGTCGGACAGGACTGAGCAACTGATCTGATCTGATGGTTATTTTGATGGAAATCAGCATGAGAGAGAATGGAGAGATAGGACCACCATCTCAAGCAATAGGTCTGCTTATTGCTTTGAGTCTTATTTTATGGACTTCTGATGATTGCTTATTTTTGTTTCAGTCACCTACCAACTTTTCAATCAACATATTTGGCTCTAGGCAGAGACCCCTTTCACTACTACTTCATTATCTTTTTGAGCAACCTAAAATTTAAAGTATCAGAAAGTAGTAAGTAGTATCTATAGCTAGAGAATATCAATGTGCTTTTCTTCACTGTTTAATTATAAAGCTGATGAGTAATTTTGTTTTAGTCACATTTGGGCACCTGAAGTAACTATCGCCTATTATATTTCAGAATATGGTGCTAAGTGGAATAACTTCTTGTCACAAGTGAGCCCAGATGATGAACTCACTCTTGCTCATATTATGGGAATGCTTTTATTTGACGCCTTCTTATATGGCCTTCTGGCCTGGTATATAGATGCTGTCTTTCCAGGAAAGTATGGTGTGCCCAAGCCATGGTATTTCTTTATGCAGGTAAGTTCTAAATATTTCTGTTATTGAGAGAAACTCCAGTTCTTATATACTGAGTTTATTGAAGAGTGAACATTATTTAATTTTAAACCGTCCACACAGTCTTATGATACTAATACAGCTTTAATTCCTTCTCAACTAAAGCTGTTATGAGTTAACTTTGTAACATGTATAATAGAATTAAATGGTTTTCTATTAAAAATCTGTATCTGAAGGAATGTATGGTAAGGTCCTTAGACCCTAGTTATGCTATGCTATGCTATGCTAAGTCACTTCAGTCGTGTCCGACTCGTGTGACCCCATGGGCGCCCACAGGCTTCCCCATCCCTGGGATGATAACCAGATATCTGACATAATTTATAGACCCTAGTTAGGAGATTATAAATTATGTCAGATATCTGGTTATCATTATATGCTTTTTTTCTATTATTAGTCCAAATTACTTAGAATCAAAGCCATAGCCACTGATGCAAAGAACTGACTCATTTGAAAAGACCCTGATGCTGGGATGGTTGAAGGCGGGAGGAGCAGGGGATGACAGAGGATGAGATGGCTGGATGGCATCACCGATTCAATGGACAAGAGCTTGAGTAAACTCCGGAGTTGGTGATGGACAGGAAGCCTGGTGTATTCTAGTCCACAAAAAGTCATAAACGACTGAGTGACTAAACTGAATTGAACTGAACTGAACTGAACTGAAAACCATAGCAAAACGGGGGACATTTCTGTCCTCCATTTTCATTCCTCCTCTTGTCAGTCTGTGGTTTAAAGCAAGTGATTCTCAGAACAGCTCTGCATTTTTTTTTTTTTTTAAAATTAAGTAATTTATTTAATTGGAGGGTAATTACAATATTGTTGTGGTTTTTGCCATATCAACATGAATCAACCATGGGTACACATGTGTTCCCCCATCCTGAACCCCACTCCCACCTCTCTCTGCACCTTATCCCTCTGGGTTTTCCCAGAGCACTGGCTTTGAATGCCCTGCTTCATGTATCTGCACTTTTAAAAATTATTGAGCTCCCCAAGGAACTTCAGGATCGATTATATCTATTAGTATTTATCGTATTTGACAAATACACCATGATGGCTCTTGAGTCACCATCTCTGGGTTAATAAATAAAGCATTATCCTTTAAAAAAAAAACTGAGGAATTTAGAAAATATTTATCAACTTTTTTAAATATATCACTGATAAACCCATTATATATTGAACTGTGTAACATTTTGGAGAAAAAACTATTTTCAAAATTAAAAAATTAGTGAGAATAGTGTCAAGTTTTATATTTTTAAAGTATCTTTCATGTTTGCTTAATTGAAGATGACTGGATTCTCACTGGATAGTGAGTATCTAACTCTGCATTCAATCTGTTGCATTATTGTTTTGTTTAAAATATTTGAAAAAAATGCAGCCTTCCACAGGCATGTAGTTTTTATTTTATTTTTTTTCTATTTTTTAATTATGAAAGTATGATAACATATTTACAGAAGACTTGGAAAATACAGGACAAAGTTACATATAGCTCCACAATATATTAAAATTATTTTTAAAGTAGATAAATTAAGATTTTTAGTTGATGTTTCTTGTGGCTCAGCTGGTAAAGAATCCACCTGCAATGAAGGAGACTTGGATTCGACCCCTGGGTTGGGAAGATCCCCCTGGAGAAGGGAAAGGTTATCCACTCCAGTATTCTGGCCTAGAGAATTCCATGAACTGTATAGTCCATGGGATTGCAAAGAGTTGGACACGACTGAGGAACTTTCACTTTCTTTTTTTTTTCACTTCCCATACAAAACTCTTAAAAATTAATAGAATGAATATACATAAAAATAGAGGAATATAATAGACCTGAAAGGTACCATGAACCAATTAACATAATTGAAATTTATACAATTTTCACACAACAGTAGGATATAAACTCCTAGACTATAAACTAGAAGACGCTGGAACATGTCCAGGGACATAAAACAAGGTGAAAAAATTTTATGCTCTAAAGTTATTAAAATCATACAGAGCTGTTCTCTGATCACTGTGGAATTATGTCATAAACTTTAAAAATTTTTAAACTTTTTAATACTAATTAAAATTATTTCAGGCATATAATCATTGACATAACTTATCCCAGAGAAGGTATTTCTCCTGCTATCCCTATTAAGGTTGGCTAAAACCAATTAGTTGGACAATTATAGAAGAATCTGAAATAATGTATTTCAGTTACATGTCAAGAGATATTTTATGAAACAGATGTAGAGCATGGATTACATATGTTTTTATTTATTGTTCAGTGGTAAATGTTTGCCATCCTTTCTAGCAGTTGAACATTAGCTTACAGACTGAGAAATAAATATTGATGATAATCAAAATTACACCAGTTCTATTGCTCGTTAGTGATTAATTACATTGTTTCTGTGTGTATGCACTCTATATGGAATAGATTAAAAATCTGTGTAAGTTATTTACTGTAAAAAAATGGAATAAGAAATAATTGATATTTGTTGAAGAATATGAGCACTGCTCTTTGGTTTGCTAATATTTAGTGTTTATACTATTTCTAAATATTTCTTAGTGAAACCCAGGGGGGGCCGGGGGCCGGGGACACAGAGTCGGACACAACTCAAGTGACTTAGCATAAAGATAAAGAAACATTGTTACATGTGTGGAGGAAGATAATTATACATAGGTTATGAAATAACAAGTATCACATTCTTGCACTAATTTAATAATTTATGCTTTTTTTTTTGACTTGGGAAAAGTGCTCTATCTTCAAATGGAATGCTTTTTTGGAAAAACAAAAATGTACCATAATGAAAAAGCTTGGATTATAGCAGTGAAAATTGCCAATTTCATGCCATTAAGTTTCTGTTTTTGTTTTGGTGCATTTGATACCACATAATTTGTTTTGTTTATATCTTAAAGCTTGAGACTTGATAAAGACACAAGAATACACAGATAATGATAAACAGGTCAAATTCATGAATTTTGTTAATCATCATGTGTCTTTATCAAGTCTCAGGTATGTAGTTTTTAAAAGGTGGCATATTTTGTAAGCCTTAAGTTTATGTATGGCTGTTCACTAAAACTTAACTGATGATCATTTACTAGCAATTGATTAAAGTTTGGAATCTGAAAACATATTACTGAACATTTCTTAATCTGTTAAAATAATATCCATTAGTATATCTTTCAAATTGAATAAATATTTAACCAAGCATACTGCTGCTGCTGCCGTCCCCCGATTTCACCAAGAATAAATTTGATTCTCCAATCAATTTGTCATAATTTATCTTGATTATTTGGAAAAAATTTATTCACTAATACATATCTTCTATCTAAGTGATGGCACATTTCTTTATTACATCATCAAAGGTTCACATTTATTAATTTAAATATGATGTCATCAAGGTATTTTGCCAGAATTGGAAATATGCTACACATTAGTGGGTAAAAATTTTTAAAATTTTACTTTTCAGCAGAAACCTCAATTTTTTTCATTGGTGACAAATATTGTCAGTTCTTTTTCTTGAAATGAAGCACTGCTTTATTAATTTGTAAGAAAGATGTCTATTAAATATCCAAGTCTTGATTAACTATAATTTTCATGTCTATCATCCTCTCAGGTAAAATTACCTTTCTATTTTAAAAAGTGGCTAGTTGACCCCACAACACAATTACAAATAATTTAGAGTTCCCATTATATTTTGATCTGCTACAGAAATGCATTATGCATATTTCTCCTTTCATTACACAGAATAATAAAAATTCATATTCATGGAGTAAGACTTAGAAAAGTACTTTTACACCTTCCTCAATGATGCAATTAAATAAAACATTTTTTTTACTGTGTTTGTCTAGTTGTGAAAAAATTACATTTAGTACAGTTTTATACTACTGTTCAATTTGTTTTAAGGCATCACAGTTTTTCTCAATATTGTTTTTACACCATCAATGAAAATATCAACAGTGTAAAAAGGGAAATAATGTATTTTATTTTTTATTTGTTTTACTTTTTATGGAGTTATAACCGATGTATAATATTATATAAATTTCAGATATATAACATAGTGATTCACAGTGTTCAAAGTTATACTCCATTTATAGTTATATAATATTGGCCTTATTCCCTATGCTACACAATATATCTTGTAGATTGTTTTATAACCTAAAGGCATGTACCACTTATTCCCATACCCCTATATTGCCCCTTTCCACTTCCCTCTACCCACTAGTAACCACTAGCTTGTTCTCTATATTTGTGAGTCTGCTTCTTTTACGTTATATTCACTAGTTTGTTGTATTTTTTATATTCCACATATAAGTGATATCATACAGTGTTTATATTTCTCTTTCTGACTTGTTTCACTTTACATGGTGTCCTCCAAGTCCATTAGTGTTGATACAAATGACAAATTTTCATATTCATATATCTTAATACGTATATATATATATAAATACTTTATCTATACTTTAGGGCTTCCCTGATAGCTCAGTTGGTAAAGAATCCGCCTGCAATGCAGGAGACCCCAGTTCGATTCCTGAGCTGGAAAGATTCCTTGGAGAAGGGATAGGCTACCCACTCCAGGGTTCTTGGGTTTCCCTTGTTGCTTAGCTGGTAAAGAATCTGCCTGCAATGCAGGGGAGCTGGGTTCAAAGCCTGGGTTGGGAAGATCCCCTGGAGAAGGGAAAGGCTACCCACTCCAGTATTCTGGCCTGGAGAATTCCATGGACAGTCCATGGGGTCACAAAGAGTCGGACACTACTGAGTGACTTTCACTTTACTGTCTGTACTTTATCCATCATGTTGATGAATACTTAGGTTGTTTCCATATCTTGGTATTTGCAAATTATGCTGTTATGAACATTGAGGGGGGAATGCATGTATAGTCTCAAATTAGTGCTTTTCTTTTGTGGGGATATATACCCAGGAGTGGAATGCTGGGTTGTATATTAGTTATATTTTTAGTTTTTGGAGAAACCTTTATAGTGTTTTCCATAGTGGCTTCACCAATTTACATTCTTAGCAACAGAATAGGAGGGTTCCCTTTTCTCCACATCGTTACCAACATTTGTGTTCTTTTTGATAATAGCTATTTGAGAGATCTGAGGTGATATCTCATTGTGGTTCTGATTTGCATTTCCCTGATGATTAACAATGTTGATCATCTTTTCATGTGCATGTTGGCCAGCTGTATATCTTGTATGAAAAACTGTGTATTCAGTTCTTCTGCCCATTTTTTATTTGGGCTACTTGTTTTTCTGATGTTGAGTAATATGAGCTGGCTTTTTGGGGGGGAGATATTAACCCTTTATTAGTTATATCATTTGCAAGTATTTTCTCCCATTCAGTGGGTTGTCTTTTTGCCTTGCTGATAGTTTCCTTTGCTCTACAAAATTTTTAAAGTGATTATGTCCCATTTGTTTACTGTTGCTTTTGTTACTTCTGGCTTGGGAAAGAGATCCAAAAAATATTGTTATCATTTATGTCGGGGTGTTCTTCCTATGTTTTCTACTAGGAGTTTTATGGTTTCAGTCTTATATTTAGGTATTTAATCCATTTTGAGTTTCTTTTTGTATATGGTGTTAGAAAGCATTCTAATCTCATTTATTTTACATATAGCTCTCCATTTTCCCCAGTACCACTTATTGAAGAGACTTCTCTCTAGTACAGTCTTAACTTCCTTTGTCATAGATTAATTGCCATAACTGTGTGGGTTTATTTCTAGGCTCTCTATTCTGTTTGATTGATTTATATGTCTGTTTTTGTGCCAGCACTATACTGTCTTAATAGCTATAGTTTCATGGCATAGTCTAAAGTGAGGGAATATGATAGTTCTAGTTCTGTTCTTTCTCAAATTGTATTGGCTCTTTGGGGGTTTTGTGTTTCTATATCCATTTGAAATGTATTGTTCTAGTTCTATGAAAAATGTCATTGGTATTTTGATAGAGATTCCATTGGATCTGTACATTGCCCTGGGGAGTATGTTCATTTTAAAAATATTAATTCTTCTAATTCATGAACAAAGGATATCTTTCCATTTATTTGTGTTGTCTTTAATTTTTTAATGGTATATTATAGTTTTATTAGGATAGATCTTTTACCTCCTTACATAGTTTTATTCCTAGGTATTTTATTGTCTTTGATGCAGTTGTAAATGGGTTGATTTTCTTAATTTACTTTTCTCAGTATTGACTGCAACAGGTTTCTATATGTTAATTTTGTATCAGGCAACTTTACATAATTTGTTAATGAGCCTTAGTAGCTTTCTGATAGCAAAGCTATCCTATTTAGGATTTTTCTATGTATAGTATATAATCTGAAAATAGTGAGTTTTCTTTCTTTTCAACTTGGATTCTTTTCATTTCTTTTTATTCTCTGATTGCTATGACTAGGACTTTCAATACTACGTAGAATAAAAGTGGTTATAGTGGAATCCTTGTCTTGTTCCTGCTTTCAGCTTTTCATTGAGTATGATGCCAGCTTTTTATATATGGCCTGGATTATTGTTGAGATATGTTGCCTCTATACCCACTTTCTAGAGAGTTTTTTTTTTTTATAATAAATGGAATTCTAATTTTGTCAAAATATTTTTTCCATTTATTGAGATTATGTGTTTTTTCTTTTTCAGTTTGTTAATGGAGTGTATCGTATCGATTGATATGTGGAAATAGAACCATACCTATGTCCCTAGGATAAATCCCACTTTATCATTGTGTATGATCTTTTTAATGTATGGTTAGCTTCAGGGTCTGGGAGGATGGGAAACTGAGGAGGTGGTGGCTAAAACCATCAACTAGATTGAGGTAATATTGTTGTTCAATTGCTAAGTCATATCTGACTCTTTGTGACCCCATGCACTGCAGCATACCAGTTTGCTCAAATTCATGTCCATTGAATCAGTGATGCCATCTAACCATCTCATCCTCTACTGCCCCCTTCTCCTTTTGCCTTGAACCTTTTTCAGCATCAGGGTCTTTTCTAATGAGTTGGCTCTTTGCATCAGGTGGCCAAAGTACTGGAGCTTCAGCTTCAGCAACATTGGGAGCATAGATGTTTTAAATTATCATATCTTCTTCAATCGATTCCTTGATCACTATGCAGTATCCTTCTTTGTCTCATAACACTCTTTATTACAGAGTCTCTTTTGTGTGATAAAATGTCATTACTCTTGCTTTCTTTTGATACCTCTTTGCATGGAGCACCTTTTTTCTATTCCTTTGCTTTCAGCCTATGTGTGTCTACATCTGAAGTGAGTCTTGTAAGAAGATACACAGGTCTTGTTCCATGTCCGTGTTACCATTCAGCCACTCTGTGTCTTTTGGTTAGAGCATCTAGTCTATTTACATTTAAGGTAATTATTGATATGTATGTTCTTATTGCTATTTTGTTAATGTTTTGGGTTTGTTTTTGAAGTTCTTTTCTTCTTTTTTTTTACTTTCTTCTTTTATGATAGATTTTTGGTTTGTGGTTACCATGAGGTTACCATCTGCTGCTGCTGCTGTTGCTAAGTCGCTTCAGTCATGTTTGACTGTATGCGACCCCATAGACCTCAGCCCACCAGGCTCCCCCGTCCCTGGGATTCTCCAGGCAAGAACATTGGAGTGGGTTGCCATTTCCTTCTCCAATGCATGAAAGTGAAAAATGACAGTAAAGTCGCTCAGTTGTGTCTGACTCTTCGTGATCCCATGGACTGCAGCCTACCAGGCTCCTCCTTCCATGGGATTTGCCAGGCGAGAGTACTGGAGTGGGTTGCCATTGCTTTCTCTGAGGTTACCATCTATATATATATATATAAAAATATACTCTTCTCTTCTCTCTATCTCTCTCTCTCTCTCTCTCTCTCTATATATATATATATATATATATATATAAAATTCAGATGGAGGAGCCTGGTAGGCTACAGTCCATGAGGTTGCAAAGAGTTACAACTGAGTGACTTCACTATCACTATATATAATTCCATGGACAGAGGACCTGGTGGGGTCACAAAGAGTTGCACAAGACTGAGCTAATAACTTTCACTTTCATACAAACACACACACAAACACACACAAACATGTAATTGCTGATCTCTTAATTTCAAATGCATTTTAAAAATCCTGCATTGTACTCTCCTCCCCTCATAATTACTGTTTTTGATATTATATTTTACATCTAATTATTTTCTGTATCTCTTATCTGCTTATTGTGGATAATCTTATGAGAGTTTTCTTGAGTGTTATGTGTTGCTTTTCCTATGCTGCTTTTAATACTGTCTATCTTTAATTTTGTCATTTTAATTACAATGTGTTTTGGTGTGTTCCTCTTTGAATTCATCCTGTGTGAGATTCTCTGCACTTACTGGTTTTGGATAACTGTTTCTTTTCCCAGGTTAGGGAATTTTTTAGTATTATGTCTCCAGATATGTTTATACCCTTTCTCTCTCTCTTCTCCTTCAGGAACCCCTATAATGTGAATACTGGTGTGCTTGATATCATATCAGAAGTATCGTTAACTGTCCGCATTGCCTTTCATTCCTTTCTTTTGTTAAGCATCAATGATTTCTGATACTCTGTCTTACTGATATTCAGCTTATTGATCTTTTTCTCCACATTATTAAGTCTACTGTTGATTCTTTCTAGTGTATTTTTCATTTCAGTTATTGTGTTCTTCATCTCTGTTTGGTAGCTCTTTATATTTTCTAATTCTTTGTTGAAAGTTTCTAACTTCTCTCTGTGTGCATCCATTCTTCTCTTTCATTTTTTGATGAGCTTTACAGTCATTACTCTAAAATTTTTCTCAAGTGGATTGTCTATTGCCCCTTCACCTAGTTCTTCTGGATTTTTATATTGTCTCTTCATTTGGAACGTATTCCTCTGTCACATAATTTTCCCTGACTTGCTGTTTTTATGTCTGTGTACTTGATACATTGGTTACATTTCTCAACATTGGAGAAGTGGCCTTGAAGGAGGAGTCTAATGCAGCCCAGCAGCACACTCACCTTTCATTACCAGAGCTATATGCTCTAGGTGTGCCCCTTATTTAGGCTATGTGGGTCCTTCTGTTGTGGTGGGTTGATTACCATGGGTGATCTGGCAGGCTTTGTTGCCTTGGTTTGGTTGGTTGCCAGGCCCTTCCTTGTGTAAGGGCTGTTGAACAGTAGTTTCTGGGGCCAGGTCATGGGGTGGCTGGATTCTGAACCCTGCGGAGCCCTGGGCCTGTTACTGGTTCATTGATAAGTGGAGTAGGGGTCCAGAAGATCCTGGGGCTGTTTCCCCCACACTGGTGGGTGAGGCCAGGCCCTAGAGCTAGTGATGGTTCATAGGCAGAGTTAGGTCCTATGGTTTGGCTGTAGGACCCAGGGATCCCAGAGTTACTATTGGACTGTTGGTGACTGGGACTGGTTCCTGACACAGCTGTCTGTGGGATCTGGCGTGTCTCAAAGCTGTGTTGACCTGTTACTGTGCCCAGCCAGTCCTAGGGCAGGTGCTGGCCTGTTGGTAGTTGGGCTCTGACCACAGCCTGTGGGGCTTTGGTTGTCCTGTGGTTAGTATCCACCCACTGCTGGGTGAGACTGTTCCCAAGGCTAGAGCAGGATCACTGGTGGGCAGGGATAGGGATTCTGGGGCTGATATCTACCCACTTGTGAGTGCACCAGGGCCCAGCTGCATGGTTCTGGGAGTCCTGCTTGTAGTGCCTGCACATTAATGTGTGGGGCCAGGTCCTGGGCCCCTAGCTGGGAAGGGACATATTGCTGGTGCTGTGGGCTCAGAAGTTCTGAAGGCAGACCATCGGCTACCTAGTTGATTCCTACAGGCTGTTGGCCAAGGGCATGGCTGGGCCCTAAGGCTAATCAGCTAGAAGGAGGACTCCAAAATAGTGCTTGCCAGCGAGTGTCCATGTGGTACAATGCTAATGCTATGCTATGCTAAGTCACTTCAGTCGTGTCCGACTCTGTGTGACCCCATAGACAGCAGCCCACCAGGCTTCCCTGTCCCTGGGATTCTCCAGGCAAGAACACTGGAGTGGGTTGCCATTTCCTTCTCCAATGCATGAAAGTGAAAAGAGAAAGTGAAGTTGCTCAGTCATATCCGACTCTTAGCAACCCCATGGACTGCAGCCTACCAGGCTCCTCCATCCGTGGGATTTTCCAGGCAAGAGTACTGGAGTGGGTGGCTGCCACCAGAGTCTGCATCCACAAGGTGGGCTGTAGTGGCCTCATGCATTTCCAGGGGTCTCTCCAAGATTAGCAGACCCAATAGCATTACCCAGGTGCCTTTCAAATTACTGCTTCTTCTCTGGGTCCTGGAGAATGTGATATTTTTTGTGTGCCCTCTAAAAGTAAAGTATCTATTTCTCCTAGCCTCCTAAGACTTCTGAAAGTAAGCCCCACTGGCCTTCAAAACCAAACATTCTAGGAGTCATTTTCTAGGAATATACCATAATGGAACAGAATATGAAAAAGAATACATATATTAAAGTGCTTTTATGAAAGCAGTTTTGAACTCACAAATTCACTGAAAGGGTCTTAGCAATCTTTAAGGATCTTTAGACCACATGTCCAAATAAAGAGACTGACTCAAAATGATAGAATGCTTTTTGCTGAGCCATATTAAAGTGACATTTTAAATAGCATATTTTGTAGTTATTCTGTAGGAATTAAAATTATAGGCTATTTGTTTCCAAATTTCATTTCAAGTTATCTATTGCAACCCATCTCAAAACTGAAGTGAAATGAGTCAAAATGTTTTCAAGTTTAGGAACATTGTATTTTTCATTCACATGATAGATTCTGTTTTTCTTCTTTTCTTAGAAAGGCTACTGGCTTGGAAAGGCTACAAGCATTAGGAAAAAGGAAGATATGCCTGTTACTAGTACAGTTCAAAATGCTTACTTTGAAGAAGAACCTGTTGGTTTGATTGCTGGTATCAGGATTCAACATTTGTACAAGGTATTATTTACGGGTCTCTTTTCCCCTGTACTATTGAAAAGTAATTTACAACACATAGTAAATTAATTTTCTATTGCAAAAAGCTGACTTATTGGAAAAGACTGATGCTGGGAAAGATTGAAGGCAAAAGGAGAAGACGGTGGCAGAGGATAAGATGGTTAGATAGCATCACCAACTCAATGGGCATGAATTTGAGCAGACTCTGGGAGATAGTGAAGGAGAGGGAAGCCTGGCATGCTGCAGTCCATATGGTTACAGAATCAGACACAATTTAGCAACTGAACAATTAAAATAACAAATGTTTGTCACTGGCCGTAACCCTACTCCCATATGATGTTAATAAAAGCTTATAGTCAGCAGACTTATTATTTAATGAGACAAAATGAAAATTTATTCAAATAAAATAAAAATCCATGTTTTCCTCTACTTACTTCTGAATAGAATTCAGCTTTGTATAGATGATAACTGTGTCTGCTACAATTCTTCCATTACAAGAGTTAATTTTTCATTGGAACTGTGAAAACTTGTTATGTAAATATAAATTTCTGTTCACCATTCTGGCTTTACTTATTCTACAAGTTATATATTAGGCCATTTGTTTACACTATCCTCTTTTGAAGTGTTCTGCAAGGACATGTTCTTAAACATATCAGTTTATCTGGATAAACTGCAGGCATGTATCATTCAGGTAACCCATATATCTGCTGGCATTCTCTTGGGCCTTAAGGAGATACTTCAGTTTAACTTGAACCTCTAATCTCACAATTTGTGGAAACTCAGATATCTCTTCAAAATTTCTGCTAATCATTTGTGGGTATTAGGAAGAGGATAGAACTTTTTACCCTATTATGGTTTTCTCCGCCTCCAGCACATTGCATTATGATTCTGTCTTTATCACATCACTGTAGATGTAAAACTGTCTTTTCATTGTATTTTCTCAGGAAGTCCATTCAAATCACAATTTTGTGATTTATGATTTATGATGGGTTTATATTAACAGCCACATGAGCCATTTCACCTCCCATATCCTTTCTCATCTCTGTTTTCACTTTTCCACTAAGATTGTCCCTGAGGGCTTCCTCTAATTGGTGTAGTAGTTCATATTTTCTTAGCTCTTTCCCCCAGACTTGCATATCCAGACTTATGAGTACTAACAGAACCAAGGACTTTCTATGTACTATTTATTTATTATTCAGAAGCTCAACAAGTAGTTTCTTAGCATCTATTATGTTATAGAAACTGATTGGTATTGGAAATATAGTTGTAAAATATTCAGATAAAATCTCCCTTTTAAAGGGAATGTAAGCAAACAGTTAGGGGTACTCCTGCCTCCAAAAAAGGACTTCCCTGATGGCTCAGATGGTAAAACATCTGTCTACAATGCGGGAGACCTGGGTTCGATCCCTGGGTCGGGAAGATCCCCTGGAGAAGGAAATGGCAATCCACTCCAGTACTATTGCCTGGGAAATCCCATGGACAGAGGAGCCTGGTAGGCTACAGTCCATGGGGTCATCACAAAGAGTCAGACATGACTGAGCAACTTCACTTTCACTTTCTGCCTCCAAGTAGGATGGGAAAGTTATTAGTAGCCCGACACTCAAACTGAAAACAGTAGAAGAAACCAGATAAATTATATTTATCAGACAACTACAGAAGCTATAAGGACTAGATTATTTTCAATTCCAAAGAATAAGCAATACTTTTAATCTGACCTTAGAAATACTGGCCATTTTCTCCCTTGTAGCTGTTTTCTAACTGGGGACAGAATCAATCCCTGCACCCTCTACTCCAAATAAGAACTCTACTGAAATAAAGAGGCCCTTGAGCCTTTTGGTGGTTATAGTTGGATGGCATGACATTTTGGAAGCATAAAGTGGTCCCATGTGATCAATTTTCCCTTTGAGATATTTAAACTGATGTAAAGAGCTTTAAGTGGGATTCTGGGAAACCAGAGCAAGGATTCTAAAAAGCAGCATGAAATCTGTAAACCTGTGAAGCTCAGAAGCCAAAGTCACACTAGAGGAAAAGCACACAATTGGCCTCCCCACCCTAGACACTTGGCATATTTAGAGTTGTAGCAAGTAGAAAGTAAAGAACTATATTCAAAACTATAAAGGACAGAACAGAATCTCCTTTAGGCTTACTGGACTGAAGATATATAGACCTGCAAGATATTCCATCAGAAGTTTAAGAGGACCGTTCTTACAAAGTAAGAATGAACTAGGATAGCTCAAATCTTTCTAAGTTTCTGATCAGTTTTTCACTCCACTGAATTCCAGGTTAGATGTAATTGATCACCTCTTTCCCTTATCTATTTAATCAAGAAAAGGGGTTACTTTCAGATGGAAGATGGCTGGGTCCTCCTTGGTTATTTTATACAAAATGCATAGCACAAATAAAGAATTACTAGACATGTGAAGAGGTGCAAGATAGTGATCAATAACTAAGAATAGGAACATACCATGGAAGCAGACACACGGATTATCTAGAAATAGGAGTTAGCAGAGAAAGATTTTACAAGAACTATGAATACTGAAAAAAAGAACATATTAAAAGATTGATATTCTCATCTGAATGGCTAAAATAAAAACATTTGACAATAGTATTTGTAGCAAGGATATAGAAAAAGGTTATATTTCTAGCAATACAAATCAATATAGCAACTTTGGAAACCTATGTGCAGTGTATCATTCAAAGTTGAGCTAGGAAACAGAAATTATTCTCCAGTAATACAGAAATTTTAGTGCAAAGAACTTAGTAATAAAAACAGGTAAAAATACTGATAGGAATAAATCAAACTTTGAAGAATATATAAATAGTAGATTAGAGAGTAGTCACTACCTTTAAGGCTCAGGGGCAGCACTCACTGGAAGAACAAACTTGGAAAAGTTTCTTCCTCTCTACCAAGGATGAGGTCAAACTTACTTTACTGAAGGCTGTGGTTCTGTGGCTGCGTGAATGGTAAGAAGTTTGCTGAGGTACCGTAGGCTATGTTTGGCCTGGAAACTGGAAAAACCTTATACTGGGTGACAGAGAAACATGCCAGGAAACTTCTTGCTTGTGTCCTGGAAAGAAAAGCCACTGGATATGGTAATGATGAGGCTTACTGAGGTGCTAGTGCTGCCTTCTGTGAAGCCACCACTGAGTAAGTGGTGAAGTCTGACTGGAAGTCTGCCTGAAGGGATAATGGTAAGACTCCGAAAAAGATGATTATATTATGTATTATAGAATGTATTGCCTCATGAGGAAAACAAGATGATTGGATAATAACTTGGACATACAACACAAATGAAAAGTAATTTGATGGAATAGTGAAGGAAAGCCTCTAGGTGAAGGTAATCTTTGTGTTGAAGTCTGAAAGATGTGGATGAATCAGGGAGTTGAAAAATGAGAGATAAAAGATTAAAACAGATCATTAAATCCAAGTTCTGAGGTGGAAAAAACATTGTCATTGTATTTGAAGAAGCAAACAAAGAAGAAATGGTTGAAATAAGTTTGAAGAGATAGAAGCCAGATCAGGTAGGAATCGTTTAGTTCAGTTCAGTCCCTCAGTCGCTTCCGACTCTTTGCGACCCCATGAATCGCAGCACACCGGCCTCCCTGTCCGTCACCAACTCCCGGAGTTCACTCAAACTCACGTCCATCGAGTCAGTGACGCCATCCAGCCATCTCATCCTCTGTCGTCCCCTTCTCCTCCTGTCCCCAATCCCTCCTAGCATCAGAGTCTTCTCCAATGAGTTAACTCTTTGCATGAGGTGGCCAAAATACTGGAGTTTCAGCTTTAGCATCATTCCTTCCAAAGAAATCCCAGGGCTGATCTCCTTCAGAATGGACTGGTTGGATCTCCTTGCAGTCCAAGGGACTCTTAAGAGTCTTCTCCAACACCACAGTTCAAAAGCATCAATTCTTCAGCACTTAGCTTTCTTCACAGTCCAACTCTCACATCCATATATGACCACAGGACAAACCATAGCCTTGACTAGACAAACCTTTGTTGGCAAAGTAATGTCTCTGCTTTTGAATATGCTATCTAGGTTGGTCATAACTTTCCTTCCAAAGAGTGAGCCGTTAGGTCACAGTAAATTTCAATAAACTTTGGACTTGAAAAATAGTTGGGAGTCACTAAAGGAGTATGATTGCTACAAGGACATAATCTGATTTATGCTTTGTTAATATTCTCTGACTGTGGTGTGGAGAATTACTGAGAGGAAGATAAATAAGGAAGTTTCTGTAATCATAACAGCTTGGACTAGGGTGGTGTCAGGGAATTCGAGAGAGAAGTAAACAGTTTAAGACTGTTTTCTGTAATTAGAACTGTAAAGAGTGCAGCAGGTTGAGGGAAAAGGAGGAAACTCTTTTGATTTGGGTTTCTGACTTGAACAATTGAGTGGATAGTGGTGATATTTACTGAATATGGAAAAGATTGGAGAGGAATTACAGTTTTTTAAATTTAAAAGTGGAAGCTTGAGGAAATTAAGAGATCTCTTTTGGATATAAGTTTGAAGTACCATTTAAACAAACATTCAGATGAGATATCAGTTTTAGAAGTCTAGAGTTTAGGCAAATTTAAAGCCTGATATGCATTTGAAATTTATCAGCAGAGAGATGACATTTAAAACAAATATCAAGATGAAGGCTTAAGGAGAAAATGTAGATACGATGCACTTTAATTATAATGTATTATTACTTTTCCATTGCTCTCTATATTTGTCCTTTTCTCACCATCTGTTCAAGTTAGCAGAAAGGGTTTAAGAGATGAATTCTGAAACAAATATGTTTGATTCCCACCTCTTCCATATATTTTTTATTTCTTAAAATATCCGAGCTTAATTTTCTTCATTTGCAATGTGGGGAATGGTCGCTACCGTATAGGTTTGCTTTACGGGTTAATTGTGAGATGTGGTATATAAAACCAAACAGTGCTTGGGACACAGTAGATATTTAGAAGAGTTCATTCTCTTCCTTTACCGACTACTTCTCCCTCTCTACCATCACTTGTAGCTACTGGTCTTTGAAAAATAACCAATTTTTGTCCCTGTGGTTTCGAACATATTTCTCTAATAAACATTTAACCTTACTGTTTTTGTTATCATTACCTAACTCCTTGGATAATTTAACTTTATCCTCCACTATGGTCCTTGGAAGACTGAATTTCCTATTATCAATAAATGAAATGATGTTATCTTAATTTTACCTACCTGCTCTCACTCTACTTGATATCCTAATCTGCAAAGGTCAAGGAGGCAAGTAGATATGATTTTTCTCATTCATGAAAGTTGATGATTTTTTTCTTTCAATTAGGGATAGACTGTAAATATATTTTATTTTTAGAACAGTCTAATAGTTATAGAAAATGAGAAGATAGTACAGGTCCCCATGTATTTATTTATTTTCAATATTTTCTGTTATTAACATATTAATATGGTACATGTGTTACAATTAAAAACAAATGTGAAATGATAGGATGGTGTCGGCATCACAGCAGCGTAAGTTGCTTTGTCTTTCTCCTTCAGTCTACAACCAGTAAAATATCCATAACTCAACAAAGTTGCTTCTGTGCAACAGACACGGTTGCCAGAGAATTCCATACATCTGTACAACTGTATAGAGTGGACTAGGATCACATGGGGGTGGTGGCAAGAGGGAGCAGTGGAGGCAGTGTCTGCAATCCCAGACCCCTGGCTGAGCCCACAGCTCCAGAGAACCCAGAAGCCGCAGGAGAGGCAGCTCATACAAACCAAGTCTCCTGGTTAAGTGGCACCTCTGGCCACAGTAGACCAGGCAGCAGCAGCTGGGCCTGTGACATCATCCCTTTAGCCACGGAAGCTCCCATGACTCTGCCTGCCCCCAAACTCAATCAGCCCAGACGTGGCAAAGGCACCTGTGGCACCGGCTCCCTCTCCACCTTTGCCACCCCCATCCCCCAAAATGGAGCCTGCAACCCAGGAGACCTTAGACACAGCAGATGTGCGTGACATCTTGGTGTCACATGCACTTTTAATTATTCTGTGTCTTTGTGTTTAAACTGAAATTCTTTTATTTATGTATTTATTTTATTATTTTTGCTGTACTGGATCTCCATTGCTGTGCATAGGTTTTCCCTCATTGTGAAAAGAGTGGCTACCCTTCACTGTGGTGCACAAGCTTCTCATTGCAGTGGTTTATTTTATTGCAGGGCATAGACTCTAGGGCACGCAAGTTTCAGTAGTTCTAGCACATAGGCTCAGTTGTTGCAGCTCACAGGCTTCAGAGCGCAGGCTTAGTAGTTGTGGAGCAAGGGCTCCGTTGTCCCCCGGCACATGGGATCTTCCCAGATCAGGGATGAACCAGTGTCCCTTGCATTGCAAGGCAGATTCTTAACCACTGGACCACCAGGGAAGCCCCCAAAGTGGAATTCTTGTAGGCAATATATAGTTCCATCTTTCAGTCTCTTAATTTGTGCATTTAGATCATTATTATCTAAAGTTATTATTAATGTAGGTGAATTAATATTAATCAATATTATTAAATGAGTCTTCCGTCATAGCTCAGTCAGTAAAGAATCTGCCTGCAATGCAGGATTCCCCCCGCAACTCAGGAGACCTGGGTTCTATTCCTAGGTCCTGGAGAAGGATATGGCAATCCACTACAGTATTCTTGCTTGGGAAATCCCATGGGCAAAGGAGCCTGGTGTGACAGGCTACAGTCCATGGAGTCACAAGAGTTGGACATGACTTAGTGACTAAACCACCATCAATATTTAATATTAATATCTATAATTGAGAGTACAGGTGGCACACTGGTAAAGGATCCACCTTCCAATGCAGAAGGTGCAAGAGTCTGATCCTTGAGTGGGGAAGATCCTGTGGAGTAGGAAATGGCAACATGTCCAGTGTTCTTGCCTGGAAAATTCCATAGACAGAGAAGCCTGTAGAAACCGGTTACAGTCCATGGGGTGAAAATAGTCCAACAGTGTTTGAGCATCACCAACTGTAACTTTCTTATACTTATCGGACCTGTTCTTTGTTACCTGTTTTATCCTTTCCTCCTTTTCTGCCTGTCAGTGGCTTATGAGAAGTCTTATGTAATTTAATCCTTATTCTTGTAAGATTCTCCTCTGATCTCTGGTTTATTTCAAGTGAAGTGAAATGAAATCGTTCAGTCATGTCTGACTCTTTGCGAACCCATAGACTATACAGTCTATGGGATTCTCTAGGCCAGTATACTGGAGTAGGTAGCTTTTCCCTTCTCCAGAGGATCTTCCCAACCCAGGGATCGAACCTAGGTCTCTCGCATTGCAGGTGGATTCTTTATCAACTGAGCCACAAGGGAAGCCCTAGGTTGGCTTGTCAGAAGTGGGATTCAAACCCATGCCTCCAGGGGAGACTGTGACCTGAATGCAGTGCCTTAGCCCGCTAGCCCATGGCTTATTTCAAGATATTATTATTTTTCAAGATTTTTATTATTTGGTTTTCAGCAAATACATGCTTTGGTCTAGATTTTTGTGTGTGTGGTCTTTATCCTGCTGAATTTCCTTTGAGCTTCCTAGAACTATAGTTTGGTATCTATCATTCATTTGGAAAATTCTCAGTCATCATTTCTTCAAACATATCTTCTGGTTCTTTCTCTCTTTCTTCTTCTGGCAATCCATTATATTATACATAGACAACACCTTTTGTAACTGTAATCTTGGAGATTCTGTTCTCATCATTTTCATTCTTTTTTCTTATTTCAATTTGAGATGTTGCTATTGTTGTGTTTTCAAGCTTACTGTGTCTTCTTTTCTCAGCCATGTCCAGTCCACTAGTGAGCCCATCAAAAGTGTTCTTCACTTCTGTCACATTGTTATTGCTCTTTAACATTTCCTTTTGATTCTGCATTAAAGTTTCTTTCTGCTTACATTATACATTTATTTTTCATGTTGTCCCTTAAGACCTAGAGACATTTGCATATTAATCATATTTATTGTTCTATATTTTAATTGAAGTATAGTTGATTTATAATGTTGTATTAATGTCTGCTGTATAGCAAAGTGATTCAGATTGTTTTCTATCATGGTTTATCATGGGATATTGAATACAATTTCCTGCATTATGCAATAACATCTTGTTATTTAGCCATTCTATGAATAATAATTTGCATCTACTAACCCCAAATACCCAATCCATCCCTCCACCACCTCCCCTCCCACTTGGCAACCATAAGTCTTTTCTCTGTGTCTAGGAGAGTGAAAAAGTTGGCTTAAAGCTCACCTTCAGAAAACTAAGATCATGGCATCTGGTGCCATCACTTCATAGCAAATAGATGGGGAAACAGTGTCAGACTTTATTTTTCTGGGCTCCAAAATCACTGCAGATGGTGACTACAGCCATGAAATTAAAAGATGCTTACTCCTTGGAAGGAAAGTTATGACCAACCTAGACAGCATATTAAGAAGCAGAGACATTACTTTGCCAACAAAGGTCCGCCTAGTCAAAGCTATGGTTTTTCCAGTGGTCATGTATGAATGTGAGAGTTGGACTATAAAGAAAGCTGAGCACTGAAGAATTGATGCTTTTGAACTGTGGTGTTGGAGAAGACTCTTGAGAGTCCCTTGGACTGCAAGGAGATCCAACCAGTCCATTCTGAAGGAGATCAGCCCTGGGATTTCTTTGGAAGGAATGAAGCTAAAGCTGAAACTCCAGTACTTTGGCCACCTCATGCAAAGAGTTGACTCATTGGAGAAGACTCTGATGCTGGGAGGGATTGGGGCAAGAGGAGAAGAGGATGACAGAGGATGAGATGGCTGGATGGCATCACTGACTCGATGGACATGAGTCTCGGTGAACTCCAGGAGTTGGTGATGGACAGGGAGGTCTAGCGTGCTGCGATTCATGGGGTCGCAAAGAGTCAGACACAACTGAGCGACTGATCTGATCTGATATATATATCAAGAAGACTTAACTGTTCTGTTGTATCATTTAATTTCTCTGTTGTGTTACTGTTCTTCTGTTTACAAAATCTGTGCACTTCCCATAAGGATAACAGCTGATCTTTCAATAGAAACTCTCCAAGCCAGGAGGGAATGGCAAGACATACTTAAAGTGATGAAAGAAAAGAACCTACAGCCCAGATTATTGTACCCAGCAAGGATCTCATTCAAATATGAAGGAGAAATCAAAACCTTTACAGACAAGCAAAAGCTGAGAGAATTCAGCACCACCAAACCAGCTCTCCAACAAATACTAAAGGACATTCTCTGACAGGAAACACAAAAAGGATATATAAATTCAAACCCAAAACAACAAAGTAAATGGAAGGATCATATTTATCATTAATTACCTTAAATGTAAATGGGTTGAATGCCCCAACCAAAAGACAGAGACTGGCTGAATGGATACAAAAAAAGACCCCTCCATATCTTCTACAAGAAACCCACCTCAAAACAGGGGACACATACAGACTGAAAGTCAAGGGCTGGAAAAAGATTTTCCACGCAAAAGAGACAAAAAAACAGAGTAGCAAACTATATCAGATAAAAAGATTTAAAAAAAATGTGAAAAAGAAAAAATCACTACCTATATCAAATAATCAAAAAAAAAAAATAAATACCCAACTTAGAGCACACAATATATAAAAAAATAAAAAATGAAAGAGAAATAAAATAACAAATAATAGTGGGAGACTTTAATACCCCATCACACAATGATAATCAACTAAACAAAAAAAAAGAAATAAAATTTAAATAAAATAGAAGTTAGAACTAATTGATATCTATAGGACATTTCATCCCAAAAAATAATTTCACCTTTTTCTCAAGTGCACGAACCTTCTCCAGGTAGACCACATCCTGGGCATAATCCAGCCTTGGTAAGTTCAGAAAAATTGAAATCATTCCAAGCATTTTTTCTGACCACAATGCATAAAGTAAATCTCAATAACAGGAGAAAATCTATTAAAAAGACAAATATGGAGGCTGAACAACACACTCCTGAATAACCAACAAATCACAGAAGAAATCAAAAAAGAAATCAAATTCTCATAAAACGAATAAAATAAAACACTACAACCCAAAACCTGTGGGACACTGTAAAAGCAGTCCTAAGGGGAAAGTTCATACAATACAGGCATACCTCAAGAAACAAAAAAAAGCCAAATAAATAACCTAACTCTACACCTAAAGCAACTGGAAAAGGAAGAAATGAAGCACCCCAAGGTTAGTAGAAGGAAAGAAATCCTAAAAATTAGGGCAGAAATAAATGCAAAAGAAAAAAAAAACATAGCAAAAATCAACAAAGCCAAAAGCTGGTTCTTTGAAAGGTAAATAAATTGACAAACCACTAGCCAGACTATCAAGAAACAAAGGAGAAAAATCAAATCAATAAAATTAAAATGAAAATGGAGAGATCACAACAGACAGCACAGAAATACAAAGATCATAAGAGACTACTATCAGCAATTATATGCAATAAATGACAATGTAAGAAATGGACAAATTCTTAGAAAATACAACTTCCCGAAACTGGATCAGGAAGAAATAAAAATCTTAACAGACCCATCACAAGCACAGAAATTGAAACTGTAATCAGAAATCTTCCAGCAAACAAAAGCCCAGGTCCAGACGGCTTCACAGCTGAATTCTACCAAAAATTTAGAGAAGAGCTAACACCTATCCTACTCAAACTGTTCCAGAAAATTGCAGAAGATGGCAAACTTCCAAACTCATTCTATGAGGCCACCATCACCCTAATACCAAAACCTGACAAAGATCCCACAAAAAAAGAAAACTACAGGCCAATATCACTGATGAACATAGATGCAAAAATCCTTAACAAAATTCTAGCAATCAGAATCCAACAACACATTAAAAAGATCATACATCATGACCAAGTGGGCTTTATCCCAGGAATGCAAGGATTCTTCAATATCCGCAAATCAATCAACGTAATACACCACATTAACAAACTGAAGAATAAAAACCATATGATTATCTCAATAGATGCAGAGAAAGCCTTTGACAAAGTTCAACATCCATTTATGATAAAAACTCTCCAGAAAGCAGGAATAGAAGGAACATACCTCAACATAATAAAAGCTATATATGACAAGCCCACAGCAAACATTATCCTCAATGGTGAAAAATTGAAAGCATTTCCTCTAAAGTCAGGAACAAGACAAGGATGCCCACTTTCACCATTACTATTCAACATAGTTTTGGAAGTTTTGGCCATAGCAATCAGAGCAGAAAAAGAAATAAAAGGAATCCAAATTGGAAAAGAAGAAGTAAAACTCTCACTATTTGCAGATGACATGATCCTCTACGTAGAAAACCCTAAAGATTCCACCAGAAAATTACTAGAACTGATCAATGAATATGGTAAAGTTGCAGGATATAAAATTAACACAGAAATCCCTTGCATTCCTATACACTAATAACGAGAAAATAAAAGAGAAATTAAAAAAATTCCATTCACCATTGCAATGAAAACAATAAAATACTTAGGAATATATCTTCCTAAAAATCTAAAGACCTATATATAGAAAACTATAAAACACTGGTGAAAGAAATCAAAGAGGACACTAATAGATGGAGAAATATATCATGTTCATGGATTGGTAGAATCAATATAGTGAAAATGAATATACTACCCAAAGCAATTTATAGATTCAATGCAATCCCCATCAAGCTACCAACGGTATTCTTCACAGAGCTAGAACAAATAATTTCTCAATTTGTATGGAAATACAAAAAACCTCGAATAGCCAAAGCTATCTTGAGAAAGAAGAACGGAACTGGAGGAATTAACCTGCCTGACTTCAGGCTCTACTACAAAGCCACAGTCATCAAGACAGTATGGTACTGGCACAAGGACAGAAATATAGATCAATGGAACAAAATAGAAAGCCCAGAGATAAATCCACGCACATATGGTCACCTTATCTTTGACAAAGGAGGCAAGAATATACAATGGATTAAAGACAATCTCTTTAACAAGTGGTGCTGGGAAAACTGGTCAAACACTTGTAAAAGAATGAAACTAGAACACTTTCTAACACCATACACAAAAATAAACTCAAAATGGATTAAAGAGCTAAATGTAAGACCAGAAACCATAAAACTCCTAGAGGAAAACATAGGCAAAACACTCTCTGACTTACATCACAGCAGGATCCTCTATGACCCACCTCTCAGAATATTGGAAATAAAATCAAAAATGAACAAATGGGACCTAATCAAACTTAAAAGCTTCTGCACAACAAAGGAAACTATAAGCAAGGTGAAAAGACAGCCTTCAGAATGGGAGAAAATAATAGCAAATGAAGCAACTGACAAACAACTAATCTCAAAAATATACAAGCAACTTCTACAGCTCAATTCCAGAAAAATAAATGACCCAATCAAAAAATGGGCAAAGAACTCAATAGACATTTCTCCAAAGAAGACATACAGATGGCTAACAAACACATGAAAAGATGCTCAACATCACTCATTATCAGAGAAATGCAAATCAAAACCACTATGAGATACCATTTCACGCCAATCAGAATGGCTGCTATCCAAAAGTCTACAAGCAATAAATGCTGGAGAGGGTGCGGAGAGAAGGGAACCCTCTTGCACTGTTGGTGGGAATGCAAACTAGTACAGCCACTTTGGAGAACAGTATGGAGATTCCTCAAAAAACTGCGAATAGAACTGCCTTATGATCCAGCAATCCCACTGCTGGGCATATACACTGAGAAAACCAGAATTGAAAGAGACACCTGTACCCCAATGTTCATAGCAGCACTGTTTGCAATAGCCAGAAAGTGGAAGCAACCTAGATGTCCATCCACAGATGAATGGATAAGCAAGCTGTGGTACATATACACAATGGAGTATTACTCAGCCATTAAAAAGAATACATTTGAATCAGTTCTAAGGAGGTGGATGGAACTGGAGCCTATTATACAGAGTGAAGTAAGCCAGAAACAAAAACACAAATACAGTATACTAACGCATATATATGGAATTTAGAAAGATGGTAAAAAATAACCCTATTTACGAGACAACAAAAGAGACACTGATGTATAGACCAGACTTTTGGACTCTGGGACCGGGAGAGGGTGAGATGATTGGGGAGAATAGCATTGAAATATGTATAATATTATATCTGAAATGTATTAATTGTTCAAACTAAACACTATCATGTTACAATTTGTTCATACTAAATGTTTGTAATGTTTCTGATAATCAATAAAAAGAGATTCTTGATCAAAAAAAAAAAAAAAAAAAATGCACTGATGTAAGTTGGGTGTTAAAATCTCCAGTTATTATTGTGCAAGTGTGCACTTAGTCATGTCTGGCTCTTTGCAACCCAGTGGACTGTAGACAGCTTGGCTCCTCTGTCTGTGGAATTTCCCAGGCAAAATCACCGGAGTGGGTTGCCCTTTTCTACTCCAGGGAATCTTCCCAACCCAGAGATTTAACCCATATCTCTTGAGTCTCTGGCATCGGCAGGCAGATTCTCTACCACTGCATCACCTTTATATCTGTTAGTGTTTGTTTTATGTATTTGGATGCAAAATGATTCAGTTATACCCCTAAAATATACAAATTTTTGATGAGTGTAATACACTCTTCTTGCATTTATTCTTTTATAATATTCTTTTGTATTTTTCTTTATGGCCTTTGTTTTAAAGTCTATTTTTCTCATATGAGTACTGTTACACCCACTTTCCTCTAATTTCCATTTGAATGAAATGTCTTTTTCATCTTCTCACTTTCAGCCTATGTCTGTCTTTTGCACTGAATATTTTCTTCTAGGCAACTAGACTCCTGTGTGTGTTTTTAATCCAATCTTCCACTCTATGTCTTTTGATTGAAACATATAAACCACTGACATAAAATAATTATCAATAAATATGTATTTATTGCCATTTTAAACCTAATTTTCCAGTTGATTCTGTATTTCTTTGTTGATTTCTTTTTCTTTTTGTTCTTCCTTTCGTTGTTTGATTAGTTCCTCTTGTATTATACTTCTGTTCTCTTGTTTTTTGTTTTTTTTTGTGTGTGTGAAACTATCGTATGTTTGTGATTATCTTGTTTTTCAAGTATGTTAACATTTTTCTATATCTAAGTGCTTTAGACTAATTTTCTTATGGGCTCAAATGCATTGTAAAAAATATCTGCATTTTGCTATTCTCCTTCTTCACATTTTTTGGTGTTGTTGTCCTCTTTTACATCTTCATATTTACCCTTTTGCTGTTCACTGCTTTCACAAAAACATTTATTTTATTTTATTTTTTAAAAATCTGTATACTGGTTTATTTAAGTAATTTTCTTTTTAATTCTGATTTTCTCTTTTCTATGGATTCTTATTTCTTATCTATTTAGAAAATATCTTTCAATATTTCCTTTATGATATGTTTCATTTTAGTTTAGTTCTTTCAGTTTTTCCTGTCTCAGAAATTCTTTATCTCTCCTTCTATTCTAAATGATAATCTTTCTGGAAAGAGTATCTTATGTTGCAGATTTTTCTCTTTCAAGATTGTGAATGTATCTAGCTACTTCCTTTTGGCCTGCAACATTCCTATAGGGAAACCAGCGGATTGCCTTGCAATCAAATTTTGTTTTTCTCTCCTTGCCTTCAGCATCCTCTCTTTACATTTAACTTTTGCTTCCCTGGAGGCTCAGACAGTAAAGAATCTGCTTACAATTCAGGAGACCTGGGTTTGATCCCTGGATTGGGAAGATCTCCGGGAGAAGGGAATTCTTGCCCAGAGAACCCACTCCAGTATTCTTGCCTAGAGAATTCCATGGACAGAACAGCCTGGTGGGCTATAGTTTATGGGGTTTCAAAGAATTGGACATGATTGACCAACTAACACTTTGACTTTCTTTCTTTGCCACTTTATATTATGTCTGCTTTAAGTCTGTTTGGGTTCATATTGTCTGGAACTCTCTATGCTTCCTGTATCTGGATATCTGTTTCCTTCTTTTTTTTTTTTTTTTTTTTTGCTTTTCTTGTTTTTTTGCTTCCCTAGTAGTTCAGCAGAGAAGGCAATGGCACCCCACTCCAGTACTCTTGCCTGGAAAATCCCATGGATGGAGGAGCCTGGTGGGCTGCAGTCCATGGGGTCACTGAGAGTCGGACACGACTGAGTGACTTCACTTTCTCTTTTCACTTTCATGCATTGGAGAAGGAAATGGCAACCCACTCCAGTGTTCTTGCCTGGAGAATCCCAGGGACGGGGAAGCCTGGTGGGCTGCCTAAGGGGTCACACAGAGTCAAACACGACTGAAGTGACTTAGCATAGCATAGCATAGTAGTTCAGCTGGGAAAGAATCTGCCTGCAATGCGGTAGACCTGGGTTCAATCCTGGAGTTGGGAAGATCCCCTGGAGAAGGGAAAGGCTACCCACTCCAGTATTCTGGCCTGGAGAATCCCATGGACTGTACAGTCCATGGGGTCGCAAAGAGTCGGACATGACTGAACGACTTTCACTTCACATCACTTCTTTAGGTTTGGAAAGTTTTCAGTCATAATTTCTTCAAGTACATTTTTTGATCTCCTTTACTTTTTCTTCTTTTGTTGGAATTTATTCACCACTTATTCATTTTGTATTATTCAATCTTCTGTTCATTGTTTCTAGCTCAGCTTTTGCCTCAACAAATGAGATTTCTAATTTTTCTTGGTTCTTTATAGTTTCTAGTTTCTTTATATAATAATCTGAATTTTTATTGATAGCCTTTCATTGTCTCCTTTTTATACTCTGTGTGTCTATCAGGCTGAAGATGTCTGTTCCATTGTTTGTTCTTTTAGGGGAGTTCTCTAGGTCTTTTTTTTTTTTTTTTACTTTATAATATTGTATTGGTTTTACCATACATTGGTTTTGCTACGGGTGTGCACATGTTCCCCATCCTGAACCCCCCTCCCACCTCCCTCCCCATACCATCCCTCTGGGTCATCCCAGTGCACCAGCCCCAAGCTTCCTGTATCTTGCATTGAACCTGGACTGGCAATTCATTTCTTATGATATTATGCATGTTTTAATGCCATTCTCCCAAATCATCCCCCCTCCCTCTCTCACAGAGTCCAAAAGACTGTTCTATACATCTGTGTCTCTTTAGCTGTCTCACATACAGGGTTGTTGTTATCATCTTTCTAAATTCCATATATATGCATTAATATACTGTACTGGTGTTTTTCTTTCTGGCTTACTTCACTCTGTATAAGAGGCTCCAGTTTCATCCACCTCATTAGAACTGATTCAAATGTATTCTTTTTAATGGCTGAGTAATACTCCATTGTGTATATGCACCACAGCTTTCTTATCCATTCATCTGCTGATGGACATCTAGGTTGCTTCCATGTCCTGGCTATTATAAACAGTGCTGTGATGAACATTGGGGTACACGTGTCTTGGTCTTTTATCTGGGAGTTGTTCCTCTACTTCTTCTTTTTATCTATGTTTCTCTTACTTTGTGAGTTTTGGAGAAACAATTATCTACCATGGTCTTAGAGGGCTATTTGATGTGGTAGCATCCCTGTATAGCCTGAATGGCTTTGATATTGCTGATGCCAGTGCTGTTTTTAGTATGGATGACTGCTGCTTCTTTCCTCAGTGTGTCCTGGCTTTTATCCCCTTGATATGCGATGTGACTGGTCTTACGGTGATCAGAACCTGCCCTGCATGTTAAGCAGTGCCTCCTCTCTTCCCTGTGGCTGTCACAGCCGTATCAGGGGCAGGGTCTGCACCTTAGTTGTTGGAGTAGCAACCCCTCATCTGTTTCTGAGCTGCACTGTGAAGTAGGTGGTATTGCAGTGCTCCCATTGGGAGAGGAGCCACCAAGTATTCCTCCGCCAGAGCTGTCCATCAGGGATTGCACTCTGTTGTGTCATCGGTCATCCATAGTGCAGGGTCACATAGTACACTGTTTCAGCACTGCTCTCAGCCCTGCCTCAACCATGGAAAAGCTGGCAATTTGCTCTAGTGTCCCTCAGGTGTTGTTTTTTACAAGGCAACCAGTGTGGATCCACTGGATTAATGACTGATAAATTTTAGTAGATGAGGCAGAGGGAGCTGTGGATTAAGAAATCCCAAGCTTCTGCCTTGTACATTCAGATAGATAATGGTGTAAATTACTCAGAAAAGGAATATAGCAGGAGGAATACATTTTCAGATGAGTGAAAGTGAAGGTCAGTCAATGCTGTCTGACTCTTTGCAACCCATGGACTATAGAGTCCACGGAATTTTGCAGGCCAGAACACTGGAGTGGTTAGCCTTTCCCTTCTCCAGAGGATCTTCCCAACCCAGAGATCGATCCCAGGGTTCCCACATTGCAGGCGAATTCTTCACCAGCAGAGTCACAAGAAGCTGAAGTTCTATGAAGACCTACAAGAACTTCTGGAACTAACACTCAAAAAAAGATGTCCTTTTCATCATAGGGGACTGGAATGCAAAAGGAGGAAGTCAAGTGATACCTGGAGTAACAGGCAAGTTTGGCCTTGGAATACAAAGTGAAGCAGGGCAAAGGCTAATAGAGTTTCGCTAAGAGAAAGCACTGATCATAGCAAACACCCTCTTCCAACAACACAAGAGACGACTCTACACATGGACATCACCAGATGGTCAATACCAACATAAGACTGATTATATTCTTTTCAGCTGAAAATGTAGAAGCTCTATAGAGTCAGCATTGCAAAATTCAGACTTAAACTGAAAAAAGTAAGGAAAACCACTAGATGATTCAGGTATGACCTAAATCAAATCCCTTACAATTGTACAGTGGAAATGACAAATAGATTCAAGGAATTTCATCTGATAGAGTGCCTAAAGCATTATGGACGGAGGTTTATAACGTTGTATAGGAGGCGGTGATCAAGACCATTTCCAAGAAAAAAAAAATGAGGAAAGGCAAAATGGTTGTCTGAGGAGGCCTTACAAATAGCTGAGAAAATAAGGCAAAGGAGAAAAGGAAAGATATACCCATGTGAATGCAGAGTTCCAAAGAATAGCAAGGAGAGATAATAAAGCCTTCCTTGTGATCAATGCAAAGAAATAGAGGAAAACAGAATGGGAAAGAATAGAGATCTCTACAAGAACATTAGAGATACTAAGGAAACATTTCATGCAAAGACGGGCACAATTAAGGACAGAAATGGTATGAATCTAACAAAAGTAGAAGATACTAAGATCCGATGGCAAGAATGCACAGAAGAACTATACAAAAGGGATCTTAATAACCTGGATAGCCGCAGTGATGTGATCACTCACCTAGAGACAGATACCCTGGAATGCGAAATCAGGTGGGCCTTAGGAAGCATCACTACAAACAAAGCTAGTGGAGGTGATGGAATTGTAGTCGAGATATTTCAAATCCTAAAAGATGATACTGTGAAAGTGCTGCACTTAATATGTCAGCAAATTTAGAAAACTCAGCAGTGGCCACAAGACTGGAAAAGGTCAGTTTTCATCCCAATCCCAAATAAAGGCAATGCCAAAGAATGTTCAAACTACCACACAATTGCACTCATCTCACATGCTAGTAAAGTAATGCTCAAAATTCTCTAAGCAAGGCTTCAACAGTATGTGAAGTGAGAACTTCAAGATGTTCAAGCTGGATTTAGAAAAGGCAGAGGAACCAGAGATCAAATTGCCAGCATCTGTTGGATCATAGAAAAAGCAAGAGCATTCCAGAAAAACATCTGCTTTATTGACTATGCCAAAGCCTTTGACTGTGTGGATCACAACAAACTGTGGAACATTCTTAAAAAGATGAGAATACCAGACCATCTTACCTGCCTCCTGAGAAATCTGTATTTAGGTCAAGAAGCAACAGTTAGAACTGGACATGGAACAACAGACTAGTTCCAAATTGAAAAAGGAGTACATCAAGGCTGTATATTGTCATCCTGCTTATATGCAGAGTACATCATGATAAATGCTGGGCTGGGTGAAGCACAAGGAGAAATATCAGTAACCTCAGTTATGCAGATGACACCACCCTTATGGTAGAAAGCAAAGAAAAATTAAAGAGCCTCTTCATAAAAGTGAAAGAGGAGAGTGAAAAAGCTGGCTTAAAACTCAACATTCAAAAAAACTAAGATCTTGGCATCCAGTCCCACCACTTCATGGCGAACAGATGGGGAAACAATGGAAACAGTGGCAGACTTTATTTTCTTGGGCTCCAAAATCACTGCAGATATCGACTGCAGCCATGAAATTGAAAGAAGCTTAATCCTTGGAAGAAAAGCTATGACAACCTAGACAGCATATTAAGAAGCAGAGACATTACTTTGCAGACAAAGATCCGTCTAGTCAAAGCTATGGTTTTTCCAGTAGTCATGTATGGATGTGAGAGTTGGACTATAAAGATAACTGAGCACCAAAGAACTGATGCTTTTGAGCTATGTGTTGGAGAAGACTCTTGAGAGTCCCTTGGACTGCAAGGAGATCCAACCAGTCTATCCTAAAGGAAATCAGTCCTGAATATTCTTTGGAAGTACTGATGCTGAGGCTGAAGCTGCAATATTTTGGTCATGTGATGCGAAGAACTGACTCATTTGAAAAGACGCTGATACTGGGAAAGATTGAAAGCAGGAGGAGAAGGGGACAACAGAGGATGAGATGGCTGAATGGCATCACCGATTTGATGGACAAGAGTTTGAGCAAGATCTGGGAGTTGGTGATGGACAGGGAAGCTTGGAGTGCTGTAGTCCATGCAGTTGCAAAGAGTTGGACACAACTGAGCCACTGAACTAACTAATTAGTAGAGTTTGAAGTGCTTATAGGACAACTACATGTAATGAGTTTTTGCATTAAGTTCAGGAATTTAGCAGAAAGACATTGACTGGAGAAGATTGTAATGTATCAGCTTCATGAAAGTAAATGGATCAAAGTGAAAGTGTTCAGAAAAAGTCTTATGGACTTACTTTGAACTTCTATCCACATTTTGCTTCCAGATATAATTGTTCATGATTTTTTTCTTTTATACTTTGATTTTACCTTTTGAGATTAATGGTCTCCTATTTTCTTATTCTATAAATAATTGATATAAATGCATACCCTTTATAAGTAATAATAATAGATATAAAGTTTGTGGGTTTTTTTTTCTTTTCACAGGAATTCACATTGCAAAATATGACAGTCCTAGCTGTTCAAGACTTGTCTTTGAATTTATATGAGGGACAAATCACTGTCCTTCTTGGTCATAATGGAGCAGGGAAGACTACTACCTTATCTATCCTCACAGGTAAATATTCATGGTTACTTTGACACAGATACTGTGGATTAAGCTTTGAAGCTTTTGTGTACTCCTCTTGACATTGACATTGTTATTTAAATGATATATATGGCTGTTTATTAATCTTCTTTCTTTACAAAGTGTAAAATCATTTATTATTGAGCTTAAAAATCAATGTTTATTTTTGTTTCTCAGGTGCATCCCACTTCTCACTTTTAGTGCACCATCGTCATTGGTCAATGCAAAGACTGGAGAGCCTTTCTATTTTCACTTATTTATTCTTTAAATTTCCTTTCATATTGCTTTCTTCCATTCCCCTGCTCCCTTCATAGGAAACCATTCTAATTTGTTTGATGTACATTGTTTCATTGTATAATGTGTATTATATATTCTTATGAATATACTTTTATATTTAATAAGAAACTTTCTACTTACATCCAAGTTGAAAGGTTTTTAGTGACCACCCTTACACCCACTGCCTAGATTTTACCATTTTACCATTTTATATATTTGTCACAGATCTATTGATCCCATTTTTAGGCATCTGAAAATTAATTTTAGACATTAAGATACTTCCTAATAAATAATTTAGAATGCATATCATTAACTAAAATTTTTCTTTTGGAATAAAATTTTAATTAAAAAATGCTTAAATTTTAAGTATTCATTTGCTGCATTTTGACATACGCATACCTCTGTTGCCTACTAAGATAGATGACTTCACTATTATCCCAGAAAGTATTCTCATTACTCAAGTGATTCACTAAATTACAGATGAAGCAAAACTTTACTCATATCGTTAGTATACATTAATATATCAGATATTTGGATAAAAACTAAGAATGCAGTGTTGAGCAGAAAGTCCTTCCCTTCAAAGATCTTATAGTTGAGCAAGGATTTGATGAGTAAATAGGAATTTTATAACATTTCAAGAAGTAAAAAATAAAGCTTGAGTGTTGTGTGTTGTCCTGTCACTTTGATCTAACATTGCGGGCCAAGTCTATGAGTAAAGGGGAAATAAAATCTAATTTGAGATTGGTACAAGGTGTAATGAATCATGAAAGAAAGGGGAGATGCATATTCTAAGAATATTCAGGGCCAGGAAGTAAGAAAATAGGGAATATTATATGGCTAGAGAACAGAGAGAGAGAGAATAGGAATGACCAAAATGATACCAGAGTGTCAAGTGAAAGGTTGGAGCAAGAATGAATTTCCCAGTTTAGGTCAACTATAAGTAGCCTTATCTTTGAGGAAAGAAATGATGGAAAACAATTCTTTGTTAACTTCTATCTTTGAAATACTTCTGAAACTTAGTTAAAGCTCTTAATCATTACTTCCTAATTAATTCCACATAATTATTAGTGAATATTGTTATTGTTGTCTTCAGTATATCAACTGCCACTTATTAAATAATTTTATATATTTCATCTTAGAACATGCACCCCACTCCAGTACTCTTGCCTGGAAAATCCCACGGATGGAGGAGCCTGGTGGGCTGCAGTCCATGAGGTCGCTGGGGGTCGGACATGACTGAGTGACTTGACTTTCTCTTTTCACTTTCATGCATTGGGGAAGGAAATGGCAACCCACTCCAGTGTTCTTGCCTGGAGAATCCCAGGGACGGGGAAGCCTGGTGGGCTGCCGTCTATGGGGTCGCACAGAGTCGGACATGACTGAAGTGACTTAGCATAGCATAGCATAGCATCTTAGAACATAGTCCATACTTTACATTTTGTGACAGTGGTCCCGAAGATAATGGTCTCCTTCCCATGTGTTCTGGCCAGGTCTATGCCCAACATGTAGTGTGGAGAAGCTGATGTATTGGGCACAGACCTGATCAGAAAGACGACAACAAATCCCTGGGGTCTGCTTGGTGTGGTGGGCTGCCCCAGCCAAGGTGGCTTCCACTTTCTGCCTGGGAGGAAAAAGGTGGGGCCCTGACCCTTGTAAGGAGGCAGGGCAGTGAAGTGGTCTCTATCTTCCTCACTGAAAAGTCAAGGATGGTTCAATTCACAACTTCAGCAGACCTTGTTTAATTAGTTTTTGTTTACTTACCAAAAAAAAAAAAAAAAATACCCACAGAACCAAATCATAAATGACTAAATAAATCCTAAATAAAAATGGATTTGCTCCACAATATTTCTTAGGAAGATCAAGAACCAGCAATCCAGGTACCCTAAAGGTCCCAAGTGTCATGGGCAAGTAGGGTTTTTCCTGGTAAGACGGATCCCTGCATGGGGTTAGATAGTTCTGTGCCAAGAAGCTTGTTGGGGTGTGTGACACCCAGGCTATATATATATATATAATGAGATAATCCTGGTTTATCTGGCTGAATCCTAAATGAAATCTCTAGTGTCCTCATAAGTGAAAGACAGAGGAGATTGTAGATAGGCAGAAGAATAGAAGGCAAGAAGAGAGTAGGCAATGTGATGTTGGACCCAAATAACCAGAGTGTTGCTTCACAGGATAAGAAATATTAGCAGCCACCACAATCTGAAAAATACAAGAAATGGATTTTTCCCTCAGAGTCTCTGTTGAGGGTGAGGCCCTGCTGACACCTCAGTTTCACCCCAGTGATACTGTTTTCAGACTTCCAGTCTCCAGAACTGTAATGGAATATATTTCTTTTAACACTAAATCTGTGGTAATTTGCTAGAGCAGCCATTGGAAACCAATGCATTTGATATTTCAGAATATATATTATGTACTTCCTAATGTGTATATGCTGGAGAAGGCAATGGCAACCCACTCCAGTACTCTTGCCTAGAAAATCCCATGGACGGAGGGGCCTGGTGGTTGCAGTCCATGGGGTCGCTAGGAGTTGGACATGACTGAGCAACTTCAGTTTCCCTTTTCACTTTCATGCATTGGAGAAGGAAATGGCAACCCACACCAGTGTTCTTGCCTGGAGAATCCCAGGGACGAGGGAGCCTGGTGGGCTGTCGTCTATGGGGTTGCACAGAGTCAGACATGACTGAAGCGACTTAGCCGCAGCAGCAGCAGCAATGTGTATATGCACATTCCCTTTTCCTTACCAGGAATGCCTAAACCACCACTTCCCTTTTGAAATTTTCTACTCATTCATGAAGATTCAGCTCAAAAGCTACTTCCTGATCCCATCAACCAGAATTAATCACCCTTACCTTTGTTTGGTAATTATGTCCCAAGGGATTAGAGTAATTTCTTACACAATAAGTTTTCAATAAATACTTGCAGAATGAATTAATTTTATCATGTATCACAGTTGTTGAGACACCTGTTTCCTCAATTGAAAGTAGCTCTAAACCCAAGAGTTATGTCTTGTAATTTTTTGAATGATAATCTTTAGTTGAGGCAAAATTCATATAACATAAAATTATTCAATTTAAAGTTTCCAGCTTAGTAGCATGTGGTACTTTTACAATATTGTGCAACTACACAGTGGAGTGGCAAGTATATTCAAGGGATTAGATCTGGTAGACACAGAGCCTGAAGAACTATGGATGGACATTTTTAACATTGTACAGGATGCAGTGACCAAAGTCATTCCAAACAAAAAGAAATGCAAGAAAGCAAAGTGGTTGTCTGAAGAAGCTTTAAAAATAGCTGAGGAAAAAGAGAAGCAAAGAGAAAGAGAAAAGGGAAAGACACACCCAACTAAATACAGAGATCCAGAGACTAGCAAGGAGAGATAACAAGGCCTTCTGAAATGAACAATATAAAGAAGTGGAGGAAAACAATAGAATGGGAAAGACTATAGATCTCTTGAAGAAAATTGGAGGTTATCAAGGGAACATTTCATGCAAGACTAGGCATGATAAAGGACATAAATGGTGAGGAACTAACAAGAGCAGAAGGGGTTAAGAAGAGTTGGCAAGAATACACAGAGGAACTCTACAAGAAAGGTCTTAATGATCCTGATAACCATAGTGGTGTGGTTAATCACCTATAGCCAGACATCCTGGAGTATGAAGTGGACCTCAGGAAGCATTACCATGAATAAACCAATGGAAGTGATGGAATTCCACCTGAGCTATTTAAAATCCTAGAAGATGATGCTGTTAAAGTGCTGCTTTCAATATGCCAGCAAATTTGGAAAAGTCAGCAGTGATCACAGGACTGGCAAAGGTCAGTTTCATTCCAATCCCAAAGAAAGAGAAGGCCAAAGAATGTTCAAACTACCATACAATTGCGCTCATTTTGTAGGCTAGTAAAGTTATGCCCAAAATCCTTCTAGCTAGACTTCAGCAGTACATAAATTGAGAACTTACACATATGCAAGCTGGGTTTCAAAGAAGCAGAGGGACCAGAGATCAAATTGCCAACATTCATTGGATCATGGGGAAAGTAAGGGGGTTCAAGAAAAACATCTACTTCTGCTACAGAGACTACCCTAAAGACTTTGTGGATCTGTTTCAATTGAGGAAACAGATCCTATGGATCACAACAAACTGTGAAAAGTTCTCAAAGTGATGCCAGTACCAGATCACATTATCTTCCTCCTGAGAATCCTGTATGTGGGTCAAGAAGCAACAGTTAGAACTGGACATAGAACAAATGACTGGTTCAAAGTTGGGAAGGGAATATAATAAGGCTGTATATTGCCACCCTGCTTATTTAACTTCTATGAAGAGTACATCATGCAAAATGTCAGGTTGGATGAATCACAAGTTGGTAAGACTGTACTGTGGTTTGCAAATGTTGTCAAATAGACAGCAGCATAGAACACTGAAACAGAAAATTCTTCAAAGCATTTTTTATTACTCAAGTAATTAATATTTTTATACTCATTAGAAACCAGAATATATAGATTTAAAAAAAAAATTTTCCCCATTACCAGAAGGTACCAGGTCACTTCCTTTGTAAGAGGTTCTCATCATTCTTTCAAGTAGTCTACAAATAGACTATTAAGGAGGTGCTAATGAACAGTGTTGGGGAAGGCAATGGCACCCCACCCCAGTACTCTTGCCTGGAAAATCCCATGGACGGAGAAGCCTGGTAGGCTCAGTCCATGGGGTCGCTAAGAGTCCGACACGACTGAGCGACTTCACTTTCACTTTTCACTTTCATGCATTGGAGAAGGAAATGGCAACCCACTCCAGTGTTCTTGCCTGGAGGATCCCAGGGACGGGGGAGCCTGGTGGGCTGCTGTCTATGGGATTGCACAGAGTCGGACACGACTGAAGTGACTTAGCATAGCAATGAACAGTGTATTGTCCGGTTCTCTCACTGATACTAAGTTTCTGTCATGTCTTATGCTTAATTCTAGGTCTCTATCGTCCTACCAGTGGAAAGGTGTATATTAGTGGATATGATATATCGAAAGATATGGTTCAAGTCAGGAAAAGCTTGGGCTTGTGCCCCCAGGATGACATATTGTTCCATCACTTGACAGTGGCAGAACATCTCTATTTCTACTGTGTGGTGAGCCAGAGATATATTCTTTTTTCCCATTCCTTTCATATGCTTCAGGCAGTGTGACAAAGAACTAACATTTTTATCCTTATTTAGTGGAAATTCAGTTTTTGGAGACATTGTTCTTTTACTATAAAGGGGGGCAAAGAGAAGAAAAAGCTCATGTCTAAATAACTCTGTAAGAAAAATCCTGATGAAAGAATTTTTCTAAGGGCAAAGTTGGAAGCTCCATGTAAACTCTGGCTTCTTTTTTAGATAAAAGGAGTACCTCCAGAAACACGTTCTAAAGAAATTAACAAAATGCTGATATCTTTTGGCCTGATAGAAAAGCATGATGCCCTTGCAAAGTCACTGAGTGGAGGAATGAAGCGTAAACTCTCCATTATTATAGCACTTATAGGAGGCTCCAAGGTAAAGAACCACTAACATGGGTCCCTGCCCCAGCTAATATATAAAACTGAGCTGACACAAACCTGAGCTGATATGAATCTAACTCTCTAGAAGGAACTTCCCAAATGGTAATCAGAGGATATTTCCATCAATGATCCAGTTGATATAATATGGTTAAGGGGTTTAATTTATTGTTAATTTTGCCAAGTTCTTAATATAGTCTAGATTATGCTAGATTATGTATTTTAGCTTGCATATGTCCTGCATGTAAAATAGTAAGTTATCACATAAAGAGCATAACATGAATTAAATACAATCATAGAATTGTTCTTCTGATCTGTAGGTGGTGATACTTGATGAGCCAACATCTGGCATGGACCCAGTCTCAAGGAGATTCACCTGGGATGTCCTTCAGAAGCATAAAGAGAATCGTACCATCTTATTGACAACCCACTACATGGATGAAGCTGATGTCCTAGGCGACCGTATAGCTATCATGGCGAAGGGTACTCTGCAGTGCTGTGGCTCCACAATTTTCCTGAAAAAAATTTATGGTCTGTCTCCCTTTGATCACTGTTTGGATACTAATGCCTGAATAACATTCTCTAACATAATTTTATTATCATTTTTGCTCCTCTACACAGAACTTCTTGTGTCCTATTGCATTAAATCTAAACTATTTAAATTGGCTATTTGTAATTTAGCTATCTATTCCTATTATTTTTCATTATGATACGAAGAGTATATTCTAACTTAGAAAACTAATTCTTTTATTGACCTCAAAAAAGTCATGTTTCTTTCTCTTACCTGGCTTCCACTGAAGTTAGTTTTTGTTGGAATGAAGTAATGCTTCCAAGGTATTTGGTTCCTAGACTGATAATTTATAGGGGAAAAAATGAGTGACTCAATATCTCTGACCCTTTTTTCTCTATTGCCAAATCAGCATCACTCCCCTCTGGTGTAACTAGCTAAATACTTTCTAGTTTATTTTCATGACATCATCTTGAAATGTGGTAGTTGATCAATAGGAATTTATTGAACAAGATATGAATGGTGAAATAAAACAATCTTGATTTTAATAATAGTATAGTCTGACTAGTCAGTAAGACTAGTACATTAAAAATGAGCCATAATACAGTATACTAACACATATATATGGAATTTAGAAAGATGGTAAGAATAACCCTGTATACGAGGCAGCAAAAGAGACACTGATGTATAGGACAGTCTTTTGGACTCTGTGGGAGAGGGACAGGGTGGGATGATTTGGGAGAATGGCATTGAAACATGTATAATATCATATATGAAATGAGTTGCCAGTCCAGGCTCCATGCACGATACTGGATGCTTGCGGCTGGTGCACTGGGACGACCCAGAGGGATGGTACTGGGAGGGAGGAGGAAGGAGGGTTCAGGATGGGGAACAGGTGTATACCTGTGGTGGATTCATGTTGATATATGGCAAAACCAATACTATTTTAAAGTTAAAAAATAAAATAAAATTTAAAAAGAATTTTAAAAAATAAAAATGAGCCATAATATCATATATAATTGAGTTCTGATATTACAGGGTTCAAACCAGTAAGTGTATCAGGGCTTCAGAATTGGAGTGTACAAATCAATGAGAATAGTTAAGACTGACATTATTCCATTAATCATTAATTTGGTGTTTGAATTCATTCGTTCAACTCACATTTATTTTGGGTGAGTTACATTTAATGTTTGTACACATTTATCTCATCCCCTCTTCATAACCTCACCATTTTTATGGAGCAGAAAACTGCTGCTTATTCTGAAGTCTGAGTCAATCATGCAATTAAGTGGCAGAGTTTTGGACCTGGGTTCTTCTAACAACAAAGCCCTTGTTTTGCACTCTAACATGTGACCATTTTCCCTTTACTCTATCTCCAAGAGGATATTGAGTTCAGTTTTAAGTAGTATATTTGGTTAATATCAGAAGTAAAGGGACTCATACTTTTAAATGTTTTTTCATTTACAGATGGGAACATATAAGTTGATATTCCTTTAGCAGATTAGTTGTAGGCACAAAATTATTACCTAAGTATATTAATGCTTTTAGTTATTGACCTTAAAAAGGCAATGAAGGAAAGAACACCTCTATTTTAGAAAATGATATAAATAAGTAATAAAAGTATGAGAGTAAAAATGCACCTTTTTCCCCCTGGGACAAAGAAGAAGTCAGCCAGCATCAACAGTCTTTGGGGGAGAATCAGTGAGAAATTAAGTTTGATGGACAGGACATTGAAAACAGCAAGAGTGGTTTGCATTTGATGTGTGAATGCATGTATAAGACAAATTTAGAAATATGAAATTCAGAAACCCCATTCAAGAATATAATAGAAATATAGCCTAAAGTAATGAATGCTAAAATAAGAATATGACAGGAAAAATAATTATGTGTGTCTATACTCCGGTGGCTCAGACAGTAAAGTGTCTGTCTACAATGTGAGAGACCTGGGTTCGATCCCTGGGTTGGGAAGATTCCCTGGAGAAGGAAATGGCAACCCACTCCAGTACTCTTGCCTTGAAAATCCATGGACAGAGAAGCTAGGTGCAGACTACTATCCATGGGGTCGCAAAGAGTCAGGCACGACTGAGCGACTTCACTTTCACTTTCATGTACGTAAATGTGTGTGTGGATGTATGTATGTATATGTAAAATCCTAAAAGGGTCGGAGACACTTGGTGACAATAGTTCATGTAGCCCATTGTCACATAATGAAGGGAAGACTTCTTAATACAGTGAGGTGAAATTTTGAAGTTTTCATTCGTTAATATGGTGAAGTAAAAGTTTCCACTTTAACGGCATGTACCTGAAATACGATCATTGAACATTAAGTATGGAAAGAATGACAGAAGGAAGGAAATTTTAAAATATATAAAACAATAGAAAAAGGTTTAAACTTTTTCTTTCGTATTGGAGTATAAGTGATTAACAATGTTATGATACTTTCAAGTGAACAACAAAGGGATTCAGGCATACAGATACATGAATCCATTCTCCTCCAAACTCTCCTCCCATAAAAATTAACAGGTTTAAATTTTAGCAAAAATATAAAACCAGTAAATCTCAAAGATTAAAGATCACTTGCTCTTAAACACAGTATTGATGCCTTGTAAAAATGAAATTTTAAACAAGCAAGATCCTCTGCTTTCTGTTGGTAGAGTATATTTATGTGTTTGATTGTGGCAGTTTGATTGGGTACAATTTTTGACCTTTTAAATGGACTTTTTCAGGTGTGGGATACCACTTAATTATTGTAAAGGATCCTCATTGTGATGTTAAAGAAATCTCCAAACTGATTAAATATCACATACCAGAAGCCAAATTGGAGAACAATGTTGCAGCTGAATTATCATTTATCCTACCCAAGGAGTACGCAAACAGGTATGGATCTGGAGAATGTTAGATAATAGTTTGGGGTTATAAGAAATCAATATTACTTTTTAAAGTTTCCCCTGACTTGACAAATAGATTGTGTGCAGCTGTCATTTGACAAGTAATGGTTAAAAAAAAAAAAAAATTACTTCCTAAAGATTTCACTGTCTGCACAGAGGGAAGTCATATAACTTAGCTTGCATTTAGTTTGTCTTGGTATCTTTATTTCTATTTTTTACAGTCTGGTGTTAAGTAGTGACAAGAAACGATAAGCCATTTGCACAAATTTTGTTCAACTGATTTGCTGAGATGGTAAGAAAAAAGTGGCCTATATGGCAGATCTTGCGTTCAGAAGCCCTAGAAACTACAGGAAACAGGCAATGTGACCATAACAGTTAAGCAAGCTAGTTACCAAAAGAAGAAAGAAAATATTAATCGTACTTGGGAAGTTTATCTTGATTAAGGGAAGAGGAAAATAAGAATACTTATGATAAACTTCCAGGGACTGTGCCAATTTCATTCTCTTTCAAGTTGTAGTTAGCAACTTGATATTCTCTTGAAGCTAACTAATTGGCATTCTCAAAAGAAGATGAATAGAGGGGAACTTCTTCAACTTTCTAATGAACAAAATCCCAACAGCCTACATCATACATAATGGTGAGAAACTCAAAGCTTTCCCGTTAAGATCAGGAACAAGGAAAGGAAGTCCTTTCTCTCCACTGCTTTCAACATCATGCTGGAAGTCCTAGCTAATGCAATAACATGAGACAAAGAAATGTACATACATTAGGAAGAAAGAAATAAAACTCTTTGTAGATAATACAATCATCTTTTGCACACTGTCCAAAAGAATTTACCAAAACAAACAAACAAAAAACCCTTCTAGAACTAGTAACTGATTGTAGCAAGGTCGCAGGATACAAATTTGATATAAAAGTCAATAACTTTTCTATATATCAACAATTAGCAAATATAGTTTAAAATTACAAGCACAATGCTATTTACATTAGTATTGCCCAAAGCAAAATACTTAGGTATAAAGCTAATAAAATACATACAAGTTTGATATGAGTAAAACTACAAAATTCTAATGAATGAAATCAAGATGCTAAATAAACATGAAGATAGTCCATTTTTACGAATAGGAAGACTCAATACTGTCAAGGAGTCAGTCTTCCCAACTTGATCTATAGGTTCAATGTAATTCTAGTCAAAATCTCTTAAAGTTATTTTGTGAGTATCAAAAAATTGATCCCAAAGTTTATAAAAAGTTTATTCAAATTAATCAATACAATATTGAAAGAAAAGAAAAGTTAGAAGACTGACAGAAACCAACTCTAAGACTTACAATAAAACTACTATAATCAAGATGGTGTAGTATTAGTGAAAGAATAGAAAAATGGAACAGAACAAAGCAGAGAACCCAGAAACATATATATATATATAGTCACCTGGTCTTTGACAGGGAAGGAAAAGCAATGGAGAAAAGATACTTTTAAACAAATGGTGATGGAACAAACAATCAGACATCACATGCAAAGAAAATAACCTAGATGCTTAAAATGGGTGATAAGCCTAAAATTCAAACAAAAAACTATAAATCTCCTAGAAGATAACATAGGAGGATAACTAGCTGACCTTAGGTATGGCAATGACATTTAAATTACAGCACCAACAGCACTTTTCATGACAGGAATAACTGAAAAGCTGGACTTCAATGAAATTAAATTTTTGCTCTGTGTTTGGCAATATCAAGAGAATTAGAAGACAAGACACAGAATGGAAGAAAATATTTGCAAAAGACACATTTAATAAAAAAAAAAAAAAGTTACACCAGCATATACAAAGAACTAGAAAAGGCAAGTGAATTCCTGTTTTTTACTTTTGCTTTACTGACTGCACCAAAGCCTTTGACTGTGTGGATCATAATAAACTGTGGAACAATGTTAAAGAGATGGGAATACCAGACCAACTTTCCTGCCTCCTGAGAAATCTGTATTCTTGTCAAGAAGCAACAGTTAGAACCTGACAAAGAACAGCAGACTGGTTCCAAATTGGGAAAGGAGTACATCAAGGCTGTATATTGTCACTCTGCTTATTTAACTTATGTGCAGAGTACAATAAGCAAAATGCCAGGCTAGATGAAGCACAAGCTGGAATCTAGATTGCCAGGAAAAATATCAATAACCTCAGGGATGCAGATGACACCACCCTTATGGCAGAAAGCAAAGAAAAATTAAAGAGCTTCTTTATAAAAGTGAAAGAGGAGAGTGAAAAAGCTGGCTTAAAACTCAACATTCAAAAAACTAAGACCATGGCATCTGGTCCCATCACTTCATGGCAAATAGATGGGGAAACAATGAAAACAGTGAGAGACTATCTTTTTTGCTCCAAAATCACAGCAGGTGGTGATTGCAGCCATGAAATTAAAAGATGCTTCCTCCTTGGAATAAAAGCTATGATCAACCTAGACAGCATATTAAAAAGCAGAGACATTTCATTGCCAACAAAGGTCCGTCTAGTCAAAGCTATGTCTTTTCCAGCAGTCATGGAAAAGTAGTCAACAGCCATAGGCTGTGAGAGTTGGTCCATAAAGAAAACTGAGCACCGAAGAACTGATGCTTTTGAACTGTGATGTTGGAATTGTTTTAGGTCTTCATAGAGCCATTCAACTCCAGCTTCTTCAGCTGAAGTGGTTGGGGCATAGACTTGGATTACTGTGATACTGAATGGTTTACCTTGAGTTTGATTAGCTCCCATTTGCTCATTTTGTTTCTATTTATTTTCTCTTTGGAGACAGGCTAAGAATATATTGCTATAATTTATGTCAGAAAAAAATTTTCACATTCTTTTCTTGTAGTTTTATGATGTCATATCTTATATTTATGTATAAACCATTTCAAATTTATTTTTGTATATGATGTGAGGGAGTGTTCTGATTTTATTGATTTGCATGTGGCTGTCCAGTATTCTCAACACCATTTGTTGATGAAACTCTCTTTTCTCCATTGTATATTCTTGCTCCCTTTATCATAATTGACTCTATTCTGTTGCATTAATCTAAATGTCTGTTATTGTGCCAATACCATGCTGTTTTGATTACTGTAGCTTAGTTATGTCTGAAGTCTAGAAGGGTTATGCCCTCAGCTTTGTTCTTATTTTCTCAGGATTTCTTTGTCAATTTTGGATTTTTGTGGTTCCATACAAATGTTAAGATTATTCTGGTTGTGAAGAGTATCATCAGCATTTTGATAGGGATTGCATTAATCTGTAGATTCCTTTGGGTAGTATGGCCATTTTAAGAATATTAATTCTTCAAATAAAAAACATGTAATAGTTTTCCATTTTGGGGAATCTCCTTGGATTTCCTTTATCAATTTTTATAGTTCTCAGTGTATAGATCTTTCACATTCTTTATTAAGCTATTTCCTAGATTTTGGGGTTAAACTTTTAAATGGATTGGCTTTTTCCTCTTCTTTCTGATATTTACTTACTAGCATAGTGAAATCAAAGGATTTCTGTGTATTAATCTTGTATCCTGCTAACTTGCTGACTTCTTTTATTAGTTCTAATAGATTTTATGTGGAGGCTCTATGTTTATAGTGTATCATGTCATCTATCAATAGTTCCATTTTACTTCTCCCTTCCAATGGGGTTGTATTTCATTTTCTTTTCCTGTTTGATTGCTGCAGCTACTACTTCTAATACCATGTTGAATAGAATGGTGAGAGTGGGCATCCTTGTCTTTTTCCCGAATTTAGTGAAGAAGTTTTCTGCTTTTTACCATAGAATATCATGTTGACAGTGGGTTTGTCATAAATGGCTTTTATTTTGTTGAGACATGTTCCCTCTGTATCCACTTTGGTGAGAGTTCTTATCATGAATGGATGTTGAATTTTATGAAAAGCTCTTTATGAGTCTACTGAGATGACCATGTATTTTTGTCTTTCCTTTTGTTAATGTGGTATATCACATTGATTTGTGTGTGTTGAACCATCCTTGTGAACCTTGGAATTGTCCAATTGATCATTATGTTCGATTCTTTTTATGTACTGTTGCATTCAGTTTGCAATATTTTGTAGAGGATATATGCATTTATATTCATCAAAGATATTGACTTGTGCTTGTCAAATGTGTAGGTATAGTCTCTTTGTCTCTTTTGGGTAATAGAGTGACAGTGGCTTCATGGAAATAATTTTGCAGTGTTCCTTCCTCTTCAATTTTTTGGAATAATTAAAGCAGGATGGTGTAAGCTCTTTTTTATATGTTTCATGGAATTCTGCAGTGAAGGCATCTGGTCCTGGACCATTGTTTTTAAATTACACATTCAGTTTCATTTCTAATGATTGGTCTGCTCAAATTTTCTGTTTCTTCTTGACTCAGTTTTGGCAGGCTGTATATTGCCACAAGGGCTTCCAAGGTGGCTCAGTGGTAAAGAATCCACCTGCCAATGCATGAGATGCAGGCTTGATCCCTAGATTGGGAAGGTCCCCTGGAGAAGGAAATGGCATCCCACTGATACTCTTGTCTGGAAAATCCCATGAACAGAGAGCTTGGAGGGCTACAGTCTATGGGGTTGTAAAAGAGTCAGATATGACTTAGTAGCTATGCAACAAGAACAACATATTTCTATAAACTTGTCCCTTTGTTTCAGATCATCTAATTTGTTGCCAAATAACTGTTTGTAATATTCTCTTAAAAATGTTTTTGTATTTCTATGGTATCAGTTTTTACTTCTCCTCTTTCATTTCTTATTTTGTTTTTTTCAATCCTCTCTCTCTTCTTGGTGAGATCTGTCAGAAGTTTATCAATTTTGTTTATCTTTTCAAACAAGCAATTCTTGGATTTATTATTTTATATTTTTAATCTCTATTCTATTTCCTTTCTCATCTTTATTATTTCCTCCCTTCTGCCAACTTTAGGTTTTGTTTGTTCTTCTTTTTTTAATTCCATTAGGTGGTGGATAATATTGTTTATTTGAAATGTTTCTTCTTGAGAAGGGCCTTAATCACTATAAAATTCCCCATTAGAAGTGCTGTTGCTACATCTTATAGATGTTGTAAAGTTGTATTTTCATTTCCTCGAGTTTTTTTTCTGATATCTTCTTTGATTTTACCATTGACCTTCTTGTTTTTTTAGTAGCATGTTTGATCTCCAGCTGTTTGTTCTACTCCTATTTTACTTTCTGTGGTTGAATTCTAGTTTCACACCACTGTGATCATAAAAAAATGCTTGAAATAATTTCTGTCCTTTTAAATTTGTTGAAGCTTGTTTTGTGATGTTGAATGTGATTTATCCTAGATCATTCATTTGCACTTGAAAAGAATTTGTATTCTGGTTTTTGTTATATCTTGGGGGATTGTGTAGTGCCCATGTAGATATCAACTCCAATGGATCTATTTTGAAATTTAGGACCTCTGTTGCCTTATTACTTTTCTGTCTAGATTATCTGTCCACTGATGTCAATGAGGTATTAAACTCTCTTACTATTATTGTCCACCTCTCTTTATGTCTGTTAGTATTTATTATACTTATTTTAAATATTTAAGGTGCACCTATATGCATGTATGTTGATGAGTGTACTGTCTTCTTGTATTGGCTCCTTCATCATTATATAATGTTCTTTGTTATCTTTCTTCATGTCCTTTGTGTTAAAGTCTATTTTTTTCATATGTGTATTGCTATCCCTGCTTTCCTCTAATTTCCATTTGCTTGAAACATCTTTTTCTATCCCCTCACTTTCAGCATGCATGTTTTTGCCCTGAAGTGAATCTCTACTAGGCAGCATATTCTAAGTTCTTGGTTTTTATCCCATCTATTACACTATATCATTTGATAAGAGGATTTAGTCCATTGACTTTAAATTAATTATTGATAGGTATGTAGTTACGGCCATTTAAATCCTTATTTTCCAGTTGTTTTTATAGTTTTTCTTTGTTCGTATTGTCTTCTTTTTGTTTTTCTCTTTTTTGGCTTGATAATTTTCTTCTGTAATATGATTGAGTTATTTCTTTTTGGTTTTTGTGAATCTAATGTATATCATTGATTTATGGTTACCATGAAAATCAAGTATGTTGATCTACAATTGTATCTACTTGCTTTAAAAAGACTGTCATTCAAAATAAAATGCATTCTAAAAGATATGTTTTTCTACTCCCCTCCTCCAGATTTTATCATTTATGTCCTATTTTCATGTTTGTCTTTTTATTACTATTTGTAGTTATAATTCATTTAAAATTTTTTGAATTTTGATTTATTTTTTACTCTATACTTTGGTTTATTTTAGTAATCTTCATTCTTTTTATTTGTTTGCCTTTATTATTGTGATTGTTTTTTCCTATAGAATCTTGTTTATCTTTATTTACAGAAGACTTTTCAATATTTCTTTTATTGTAAGTTTAGTATTGCTGAATTCTTTTAGTTTCTGATTGTGAAGAGGAACTAAAAAGCCTCTTGATGAAAGTGAAAGAAGAGAGTGAAAAAGTTGGCTTAAAGCTCAACAATCAGAAAATGAAGATCATGGCATCTGGTCCCATCACTTCATGGGAAATAGATGGGGAAACAGTGGAAACAGTGTCAGACTTTATTTTGGGGGGCTCCAAATTCACGGCAGATGGCAATTACAGCCATGAAATTAAAAGACGCTTACTCCTTGGAAGGAAAGTTATGACCAACCTAGATAGCATATTAAAAAGCAGAGTCATTACTTTGCCAACAAAAGTCCATCTAGTCAAGGCTATGGTTTTTCCAGTAGTCATGTATGGATGCGAGAGTTGGACTGTTAAGAAAGCTAAGCGCTGAAGAATTGATGCTTTTGAACTGCGGTGTTGGAGAAGACTCTTGAGAGTCCCTTAGACTGCAAGGAGATCCAACCAGTCCATTCTAAAGGTGATCAGCCCTGGGATTTCTTTGGAAGGAATGATGCTGAAGCTGAAACTCCAGTAGTTTGGCCACCTCATGAGAAGAATTGACTCATTGGAAAAGACTCTGATGCTGGGAGGGATTGGAGGCAGGAGGAGAAGAGGACAACAGAGGATGAGATGGTTGGATGGCATCACTGACTTGATGGACATGAGTTTGAGTGAACTCTGGGAGTTGGTGATGGACAGGGAGGTCGGGCTTGCTGCAGTTCATGGGGTCGCAAAGAGTCGGACACGACTGAGTGACTGAACTGAAGGAATTTTTTATCTTTTCTTCTATTCTGAATGATAATCTTTTCAGGTATCTTAAGTTGCAGGGTTTTCTCTTTCAGGTCTTTGATTATATCATGCCACTCCCTTCTGGGCTGCAAAGTTTCTGTAGAAATATCAACCAAGATCTTCACGGAGTCTCCCTTGTAGATCATTCTTAATTTTCTCTTGTTGCCTTTAGAATTTTCTCTTTATATTTTGCTTTTTCCATTTTAAATATGATACGTCTCAATGTGAGTCTTTTGGGTTCATCTTTTTGCAACACTCTGCTTCCTATACCTGGATGTCTGTTTTCTTATTTAGGTTTGAGAAGTTTTTAGCCATAATTTCTTCAAGTACATTTTTAGTAGCCATGTTTCTCTTTTCTTCTTCTGGAACACCTATTATGCACAGGCTGGCATAATTTTTATTATCCCATAGATATTATATGTTGCTTTAACATTTTTTATTAGTCTGTCTTCTGCTCTGATTGGGTGACTTCAATCATTGTCTCTCCTGAATCACGCATTCATTCTTCTATATTATTTTGTGAATATTTATTGCTTCTAGATTGGTTTTTATGTAAGCAGTTGAATTGTCTATTTTTGATTGGTTCACCTTTATATTTTCCAGTTCTTTTTTATAGTGATCTGCATTTGTATCAATGGTTTTTTAAAACCATTTTTTAAATTTTATTTAACTTTACAATATTGTAATGGTTTTGCCGTAAATCAAAATGAATCCGCCACAGGCATACATGTGCTCCCCACCCCGAACCCTCCTCCCTCCTCCCTCCCTGTACCATTCCTCCAGGTCATCCCCGTGCACCAGCCCCAAGCATCCAGTAGTTTTTCTTAATTTGGTTAGCATTTTTCTTACTTCTTTTTGGTTTTAGTTGACTGTGAACACTGTTTCATTATTTGTTGTTTCAGGGTATTTCTCATTTTCTTTTTGATTGGGAGTAGTTCCTCTGACTTTATTTTATTTGACTTTCTCGTTTCTATGAATTTATGAGAAGCAGTTACCTACTGTGATCTTGAGGTATTCTTGCCAGGAAAATCCCATAGACAGAGGAGTCAGGTGGGCTATGATCCATGGGGTCCCAAAGAGCTGGATACAACTCAGGCAACTGAGTATAGCACATACAGCACACTTTGAACTTCAAGAGTTGTTCTTATATGGGAGTATACTTCTGCAAACTCTGTGTGTCCAATATTTTTGTGTTAGTACTGGCTTTGGTACGTACACTGAGGCCAGTGTGCTGGCATTTATCTCCTTGATACAGGGTGTGGTTGGTGTTGGGAGATTTAAAGTCTGTGCAAGATGTAAGGTGGGATTTTCTCTTTGCTCTGTGGCTATTGCTACCCTATCAGGGGCAGAGTCTGCCCCTCAGTTGTATTTGAAGTCCTGAGGGTCAGGTTTGATATGGCTCCATTGAGTGTGAGCTCTGCCCTAAATAAGGTGCTTGTTGAAGCATGTGAGGCCCATGAAATCACAGAGGCTCTATGTGATGCCTATCCATTCCTCTGTTGTGTTCATCTCAGATCTAATACAAGGCTGTGACTGGGTGTTGGGACATCTGTATGAGTTGAGGTGGCTGTGCTTTCACCTGATCTGGACTGCCTCTGTGGCACACTTTTCTCAGGACCTCTCTGCCCCACGTCTCATGCTAAGCTGAATTGGAGTGCCCTACAAACTACCATGTACTCCTAGGCAATGACAATGTTTGTTGCCATTTCACTTGATTCACACCTCCAGGCTTTCTGGGCTGTCTCTGCAGAGCTATATTAGTTCCTCTCCCAGGGCCTGTCTGCCTGAGATTTAGCACTTATCACTGCAAGCACCTGTGGTACTGCCCTCTATGCACATTGACAATATCCCCCGTTGCCACATCTGCTGACAAAGGCCTCCACAGCTTGGCCTGTTGCACACCCCAAGCACTCTGGTCGGTTTCTGCAGAGCTAGACTGGGTCTCTGCCCAGAACTTGAACAAGGCTGTGGTGTGGAGTGAGCAGGGTCAGTTGTTTCTCCCTTCAAATTGTAAAGTGCAATGAGGCTGCAGCCTCCAGTGCAAGGCTATTTCTGCCTTGATTGTCAGCAAGCCAACATGTATACACTCGTAGGGAGCTAGGCATCTCTAGCCTATCTATCTCTCTTAGCAGTTTGCCCAGCTGGTAAGGGGCCCCATTTCCTCCACAGGACTGATATGCCCAGACTCTTTACTCCTCAGGGAAAGGATCTGGCTATGTCGATTTTCTCCTTATAGGTTGCTCCTAGGGGCAAAGACAATGACTTAATGCCTTTTTTCCATCCTACCTGGTTACGTGGAGGTTTTTCTTGCAGCTTTAGTTGCAAGCATTGGTTGACTGGAGTTCTGCCAGTTTCTAGTTAATTTTTTTGAGAATTGTTTCACCTGTATGTATATTTTTGATGTGTTTGTGGGAAAATGTGACTGCCACACCCTCCTACCCTGCCATTTCGATATCCCAATTGAATTTTGTTGTTGTTGTTCAGTTGCTAAGTTGTGTCTGACTCTGCAACCCCACGGACTGTAGCACACCAACCTCCTCTGTCCTGCCCTATTTCTTGGAGTTTGCTCAAATTCATGTCCATTGACTTGGTGATGCTATCTAACCATCCCATCCTCTGCTTCCCCCTTCTCCTTTTGCCTTCAATCTTTCCCACCATCAGGGTCTTTTCCAATGAGTTGGCATGTCACATCAAGTAGTCAAAATATTGGAGCTTCCAATATTTTAATTAACTACATTTTAAATCATAAAAAGGATAATGCTAATAATAATGCTTGACTGATTCATTATAAATTTTTGTTTTCTTCCTTGGACTTATGGGGGCTTGAGTCTGCTGTTATATCTACGTGAACAAATGTACAAAGGCCACAAAACTGTTCTCAAATCTTTCTCTATATAATTACTTTTAAAAGTTGCATTTACTATGTATTGCTTAAGATTTTGCTGTGTGGGAAAAAATCATGGAGATTTCTCAAAAAGTGAAAAATAAAACTACCATACATGATCCAGCAATCTCTTATTAAATCTCTTATTCAAAAGAATTGAAATCAGGATCTCAGAGGAACACCTGTATTCCCATGCTCATTGCAGCATTATTCACAATAGGCAAGCTGTGAAAACAACCTAAATGTCCACCTACAAATGAATAAAGAGAAAATAAATGAATATACAATGGAATATAATTCAACTTTAAAAAAGAAGTAAATCCTATCTTTTGTGACAGTATGAATGGATGGACCTAGAGGACATTATGCTAATTAATATAAAAGAGACACACAACAACAAACACGGTATGATCTCACTTGTATCATGGTATCTAAAATGGTCAATTCATAGCAGCAGAGAGTAGAATTGCAATTGCCAGAGCTGATGAATGGAAGAGATGAAAACAGGGAGTTGATGTTCAGTTTATCCAAAATTTTGGTTTATGCAAGATAAATAAGTTTTGGAGATCAACTATACAGCATAGTGCCTACATAAAACAATATTGTATACTTAATATTTATTGACTATGCCAAAGCCTTTGACTGTCTGGATCACAATAAACCGTGGAAAATTCTGAAAGAGATGGGAATACCAGACCACTTGATCTGCCTATTGAGAAACCTGTATGCAAGTCAGGAAACAACAGTTAGAACTGGACATGGAACAACAGACTGGTTTAAAATAGGAAAAGGAGCTCGTCAAAGCTGTATATTGTCACTCTGCTTATTTAACTTATATGCAGAGTACAGCATGAGAAATGCTGGCCTGGAAGAAGCACAAGCTGGAATCAAGATTGCCAGGAGAAATATCAATAACCTCAGATATGCAGATGACACCACCCTTATGGCAGAAAGTGAAGAGGAACCAAAAAGCCTCTGGATGAAAGTGAAAGTGGAGAGTGAAAAGGTTGGCTTAAAGCTCAACATTCAGAAAACAAAGATCATGGCATCTGGTCCCATCACTTAATGGGAAATAGATGGGGAAACAGTGGAAACAGTGTCAGACTATTTGGGGGGCTCCAAAATCACTGCAGATGGTGATTGCAGCCATGAAATTAAAAGACACTTACTCCTTGGAAGGAAAGTTATGACTAACCTAGATAGCATATTCAAAAGCAGAGACATTACTTTGCCAACAAAGGTCCGTCTAGTCAAGGCTATGGTTTTTTCTGTGGTCATGTATGGATGTGAGAGTTGGACTGTGAAGAAAGCTGAGCACCTAAGAATTGATGCTTTTGAAGTGTGGTGTTGGAGAAGACTCTTGAGAGTCCCTTGGACTGCAAGGAGATCCAACCAGTCCATTCTAAAGGAGATCAGCCCTGGGTGTTCATTGGAAGGACTTGTGCTAAAGCTGAAACTCCAGTACTTTGGCCACCTCATGCAAAGTGTTGACTCATTGGAAAAGACTCTGGTGCTGGGAGGGATTTGGGGCAGGACAAGAAGGGGATGACAGAGGATGAGATGGCTGGATGGCATCACTGACTCGATGGACATGAGTCTGAGTGAACTCTGGGAGTTGGTGATGGACAGGGAGACCTGGCATGCTGCAATTCATGGGGTCGCAAAGAGTTGGACACGACTGAGTGACTGAACTGAGCTGAACTGAATATTTACACTAAGAGGATGGATCTCAGATTATGCATTTTTACCACAAAAATAAAAAATAATAAAAAGGATGGGAGGAAATTATGGGAGGTGATGGGTATGTCTATGACTTTGGTGGTGATAGTTTCATACATGTATATTCCAGGAATATTCCACATTCCTGATTTATCATCAACCATGGAAACTATGATAAGCATTGCAGCGAAGGATAAGCTACATTTCTCCCCACTGTTGAAGGTAACAAAAATATTAATGTGAAAATCACCTTCCAAGTACTAGCTCCTTCTCCTTCTTCTCCTAGGTTTAAAGATCTATTTACTGAAATGGAAGACAGACAAGAAGAGCTGGGTATTGCTAGCTTTGGTATCTCCATCACTACCATGGAAGAGGTTTTCCTTAGGTAAGTAATGATGCATGAGAGCAAGAGAGCAGAAAAAAAATTTCTTGAAAATCAGATTTCATTTTGAAAGCAAGACCCATCATGTGTGGAGCTAGAATAATTGAAGTAGTAATGGATTGTTAGCTATGGTTATCTTCTATGAATCACAAACTGATATTGTATGAATATCAGTTTACATACCTTGCTCGCCTGATGTGATAAGGCTGCTGTGACTCATGGAACTAGAGTGAGAATATCAGTTCAGAGAGTTAGGAAGCAGGATACTCAATGCAAAAAAAGTGAGACTATGAAACTGCACAAAAAACTAAATCCAGGTAGTGAATACCCAGAGCAGAGGAATATTTCATAAGATTATTTGAAACTTTGGGATTACAATTGAATGTCTTTGTATTTTGTGTGTAGAATTGTTAGTACTGGCCTAGAGCAAAGAGAGAAGACAGAAGAAGCAAGAACTACAATCTCATAGCTTTCCGAATGAAAACCACAAGCACAGAAAACTAAAGAAAATGATCACATGGATTTTTTTATCATAGGGGACTAAAATGTAAAAGCAGGAAGTCAAGAAGTACCTGGAGTAACAGGTAAGTTTGGCCTTGGAATACAAAATGAAGAAGAGCAAAGGCTAACAGAATTTTGCCAAAAGAACAAAGTGATCACAGCAAACATTCTCTTCCAACAACACAAGAGATGACTCCACACATGGATATCGCTAGGTGGTTAATATTGAAATCAGATGGATTATCTACTTTGCAGCAGAAGATGGAGAAATTATACACAGTCAGCAAAAATAAGACCGGGAGCTGGCTCTGGCTCAGATCATTATTGCAAAATTCAAGCTTAAATTGAAGAAAGTAAGGAAAAACAAAGACTATTCAGGTATGACCTAAACCAAATCGCTTATGATTACAGTGAAGGTGAAAAATAGATTTAAGGGATTAGATCTGGTAGGCAGAGTACCTGAAGAACAATGGATGGAGGTTTGTGACATTATACAGGAGGAGGTGACCAAAACCATCCTAAAGAAAAAGAAATGCAAGAAGACAAAGTGATTTTCTGAGGAGGGCTTATAAATAGCTTAGAAAAGAATAGAAATGAAAGACAAAGGAGAAAGGGAAAGACACCTAACTGAATGTAGTATTCTAAAGAATTGCAAGGAAAGATAAGAAAGTCTTCTTAAGTGAACATTGCAAAGAAAGAGAGGAAAACAATAGAATGGGAAAGACTAGAGATCTCTTCAGAAAATTAGAGATAACAAGGGGAAATTTTCATGCAAAAATGGTCACAATAAAAGACAGACACTAACAGAAGCAGAACAGATTAAGAAGAGGTGGCAAGAATATACAGTTAATATACAAAAAAGGTCTTAATGACTTGAATAACCATTTTGGTGTGGTCACTCACCTAGAGTCAGACATCCCCGAGTGTGAAGTAAAGTCGATCTTAGGAAGCATTACCTAGAAAAAAGCTAGTGGAATTGATGGAAAATCTTAAAAGATGGTGCTGTTATAGTGCTGCACTCAGTATGCCAGCAAATCTGGAAAACTCAGCAGTTGCCACAGGACTGGAAAAGATCAGTTTTCATTCCAATCCAAAAGAAAGGCAATGCCACAGAACGCTCAAACTATCGCACAATTGCACTCATCTCACACACTAGCAAAGTAATGCTCAAAATTCTCCAAGCCAGTCTTTAACAGTATGTGAACCATGAACTTCCAGATGTCCAAGCTGGATTTACAAAAGACAGAGGAACGAGAGATCAAATTGCCAACATCCGTTGGATCGTAGAAAAAACAAGAGAGTTCCAGAGAAGCATCTACTTCTGCTTTATTGACTATGCCAAAACCTTTGACTGTGTGGATCACAACAAACTATGGAAAATTCTTAAACAGATGGGAATACCAGACCACTTTACCTGTCTCCTGAGAAACCAGTATGCAAGTCAAGTAACAGTTAGAACAAGACATGGAAAAACAGGCTGGTTCCAAAATGGGAAAGGAGTACACCAAGGCTGTATATTGTCACTCTCCTTATATAACTTATATGCAGAGTACATGATGCAAAATGTTGGGCTGGATGAAGTACAAGCTGGAATTAAGATTTCCAGGAGAATTATCAATAACCTCAGATATGCAGATGACACCACCCTTATGGCAGGAAGTGAAGAAGAACTAAAGAGCCTCTTTAGTTTAATTTTTCTGAAATAAGTTTAGAAGCATTATGAAAATAAAACTGCTGTATATTATCAATATCAGTTTTTACAGATTTAACAACTTTTAGCCAGTGATTTTTTTAAATTTTGACTCAATTTTTGAAAATTTTATGATGAACTATGTATTTAGAAACCACCATTCTGGTTAAAATAATTTTCTTTTTCTATGTGTTTAGGGTCAGTGAATCGAATAATCAGATTTTGCAGACCCTAAAAAATGAAGATGAAAATGAAGACACAAATCAAAATATGAATGTCCCTAGAAATTTTGAGAGATCATATGTTTCCTCCAACTTGAATGAGCGCTCTAATATTACATTTAATACTGGGGTAAGCAACTTCACTAAGAATATAATATGTATATATATTTCTATGGGATAAACTCCAGTATTTTGGCCACCTCATGCGAAGAGTTGACTCATTGGAGAAGACTCTGATGCTGGGAGGGATTGAGGGCAGGAGGAGAAGGGGATGACAGAGGATGAGATGGCTGGATGGCATCACTGACTTGATGAGTGTGAGCCTGAGTGACCTCCGGGGGCTGGTGATGGACAGGGAGGCCTGGCGTGCTGCGGTTCATGGGGTCACAAAGAGTCGGACATGACTGAGCGACTGATCTGATCTGATCTGATCTGATGGGATAAAAGTTATAATATTTCATTTTAATATTGAATTAAAAGTAGAGTTTGAGTTCTTAGCCAAAGAAATTGAGGTAAGGAGTAGTATGTAAAACAGTTCAGTTAGTTTTTTAATTCAAAAGTAAAATATGATAGTAGGAATTAGATTTTTACTCTTCCCATTATTATTCTTCAGAGTCACTTATCACAGTTTTGAATTGTTAGTCCACTAAGAGATGAGAAAGTTTCTTATAAAACTTATCACTATTCATGTACATAAAACTATTTAAATTTATGAATTGAAATGAATTGATATTTCCTAGTGAACTATTTACTTCCAATTCAGTATCTTTCTTCATTACCATGGGAAATTTCATTAGACTGACAAGCATTTCTTTTCCTTGTTCTCTTAACTAAATATTCCCTATAGTGTTCCCCAAAAACACGAGGGATTCTGATGTGGAAGATATATTTCTCAGAGGTGCCCATAAGCATACTTTCATTGAGGGGGCTGATGAGTTAGTTGTGAAGCAGAGTTGATATTGTACAACTAATGCGTGGAATTTCGAACCAGAGAGAACTGGAATTCCTGCTCTATTCACTAGCTATTTGACTTTAAACAAATTATTTAACATATCTATGCTTTAACTTAATTCTCTGTGAGACATTTTAATGAGTTAACGCCAAGTAAAATATGACCTTTGGAATGTTTGCCATGAATTGGATAATTTAAAATATAATTTTCCTCTTCTCCCTGCTTGCACATTTCTGCTATATCACTCTTCCTTATTTCCCCCTTCTTATAAAGATGCAGACAATGAAAGATTTGCAGAATAGTGTAGAAAAATTGATTCTTGTATCAATATATTTTGTCATCCTAGAAATATATCTAATAACCCATCTTTTAAAAATCAGAAAACAATGTGAGAAAGAATCCTTTAAACTTTACCTTATTTCCAGTCAGTGACAACATCTAAATGCTAGTTGTTTCATTCAGAAAATACTGATTGATGGGACTTCTCTGGTGACCAGTGGCTAAGAATTTGGAAATATTGGCTAAGAAAGATAGATGTGATGTTGCTCTGGTCAGAGACACTATGAATGTGTTAGTGATCCTTTTGAGGTTTTCAGTGTAATTAGATGGAAGCATTAACCCTTGCATTCAACACATTATACAAATAAGAAGTCTTGTTTGTCACCTAGTCTGTGAACTATGGTTATGTTCTTTCTGTTTAAGGGTATATTTATAAAATTGTATACATCCTCTATCATAAGATTAAAAATATTAATGAATTTCATTAAATGTTGTGACCATTGTGAGGCTGTAATGCCATCTTCTGTTCTTCTGTCTTGTCAGTGGACTCTTTACAGTCAGCAGTTCTTTGCCATGTTCATGAAAAGAGCAATGTTCTCCTGGCGCAACTGGAATTTGATCTTGCTGCAGATACTAGCACTCCTGGGTATTTTTTATTTTTTGATGAGCGATGTGCAGCTTTCAATAGGTGAAGAACTTGACAGAGAAATGGATTTGGAACAATATGGTCAAACAATTGTACCCTTCTCAATTTCTGGAAATTCTGAGTTTACTAAGAGTTTTGTAAAAAATCTTGAGATCTTGATAAAGGCTAAGAAACAGAAACTTCATGAAGTAAAAGGTAAGCCTCTTTCAAAAAAAAAAAAAAAAAGACTGCTAGTAGATAAACACCTGATTGTGTTCTTTCAAAAAAAGGTCTTAACTGGAATATTTAGTTACTTGCTATTTTTTTTTCCTGATAGTCTCATAAAGACAACTAAACCAGATGCAAGAACAATCAGTTGAAATTACTGGCTACAAAGGTTAATTATTAATGGAAGTGCTGGAGTATTGGTCATCTACCAGCCATTTCCTACACCTTCCAAGTGAAAGTGAGTGAGAGTTGCTCAGTTGTGTCCGACTCTTTGTGACCCTATGGACTATACAGTCCATGGAATTCTCTAGGCCAGAATACTGGAGTGGATAACCTTTCCCTTCTCCAGGGGATCTTCCCAACCCAGGGATCAAACCCAGGTCTCCTGCACTGCAGGCAGATTCTGAGCTATCAAGGAAGCCCTCACCTTCTAAGGAATGGGCTCAAGTACCAGAATATTTTCTTTTGTGAAATGTAGCACAGAATTTCACATAAAACCAGTCTTACAGTGTGGTATGATGGTCCTAAATCCTGAAAGACTCCTCATAAGGTATGTATCTAGATTGGCCATATCTAAAAACAGATAAACAGGTATGGCTGAAAGCTTTATGGGTAGGCTACTCAGAACTTATTTACTTGTAAAGTAGTAATAATAACTGATTATATGTACTGAACACGTACTTTTGGCAAGAGCGTTTCTAAGTATTTGCATTGTCTATTTCTATAACAATATTTGCTAAAGTTGGGGACACTAAGGTTTGGAGATGTTAAGTAAGCCACCCCATTTCATGCATCTAGTATGTATTAGAGCAAGGATTAGATTTTAAGAGATTGTAATATTAACTCACACTACACTAGATCATCCCAGTAAGAGGCAAGTCTGTACTTTTACAAGACTGACCATTTCCTTCCAGGTAATTCATTTGTATTTCCTTCATCTGTTGTCTGGTTAACACTGTTACTTCATGTTAATATATAACCTATGCAGTTTAGCAGGTTTATCTTTTAGGTTCTATTGTGAGAGGTGAAAGTGCATTCAGAGATGTTGGTTAATTCTACCATTATCTTGATTGTATGTTGATAAACATCATAGGTTGGGTGGCATAAATCCTGTCAGTATAGATATATTTTTTCTCCTCCATTATGGATGACTAAATGAACAATTATTAATCAAAAATGACACAGTTGTTTAGAAGAGAAGAGGGAAGAGAGAAAGAATGAATTTACCTGATTCAAAATGTTGTTCTTTTTCACTACATTATATTGTTGATACAAAAATTAAAAGACTATATTTCAGAGATATATTAATAATAAGAATCAAATTAAATCTTCCTTCTTGTTAGTCCTTTTACCATCTTTCTGTGCTGTGGTTAGTCGCTCAGTCATGTCCAACTCTTTATGACCCCATGGACTGTAGCCTGCCATGCTCCTCTGTCCATGGGGATTCTCCAGGCAAGAATACTGAAGTGGGTTGCCATGCCCTTCTCCAGGAGATCTTCTCAACCCAGGGATTGAACCCAGGTTTCCCATACTGCAGGCAGATTCTTTCCTGCCTGAGCCACTGAAGAAGTCCTAGAAGTCCTAATTAAAAATTATTCCAGCAGCCCTTTGAGAAAATTAGTAGGCTAAGAAGCCTAAAATTCTTGTTCTACATACACAAAAATAAACTCAAAATGGATTAAAGATCTAAACATTAAGACCAGAAACTATAAAACTCATAGAGGAGAACATAGGCAAAAGACTCTCCGACATAAATCACAGCAGGATACTCTATGACCCATCTCCCAGATATTGGAAATAAAAGCAAAAATAAACAAATGGGACCTAATTAAAATTAAAAAGCTTCTGCACAACAAAGGAAACTATAAGCAAGGTGAGAAGACAGACTTCAGAATAGGAGAAAATAATAGCAAATGAAGCAACAGACAAACAACTAATCTCAAAAATATACAAGCAACTCCTGCAGCTCAATTCCAGAAAAATAAACGATCCAATCAAAAAATAGGCCAAAGAACTAAATAGACATTTCTCCAAAGAAGACATACAGATGGCTAACAAACACAGGAAAAGATGCTCAACATCACTCATTATCAGAGAAATGCAAATCAAAATCACTATGAGGTACCATTTCATGCCAGTCAGAATGGCTGCGATACCAAAAGTCTACAAGCAATATATGCTGGAGAGGGTGTGGAGAAAAGGGAACAAACACTCTTACACTGTTGGTGGGAATGCAAAATAGTACAGCCACTATGGAGAACAGTGTGGAGATTTCTTAAAAAACTGGAAATAGAACTGCCTTATGACCCAGCAATCCCACTACTGGTCATACACACCGAGGAAACCAGAATTGAAAGAGACGTATGTACCCCAATGTTCATCACAGTACTGTTTATAATAGCCAGGACATGGAAGCAACCTAGATGTCCATCAGCAGATGAATGGATAAGAAAGCTGTGGTATTTCACAATTTCTTGTGAAATTTCACAATTGTGAATTGTGGAAATTCACAATTTCACAATGGAGTATTACTCAGCCATATATAGTGAAGAGATAAAGGAAAAACATATACATAGGCCCAGGGGATATATCAGAGAAGGCAGTGGCAACCCACTCCAGTACTCTTGCCTGGAAAATCCCATGGACGGAGGGGCCTGGTAGGCTGTAGTCCATGTGGTCGCTAGGAGTCGGACACAACTGAGTGACTTCACTTTCACTTTCATGCATTGGAGAAGGAAATGGCAACCCACTCCCGTGTTCTTGCCTGGAGAATCCCAGGGGGCGGGGAGGCTGCCGTCTATGGGGTTGCACAGAGTCGGACACGACTAAAGCAACTTAGCAGCAGCAGCAGCAGCAGGGGATATATATGCCCAGAAATGTTCTGAGAAAAATTAAACCTTAATGCCAGACAGATTAGTAAATTCTCTCTCTTCTGAGCTACAATCTGCAAAGACTAAGATAGCAACTTTTTTCAAATCCCAGATGTAAAAAAAAAAAAAAAATCACATGCTATACAAATAAACAGAAACATGCTCCATTCAACCAACTCTAAAGAAACACAAGCTTTGGATTTATGAGACAAAGACTTTAACTCTCTTAAGTATGTTCACTAAGTTAAAGGAAACATGAGCAAAATACTGAAGTCAAGAAAACCACATATGGTAAGAATATCAGCAAAGACAAATTTTTTAAAGAACCAAACAAAAATTCTGAAGCTAAAAAATACAAAACTGAATTGAAAACTTCACCATAGGAATTCATCAGCAGACTTGAGCAGGAAGATGAACAGTCAGCAAATGTGAGGACATACTATTTGAAGCTATTGAGTTTGAGGAGCAGAAAAAGATGGGAGGGAGGAGAAAAATGAACAGAATCCTTTGAAATTATCATACAATATAAAACAGGTCAAGCTACACATTCTGAAAATCCTAGACGGCAAAAAAAGAAAGGGACAGAGAACTTACTAGAAAAAGCAAAGCTGAAAATTTTCCAAATTTGAGGAAAGACTTGGATATGCTAACACAAGAAGCTCAATGGACTCAATGTAGGACAACCAGAGAGAGATCCACAGTGAGACACATTATAATCAAACTGTTGAAAAACAAAGAATCTTGAAAGTAACAAGAGAAAAACAACCATGAACAAGAGATCCTTAATGAGATTATCAGAAATTTTCTCAGTTAAACCCTTGCGGGTCAGAAGGCAGTGGGATGATATATTTAATGAAAGCTAAAAAAATGGTCAACCAAGAAGTCTATATTTAGCAAAACTGCACTTCAAAAATTGAGATATTCAGAGATAAAAACTGAGGGAGTTCATTATGAAATCTACCCTAAAAGAAAATTTAAAGATTCTTCTTCAAAGTGATATGAAAGGACACCGGACAGTAACTCAAAGCCATATGAAAATAAAAATTCTAGAGTAAAGCTAAATACATGGATAAAAGTAAAAAACAATATCATTACAATTTTGGTTTATAATCCTACTTTTTTTTAATAGGATTTGAAAGACAAAAGAATAAAAAGTAACTGTAAATTGCTAAAATCTGGTGTTAAAAGTAAAGTTCAATGCTGCAAAGGATAATATTGCATAGGAACCTGGAATGTTAGGTCCATGAATCAAGGTAAACTGGGTGTTGTCAAGCAGGAGATGGCAAAAGTGAACATCAACATCTTAGGAATCAGTGAACTAAAATGGACGTGAATGGGTAAATTTAATTCCGTTGACTGTTATATCTACTATTGTGGGCAAGAATCCCCAAGAAATGGAGGAGCCCTCATAGCCAACAAAAGAGTCCAAAATGCAGTACTTCGGTGGTCTCAAAGACATCAGAATGATCTTGGTTTAGTTTGCAAGACAAACCATTCAATATCACAAAATCCAAATATATGCCCCAACAACTAATGTCGAAGGAGCTAAAGTCGAATGATTCTATGAAGAACTAAAAGACCTTCTAGAATTAACACCAAAAAGGATTCCTTTTCATCATAGGGGATTGGGATACAAAACAAAGAAGTTAAGAGATAACTGGAGTAACAGGTAAGTTTGGCCTTGGAATACAAAATGAAGTAGAGCAAAGTCTGACAGAGTTTTGTGAAGAGAAATGCACTGGTCATAGCAAGCACTCTCTTTCAACAAAACAAGAGACAACTCTACATACAGACATCACCAGATGGTCAAAACTGAAATTAGACTGATTATATTCTTTGCAGCTGAAGACGGAGAAGCTCTATGCAGTCAGCAAAAACAAGACCTGGAGCTGACTGTGGCTCAGATCATCAGCTACTTATTGAAAAATTCAGACTTAAATTGAAGAAAGTAGGGAAAACCACTAGTCCATTCAGGTATGACCTAAATCAGATCCCTATGGTTATACAGTGAAGATGATGAATATATTCTACAAATTAGAAATGGTAGACAGGGTACCTTAAGAACTATGGGTGAAGGTTTGTAACACTATACAGGAACTGATGATACCACCAAGGAAAAGAAATTCAGCAAGGCACAATGGTTGTCTAAGGAGACCTTACAAATAGCTGAGAATAGAAGAGAAGTGAAGCAAAGGAGAAAAGGAAAGATATGCCCAACGGAATGCAGAGTTCCAGAGGACAGCAAGAAGAGATAAGAAAGCCTTCTAAAGTGAACAATGCAAAGAAATAGAGGAAAGCAATAGAATGGGAAGGACTAGAGATCTCTTTAAGTAAATTGGAGATATCAGTGGAACATTTCATGCAAAGATGAACAAAATAAAAGACAGAAATGGCAAGGACCTAAGAGAAGCAGAAGAGATTAAGAAGTGAGAAGAATACACAGAAGAACTATAAAAAAGGGGGGAGGGGTCTTAATAACCTGGATAACTATGAAGGCTCACTAACCTAGAGCCAGACATCCTGGAGTGTGGAGTCAAGTGGACCTTAGGAAGCATCACTATGAACAAAGCTAGAGGAGGTGATGGAATTCTAGCTGAGCTATTTAGAATCCTAAAAGATGATGGTATCAAAATGTTGCACTCAATATGTCAGAAAATTTGGAAAACTTATCAATGACCAAAGGACTGGAAAAGGTCAGTTTTCATTCCAATCCCAAAGAAAGGCAATGCCAAAGAATATTCAAACTACCATACAATTGTGCTCATTTCACACGCTATAAGCTAATGCTCAAAATCCTTCAAGCTGGGCTTCAACAGTACATGAACCAAGAAATTCCAGATGTACAAGCTGGATTTAGAAAAGGCAAAGGAACCAAAGATCAAATTGCCAACATCCATTGGATCATAGAAATAGCAAGGTAATTTCAAAAAAAATCTACTTCTGCTTCATTGACTACACTAAGCCTTTGACCGTGTGAATCAATAAAATGTGAAAAATTCTTAAAAAGATAGGAATACCATACCACTTTACCTGTCTCTTGAGAAACCTGTATGCAGGAAAGAAGCAACAGTTAGAACCAGACATGAAACAACACAGTGATTCAAATTTAGAAAAGGTATACATCAAGGCTGTATATTGTCACCCTGCTTATTTAACTTATATGCAAAGTACATTGTGCAAAATGCTAAACTTGATTCCATAAGCTGGAATCAAGATTACTGGGAGAAATATCAACAGCCTCAGACATGCATATGATACCGCTCTAATTGCAGAAAGTTAAGAGGAACTAATAAGGGTGAAAGAGGAGAGTGAAAAAACTGGCTTAAAATTAAGCGTTTGACTAAGATTGTGGCATCCTATCCCATCACATTATGGCAAATAGAGGGAGAAAAAGTGGAAGCAGTGGCAGGTTTTAATTTCTTGGGCAGGGAAACATATATGTTGTAAGTGAGAAGATAAGAAAAGATACTCCACGCAAACAGTAAGCAAAAGAGAGCAGAATGAACTATACCAGTATCAGGCGAAGTAGACTCTAAATCAAAAAGTGTTATAAGACTAAGACACAAAGAGGATGTAATCTAAAAGGGTTTCTTAGCAATTATAAACATAGCACCAAATATCCTAAATAGGTGAGGCAAACATTGACACAGTGGAGAAATAAACACTATACAATAATAATCAGAAACTTCAGTATCATATTTTTAAACAGTAAATAGAACACTAAGACAGAAGAGCCACAAGGACAGAGAGACCATGAACAATGCCATAAATCAACTAGACTTAACAGACATAAAAGGACACTTCCCTCAACAAACAGCAGAATACACATTTTTGTTGCATGCACAAGAAAGATTCTTTAGGATAGACCATATGCTAGGCCACAGAACAAATCTTAATAAACTTAAAAAATGGAAATCCTACAAAGTGTACTTTCTGATCATAACTGAATGAAACTAGATAAGAATAGCAGGAAGAAAACTGGAAAATAACAAATGTGGAAATGCAAAAATCAATGTTCAACTACCATTAGGTCAAATAAGAAATAACAAGAGAAATTAGAAAATGTTAATACTTTGAGACAAATGAAAATGAAAATATATCATATTAAGGAATGTAGCAAAAGCAGTGTGTGATGCTTATATTAAAAGAAGAAAACTGACAACCTAGAAGGGTGGGATGGAGCCGGGGGTAGGAGGGAGGCTCACGAGGGAGGGGGCATATGTATACATTTTGCTGATTTGCATTGTTGTGCAGCAGAAACCAACAGAACATTGTCAAGCAATTATCTTCAAATTAAAAATAAAAAAAGAACACTATCAAAGCAACCACCTAACTTTACAACTTAAGAAACTAGAAAAAGAAGAATAGCTAAACCCAGGGCTAAAAGGAAGAAGGAATAATAAAAACTAGGGCAGATAAGAACAAAATAAAGAATAGAAACACAGTAGAGAAAATGAACAAAATTGAGTTGTTTCTTTGAAAAGATCAATATATTTGAGAAAAATTTACAAACAGTGACAAGGAGAAAAGAGAAGACTCAAATTACTAAGCCAGAAATGAATACAACTGCAGATTTTACATAGGAGAACCTAGATGAAATCGACAAAGTCCAAGAAATGCACAAAATTGAATCATAAAGAAATATAAAATCAAATAAGTCCTATAAAAAGTAAGGTAATTGAATCAGTAATTAAAACAAACAAACAAACAAACAAAACTCCCAACAAAGAGCAGTCAGGGCCAGATGACGTCACAGGTGAATTTTCCTAAATATTTAGAAAAGAATTAATACCAAGTTTTCTCAACCTCTTCTAAAATACTGTAAAAGACAGAACACTTTCAAATGCATTCAGTAAGGCCAGCATTAACCTGACACTAAAGCCAAAGACATTATAAGAAAACTGCAGACCAACATCCCTAGTAAATGTCAGTGCAAAACTCAGTACCAAAACACTATCAAACAAGGCAAAAGCACCTTAAAAGGATTATTCACAATGACCAAGTGGGATTTATTCCTAGAATGAAAGGATGGTTGAACACATAAATCAGTCCATGTAATATGTTGCATTAACATAATGAAAGAAAAAAAAAACCTGCATGATCATTTCAATTGATGAGAAAATATAATTCACAGAATGATAATTATTTTATGATAGAAAATGCTCAACAAATCAGAAGGAAACTACCTTAACATATAAAACATTTGTATCAAAAGCCCACAGCTAAAATCATGGTCAATATTGAAGCTTGCTTTTAAATGTCTGTTCAACATAATTCTAGGAGTGCTAGCTACAGAATTTAAGCAGGAAAGAGACAAAAAGTCATCCAAATTGGAAAGCAGTAAGTTCAAATTACCTCTGTTCTCAACATGATCTTATATACAAAATATCCTAAATTCCCACAAAAAAACATGAGTTTATCAATTCAGAAAAGTTGCAAAGTACAAAATCAACACACAAGAATTAGTTGCATTTCTATACATAATAGTGAACAACCAAAAACAAAATTAAGAAAAACATTTCATTTATAACAGCATCAAAAGACTAATATACTATAAGCAAGGCAAAAAGACAACCCTCATAATGGAAGAAAATAACAGCAAATGAAACAACTGACAAAGGATTAATTTCCAAAATATACAAGCAGCTCATACAACTCAATGCCAGAAAAACAAACAACCCAGTCAAAAAGTGGGCAGGAGACCTAAACAGACATTTCTCCAAAGAGGACACATATGGCTAACAAACACATGAAAAGATGCTCAACATCGCTCATTATTAGAGAAATGCAAATCAAAACTACAATGAGATATCACCTCACACCGGTCAGAATGGCCATCAACAAAAAGTCTGCAAACAATAAATGCTGGAGAGTGTATGGAGAAAAGGGAACCTTTTTGCACCGTTGGTAGGAATGTTAATTGATACAGCCACTATGGAAGATGGTATGGAGATTCCTTAAAAAACTAGGAATAAAACCACCATATGACACAGCAACCCCACTCCTAGGCATATCCCCTGAGGAAACCAAAATTGAAAAAGACACATGTATCCCTTTGTTTATTGCAGCACTATTTACATTAGCTAGGACATGGAAGCAACCTAGATGTCCATCGACAGATGAATGGATAAAGAAGTTGTGGTACATATACACAATGGAATATTCAGTTCAGTTCAGTTCAGTTCAGTCACTCAGTCGTGTCCGACTCTTTGCGACCCAATGAATCGCAGCATACCAGGCCTCCCTGTCCATCACCAACTCCTGGAGGTCACTCAGACTCACGTCCATCAAGCCAGTGATGCTTCTCCATCTTTGGCTGCAAAGAATATAGTCAGTCTGATTTAGGTGTTGACCATCTGGTGGTGTTTGCTATGACGAGTGTGTTCTCATGGCCAAACTCTACTAGCCTTTGCCCTGCTTCATTCCGTATTCCAATGCCAAATTTTCCCGTTACTCCAGGTGTTTCTTGACTTCCTACTTTTGCATTCCAGTCCCCTACTAGTTTTCTGTGATTATGGTTTCAGTGTGTCTGCCCTCTGATGCCCTTTCACAACACCTACCATCTTACTTGGGTTTCTCTTACCTTGGACGTGGGATATCTCTTCACAGCTGCTCCAGCAAAGCACAGCTGCTGCTCCTTATCTTGGACGAGGCATATCTCCTCACTGGCCACCCCAGAAGGACAGAAACGATGTAGAGGTAACAGAAGCCAAAGTTATTAAGAAGAGGTGGCAAGAATACACAGAAAAACTGTACAAAAAGATCTTAATGACCCAGATAACCACGATGGTGTGATTACTTGCCTAGGGTCAAACATTCTGGAGTATGAAGTCAAGTGGGTCTTAGGAAGAATCACTATGAACAAAGCTAGTGGACATGATGGAATGACAGCTGAGTTATTTCAAATCCTAAAAGATGATGCTGTTAAAGTGTTGAATTCAATACACTAGCAAATTTGGAAAACTCAGAAATGGACATAGGACTGGAAAAGTCTGTTTTCGCTCCAATCTCAAAGAAAGGCAATGCAAAAGAATGTTCAAACTACCACACAATTGGAGTTATTTCACATGCTAGGAAGGTCATACTCAAAATTCTCCAATCTAGGCGTCAACAGTATATAAACCAAGAACTTCCAGATGTACAAGCTGGATTTAGAAAAGGCAGAAGAAAACCAGAGATCAAATTGCCAACATCTGTTGGATCATAGAAAAAGCAAGATAATTCTAGAAAACCATTGACTTTTGCTTCATTGAATATGCTAAAGCCTTTGACTGTGTGGATCACAACAAACTGTGGAAAATTCTTAAAGAGATGGGAATACTGGACCACCTTACCTGCCTCCTAAGAAAACTGTATGCAGGTCAAGAAGCAACAGTTAGAATCGAACATGGAACAATGGGCTGATTCAAAATTGGGAAAAGAGTACATCGAGGCTGTATATTATCACCCTGCTTATTTAACTTATATGTAGAGTGCATCATGAGAAATGCCCACCTGGATGAATCACAAACTGGAATCAAGATTTCTGGGAGAAATATCTATAACCTCAGATATGCAGATGACACCCCCCTTATGGTAGAAAGAAAAGAGGAACTATAGAGCCTTTTGATGAAAATGAAAGAGAGTGAAAAAGCTGGCTTAAGACTCAACATTCAAAAAACTAAGATCGTGACATCCAGTCCCATCACTTCATGGCAAATAGATGAGAAAACAATGGAAACAGTGACAGACTTTATTTTTTTGGATTCCAAAATCACTACAGATGGTGACTGCAACCATGAAATTAAAAGACACTTGCTCCTTGGAAGGAAAGCTATGACAAACCTAGAGAGCATATTCAAAAGCAGAGACATCACTTTGCAGACAAACATCCATATAGTGAAAGCTATGATTTTTCCAGTAGCCATGCACGGATGTGAGAGTTGTACCATAAAAATGGCTGAGCACCAAAGAACTGATGGATTTGAACTGTGGTGCTGGGGAAGACTCTTGAGAGTCCCTTGGACTGCAAGGATATAAAATCAGTCAATCCTAAAGGAAATCAACCCTCCATATTTATTGAAAGGACTGATGCTGAAGTTCCAATACTTTGGCCACCTTATGCTAAGAGCTGACTCACTAGAAAAGACCCTGATGCCAGGAAAGATTGAAGGCAGGAGGAGAAGGGGACAACAACATAATGAGATGGTTGGATGGCATCACCTACTCAATGGAGATGAGTTTGAGGAAGCTCCAGGAGATGGTGAAGGACAGAGAAGCCTGCCGTGCTACATCCATGGGGTTGCAAAGAGATGGAAACAACTAAGTGACTGAACAATAACAACAGCCACTATGGAGAACAGTACAGAGGTTCCTTAAAACACTAAAAATAGAGCTACCATTTGACACTGCAATCCCACTCTTGGGCATATACTAAGAGAAAAACATGTTTCAAAATGATACATGCACTCCTATATTCGTTGCAGCACTATTTACAATGGCCAAGACATGGAAACAACCTAAATGTTGCTTCAGCAGAGGAATAGATAAACAAGATGTGGTGGATATATACAGCAGGATATTACTCAGCCATTAAAAAGTATGAAATAATTCCATTTGCAGCAACATGGATGAATCTAGAGATTGTCATACTGAGTGAAGTCAGAGAAAGAGAAATATCGTATAACATCGCTTGATATGCAGAATCTAAAAAGAAATGAACAAAACGGAGACAGACTCATAGACTTAGAGAATGAACTTATTCCTCTATGGGGAAGAATGGGGAGAAGAGATAGTTAGAGAGTTTAGGATGTATATGTACATTCTGCTATATTTAAAATGAATAACCAGCAAGATCCTACTATAGATCACAGGGAACTCTGCTCACTGTTATGTGGCAGTCTGGATGGGAAGGGAGTTTGGGGGAGAATATATACATGTATATGTATGGCTGAATCCCTTTTTTGTCCACCTGAAATTGTCACAACATTGTTAATACATTCCAATATAGAATAAAAAGTTTAAAATGCAAAAAGTGGAAGTCCTTACAAATCAGTTTCGGGACTGACAGTTTGAAGGAGGAAAAGAAGTTTGAGAGAATTAATACCGAGTGAAATACATTTTCTCAGTGAAATTTAGCTAAAATGTGTGAGGTGTATGTGGACTGTTAACAGAATAAAGATTTTTCCATGTATTTTTATTTTTTAATTAAATATAGTTGATTTACAATATTGTGTTAGGTTCAGGTGTATAGCAAAGTGATTCTTTTCTGTTATAGGTTATTGCATGATAGTGGATATATTTTTCTGTGCCATATCTTTGTTTCTTGTTTATTGAATACTTCATAGTGTGTATCTCTTAATCACATACTCCTAGTTTATTCCTCCCCTTTTCTTCTTTGGTAGCCATAAGTTTTTTTGTTTGTTTGTTTTTTCCTATGTGTCTGTTTCTGTTTTGCAAGTTCATTTGTAGTATTTTTTAGATTTTGTATAAAAGTGATATCATAGTATTTATTTTTGTCTGACTTCATTTAGTATGATAATCACTAGGTCCTTCCATGTTGCTGTAAGTGGCATTATTTCATTCTTTTTATGGCTGAATGATAAAGGATTAATATTCTTTATCCATTTATTTGTTGATGGACACTTAGGTTTCTTCTGTGCTTTGGCTATTAAAAATAACACTGCTATTTACATTCAGTTCAGTTCAGCCGCTCAGCCATGTCCGACTCTTTGCAACCCCATGAACCACAGCAAGCCAGGCCTCCCTGTCCATCACCAACTTCTGGAGTCCACCCAAATCCATGTCCATTGAGTCAATGATGCCATCCAATCATCTCATCCTCTATCGTCCCCTTCTCCTCCTGCTCTCAATCTTTCCCAGCATCAGGGTCTTTTCCAATGAGTCAGCTCTTCTCATCAAGTGGCCAAAGTATTGGAGTTGCAGCATCAACATCAGTCCTTCCAATGAACACCCAGGGCTGATCTCCTTTAGTATGGACTGCTTGGATCTCCTTGCAGTCCAAGGGACTCTCAAGAGTCTTCTCCAACACCACAGTTCAAAAGCATCCGTTCTTCGGCACTCAGCTTTCTTTATAGTCCAACTCTCACATCCATATATGACTACTGAAAAAACCATAGCCTTGACTAGATGGACCTTTGTGGACAAAGTATTGTCTCTGCTTTTTAATATGCTGTCTAAGTTGGTCATAACTTTCCTTCCAAGGAGTAAGCATCTTTTAATTTCATGGCTGCAATCACCATCTGCAGTGATTTTGGAGCCCCCCAAAATAAAGTCTGACACTGTTTCCACTGTTTCCCCATCTACCTGCCATGAAGTGATGGGACTGGATGCCATGGTCTTAGTTTTCTGAACATTGGGATGCATTTATCTTTTTAAAATAGAGTTTTCATCTTTTCTGAATATATGCCTAGAAGTAGAATTGCTGGATTATATGGCAACTCTATTTTTAATTTTTAAAGGAACTTCCTTACTATATTCCATAATGGCTACATCAATCTACTTATACCCTCTCCAGTATCTATTGGAGAAGAAAATGACAACCCACTCCAGGATTCTTGCCTGGAGAATCCCATGGACAGAGGAGCCTTGCAGGCTATAGTCCAGGGGGTCATAAAGAGTTGGATACAACTTAGTGATTAAACCACCACCTCCAGTATTTATTATTTGTAGACTTTTTGAAGAATAAAATTCTTAAGTTAAATGGTCAAAGCTTGCCAGAGCTATTGTGGGAATGGGAAAAAAAAAATATTAGGCAAGTAAAATTATTTGGTTCGCCCTCTCTAAAATCCATAGTTAATGATCTGTATTGCGTGCTGAGCCCATGATCAGTATTATGTTCTCATTCCAGGTGATCTGAAGGCCTATTTGGCGGATAGTCAAAAATGTATTTACTCATGCATTATTGCATTTTCCATTGAGGTTAATGGAAGTGAAAATACAGTTAACTTTTGGTTCAACGATGAGGCATACCATTCATCCTCATTATCTCTGGCTGTATTAGACAATGTTATTTTTAGGTCACTTTCTGGCCCTGATGCTTCCATTACAGTCATTAACAGACCTCAGCCTATACGTTCTGCTTCTCGTGGACCTACATACTCGTATGTATACTTTTTTCATTGAACTTGAACTTTAAGCTTTGAATAGATCTCTTCTTCCCTTTCCAACCATGTATTTTGTTCAAAGTTAACTTTAAAAGTTAATTAAAATAGTGAAATAGCTGCTAATAATAAATATAATTTATAATAATAATTAAAGTTATTGTTAGAAATTAATGTTTCCCACTTTATTGCTTTACCAATGTGTCTGCTTTATTCATTCTTTTGTAGAGAGATGACAGGAGCACAAATAGCCTTAAATTTGTATTTTGGTGTGAGTATTCTTGTCGGTGGCTTTTGTCTCCTGACAGTGAATGAGAGAGTCACTAAGGCGAAGCACATTCAGTTTTTGAGTGGGGTTTATGCCCTTAATTTCTGGCTCTCTGCTCTACTGTGGGACTTCCTCATCTTCTTCATTTCCTGCTGCTTACTATTGGTGAGTGTCAGACCAAGTATTTTAAGAATTCATTCTGTGTTAAACACCAGAGGATTCTTATATGGCTAATATTAATTTAATATACATCTCTCAAGAAAGATAAAAATTCTTTGGCTCATTATGTCAGAGAATACTTTGTGGAATGCATCTCATAGTGAAATTTGTCTATTTTCTATTACTTTTTAATAAAAGATTACTGTCTGCTGACACATAAAGGTGTCTCTTGATCTGGCTTCTTATGTGCTTGCTCTTTCATATGTAGTCAGCCCAAAGCTTCTACAATTATTGAAGGATATAATATGCACACTAGAAGACCAGTCCCATATTGAACAAAACAAATACTTTAAAATTATTTTTCTTCTGGTCCTGGTGTTTTCCCATCTCATCATCTGTTGTAATTATTTGTTGTAAAAGAGATCCTTAATGCTCAATTTTTACAGTTTGCCTCAAGAGATTTTTAAATTTTATGCCATCAACTGTTTAAATTTTATGTTTCTGTTTTTGGATATTTGAATGTGGAATAGATAATGAAGAGCTATTGAAACTTTTATTACTGAAAGCAAAATTAGGAGGATTTTTGGTCTGTTTATGCTTGTTGCTTTCATCTCTCTTTATACCTGGTGTCTTCTCCACAGCCATATTTCTATCCTATGAGAAGGTCAGTGAGCCACTGCTGTGAAAGTTAAAACAAACCTGTTTGTTTCTTTTAAGAGCGATGTACTGGCTGTAGAGTTGGAATGCTGTAACTTTTGGTTCTGAGGAAGAGCTAAGCTACTACACGTTAGAAAAGTCAAAGGATTAGAGGCTTAAGGTGGTATGGAGAGCTCCAGGGTGGAGAGGAAAACCTGACCTTTCTCTCTTTGTCGTATGCACTACTGTACCCAAGGGGCTCAATGCTCCCTTCCTCTCATGGTTTGCCAGATAGCCACTTACCAACTTGTACATGAACTAACTGGGGGAGCTAATGCAGATATTACCTCATGCGCCATGATTTCCCTCCTCCATTCGCTACCAATACTTACTCCTCACCCTATGCATAAATTGCACAAATTCTAAAACTTATTTATTTTAAAAAATTTCTGATTGCTTTAGCTACATTCCACAGCTATAATAAATTATTTTATAAATCACTAATTTCCAAATATTTTTTAATTTCTAAAATACTTTTGAACTGTGAGGTTTTCTAGAAATGTAGGATTTGATTTCTAAGCAGTTTGAAAATATATTCATAACTTAATACCACTTTTATTGGAGATTATATGAATATTTTCAATCATTTGTAATATATTGAGTATATATATTGAATATATCATGAAATATATATTCATGATCCACCATGTGGTAAAATTTTATAAATATTTTATATGTACTTGATAAGAAAATATACTTGTGATTTCCAAAGGGGAACTTTTTTCCAAAAGTGTAATTTTTTTTCAGGCTAGCAATCTAGCTTGGTGCATTCTAAGAAGTTTGGGCTTATGGCATCATCTTATTTTTCTCTTATTTAAATAATCTATTTTTGTTTCCTGCTCTCTATTAACTTGTGTTAATGCTTCTTTTAGCAACTGCCTTAAAAATTAACACACACATTTGGTTAATTACAAGCTATTGCTTTTACCACTTCCCTGACAGTGGTAAGATCTTGTAGCCTTATCATTTCAATGACTCCCTCTGACTTTTTGCATTACTATAAGACATTTTCATTTCTACATACCCAAAAGGTTTTATCACTTTTTACGCAGTAAATAGTCACACTTATTCATAGAGTTTTTTTGATTGCTCTGCATTTTTATTCTGAAATTTTATATGACATCAGTTTTCTCTTCCTGAAAAATGTCTTTTGATAGTTTCTTTAGGAAAGTTACGGTGACAAAAATGCTTAGATTTTATTTGCATGGAAATTATTTCATTTTCTTTACCTTTTGAAGGATATTCTCCTGAATTTCCCCCTCCTATATTTTAATAATATTCCAATGTCTCATGGCTTGCTTCCATCAGTTTTTAAGAAGTCAGTTTTGGTATTTTTACTATTACTACTCTTTGGAATGTAATATGTCTTTTTTTCCCCACTGATTTTTAAAAAGATTTCTCATTTTTACTTAGACTTTTATCCTTATTACTATATTTATTGCTATACTGAGTGAGGTTTTTTTGGCATTTACCCTGTTTGGAGTGCTCAGAGCTTCCTGAATCGAAAGTTTGGTGAGAATTAATTGTTTAAAATAACCTTACACAACCTCTGAGAAACAGTCTTGGACCTATAGCAGTTGCTCTTTAGGAGAATGCCCAAAAAAGGAAAAGTCACATTCAAAATAGTAGGAAATTTTATTGCATTTTGACTGGCCCTTGACTCAGCCCCTTCCTCCTGCAGCATCATCTTGGTCTATTGGAGATGGCAATCCAGTTGCTAGTTATCTCCCTCAAAGTGAAGGAAGTAGAACATACTTTATTTACAACATTCTGACCTATCTTGAGAATGATAAAAGAATTGGTCTCTGTCTAGCCTAATTTGAATCTCAGATAGAAAGGGATGAAGGAGGGACGGATCGGGAGTTTGGAATTAGCAGATGCAGATTATTATACTTAGAATGGATAAACAACAAAGTCCTACTGTATAGCACAGGGAACTATATTCAATATCTTGTAATAAACCATAATGAAAAAGAATATTGAAAAGTACATATATTTATGTATAACTGAATTACCCTTCTGTATAGCAGAAATTAACACTGCATTGTAAATCAACTATATTTCAATTTTTAAAAATGTATTCTGATTTCCCTGGTGGTCCAGTGATTAAGAATCTGCCTTGCAATGCAGTGGATGCAGGTTCAATCCCTGATTGGAGAACTAAGATCCCACATACTGTGGAACAACTAAATATGTGCTGCAACTACTGAGCCCATGCACAACCAGAGAGTCTGCACCACAACAAAAGAATCTGCATGACACAACAGCTATGCTACGCTATGCTATGTCGCTTCAGTCGTGTCCAACTCTGCGACCCCATAGACGGCAGCCCACCAGGCTCTGCCATCCCTGGGATTCTCCAGGCAAGAATACTGGAGTGGGTTGCCATTTCCTTCTCCAATGCATGAAAGAGAAAACTGAAAGTGAAGTCTCTTAGTTGTGTCCAACTCTTAGCGACCCCATGGACTGCTGCCCACCAGGCTCCTCTGTCCATGGATTTTCCAGGCAAGAGTACTGGAGTGGGGTGCCATTGCCTTCTCCGATGACACAACAGAGCCAAATAAACAATAAGTATTAAAAACTGTATTAAATATGCTCAAAGACCTCAAGGAAAATACAAAGAACCAAAGAAAATTAGGAAAGTGATATATGAGGAAAATAAGAATAATAACAAACAGAAACTGTAATAATAAACCAAACAAATTCTGGAGCTAAAATATATAATAACTGGTTGAGAAAAACCCTGAGAGATTTCAACAGAAGGTTGAACAGCAGGATAAAGAATTAGCAAGCTTTAAGAAAATTTAAATTACCAAGTTGAAAGAGCAGGAGGAAAAAATAATGGCAAAAAGTAAAACAGGCCTCAGAGAATTGTGGAGTTCCATCAACTGGATCAATTACACATTATGGGAGTCCCAGGGAGAAAAGAGAGAAAGGACAGGTGAAAAGATATTATTTAAAGAAACAATGTCTGAAAACTTCCCAAATTTGATGAAGGACATGAATCAAAAACCCCAAGAATCTCAAAAAATAGCATGTAAGAAATAACCAAATAAGACCCATACTGAGAAACATAATTAAACTGCTGAAATTCAAAGACAAGGAGAGGATATTCCAAGTGAGAAGTAACTCCCTGGGTGTCCTGAATATTATTAATAAATAATATTACTAATCAATTTCTTAGAAAAGATTTTAGAGGCCAGAAAGCAGTGGGATGACCTATTGAAAATATTGAAAGAAAAAAGTGTCACTGAAGAATTCTATATCCAGCAAGCTGTTTTTCTAAAACAAGGAAGAAATTAAAACATTTTCAGATAAATGAAAGCTGAAGGACAACTAGGAACTCCAAGACCAAAGAACCGATTGATTTGTTTCCTAGTGAGAACTCTCTTCATGGCTTGCAGATGGCCACCTTCTCACTATGTCCATACATAGGAGGGAGAAAGAGAGCGGTCTTTCTTCTTCTTCTTCTTCTTCTTCTAAGGACACTATCCCACACTCACCACCTCATTTAAATCTAATTACATCCCAAATACAATCACATTGGGACTTAAGGCTTCAAGATATACGCTGGCAATATGAGGTGGGGAGACACAGTATTCATCCATAACACTGAATGAAATTTTGGTTTGCCGCTCCACTTTTCTACAGGTTTTAAACGGCAAATGTATAAAAATAGTTACAAATCCATATTAGTGGTTTACAGTGTATAAAAATGTAAGTTGTAATATGAATAACAAAGAGTTGGAAGGAGTTGTATAGTAGTAGAACTTTTATATGTTATTAAAGTTAGGATGGTATCAATTCAAACTGGATTATTATAACTTTAGTATGTTATATGTAACTCACAATACAAAGGAAATAGCTATAGGATACACACAAAAGTAAAAGACAAGGGATTCAAAACATGTCAACAGAAGAAAACTGAATAAAAAAGAAGACAATAACAGAGAAATTGAGGGACAAAAATGAATTACTTAAAAAATAGCAAAATGACAAAAGTAAGCCCTTATCAGTAATTATTTTAAATTTAGATGGATTAAACTGCCCAATCAAAAAGTGTGTATGAAAAGTTGATTAAGATAAATGATTTAACTATATGTTGTCTAAAAAAGATTCATTTAGATCTAATGAATAAAAGAAAGAAAGAGCTGAAAGTGGAAAAGTGGGAAAAGATATTCCATGCAAATAGTAAACAAAAGGGACCTGAAGTAGCTATACTAATATCAGACAAATTAGACTTTATGTTCAACAGTGTTGAAAGAAATAAAAAGGGTAGTATCTAGTGATAAAAGGAGAAAATCACCCTAAATAGCTAAAACAATTTTGAAAAAGAACGAAGTTGTAGTACTCACTCTTCCTAATTTCAAAACTTATTACAAAGCTATTGTAATCAAAAGAATCTTGTACTAGTATATATACCAATGGAACAGAAATAAAATCCAGAAGTAAACTCTTTCATATATGATCAAACGATTTCTGACAAGAGTTCCAAGACTATTCAATGGGTTCAGAAGTGCCTTGCAACAAACGATGGTGAGAAAACTGCATATTCACATACAAAAGATGAAATTGGATCCTTATCTTAAACTGTATACAAAACTTAAGTTCAAATGGATAAAGTTCTAAATGTAAGAGCTAATACTGTAAGATTTTTTATTTTTATTTTTTTAATTTAATTTTATTTTAACTTTACAATATTGTATTGGTTTTGCCATATATCAAAATGAATCTGAAGAAAACAAAGGGAGAAAATTTTATAACATTGGATTGGCAGTGGTTTCTTGGACGTGATAGCAAAAGCACAAGCAGAAGAAATAAAAAGATAAATTAATCGGACTTCATGAAAACTAAGAAAACACATAAATCAAAGGGCATTGTCACAGAGTGAAAAGGCAATCCACAATACGGAAGAAAATATTTAACATTTTATACCTGCTAAGGAATTAATACCCAGAATATATAAGGAATTCCCAAAAATTAACAATAACTCCAACAAACCCAATTCAAAAATGAGCTAGAGCTTGAGTAGACATTTCTCCAAAGAAGGCCGATAAGAGCATGCAAAGATGCTTGACATCAGTAACCTTTAAGGGAATGCAAACCAAAAACAGTAATGAGATACTCCTTTGTACCTATTCAGATGACTACTATCAAAAAGAGAAAATGACAAGTGTTAGGCAGGATGTGGAGAAACTAGAACACTGTGCCCTGATTGTGGTAATCTAATATGGTAAAGTGAAGTGACGCCGCTCAGTCATGTCCATCTCTTGAAGCTGCTGTGGAAAACAGCTTGGCACTTCCTCAAAAAAATAAACAGCATTACCATATGAGTTAGCATTTCTACTAACAATGGAATTCCAAAAGAATTGAAAGCAGGAATTTGAAAACATTTGTACATCATTGTTCATAGCAACATTATTCACAATAACCAACTAGTAGAATCAACTCACTTGTTCACTGAGGAAAACATGGATAAATAAATATGATATATACATACAATGGAATATTATTCAATCTTTAAAAGTACTGAAATTATCATACATGTGCAAGCAATTGAATTCATTCTATTTCATTTGAAAGTCTGCTCTGATAGAAACAAAATCGTCATATCCATAATACCCAAATATTTTCACTAATGTTATATTTGCTTTTTGTTGCTTTTTCTATTACCATTGAAAATTTGCCACCAATCACATAGTAGATCTTATCAACATAACATTGCTGTTCACTTCTCAAATATCCTGTTACATAATCATTTATAGTTCAAAATAGATAACCCTAGAATATTTGGCAAAACCACAATTAATAACTTACAAGATGCAGGCCTCTGGAAACTTATTTTCCTTAACAATTCTGTAGGTTCTTTCCTTACTTAGATCCCCTATAACTTTGGGCTTCCTTGTTTGCTTCTCAACTGAGTGGCTGAGATAGGAAGAGGAGGGTTAGGAATACAGTAGAGTCAAGAGGCAGAATCTAAAAATAGAGAATTGTGAAAAGTAGGTCCCTTAACATCACAGCTTACAGCTGCCAGAATTAAAACCTTAACAAAAGTTTTCTTACTAGGAATATAACTTCTGGAAATACTGAGAGTGAGTTTGTTTGGGGTTGGGTGAAGAGGCAGAAAGAATATACTTTGATCTTGTTCAAGAAGAAAATGAAACTATTCCAAGTAGATAAAAACAAGTAGAAAGTAAAGTAAAGGGGTTCTTCTCACTGGTAAGGAAAACGTGGCAGTACCTCACAGCCATGATCACAGATCAAATTATTTGATTCATAAATAGCTCTGTATTCTAACAAAGATGTATCCTTCTCTGGGTTTATTGACTTGTGTTCTCATGTATTATATTGCATAGTTTTCTTCAGTTTGACTTTATTTCTGTATTCTGTATCTCAGGTGGTGTTCACGTTCTCTGACTTGAAGATATTGGTCACAGGTTACCACCTTCTGGATACATTGCTCATCTTCATGGTGTTTGGCTGGTCTGTCCTTCCCTTCATGTACCTGATGAGTTTCCTGTTTACTAGTCATACCAGTGCCTACACCAAGCTCGTCATATTTAACTACTGTGCAGGGATTTTTGGTGCAGTAGCAGATGTAACTATAACCTCACTTCAGGGTAAGGACTTAAAACAATTTCCCCTTTTCCACAGGAATAGTTATGGAGGAATTGGCTTGAAGAATGGAACATTACAAAGTTGTTTCCTTCGGGGTTTCTGGGGAAGTTTTATGCTAGTGTTAATAACCATATTAAGTGTCACTAAAATTATAAGAATCGTGTTGTGTACAAGGCAAAACAAATTATGACACTGATATTTTCGCTAACCCAATCCTCTTCCTTCAGGCTTATTTTGCATGGCATTTGCAGAATATTTATCTCTTTATTTTCCTCTTGATTTTGAGATTAAGGAGAAATTGACTGGACTGGCAAAGATATCAAATAGGAATTTCTTAGGAGATAGACTGTCGGCATGCCTTTATTAAATCACTCTACGAACATTATTGTGATCTGTTTTAAGTAATCCAGCTATCCTTGGATTTGCAGAGACTGAAAAGAATAAGCTTCCAACCCATTATTAACCTTAGATCATGCCCTCCCATGAAATAATTAATTCCCTGAGCTAGCTGAAGATCTATTATAATATTCATTGTACACCTATTCAAGGGGGAATATTAAGCCATATGAGAAATTATTGATTTCTGAATAGTAGACTAAGAAACATATAAGAGGATACTTAATCACATTGCTATTAATTAGTCTGTATTTGTTTTGTATTGCTACTGTAGTAAGTTACCACAAAATTAGTGAATTGTGCAGATTTATTATCTTACAGCTTTTAAACAAATAAGTCTCATTGGGTAAATTTAAACTATCTGCAAGGTTGCATCCACTTTTGGGAGGTTTAGGGGAGAATTTGTTTCCTTGCTTATTTGAGTTGTTGGCAGAAATACAGTTCCTTTATATTATAGTCCTGAAAAATAGTTTTTTTCTAAAATGGATATTTTTCCTTTATTAAGAAAAGAAGAGCTCACCAGGGAAAGATCTCATCTCACACTTGGAGCTTTCTTTGTGGGAAGTTTTGTTGTTAATTAGAAATTTATTTTCTTCTTGAGACAGGGCTATTAAGATTTCTTATACCTCCTTGTGGAACTTTTGAGAGGTCATCTTTTTTGAAGAACTTTTGCGTTTCATCTAAGTATCTAAAACTACTGGCATAAAGTTTTTCATAACATTTCCTTATGATTCTTTAAGGTCTATTTATAAGTATTGATAACTGCTCATTCATTCCTAGTATTCTGTATTCATTCATACTCTCCCACCCTTTCTGTCCAATCAATATTTGCCACTTTTTTTGTCTTTTCAAAGTATTGCCTTTTGGTTTTATTAATGTTGTATGTTTTTATGTCCTGCTTTATGAATTCCTGTTCTTATATTTATTTTCCTTTTTTCTGTTACCTTGGATTAAATTGGCTAAGCTTATTCTACCTTTGTAAGATCAATTATTACATGATTTTAAACCTCTCTTCTTTGGGATATATGAGCACTTAAAGCTATAAAGTTTCTTCTAAGTACTAATTTAGTTGTATCCCACACATTTAGATATGTTGTATTTTCAGTATGATTGCATTAGGAATATTTTATAATTTTTCTTGTAATTTCTACTTTAACCAAATGTTTGATGACTTTCTTGGATTTTTTGTGATCATTTTTTTAAAATTTATTTTGTACTAAAATTGATCTCAGTTCATAGTTCAGTGTTTTAAATGTAATTATACTCTAGGACAATTTCTCTGCTTAATCACAACTGGTATGAAGTACAGAAAATGTTCATGTCCCATTCAAAGCAGTTCTAAAAGCCCCTAAAATATTAGATTTTTATTAGAATACCCTGGTGAAATATCTAAGAACTCTTACTCAGTATGCCTACATATGACATGTAACACAAAATGATTATAAAATATATACTAACCTGACTTCCTATAGTAATAAGGTGTACTCTAAGAAATATTTCTAGGATAGTTGGTTTAGCATGATTTCTATTCAGTTGCATTGTAAGAATAGCACTATAACTTTATAGGGTCATTTGTTTTCTCAGGGACAATGACTTGCTTATTAATATTCTCTGAGGAGAGTTATACACAATTTAAAGAGTGTCAAAATGCAAAATAATATTCAGTCATTATAAATTCAGTATTCTGATACTCAACGTCTTATTATACATTTGCTTAAAATGAGAGGAGATTAAGAGGTAGTCTTTGAGCAAAATAAGAAATTATGGTGAACCAAACACATAAAAATCATAATAAATGAAATGAAAAAAAATTCATGGGAAGGTTTCAAAACAGATTTAATCAGGCCAATTCTGTGAACTTGGAGACAGGACAATTGAGTTTAAGGAAAAGACAGAAAAAATAGTGAAGAAAAGTGAATAAAGTCTAAGGAATCACTAGGACACCATTAGGGAGACTAGCCATGAAATTAAAAGACGCTTGCTCCTTGGAAGGAAAGTTATGACCAACCTAGATAGCATATTAAAAAGCAGAGACATAACTTTGCCAACAAAGGTTCGCCTAGTCAAGGCTATGGTCTTTCCTGTGGTCATGTATGGATGTGAGAGCTGGACTGTGAAGAAGGCTGAGCACCGAAGAATTGATGCTTTTGAACTGTGGTGTTGGAGAAGACTCTTGAGAGTCCCTTGGACTGCAAGAAGATCCAACCAGTCCATTCTGAAGGAGATCAATCCTGGAATTTCTTTGGAAGGAATGATGCTAAAGCTGAAACTCCAGTATTTTGGCCACCTCATGCGAAGAGTTGACTCATTGGAGAAGACTCTGATGCTGGGAGGGATTGAGGGCAGGAGGAGAAGGGGACAACAGAGGATGAGATGGCTGGATGGTGTCACCGACTTGATGGGTGTGAGTCTGGGTGACCTCCGGGAGCTGGTGATGGACAGGGAGGCCTGGCGTGCTGCGGTTCATGGGGTCTCAAAGAGTCGGACACGACTGAGCGACTGATCTGATCTCTGATATATAGTCCCAGAGGAGAAAAAAGAGAAAAGGAGGCAAAAACAATATTTCAAGAAATAATAGTAAAAAAATCCCAAGTTTTATAAAAGATATGAATCTACAAACACAAGAAATTCAGCAGACCCCATCTAGAATGAATTTAGAGATCCTCATGAAGACACATTGTAATCAGTCTAGAAAGACAAAAAGGAGGACCTTGAAAACATCATCTTTCAGGATTTGGAATAGCTCAACTGGAATTCCATCACCTCCACTAGCATATTCAAAAGCAGAGACATTACTTTGCCAACAAAGGTTTGCCTAGTCAAGGCTATGGTCTTTCCTGTGGTCATGTATAGATGTGAGAGCTGGACTGTGAAGAAGGCTGAGCACCGAAGAACTGATGCTTTTGAACTGTGGTGTTGGAGAAGACTCTTGAGTCCCTTGGACTGCAAGGAGATCCAACCAGTCCATTCTAAAGGAGATCAGCCCTGGGATTTCTTTGGAAGGAATGATGCTAAAGCTGAAACTCCAGTATTTTGCCCACCTCATGCGAAGAGTTGACTCATTGGAGAAGACTCTGATACTGGGAGGGATTGAGGGCAGGAGGAGAAGGGGACGACAGAGGATGAGATGGCTGGATGGCATCACTGAATCGATGGATATGAGTCTGAGTGACCTCCGGGAATTGGTGATGGACAGGGAGGCTTGGCGTGCTGTGATTCATAGAGTCGCAAAGAGTCGGACACGACTGAGCGACTGATCTGATCTCTGAAAACATCATGAAAGAATTAACTCACCAAGTTCAAAGAGTTCTTGATAAAATTGTGGATTCCCCATTAAAAATCATGGAAAACAGAACATTGTGGAATTAAAAAAAAAAAAAAAAACAGAAACCTTATCTATCAATAATTCCATATCCAGCAAATCTGTCCTTTAAAAATGTAGAGAAAATAAGAGCCTCCCAGATTTTAAAAAAAGGCAGGTAGGTACATTACCACTCAACTTGTATTACAAGAAATGTTAAAAGGAGTCATTCTGGATGAAATAAAATTATGCTATAACAAAACTTGAAGTTGTATGAAGAAATAAAGACCTTCAGTAAAGGTAACTAGGTAAAGAAATATGAAATCAAGATTATTCTATTTTTCTTTTGTAACTTTACACCTTGAGAAATGAGTAAAATAAGAGAAAACTAAAGCCAAAGACAGCAGAAGGAAGAAAATAATAAAGATTAGAGAAAAAAGAAACAGGGAAACTAAAGGAAATTCTTTGAAAAGAGCAACAAAATTTAAGAACTTCAGCTAGATTGTCTAAGGAAAAAGAGAGAAGGAAATAACTACAATCAGAAATGAATGTGAGGAATTTACATTTGATTTTCCAGAAATAAAAAGTTGTACAAGACTGAATGATTGCTTCCTAGAAGAGACCTACTTCAGTTTTATGGACACATACAGACTGAAATTGAGGGGACAGGTAAAGATATTCCATGAAATTGGAAAAAAAAAAAAAAACCTGGAGCAACATTACTCATATCAGACAAAAGAAACTTTGAGATAAAGACTGTTACCAGAGAAAAGGATTGACACTATATAATGAGCAAGGGAACACAAGATGAAGATACAGCAATAATAAATAAATATGCAGCTCACTGTTAAAGAATCTATCTGCCGTGACAGGAGACATAGGTTCAATCCTTGGGTAGGGAAGATCCCCTAAAGAAGAAGAAAATGGCAACCTGTGCCAGTGTTCTTGCCTGGAAAAGCCTATGGCCAGAGGAGCCTGGCAGGTTACAGTCCATGGCGTTGCCAAAGAGTTGGACGTAACTTAGTAACTGAACAGCAACAACAAATATACATGCATCCAACACAGGAGCATCTCACTGTATAAGGCAATGGCACCCCACCCCAGTACTTTTGCCTGGAAAATCCCATGGACAGAGGAGCCTGGTAGGCTCCAGTCCATGGGGTCGCTAAGAGTCGGACACGACTGAGCAACTTCTTTCACTTTTCACTTTCATGCATTGGAGAAGGAAATGGCAACCCACTCCAGTGTTCTTGCCTGGAGAATCCCAGGGACAGGGGAGCCCGGTGAGCTTCCGTCTATGGGGTCGCACAGAGTCGGACACGACTGAAGCGACTTAGCAGCAGTAGCAGCAGCAACAGCTGTAAAAGGGAAAATCAACAGTAACACAATAATAGTGTGACACTTTAACACCCCATTTATACTAATGGACAGATCATCCAGACAGAAATTTAATGAGGAGACACAAGCCTTCAGTTAAATATTAAACCAGATAGACTCATTGATATTTATAGGATATTCTATCTGTAAACAGAATGATACACTTTCTTCTCAACTGCATAAGGAACAATCTTCAGGATAAACCACATCTTGGGTCACAAATCAAGTGTAATAAATTTAAGAAAATTGAAGTCGTTTCAAGCATCTTTTTTGACCACAATACATGAGATTAGAAATCAATTACAGGGGGGGAAAATCTGTAAAAAACACAAACACATGAATAGAAAATAATATTTTACTAAATAATCAATGGATCGCTGAAGAAATCAAAGAGGAAATAAAAAAATATCTAGAGACAAATGACAACAAAACACAGTTATCCAAATCCTCTGGCACACAACAAAAGGAGTTCTAAGAGGGAAGTTCGTGGCAATACAACCTTATCAGAAAATAAGAAAAATCTCAAATAAATAACCTGAGCTTACATCTAAAGCAACTAAAGAAATAAGAATGTATAAAACCCGAAGTTAGCAGAAGGAAAGAAATCATAAAGATCTCAACAGAAGTAAATGAAATAGAGATGATGAAAACAATAGTGAAGATCAATGAAAGTAAAAGCTGGTTCTTTGAAAAGATAAACAAAATTGAGAAACCTTTAGAAAGAAAAAAAGGGAGGATTCAAATCAATGAAATTAGAAATGGAAAAGAAGTTACAAGAGATACCACAGAAATAACAAAGATGATAAGCGACTACTACCGGCAACTATATGACAATAAAATGGACAACCTAGGACAAATGGACAAATTTTTAGAAAGATACACCTTCTGAGATTGAACAAGGATGAAATAGAAAATGTGAACAGATCAATAATATGTATAGAAATTGAAAATGTGATTAAACTTCTTCCAACAAACAAAAGTAGGCAAGATTGTTTCACAGGAGAATTAACACCTGTCCTTTGAAGCTCTTCCAAAAAATTGTACAGGAAGTAATATTAACAGGATCAAGGCCAATACCACCATGAGACCAAAATCAGACAAAGACACTACAAAAAAGGATAGGCTAATATCACTGATAAATATAGATGAAAAATTTTTCAACAAAAAAGTAGCAAATAGAATCCAGCAGCACATGAAAAGGATCATACACCATGATCAAGTGGACTTGATCTTAGGAATGCAAGTATTTTTTAATATATGCAAATGAATCAATGTGATACACCATATTAACAAATTGAAAAATAAAAAAAAAAAAAAAACTCAATAGATGCAGAAAAAGATTTTATCAAAATTCATAGCTCATTAATGATAAAATCTCTCCAGGAAGTGAGTTTGGAGGGAACTTAGCTAAACATAATAAGGGATATACAGGACAAATGCACAGCAAACATCATTCCCCATGGTGAAAAACTGAAAGTATTTTCTCTAACATCAGGAATAAGACAAGGAATAAGACAAGGATGTTCACTCTCAGCACTATATTCAACATAGTACTGGAAGTCCTAGACAAGGCAATCAAAGAAGAAAAATAAAAGCAATAACAAATTAGAAAAGAAGTATTTGTCTTTATCTTTCTGACTTACTTCGCTCTGTATAATAGGTTCCATGTTCATCCACCTCATTAGAACTGACTCAAATGTGTTCTCTTTTTATAGTTGAGTAACATTTCATTGTGTATATGTACCACAACTTCCTTATCCATTCATAAGCCAATGGACATCTAGGTCGCTTCCATGTCCTAGCTATTGTAAATAGTGCTCCGATGAACACTGGGGTTCATGTCTCTTTCAATTCTGGTTTCCTCACGTTGTATGCCCCACAGTGGGATTGCTAGGTTGTACGGAAGTTCAAAAGAATAGCAAGGAGAGATAAGAAAGCCTTCCTCAGTGATCAATGAAAAGAAAGAGAGGAAAACAACAGAATGGGAAAGAATAGAGATCTATTCTTCAGGAAATTAGAGATACCAAGCAAACATTTCATGCAAAGATGGGCACAATAAAGGACAGAAATAGTATGGACCTAACAGAAGCAGAAGATATTAAAAAGAGGTGGCAAGAATACACAGAAGAACTATACAAAAAAGATCTTAAGGACCCAGATAACCACGATGGTATGATCACTCACCTAGAGCCAGACATCCTGGAATGGGAAGTCAAGTGGGCCTTAGGAAACATCACTACGAACAAACCTAGTGGAGGTGATGGAATTCCAGCTGAGCTGTTTCAAATCCTAAAAGATGATGCTGTTAAAGGGCTGCCCTCAATATGCCAGAAAATTTGGAAAACTTAGCAGTGGTCACAGGACTGGAAAAGGTCAGTTTTCATTCCAATCCCAAAGAAAGTCAATACCAAAGAAAGTTCAAGCTCCTGCCCAATTGCACTCATCTCACAAGCTAGAAAAGTAATGCTCAAAATTCTCCAAGCCAGGCTTCAACAGTCCGTGAACTGAGAACTTCCAGATGTTCAATCTGGATTTAGAAAAGGCAGAGAAACCAGAGATCAAATTGCCAACATCCGTTGTTTCATCAAAAAAGCAAAAGAGTTCCAAAAAATATCTACATTGTTTTATTGACTACGTCAAAGCCTTTGACTGTGTGGATCACAACAAACTGTGAAAAATCCTTAAAGGGATGTGAATACCAGACAACCTTACCTGCCTCCCGAGAAATCTGTATGCAGCTCAAGAAGCAACAGTTAGAACTGGACATGGCTCAATGGACTGGTTCCAAGTTGGAAAGGAGTATGTCAAGGCTGTATATTGTCACTCTGCTTATATAACTTATATGCAGAATACATGCTGTGAAATGCCGAGCTGGATGAAGCACAAGCTGGAATCAAAATTGCCAGGAGAAATATCAATAACCTCAGATATACAGATGACACCACACTTATGGCAAAAAGTGAATAGGAACTAAAGAGCCTCCTGATGAAAATGAAAGAGGAGAGTGAAAAAACCAGCTTAAAACTCAACATTCAAAAAACTAAGATCATGGCATCCAGTCCCATCACTTCATGGGAAATAGATGGGGTAACAATGGAAATAGTGACACACTTTAGTTTCTTGGCTCCAAAATCACTGCAGATGGTGACTGCAGCCATGAAATTAAAAGATGCTTGCTCCTTGAAAGAAAAGTTATGACCAACCTAGACAGCAATATTAAAAAGCACAGATATTACTTTGCCAACAAAGATCCATCTAATCAAAGCTATGGTTTTCCAGTAGTCATGTATGGATGTGAGAGTTGGACCACAAAGAAAGCTGAGTGCCAAAGAATTGATGCTTTTGAACTGAGGTATTGGAGAACACTATTGAGAGTCCTTTGGACTGCAAGGAGATCTAACCAATCCTAAAGGAAATCAGTTCTGAATACTCATTGGAAGGACTGATGCTGAAGCTGAAACTCCATTACTTTGGCCATCTGATGCAAAGAACTGACTCATTGGAAAAAACCCTGATTCTGGGAAAGATTGAAGGCAGGAGGAGAAGGTGACAACAGAGGATGAGATAGTCGGATGGCATCACCGACTCAATGGACATGAGCTTGAGCAAGCTCCAGGCATTGGTGATGGACAGGAAATCCTAGTGTGCTGCAATCCATGGGCTCACAAAGAGTTGGACACCACTGAGCAACTGAACTGAACTGATGGCAGTTCTATATCCAATTTTTTAAGGAATCTCCACACTGTTCTCCATAGTAGCTGTACCAATTTGCATTCCCACCAACAGTGTTAAAGGGTTCCCTTTTCTCCACACCCTTTGTAGCATTTGTAGACTTTTTGATTATGGCCATTCTAACTGGTGTGAAATGATACCTCATTGTGGTGTTCATTTGCATTTCCCTATGACTGTGTAGATCACAATAAACTGGAAAATTCTGAAAGAGATGGGAATACCAGACCACCTGATCTGCCTCTTGAGAAATCTGTATGCAGGTCAGGAAGCAACAGTTAAAACTGGTCATGGAACAACAGACTGGTTCCAAATAGGAAAAGGAGTATGTCAAGGCTGTATATTGTCACCATGTTTATTTAACTTATATGCAGAGTACATCATGAGAAATGCTGGACTGGAAGAAGCACAAGTTGGAATCAAGATTGCTGGGAGAAATATCAATAACCTCAGATATGCAGATGACACCACCCTTATGGCAGAAAGTGAAGAGGAGCTAAAAAGCCTCTTGATGAAAGTGAAAGTGGAGAGTGAAAAGGTTGGCTTAAAGCTCAACATTCAGAAAACGAAGATCATGGCATCCGGTCCCATCACTACATGGGAAATAGATGGAGAAACAGTGGAAACAGTGTCAGACTTTATTTTCCTGGGCTCCAAAATCACTGCAGATGGTGACTGCAGCCATGAAATTAAAAGACGCTTACTCCTTGGAAGGAAAGTTATGACCAACCTAGATAGCATATTCAAAAGCAGAGACATCACTTTGCCAACAAAGGTTCGTCTAGTCAAGGCTATGGTCTTTCCTGTGATCATGTATGGATGTGAGAGCTGGACTGTGAAGAAGGCTGAGCGCCGAAGAATTGATGCTTTTGAACTATGGTGTTGGAGAAGACTCTTGAGAGTCCCTTGGACTGCAAGGAGATCCAACCGGTCCATTCTGAAGGAGATCAGCCCTGGGATTTCTTTGGAAGGAATGATGCTAACGCTGAAAGTCCAGTATTTTGGCCACCTCATGCGAAGAGTTGACTCATTGGAGAAGACTCTGATGCTGGGAGGGATTGGGGGCAGGAGGAGAAGGGGACGACAGAGGATGAGATGGCTGGATGGCATCACTGACTCGATGAATATGAGCCTGAGTGACCTCCGGGAGTTGGTAATGGACAGGGAGGCCTGGCGTGCTGCAGTTCATGGGGTCGCAAAGAGTCGGACGCGACTGATCTGATCTGATCTGAATGGGTGATGTTGACCATCTTTTTTTTGCCTGTATGTCTTCTTTGGAGAAATGTTTAGGTCTTTTGCTCACTTTTGATTGGATTTTTCATTTTTTCTACTATTGAGCTGCAAGAGCTGCTTGTATATTTTGGAGATTAATTCTGTGTCAGTTGTTTGATTTGCTATTATTTTCTCCCATTCTGAGGGTTGTCTTTTCATTTTCACCTTCCTTATAGTTTCCTTCATTGTGCAAAAGTTTTAAGTTTATTTAGGTCTCATTTGTTTATTTTTGTTTTTATTTCCATTAGTCTGAGAGGTGGGTTTAGAGGATCTTGCTGTGATTTATGTCAGAGAATGTTCTGCTTGTGTTTTCCTCTAAGTGTTTTATAGTTTCTGGCCTTCCGTTTTGATCTTTAATTCATTTTGATTTTTGTGTATGTGTTGTAAATGGTATTAGAAAGTGTTCTAATTTCATTATTTTACATGTAGTTGACCAGTTTTCCCAACTCCACTAATGCTGTATATTAACACATTATATGGAATTTAAAAACATGGTACCGATGGCTCTACATGCAGGGCAGCAAAAGAGACATAGATATAAAGAACAGGCTTTTGGACTCAGTGGGAGAAGGCAAGGATGGGATTATTTGAGAGAATAGCATTGAAACATGTATATTACCATATGTAAAACAGATGACCAGTGCAAGTTTGATGCATGAAGCAGGGCACCCAAAGCTGGTGCTCTGAGACAACCCCGGGGTAGGGAAGGAGGTGGGAGGGGGGTTCAGGTTAGTGGGGGCACATGTATACTTGTGGCCAATTCATATTTATGTATGGCCAAAACCATCACAATATTGTAAAGTAATTATCCTCCAATCAAAATAAATATTTTTTTTAAAAAAAGAAGTAAAACTGTCACTGCAGATAACAGCATACTATACATAGAAAACCCTAAAGAGACCACTATGAAACTACTAGATCTCATCAATGAACTTGGTATATTTGCAGTACACAAAATTAATAAACATAAATCTCTTGTATTCTTATACACTAAAAATGAAAGACCAGAAAGAGAAATCAAGGAACAGATTCCATTTACCATAGCATCAAAAAGAAGAAAATACCGAAATAAATAACTTACCTGAGGAGATAAAAGACCAGTATGCATCAAACTGTGACACTGATGAAAGAAATAAAAGATGACACAAACTGATGGAGAGATATGCCATGTTCTTGGATTGGAAGAACCAATATTGTGAATATAACTATAATACCCAAAGCAATCTGCAGATGCAGTACAATCCCTAGCATATTTCCAGGGGTGTTTGGCACAAAATAAGTTAAAAATTTTTTACAATTTGTATGGAAGAAAAAAATAGCTAAAGCAATCCTGAGAAAGAAAAATGGAGCTGGAGGAATCACATCCCTTGACTTCAGATTGTACTGCAATGCTATGATCATCAAAACAGCATGCTGGTTGGATCTCCTTGCTGTCCAAGGGATTCTCAAGAGTCTTTCTCAGCACCACAGTCCATAAGCATCAATTCTCTGGCACTCAGCCTTCTTTATGTTCCAACTCTAACATCTGTACATGATACTGGGAAAACTATAGCTTTGACTATACAGACCTTTGACAGCAAAGCGATGTCTCTGCTTTTTAATACACTGTCTACATTTGTCATAGTTTTTCTTCCAAGGAGCAAGCATCTTTTAATTTCATGGCTGCAGTCCACCATCCACAGTGATTTTGGGGCCCAAGAAAATAAAATCTGTCACTATTTTCATTTTTTCCCCATCTATTTGCTATGAAGTGATGGGACTGGATGCCATGATCTTAATTTTTTGAATGTTTAATTTTAAGCCAGCTTTTTTACTCTCCTCTTTCATTCTCATCAAGGGGCTCTTTAGTTCCTCTTCACTTCCTTCCATTAAAGTGGTATCATCTGCACATCTGAGGTTGTTATAAAATGTAAATTGTCCCATAAACCATTTAAAAATTAAGTTATTAATTAAAAGTCTTCCTACAAGGAAAATATTAGGCCCATATTGAAGTTTTATGAAACATTCAAAAATGGAATTCTAATTTAATGCAGACCCTTCTAGAGAATAAAGAGGGGGAAAACAGCTTTTCTACCCATTATATGAAAATAGTATAAGTTTGACAACGTAAATGGAAAAGAATAGAAGAAAGGAACATTATAAGATAAAATTACTCATAATACAGATGCAATATTTTGAACAAAATGCTGGAAACTGAATTCAGTAAAGTATAGAAAAGGTAACTCACTTTGACCAGACTAGATTTTTCCTAGTAAGGACAGCAAAGAAGATTAAACCAGCCAATCCTAAGGAATATCACCCTTGAGTATTAATTGGAAGGACTGATACTGAAGCTGAAGCTCCAATACTATGGCTACCTGATCTGAAGACCCGATACTTGGGAAGATTGAAGACAGGAGAAGGGGATGAGAGAGGATGAGATGGTTGAATGGTATCACTGATTCAGTGGACATGAGTTTGAGCAAACTCTGGGAGATAGTGAAGGACAGGGAAGCCTGGTGTTCTGCAACCGAGCAAATGAACAACAAAAACAATGCAAATGATATACTCAAATGATAGACTCAGAAAGTATATTCATGTAATTCCCAATATTAACAAATTAATGAATAAAATATAGATATATGCAAAAATATCATTAAAACATCCAACAATGATTCATTATAACTTTTCTTAATAGCAAAGTAAATATTTCCATAACCTCATTAAAGGCATTTGCAAAAGACAATGAATATCATGCTGCTGCTGCTGCTGCTGCTGCTAAGTCGCTTCAGTCATGTCCGACTCTGTGCAACCCCATAGACGGCAGCCCACCAGGCTTCCCTGTCCCTGGGAGTCTCCAGGCAAGAACACTGGAGTGGGTTGCCATTTCCTTCTCCATTGTGTGAAAGTGAAAAGTGAAAGTGAAGTCGCTCAGTTGCGACCAACTGGTAGCGACCCCATGGAATGCAGCCCACCAGGCTCCTCCATCCATGGGATTTTCTAGGCAAGAGTACTGGAGTGGCTTGCCATTGCCTTCTCCGATGAATATCATACCCAATGCTAAATCATTAAAATGTTCCCTGAAAATCAACATGACATCTAATGTCTTGATTAGTGCCGTAATAGATAAAAATTTTAAAAAAATAGAAATTAAATTGTCATTACTCAGACATGACATGAAAGTCAAGGTATTATTATTAGTGACATTGAGAATGTGTAAAGAGGAAAACCAAAACTGCAGACAGCAATTCTGCTTTTCTCTAGATCCTAGAAAAGGTATGCTCAGTCATTATGCACAGGATAGCTGCAGTGATTGTTTAACATTTGTGCCCAATCTGGTTGGTTGATAGTCTACTCTTGCTGATTAGTACACATGCTGAACTGGAAGATAAATATTTTAAAACATTATCCATTACAGCATATTTTTCTCAGTTTTTACTTTTTTTTTCTCACCTCCCTCAAATGGTATCTTTCAACAGTTAACGGGTGAGGAATCATACTACTTTTCTTTATCTGGGAAGATTTTCCTCTGCTCCCTAAAGGTGTACTATATGGAGCGAGACTAATACTTCAATATATTGCATTAGCCACTTATATTTTTATTGAAGTATTTATAATATGCTGGTTACAGGTGAACAGCATAGTGATTCAGTATTTTTGCAGATCATACTCCATTATAGGTTATTAGAAGATAATGGATATAATTCTCTGTGCTCTAGAGTATGTTATTGTTGCTTGTCTCTTATATATGTAGTAGTTTGATATTTGTTAATACCATAAACCTCGTTTGTCTCTCCTCTTTTCCTTCTGCACTTTGGTAACTACAAGTTTGTTTTCTGTATCCATGAATCTGTTTCTCTTTTGCATATACATTAATTTGTGTTATTTTTCAGATTCCACATATGAGATATATACTGTAGTATTTGTTTTTCTCTGACATTTCACTAACTGAATATTATCAAGATCCATTCACATTGCTGCAAATGGCAGAATCCCATTCCTTTTATGACTGAGATATATAACAGTTCCTCTGCTGATGGGTGTTTGGGTTGCCTCTATATCTTGTTTATTGTAACTACTGTTGTCTTGAATGTTGGGGTACATGCATCTTTTTGAATTAGTGTTTTCTTTTTTTTCTGGATGTATACCCGAGAGAGGAATTACTGGATCATACAATAGTTTAATTTGAAGTTTCTTGAGGAACTTCTACACTGTTTTCCACAGTGGCTGCACCGATTTACATTCCCTCCAACAAGGTACAGGGATTCCGTTCTTTGATATTATCACCGTTTGTTATTTGTAGACCTTGATGACAGTCATTCTGACCCATGTGAGGTGACATCTCGTTGTTGTTTAGGTTTGAATTTCTCTAGTTATTAGCAATGTTGAACATCTTTTCAAGTGTCTGTTACCATCTGTATGTCTTCTTTGGAGAAATGTCTATTCAGATCTCCTGCCCATTTTTTTAAAAAATTGAGTTGTTTGTTTTGGGGGATACAGAGTTGAATGAGCTGCTTTTTAAATTTTGGATATTAACCCTTTGTCACATCATTTGTAAATATTTTCTCCCATTCCATAGGCTATATTTTCACTTTGTTGATGGTTTCATTTTATGTGCAAAATATTTTAAGTTTAACTAGATCTTATTTATTTTTTTATTTCTTTTGCCTCAGGAGTCTGATCCAAGAAAGTATCACAGTGATTCATGTCATAATGTCAGCCCATGTTCTCTTCTAAGAGTTTTATGGTTTCAGATCTTGCATTTAGGTCTTTAAACCATTTGGGGTTTTATTTTTGTATATTGTGTGAAGGAATGTTTTAATTTCACTGTTTAATTTGTGGCTGTCCAGTTTTCTCAGTACCACTTGTTGAAGAAACTATCTTTTCTCTTTTGTTCCTTCTTGCCTCCTTTGTTTCAGATTAATTGACTGTATGTGCATGGGCTTCTTTCTGAGCTTCTTGCCTGTTTTTGTGCCAATATCACACTGTTTTGATATAGTCTGAAGTCTGGGAGGGTTATATCTCCAGATTTACTCTTTTATCTCAAAATTGGTTAGGCAACTTGGGATCTTTAGTGGTTCCATATGAATTTTAGAATTATTTGTTCTTGTTTTGTGGAAACTGACATTTGATAGGGATTGCACTAAATCTGTAGATTGCTTTGGGTAGTACAACTATACTAATAATATTAATTATTCTAATCCCAGAGCAGAGGATGTCTTTTCATTTTTTAAAATAATTTTTTATTCCCTTTATCGATGTTTTATAATTTTCAGAGTACCCTGTTTAAAATCACATAAAAAAATTATAAGGAGTAAACATAACCAAGAAGAAATGACACTTACTACTTTTAGCATGAAATGACACTTACTACTTTTAGCATGCTTTCTTGCTTGGAGAATTTCATGGACAGAGGAGCCTGGCAGGCTACATTCTATGGGGTTGCAAAGAGTCAGAAACAACTGAGTGACTAACGCTTTCCCGTTTTTCAATATTATAGTGGCCAGTCAATGTCCAAAATTATTATTTCTGGCCATCATATTACGTGGGTCTAAACTAATTTATATCTTCTTTGAACATGCTTGGTGTGACTTAACCACTTGGGAAATTTACATCCTAAGAACCTCATTTATCCTCTATCATCTTTGCTCATCACCTCTCTTTTGTCAGTATCTTACAAATATTTTTTGCTCAGACATATTTTATCCTTATTCCCAATTATCTGAACTCAATCTTGAAGTCTTAATATCTTAACCTATAACTACTTTTATATTTACTCATGTATGTTCATCAACTATTATACTTATGGGCTTCCCTGGTAGCTCAGCTGGTAAAGAATCCGCCTGCGATGCAAGAGACCCCAGTTTGATTCCTGGGTCAGGAACATCCCTTGGAGAAGGATAGGCTACCCACTCCAGTATTCTTGGGCTTCCCTGGTGGCTCAGTCAATTAAGAATCTGCCTGCAATTTCAGGAGATCTGGGTTCAATCCCTGGATTGGGAAGATCCCCTGGAGAAAGGCATGCCTACCCACTTTAGTATTCTTGACTGCAGAATCCCCATATACAGAGGTGCCTGGTGGCCTGCAGTCCATGGGGTTGCAAAGAGTGGTCACTAAGCACACAGCACATTATACATATTAATTTAATCTTTAGAGAAATCTCAGTTCTAGGGCTTCCCTTGTGGCTCAGATGTTAAGGAATCTGTCTGCAATGCAGGAGATATGGGTTTGATCCCTGAGTTGGAAAGATCCTCTGGAGAAGAGAATTGCTACCCACTCCAGTATTCTTGCCTGGAGAATTTCATGGACAAAGGAGCCTGCTGGGCTCCAGTCCACAGGATCAAAAAGAGTTGGACATGACTGAGCAACTAAGCATGAAAACACAGTTAGCTTTAAGTTTGGTTCTTTGAAAATATACCTCCTTTCAACTTTTAAAATGTTCCTCTATCTCTTTCTCATTGTTGAGTATGAGGCTAATTTCTCATTATGACTATTTTTATTGATCATATAGGATAAGAAACATGAGAAATAATCAGTATGAGTTTACTGTTCACATCAAGTGACAGAAGAGAGATAATATGGATGTCAACTTTCCCAAAAGGATTTTGTAATTATCAACACAAACTACACTATAAGATATCAGAGACAGTATACTTAGTGCCAAGAGATTTACAAGGATAATATTATGGCTTTGTAATTTTCTCAGTTTAGTTTGATCAACTTAGGGAGATTTTGCTTTCCTGGGACAGTTCATTTCATATAAATCATGCTAATGTTATTATCTTTTTAAACACAGGTGAAGAAGCTGCTTCTAAAAGCCTACTGCTTAATGCAATGATGGTGTTACCTATACATAATTTTGGGATGAGCATCAGCCGGCATTATGATATCCAGCGCACAAAATCTGCATGTGCCTCAAAGGAAAAGGTTTCTTCCTTTATGAATTGTAGTAAAGCAGGTAAGTATCTTGGGCTACCCAAGGCTCATCACAGTTAAAAGTAGTCAACTAATTATTGCATGTGAATAGCTACATTGTTTTGAGTCTTCACAGTTATTCAAGTTTTGTGCTATTCTCTCTTTGAACTAAAGCTTATACAAAATTGAATAACTTGTTCTGTTGTACAACTTGTACACGTTAGAGCTAAGATTCACCACTCATATGCCTAGTGCATTTTTCTCATGAGAAATGATAGCCATGGGTGAATGCATGAAGAAAATGGGGTGAATATGTAATGGAATATTATTTATCCACAAATGAGGAGGAAATCTTGCCACTTGAGACATTACAGATATACCTTGAGAGCATTATGCCTAGTGAAATAAGTCAAACAGAGAAAGATGAATATCATATTATTTCACTTACAAGTGGAGTCTTTAAAAGAAACTCATGGGTAGAGACACTGATGTATAGAATAGTCTTTTGGACTCTGGGAGAGGGAGAGGGTGGGTTGATTTGGGAGAATGGCATTGACATATGTATAATATCATATTTAAAATGAGTCGCCAGTCCAGGTTCGACACCTGATACCGGATGCCTGGGGCTGGTGCATTGGGACGACCCAGAGGGATGATATGGGGAGGGAGGAGGGAGGAGGGTTCAGGATGGGGAATACGTGTATACTTGTGGCAGATTCATTTTGATGTATGGCAAAACCAATACAATATTGTAAAGTTAAATAAAATAAAATTAAAAAAAAAAAAAAAAAAGAAACTCATGGATAACAAACTGATGGTTGCAAGAGGTGGGGGATGTGAGGTTGGGCAAAATGGGGGAAGGGATTTAAAAGGTACAAACTACCAGTTATAAAATAAGTAATTCATGGGGATGTAATGTACAGAATGATAACTATAGATATTTATACTGAATTGTATAATTGAAAGTTGCTAAGAGAGTATATATTAAAAGTTCTCATCACACACAAAAAAGCAAAAGTATGTGTAGTGATGGATATTAATAAGTCTTATTGTGGTGATCATTTCTCAACATATACAAATATCAAATTATTGTTATATACCTGAAACTAATGTTATGTATTAATTATATCTCAATTCTAAAAAGACTGAAGAAATTCATGCCAAGAGATATCATAATTAAGCTTTGAAAACTAGAGAAAAGCAGCTATAGAAAAAACTGATACCTTATCTATAAAGGCAAAACAATTCCTCTGATTTATAGATTTCTCATCAGAGAGCATAAACACCAAAAGAAGCAGCACATTATTTTCAAGTAAATAAAAAACTGTCTACTCAAAACTTCATATAGATAGGAAATAACTTCAATAATGAAGGGGAAATCAAGACATTTTCAGATGAAGAATATCTACATAAATTTGTCACCTCTAGAAGTCCTGAAAGAATGGCTCTAGAGATTCTGTAAACATAAATGATTGAAGAAAGAATTTTGAAGCATCAAGAAAAAACAGTGAAAAAAATAAAAATATGGTGGACACTGTATCTCCTCTTGAGTTTTCTCAAGTTTGATGGTTAAAGCAAAAGTGGTAACAGTGTATGATAATGTTCTCAGTGTATACAGTGGGGATATTTAAGACAGTAATAAATGGGGATGTTAAAGAGATATAAATCATGGAAAAGCTTTTTACCCTTCACTCAGACTAGTAAAAAGAAGAACATCATGATTCTGTAAGTTATGTATGCATAAAGTAATGTCTCGAGTGATAACTACAAAAAGTACGTCCAGTGATAAATGGGCTTCCCACATGACGCTAGTGGTAAAGAACCCACCTGCCAATGCATGAGACTTAAGAGATTCAGGTTTGATCCCTGGGTCAGGAAGATCTCCTGGGTGAGGACATGGCAACCCACTCCAGTATTCTTGCCTGGAGAATCTTCATGGAGAGAGGAGCTTGGCGGGCTACACTGCACAAGGTCATAAAGAGTCAGGCACGATTGAAATGACTCAGCAGACATGCACGCATGTACAATTAAAAACTAGAAGGAAAGAGTGAAAGAAAGGAAGAAAGTAAAAGAGAAAAGAAAAAATATGATGCAGCTGAAGTTTAAAACTGGGTGTAAAATATTGCTTGTTATATAGATATTTTCAGTTTCTAAAAATTCAATGAGTCCTATACTTAGGTGGATTTCCATGTATGTATATCATATTTTAATATAAAATTTTTTAAAAGTAAAAAAGAAATTTGATCTTTACTGCTTTTATGAATCTACTGCTTTCACTATCATGAATTCAAAACCTTGTAATTATAAAGTTTTCTCATAAGTAATTGGAAAAGTACCAGCTCTTAGGCATTTACAACTGAAGTTTAAATGTTAAGTTACAACTAACTTTTAAACTTTAACCTTTACCTCTTATAGATTAAAGTGTATATGTAGCACAATACCAGGTGATTCTTCTGCTCCTGCTCCAATTTTCAAACCTCTATCTAAAGTATTTTCAGAAAAAACAATATTTGAGGGCAAGGAGAGTCTCTGCTACTACCCAGTACTCTGGTTACTGTGAGTGGGCATTCACCCAATGATTCTGACCATCTATGTTGGGAATGGACACCTAGAACTATAGCAAGACAAAGTTCATGCAGTTAAAGGCTTTGCCTCCATTAATGGATTTTGAGGGCTCAGCTAGTAAAGAATCTGCCTGCAATGCAGGAGACCTGGATTCAATCCCTGGGTTGGGAAGATCCCTAGAGAAGGGAAAGGCTACCCACTCCAGTATTCTGGCCTGGAGAATTCCATGGACTGTATAGATTTTGGACTGTAACAGATTTTGAAATATTTTCAATGACATACAAAGGTATTTAAACATACAATTAAATACGTTAATTTTGAGCTTGTTTGATAACCATTCCTTAGTACTTCCTATTTGTTGACTTTTTAAAGTTTGCTCATTGAGTTAACTTTTAAAGTAAGCCCATATTTTATTTGTTGTTGTCATCAGTAACTGAGCGTAGTATATATACCTTGGAACGTGATGCAGTTGGAAGATACTTACTTGCAATGGCTGTCACAGGACTTCTTTTCCTCCTCTTGATATTCTTTCTGGAGACCACCTTGTGGAAAGTGAACACCTTTGTGTTTCGCTACCTTTTGTTTCGTATCTTCAAAAAATCCAATAAGGTAAGTATCTTATTGAATCAGAGATATTTCTAAGACTAAAAGTGGTCTCTATCTGCCTAACCTCATTACTAAGATATAGGAATATAAATCACTCCATGTTGCCTGGGATTGATATGAATCAAAGATGTTCATCATAATTTGAATTTTGGTTTCTAAACATTATGACCTCTACCAGTCAGAACATGATACTGTAAAATATTTTGATGATAATAGAAAGCTTTCCCTTGAATCTCCTATGTCATAAAACCATTCCCTCCCAAAATTGCTCATTCACCCTAACTTGATCCCTGTGATATTAAACTCCCAAGTGATATTGATTCTGTTGGCCTACAGAATGCATATTTAATAGCACATTTCTATTGCAGTTGTTTTCAAATGTTGGTATTTGTCAAAATCTCCTGGACTCTTTCTTAAAGTACAAAATTTTGGTCTCTGTTCTACTGCTAAATAAAAAGTCTACATAGAAAAATCAGTTGAATATCTATATATAAGCCACAAACCAAAAGTTAAATATAAAATTATGTCATTTGAATAGCATAAAAACATTCAAATGGTGTTATTTGAATTGAAAAAAATATCCGGGAATAAATCTAACAGAAGTTATGTAAGACATTTTCATGGGATATTACAAAAAAACAATTGAAATATTAAAGAAGACCTATATAAATGAAGAAATATACCATGTTCTTGCTTTGCAAAACCCAATCATGGGGAGATGACAATTTTCCCTAAATTAATGTAAAGATTTAATGCAATCCCAATCAAAATCCTGTGTGTATGTGTGTGTGTGTGTGTGCAGAATGATCATCTGATCAGTTGATTCTAAAGTTTACATGGAAATGTAAAGTGATTTAAAAATGTACACAGAAATGCAATATGTTAAGAATCTCCAAGGAAATATTGAGAAAGAACAAATATGGTAGACATACACTACCATATATGTGTTTTTTAAACTATAGTAATTAAGGTAGAGAAATAGAGCAATGTAACAGGAAGAATAATTTTTTCTTAAAGTGTGGTTATCTGCATAAGCTCAGATTTTTAGAAATGCAACTTTTCAGGCCCCATCCCTGACCTACTAAACCAGAAGATTTGGAGTTGGAACCCATTATTCTTGTTTTAACGAGCCACTCAAGTAATTCTGGGCATGCTAAAGTTTGAGAACAATGGAATAAAATGTCTAGAAATAGATGCACAAATATGACAGAATTGACACAAAATGCAGTGAAGAGAGGATGTTCATCTCAATTAATGATACCAATTCAAATGGATTTCCATAAGCACATAATGAACTTTGATTCCCGTCTTACTTCATACATGTTGATTTTAGTTTACAACTTTTCTACCTCTAAATGTGAAAGATAAAGCAATAAAGCTTTCAGAACAGAAACATAGCAAATATAACCATGATAGTGAAGGCATAATCAAAAGATATCATTAAATGAGTCAAAAGGCAAGTCACACAAAGGAAAACTATTTTGAATTGAAAATCACTAATAAAATTGGCAGAAAAGCCAATTTTAAAATGAGCAAAAGACTTGAACACTGACTTTACAAAAATGAAGATACAAATATCCAGTCAATTAGTTCAGTCGCTCAGTCGTGTCTGACTCTTTGTGACCCCATGAATCAGAGCACACCAGGTCTCCCTGTCCATCAACAACTCCTGGCATTTATTCAAACTCATGTCCATTGAGTTGGTGATGCCATCCAGCCATCTCATCCTCTGTCGTCCCCTTCTCCTCCTGCCCCAGTCCCTCCCAACATCAGGGTCTTTTCCAATGAGTCAACTCTTCGCATCAGATGGCCAAAGTATTGGAGTTTCAGCTTTACCATCAGTCCTTCCAATGAACACCCAGGACTGATCTCCCCTAGAATGGTCTGGTTGGATCTCCTTGCAGTCCAAGGGACTCTTAAGAATCTTCTCCAACACCACATTCAAAAGCATCAATTCTTCGGTGCTCAGCTTTCTTCACAGTCCAACTCTCACATCCATACATGACCACTGGAAAAACCATAGCCTTGACTAGACGGACCTTGACTAGACAAACTAGATATTACTTTGTTGGCAAAGTAATATCTCTGCTTTTGATATGCTATCTAGGTTGGTCATAACTTTCCTTCCAAGGAGTAAGTGTCTTTTAATTTCATGGCTGCAATCATCATCTGCAGTGATTTTGAAGCCCCCCAAAATAAAGTCTGACGCTGTTTCCACTGTTTCCCCATCTATTTCCCAGGAAATGATGGGACCAGATGTCATGATCTTAGTTTTCTGAATATTGAGCTTTAAGCCAACTCTTTCACTCTCCTCTTTCACTCTCATCAAAAGCCTTTGTAGTTTCTCCTCACTTTCTGCCATAAGGGTGGTGTCATCTGCATATCTGAGGTTATTGATATTTCTCCCAGCAATCTTGATTCCAGCTTGTGCTTCTTCCAGCCCAGCATTTCTCACGATGTACTCTGCATAGAAGTTAAATAAGCAGGGTGACAATATACAGCCTTAACATACTCCTTTTCCTATATGGAACCAGTCTGTTGTTTCATGTCTAGTTCTAACTGTTGCTTCCTGACCTGCATATAGGTTTCTCAAGAGGCAGATCAGGTGGTCTGGTATTCCCATCTCTTGAAGAATTTTCCACAGTTTATTATGATCCACACAGTCAAAGGATTTGGCATAGTCAATAAAGCAGAAATAGATGCTTCTGGGACTCTCTTGCTTTTTCCATGATCCAGCAGATGTTGGCTATTTGATCCCTGGTTTCTTTGCCTTTTTGAAAACCAGCTTGAACATGTGGAAGTTCATGGTTCACATATTGCTGAAGCCTGGCTTGGAGAATTTTGAGCGTTGCTTTACTAGCGAGAGCATATGTAAATGAACAACATCAACAGTCATTGGTAAGTGCAAAAAATGCCACTGAGAGATACCACAATATACACATAAATATACTAAATGTTGAAGTAACAGTACAACTGGAACCATCAAACATTGATGTTGGGAATATAAACTTATACTCCATTAGAAAATTGTGTGGCATTATCTTCAGGAGTCAGATAAAGATAGCAGAATAAGAGTTTACTTATTCCCAGAGGAAAGCCAAAACCACATCTACAACTGTCTCCAATAGTAACCTAAAGACTAGTAGAACAAAATTCATATTGTTAAGGATGTATAGAAAAGGCCACATCAAGATGGGTAGGAGGAGCAGAGATGTGGGCTAGCCAGAACCCACAGGAGGAGTATTACCCCAAGAAGTAATATTCAAGGAGGGAGGGGTTCAAGCTCCACATCAGGCTCACCAGCCCAAAAGACCTGCACTGGGAAGATAAGTCCCCATAATGTCTGACTTTGAGAATTGGTGGGGTTTATAACCAGGAGAACCAGTTGGCTGTGGGAAATCAAAACTCCCCTTGTAAAGAGCTTGTATACAAACTCAACTTTCTCCATGTCCCAGAACTGAGGACTTGCAAAGCACCTGGATCATATAAGAAGGAAATTAACTGATTAATTTTAGGGCATATGCCAGAAGGGTAGGATCTGGTGGAACTATCTCAAAGAACAGAAATGCTAGTGGATGTCATATATTTTTAGTTTCTTTCTACTTAGCTGATCCACTGTTGGTGGGGATCATTTCTGTAATTCTCCAGATATATAACTAACATTGTGTGCCACACCCCAGCCTTATGCTAAGTGCCAGTCCAGCCCAACCCAGTTCCCCTGCTCAGTCCTCAAAGTGGCTCTCAGTCCACCCTACCTGGCACCCCTCCAAATCATCTCCCTTTCCTGGAGACCAGCCCTACACACTAGCACACCTACAATGGTCACAACTGGGCCTCACAACCAGCCATACTGAGGGGCAATCCTGCTCACGAGCACGCCTACAGTAGTGACCAGGTCTCAGACAGTTGGGATGGGGTCAACCAGTCTGCAAGGGCATTGCAGCAGCTACCAAGCCATGCAGCATGCCTGCAGGAATAGTGGCCCAATCACAACAGGAAGGCATGCTAGTATACATAAAGATACCCCTAGAGCACCTGGCCCTGATGACCAGGGGGAGTTGTTCCACTGGGATTCACCGGACACCAGTGGTCTACATAACACCACTCTTTCAAGACCTAGTGCTATACCCTATTGACATACCCAATACATAGAAACAAACAGAAAGTGAGGCAAAACGCAGAGACAACATGACAAAACCTCATAAAACAAAAGTAATAAAAAGCAAGACAAAACCTCATAAAAAGAACTAAGTGAAACAAAAATAAGCAATTATTAGATAAAGAATTCAAAGAAATAGTCATGAAAATCTTCACCAAACTCAGAAGAATGGATGAAATCAGTAAGCTTCAACAAAGAGTTAGAAAATATAAAAAAGAAGCAGTCAGAACTTCAGAATACAATAATAAATGAAAATATACTTGAGTAATTTAACAGCACATGAGAGGATGCAGAAGAATGGATCAGCAATCTAGAAGACAGGGTAGTAGAAATCACCCAATTGGAATAGCAAAAAAGAAAAAAAAATTTTTTTATAATGAGGGCAGTTTAAGGGACCTCTGAGAGAACATTAAGCATAATAATATTTACATTGTAGGGATTACAGGAAGAGAATTAGGGAGCAGAAACTCTATCTGAAGAAATAATGGCTGAAAATGTTTCTAAATTATTGAGGGAAACAGAATCCAAGTGCAAGAATCACAGAGTCCCAAACAAGATGAACCCAAAGACATTCATGCCAAAATACATTTTACTTAAAATAACAAAAATTAAAACTGAAGAGTCTTAAAAGCAGCAAGGGGAAAAAAAAAAAAAACGTTACATACAAGGGAACCACCATAAGATTATCAATTGATTTTCAGCAGAATCTTTACAGGTAGGTATAGACTGATGTTGTATATTCAAAGTACTGAAAGAAAAAAAAATAACCAATAATACTCTACCTGGCAAGGATTCATTCAGAATTCAAGGAGAGAGAGTTTCCCAAAGAAGCAAAAGTTAAAGGAGTTTATCACCACTAAACAAGCCTTACAAGAAATAGTAAAGAGACTTCTTCAGGTAGAAAAAACAGAAAACACCATAACTAGAAAAGGAAAATCATGAAAAGAAAAATGTTGCTAGTAAAAGAAAACATATAGTAAAGACAGTGGATCAACCACCTATAACAATAGTATGAATGTTAAAAGACAAAAGTAGTAAAATGGTATCTAAAACAATTAATTGTGCAGTATACAAAATTAAAAGATGCAAAATGTGACATCAAAAACATAAAATGTGGGGCATGATTGTACTTTTAAAACATATTTGAACTCAAGTGATCATCAACCTAGGCTGCTATATACATAGGTTGTTACATACAAACCTCATGGTAAACACAAACAAAAAAAGATGTAATAGATACACAAAATTTAAGAAGAAATATAAACATAGCACTAAAGAAAGTCATCAAATTACAAGAGAACAAGAAAGAATCAGAGAACTAAACAGAAAACAACTAATGAAATAGCAATAAGTAAATGCTTTCAATAATTACTTTGAATATAAATGGAATAAATATTACATCAAAAGACACAGAGTAGTTTACTGGATTTTTTTTTAAAGACCCATGTGTATGCAACCTTCAAAGACTTACTTCAGAGATAAAGACATATACATACTGAAAAAGAATTGATGGAAAAGATTTTCCACACAAATGAAAAGAAAGCTGTGGTAGCAATGGTTATATATTTTTAAAATTTACTTTAAAATAAACACTGTACTGAGATGAAAAGGTCATTACACAATTACAGAGTGAGCAATACAATAAAAAGATATAACACTTGCAAATATCTATGTACCTAACAAAGGAATACAGGTATAAAGCAGGATAATGCCACTTATATAAAACTAGAAGAGGACTTTAACACCCCACTTGTTTTAATAGATAGACCATCCAGAAAGAAAATCAATGAGAAAACATTCTATTGGGTTGGCCAAAAATGTTCCTTTGGGTTTTCTGATAGCATCTTATGGAAAAACATAAATGAAATTGTTTGGCCAACACAATACTTAAACAACAGGCAAGTTTGGCCTTGGAGTACAAAATAAAGCAGGGAAAAGGCTATCAGAGTTTTGCCAAGAGAGCACACTGGTCATGGCAAACACTCTTTTCCAACAACACAAAAGATGACTACACGTGGACATCACCCATCTGGTCAATACTGAAATCAGATTGATTGTATTCTTTGCTGCCAAAGATGGAGAAGCTCTATAGAGTCAGCAAAAATAAGACTGGGAGCAGACTATGGCTCAGATCATGAACTCTTTATTACAAAGTTCACACTAAATTAAAGAAAGTAGGGAAAACCACTAGGCCCTTCAGGAATGACCTAAACTAAATTCCTTACAATTATACAGTGTAAGTGACAAATAGATTCAAGAGATTAGATCTGATAGAGTACCTGAAGAACTATGGATGGAATTTCATAATGTTGTTCAGGAAGCACTGATTAAAACCACCCCCAAGAAACAGAAATTCAACTGGGCTAAATGGTTATCTGAGGAGGCCTTACAAATAGTTGAGAAAAGAAGAGAAGTGAAAGGCAAAGAGAAAAGGAAAGATATACCCAACTGAATCCAGATTTCCAAAGAATAGCAATGAAAGATAAGAAAGCCTTCCTGAGTGAACAATGCAAAGAAATAGAGGAAAACAATAGAATGGGAAAGACTAGATATCTCTTCAAGAATATGACAGATACCAAGGGAAATTTCATGCAAAGATGGGCAAAATAAGACAGAAATGGTATGGGCCTAACAGAAGCAGAAGATGGGCGATGCCAAAGAATGTTCAAACTACTAAAGAAATGCGCTCATTTCACATGCTAGCAACATCAACTCAAAATCCTCCAAGCTAGGCTTCAACAGTATGTAAACCTAGAATTTCCAGATGTACAAGCTGGATTTAGAAAAGGCAGAGGAACCAGAGACCAAACTGCCAACATCTGTTGGATCATAGAAAAAGCAAGAGAATTCCAGAAAAACATCTACTACTGCTTCATTGACTATGCTAAAGCCTTTGACTACGTGGATCACAACAAACTGGAAAATTCTTAAAAATATGGAAATACCAGACCACCTTACCTGCCTCCTGAGAAACCTGTATCAAGTCAAGAGACAACAGTTAGAACTGGAAATGGAACAGAAGACTAATTCAAAATTGGAAAAGGAATATGTCAAGGCTGTATATTGTCACCCCGGTTGTTTAAGTTATATGCAGACTACATCCAGTGAAATGCCAGACTGGATGAATCACAAGCTGGAATCAAGTTTACCAGGAGGAATATCAGTAACCTCAGATATGCAGATGACACCACCCTTATGACAGAAAGTGAAGATGAACTAAAAAGCTTCTTGATGAATGTGATAAAGGAGAGTGAAAAAGCTGGCTTAAAAGTCAACATTCAAAAAACTAAGATCATGGCATGTGGTCCCATCACTTCATGGCAAATAGATGGGGAGATAATGGAAACAGTGATAGACTTTATTTTCCTGAGCTCAAAAATAACTGCAGATGGTGACTGCAGCCATGAAATTAAAAGACGTTTGCTCCTTGGAAAATAAGCTATTACAAACCTAAACAATGTATTTAAGAGCAGAGACATTACTTTCCTGACAAAAGTCTCTATAGTCAAAGCTATGGTTTTTCCAGTAGTCATGTACAGATGTACAAGTTGGGCCATCAAGAAGGTTGAATGCCAAAGAATTGATGTTTTTAAACTGTGGTGTTGGAGAAGACTCTTGAGAGTCCCTTGGTCTGTGAGGAGATCAAACCTAAAGAAAATCAACTCTCAATATTCATTGAAACACTGAAGCTGATGTTCCAATACTTTGGCCACCTGATGCAAAAGTCCAACTCACTGGAAAAGACCTTGATGCTGGGAAAGATAGAATGCAAGCGGAGAAGAGGACAAAAGAAGATGAGATGGTTGGATGGCATCACCAACTCAATGGACATGAGTTTGAGCAAGCTCTAAGAGATGGTGGACAAGGAGCCTGGCATGCTGCTGTCCATGGAATTGCAAAGTGTCAGACACAACTGAGCAACTGAACAACAACAAATACTTAAATGACAGCCTAGATCAGGTTGATTTAATAGATATATATGAAATATTCCACCCCAACAGAATTCCCCTTCTTTTCAGGTTCACATAGGACTTTCTCACATTAGGCCACAAAACAAATCTCAGTGAATTTAAGAAGACTGAAATCATATCAAGCATCTTTTCTGACCACTCTGGTATGAAAATTAAAATGAATTACAAGAAGAAAATTATAAAAACCATAAGCATGTGGAAACTAACCAATATGTTACTAGACATCCAAAGGATCAGTGAAGATATCAAAGATGAAATAAAATGAAAATGGAAACACAGTGCTCCCAAATATATGGATTGCCACAAAAGCAGTTCTAAGAAACTTTTTAGTGATATATGCCTACCTCAGTAAACAAGAAAAATCTGAAGTAAACAATCCCACCTCACACCTAAAAGAACCAGAAAAAGAACAAATGAAGCCCCAAGTTACTGGAAGAAATGAAATAATAATGATCAGAGTCAAAATAAATAGAAACTTTAAAAATGTAGAAATCAATGAAACTATAAGCTGGTCCTTTGAAAAGATAAACAAAAGTAGTAAACATTTAGCCAGATTGATTTTTTAAAACAATGAGATAAAGTCCAAATGAAATCATAAATAAAAGACGAATTACAACTGATACTACAGATACAAAGATTCGTGAGTTTACTATAAACAATTACACAGCAGCAAATTGGACAATTTTTAAGAAAGAGATAAATTTCTAGAAACACACCATCTCCCAATACTCAATCAGGAAGATACATAAAATCTTAACAGATCAACACTAATAATGAAATCAAATCAGTATTCAAAATACTCCTAATAAAGTCTAAAAACTAAAGGGAATCACAGGTGAATTCTACCAAATACTTAAGGAAGAGTTAATACCTATTATTCTCAAACTAGTTCAAATAATTGAAAAGAACACTTCCAAACACAATCTATGAGGCCAGTATTCACCTGATGGCAAAACCAAAAACACTACAAAAAAAGAAATTACAGGCCAATATCCCTGAAGAACAAAGATAAAAAAATCCTCAACAAAATATTAGCAAACTGAATTAAACAATGCATTAAAAGGATTTTACACATGATCCTTCATGTGTAAGAATGAATGATGAATTTGGATGGTTCATTATTCATTGAATGAATGAATGACACATCATTCATTTGTTCAGTATCTGCAAATCAATCAATATTATGCACATGTTAACAAAACCATGGGTAGGAAGCCTATGATCACTTCAACAAATGCAGAAGAATCATTTGACAGAATCCAATATCTATTTATGATAAAACACTCAAAAAAGTGGGTATAAAGGGGATATATCTAAAATAATAAAAAGGCATTTCATGATAAACACATAGCTAATATCAAACTCAATAATGAAACACTGAAAGCTTTTCCTCAAAACTCAGGAGCAAGAAAAGGATGTCCACTCTCACTTCTTGTATTTAACACAGTATTGGAAGTCCTAGCCACAACAATCAAACAAGAAAGAGAAATAAAAGTTATCCAAATTGGAAGGGAAATGTGAAACTGTTAGTATCCACAGATGCCACTCTATATACAGAAAAGCCAAAACACTATTAAAACTATAATAGACCAAAAACTGTCATAACTAATAAGTGAATTCAGTTAAGTTGCAGGATAAAGATGAATACACAGAAATCTGATGCATTTCTATACATTATAATAATGAACTAACAGAAAGAGAGATTAAGATGGCCAGCAGAAAAAAAAAATGATGCTCAACATCACTAATTTTCAGGGAAATGAAACCAAAATCACATAGCAATATCACTTCGTACTAGTTAGATTGGCAAGTGATGATGTGGAGAAAAGGGAACCCTCAGGTCCACTGTTGGTGGGAATGTAAATTGGTACAGTCAATATAGAAAACAGTATAGAAGTTCCTCAAAAAATTAAAAATAGAATTACCATATAATCCAGCAATTCCACTTTCAAATATTTATCTGAAGAAAATGAAAGCACTAATTCTGAAACATACATGCACCCCTATGTTCACTGATGCATTATTTACAATAGCCAAGGTTTAGAGGCTGTCTAAGGAAACAGTGTCAGACTTTATTTTGGGGGGCTCCAAAATCACTGCAGATGGTGATTGCAGCCATGAAATTAAAAGACGCTTACTCCTTGGAAGGAAAGTTATGACCAACCTAGATAGCATATTCAAAAGCAGAGACGTTACTTTGCCAACAAAGGTTCCGATGGTCTTTCCTGTGGTCATGTATGGATGTGAGAGTTGGAATGTGAAGAAGGCGAGCACGAAGAATTGATGCTTTTGAACTGTGGTGTTGGAGAAGACTCTTGAGAGTCCCTTGGACTGCAAGGAGATCCAACCAGTCCGTTCTAAAGGAGATCAGCTCTGGGTGTTCATTGGAAGGACACCCTTTGTCACCCTACAACACTTTGTCCTTCCCATGTGTTCATTGGAACTCCAATACTTTGGCCACCTGATGTGAAGAGCTGACTCACTGGAAAAGACTCTGATGCTGGGAGGAATTGGGGGCAGGAGGAGAAGGGGACAATAGGGGATGAGATGGCTGGATGGCATCACCGACTCGATGGACATGAGTCTGAGTGAGCTCTGGGAGTTGGTGATGGACAGGGAGATCTGGCATGCTGCGATTCATGGGGTCGCAAAGAGTCAGACACGACTGAGCAACTAAACTGAATTGAACTGAACTGAAATGTCCATCAATAAATGAATGGATAAAAGCTATGATATACATGTACATACGTCTTCCCAGGTCATGCTAGTGGCAAAGAGCCTGTATCCCAATGTAGGAAACATAAAAGATGTTAGTTCGAGACGTCGCAGACCCGGGACCCGGAGCAGCTCAGAGGCGGTGAATATAGCTCTTCATCTGCAATAAAAATCCTCCAATAAAACTACATTCAAAAATGGGAAAGAACAAAAGAAAGAGTAAAAAGGAGAGGCAGACCTGAGATTAGGAAAAGTGCACCCCGTGTAGACGGAAATGGAAATCCTGAAGTGGAAGGCGCATACGGACGAGGGTCAATTTGCTGGAGAGATGAACAAACTTATCTGAAGTAATCTGTGAAAGATCTGGTGATACAAGAGGTTTTGCCAGAGGTCTATCAAACAGGTCACAAACAGGAGAAACCTCATGAATCACTTCCCAAAGTGTCCTCTTCTTTTATACCCAGGGACTCAACCTTTTTTATTTTAAATGTGGTCTTTTTTGAAAGAAAATTATGTAAAAAGTCCATCTGTCTGTTAACTCTCCTCACTACAGACTGAGCTTATATTTCTGAGGACTTCTAATAAAAAAAATGGGAGTTACAGCCCATTTCTGAAAAAAATATTTTAAGGGTAATCCTTATTAAATAAACTTCATAAAAATAGAAAAACTTATTTTTAAGCACAAATTCCTTGAACAATCTCGCTATTAAGGTGTGATGCATGGAGTCCTTAATTTTTATGGCAGTTAGATTAAGGAAAAAGAGTGAACAAACTTTTCTAATTACGCTTGACTACATTTTTTCAGACTTGACTCCAATCCATTCCTTACACGAGGCTCAATTTTCTCAGTATTTTGGGTTACTAGTTCAGCAGAAGCCAAGAAAAACAATAACTTTGTAGTAATAGAATGTTATTCAACTGTATATTGTTTACTTTATTGTAAATAATGGTGAACAATGGTCAATAAATAGTTTTATATTTCTTTAAAAAAAAAAAAGATGTTAGTTCAATACTCGGGTAAGGAAGATCCCCTGGAGGAGGGCATAATAACCCACTGCAGTATTTTTGCCTGGAGAATCCCTTGGACAGAGAAGCCTGGAGGGCTACAATCCATAGGGACGCAAAGAGTCTGACACAACTGAAGTTACTTACACACACACACACACACACACACACACATAATATATTACTCAGCCATAAAAAAGGAATAAAAGTGTCCTATTTATACCAAGGTAGATAGTCCTGGTGGAGAAGGCAATGGCACCCCACTCCAGTACTCTTGCCTGGAAAATCCAATGGATGGAGGAGCCTGGTAGGCTGCAGTCCATGGGGTCACTGAGGGTCAGACATGACTGAGCGACTTCACTTTGAATTTTCACTTTCATGCATTGGAGAAGGAAATGGCAACCCACTCCAGTGTTCTTGCCTGGAGAATCCCAGGGATGTGTGAGCCTGGTGGGCTGCCGTCTATGAGGTCGCACAGAGTCGGACACGACTGAAGTGACTTAGCAGCAGCAGATAGTCCTGGAGATCATTATGCTAAGTGAAATGTCAGATTGTCAATGTTGTTGAGTAGCTAAGTCATGTCTGACTCTTTGCAATTGCAAAGACTACAGCACGCCAGGGTCCTCCATACTTCAGTGTCTCCTGGAATGTGTTCAAATTCATGTCTATTGAGTCAGTGATGCTATGTAACCATTTTATCCTCTGCTACCCCTGACAGAGGAACCAGACAGAGGAGCCTGGCATGATATAGTCAGTAGATCACAAAAAGAACTTTTGCCTCCATTTTTTCCCAACATCAGTCCTTTCCAATGAATTGACTCTTCACATCAGGTAGCCAAAATATTGGAGCTTCAGCTTTAGCATCAGTCTTTCAATGAATATTTAGGTTTTACCTTTAGGATTGACTGGTTTGAGCTCCCTGCAGTTCAAGGGACTCTCAAGAGAAAACCATAGCTTTGACTATATGGATCTTTATGAGCAAAATAATGTCTCTGTTTTTTAATATGCTGTCTCAGTTTGTCACAGCTTTTCTTCCAGGGAGCAAGCATCTTTTAATTTCATGGCTACAGTCACCATCTGCAGTGATTTGGGAATCTAAGGAGAGAAAATTGGTCACTGCTTCCATTTTGTTGCTGCTGCTGCTAAGTCACCTCAGTCATGTCCAACTCTGTGCAACCCCATAGAAAACTCATAGACAGAATCCCAGGCTCCCCCATCCCTGGGATTCTCTAGGCAAGAACACTAAAGTGGGTTGCCATTTCCTTCTCTAATGCATGAAAGTGAAAAGTGAAAGTGAAATCTCTCAGTCGTGCCCGACTCATAGCGACCCCATGGACTACAGCCTACCAGGCTCCTCTGTCCATGGGATTTTCCAGGCAAGATTACTGGAGTGGGGTGCCATTGCCTTCTCTGTGCTTCCACTTTATCCCCGTCTATTTGCCATGAAGTGGTGGGACTGAATCCCATAATTTTAAATTTTTGATATTAAGTTTCAAGTCAGCTTTTTCATTCTCCTCTTGCACCCTCATCAAAAAATTCTTTAGTTCCTCTTCACTCTCTGCCATTAGAGTGGCATCAACTGAATATTTGAAGTTGTTGATATTTCTCCTGGCAATCTTGATTGCAGCTTGTGATGGAGACAATTACTATGACCTCGCTTATATGTGGGGTTCCATGGTGGATCAGTAGTAAAGAGCCTGCCTGCCAAGGCAGGAGATGTGGGTTTTGTCCCTGGGTCAGGATGATGCCCTGGCAAAGGAAATGGCAACCCACTCCAATATTATTACCTGGAAAATCCCAAGGACAGAAGAACCTGGCATGATGCAGTCAATAGATCACAAAAAGTCAGACACAAATTAGCAACTAAACAATATACTTATATGTGGAGTCTAAAAAAACAAATGACAGAGACTCTACACAATAGAAACAGACTCACAGGGGCAGAGAACAAAGGTGACCACAAGAGGCAATGGTGACCATTGCATGGCAGGGTTCAGAGAAAAAGACAAAGACAAATGGATTGAGATACAAAATTCCAGTTTAAAATAAATGTCATAGGTCATAATGTACACATTGTGAATACTGTCAATAATATTCCAAATACTTTGTATGATGACAGATCGTTACTAGATGTTGTGATTAATTTGTAATGTATATTAATGTGAAGTTTCTATATTGTAGGGGGATTCCCTTATAGCTAAAGTGAAGCTAACATGAAGCCAATATAATATTTTATAACTATATTTCAAAAGAATAAAACATTGTTTTACATGCATATGAAGTGTGCATAACTAAGTCCTACAAGCTTCCTTTCTAAGTATAAATCCGACAGAGAGGCACAGTCATGTTCACTGAAAAACATTTGAAAGAATGTGCACAAAATATTATTTATATAAGACAAAGTTTAAGGAGGAAGCAAACCACATGTCTCTCAATAGCGTAATGGATTTTAAAATGTCTATTCACACAATAGAATATAGCAATCAGAAGGAAGAGCCTATAACTTATGCAACAGGATAGAATAATCTCAGATACAAATTAAGTCAGATGTAAAAGAATATGTAAAGTAGAATTTCATTTATATAAAACAAAATTAATGTATAACAATATATAGTGAGTTATGTGTCGTATTTCTAGTTATTGAGGGGTAATGTTCTATTTACTTTATTGAGACTGGTTACAATAAAACTTATTAAGATGTTGATTTATGATTTATGTACATATCTAAATATATGTTGGGAAGGCGGCCCCCCCCCGTCTCTGCCTGGTCCCTGTGGGGGCCTGGGGGCTGGCCCTTGGGGGGGCCCACTCCGTTTCTTGCCTGGTCCAGGGCAGAGGAGCCTGTGGGCTGCCGTCTGGATCACACAGTCGGCCGACTGGCTCTCGAGCAGCAGATATATATTCTCACAAAATATAGTCCACTGGAAAAAGGAATGCAAACCACTGCAGCATTCTTGCCTTGAGAATCCCATGAACAGTATGAAGGGGAAGAAAGACATGAAACTGAAAGATGAGCCCCCCAGATCAGTAGGTGTCCAATATGCTCCTGGAGAAGAGCAGAGAAATAGCTCCAAAAAGAATGAAGAGGCTGAGCCAAAGCAGAAACAACCCCTAGTTGTGGATGTGTCTGGTGGTGAAAGTAAAGTCCAATACTGTAAAGAAAAATATTGTGTAAGAATCTGGAATGTTTGGTCCATGAATCAAGGTAAATTGAAAGTGGTCAAACAGGTGTTGGCAAAAGTAAATATCAACATTTTAGGAATCAGTGAAATAAAATGGGTGGGAATGGGCAAATTTAATTCAGATGACCCTTATATCTACTATTGTGAACAAGAATCCCTTAGAAGAAATGGAGCAGTCCCTGAGTCAACAAAAGAGTTTGAAATGCAGTACTTGGTTGCAATCTCAAAAATGACAGAATGATCTTTGTTCATTTTCAAGACAAACCATTCAAATTCACAGTAATCCAAGTCTATGTCCCAACAAATATCACTGATAAAGGTGAAGTCAAACAGTTCTATGAAGACCTATAAGATGTAATAGAACGAAGACCAAAAAGGATGTCTTTGTCATCATAGGGGATCAGAATGCAGAAGTAGGAAGTCAGGAGATACATGGAATAACAGGCAGGCAACTTTGGCCTTGGAATGCAAAATGAAGCAGGGCAAAGGCTATCAGAGTTTTGCCAAGAGAGCATACTGGTCATAGCAAACACTCTTTCAACAGCACAAGAGATTACTACACATGGACATCACCCTTATGGTCAATACTGAAATCAGGCTGATTATATTTTTTGCAGCAGAAGATGGAAAAGCTCTATACAGTCAGCAAAAACAAAACTGGGAGCTGGCTGTGGCTCAGATCATGAACTCTGTATTGCAAAATTCACACATAAATTGAAGAAAGTAAGGAAAACCACTAGGCCCTTCAGGTATGACCTACACCAAATCCCTTACAATTATACAGTGTAAGAAACAAATAGATTCAAAGGATTAGGTCTGATAGAGTGCCTGAAGAACTATAGACAGGGGTTCATAACATTGTACAGGAGGTAATGTCCAAAATCAACCCCAAGAAAAAGAAATGCAAGAAGGCAAAGTGAAGAGGTCTTACAAATAGCTGAGAAAAGAAGTGAAGGAAAAGGCAAAGGAGAAATGGAAGGATATACCAACTGAAGGCAGAGTTCCAAAGAATAGCAAGGAGAGATAAGAAAGCCTTCATAAGTAAATAATGTAAAGAAACAAAGGAAAACAATTGAATGGGAAAGACTAGAGAGCTCTTCAAGAAAATTAGAGATACCAAGGGAACATTTCATGCAAAGACAGGCACAATAAAAGACAGAAACAGTAAGGACCTAACAGAAGTAGAAGAGATTTTTAAGAAGAGATTGCAAGAATACACTGAAGAACTGTACAAAAAAGGTCTTCATGACCCACATAACAACTATGATGTTATCACTCACTTAGAGTCAGATTTCCTAGAGTGTGAAGTCAATTGGCCCTAGGAAGAACTACTAGGAACAAAGCTAATGGAGGTAATGGAATTCCAGCTGAGCTATTTCAGTTCCTAAAAGATGACACCCTTAAAGTTTCAGCAATATGTCAGCAAATTTGGAACACTCTGACAACTGAAAAAGGTCAATTTTCATTCCAACTCCAAATAAGGGAAATGCCAAGGAATGTTCAAACTATCACACAAGTGCACTAATTTCACATGTTATTAAGGTAATGCTCAAAATAATTCAAACTAGGCTTCAACACTATTTTAGCTGAGAACTTCTAGATATGCAAGTTGAATTTAGAAAAAGGCAGAAGAACCAAAGACCAAATAGCCAACATCCATTGGATCATAGAAAGAGCAAGAGAATTCCCAAAAAACATCTAATTCTGCTTCATTGACTATGCTAAAGCCTTTGACTATGTGAATCACAAAAAAACTATGGAAAATACTTAAAGAGACGAGAATACCAGACCACCTTACCTGCCTCCTGAGAAACCTGTATGCAGGTCAAAAAGCATGGTTAGAACAAGACATGAAAAAATGGACTGGTTCAACATTAAGAAAGGAGTACATCAAGGCTGTATATTGTCACCCTACTTATTTAGCTTATATGCAGAGTACATCATGTGAAATATCAGGCTAGACTCACAAGCTGGAATCAAGATTGCCAGCAGAAACATCAACAACCTCAGATATGCAAATGATACCATTCTAATGGCAGAAAGCAAAGAGGAACTAATTCTTTTTAACATTAAAATCTGGCTTAAATCTCAACATTCAAAAAACTGATATCATGACATCTGGTCCCATCACTTCATGGCAAATGGATGGGGAAACAATGGAAACAGTGACAGACTTTATTTTCTTAGTCTCCAAAATCACTGCAAACTGAATGCAGCCATGAAATGAAAGGACACTTGCTCCTTGAAAGAAAAGCTATGACAAACCTAGACAGCATATTAAAAAGCAGAGACATCATTTTGCCTATAAAGGTCCATGTAGTCAAGGTTACGGTTCTTCCAGTAGTCATGTACAGTTATTAAAGCTGAACCATAAAGAAAGGAAAGCTGAGCACCAGAGAACTGATGCTTTTGAACTGTGGGCTGGAGGAGACACTTGAAGATCCCTTGGACAGCAAGGAGATCAAGCCAGTTAATCCTAAAGAAATCAATCCTGAAAACTCACTGGAAGAACCAATGCTGAAGCTGAAGCTCCAATATTTTGGCCACCTGACGTGAAGAGCCAATTCATTGGAAAACACCCCACTGCTGAGAAATATTAAAGTCAGGAGGGGAAGCAGGCAACAGAAGATGAAGTAGTTAGATGGAATCATTAACTCAATGGACATGAGTTTGAGCAAACTAAGTGAAATATTGAAGGCTTCCCTGTCCTGCCATTCATGAGGTCACAAAATGTTGAACACGACTTAGTAACTGAATAGCAGCAACAAAGATATATACTATGCTTAAATGAACAGCTTATACTAAAAATAGTGTTAAAGCATTCAAAATATTTTGCACTAAACATCAGTAGGATCTGTAGTTAATAGAACTAAACCAATGTTAATTTCTTAGTTTTGATCAATGTATCATTACTATATGATGTCATTTTAAGCAAAGTTAAAATGTATACTAGAGCTGTCCTGTTTTTATAGCTCTTCTGTACATCTAAATTCTTTCAAAATAAAAAGAATGACATGCAAGTCATATTCTTTCATATTCTTTTCACTCTGTGGGATGTTTTACCTATTCTTTCTTTCCCATCATAAGTTGCCTGATGAGCTCCTGTTTTATTTAAATTCATCTTGAACATTTCTTTTTTTTTTTAATTAAATTTTATTTTGCTTAACTTTACAATATTATATTGCTTTTGCCATACATCAAAATGGATCTGCCACAAGTATACACGTGTTCCCCATCCTGAACCCTCCTCCCTCCTCCCTCCCCACACCATCCCTCTGGGTCGTCCCAGTGCACCAGCCCCAGGCATCCGTCATCAGGCATTGTACCTGGACTGGCGACTCGTTTCAGATATGATATTATACATATTTCAATGCTATTCTCCCAAATCATCCCACCCTCTCCCGTTCCCAGAGTCCAAAAGACTGTTCTATACATCAATGTCTCTTTTGCTGTCTCATAAACAAGGTTATTGTTACCATCTTTCTAAATTCCATATATATGCGTTAGTATACTGTATTTGTGTTTTTCTTTCTGGCTTTTCTTACGTGAGTCTGTCCTTGGATTCCACTCTTCTTCTCTGAAAGAAAAGTGTTACTCTTTCCCTACTCTCAACTCTTCTGATATCTTATATACATTTATTATTAAAAATAACTTTATATTTAATAAATATAAAAAATAAATTATTTAAAAATAACTTTTAGTTATAATTAACAGTTTTGTTGTGATTGCAGTTTTTTGTGAAGTGCCCATTTTGTTAAGAACGTGCTACTTGCTCATGGTATAGGTTTTAAACTTTGGATGTAGGAAACATGTAAGAGCTGAGTTGATATGCAGGAAGTCATTTGGAAATGACTCAAAACTTCTGTTTTGACATTTTTGAGATTATCCCAGTTTAGCCTTCCTGCAGCCAACAGTGTAGACCAGATGTCTAAAGTGCATCCATATCTATGGTCTTATTTTTTAAATATAGGATAGAGTGTCCAAGGAATTATCTGGGGAATCTGAAGATGAAGATGTACAAAATGAAAGAAATAGAATCCTGGAGAACCCTCAGGAGTCACTGAATTCTGTAGTGCTTATTAAGGAACTCATAAAGGTAATATTATTCAATGAACAACTTATGATGGTTTAATTTCTGTTAAATAGTATGTCGTTAATGCCAAGGGCTTACTATGGTTCTTTGAATCTATGTGTATTCTCTCAAGAGAATAGGAGAACTCTTGTGAAACTACCTGAGGTGGTCCATGGGAGTCTAAAGTATTGTTTGTATATGACCTGTAAGTATTCTTTACTATATTATGTTTTCTGTATTTTTTAAGGTGTATTTTTCAAAACCAGTCGTTTTAGCTGTGAGAAATATCTCTGTTGCAATCCGAAAGCAGGAGTGCTTTGGGTTGCTTGGATTAAATGGAGCTGGGAAAACTACTACCTTCCAAATTTTGACTGGAGAGGAGGTTGCTTCCTCTGGGGATGTGTACATTGAGCGCCTCAGCATCACCAAAAATATCCTAAAGGTAAAACATCATTACTGTCTGAGGTGTAAGAAACATGATTTGTGGGTGAAGGTCAGAAGCAACTTGTGGGAAATGATAGACATAAATCATAGTAGGCATTGATATCACTACTGTTGACTTAACCCATGGATTCTACAGAGAAATGAGAATTTTGGTCAGAGATGGTGAGGCAATTAGAGCAGCCTTACCATGAAAATCTAAGAGTGTCTTTAATTTTCTTTAAAACTATCGGAGAGCAAGATGGTAAAATAGGAGACCCTTGACTTTCCCTCCTTGGATGCACCAAATAAACAGTTAAACAGGGATCCATTCCCTCTGAGATGAATCCAGAACTAGTTGAAAGACTCCTACATATCACACAACTGAGAAAATATACACATCAAGATGGGTAGGATAAGCTGAGACATACTTGCACCATAAAACCCACCCACAAAACAGTGCATTACAATCAGAATGGAACTCCCAACTCCCAGCTTCACACATTTAGCTCCTCAACTTTTTGTCTACCATCCAAAAGACTGTTTCTCAAACCACCTAGCTCTGAGGGCAAACAGGATGTGGCATTCATGAACCCCCCTGGAATGTAGAAAGCGAAAAGGCAACAAGTGCATAAGAACTAGTAGACTGAGGGTCGAACACAACTGAGCGACTTCACTTTCACTTTTCACTTTCATGCATGGGTGAAGGAAATGGCAACCCACTCCAGTGTTCTTGCCTGGAGAATCCCAGGGACGGTAGGCTGCCGTCTATGGGGTCGCACAGAGTCGGACACGACTGAAGCAACTTAGCAGCAGCAGCAGGAGCCTGAATGGGCAAGTGATCATTTTCTCAGCCTTCAGGGCACTGTCAGGACTTGTCACACCTTAATCTCCTAAGGCCACTAACACACACAATGGTTTAGACAAGCACAGAAGTTTAAGAGGATCTAAGAATCCCTGGCAAGGCTGGAGAGATCAGAGGTAGAAGTGGAGTTATTGCATGCTAATAAACTTAAGTTGATATTAGCTTTAAAAAGCCTCTTGGTAACTACAAAGAAACATCTTTAGATGTTTCACTCCTAAAACGAGTCGCCAGTCCAGGTTCCATGCCTGATACTGGATGCTTGGGGCTGGTGCACTGGGACAACCCAGAGGGATGGTATGGGGAGGGAGGAGGGAGGAGGGTTTAGGATGGGGAACACATGTATACCTGTGGCAGATTCATTTTGATATATGGCAAAACCAATACAATATTGTAAAGTTAAATAAAATAAAATTTTAAAAAAAGGAGAAATAACTCAAAATCTATCCAAAAAAGAGAGAAAAAACAAAAAGGAAGACAGCAAGAGAGAAAAAGAGGAACAAAAAAAACTATAAAATTAAATAAAACACTTAAAAATGACAATAGTAAATATTTCCCTATCAATAAATCTAAATGGATTAAATTCATTATACTCACAGAAAATAAAAAAGAAACAGAGAGGCTAAATAGATCAATATCAAAGATCTAACTATGTGCTATTTACAAGAAACTTACTGTAGATTCAAGGGTATAAATTGACTAAAATGAAGACCTTAGTTCAGTTCAATCGCTCAGTCATGTCTGACTCATCCCACAGAGTCCAAAGTCTGTTCTTTATATCTGTGTCTCTTTTGCTGCCCTGCATTTAGGATTGACCGTGCCATCTTTCTATATTCCATATATATGTGTGTGTATTAATACATGATATTTATCTTTCTGACTTACTCCATTCTGTGTAATAGGCTCCAGATTTATCCATCTCATTAAAACTGACTTAAATGTGTTCCTTTTTATGGCTGAACAATATTCCATTGGTTATATGTACCACAATTTCTTTATCCATTCATCTGCCAATGGACATCTAGGTTGCTTCCATATCCTAACTATTGTAAATAGTGCTGCAATGAATATTGGAATACATGTATCTTTTTCAATTCCAGTTTCCTCAGGGTATATACCTAGTAGTGGGATGTCTTCTATTTATTTGTCTTGATTATTGTTCTGACTAGGACTTCCCATATTATGTTGAATAGGAGTGCTGAGAATAGGCACCTGTGTCTTATACCTGATCTTAAGTGAAAAGCTTGCAGTTTTTCACTGCTGAGTGTTATGTTACATACAGGCTTTATTATGTTAAAATATGTTCCTTCGGTACTAAAGTTTTCAGAGTTTTTACTTATCATGAAAGGATGCTGAATTTATCAAATGATTTTTCACCATTTTTTGAAAAGATCCTGTGATTTTTGACCTTTCATTTTATTAACTTGGTGCATCACATTGTTTGTGTTTGTTGAATTATTCTTGCATCCCAGATATAAATCCCACTTGATTTTGGTGTACAATATTTTATTGCCATTTGAATTCACTGTAGTAGTATTTTGTGCCGTATGTATGTGAAAATGCTATGCTCATTAATTCTGCTTTTATTTTTATTTTTCGGATTGCCATAAAGTCTTCCGTAGTTTTTAGCTATACCATATTACATTCTCACCAACATGGCTCAGGGTTCAATTTTCTATACATTCTGCTGCTGCTGCTGCTGCTGCGTCGCTTCAGTCGTGTCCGACTCTGTGCGACCCCATAGATGGCAGCCAACCAGGCTTCCCATCCCTGGGATTCTCCAGGCAAGAACACTGGAGTGGGTTGCCATTTCCTTCTCCAATGCATGAAAGTGAAAAGTCAAAGTGAAGTCGCTCAGTCCTGTCCAACTCTAGCGACCCCATGGACTGCAGCCCACCAGGCTCCTCCGTCCACAGGATTCTCCAGGCAAAAGTACTGGAGTGGGGTGCCATTGCCTTCTCCTCTATACATTCTAGATAGCAACTATTATTTTCTCCTTCTTTTAATCGTTGCTATCCTGATAGATGTGAAATGGTTTCTCATTGTAGTATCAATTTATATTTCTCTAATGATCACTGATAGTCAGCATTTTTCTATACTTAATGTCCAATTACGTATAGTCTTTGAAGAAATGTTTATTCAAGTCCTTGCCAAATTTTGGAATGTTGTTCTTATTGAATTTCCAATATTTTCTATAAAACCTGGCTATTAATACCTAATCAGATAGATGACTTTCAAATATTTTTTCCATTCAGTGGGTTGCCTTTTAACTTAGTTGACAGTGTAATTATATGTACATCATTTAAAATTTTTTATAAATTTCAATGTGTCTATTTTTTCTTTTATTTGCTGAGTGATTGGTGTAATGTCCAAGAAATTGCCAAATTTGACATATTAAATATTGCCAATATTGTGAAACATCTGATCTATGTTTTATTCTATAGTTTCAGGTCTAAAATGTAGGTCTTTGATCATTTTCAATGAAGTACAGTTGATTTTCAATATTATATCAGTTTTAGGTGCACAGCATAATGATTCAGTATTTTGACAGATTATATTCCATTAAAAGTCATTACAAGAAAATGGCTATAGTTTTCTGTGCTGTACAATATATCCTTGTGGCTTATTATTTTATAAGTAGTAGTTTGTATCTCTTAATTTCACATCCCTAATTTCCCCCAGCCGATTTCTCCCTCCCATTTGGTAACCACTAGTTGCCAGGCTTCTCTGTTGATGGGGATTCTCCAGGCAAGAATACTGGAATGAGTTACCATTCCCTCCTCCAGGGGATCTTCCCAACCCAGGGATCGAACCCAGGTCTCCTGCATTGAGGGCAGATTCTTTACTATCTGAGCCACCAGGGAAGGCCAAGAATATTTGTGTCAATTTCACACTGAATAATTCTCACAAACACACAGGATTGTGAGAGACAGCACAGGGAGAGTTCTCAGAGAAGCAACTCCCTGAGAACATGCTGAGCGCATATTTTATTGGTAATTTATCTTGTAATCTTTAACTAAGAGCAGTAAAGCAAGACCGAGACGGGAACTCGGGGATTAAGACTTCCTCCTGAAGGTCTGAAAGTAATCACATGAGAGCTGCAAAGAAAAGTCTTTAAAGATAAGAGGGTTGTTCTGTGTGCAGAACAACATCTAACTAAAGGTGTGTGGATCACAGTAAACTGTGGGAAATTCTGAAAGAGGGGAATACCAGACCACCTGATCTGTCTCTTGAGAAATCTGTATGCAAGTCAGGAAGCAACAGTTAGAACTGGACATGGAACAACAGACTGGTTCCAAATAGGAAAAGGAGTACATCAAGGTTGTATATTGTCACCCTATTTGTTTAACTTATATGCAGAGTACATCATGAGAAATGTTGCACTGGAAGAAACACAAATTGGAATCAAGATTGCTGGGAGAAATATCAATAACCTCAGATATGCAGATGACACCACCCTTATGGCAGAAAGTGAAGAGGAACTCAAAAGCCTCTTGATGAAAGTGAAAGTGGAGAGTGAAAAAGTTGGCTTAAAGCTCAACATTCAGAAAACTAAGATCATGGCATCTGGTCCCATCACTACATGGGAAATAGATGGGGAAACAGTGGAAACAGTGTCAGACTTTATTTTTCTGGGCTCCAAAATCACTGCAGATGGTGACTGCAGCCATGAAAATAAAAGACACTTACTCCTTGGAAGGAAAGTTATGACCAACCTAGACAGCATATTCAAAAGCAGAGACATTACTTTGCCAACAAAGGTTCGCCTAGTCAAGGCTATGGTCTTTCCTGTGGTCATATATGGATGTGAGAGTTGGACTGTGAAGAAGGCTGAGCACTGAAGAATTGATGCTTTTGAACTGTGGTGTTGGAGAAGACTCTTGAGAGTCCCTTGGACTGCAAGGAGATCCAACCAGTCCATTCTGAAGGAGATCAGCTCTAGGATTTCTTTGGAAGGAATGATGGTAAAGCTGAAACTCCAGTACTTTGGCCACCTCATGAGAAGAGTTGACTCATTGGAAAAGATTCTGATGGTAGGAGAGATTGGGGGCAAGAGGAGAAGGGGATGACAGAGGATGAGATGGCTGGATGGCATCACTGACTCGATGGACGTGAGTCTGAGTGAACTCTGGGAGTTGGTGATGGACAGGGAGGCCTGGTGTGCTGTGATTCATGGGGTCGCAAAGAGTCGGACACGACTGAGCAACTGAACTGAACTGAACTGAAAGCTGATCTGTCAGCCAGAACGTCTAACTTTAGGACAGGGTGTCGTGGTTGGGGGAGTGGGAAGAGCAAGCAAGGAAAAGGGAATGAGTAAAATTAAATTATAAGAGATATTTCTGGGAAAGCAGTGAAACGTGGTTCCCACAAATACTGGAGTGGGTAGCCTAGCCCTTCTCAAGGGGATCTTCCCAACCCAGGAATCAAACCAGTCTCCTGCATTGCAGGCATATTCTTTACCAGCTGAGCTACCAGGGAAACCCACAGTTTGTCTTCTATATAAATGAGTATGTTTCTGTTTTTTACATACATTGATTGACATTACTTTTTAGATTTCTCATATTAGGGATACAATATAGTATTTGTCATTCTCTGTCTCACTTATTTCACTAATTATAATCTCATCAATGTTCATCCACATTGTTGCAAATGGAAGAGCAATATTCCATTGTATGTGTGTGAGAGAGAATGTGTATGGGTTGCTTCAATATCTTGGCTATTGTAATTAGTGCTGCTCTGAATATTGGCATGCATATATCTTCTTAAATTAGAATTTTAATCTTTTTTTGAACATATTCTCAGGAGTGGATTTGCTGGATCATATGGTAATTCTTTTTAATTTTCCACACTGGCTGCACCAGTTTACATTTCCACTAACAATGTACAAGGATTCCCCTTCTTCACATCTTCACCAACATTTGTTATTTGTAGACTTTTTGATGTTGGCCATTCCAACAAGTGTGAGGTGATAACTTATTATTGTTTCAGTTTGAATTTCTATAATAATTATTGATGTTGAGTATCTTTTCATGTGTCTGTGACCATCTCTATGTCTTCCGTGGCGAAATGTCTACTCAAGTCTTCTGCCCATTTTTTGATTGGGTTGTTTATTTTTTGTATTCAGTTTAATATTTTGAATATGAACCTTTTGTCAGTTCCATCATTTAGAAATACAGGTATTCCATTCAGTTCAGTTCAGTTCAGTTGCTCAGTAATGTTCAACTCTTTGCAACCCCATGGACTGCAACATGACAGGCTTCTCTGTCCATCACCAACTCCCAGAGCTTGCTCAAACTCATGTCCATCAAGTCTGTGATGCCATCCAACCATCTCATCCTCTGTCATCCCCTTCTCCTCCTGCCTTCCATCTTTCCCAGCATCAGGGTCTTTTCCAATGAGTCAGTTCTTCGCATCAGGTGGCCAAAGTATTGGAGTTTCAGCTTCAGCATCAGTCCTTCCAATGAATATTCACAGCACTGTTTATAATAGCCAGGACATGGAAGCAACCCAGATGTTCATCAGCAGACAAATGGATAAGAAAGCTGTGGTACATATACACAATGGAACATTACTCAGCCATTAAAAAGAATACATTTGAATCAGTTCTAATGAGGTGGATGAAACTGGAGTCTATTATACAGAGTGAAGTAAGCCAGAAAGAAAAAACACCAGTACAGTATACTAACGCATATATATGGAATTTAGAAAGATGGTAACAATAACCCTATATGCCAGGGTTATTGTTAAAAAAGACACAGATGTATAGAACAGTCTTTTGGACTCAGTGGGAGAGGGCGAAGGTGGGATAATTTGGGAGAATGGCATTGAAACATGTATATTATCATACATGAAATGAATTGCCAGTCCAGGTTCAATGCATGAGACAGGGTGCTCAGGGCTGGTGCAAGGGATGACCCAGAGGGATGGGATGAGGAGGGAGGTGGGAGTGGGGTTCAGGATGGGGAACACATGCACACCCGTGGCAGATTCATGTCAATGTATGGCAAAGCCACTACAATATTGTAAAATAATTAGCCTCAAATTAAAATAAATAAATTCATATTAAAAAAAAAGACACACAGATTAAAAAACACAAGATAAAAAAACTTTCTTATCTCTGCTTGCTATTCTTTGGAACTCTGCATTCAATTGGATATATCTTTTTCTTTCTCCTTTGCCTTTCTCTTTGCTTCTTTTTTCAGCTATTTGTAAGACCTCCTTATATATCACTTTGTCTTCTTGCCTTCCTTATTTATTGAGGATGATTTTGGTAACCACCTCCTGTACAATGTTATGAACCTCCATCCATAGTTCTTCAGGTATATTCTATCTACCAGATCTAGTCCCTTGAATCTTTGTCACCTCCACTGTATAAACATAAGGGATTTGATTTAGATCATACATGAATGGTCTATTGGTTTTCCCTACTTTCTTCAATAAGACTGAATTTTTCAATAAGGAACAGATGTTCTGAGACACAGTCAGCTCCAGGTCTTGTTTTGCTGACTGTATAGAGCTTCTCCACCTTCAGCTTCAAAGAATATAATCAGTCTGATTTTGGTACTGACCATCTGATGACGTCCATGAGTATAACTGTCTCATATTGTTGGAAGAAAATATTTGCTACGATCAGTGTGTTCTCTTGGCAAAACTCTGTTAGCCTTTGCCCTACTTCGTTTTGTACTCCAAGGCCAAATTTGCCCATTATTCCAGGTATCTTTTAATCTCTGTATTAGCTTATTTAAGTATCTTTAATTTATATTTTGTTTGTGCCTTTCCTAGTAGAATTTTCCTTTTATTATAGATTTTTCTCTTCCATTTAGAGAAAACCTTTCCGCATTCTTCTAGTGCAAGTTTAGTATTGATGAATTCTTTCAGTTTTTGCTTCTCTAAGAAGTTTTATTTACTTCTATGCTAAACGATAATCTTGCTGTGTAGAACATCATCAGTTCAGTTCAGTCGCTCAGTTGTGTCCAACTCTTTGTGACCCCCTGAATTGCAGCACGCCAGGCCTCCCTGTCCATCACCAACTCCCAGGGTCTACTCAAACTCATGTCCATTGAGTCAGCGATGCCATCCAGCCATCTCATCCTCTGTCATCCCCTTCTCCTCCTGCCCCCAATCCCTCCCAGCATCAGGGTCTTTTCCAATGAGTCAACTTTTCGCATGAGGTGGCCAAAGTATTGGAGTTTCAGCTTTAGCATCAGTCCTTCCAACACCCAGGACAGATCTCCTTTAGGATGGACTGGTTGGATCTCCTTGCAGTCCAAGGGAGTCTCAAGAGTCTTCTCCAACACCACAGTTCAAAAGCATCAATTCTTCAGTGCTCATCTTTCTTCACAGTCCAACTCTCACATCCATATATGACCACTGGAAAAACCATAGCCTTGACTAGATGGACCTTTGTTGGCAAAGTAATGTCTCTGCTTTTGAATATGCTATCTAGGTTAGTCATAACTGTCCTTCCAAGGAGTAAGCTTCTTTTAATTTCATGGCTGCAATTACCATCTGCAGTGATTTTGAAGCCCCCCAAAATAAAATCTGACACTGTTTCCACTGTTTCCCCATCTATTTCCCATGAAGTGATGGGACTAGATGCCATGATCCTAGTTTTCTGAATGTTGAGCTTTAAGCCAACTTTTTCACTCTCCACTTTCACTTTCATCAAGAGGCTTTTGAGTTCCTCTTCACTTTCTGCCATAAGGGTGGTGTCATCTGCATATCTGAGGTTATTGATATTTCTCCTGGCAATCTTGATTCCAGCTTGTGCTTTTTCCAGCCCAGCATTTCTCATGATGTACTCTGTATATAAGTTAAATAAATATGGTGAAAATATACAGCCTTGACGTACTCCTTTTCCTATTTGGAACCAGTCTGTTGTTCCATGTCCAGTTCTAACTGTTGCTTCCTGACTTGCATACAGGTTTCTCAAGAGGCAGATCAGGGTGGTCTGGTATTCCCATGTCTTTCAGAATTTTCCACAGTTTATTGTGATCCACACAGTCAAAGGCTTTGGCATAGTCAATAAAGCAGAAATAGATGCTTTTCTGGAACTCTCTTGCTTTTCCCATGATCCAGCAGATGTTGGCAATTTGATGTCGGGTTCCTCTGCCTTTTCTAAAACCAGCTTGAACATCTGGAAGTTCATGGTTCACATATTGCTGAAGCCTGGCTTGGAGAATTTTAAGCATAACTTTACTAGCATGGTATATAATCCTTTTAATATGCTGGTGAACTTGGTTCACTACTCTTTTGTTAAAAAATTTTATGTCAAAGCTCATAAGGTGTGTCGTTTTTTTTTCCATTGTAAAATTTTTCCTAGTTTTAGAATCAAGATAATGCTGATCTTATAGAAAGAATTAGAAAGTGTTCCTTTCTCTTCAATTTTTATAAGAGTTTGAGAGGGCTGATACTTGTTCTTCCTTAAATGCTGTCGTATTTGCCAGTGAATGTCTGTAAAAATATCTATGTATATGTCTGTAAATCTGTTAAATCTGGAGTGTTCTGTATATGTCTGTTAAATATAATCGACATGTGGTGTTTTAATATCCTCTATTTCTTTACTTATGTTCCACCTCATCGTTCTATCCATTAATGAATGCAATACTGGAGTATTCCACTATTATTATAGAACTGTTTATATCTCCCTTCAATTTTGTCAATTTTGCTTTTTAATATATTTTTTGGTCTGTTGTTAGGTGATAGCTATTTATAATTATTACATTTTTGCTGCACTGAAACCCTTATAAATATATCATGTCCTTTGTATTTTGTAATCTTTTTTATATTTTAAGTCTCTTTTGTCTGATACAAGCATAACTACCCTGCTATTTTGTGTCATGTTCTGTGCACAGATTGAAAAAGAATTTCCAGACATGAGACAGAATGAGAAGGAAATAAAGTTTATTAGATAGAGAGATGCTGTTAGAACAGTGGGCCAGCCCAAGGGAGAACGGACATTGAACAGGGGTCTTAATCCATTTTTATACCCAGGGTACAAGGAATGGGATAGGGGTCTTGAGGGTCATTTGCTGATTGGATGAGGCATGTATACTGGGTGGAGAGAAGAGTAAGGCAAATATACCTTCTCCCTATGGGGTAGGAGGGGAGACAGGTTATACTGGTCAGGAGGACTTGAAATCCACTAACAGTTACAACATGGGGGAGGGAAGGATGATAAGAGTCTGGTTTTTCCATTCTTGCATTCCAAGACCTTCCTTGGTTTTATTGACTCTTTCTTGGGTCACCACATTTTGGTTAGTATTTGCATGGAATGTCTTTTTCCCATCCTTTCACTCTCATTGTATTTGTGTCCTGGATTTAAAGTGAGTCTCTTATAACAAAATAACATATAATTAGACCGTGATTTTTAACCATTCTGCCAATCTCTGCCTTTGGATTGGAAAGTTTAATTTATACATTTAAAGTAATTATTGGTAAGACATGACTTATTTCTGACATTTTGCTGTTAGTTTTCTATATGCCTTATTGCTTTTTTGTTCTTCACTTCCGACATTATGTTGTCTTGTGTTAAGTCACTTATTTTTTGTAGTAACATATTTAAATTTCTTTCTTATATCCTTTTATGAATATTCTATAGCTATTTTTCATCGTGGTTACTGTGTTGATTATATTTAACATCTAAAGTTATAACACTAATTGTATTTATAGTAGCATAACTTCATAACAATTATTTTGCTTCTTTATAGTTCTGTCTCTACCCATTTTTTGCTGATGTCACAAAATTATATCTTTATACATTGTGTGAACAATGAATTAGTCTTTCATATGTGTGCATGCCAGGTTGCTTCAGTTGTGTCTGACTCTTTGTGACCCCATGGACTGTAGCCCAGCAGGCTCCTCTATCCATGGAATTGCCCAGGCAAGAATACTGAAGTGGGTTGCCATGCCCTTCTCCAGGGGATCATTCCAACCCAGAGTCTTTTATAATGATATGTAGAAAATAAAATGTAAATTTACAAAACAAAATTTTGTAATTGTAGTTATAATTACTATTATACTAGTAATTTAAATATATACTGATCTCAAATCATGTAGAAAAAAATGAGTTATAAATTTGTGTTATATTATCTCTTATTAATAGTAATTGCTCATATATTACTTTAATTGAAATACTTATTCTTTCATATTGCCTTGAGTTACACCTTGGTATCCTTTAATTTTACCCTGCAAAACTCCCTGTACCATTTCTTGGAGAGCAGATCTAACAGTAACAAATTCCCTCAGTCTTTATTAATCTGTGAATGCCTTAATTTTCCCCTTACTTTCGAAAGGTAGTTTTGCCAGATATAGGATTTCTGTTGACAGTTTTTTTTAAGCACTTTGAGTATATTTGGCCCACTGCCTTCTGACCTCCAAAATTTCTGATGGGCAATATGCTATGCTATGCTATGCTAAGTCACTTCAGTTGTGTCCGACTCTGTGTGACCCCACAGACGGCAGCAACCAGGCTCCCCTGTCCCTGGGGTTCCCCAGGCAAGAACACTTATGTTCATGATCTTATCGAGGATTCCATGTATATGATTGGTCTCATTTCTTTTACGGATTTCATGATTCTTTTTTTGTCTATGGTTTTGGAAAGCTTGATTTTAATGTGTCTTGGTGTGGTTCTCTTTGAATTCATCTCTTTTGAATTTCATTGATCTTCTTGGATATTTGTATTCAAGTGTCAGAAGTTTTAGTATCATTTATTCAAATATTCTCTCTGTCCTTTTCTTCCTCTCTTCTTCAGGACACCTACAGTGGGCATGTTCATCCACTTAATGGCTTCAACTGTACCTTAGGCTCAATCTCCTGCTCTTTAGTGCTTTTTTCCTTCTTTTTCACGTTCCATTGCCATAGCTTTGTCTGCTGATTATTCTGCCTACTCTAATCTGCCTTTGAATCCTTTTAGTGAATTTTTCATTTCATTTAGTTGTTGTACTTAACAATGCTAAAATTTATTTTAGTTTTTCTTTATAGTTTCTGTCTCTTTATCGATACTTCCATTTTGTTCATAAATAATTTTCTTGACTTTCTCCACATCTTTTTTTAATTCCTTAAACACCTTTAAGATAGTCACTTTAAAGTGTCTGTCTAGTAGATTTACATCAGGGTTTTTTTTTTTTTTTAGGAGTAGTGCCTGATTATTTATTTATTTTTAGATGGCTCATGCTTTCTTGTTGGTCTGCACCTCTACAATCAGAAGCAGCAATAAGAATGAGAGCGCAGATGCCCTTTCTTTGGAGGACAGGATCTTGCTGGCTCATCCTGTCTCCCCCTAGCGATATAAAAGCTGCTTCAAGAACATATGCACTGAGACCACCCAGAGGGATGGTATGGGGAGGGAGGAGGGAGGGGAGTTTAGGATGGGGAACACGTGTATACCTGGGGTGGATTCATGTTGATGTATGGCAAAACCAATACAATATTGTAAAGTAATTAACCTCTAATTAAAATAAATAAATTTATATTTTAAAAATAATAATAATTTAAAAAAGAACATATGCACAAATGTGGCTTGGTGTGGGGGTGGAGGATGGTAGACGCTAGTATGCTAACAGCTGAAACTGACAGCAATTAACCACAATTTACAGTCCAAATCTTCCCCTAGGAATTTGCAAGCTTTCAGTAGACTACAGAGTCCCAAAATAATTTTATTAGACAGAGATAAATTCTTGGTGCTCCCTACTCGGCTATCTTCCCAGAATCCTTTGAATCTGTTTTTCACAAATATGTTATTATGTTAATAATTTAATCATTGATTTAAACTCATTTGTTACTCTTGTTTAAAGTGGCCTATATCCCATAGGTACAAAATATTTTGCAAGATAAATTGAGCTTTTCAGCCCATGAATTAAGGATGTAGTCTTAGAAATTCATTTTGAAATATGAAAAATATTGAAGTTTCTAAAATATTTGTTTTATTATTGATTTTTACTTTAATTCCATGTTGTCAGATATTTTCTCTGAATATTATAAAATTTTTATAGGTTCAGACTTCTTTTATGACTAATATATGACTAAAATAAGAGCTAGGATCCCAATTCTGCTCATTTGCAACTTAGATGATTCTCACAAATATTGCATATAACAGAGAGATGAAGGACCTCACTTATAGTCCATTTATCATCACAACCAAAAAGTTGGATATCATTGAGCCTAGACTAGCCCAGGCACTCCTTCTATGGCAGGCTTTGATTATGAAATCCTGAAATCCCTTGGGACTAAACTAATGCAGATTTATTAGAGAAAATAAGATACCAAAGTTCAAAAATAGCCATCCAGTTATCAACGCTGGACATCACACTATTGATTTAGATCTCTTTTACTTTTTAGAGTTGTCAAAGTTTTAATTTTAATACATGACAATAGCTTACAACAGCAATGACTTTGTAATCACTGGGAAATAAGTTATTTACTAAAACTCTGGGTTATAACCTTCTTAGAGGCATGGGCTGGAAAGTCTCAGGTGTTCTATGTTATTTGTGTATACTATATGCTCAGTGAGATATAGTTGACTTATGTCCATTGTTGTTCTTTTATTTTAGGTAAGATCAAAAATTGGTTATTGCCCACAATTTGATGCCTTGCTGGATTACATGACTGCTCGAGAAATAATGATCATGTATGCCAGATTGTGGGGGATTCCTGAGACCAAAATTAACAATTATGTAAAGAAGTCAATGGAAGCACTGAATCTGGAATCCTATGCTGACAAGTATATTTACACTTACAGGTGAGATATTATACTGATGCTCTCATTGCAGCTAATATTGAGGAGCATTCTACTGATTCTGATCTTTGGAATCAGTGCCCACAATCTAGCCAGAGTTCCACTGACAAACAGAAACAATGACGAAGAAATAATCTAATGCCTTGCCAGTAGTGGGATATCAGCAATAAAGCAGACCTAATTAGGCATGCTGTGATTCATGGGGTCGCAAAGAGTCAGACACAACTGAGCGACTGAACTGACCTGAATTAGTATCACAATTTTCCCTTGCAGAGATGAAACACAATCCTGATTCAATTGCAAATGTAGTCATTGAATTTATAATGAATTATAAATGAAAGCATCTCTCTCTCTTATTCTCTGTCGTTCTTTGTCTCTCAAGGACCATGTGAAATTCTTTGTATTGGCTTGGTAAATATATTGTTTATATATCTGGGAATCTAAAGGAACTCTGGTAGACAAAAGTCACTTTTCTACATTTCAAATGAAAATGACTTGATTTATATATTTGCATTTGGATCTGATGCCTTGGTTGCGTGCAGGCATGTCCCACTCGTTGTTACCCTATGGACTAACAAGACTCCTCTGTCCATGAGGTTCTCCAGGCAAGAATACTGGAGTGGGTTGCCATGTCCTCCTCCAGGGGATCTTCCCAACTCAGGGATCAAACCCATGTCTCTTAAATCTCAGGCATTGGCAAGCAGTTATTTATCACTAGTGCCCCATGGGAACCCCAATGCCTTGGTTGAATGACATGCAATCAGCATTTTTAATATCTTGGATGTTTCCTATGACTCAGCATTTTGGAAATAATTTGTTTCCTGTAAATAATGGATATACATTAAATATATGTTTTTAATGTATTAAATTACTATCACATATACCCATCTCTGTTTCTACTTTCTCTCTCCTTCCTTAACTATGAAGTGGAGGAAACAAACGTAGACTGAGTACTGCTATTGCCCTCATGGGAAAGCCCTCAGTCATCTTCTTAGATGAACCGTCAACTGGTATGGACCCAGTAGCCCGGCGCCTACTCTGGAATGCAGTGACACGGACACGTGAAAGTGGCAAAGCAATCATCATAACATCCCACAGGTGCAGCTCACTGGGAGGCTTGGTTAAGGGGTAGAAGAGTTATAATGGTATGACCTATAGGAGGGAGTTTTCATTGAGAGGAGAGGGCAGGAAGTTCAGGAACTGTTCCATTTGAGGATTTGGTCTTTTAGTACTTTAAAAAAAATTAAAGTGCAGTTGATTTACAATATTATATTAGTTTCAAGCATGCAACTTAGTGATTCAAAATTTTTATAGATTATACTCCATTTAAAGTTAGTAAAAATATTGGCTATATTCCATGGGCTGTACATTATATCCTGTAGATTATTTTACTACTTTGAGTTTGAAAATATCTCCATTTGCCATGATGTTGATGAGGGGCAGATAAAACTTCCTTTTTCAAAGAGGGTCACAAAATACTGGCTATTTGAACTATAGAATATCTTCTGATAGAGATTTTTTAAAGCTTCACGTCATTTTGGTGTTTTGTTCTACTAGTATGGAGGAATGCGATGCTCTTTGTACAAAGCTGGCCATCATGGTGAAGGGAAAGTTTGTGTGCCTGGGCAGCCCTCAGCATCTCAAGAACAAATTTGGCAATGTTTACATCCTAAAAGCCAAGATCAATATTGATGAAAATAAGGACAAATTAGAGGACTTTAAAACTTTTATTGAAACAGCTTTTCCAGGTAAACTTGGTTGGTTGGGTTAGCTATGATATAGATGTGTTAAACCATATTTATTGTTCTCACCATCCATATGCTGTGTATCTCCAGTAACTGTTTCTTGTGAATTATTGATATTAATTGCCCTTCCATGTTGAATTATTTTTGGAATGCTTGTTCTTTTAAACTTTTTATGTTTGGTTATGCATAGAAGTTTGCACAAAGAACAGAAATATTCACCAATATCTTGGTGTATATTAACTAGTAAGGTAGTTGTGACATTAGAGCTGTCCATATGACCTGTATACCTAAAATCATGTTTGAACATAATTCTCAATTTTTAGTAAATAGAACCTGTATTAATTCACTAGGGCTGCTATAATAAGATACCACAGACTGACTGTCATAATGGTAGAAATTTATTTTCTCACAGTTCTGAGATTAGAAGTTCAGTATTAAGATTTCAGGAGGTCTGGTTTCTCCTGAGGGCTCTCTTTTTGGCCCGCAAATGGCTTCCTTCTCTCGCTGTGTCATCAGACAGCTTTTTTTCTGTGTGTATCCATGGCTGGTATCTCTTACTCTTCTTGTAAGGACACCAGTCACAGTGGATCCAGGTATCACCCTTATGACCTCATTTATCATTAATTACTTCCTTAAAAGACATATGACCAAACACAATCAACTGGGGTTAGGGCTTCAGCAAATGAATTTGGTGGGGGTGGGAGTGAGGGATGGGAAATGACACAATTCTTTCCATAATATCACTCACGAAAACTTTTAAGGTTTTTCACTTCACACTGAATATATAACTGTGGTCTTTTGCTGTCCCAGCCAGGATATGAAACTGAAATTCAAACAAGAACTGCTAAGCTTTTTTCTCCTTAAGCATTTCTTTGACTATATGGTACAATGCCAGAGACAGCAATTATTTCTTTTTCTATCTCTTATCTTTCCTTCCTAAATATAAATAAGAAACATGGTAAGACTTTTATTAATTCTGCTTTTTCATCTTAGTTTCCATTCTGCTATGCTGTGCAAAATATCACAGATTTCCCCATTGTGTGTCAGGCTGAGGAGTTGGAAGTTTATCTTCCAAGCAATAGAAAACAGCCTGATTGATTACACAGTAAGAATGGGGAGCAGAAAATAAAAAGAAATAGAAGGTAGAGCAGATCTGGGGGAACTGATTTATGGGAAATAGAACTACCTCAGTGTTATTATTAATAGTCTATTAAGAGGTTTAATACTCATTTATGCATTCATTCAGCAAATATTTCTGAGATATAGTGCCTACATCACTACAAAGAAAAGCTGTGAACAGAAAGTCTCATTTACTGTGTGCTGTCTTAAAAACTTTCTCTAGGACAAGTCTTAAAGAAGAGACACTAGACATTAGAGACCTATAATTGAGGATGTGGACACAAAAGCTTTAATAGAAATGTGGGTTTGAGGAACATTTTCAACTGAAGGTGGCTGTTCCTTGCGTTATTATATTTGCATCCACCTGTGCCATGACATAAATAAAATATTTAAACCAATGATATTCACATTATACTTGCCAGCAGTTGAATGGAAAATAAGTTATGGAATAATCATATACCAGATTACCACTGTGCAGAAGGGGAGATGAATGAAATAACTATTTATAACAGCATGAGTCAAACTTATAATATTGAAAGTGATATAAAGATGGCAACATAGGTCATTCCCAACATCAGTTGGGAAGATCATATTCATAAGTAGACCAACTAGTAACTATATGTAGACAAGACACCATTATGAAAATCCCAGAACCTGGAGGTAGGGTTGAAGCAACCTCCTGGGCAATAGAAACCAAGAGAGCTATGAGAAGGGTAAGAGGAGGAGCTATACACTGACTGTATCAACCCTCCCTTAGACCTGCCCTTTCTCCACTTTGGAAAAGAGAGTCAGTGGTGTTCATCAGGTCCCCTAGTGTTGCAGAATGCTTCTTCAGAGGCCCAGTTGGGTCTTAACTCTCAAGGATCACTGGATGAACCTGTGAGACTTTACCACTGGAGACTATGTAAAGACAGAGAAGAGGGCTGATGCTTCAAGCACCAAGCACTCAGATCTTATCAAAACCACATTCTTCCTTGCAGCAGCATTAGAGTAGAGTTGCAGGCCAATGGCTCTGCTCATCTGTAAAGCTGATTTAGTGGCCATGTCTGGTGTGAGAGCTTGGAGGGTACTTCATACCATATTTGAGTCCCTAGCCAATTAGCTGTACCAGGGCTAGAGTCATTCTATTGCCCTGCTGGCTAGAGAAGTAGATTCAAAGCCCCTGACCATCTGCTGAGTATAGCCTCTAGTTTCCTCCAGCCAGGAAACCTGGCCAGAGAATTTAGGAAGAACCATGGAACCCAACCTATAGCTGCACTTTGGCCTTATCTGACCAAAGAGCTCAAAGGGCAGGTCTGCCTGATTTGGGTCCCCAGCCAACAAACCCTATCAGCTATGGAGCCTGTTCCATGGCCCTATCTAGGAAAAGAAGCAAATTCACAGCTCTACCCAACTGCTGAGTATAGCTTCCAACTCACCTGACCAATAAGCCTGGCCAGTGAATTTGGACATCTGTTAAGCCCATTCTACAGACATGCTTGGTTGGGAGCCAAACCAACAGTCTCGCCCAACTGTTAATTATAGCCTCTGGCTTTACATCACCATGATGGCCTTGGATGGCCTTGGAATCTAGCCTATGATATTGCACACCTGCAGAGCCCAAATTATAGCTTTGTTCAATTGCTGAACACAGCATATGGATTTGCTCATGTAAAAAGTCCAGTCAGTGACTCTTCCCATTCATAGCATGATCTAGGGCCTGACTTGAAGACAGAGACCAGACAGTGACCCTGTCTGACCACAGAGTACAGTCTCGAGCCCATACAACTGTGGAATATAACTGGTGGCCCTCTTAAAAGTAGCCCAGCCTGTAGCCTTAGCCAGCAATGAAGCACAACCAACAGCCTACTAGATTTGAAGGCTAGCCTGCAGTCCTACCCAACTTTGAGTGCAGTTTACTTTCCAGTATAATCATGAGCACAGCATGAAGCCTCGTCTAACTATAAAGCCCTGTCTGTGGCCCCACCTGAACGTAGAGACCAGAAATTGGCACAAATCCAGTCAAGGAGCACACTATGAACCCTTCCCCCAAGAGCAATTGTGTCCATCCCATATGTAGCCTTGCCCAGTCATGGAGTCAAAGAATGGTCCTACCCTGCCAGGGAGCACAGCCTGTACCTCAACAGGCCAGAGGTGATTACAGATCTCAGTTAATGTTACCACTAGACTGTGAAGTAGTAGCCTGTAGTCATGAGTCTTGCCCATCCAGGAGCCTATCCAGCCGCCATGCTTGAACAGCTCAGCTGGAAGGTCAGTTCAGCCACAGAAATCAGACAGCAGCCCTGCCCATCCACCCACTTTCAACCTCAGATCACAGGCAGTGTAATTGCCCAAGCCAAGACCCTGTTAGCAAGACTGCCTGCCCTGGATGCTGCCACACAAACAGTCCAAACCTCTAGCTGAGCTGATGAGTGAAGGTGTGTCCCTGCTGAAGTGAGTCTGTAAACTCTAAAGAGGAAACTACTTATCAAAAGTGGATACAAACTCAAGGAATCAAGGACCACAGAGAGTCAGGTATATATAACACTACCCAAAGAAACTAATGAAACTCCTTAAAGAAATGGAGATCTATGGGCTGTCTGACAGGGAATTTAGAACAATCCTTTTAAAGATGTTTAATGAACTATATGAACATACAGAAAGACAACCAAGTGAAATTAGTTGTACAATGCAAAAAGAAAATGAAAAATACAACAACAAGAAGAAAAAATAGGCACCATAAAAAAGCCCAAACAGAAATCCTAGAACTGAAAATATAATGACTAAACTGAAAAATTCAGCAGATTCAACCAATCAGAAGAAAGAATTAGTGAACTATGAGATAGGTCCTTTGAAATTATCCAATCAGAGATGCAAAAAGAATGAAGAGTGATTAAAAGATGAAGAAAGCTGACAAAATTTACAGGGCACTATAACAGAAGCAGTTTATATTTTATGGAAATCCCAGAAGGAGAAGAAAAAAGGACTGAAAGTCTATTTAAAGAAATAATAGCTGGAAATTTTCCAAGCTTTGGGAGAGATATGGATTTTCAGATTCATGAAGCCCAAAGAACTCCAAATAGTTGAACCAGAAGGGGGCTAAAGCATATTGTAATAAATTTGTCAAAAGTCAAAGACAAAAAGCAGGAGAAAAGTAATTTGTCAAACAAGGGAACCCCATTAACCTATCAGCAGATTTCTCAGTAGAAAATTTTCAAGCCGAAAGAAGTTGAAAATGTATATTCAAAATATTGAAAGAAAAAATGTCAACCAACAGTAATATAACTGGAAGAGCTATCCTTCAAATGAAGCCCAGGAAAAGATGAAGCCTATTTAAAGTTTATTAAACTCTCCAATCAAAAGACAGACATTAGTCAAATGGATAAAAACACATGGACCTATAAATTTTGTCCATATAGTTAGCTGGAGTCCCAAACTCTCTGAATATGGAGGAAGTCATTTTCTTCTTTCTTTTCATTAAGGAAATGTTTTCCAGAGGCCTCACACTGAACCCATTCCAGTTTAAGTTGGACCTAGTTTCACTTTTCGCTTTCATGCATTGGAGAAGGAAATGGTAACCCACTCCAGTGTTCTTGCCTGGAGAATCCCAGGGACAGGGGAGCCTGGTGAGCTTCCGTCTATGGGGTCGCACAGAGTCGGACACGACTGAAGCGACTTAGCAGCAGCAGCAGCAGCAGTTTGACTCTAAACCCAGTTTGGTTGTAGACAGAGAGCTAATGATGTTTAAGTCCGATCCAGTCCAACGCCATACCCAGTCAGGTTAAAAAAGGAAAAACAAAAACCTCAGATCAAGTTACAGAGCTCTTGACAGAGAAGCTCAGAGCTTGGATATCCAAGAGGGACTGACTTAATACCTTCAGGTGCGGTGAGAAAGTACTGAAAACAAAAGGCTCGGCCGGTACCTACATCTGGCTGCACTTTGCTCATAGAGCCATTGGGCATCCTTTTGGATCCCAGTTTACTTCCCTGGTGGCTCAGACAGTAAAGAATCTGCCTGCAGTGCAGGGGACCCAGACCAATCCCTGTGTCAGGAAGATCCCCTAGAGAAGTGAATGGCAATTCATCACAGTATTCTTGCCTGGAGAATTCCATGGATACCAGAGCCTAGCAAGCTACAGTTCGAGGGGTCACAAAGAATCAGATATGTCTGAGCAACTGACATTTTCACTTTTTTCACTTTCACTTTGATGTCAGAACTACTCATCTGATGTATGTCAAAAATTTTCAAGAGTTTATCAGAGTGTACATTGATTCTAATTGGACATCACCAAACCAAAGGTGGTTAGGAGGTCTCCACAGACAGGAATTAGGGCAGAGATGTTTATAGAGAAGACATGGGAAAAAGTAAGGAAAGATTTGATTTGCTAGAGCTTAAGCAGTTGCCTTATTTGGGGAAACATAGTTGGCTCTTTGTGATTGGTTGTTCTTAGAGTTGATTTCCTCAGATTCAAGTACATTTGCTCTGGCTTAGGTTTTTATTTCCTTACATAGACTATCAAGGAATTAGAGCCACCTCAGTCCAATGGCTTCCTGGTTTGATTATATTAACATATTTTAAAATATTTAAAATCTCAATTAATTTGCTGCCGCTGGTAAGTCGCTTCAGTCGTGTCCAACTCTGTGCGACTCCATAGACGGCAGCCCACCAGGCTCCTCTAAATTTTAATAACTTACAAAATGCAATGATAAGCATAAACAAATATGTTTGTTCTTAATCTGGAAAGTATACCACTTCTTCCCCCAACTTGCACCAGAGGATTCTTATTCACTTGAAAAAGAACATACAGCCTGACTTTGGTGGTTTATATGTATGATTTCCTCTTTAACCTAGCATAGGATCATAAGAATAGCAAGAAAGCCTCTTCTCTCTTCCCCAGGAAAGACGCTGTACATACATGTTCATAAAGCCAGAATGAAAATCCCACCCATTTATATTCTCAGCCCTGTGTTTAGGAATTACATTTTACAGCATTAGAATTTTAGAAGGCTCAAGTTTCATCCTTTAGACATGTGAGTTGACAACATTTTGTGCCTGAAAGTCTGTCCTCAATAATTCCTGCTGCTGCTGCTGCTGCTGCTAAGTCGCTTCAGTCGTGTTCGACTCTGTGCGATCCCATAGACGGCAGCCCACCTGGCTCCTCCATCCCCGGGATTCTCCAGGCAAGAATACTGGAGTGGGTTGCCATTTCCTTCTCCAATGCATGAAAGTGAAAAGTGAAAGTGAAGTCGCTCAGTCATGTCCGACTTTTAGCGACCCCATGGACTGGAGCCTACCAGCCTCCTCCGTCCATGGGATTTTCCAGGCAAGAGTACTGGGGTGGGGTGCCATTGCCTTCCCCCAGCCTACTACACCAGGAATATATCTGCTGAAGAAATTAACTGTATCATGTATACTAAAGAGGTAGGCTTTTGGATTACATCCCTTTATACTAGCCATATCTATTTACCCTTCTGTTATACATATAATTAAGCTGATGTATCAGTATTTTCACATTTAAAAAGCAATATGCAAAATTATGTATCTATCCTATCTTTTCTTTCTTAGGTAGTGAATTAAAAGATGAGAATCGAGGGATCATTAACTACTACATTCCCAGCAAGAACAATAGCTGGGGAAAGGTGAATGTAGAAACCATGCCCTTCTAATATTATCATATGTTAAGAAAAAACTAAAGCATTTGGGATTTGGTCTTATGAAATGGGCTATAGGAGGAGCAGAGACTTTAGGTTACTTTCAATGGTCCAAGGAATTAATTTTAATTAAGTCAGATTTCCACCTTTAAGTCCCACTTTTTGTCTATATCCATCAAGAGGATGGGGACAGAGACCTGCTTCTTCTCAAATTCTCAATGATCTACTTTGTTATCTCATCCCCACCTTTTGTATCTTTTGTCCTCCACCATTAACTTGGCAGCAGTTGGAGGAAGTGTAGGTAGGGGAGGCTCATCTGGGTGGTGGGCTGGAAAGGAGGACTTCAATGGTAACTGTACTTTATGTTGTTGCTGTTAAAGATGTTTGGTATTTTGGAGGAAGCTAAAGAAGAATTCAATTTAGAAGACTATTCCATCAGTCAGATAACGCTGGAACAAGTCTTCCTGACTTTTGCTGGCAGTCAGAACCCAGAAGTTGAAGAAAAAGAGTCTTGAGACTCACTTGCAACTAGTGATCCTACGCGTCCCTTAGACTACTCTCTACTATACTTGGATACAGAGAAGGGCATCTCTGTGAGTGTATATCTTGGTATAAATGTATTTATGTAATAAAGAGTCCTTCAAAGGAAACATATGTTCCTTCTTCATAGACTTACATTAATGGCTTGTGATTCCAACATGTGCAAATCTGAAGATATTTAGTGAAATTTCTATTTTCTCTCCTAGAAATATGAAACATCATTTATCAGAGGTCCTGAGTATTTTGAATATCTGAAAAGAAACATTCAGAAATGATGGAGCTGTCAGAATGGTACAGCCTAGAGAGCAATGGCTTTACATTTTAGCAGTTGATTTATAGATAAGAAGAATATAAAGTCTGGAACAAAAATCACCTTTTTCATAGATAAAAACACATACAAATAGACACACCAATTTTCTGCCAAAAGAGTCCATTTAAATTAATATCAAAGTTTATGGGGGTAAATTGTGTATTTCCAAAACTCAAGCCAACATTCTACATTTGTAAAAGTATATTTGCACTAAGGGGCTTTCCAGGTTGCCCTAGAGATAAAGAACCTGCCTGCCAATGTAGGAGACATAAGAGACATGGGTTCGATCTCTGGATCAGCAAGATCCCTTGGAGGAGGGTACGGCAACCCACTTCAGTATTCATGCCTGGAGCGTCCTGTGGACAGAGGACCCTGGTGGGCTACGGTCCATAGCGTCGCAAAGAGTGGTATACAACTGAAGGTACTGAGCACGCACACATGCATTTGCACTAACAACATTTAGAGTTCAAGAAAGGAAGCAGACCATTCTTTAAGAAGTGTCTTTTCTTTTCTATTCTTGGCATACCTCTTATTCAGAAAGAAACAAAGGAGAAATGAGGTGTAGAGAGAGGGAGATAGCATATTCTAATTCATGTTTAGGCAGTTGGAGTTCTCCCATAAGCAACATGAGAAATCTAATCACTTCTGCAGAATCTCAGGCAGATGAATAGACAAGTAGGATGATCCTCCTCAAACTGCAAGACAGAGTCAGTGAAGCTGTTCTACTGTGGGGTGCCTGGAGGTGCAGGGCTTTTTTTTTTTTTTTTAACTTTTCAGTTGAATTTGTGACTGTATTGTTTCTGTTTCTGTTTCTGTTTTGGTTTTTTGGCCTCAGGCATGTGGGATTTTAGCTCCCAGACCAGTAATCAAACTTGAACCCCTGCACTGGAAGGTGAAGTCTTAACCACTTGACTGCCAGGGAAGTCCCCCAGGTGTAGGTTTTTATATCCTCAATTGAATATTGTAATTAATATCTAGAAGCCATTCTCTGTACTGTTTTTAAAATTGATATAACTTTCTCTGGGTTCCATTCCAATACCTGCCATTAATCTCTAGCAAGTGACTTCAGTAATTACAAACTTTGTTTCCCAGACTGGCCATCTTTAGAAGGGAAAGGGAACTCCTTTTGTTTAACCTTTTACTTACATCTTGTCTTCAAATTGGCTTCATTAATGACTCTTTATTCTTCTAGTCTAATAGAAAGAGAGAGGCTTTATCACCTATCCTATCTCTGCATCTTTCAACAAGAAACAAACAAACAAAAAAATGTGTCAGTTCCTCTACTAAGCACTTTACATACATAGGATCATTTAATCCATGACACCCTCTGAGATAGGAAGTGCTATTATTGTCCTCATTGGGAGGCTCAGAAGGGTTATCAGTGTCCCTAGTAAGAATCAGGAAACCACACAACAATTTGAATAGGGAAAATTTAAAAAATTGTTAACCATAACAGGGATTAGCTATAAGGAAGTAAAGAGAACCCCCAAGACTGTCCTATGGCTGAGGTAAAATATTCTGTGTGATTAGTTGGTCAGTCGTATCTAACTCTTTGCGATCCCAAGGACTGTAGCCTGCCAGCCTCCTCTGTCCATGGGATTCTCCAGACAAGAATACTGGAATGGGTTGCCATGCTCTCCTCCAAGGGATCTTCCCAACCCAGGGATCAAACCCAGGTCTCCCGCATTGCAGGCAGATTCTTTACCATCTGAGCTACCAAGGAAGCTCAAAAAATACTGGAGTGGGTAACCTATCCCTTCTCCAGGGGAACTTCTCAACCCAGGAATCCAACTGGGGTCTCCTGCACTGCAGGCAGATTCTTTATCCATCTGAGCCACCAGGGAAACACAAGTATAAAACAAACTTGGAAGATGGTTCCTCCCCAAGGAAAGGTTTAGTTGTGGCTCCACTGATCCGGTGAGGAAGTTCACTGTCCCTGGACCAGGGCTATTCCTCACCTGCTGAGCAAGCAGGAATTACCGCTCCCAGTACAGGCAGCTGAGGCTGGCCAACAGGAACCATGGCTAGATCTGGCAAGCAGGAAACTCTCTTCTGGGTTGTTGGCAGGCTGGTGCTAAGAAAGGTGAATCGCTAGGAATTCACACTTAATACCATGGCTGGGGTCGGATGGGGTGAGTGTCACGAAATGTCCTCCACATCCACTGCTGGCTGCGACAAGGTAAGAACAAGAAGAATCTAAGAGAAAACAGTCATGAATAGAAGTCCCTCCTCCTGCAGTATTTCTCCAGCGCCCTCTCCTGACAAAGTTAACCTGTCAATTCAAGAACCCAGATCTATTTGGTGCTTGAGAGGCAGTAAATTGATACCTGGCACAGCAGGAGAGAGACAGGATTTGCCCTCCAACACTCAGAATTCAAAACCTATGATTCGCTACGCTACACTGGAGCTGGGCATTCAGGTGGGGTCAGCCAAGAGAAGCAAGCATGAGTGAAACGGGGGAGCAGGAGAAAGGTTTGGAGGTGGGGTGAACCCAGCGCCTAGAGGGTCAGGTCATAGCTGAATGTGCGGAAGGTGGAGGGGTGGGCTGGGCTGGGCCGTGCACTCTGGAGAAAGGGCCCCTTGGCTGCCTGTCCTGCACCTGCTGCAGGACTGGGGACTGGGGTGCTTTGGGGTGGCCAACCGCGGGGGATTTAGGACTTTGCGCCTGTGCCTTGCCTCTGGAAATTGCCTGTTTAACCCCCACAGAGCCAGGGGTGGCGGGGGACAATCAGCGACAGACTCTCCTTAACCTTCCTGCCTTAAGCCACCGGTTCCGCTGAGGGTGACTTTGATGAGGGAGCGGGGAGCCCGTGAGTTACAAGATTGTGGGGTTGTCCAGTAGGGTCCAGAGGCGAGGAACCTGGAAGAGCAAGCGAAAGGGTGCAGAGATAGGGCCTTCAGGGTCTGGGCGGTGTGCGAGGAATGTTGGGGGGACAGGGTGCAGTGCTTAGGGAGGGGAGGCAGGGGAGGGCTGGCAGGTGCTGGGGAGGGGGGCAGGTCAAGGGAGTCACTCTCTGGCTGCGGGTCTGGACGAGCTGGGGTCTAGGGTGTGTGGGGACTTGCGCTGGGAAGGAGTGGAGACAGCACACTCATGTTCCTCCGATCAGCCGGGTCCTCAACGGGCAGTGGCAATGAGCCGAGCCAGGGAGATTGGGAGGAGGCACCGCGCAGTTCTACTTGCGCCCAGGTGTGGCAGAGATACTTCTGAGGTCTGAGCGGTGAGTGCCCAGGACCTCCCTTTCTTTCCTTCTCCAAGTCCCGTGGCTTGGGTGAAGCTGCCCAGGTACCCACCCCCAATGCCCCACCCAACAAAAACACGACAGACAAGAACCCAAAGTAAAAGACTTACTCATACCCCCAAACACACACAAGAGCTCACCAAGACAAATTAAACAAAAACATACTCTTAGGAATTTTCTTTTGGTTGTGCTAAGTATTTGAAAGAAAAGGGTTTGGAAGCAAATGTTTTGGTGCCAATCTGGGCTAATCCAGAATTTATTTGCAGACTGTCTTAGTCAATTGGTGCTGCTGTAATAGAATAGCATAGACTGGGGGACTTCTGATCAACAGAAATTTGTTTATCACAGTTCTGAATGCTCAAGACTCCATGAAGATCCTTGTCTGGTTAGCACCCAGTTCCTAGACAAGGTGTCTGCTTGATGTATCTTCACATGTTGGAGGGGGCAAGGGAGCTCTCAGGGGCCTGTTTCATAAAAGCACTAATCCAGATTTCCCACCTCCTGATGGGATCACAGTGGGGTCAGGATTTCAACATTAAAGTGTTGGGAGTACACAAACATTCACTTTACATAATAACCTAAGGAAAATTATTTGATTTTCCTAGGCCTCAGTTTCCTCATCTATAGGAGAAAGGGTACTACTTGTACCCATCGTAGAGGGTTATTACAATAAATTGCCAGAACATACTTCAGTAAACAGCAGAAAGGAGAGTGGGAATTAAATGTAGTGGGAATTCCTAATAATGTACTTTCACAGCCTTGAGAAATTTCACAGAAATTGCACCTGGAAAAGCAGTATATATTAAAGAAACTGTGTTTTTCTTGAGAATAATCTCCTTGTTACAGACCCCAAGGCCAGACTCAGAAGGGAGTATGACTAGGATCATGAAATCATGGACCTTGGAACTTTGGGTCGGTGTCAGGAATGAACGCCGCCTACACACTTGGTGATTGTCCCCAAGACTAGCCCAGAAGGGAATGGCCTGGGGTAAAAACAAGGAGATCTGGACTATGTCAGTGTAGTGTCTTGGGAAAGATAAGATCAAAAAAGTCTTGGGGAAGGCATGGCACCCCACCCCAGTACTTTGCCTGGGTCCCTGGACGGGGTCCTGGGGGCGGGGGACGCGGCGACTTCACTCTTCTTTTGCTTGGGAGGTGGCCCCCTCCATTTCTTGCCTGGGAATCCCGGGACGGGGGGCCTGGTGGGCTTCTCGGGCTTAGCAGCAGCAGCAGTCTACAATCAAGATAAAAGCTGGACTCAGAGTGGACTCTGCACCTCAGTCCTTTAGAAGCTGCAGGTCCCCTGACCCATTGCACCAGATTTCGTGTTCTGTCTTCATTCTCGTTGCTTGCTCCCAGACGATTAGGGCAACAGTTAATTGCTACAAGTTGTTCATTTATCTTAGTTTTCCTATGTGAAATAAAAATTGCACAGAACAAAGTTAAAACAGGCAAGGAAGACTCTATGCAAAGTTACTGGAATAGGGATGTGAGGGCAGATCTCAGTGTGAGCTTAACTCTGCTGAAACAAAAGGGTTGGAAAAGGGCTGGAATGAAATAGTGGGAAAGGGCTGGAGGACTTCAGGGAAGAGATTTTCAGGAGAAAGTGGTTAGGTCATCCGTATCAACTGAAGCTGGCTCCCACCCTCCTGGGAATAGGGGTGCTATCTTTCTTGATTGCATTTTAAAGGATGACACCTAGGTCCTTAAGAAAGACACTTTGGGGTTGTAAAACAGGAAAGAGTTTCATTTTTAAGAGTTACATATATCTTAGACAGATAGAATTCATAATTACAAGTTTTCTAAAGAAAATGCTTTTTTTAAAAAAAGAAAGGTCAAGGCGTAGAGCCAGGAGAGCCTGATTAAATATTAGTTAAACTCACAGGCCACCTGATGCAAACACCTGACTCACTAGGAAAGACCCTGATGCTGGTAAAAATTGAAGGCAGAAGGAGAAGAGGGTGACAGAGGATAAGATGGTTGGATGGCATCACCAGTGCAACGGATATGAACTTGGGCAAACTCCAGCAGATGGTAAAGGACAGGGAAGCCTGGTGCGCTGCCGTCCATGGGGTCACGAAGGGTCAGCCATGACTTGGCTACTGAACAACAATAACAACAAGCTCACAGGAACATTGAGCCCATCTTGGTCACTTCATTTTATGCAGAGTGTGAAGAAGACTGTCTTTATTTTTTTTTAGTCTATATTTTGGTGTAATTAAGAAAAATACTATGTTTCATTTAGAAAAGGAAAGGAGATAAGATAGTTTAATCACTATCAGGACTGTATAAAATGTAATTGCTTAATTTTCAGCAATTTTTTTTTTAGTAATTGTTCTTTTCGGCCCACACTTAGGTTGTATGAAAATTTTTCAGACACTTTGGGTTCATGCCACTTCTACCTCCTCCCCCTTTCTCAATGCTCCAGGGTTGCATCCAAGTTTTGGGGAGCAGGAGCAAGAATGCATTTAGTATTTAGGATGTGGTGGATTCATTTTGATGTATGGCAAAAACAATACAACATTGCAAAGTTAAGCAAAATAAAATTAAAAAAAAAAAAAGTCCAAGAACAATAGAAGTAAAACCACTGAATCACCAAAATCAGTCATCAACGAATTTGTAAAATTTATTGTGCACATACCAAAAAGACAGTTCATGAACAAGGAACACTCAATCCAAAACATGGAATGAATTGGAAGTATTGTTTTAAAGAGCCTTCTATAGTGAGAGGGGCTTCCCAGGGGGCACTAGCTGTAAAAAAAAAAAAAAAAAAAAACCACCTGCCAATGCAGGAAGATATAAGAGACTGCAGGTTCAATTCCTGGATTGGGAAGATCCCCTTGAGAAGGGCATAGCAACCCACTTCAGTATTCTTGCCTGGAGAATTCCATGGACAGAGGAGGCTTGCAGGCTGTAGGCCACAGGGTCACACAGAGTTGGACACGACTGAAGTGACTAATCACACACTCATGCGTATAGTGAGGCGGCTTCCCAGGTGGCACACAATAAGGAATCTGCCTGCCAGGGCAGGAGAAGCAAGAGACATGGGTTCGATCCCCAGTTTGGAAAGATTCCCTGGAGTATGAAATGGCAACCTGCTCCAGTATTCTGGCATGCAAAAATCCATGGACAGAGGAACCTAGCAGATTACAATCCATGGGGTCACAAAAAGTTGGACACGATTGAGCAACTGAGTACAGACACACAGGGAGTGAGAAGGCAGTAACTGATTACTCTTCACAGTGATTGGTTAGGATTTCCTAGAAAGATAGTATATGCATGCTCAGTCATGTCTGACTCTCTGACCCTATTTATTGTAGCCTTCCAGGATCCTGTGGCCATGGGATTTTCCCAGAAAGAATATTGCAGTGGGTTGCCATTCTCTCTTTCAGGGGATTTTCCCAACCCAGGGATCAAACCCCTGTCTCCTGTATCACAGGCAGATTCTTTACCACTGAGCCACCAGAGAAGCTCCTAGAAGACAGGGAATTGGTTAATGATTACTGTTAGTCGCTAAGTCGTGTCCGACTTTGTGAGATCCAATGGATGGCAGTACGCCAGGCTTCCCTGTCTATCACCAGCTCCCGGAGATTGCTCAAACTCATGTCCATTGAATTGAAGATGCCATCCAACCATGTCATCCTCTGTCATACCCTTCTCCTGCCTTCAGTCTTCCCCAGCATCAGGGTCTTTTCAAAAGAGTCAGCTCTGCATCAGGTGGCCAAAGTATTAGAGTTCCAACTTCAGCATCAGTCCTACCAATGAATATTCAAGACTGATTTCCTTTTAGGATTAGCTGGTTTGATCTCCTTGCAGTCCAAGGGACACTTCAAAAACATAAATTCTTCAGCGCTCAGCTTCTTTATAGTCCAACTCACATCCATACATGATTACAGGAAAAACCATAGCCTTGACTAGACAGACTTGGCAAAGAAATGTCTCTGCTTTTTAATAAGCTGTCTAAATTGGTCATAGCTTTTCTTCCAAGGAGCAAGTGTCTTTTAATTTCATAGCTGCAGTCACCATCTGCAGTGATTTTGTAACCTAAGAAAATAAAGTTTCTCACCATTTCCATTGTTTACCCATCTATTTGCTGTGAAGTGATGGGACAGGACGCCATAACCTTAGTTTTTTGAATGTTGAGTTTTAAGCCAACATTTTCACTCTCCTCTTTCACTTTCATCAAGAGGCTCTTTAGTTCCTCTACACTTTCTGTCATAAGAGTGGTATCATCTGCATATCTGAGGTTATTGACAATTCTCCCGGCAATCCTGATTCCCACTTGTACTTCATCCAGCCTGACATTTCTCATGATGTACTCTGCTATAAATTAAATAAGGAGGGTAACAATATACAGCCTTGACGTACTCCTTTCTCAATTTGGAACCACTCTGTTGTTCCATGTGGGGTTCTAACTTTTGCTTCTTGACCTGTATACAGATTTCCCAGGAGGCAGGTCAGGTGGTCTGGTATACCCATCTCTTGAAGAATTTTTCACAGTTTGTTGTGATCCACACAGTCAAAGGCTTTGGCATAGTCAATAAAGCAGAAATAGATATTTTTCTGGAACTCTCTTGCTTCTTCTATGATCCAGCAGATGTTGGCAATTTGATATCTGGTTCCTCTGCCTTTTCCAAATCCAGCTTGAACATTTGGAAGTTCACGGTTCACATACTGTTGAAGCCTGGCTTGGAAAATTTTAAGCATTACTTTGCTAGCGTGTGAGATGAGTGCAATTGTGTGGTAGTTTGAACATTCTTTGGCATTGCCTTTCTTCGGGATTGGAATGAAAACCAACTTTTTCCAGTCCTGTGGCCACTGCTGAGTTTTCCAAATTTGCTGGCATATTGAGTGCAACAGTTTCACTGCATCATCTCTTAGGATTTGAAATAGCTCAACTGGAAATCCATCACCTCCACTAGCTTTGTTTGTAGTTATGCTTCCAAAAGCCCACTTGACTTCACATTCCAGGATGTCTGGCTCTAGGTGAGTGATCACACCATCCTGGTAATATGGGTCATTAAGATGTTTTTGTATGGTTCTGTATATTCTTGCCACCTCTTAATATCTTCTGCTTCTATGAGGTCCATACCATTTCTGTCCTTTATTGTGTCCATCTTTGCATGAAATGTTCCCTTAGTATCTCTAATTTTCTTGAAGAGATCTCTATTCCTTCCCATTCTATTGTTTTCCTCTATTTCTTTGCTTTGATCACTGAGGAAGGTGTTCTTATCTCTCCATGCTATTCCTTGGAACTCTGCATTCAAATGGGTATATCTTTCCTTTTCCCTTTTCCTTTAGTTTCTCTTCTTTTCTCAACTATTTGTAAGGCCTCCTCAGACAACCATTTTGCTTTTTTGCATTTCTTTTTCTTGGGGATGGTCTTGATCACTGCCTCTTGTACAATGTCATGAACCTCTGTCTGTAGTTCTTCAGGCACTCTGTCTATCAGATCTAATCCCTTGAATCTATTTGTCACTTCAACTATATATTCATAAGGGATTTGATTTAGGTCATAACTTATTTAACTTCTATGCAGAGTACATCATGAGAAACGCTGGGCTGGAAGAAACACAAGCTAGATCAAGATTGCCGGGAGAAATATCAATAACCTCAGATATGCAGATGACACCACCCTTATGGCAGAAAGTGAAGAGGAACTCAAAAGCCTCATGATGAAAGTGAAAGTGGAAAGTGAAAAAGTTGGCTTAAAGCTCAACATTCAGCAAACAAAGATCATGGCATCTGGTCCCATCTTTTCATGGGAAATAGATGGGGAAACAGTGGAAACAGTGTCAGACTTTATTTTTCTGGGCTCCAAAATCACTGCAGATGGTGACTGCAGCCATGAAATTAAAAGACGCTTACTCCTTGGAAGGAAAGTTATGACCAACCTAGACAGCATATTGAAAAGCAGAGACATTACTTTGCCAACAAAGGTCCGTCTAGTCAAGGCTATGGTTTTTCCTGTGGTCATGTATGGATGTGAGAGTTGGACTGTGAAGAAGGCTGAGTGCCAAAGAATTGATGCTTTTGAACTGTGGTATTGGAGAAGACTCTTGAGAGTCCCTTGGACTGCAAGGAGATCCAATCAGTCCATTCTGAAGGATCAGCCCTGGGATTTCTTTGGAAGGAATGATGCTAAGGCTGAAACTCCAGTACTTTGGCCACCTCATGAGAAGAGCTGACTCATCATGGTGATCATTTTGAAATGTATAGAAGTATCAGATCCCTATGTTGTATGTCAAGAGACAACATAGTTTTGTATGTCAGTTATACTTTAAAATCAAACTTACAGAAAAAGAGATAAGATTTGTGGTTACCAGAGACAGATGATGCGGGGAGGGGGAACTGCTAAGTCGCTTCAGTCGTGTCCGACTCTGTGTGACCCCATAGATGGCAGCCTTCCAGGCTCCCCCATCCCTGGGATTCTCCAGGCAAGAATACTGGAATGGGTTGCCATTTCCTCCTCCAATGCATGAAAGTGGAAAGTGAAAGTGAAAGTGAAGTCGCTCAGTCGTGTCCGACTCTTAGTGACCCCATGGACTGCAGCCCACCAGGCTCCTCTGTCCATGTCATAGGTGTCCGTCCATGGGCTTTTCCAGGCAAGAGTACTGGAGTGGGGTGCCAACTGGGAGGTAGTCAATAGGTACAAAGTTCCAATTATAAGATAATAAGTACTAGGGATGTAAGGTATAACATGATTAATATCCTTAACACTGCTGTATGTTATATACAAAAAAGAAAATTCAAAGTTCCCTTCACAAGAAAACAAATTTTTCTTTTCTTTTGTATCTATATGAGATGATGGATAGTCACTAAATTTATTGTGGTGATAGTTTCATGATGTCTAAGTAAAACTATAATTATGTACACCTTAAAATTATACAGTGCTATATGTCAATTATAAATTTTATTATCAATAAAACTGGGCAGGGGAAAAATAGTTCTGCTTTAGCATACTAAAATCATTAAGTGTCTCTCTGCCTACATGATACAATATCAGAGACAGCAACTATCCTTTTCCATCCCTTACCTCCATTTCCTAAATGTAAAGCTGGACCTAGGCAAAGTTTTTAATAACTCTGGCTTTCATCTTAATTTTACTTTGCAAGGCTAGCATAGTCTCACAGAAGTTCCCATTGTATGTCAGGCTGCAAAATAGGAAGCTTACCTTACAATGGAAAGGTAGCATGGAATGGAAAAGAGCATGGTTGATTACTCTGCAGGAATAAAAGTCAAAAATAGATAAGAAATGTATGATAGAGCAGATGTGAAGAATAGATGTATTAAAAAATAATTACCTCAATTACCTGTAATTGAAAATAATTACCTGGTGCTAGTCAAGCGCTTTTACTATGCCTATAACATGTGTGCTAAATGCACACAGTAACTTGCTCTGCTTCAAGGACACTGAACTTCAACCAGTGATCTAGTCTAAAGGATGTGGACACAAGAGCTTTAATGGGAATGTGGGTTTGAAGAATTCTCAACCATACTGGTCCCCCCATAGAATCTAAAAAAAACATAACATAAATCTATAACTAAGTGTTGAGTTTTCAAAAGAATAAACATTACAAGCACAAATCATCTAGAATGTATACGTTAAAGAGGGCTTATCACAAGCAGAATACTCAGGTTAAATGATTCCACATCATCTCAAGGAAATTTAAGTGACCAAGTAATTTTTTAATACACAAGTAAGATGATTCTAATTCTGCAACATGGATGATTATGTACTCTGAAAAGTGTTCCTGGTAATATAAAACTGAGAGTTGGTAAAAATTAAAATAAATACATCTTTTTTCTTTTTTTTAAGAAAATGTGGCTATATATTTGACTACACACACACACACACACACACACACACACACACACACCTGGAATATTAATCAGCCTTAAAAAAGAAGGAGATCCTGTCATTTGAGACAACATGGATGAACCTGAAAAATATGATAAGTGAAATAAGCCAGATGCAGAAAAGCAAATACTGCATGTTCTCAATCATAGGTAGAATCTGAAATGTCAATTTCATAAAAACAGAGAGCAGTACTGTGGTTATAATTAGCTAGGGAGAATAAGATATGTATTCTACTGGTCAAAGAATATGTAGTTTAGTCATGAACTATAAATAATTTCTGGAGATCTAAGGTATACAATGTGACTATAGTTAATAGTATTGTATTTTTTTTTTTGTTAAATTCAACTGCTATCCCTTTATTTTATTTTATTTATCTTATTTTTTTTTTGCAGGGGAAAATGGACAAAGGAAAGGATCGATGAGGGTGGGAAAGAAATGGGAAGGAAGAAGGGGAGTGATGGTGGGGAAGAGTATATGTATTAAGAAATATGTAATTTCTTAACTAATGGCTAATAAATACATCTTTAATGCAATAACTAAAACAAAAGTGATGTAACTATTTCAACAACAACAAAAAGAAAACAGGAAAACAAAGGGGAAAATGAAAGAGTGGCTGAAAGAGTGAGCAATAAGGAAATGCAAATCCTGGAAGCAAATTATGTTGCCAGAACTGGGATCGGGTATGAAGTTCTGGACACACCTCAGGGTTGAGACTGCTATATAGAGGGGACTTCATAGTGGGTGGTCAGTAGCATTCTCTGATTCCAAACAGGAGCAAGCACAGATCTTCTCTGAAAGCATCCCTAATTTAGGCTTGAAGTAAGGAGAAAGCCACAGGAGACAGATATAAGAAAGGAACAGAGAATGGTCTATGCTGAGAGGCCATATATTTTCATATATCCCAGAAGACTCTAAAGAAGAAACTCTGCAGCAGAGAACTCTAAAGCCAAGAAAGATACTCTGCCTAAGTACATCCTACATAGGAAACATCCCTAAAACTACAAGAAAATTAACCTTCTCCAAGCTGGGCTTCAGCAATATGTGAACTGTGAAATTCCAGATGTTCAAGCTGGTTTTAGAAAAGGCAGAGGAACCAGAGACCAAATTGCCAACATCCGCTGGATCATCGAAAAAGCAAGAGAATTCCAGAAAAGCATCTATTTCTGCTTTATTAACTATGCCAAAGCCTTTGACTGTGTGGATCACAATAAACTGGAAAATTCTGAAAGAGATGGGAATATCAGACCACCTAACCTCAGATATGCAGATGACACCACCCTTATGGCAGAGGGTAAAGAGGAACTAAAAAGCCTCTTGATGAAGGTGAAAGAGGAGAGTGAAAAAGTTGGCTTAAAGCTCAACATTCAGAAAACAAAGATCATGGCAACTGGTCCCATCACTTCATGGGAAATAGATGGGGAAACAGTGGAAACAGTGTCAGACTTTATTTTTTGAGGGCTCCAAAATCACTGCAGATGGTGACTGCAGCCATGAAATTAAAAGACACTTACTCCTTGGAAGAAATGTTATGACCAACCTAGATAGCATATTGAAAAGCAGAGACATTACTTTGCCAACAAAGGCTCATCTAGTCAAGGCTATGGTCTTTCCTGTGGTCATGTATGGATGTGAGAGTTGGACTGTGAAGAAGGCTGAGTGCCAAAGAATTGATGCTTTTGAACTGTGGTGTTGGAGAAGACTCTTGAGAGTCCCTTGGACTCCAAAGGGATCCAACCAGTCCATTCTGAAGGAGATCAGCCCTGGGATTTCTTTGGAAGGAGTGATGCTAAGGCTGAAACTCCAATACTTTGGCCACCTCATGCAAAGAGTTGACTCATTGGAGAAGACTCTGATGCTGGGAGGGATTGGGGGCAGGAGGAGAAGGGGATGACAGAGGATGAGATGGCTGGATGGCATCACTGACTCGATGGACGTGAGTCTGAGTGAACTCTGGGAGTTGGTGATGGACATGGAGGCCTGGCATGCTGCAATTCATGGGGCTGCAAAGAGTTGGACACGACTGAGCAACTCAACTGAACTGAAAGATGAGTGACTGAACCTCACAGAAAAATATCAAGTAAAAGAGATAAGAGAAAAACCTAGTGGATACTGAAAGAAAGAACAGTGGAGATATATAACTATAAGCAGATGAAAATTATTACCTAATATTTCATATAAGCTTTAAAATTAAGAAGAATATAGACACTATATAAGAAAATCCTGAACCAAGATTGAAAGGACTAGTTTTGGTTTACATTTCTCTAATAATTAGCAATGTTGGGCATCCTTTCATGCGCTTTTTGGCCATCTGTATGTTTTCAAGCAAACAAGATGATTGCTTCTTGGCAGGAAAGCTATGACTAACCTAGACAGTATGTTAAAAAGCAAAAACATCACTCTGCTGACAAAGGTTCATATAGTTAAGGCTATGTCTTTCCAATAGTTGTGTACAGTTGTGAACCCTGGACAATAAAGAAGGCAGAGCACCGAAGAATTGGTGCTTTCAAACTGTGGTGCTGGGAAAGATTCTTGAGACTCCCTTGGAAGGCAAGGAGATCAAACCAGTCAATCTTAAAGGAAATCTACCCTGAATACTCTTTGGAAGGACTTGTGCTGAAGCTGAAGCTCCAGTATTTTGGCCATCTGATGCGAACAGCTGACTCCTTGGAAAAGACCCTGATGCTGGGGAAGATTGAAGGCAGAAGGTTCAGAAGAGGGCAACAGAGGATGAGATGGTTGGATGGCATCATTGATTCAATGGACATGAATTTGAGCAAACTCAGGGAGATGGTGAGGGACAGGGAAGCCTGGCATGCTGCAGTCCATGGGGTCATAAAAAGTCAGATATGACTTGGTGACTGAACAACAACATGTCTTCCTTGGATAAATGTCTATTTAGATCTTCTGATCATTTCTGATTGCATGTTCTTTTTATATTGAGCTGCATGAATTGTTTATATACATTTGGAAATTAATCCCTTATCAGTCACTTTGTTTGCAAATATTTTCTCCCATTCTTTCAGTTGTCTTTTCATTTTGTCAGAAGAAAGACAAATACTTGGAATCTAAAAAGATGATACAAATGAACTTATTTACAAAACAGAAACAGACTCACAGACTTTAGAAACACACTTATGGTTACTAAAGAAAAAAGATGGTAGGTAGGGATAAATTAGCTTGGGATTGATATACACACACTACTGTATATAAAATAGATAAACAAGGACCTACAGTACAGCACAGGGAACTCTACTCCATATTCTGCAATAACTTATATGGGAAAGGAATTTGAAAAAGAATAGATATTTGTGTATGTATAACTGAATCACTTTGCTGTACACAGGAAACTAATGCATTATAAATCAACTATACCCCAATATAAAATAAAACTTTTTAAAAAAAGAAAAAAAATATGAGGAAGGAAAAAAAATGAAAGGGCTGAAAAATTAGATAACTAGATGTGGGGAGAAAGCAAATTAGCCAAGATGGCATGTCCAGGTTCTCTCGCCCCATGTTTTGTAAATAATGACTAACAGCTGAGATCATTTGTAGTACTGCACAAGCACATCACAAGGTGCTCACTTGGTCAAGGGTTGTGTGCAGTATGTATATGTGAGCACCACCTAAAGAAGTGGTAGCGTTATTGCTGTGTCACAGCTGTGTCCTTTGGGTCAGCCACAAAAGGAGAGAATATAGCTGTCTACTGCTCTGGCTGCTGCATCAGCTGGGAGAGAATACTGTTATGGTTGCTGTGCCAAGCAGGAGAGACTCTGTGTTGTGTTAGGTTATACTATAGCTGCAGCACCAGCCAGGAGAGAATAAATGTGTCTACAGCTGCTACTATGGCCCCTTGAGTTTTCTTCCAGCTTCTTAGTTTGTGCCTTGCCTACCCTGGGTTCTGTGAACAGTGTGGACAGTGAGATACAGCAAAACAACTGGGGCTCTGAGCAGAATCAGCAATGTAATTGGCATAGTTGGCAGGATACCCACTTGATATAGGAGCCTGAGGCTCCACAGAAGAGGCAGCAGGATTCCCAGCAGGTAGAGGAGCTTGAGGCTCCACAGAAGAAGAGGTGGCAGGATCCCCAGCAGGTAAACGAATCTGAGGCTGCACTGGATGGAAGAACCCAGTGGCCACCACATACCATGTGATACACTGTGGATGAACCTCCCATGTCGGTAGGTGCCCAATATGCTCCTGGAGAAGAACAGGGAAGTAGCTCCAGAATAAATGAAGAGGCTGAGGCAAAGTGGAAACAATGCCAAGTTGTGGATGTGTCAGGTGGTGAAAGTAAAGTCTGATGCTGTAAGAACAATATTGCATACGAACCTGGAATGTTAGGTCCACAAATCAAGGTAATATGAAAGTGGTCAAACAGGAGATGGCAAGAGTGAACATTGACATTTTAGTAATCAGTGAACTAAAGTGGACCAGAATGGGTGAATTTAATTCAGATGGCCATTATATCTACTACTGTGGGTGAGAATTCCTTAGAAGAAATGGAGTAGCCCTCATAATTAATGAAAGATTCCAAAATGCAGTACTTGGGTGCAATCTAAAAAATGATGGAATGACCTCTGTTCTTTTCCAAGGCAAACCATTCAATATCACAGTAATCCAAGTCTATGCCCCAACCACAAATGCTGGAGAAGTTGAAATTGAACAGTTCTATGAGGACCTATAAGACATTCTAGAACCAACACTGAAAAAGATGTCCTATTCATCAAAGGGGACTGGAATGCAAAAGTCGTAATTTAAGAGATACCTGGAGTAACAGAAAGTTTGGCCTTGGAATGCAAAATGAAGCAGGGCAAAGGTTAACAGAGTTTTATCAAGAGAACACACTGGTCATAGCAAACGCCTTCTTCCAACAACATGAGAGACAACTCTACACATGGACATCACCAGATGGTCAATACCAAAATCAGATTGATATATTCCTTGCAACGGAAGATGGAGAAGCTCTATATAGTCAGCAAAAACAAGACCAGTAGCTGACTGTGGCTCAGATCATGAACTCCTTATTGAAAAATTCAGACTTAAATTGAAGAAAGTAGGTAAAACCCTTAGGCCATTCAGGTATGATCAAAATTAAATCCTTTATGATTACACAGTGGATGTGACAAATAGATTCAAGGGATTAGATCTGAAGGACAGAGTGCCTGAAGAACTATGGACAGAGGTTCATAACATTGTACAGAAGCTGTGATCAAAACCATCCCCAAGAAAAAGAAATGAAACAAGGCAAAATGGTTGTCTGAGGAGGCCTTACAAATAGCTGAGAAAAGAGAAGTGAAAGGCAAAGGAGAAAAGGAAAGATATATCCATCTGAATGCAGAGGTCCAAAGAATAGCAAGGAGAGATAAGAAAGCCTTCCTCAGTGCTCAGAGCAAACAGAGGAAAAACAATAAAATGGGAAAGACTACAGATCTCTTCAAGAAAGTTAGAGATACCAAGGGAAAATTTCATGCAAAGATGGGCATAATAAAGGACAGAAATGGTATGAACCTAACAGAAGCAGAAATTATTAAGAAAAGATGGCAAGAATACAAAGAACTATACAAAAAAGATCTTCATCACCCAGATAACCACGATGGTGTGATCACCCACCTAGAGCCACACATCTTGGAGTGCAAAGTCAAGTGAACCTTAGGAAGTATCACTACAAAGAAACCTAGCGGAGGTGATGGAATTCCAGTTGAGCTATTTCAAATCCTAAAAGATGATGCTGTGTAAGCACTGCACTCAACATGTCAGCAAATTTGGAAAACTCAGCAGTGGCCACAGGACTGGAAAAGGTCAGTTTTCATTCCAATCCCAAAGAAAGGCAATGCCAAAGAATGTTCAGACTACCACACAATTGCACTCATCTCACACGCTAGCAGAGCAATTCTCAAAATTCTCCAAGCTAGGCTTCAACAGTATGTGAACCGTGAACTTCCAGATGTTCAAGCTGGAATTGGAAAAGGCAGAGGAACCACAGATCAAATTGTCAACATCCGTTGGATCATAGAAAAAGAAAGAGAATTCCAGGAAAACATCTACTTCTGCTTCATTGACTATGCTAAAGCCTTTGACTGTGTGGATCACAACCAATTGTGGAAAATTCTTAAAGAGATGGGAGGGGGTGGTCCCAAGATAGTAGAGGAATAGGATGGGGAGAGCACTTTCATCAAAAGATCATTTGGATACTGAGCAACTTCCACAGAACAACTTCTGAACACTGGCAGAGGGCACCAGGCACTCAGAAAGGCAGCCCATTCTCTTGGAAAGGAGGTAGGACAAAATATAAAAGAGAGACAAGAGTTAAGGATGGAAACTTGTCCTGGGGAGGGGGTTGTGTAGGAGGAGAAGTTTTCAAACAGTGGGAAACTCTCTCACAGGTGGGTCTGTGGGGAGTTTTGAAATCTCAGAGGGCAACATAACTGGGAGGAAAAATAAAACCCACAGAATAGGCACCTAACCGCAACCGCCAATGGAGAAGTAGCCCAGATGCTCACATCCACCACCTGCAAGCGGAGGCTGGACAGGAAGGCACAGGGTGGCATCATCAGTCCTTAGGGTAAGGACGGGGCCTGAATGCCCTGAGGTCAATCTGAGGGAGCTAACGTGAGATAACACCCAAACTGTGGGATTACCAGAGAGGAGAAATAAAAGAGAGAGCGAGAAATTCCCTGTGAAAGGCTCTAACGCCAGCCTGGCCCCCCTCACAGAACAAAGGATTGAGCGAACACCAAAGGAGTGCTGGTCACTGCATACAGGCCACTCCCCCCACCAGAGGCAGAGAGGCAGGTGAGTGATAGCCAGAGCTGGAAGGCAAGGCGCTGCTCCAATTTAGACCCAAGACTGGCATCTTTCACCAAACTGTGAACAGGCTCCCTGTTGCTAACCGCATCCTCCAAGGATCCTGGACAGTTGACATCTGCCGGGAAGGTCACAGCCTGAGATCAGATCCCCAGAGGAGACACACGACACACCTGAGATGGTGCTATTGTGGTACACCCAGGAAACTCAGCACCTGGGACTGGGGAGGTGATTAAGATGCACGGCCCACCTGGAACAGTGTGCTCACCAAGCACCTGGTCGCCTGAGCTGTTCAGACCTGGGAAGGGCACAAAACACATGCCCAACCGAGTCTGTGCCCTTGTGAAGTACCTTAGAACCTGAACCTGAGTGGCTTAGACCTGGGAAGTGCACAAAACACAGGGCCTGCTTTGGACCTTATTTTTAAAGCAAATTTTGTGTATATATTTATATATATATAATAACTTTTGTGATTGATATTGTTTTCTATTTTTAATATTGTATTTTTGAGAGTCTAACCTCTACTCTCCACCATGACCCATCTGTCTTGGGTGGCCCTACATGGCATGGCTCATAGTTTCATTGAGTTAGACAAGGTTGTGCTCCATGTGATTAGATTGGTTACCTTTCTGTGATTGTGGTTTTCAGTCTGTCTGCCCTCTGATGGAGAAGGATAAGAAGTTTATGAAAGACTGACTGAGAGGGATACTGGGTCTCGTTCTGATGGGCAGGGCGGGCAGGGCCATGCTCAGTAAATCTTTAATCCAGTTTTCTGTTGATGGGTACATCTGTGTTCCCTCCCTGCTATTTACCTGAATGGCTCAGATGGTAAAGCATCTGTCTACAATGTGAGAGGCCCAGGTTCGATCCCTGGGTCGGGAAGATGCCCTGGAGAAGGAAATGGCAAACCACTCCAGTACTATCACCTGGAAAATCCCATGAACAGAGGAGCCTGGTAGGCTACAGTCCATGGGGTTGCAAAGAGTCAGACATGACTGAGCGACTTCACTTTTCTTTCCTTTAAACTATGGTGGGCTTCCCTGGTGGTTCAGATGGTAAAGAGTCTGCCTGCGATGTGGGGGACCAGATTTGATCCCTGGGTTGAGGAGATCCCCTGGAGAAGCAAATGGCAACCCACTCCAGTATTCTTGTCTGGAAAATCCCATGGGTAGAGGAGCCTAGCAGGCTACAGTCCATGGGGTTACAAAGAGATGGACAAGACTTTCAAACTATAGTGGAGGTAATGATAATGGTGACCTCCCTCAAAAGATCCCATGCATGTATTGCTACAGTCTATGCTCCCAACTCTGCAGTAGACCACCACCAACCCATGCCTTCACTGGAGACTCCTGGACACCCATAAGCAAGAGAGGTCATGGTGGAGAGTTCTTACAAAATGTTATCCACTGAAGAAGGAAATGGCAAACCACTTCAGTATTCCTGGCCTGAGAACCCTATGAAAGTGAAGTCGCTCAGTCGTGTCCGACTCTTTGCGACCCCGTGGACTGTAGCCTATCAGGCTTCTCCATCCATGGGATTCTCCAAGCAAGAATACTGGAGTGGGTTGCCATTTCCTTCCCCAGGGGATCTTCCCAACCCAGGGATCTAACCCAGGTCTCCCGCATTGGAGGCAGACTCTTTAACCTCTGAGCCACCAGGGAAGTCCGAGAACCCTATGAACAGTATTAAAAAGTAAAAAGATGGGACACTTACAGATGAACTCCTCAGGTCGTTAGGTGCCCAATATGCTACTGGAGATCAGTGGAGAAATAACTCCAGAAAGAATGAAAAGACGGAGCCAAAGCAAAAACAACACCCAGTTGTGGATGAGACTGGTGATGGAAGCAAGGTCCGATGCTCTAAAGAGAAATATTGCATAGGAACCTGGAATGTTAGGTCCATGAATCAAGGCAAATTGGAAGTGATCAAACAGGAGATGGCAAGAGTGAACATCAACATTCTAGGAATCAGCGAACTAAAAGGTACTGCAATGGGTGAATTTAACTCAGATGACCATTATATCTACTACTGTGGGCAAGAATCCCTTAGAAGAAATGGAGTGGCCATCATACTCAACAAAAGAATCCAAAATGCAGTATTTGGATACAGTCTCAAAAACAGCAGAATGATCTGTTTGTTTCCAAGGCAAACCATTCAGTATCACTGTAATCCAAGTCTATGCCCTAACCAGTAATGCTGAAGAAGCTGAAGTTGAATGATTCAATGAAGACATACAAGACCTTCTAGAATTAACATCCAAAAAAGATGTCCTTTTCATTATAGGGGACTGGAATGCAAAATTAGGAAGTTAAGAAACACCTGGAGTAACAGGCAAATTTGGCCTTGGAGTATGGAATGAAGCAGTGCAAAGGCTAATAGAGTTCTGTCAAGAGAATGCACTGGTCGTAGCAAACACCCTCTTCCAACAACACAAGAGAAGACTCTACACATGGACATCACCAGATGGTCAACGCCGAAATCAGATTGATCATATTCTTTGCAGCCAAAGATGGAGAAGCTTTATACAGTCTGCAAAAACAAGACCGAGAGCTGACTGTGACTCAGATCATGAACTCCTTATTGCCAAATTCAGACTGAAATTGAAGAAAGTAGGGAAAACCACTAGACCATTCAGGTGTGACCTAAATCAAATCCCTAGATTTAAGGGACTAGATCTGATAGACAGAGTGCCTGGTGAACAATGGACGGAGGTTCGTGACATTGTACAGGAGGCAGGGAACCAGACCATCCCCAAGAAAAAGAAATGCAAAAAAGCAAAATGTCTGACTCAAGAGGCCTTACAAATAGCTATGAAAAGAAGAGAAGCAAAAAGTAAAGGAGAAAAGGAAAGATATACCCATTTGAATCCAGAGTTCCAAAGAATAGCAAAGAGAGATAAGAAAGCCTTCCTCAGTGATCAGTGCAAAGAAATAGATGAAAATAACAGAATAGTAAAGATGAGAGATCTCTTCAAGAAAGTTAGAGATACCAAGGGAACATTTCATGCAAAGATTGGCTCAATAAAGGACAGAAATGGTATGGACCTAACAGAAGCAGGACACATCTTAATCAAACTAATGAAGATCAAACACAAAAAACAAATGTTAAAAGCAGCAAGGGAAAAGCAACAAATAACACACAAGAGGATCCCCATAAGGATAATAGCTGATCTTTCAATAGAAACTCTTCAGGCCAGAAGGAAATGGCAGGACATATTTAAAGTGAAGAAAGAGGAAAACTTACTACCAAGATTACTATACCCAGCAAGGATCACGTTCCAATATGAAGGAGAAATCAAAAGCTTTACAGACAAGCAAAAGCTGAGAGAATTCAGCACCACCAAATCAGCTCTTCAACAAATGCTAAAGGATCTTCTCTAGACAGGAAACACAGAAAAGGTTTATAAACTCGAACCCAAAACAACAAAGTAAATGGCAATGGGATCATACTTATCAATAATTACCTTAAAGGTAAATGGGTTGAATGCCCCAACCAAAAGACAAAGACTGGCTGAATGGCTACAAAAACAAGGACCTTATATATGCTATCTACAAGAGACCCACCTCAAACCAAGGGACACATACAGGCTGAAAGTGAAGGGCTGGAAAGAGATATTTCATGCAAATGGAGACCAAAAGGAAGCAGGAGTAGCAATAATGATATCAGAGAAAATAGACTTTGAAATAAAGGCCATGAAAAGAGACAAAGAAGGACACTACATAATGATCAAAGGATCAATCCAAGAAGAAGATATAACAATTATAAATATATATGCACCCAACATAGGAGCACCTGAATACATAAGGCAAATGCTTACAAGTATGAAAGGGGAAATTAACAGTAACACAATAGTAGTGGGAGACTTTAATTCCTCACTCACACCTATGGATAGATCAACTAAACAGAAAATCAGCAAGGAAACACAAACTTTAAATGATACAATGAACCAGTTGGACCTGATTGATATCTATAGGACATTTCACCCCAAAACAATGAATTTTACCTTTTTCTCAAGTGCACACTGAACATTCTCCAGGATAGATCACATACTGGGCCATAAATCTAGCTTTAGGAAATTCAAAAAAATTAAAATCATTTCAAGCATCTTTTCTGATCACAATGCAGTAAGATTAGATGTCAACTAGAGGGGAAAAAAAACTATTAAAAATGCAAACATATGGAGGCTAAATGAATAACCAACAAATCATGGAAGAAATCAAAAAGGAAATCAAAATATGCATAGAAACAAATGAAAATGAAAACATGGCAACCCAAAACCTATGGGATTCAGTAAAAGCAGTGCTAAGGGGAAGGTTCATAACATTACAAACTTACCGCAAGAAACAAGAGAAAAGATCAGATAAATAACCTAACTTTATACCTAAAGCAACTAGAAAAAGAAGAAATGAAGAACTCCAGAGTTAGGAGAAGGAAAGAAATCATAAAAATTAGGACAGAAATAAGTGAGAAAAAAAAAGCAAAGGAGACTATAGCAAAAATCAACAAAACTTAAAGCTGGTCCTTCGAGAAGATAAATAAAGTAGACAAACTGTTAGCCAGACTCATCAATTAAAAAAGGGAGAAGAATCAAATCAACAAAATTGGAAATGAAAATGGAGAAATCACAACAGACAACACAGAAATACAAAGGATCATAAAAGACTACTATCAGCAATTATATGCCAATAAAATGGACAACTTGGAAGAAATGCATGAATTCTTAGAAAAATATAATCTTCCAAAACTGAACCAGGAAGAAATAGAAAATCTTAACAGACCCATCACAAGCATGGAAATAGAAACTGTAATCAAAAATCTTCCAACAAAATCCCAGGACCACATGGCTTCACAGGTGAATTCTACCAAAAATTTAGAGAAGAGCTAACACCCATTCTACTCAAACTCTTCCAGAAAATTTCAGAGGGGGGTAAACTCCCAAACTCATTCTATGAGGCCAGCATCACCCTCATACCAAAACCAGACAAAGATGCCATGAAAAAAGAAAACTGCAGGCCGATATCACTGATGAATATAGATGCAAAACTCCTCAACAAAATTCTAGCAAACAGAATCCAACAACATATTAAGAAGATCATACATCATGATCAAGTGGGTTTTATCCCAGGGATTCAAGGATTCTTCAATATTCACAAATTGATCAATGTGATACACTTCATTAACAAATTAAAGGATAAAAACCAAATGATTATCTCAATAGATGCAGAGAAAGCCTTTGACAAAATTCAACATCCATTTATGATAAAACTCTCCAGAAAGCAGGCACAGAAGGAACATACCTCAACATAATAAAAGCCATAGATGAAAAACCCACAGCAAACATTATCCGCAATGGCAAAAAAATTGAAATCATTTCCCATAAAGTCAGGAACAAGACAAGGGTGTCCACTCTCACCACTACTATTCAACATAGTTTTGAAAGTTTTAGCCACAGCAATCAGAGAAGAAAAAGAAATAAAAGGAATCCAGATTGGAAAAGAAGTAAAACTCTCACAGTTTGCAGATGACGTGATCCTCTACATAGAAAACCTTAAAGATATCACCAGAAAATTACTAGAGCTAATCAATGAATATAGTAAAGTTGCAGAATATAAAATTGATACCACAAATTCCTTGCATTCCTTTACACTAACAATGAGAAAACAGAAAGAGAAATTAAAGAAACAATCCCATTCACCAATGTAATGAAAATAAAATACTTAGGAATAAATCAACAAAGACCTATATATAGAAAACTATAAAACACTGATGAAAGAAATCAAAGGTGACACAAATAGATGGAAAAATATACCATGTTCATGGATCAGAAGAATCAATATAGTGAAAATGAGTATACTACCCAAAGCAGTCTATAGATTCAATGCAACCCCTATCAAGCTACTAATGGCATTTTTCACAGAACTAGAACAAATAATTTCACAATTTGTATGTAAATACAAAAAAAAAAAAAATCTTGAATAGCCATGGCAATCTTGAGAAAGAAGAATGGAACTGGAAGAATCAACCTACCTGACTTCAGACTATATTACAAAGCTACAGTTATCAAGACAGTATGACACAAAGACAGAATTATAGATCAATGGAACAAAATAGAAAGCCCAGAGATAAATCCATGGACCTATGGACACCTTAATTTTGACAAAGGAGGCAAAAATACACAATGGAGAAAAGAGAATCTCTTTAACAAGTGGTGCTGGGAAATCTCATCAACCACCTGAGAAAGAATGAAACTAGAACACTTTCTAACACCATACACAAAAGTAAACTCAAAATGGATTAAAGCTTAAAGTAAGACCAGAAACTACAAAACTCCTAGAGGAAAACATAGGCAAAACACTCTCTTCCATAAATCACAGCAAGATCCTCTATGACCCACCTCCCAGAGTAATGGAAATAAAAGCAAAAATAAACAAATGGAACCTAATTAAACTTAAAAGCTTTTGCACAATGAAGGAAACTATAAGCAAAATGAAAAGACAGCCTTCAGAATGCGAGAAAATAATATCAAACAAAGCAACTGACAAAGAATTAATCTCAAAAATATACAAACAGTTCAGGCAGCTCAATACCAGAAAAATAAATGACCCAATCAAAAACAGGCCAAAGAAAAAAACAGACATTTATCCAAAGAAGACATACATATGGCTAACAAACACATGAAAAGATGCTCAACATCACTCATTATCAGAAAAATGCAAATCAAAACCACAGTGAGGTACCATCTCACACCATCTCACACGGTCAGAATGGCTGCTATCCAAAAGTCTACAAACAATAAATGCTGGAGAGGGTGCAGACCAAAGGGAACCCTCTTACACTGTTGGTGGGAATGCAAACTAGTACAGCCACTATGGAGAACAGTGTGGAAATCCTTAAAAAGTTGAAAATAGATCTGCCATACAACCCAGCAATCCCACTGCTGCGCATACACACTGAGGAAACCTGAACTGAAAAAGACACGTACACCCCAGTGTTCATCGCAGCACTGTTCACAATAGCTAGGACATGGAAGCAACGTAGATGTTCATTGGCAGACAAATGGATAAGGAAGTTGTGGTACATATACATAATGGAATATTCAGTTCAGTTCAGTCACTCAGTTGTGTCCGACTCTTTGCAACCCCATGAATCGCAGCACGTCAGGCCTCTCTGTCCATCACCAACTCCCAGAGTTCACTCAGACTCATGCCCATCAACTCGGTGATGCCATCCAGCCATCTCATCTTCTGTCATCCCCTTCTCCTCCTGCCCTCAATCCCTCCCAGCATCAGGGTCTTTTCCAATGAGTCAACTCTTCACATGAGGTGGCCAAAGTATTGGAGTTTCAGCTTTAGCATCAGTCCTTCCAATGAACACCCAGGACTGATCTCCTTCAGGCTGGACTGGTTGGACCTCCTTGCAGTCCAAAGGAGCAGAATCAAGGGATCCTTACCTACTACATTCCCAGCAAGGACAACATGGGGAAAGGTGATTGCTGAAATCGTGCCTTTGTAATGTTACATGTTAAAAAAGCACTAATGATGGGAGAAGTATTTGATAATCTGGCATATACAATAGAATTCTTGCATTGTAGAAGAAGCAGAGAGGTTACTTTCAAATACCCCTAGATATTTGAAATTTGAAATGCTCCATAAATTCTGTTGTTAGTCCAGGTCCATCAAGAGAATAAGGACAGAAAACTGCCTTCTTTTAGTTTCTCAATTATCTATTTGTGCATTTTCTCATCTCCCTCTTCTGTACCTTTTGTCTTCCACCATTAACTTGGCAGTGGTTGAAAGAAGTGGAGAGGCTCATGTGGGTTGGAGGCTGGAAGGGAGGACTGCAGTGGTAACTGCACTTTTTGTTGTTGTTGTTCAAAGTGTCGGGAATTTTGGAGAAAGCTAAAGATAAATTCAATTTAGAAGACTATTCCATCAGTCAGATAACACTGGAACAAGTCCTCCCAACCTTTGCTAACCTACAGAATACACTTATTTTTAAAAGGTATCATGAGATTCAGTTCCAACCAGAGGTCATTATGTCTTCTTTAGACTACGCTCTACTGTATCTGGATACATGGAGGAGCACTCCTATGTGTGTATCTTAGTGTAAATATGTTTATGTAATAAAGAGTCCCCAAAAGAAAACACATGTCCCTTCTTTGTAGATTTACGTGGGCAGCCTGTGTATCCAGCATGTGGAAATCTAAAGACATTTGGTGAAATTTTTGTTTTCTCTCCTGGAAATATGAAACAGTAGCATTTATCAGTGCAGGGTCAAGAACCTATTCTTGAGTACTCTGATTGTTTGAACAGAAACATCCATAAATGATGCGGCTAGGACAGCTTGAAGCGTTAGAGGTTTATGTTCTTACTAACAAAATATTTAAAAAGCTGAGGTATTGATAAAAGGATAAAGACTAGAGAAAATCATCTTTCCCATAAGTACACACACCAAGATATGTACATAAACATACATAAACACACACACACACACACACACCCCAATTGTTCACCAAAAATAATCTCATTAAAATAAATACCCAAAGTTTAAGGGCTTCCCTGCGGCTCAGTAGTAGAAAATCCCCCCTGCAGTGCAGGAGACACAAGTTCAATCACTGGGTCAGGAAGAGCCTCTGGAGAACAAAATGGCAGCCCACTCCTGTATCCTTGCCTGGGAAATCCCATGGACAGAGGAGCCAAGCAGGCCACAGTCCATTGGGTGGTAAAGTCAGACATGACTTAGTGACTAAACCGCCACAACCATCAAAGTTTCAGGGGCAAATTAGGTTATTATTTCTAAAACTTAAGCCCAGATTCTACATTCATAAGAAAATCTTTTTACCAAGCACATCTAAACTTCAAGGATAGAAACAGTCTTTAAAAATAGTGTATTTTTTTTTTTCTATCCTTGCCTCACCTCTGACTAAGAAGGAATGAAGGAGAAAGGAAGTGGAACAAGAAACAGGGAGCTCTTTTCATTCTTGTTTGGGCAGATGGAGTTCTTCCTTAAGCAGCTTGAGAAATCTAAACACCTCCAGAATCATGGAGATAAGCAGACAAATAGGATGAGCCTTGTTGAATGGCAAAATGTAAATAGTCCATGAAGCTGCTATTTGGGGATGGTTCCAGGTTTTTACATCCTCAATTGGATAGTGTGAGTAATAAAGTGATATCCAGAAGCTATTTTCTATTCTATTGTTTTGTTTTGTTTTTAGTTGTAATATAACTTCCTCTGGGTTCTATTACCATACCTGCCACAGGTATTTGACAAATGATTTCAGTAATTGCAAATTTTGTCTCCCAGGTTGATCATCTTCAAAAAGGGGACACAACTCATTTTATTAAGCTTGCTCTTGTATCCAATCTCCCATCTGGCTTCGCTAATGACCCTTTTTAACATTCCTTTAGTCTGGTTGTCTTTTTCACTGTTCCTCTCTCTCTCTCTCTTCATTTTCCAGCAAGCACCTTAACAACGAGGATTATCTATACAGAAGTAAAGAGAATGCTGAAGGAAAATTCTCAAGGCCAAAACAAACTTGGAAGATGGATCCTCCCTAAGGCTGGGATTCAGATCTTCTTGCAGAAGGTTTTTTTTTTTTTTTAATTAAATTTTATTTTGCTTAACTTTACAATATTGTATTGCTTTTGCCATACATCAGATGGATCCGCCACAAGTATACATGTGTTCCCCATCCTGAACCCTCCTCCCTCCTCCCTCCCCATACCATCCCTCTGGGTCGTCCCAGTGCACCAGCCCCAGGCATCCGTTATCAGGCATCGTACCTGGACTGGCGACTCGTTTCAGATATGATATTATACATATTTCAATGCTATTCTCCCAAATAATCCCACCCTCTCCCTCTCCCAGAGTCCAAAAGTCTGTTCTATACATCAGTGTCTCTTTTGCTGTCTCGTAAACAGGGTTATTGTTACCATCTTTCTAAATTCCATATATATGCGTTAGTATACTGTATTTGTGTTTTTCTTTCTGGCTTACTTCACTCCGTATAATAGGCTCCAGTTCCATCCACCTCATTAGAACTGATTCAAATGTATTCTTTTTAATGGCTGAGTAATACTCCATTGTGTATATGTACCACAGCTTTCTTATCCATTCATCTGTGGATGGACATCTAGGTTGCTTCCAAGTCCTGGCTATTGTAAACAGTGCTGCTATGAACATTGGGGTACACGTGTCTCTTTCAATTCTGGTTTTCTCAGTGTGTATGCCCAGCAGTGCAGAAGGTTTAATTGTGGTTCATTTCATCGTGGGGAAATTCACTGTCCCTGGACCAGAGCTGTCCCGTACCTGCTGAGCAAGCAGGAATTATTCCTCTATGCAGGCTGCCTTCCCTCATAGCTCAGACAGTAAAGCGTCTGCCTACAATGCAGAAGACCCGCGTTCAATCCCTAGGTCGGAAAGATTCTCTGGAGAAGGAAATGGCAACCCACTCCAGTACTCTTGCCTGGAAAATCCCATGGACGCAGGAGCATGGTAGGCTACAGTCCATGGTGTCGCAAAGAGTCGGACACGACTGAGTGACGTCACTCACTCACAGGCTGCCTAGCTAACCAACAATGGTTGAATCTGGCAAGCAGGAAACTCTTCTCTAGAGTTGTCGACAGGGTAGTGCTAAGAAGTGGTCACCTCCATGAATCACTGGAAAGTGAAGTCGCGCAGTCGTGCCGATTCTTTGCGACCCCGTGGACTGTAGCCTGCCAGGTTCTTCCGTCCATGAGATTCTCCAGGCAAGAATACTGGAGTGGGTTGCCATTTCCTTCTCCAGGGAATCTTCTCGACCCACGGACTGAACCCGGCTCTCCCGCATTGGAGGCAGATGCTTTAACCTCTGAGCCCCCAGGGAAGCCACTGGAAATTCACACTTAACGGTGGGGCGGGAGGAGCTGGGCGGTGGGGAGCGGAGAGCCGAGAAGAGCAGGGGCGGCCAGTGTCACAAAATGTGCACCACATCTACTGCTGGCAGCAGCGAGGTAAGAGCAAAAAGTATCTAAAGCAGTCTTCAGAATAGAAGCTCCTTGTCCTGCAGTGTTCCCCCAGCGCCCTCTCCTGACAAAGATTAATCTGTCAGTCAGTTCAAGAACAAAAGTCAATAAATTTGGCCCCTTGCTGCTCCTGCTAAGTCACTTCAGTCGTGTCCGACTCTCTGCGACCCCACAGACGGCAGCCCACCAGGCTCCCCCGTCCCTGGGATTCTCCAGGCAAGAACACTGGAGTGGGTTGCCATTTCCTTCTCCAATGCATGAAAGTGAAAAGTGAAAGTGAAGTCGCTCAGTCGTGTCCGACTCTGTGCGACCCCATGGACTGCCGCCTACCAGGCTCCAACGTCCATGGGATTTTCCAGGCAAGAGCACTGGAGTGGGGTGCCATTGCCTTCTCCGATTTGGCCCCTTGAGAGGCAACAAATTGATACTTGGCTTTCCTGGTTGCTCCGATGGTAAAGAATCTGCTTAAAGTGCAGGAGACCTAGGTTCGATCCGTGGCACAGGAAGATGCCCTGGAGAAGGGAATGGCAACCGACTCCATTATTCTTGCCGAGAGAAATCCATGAACAGAGGGGCCTGGCGGGCCACAATCCATGGATTCGCAGTCAGACATGACTGAGCGACTAACACTTTCACAAAGCAGTGGAGAGAGGATTTGCCCTCGGACAGTCAGAATTCAAAACCTGTGATTCGCTAAGTTACACTGGAACTGGGCAATCGGGTGGGGTCTGCCAAGAGGAGCAAGCATTAACGAAACGGGAGCAGGAGAAAGGTTTGCTGGTGGGTGAACCGGAAACCTGGTGGGATAGGGCAGAGCGCCACGTGCTGATGGGTGGTAGGGTTAGGGTAGGGGTAGGCTGAGCAGGCTGGAGATGGGGGTAAGGGGAAGCTTTTGGGTAGCCAGCCTCTGGGGGGCGGGGGGTTGCAGGGCCCTGTACCTGCACCTCACCTCTGGAAGTTATCTGTTTAACCTAGACAGATTCTCTCCTTAAACATCCTGAAGATGACCTTGACATATAAAAGAAGGGGGCCCACGAGTTGTGCAGGATTGTGGGGGTCGTCCAGTAGGGTCCATTGGAGAGGAACCTGGAGAGCAAGCGACAGGGCGCCAAGGTAGGGCCTTGAGGACAGCGTGGTTGATGGGGTGAAGTAGGCTGAAAAGGGAGGAAGGAGAGGGTTGACTGGTGCTGAGGAGACAGGAAGAGCAGGGGGGGGCCCTCGGCTGACTGAGGCTAGCTTGCGACCGGGGTGAGTGTGCGCTTGCGCGGGGAAGGGGCGGAGGCTGTGCCCCTTTGCTGAAAGCGGCACATGCACGCGCTGCAGGTGCCACAGACCTGCGGGGGCGGGGGGAGAGGGCCGGTTGCTTGCGAGTAGGGCGTTGCGCGGAGCAGCTTCTGAGGCAAAGGTGGAGGTGGTGGCGGTTGAGAGGCTTGAACGGTGAGTATCAGAACCTCCCAGACCTTGATCTTTCTTCCCAAGTTCCCCTGCTCAGGGGAATGCTCCCAAGACTCCCCAAGGGGCCGACCCCATTGCCAGCACTCAGAACTTCCAGCTCGAAAGTAGATTCTCCCCCTTACCCCTATGTCCCCCCCTCAAAAAAAAAAAAAAAAAAAAAAAAACCGTCCACAACTCTCTCTGCTCCCCTCTAAAATAAAACTAAACCAGAAAAAAAAAACTCCTAAATAGCCCATGTATATTACTTTTTATATATTATATAAGAATTTTATATATATATATATGTCATATTGCCTCCTCGTTCTGTGTTGACCCTTCTGCCATGATGTATTGCTGTTACTATTAGTTCAACTTTGTATGATTTCACATATATTTTTCTCTGCCTCTGATTCTAATACATTCAGTACTATGTAAGTTGATTATATATAGCCTTTATTATGTTGAGTTACATTCCTACTGTACCCAATTTGTTCAGAGTTTTTATCATGAGAAAAATTTTGCAATGCCTTTTCTGCATCCATTGAGAATTTTGTCTTTCAGCCTATTAATAGTGCATCACTTTTATTGATTTCCACATATTAAACCATTCTTGCATCCAGGGATAAATCTCAGTTGATCTTAGTCTGTAATCCTTTTAATATGCTATTGAGTTTGTTTTGCTAGTATTTAGTTGAAACTATTTGCATCTGTAATTATCAGAGATATTAACCTCTGGTTTCTTTTCTTGTAGTGTATCTATCAGTCCTTGATGTCCTTGTAAAAGGAGTTTAGGCATGTTCCCTCCTCTTCATTTTTTGGGAAGACTTTGAAAATGATTGGTGTTAATTCTTCTTTAAATGTGTGGTGGCTGAAGGAGCTTGGTAGAATTCACCAGTGAAACCACCTGATCTTGGACATTTTTGTTGTTGTTTGGGAGATTTTTTTTTTTAATACTAATCTAATCTTATTCATTATTGATTTGTACAAATTTTCTATTCCTTTGTTGTTCCATTTTAGTAGGTTGTATGTTTCTAGAAACTTACCAATTTCTTCTAGGTTCATGGTATTCCCTTATCCTTTGTGTTACTGTGGTGTCAATTGTAAAGTCACCTATTTCTTTTTTTATTTAGTTTTGAGTCTTCTTTCCTTTTATTATTGTAATAAAGCTTTGTCAATTTATTATTTTTTTTAAGTTCTTATTTTTGTTAACCTAATCACGATGGTGTGATCACTGACCTAGAGCCAGACATCCTGAAATGTGAAGTCAAGTGGGCCTTAGAAAGCATCACTACGAACAAAGCTAGTGGAGGTGATGGAATTCCAATGGGGCTATTCCAAATCCTGAAAGATGATGCTGTGAAAGTGCTGCACTCAATATGCCAGCAAATTTGGAAAACTCAGCAGTGGCCACAAGATTGGAAAAGGTCAGTTTTCATCCCAATCCCAAAGAAAGGCAATGCCAAAGAGTGCTCAAACTACCACACAATTGCATTCATCTCACACGCTAGTAAAGTAATGCTCAAAATTCTCCAAGCCAGGCTTCAGCAATATGTGAACCGTGAACTTCCTGATGTGCAAGCTGGTTTTAGAAAAGGCAGAGGAACCAGAGATCAAATTGCCAACATTGGCTGGATCATGGAAAAAGCAAGAGAGTTCCAGAAAAACATCTATTTCTGCTTTATTGACTATGCCAAAGCCTTTGACTGTGTGTAGATCACAATAAACTGGAAAATTCTGAGAGAGATGGGAATACCAGACCACCTGATCTGCCTCTTGAGAAATCTGTATGCAGGTCAGGAAGCAACAGTTAGAACTGGTCATGGAACAACAGACTGGTTCCAAATAGGAAAAGGAGTACGTCAAGGCTGTATATTGTCACCATGTTTATTTAACTTATATGCAGAGTACATCATGAGAAATGCTGGACTGGAAGAAACACAAGCTGGAATCAAGATTGCCGGGAGAAATATCAATAACCTCAGATATGCAGATGATACCACCCTTATGGCAGAAAGTGAAGAGGAACTAAAAAGCCTCTTGATGAAAGTGCAAGTGGAGATTGAAAAGGTTGGCTTAAAGCTCAACATTCAGAAAACGAAGATCATGGCATCTGGTCCCATCACTGCATGGGAAATAGATGGGGAAACAGTGGAAACAGTGTCAGACTTTGTTTTTCTGGGCTCCAAAATCACTGCAGATGGTGACTGCAGCCATGAAATTAAAAGACGCTTACTCCTTGGTAGGAAAGTTATGACCAACCTAGATAACATATTCAAAAGCAGAGACATCACTTTGCCAACAAAGCTTCGCCTAGTCAAGGCTATGATCTTTCCTGTGGTCATGTATGGATATGAGAGCTGGACTGTGAAGAAGGCTGAGCGCCGAAGAATTGATGCTTTTGAACTGTGGTGTTGGAGAAGACTCTTGAGAGTCCCTTGGACTGCAAGGAGATCCAACCGGTCCATTCTGAAGGAGATCAGCCCTGGGATTTCTTTGGAAGGAATGATGCTAAAGCTGAAACTCCAGTATTTTGGCCACCTCATGTGAAGAGTTGACCCATTGGAGAAGACTCTGATGCTGGGAGGGATTGGGGGCAGGAGGAGAAGGGGACGACAGAGGATGAGATGGCTGGATGGCATCACTGACTCGATGAATGTGAGTCTGAGTGACCTCCGAGAGCTGGTGATGGATAGGGAGGCCTGGCGTGCTGCAGTTCATGGGGTCGCAAAGAGTCGGACACGACTGAGCGACTGATCTGATCTGATCTGATTTCATTTATTTCTGCTTTTGACCTTTGTTGTTTCCTTCCTTCTTCTAACTTTGGACTTAGTTTGCTCTTTTTCTAATTTCTTGAGGTTTAAAGTTAGGTTGTCTGTTTGAGATCTTTTCTCTCAGTTTTTACACTGGTATTATAACCTTCCCTGTTAGAACTGCTTTGGCTGCATCCCATAAGTTTTGGTATGTTGCATTTCCTTTTTTGTTTGTTTCAAGATATATTTTGAATTCCCTCTCTTCTTTGATTCATTGAATGTTCAGAAGTGTATTGTTTAATTATCACACATTTGTAAATTTTTCAGTTTACTTCCTATTATTGATTTCTATTTCTTACCATTGTGTTCAGGAAAGATACTTGGTATGATTTCAGTCTTCTTATATTTCCTAAGGCTTGTTAAGTGACCTGTATGCGATCTCTTCTGGAGAATGTTCCATGTGCACTATAGAATATGCTGCTGTTGAGTGGAATGTTCTTCATATTTCTGTTAGGTCAATTTACTCTAAGGTAGAGTTCAATTATAATGTTTCCTAATTAAATTTCTCTCTGGATGATATATATGTTTTTGAAAGTCAGGTATTGAAGTCCTCTACTATTATTGTATTGTTGTCTCTTTATCCTTTCATATCTGTTAGTATTCAAGTGATGTATTTAGGTATTCCAAAGTTGGGTAAATACTTTTTTTTAATTTGTTCTTTAATTGGAGGAAAAATTGTTTTACAATATTATGTAATTCAACCATAATTATATATATATAACCTATATAATATTTTATAATATATTAATTACCTGTATAATTGTTTTGCAATATTATGTAATTCAACCATAATTTTATATCACCTCCCCTCTTGAGCCTCCCTCTGCTCGCCCCACCCCTCTAGGTAATTACAGAGCCTGGCCTAGGCTTCCTGAGTTATACAGCAACTTCCCATTAGCTGTCTGTTTTACACATGGTAATGTGTATATGTCGATGCTACTTTCACCATTCACACTACTTTCTCCTTCCCCCACCATGTCCACAAGTTCATTCTCTATATTTGCATGTTCATTCCCCCCTCAAATAGGTTCATCATACCTTATTCTAGATTCTTTATATATGCATTAATATACAATGTTTGTTTTTCTCTTTCTGAATTACTTCACTATGTAAAACAGGCTTTAAATTCATCCACCTCACTAAAACTGACCGAGTTAATTCTTTTTTATGGCTGCATAATATTCCATTGTATGTATGTATCAAAACTTCTTTATTCATTCATCCATCTATGAACATTTAGGTTGCTTCCATGTCTGAGCTATTATAAATAGTGCTGGTACTTTGGGGTACATGTGTCTTCTTCAGTTATGGGTTTCTCAGGGTATATGCCCAGTAGTGGGATTGCTGGGTCATATGGTAGCTTTTTTTTTTTTTTTTAAGGAAATTCCATACTGTTCTTCATAGTGGCTGTATCAATTAAATTCCCACCAACAGTGCGAGAGCATTGCCTTGTCTCCATATCTTCTCCAGCATTTATTGTTTGTAGATTTTTTTGATGATGGTCATTCTGACTGGTGTGAAGTCATGCCTCACTGTATTTTGATTGGCATTTCTCTGCTTCCCTGGTGGCTTACATGGTATAGAATCTGCCTGCAATGTGGGAGACCTGGGTTCAATTCCTGGGTTGGGAAGATCCCTTGGAGGAGGGCATGGCAACCCACTTCAATATTCTTGCCTGGATAATCTGCCTGGACAGAGTAGCCTGGCAGGCTACAGTTCATGGGGTCGCAAAGAGTTGGACATGACTGAGCGACTGCACACACATGCACAATAATAAGTGAAACTGAGCATCTTTTCGTGTGTTTATTGGCAATCTGTATGTCTTCACTGGAGAAATATCTGTTTAGGATTTAGGTCTTCTGCCATTTTTTGATTGGGCTATTTGTTTTTCTGATATTGAGCTCTGTGGTGAAATTAATAGACATTCCTTGAAAGGAAAGTTATGACCAACCTAGACAGCATATTAAAAAGCAGACACATTACTTTGCCAACAAAGGTCCGTCTAGTCAAGGCTATGGTTTTTCCAGTGATCATGTATGGATGTGAGAGTTGGACTATAAAGAAAGCTGAGCACTGAAGAATTGATGCTTTTGAACTGTAGTGTTGGAGAAGACTCTTGAGAGTCCCTTGGACTGCAAGGAGATCTAACCAGTCCATCCTAAAGGAGATCAGTCCTAGGTGTTCACTGGAAGGACTGATGTTGAAGCTGAAATTCCAATACTTTGGCCATCTGATGCAAAGAGACCCTGATGCTGGGAAAGATTGAGGGCAGGAAGAGAAGGGGACGACAGAGGATGAGATGGCTGGATGGCATCACTGACTCAATGGACATGAATTTGGATAAACTCTAGGAGTTGGTGATGGACAGGAAAGCCTGGCACGCTGTGGTTCATGGGGTCACAGAGTCGGACACGACTGAGCAACTGAACTGAACTGAACTGAAGCTGCCTATATATTTTGGAGATTAGTCCTTTGTCAGTTATTTTGTTGTAATTATTTTCCCCCATTCTAAGGGTTATCTTTTAATCTTGTTTACTCTTTCCTTTTCTATGCAAAAGCTTTTAAGTTTAATTAGATCCCATTTTTTTATTTTTGTTTTTATTTCCATTACTCTAGAAGGTGGGTTATAGAGGATCTTGCTGGATTTATGTCAAGAGTGTACTGACTTGTTTTCCTCTAAGAGCTTAATAGTTTCTGGTCTTACATTTAAGTCTTTAATCCATTTTGAGTTTATTTTTGTGTTTGGTGCTAGGAAGTGTTCAAGTTTCATTCTTTGTTCTTTTGCTTTGAATGAAAAGTATTCTTTTCATTCAAAAGGGTCCAGTTTTCCCAGCACAACTTATTGAAGAGGCTGTCTTTTCTCCATTGTATATTCTTGCCTCCTTTGTCAAAGATAAGGTATCCATAGGTGTGTGGGCTTGTCTCTGGCTTCCTATCTTGTTCCATTGGTCTATATTTCTGTTTTTGTGCCAGAACCATACTGTCTTGATGACTGTAACTTTGGAGTATAGTCTGAAATCAGAAAGGTTGATTCTTCCAGCTTCATTTTTCTTTCTCAAGGTTGCTTTGGGTAGTCAGTATTTTTTGTTTTTTTGTTTTTTTGATGTTTTTATTTTTATTTATTTATTTTTTAAATTTTATTTTGCTTATCTTTACAATATTGTATTGCTTTTGCCATACATCAAAATAAATCCGCCACAAGTATACATGTCAGTATTTTTTGTATGAACATACAAATTGTGTATTTTTGTTCTGGTTCTGTGAAAAATACCATTGTTAATTTGAAAGGGATTGCACTGAATGTGTAGATTGTTTTGGGTAGTATGGTCATTATCACAATATTCTTTCAATCCAAGAACATGGTATATCTCTCCATCTGTTTGTGTCATCTTTGATTTCTTTCTAGTGTCTTATAGTTTTCTGCATACAGATCTTTTGTCTCTTTAGGTAGATTCATTTCTAGATATTTTATTTATTTATTTTTTTGCAGTGGTGAATGGGATTGTTTTCTTTATTTCACTTTCTGATTTTTTTTGTTGTTAATGTATAGAAATGCAAGTGATTTTTGTGTATTAATTTTATATCCTGAAGCTTTACAATATTTATTCATTGATTAGTCATAGTAATTTTCTGGTGGCATCTTTAGGGTTTTCTATGTATAGTATGTCATATGTAAACAGTGAAAGTTTTACTTATTTTCTAGTTTGGATTCTTTAAATTTCTTTTTCTTCTCTTGCTGCTATGGCTGGACATCCAAAAATATATTGAATAATTGTGGCAAGAGTGGGCACCCCTATCTCGTTCCTAATATTAGGGGAAACGCCTTCAGTTTTTCACCACTGAGAATAATGTTTGCTTTGGGTTTGTCATATATGGCTTTTATTATGTTGGGGTATGTTCCTTCTGTGCCTGCTTTCTGGAGAGTTTTTATAAATGGGTGTTGAATTTTGTCAAAAGCTTTCTCTCCATCTATTGAGATGATTATGTGGTTTTTAATCTTTCCATTTGTTAATATAGTATATCATTGATTAATTTGCATATATTGAACAATCCTTGCAACCTTGGGTTAAAGCCTTCTTGATAATGATATATGGTCCTATTAACGTGTTGGATTCTGTTTGCTAGAATTTTGTCAAGGATTTTTTCATCTATATTCATTAGTGATATTGGCCTGTAATTTTCTTTTTTGATAGTACATTGTCTGGTTTTGGTATCAAGATGATGGTGGCCACCTAGAATGAGTCTGGGAGTTTTCCTTCCTCTGAAATTTTCTGGAAGTTTGAGCAGGATAGGTGTTACCTTGTCAGTACACTTTTGGTAGAATTTGCAAGTGAAGCCATCTGGCCATGGGCTTTTGTTTGTTGGAAGATTATTTTTTTTTTAATCACAGTTTCATATTTCCTGCTTGTGAATGGTGTTAATGGCTTTTCTTTCTTACTGGTTCTATTTTGGAAGGCTGTACTTGTCTTAGAATTTGTCCATTTCTTCGAGGTTGTCCATTTTATTGGCATGTAGTTGCTCATAGTAGTCTTTTATGATCCTCTGTATTTCTGCATTTTCTGTTGTAAATTTTCCTTTCTCATTTTTAATTTTATTGATTTGCATCATCTCTCCTGTTTTCTGGATGTTCTGGCTAATGGTTCATCAATTTTGTTTATCTTATCAAAGAACCAGCTTTAGTTTTATTGGTTTTTGCTCTTGTCTCTTTCATGTCTTTTTCACTTATTAACTGCGCTGACCTTTATGATTTCCTCCTACTAGCTTTGTGGGGGTTTTGTTCTCTTTTAGTTGCTTTAGGTGTAGGGTTAGGTTGTTTATTTGATGTCTCTTTTGTTTCTGAGATAGGAAGCTATTACCATAAACTACCTTCTTAGTACTACTTCTGTTGCATTTCATAGGTTTTGTATTGTGTTTTCATTGTCATTTGCTTTTAGGTATTTCTTGTTTTCTTCTTAGTTTCTTTAGTGACTTCTGGGTTCACCAGAAGCATACTGTTTGGCCTCCATGTGTCTGTGTTTTGTATAGTTTTTTCCCCTGTAGTAGACATCTAATCTTACAATGCTGTGGTTAGAAAAGATGCTTGAAATAATCTCATTTTTTTAAAATTTATCAAGGCTTGATTTGTGACCCAAGATGTGATCTATCCTGGAGAATGTTCCATGTGCACTTATGGAGAAAGTGAAATCTACTGGTTTTGGATGAAATGCCCTGTAGATATGGAGAAGGCAATTACAACCCACTCTAGTACTCTTGCCTGGAAAATCCCATGGACGGAGGAGCCTGGTAGGCTACAGTCCATGGGGTTGTGAAGAGTAGGACACGACTGAGCGACTTCACTTTCACTTTTCACTTTCATGCTTTGGAGAAGGAAATGGCAACCACTCCAGTGTCCCTGCATGGAGGATCCCAGGGACAGGGGAGCCTGCTGGGCTGCCATCTATGGGGTCGCACAGAATCAGACATGACTCAAGCAACTTAACAGCAGCTGCAGCCCTGTAGATATCAGTTAGGTCAAACTGGTCCAATATATGATTTAAAGTTTGTGTTTCCTTATTAATTTTCTATCTGAATTATCGGTCTATTGGTTAAGGGGTATTAAAGTCTCCTACTATTACTGTGTTACTGTTTTCCCTTTAATACTTGTTAGCATTTTCTTTATGTATTGATATGCTCCTGTGCTGGATGCATATGGATTTATAATTGTTATATCTTCTTGGATTGATCCCTTGATCATTATGTAGTGTCTTTCCTTGTCTCTGGTAACAATCTTTATTTTAAAGTCTATTTCTCTGATATGACTGTTGCTGTTTCCACTTTCTTTTTATTTCCATTTGCATGGAATATTTTTTTCCAGCCACTCACTTTCAGTCTGTGTGTCTCCCTAGGTGTGAGTTGGGTCTTCTGTAGACAGTCTATATAGGGGTCTTGTTTTTTATCCATTCAGCTAATCTATGTCTTTTGTTTGGAGCCTTTAACCCATTTTGGCAAGCCAAAATGGGTTAAAGGAAGCTGATTAGGAAGCTCAGTTGGTAAAGAATCTGCTTTCAATTCACCTGCAGGAGACCCTGGTTTGATTCCTGGGTTGGGAAGATCTGGTGGAAAAGGATAAGCTACCAATCCCAAAGAAAGGCAGTGCCAAAGAATGTTCAAACTACTACACAATTGCACTCATCTCACACACTAGTAAAGTAATGCTCAAAATTCTCCAAGCCAGGCTTCAGCAATATGTGAACCGTGAACTTCCAGATGTTCAAGCTGGTTTTAGAAAAGGCAGAAGAACCAGAGATCAAATTGCCAACATCCGCTGGATCATGGAAAAAGCAAGAGAGTTCCAGAAAAACATCTATTTCTGCTTTATTGACTATGCCAAAGCCTTTGACTGTGTGGATCACAATGAACTGTGAAAAATCCTGAAAGAGATGAGAATACCAGACCACCTGACCTGCCTCTTCTGAAATTTGTATGCAGGTCAAAAAGCAAAAGTTAGAACTGGACATGGAACAACAGACTGGTTCCAAATAGGAAAAGGAGTACGTCAAGGCTGTATATTGTCACCCTGCTTATTTAACTTACATGCAGAGTACATCATGAGAAATTCTGGCCTGGAAGAAGCACAAGCTTGGAATCAAGATTGCCGGTAGAAATATCAATAACCTCAGATATGCAGATGACGCCACCCTTATGGCAGAAAGTGAAGAGGAACTCAAAAGCCTCTTGATGAGAGTGAAAAAGTTGGCTTAAAGCTCAACATTCAGAAAACGAAGATCATGGCATCTGGTCCCATCACTTCATGGGAAATAGATGGGGAAACAGTGTCAGACTTTCTTTTTCTGGTCTCCAAAATCACTGCAGATGGTGACTGCAGCCATGAAATTAAAAGACGCTTACTCCTTGGAAGGAAAGTTATGACCAACCTAGATAGCATATTCAAAAGCAGAGACATTACTTTGCCAACAAAGGTTTGCCTAGTCAAGGCTATGGTCTTTCCTGTGGTCATGTATGGATATGAGAGCTGGACTATGAAGAATGCTGAGCACCGAAGAATTGATGCTTTTGAAGTGTGGTGTTGGAGAAGACTCTTGAGAGTCCCTTGGACTGCAAGGAGATCCAACCAGTCCATTTTGAAGGAGATCAGCCCTGGGATTTCTTTGGAAGGAATGATGCTAAAGCTGAAACTCCAGTATTTTGGCCACCTTATGCAAAGAGTTGACTCATTGGAAAAGACTCTGGTGCTGGGAGGGATTGGGGGCAGGAGGAGAAGGGGACGACAGAGGATGAGATGACTGGATGGCATCACCGACTGGATGGATGTGAGTTTGAGTGAACTCCAGGAGTTGGTGATGGACAGGGAGGCCTGGCCTGCTGTGACTCATGGGATCACAAAGAGTCAGACAGGACTGAGCCACTGAACTGAACTGAACTGAAAGGCCAGTTCTTGGGCAAGATACATTGTTGCACAAGGCTTAAGGAAAGCATCAGCAAGAATGCTCACCTCCTTCTTAAAGGGCCCTAAGCTTTAATTCCCTCAGAACATCTCTTACATAGAGTGGAAGAGGATTACCATTTCTTGAATGTTTTTCATAGGCCATATAGCATCTCTGTAAGGTAAGTAGAACTATGCCCATTTTTTTAAAAAATGAGGAAATAATGTTGAGCAGAGAACAAATAACCTTAAATAATCCTGTTAGCTTAAGATGGATGCTGTGGGAGTGGGTCTTGTAAGACCTTTCTTATTACTAGTAACCAACTGAAAAAGTATGTAAGGCTTTGATGAGACTAGCATGGTGGGCACTCTCCATACCCCTTCTGATGTCTGTGTCAGAAGCTTTCTCTGTCCCGTTTTCACTGTAATAAAACTTCTGCCACACAAAAGCTCTGCGTGATCAGGCCTCGTCTCTGGCCCCTAAAGGAAGTCAAACCTGAATTTTCACTGGAAGGACTGATGCTGAAGCTGAAGCTCCAATACCTTGGCCACCTGATGTGAAGAGCTGACTCATTGGAAAAGCCCCTGATACTGGGAAAGATTGAGGGCAGGAGATGAAGGAGGCGACAGAAGATGAGATGAATGGAGTCATCTCATCTCATCTCAATGGAGAACTGAGTATCTCCAACTCAGTGGACCTGAGTTTGAGGAAGCCTTGGGAGATAGTGAAGGACAGGGAAACCTGGCGTGCTGCAGTCCATGGGGTTGCAAAGGACTGGACACGACTTAGCAACTGAACAGCAACAACCTTGTGGTGTGCAGAATTCTGCTGAAAAATCAGCTGATAACCTGATGGGATTTCCCTTGTGTGTTATTTGTTGCTTTCCCCTTGTTGCTTTTAATATTTTTTCATTGTATTTAATTTTTGGCAATTTGATTAGTATGTGTCTTGGCATTTTCCTCCTTGGGTTTATCCTCTTCAGGACTCTCTGCACTATGGACTTTGGGTGACTGTTTCCTTTCCCATGCTATGGAAGATTTCAGTGCTTGTATCTTTAAATTTTTGCTTAGGCCCTTTCTCTCTCTTCAACTTTTTGGATCCTTATAATGCAAGCGTCCCAAATGTTTAACGTTGGGACTAATGTTGTGTTAACGTTGCCACAGAAGTTTCTTAAACTGTCCTCAGTTCTTTTATTCTTTTGTTTTATTCTGTTCTGTGGCAATGATCGCCACCATTCTGTCTTCAAGCCAACTTTTCTGTTTCACTTCCTACTATTGATTCCTTTTAGTGTGTTTTATTTTAGTTATTGTATTCTCCAACTCTTTTTTGTTGTTGCTGTTGTTGTTCTTTGTTTCTTTTAGTTCTTTGTTAAAGATTTCTTGTATCTTTCTGGTCTGTTCCTCAATTCTTTTTCTGAGATTTTGGATCATCTTTACTATCATTACTATGAGTTACGTTTTGGGTAGATTCTAGCCTATCTTCTCTTCATTTAGTTGTTCTTTTGGAGTTTTATTAATATCTTCTTCCTCCATCTGCAGCATATTCTTCTGCTACATCGTTTTGTCTGCTGCTGCTGCTAAGTCACTTCAGTCGTGTCCGACTCTGTGCGACCCCATAGACGGCAGCCCACCAGGCTCCTCCGTCCCTGGGATTCTCCAGGCAAGAATACTCGAGTGGGTTGCCATTTCCTTCTCCAACGCATGAAAGTGAAAAGTGAAAGTGAAGTTGCTCAGTCGTGTCCGACTCTTAGCGACCCCATGGACTGGAGCCTACCAGGCTTCTCCATCCATGGGATTCTCCAGGCAAGAGTACTGGGGTGGGGGTGCCATTGCCTTCCCCGTCATTTTGTCTAACTTTCTGTGTTTGCAGTCTTCATTCCACCAAGTGCAGGATTGCAGTTACTCTTCTGTTGTCTCCCCTCTGTTGTGTGAGATTGGTCTGAGAATCTTGTGCAGGCTTCCTGGTGGGAGGGACTGGTTCCTGCCCACTGGCGGATAGAGCTGGGTATTGTCCCTCCAGTGGACAGGGCTGTATTAGGGGTTTGTTTAGAGGTGACTCTCGCCTTGGGAAGACTTTAGGCAGCCTGTCTCCTGATGCGTGGGGCTGTGTTCCCACCCTATTGTTGTTGGCCTGAGACACCCCAGAGGCTATTGGATGGACTGTTTCTTGGTGTCAGTGTGGCCTACAGGAGAGCTCACACCAGGGAGTATGTCCTGAAACCTCTGCCACCAGTGTCCTCGTTTCCTCAGGGAGCCACAGCTGTCCTCTGCCTCCCCAGGAGACCCTGTAAGATCAGCATGTTGGTCTGGAGCAGGTTCCTATGAAGTTGCTACTTTTTCCTTGGGTCCTGGCATACATACCTAAGACCCTGTGTGTGCTCTCCAGGAGTGGAGTTTCTGCTTCTCACAGTCCTATGGAGTTCCCTCAATCATTCCCCACTGTTCTTCAAAGTCAGATGTTCTGGGGACTTCTTCTGAAACCAGACCCTCAGTCTGGGGAGCCTCATATGGGGTTCTGTCTCAATCTTGTGATACAGTCTCTGTAATATATTTTCCAGTTTGTGAGTTGCCCATCTGGGTGGTATGGAATTTTATTGTGAATGCATGCTTCATATTGTCTTGTTGTGGCTTCTTTGTTTTTGGATGTAGAGTATTTTTTTTTTTTTTTTTGGTAGGTTCTAGTCATTTTTGTTGATGATTGTTCAGCAGTTAAGTATGATTTAGGTGTTTTCATGAGAGGAAGCAAACTCATGTCCTTCTACTCTGGCATCCTGTTTCCAGCCTCCTAAGTCTATTATTCTTTGATGCTAGTGTAAGTGAAATTTGTTTCCTTAACTTCCTTTTAGTCTATAGGAACATATCTGATTTTGTATGTTTATTTTTGTATTCTGCAGCATTCCTGGATTCCTATGATTACTTTTATTAGTTTGATTGATCCAAAGGGTTTTTTGTGGGGAATCCTTTGGGTTTTCTCTGTATAGGATCATGCTATCAACGAATACAGACTGTTTCACTTCTTCCCTTATGATTTGGATATGTTTCATAATTGTCCTGGCTACAACACCCATTACTGTGTTGAATAGAAGTGGCAATAATGGGTATCCTTGTCTTGCTCTAGATTTTAAAAGAAAACATTTTCAATTTTTCAGTATTAAGTATGATGTGGACATTTCATATATGCCTTTATTATGTTAAAGTACCTTGTTTGTGTATATAATTTGTTGAGTGTTTCTATTATTGAAGAGTGTTGAATTTTGTTACTCTTTCTGTGTTAAGATTACTATATGATTTTTATCTTTTAGTAATTAGTGTATTACATTTATTGATTTGCATATACTGAACCATCCTTGCCTTCCAAGGATAAATCCCCTGATCATGATCAGTGGGGCTTTAATTGTGCTATTGGATTTGGTTTGCTCAATTATTTTGGGGAGTTTTCAATCTTTATTTATCAGGAATATTTGCATGTAGTATTCTCATAATGTCCTTATGTGGCTTTGATATCAGCATAATTCCAGCCTCCTAAAATGAATTTGGACATGTTCCCCTACCCTTCTATTTTTTGAAAAGTTTGAGAAAGATTGGTGTTAGTAGAATTTACTTGCGAAGCCATCTGGTCTTGGACAGTAGCATAAGAATATCAGATCCTGTTTGCTTATGCCATCTTGAGAAATGGAATCACATTTGTTTAGCTACTTCTTTGTTTTCTGACCATATTAGAACATTATTAGATATTAAGGAAATTATTGAACAGAAAAATAAAAGCAATTTAATTTTCTTTATTTCAAACACAAAATCATTTTTGCTATCAAACTTTGAGACTGATTAAGGAGAAAATTAGGAGAAAGAAATAATACTGTTATTCTCTTGATGTTCACATTATTAGGTAACTTAACATTAAAAAAACTTTTTCTCCATTGCTGAAATCGAACATACACTTTTTGTAGAAGAATGAATTTATTGACACTCAACCAGTTGGCAGTGCTCCTCTGGAAAAATTTTACCTTAAAGGTATGTAAAGGTATCCTTGGAAAATGTTCATAAATGCCCATGTGGTGCAGTTTGGATTTTGGGTGTGGGTGGGGGTGGGTTTATATACATGCACACACTTGAAAAATCAATTCCAGAGCTGAAAGTAGCTCTTCCAAATGTATGAAACTTCATTAATCAATAGTATAGTCTGACCTATAAGAAAACTGGTTAGGGGAGTTGGAGGGATGATATGGAACTTTAGCTGTTTCAGGGTGAAATTGGCAGAAACTTAATATAATAGAACTATTTGCTTTGAATGTGTACTCAAGTTAATTAACGCAATCTTTTTGTTCCTCTTCTAGAGGAGGCAGTTCTTTAATTTAATAGTGGAAGTCCTAACTGCATTGGCGTTTCCAATGATGCTTTTGCTCTTACGTGCTGTTATTCATATAACTGTTGCTGGCCCTTACACTTTTACTTCTCAACCCATCAATACTCTGCCTTCATTCCTCCAAAATGATGAAACATGGGAATTGATTTATGTGCCTTCTAATATTGATGTGGTAAAAGAAATCACTGAGAATGTGAAGAGGAATCTAAACATCAGTATAAAAGGTTAGAAATTAAAGTTTTCTGTAAAGCTTATCGTTAACATTTTTGATGGAGCTGAAACAGTATAGGGAAAAGAATAAGAATAAAGTTGGATGAATCACACTGCCCAATTTTAACATTTCTCTCTGGCTGCTTTCAAGATATTTTCTGTGTTTATTTTTCAAAAGTTTGATTATGACGTGTCAGTGGATTTCTTTGGAGAAGGCAATGGCACCCCACTCCAGTACTCTTGCCTGGAAAAAATCCCATGGACAGAGGAGCCTGGTAGGCTGTGGTCCATGGGGTCACACAACTGAGTGACTTCACTTCCACTTTTCACTTTCATGCATTGGAGGAGGAAATGGCAACCCACTCCAGTGTTCTTGCCTGGAGAATCCCAGGGACGGGGGAGCCTGGTGGGCTGCCGTCTATGGGGTCGCACAGAGTCGGACACAACTGAAGCGACTTAGCAGCAGCAGCAGTGGATTTCTTTTGGTGTTTTTCTTTGGGGTTCACTGAGCATTTTGAATCTATAAGTTGCACAAAGTTGGGGGACTTTACAATAATTATTTTTAAAATTGTTTTCTAACATGGCCGTCTTTCTTCTCCTCTAAGACTATGATGATACATTTTGTATTGTCCCACAGGTTGTTAAGGCTCCGTTCAACTTTTGTCTAATCTTTTTTTCCTCTCTTGTTCAGATTAGAAAATTTCTATCTTAAATGACTCCTTTCTGTATTATAACTATACAAGTATTGAGCCATCAAATGAGTTGTGTTTTTTAAAGCACAAATCATCTCCTGATTTGTTTCTTTTGATTAAGTAACCTTTTGGAGATATAATGCACATTCCATACTTCACCCACTTAAAGAGTGTAATTCAGTGGCTTCAATATATTCACAGAGGTGTGCAACCACTGCCACAATTAATTTTAAAGCATTTTTATCACCAAAAATAAATTCCAAAATCATTAGTTATAGCCCCACAATTATCCATCCCTATCAAGATAAGAAAAACAGTAATCTCTTTTTACCTCTACAGATTTGCCTGTTATAAATCTTTCATATAAATAAATGGTTTACATATGAACCTTTAATATAAATTGTTTACATATAAACCTTTTATATCAACTTTATAAAATGCAATATGTGGTCTTTCACGACTCTCTTCTTATACTTAAAATGTTTTCAGGGTTAACCCATGTTGCTGCATGCATCAGTTCTTTATCCCTTTTCATTGTCAGATAATATTCCATTGTATGGATACACTGCATTGAATTGGTACAATATCTCTTTCATCAGTTGAAGGACATTTGGCTTGTTTCTACCTTTTTGCTACTATAAATAATACTGCTACAAACATTCATCTATAGGTTTTATGTAGACATATGTTTTCATTTCTGTTGGTTATATACCAAGAGCGGAATAAATGTGTCATATGTTTACTCTATTTTTAACTTTTCAAGAAATGCCAGACTGTTGTCTAAAGTCATTATACCATTTTACATTCTGATTAGCAGTGAATGAAGGTTCCACATCCTCTCCAGCGCTTGTTATCTTCTGTCTTTTTGATTATAGTCATCTCAGTGGATGTAAAGTGATTTCATTGTGATTTCAATTTGCATTTCCCTCACCACTAATGACTTATCTTTATATGTGCTTTATAATCATTATTTAAAATTGCAGTAAAATTTTTATCAAAATATTTTGAACCCCAAATATCCATTAAGTTGTTGTGATACCAGTATTTAAGAAACAGTGTTTTCAAATTTGCATATTTGGATAGAAGGTTTTTGTGCATGTAAACTAATATATTTTCTCTCAGAAGGGATTATCGTATGTTTTTATTTAAGTGAACAATTTTACTTCTCTATAGTTCAAGGATTTTCTTCAGAAATTGAGTTTGAGAAGTACGTTAAGTATGACTATCAAGCTCATAAAGTGCTGGCTGCCATTGTTTTTGACTGTGACTTCAAAAATAGGCATGATCCATTGCCACTTCAGGTGAGAAAGTTGTATTTAGAGTTTTCTAAATAAATAGTTTTCTTGTAATTGGATTTTTAGTTTCTATGATTTTAATGAATTTTGTATTATCTACCCTATTTTATCAGTGAAGAAACTAATTTTCCCAAGATCAAACTACTTGTGTAAAATAAACCAAGAACATGAATCCAGATTTGAGTAACTTTAAAGATGGCTGTGTTTGTAGCTTTTGAAGTTTGCTAATAAAGGAAGAATTGTATCTTTCATGCACAGGACTTGTGATTCATGGGACACTTGGACTACTCATACAGTGCTTCTAGTTTTGCAAAAGGTAGTGAAACACAAGCATAGATAGAGCTTTTTCTTTGAATGAGACATAGAATTTAAGTCCTTTCATAAATCTCTAGAGAAAATGCTATGGCTTACCCACATTGATCCAGGTTAGATGATAGCATAACCCAAGAGAAGGAAAGAAAAAGATAGTGCTTTGAACTTGGTGCCTCCTTGGCAGATCTTATAAACATTGTCTCCTGGTGGTGATGAAAACAGAGGGCAATCTCTAACAGCTCCCCATGGAGCCAAATTCTATATTAGAAAACAGATGCTTGTCAGCAGAAGGCAAGATTAATAAAACCACTAGTAGGACAATATATTCTTTCTGTGTGTCCCATCCTTCCATGACTTTTCTTTTGTGCCAACTTCTATTTACTAAGTCAGAATTATCCATGTACTGATATAGGTTTAGGCTCAACAATATACATTGGCTCAAAGTGTCTTCAGTTCTATTTTAAGTTTTAGTCTTATTGCTGAATAATAAGGCTTCCCTGGTGGCTCAGACAGTAAAGCGTCTGCCTGCAGTGCAGGAGGCCTGGGTTCGATCCCTTGGTTGGGAAGATCCCTTGGAGAAGGAAATGACAACCCACTCCAGTACTCTTGCCGGGAAAATCCCATGGACGGAAGAGCCTGGTAGGCTACAGTCCATGGGGTTGCAAAGAGTCGAACGTGACTGAGCAACTTCACTTTCACTTTCTTTTCACGTATAACACTGTTAAATTTAGGATATGCATTGTGTATATTGCATATGAATTGTGTATTTGAAATGTTATATGGCATAATGATTACCACAGCAAGGTTAGCTGATATATTCCTCACCTCACAGAATTACCAGTTTTGTGTGTGGTGAGACTATTTAAGATGAGTAAGTTCTGAGGATCTAATGTATTGCATTCTGCTTGGTCTGTTTTGATGATTTTTCTAAAACCTTTTGATCTCTATTGATGATTTTATGTATAGCATAGACCATCTAATATCTACCAGCTGTCCCACATCTTAGGTGACTTTCTCTTTTTTAATTTTATTTATTATTACTATTTTGACTATGCCGAGTCTTCATTATGGCATGAGGGCTCTTCCTTGCATTGTGAAGGCTTCTCTAGTTGTGGTATGTAGCCTGCGGGCTTAGTTGCCCTGCAGCATATAGGATCTTAGTTCCCTGACCAGGAATCAAACCCACATCCCCTGCATTAGAAGGTGGATTCTTTACCACTGGACCACCAGGGAAGTCCCTTATGTGACTTTCTTGACAGATCTTTTGTTCATTTACAAGGATCCACAAGGATCAAACTAAATCTCAGATATGATCAATCATGTCACTGTCCTGATGAAAAGACTTTGGTGACTTCCAATGTCCAGAGTCCTTTGCACAAATATTATGGCTATCAATATCTAGTACTTGGCTATCTCTGATACTCCTTACCAAACTTTTTATGTTCCAGCAGTACTTAACTTCCAGAAATTACCTGGGAACACTGTATTGCTTTTTGTTTCTGGGTCTTTGGTCACATTTTCTCTGCTGTACAAATGCTACTGTGAATCCCCATTCAAACTTCCATTCAGCTTCCACACCTATCCCTTTCTTTTCTGTTTTCATCACAACCTGTGCATATTTCTGTTAGTCAGAATTCATATGGGAGCAGACACTACTGAATTCATTTCAAAAAAAGGGTTTTTATATAAGGAAATATTTACACATTCACATTCTAGATTTTAGTCACTCTTGACAAACACTTCAGAGGATCTAGCTTACCTATTTAGATGAACCATACCCTTCTTGAGCCTTTAGTTATCAGGTCATAGTTCCTGCAAATGGTCTTAACTGTTTTCTATGGAAAAGTAAGCACCAAGAGGTACCCCCATGTACCTCACTGTTTTCATTATGTAAAGTGAAAGTGAAGTTGCTCAGTCATGTCCAGCTCTTTGCGATCCCATGGACTGTAGTCTACCAGGCTTCTCTGTCCATTGGATTTTCCAGGCAAGAGTACTGGAGTGAGTTGCCATTTCCTTCTCCAGGGGATCTTCCTGACCCAGGGGTTCAACCCAGGTCTCCTGCATTGCAGGCAGATGCTTTACCCTCTGAGCCACCAGGGAACAGTAACCTTAATCATGATTAATTGCTTCTTCTCATATCATAATTGGAGAAGGCAATGGCACCCCACTCCATTACTCTTGCCTGGAAAATCCCATGGATGGAGGAGCCTAGTGGGCTGCTGTCCATGGGGTCGCTAAGAGTCAGACACGACTGAGCAACTTCACTTTCACTTTTCACTTTCATGCACTGGAGAAGGAAATGGCAACCCACTCCAGTATCCTTGCCTGGAGAATCCCAGGGACGGGGGAGCCTGGTGGGCTGCTGTCTATGGGGTCGCACAGAGTCGGACACGACTGAAGCGACTTAGCAGCAGCAGCAGCAGCAGCAGCATATCATAATTTGTTTATTTGCCATTGTACCATTGTGAGTAGCTCAGTAATACTAGGTGATAATCATACAGCTATTTGGTGGAAGCTTTACTGTATCTCCTCTTAAAAGTCTGCTACCCCAGGAAACAAGGCCTTTAATGCAGCAGAACTTGAGCTTGTAAGGATGGGATGTATAAATTCCACAAGTAGGTCTCTGGGAGTTATTAGAAGGGCCAGTTCTACTTCCAAGCCTTGGTTCCCTACCCTTATGTTTTACCGAGAACATAGAGCCATATACCAATTATTGTTACATAGGCCACATCCTATAGAACAGTGTCCCAGATTAGCAGAGTGTTATCCTTATATGAAGAGAGGGCAATGGCACCCCACTCCAGCACTCTTGGCTGGAAAATCCCATGGACGGAGGAGCCTGGTAGCCCGCAGTCCGTGGGGCCACTAAGAGTCAGACAGGACTGAGCGACTTCACTTTCAGTTTTCACTTTCATGCACTGGAGAAGGAAATGGCAATCCACTCCAGTGTTCTTGCCTGGAGAATCCCAGGGACAGGGGGAGCCTGGTGGGCTGCCATCTATGGGGTCACACAGAGTCAGACACGACTGAAGCAACTTAGCAGCAGCAACAGCAGCAGCATCCTTATCTGAAATTTAATAGGCATTTTCATTTTCTTCTCTCAGGTCTGCTGCTTCTGAGTCATAATGGCATATGGTAAGACCCATAGATCCAGTGGTTCAGGTGCCCATTATTGTATCTCCTTAACTATAAAATAGGTCCCCTGCTGGAGGCATATTGTGTGCCTTTACCCCTCTTGCAGACCCATTTCTTTTTCTGGATTCCACTGAAAATGTTTACATCATAAATAGATCTGACCAGTTCTCTCAAATGTGGTATATGCCATCACCAAAATTTTGAAAAACAGGCTCATCAAAAAAAAAGGCCCACCTCTTTTTGCCGTGTTTCTTTTGAGTGGTTAGGAGTACAGTGTACAGCAAAACCACTCTTTGAGGTTATATCCTGGCATACCTCAGAGACCACTGGACCCATAAAAAGCTCACCAGTTAGCAAGGTCTTGAATCTTTATAGGCTTTATCTCTCAACCTGTGGTAAGCAAATGTCTTGCTAGGGCATTTAGAATGCTTGTCACTTCCTGTTTATCAGGTCTGAATGTAAATGCAAATTCATAGGACTTAAAATATATAGAACCATTTTGTAAAATAATAACAAAGTTGGAAGACTTATATAAAACATATAAAACTACAGTAATCATTGAAGTGTAATACTGGCATATGATCAACAAATGTATCTATGACACAGAACAGAAAGCCCAGAAGTAAGCTTTCTTTAATATAGTCATTTGGGACTTCATTGTGGTTTAGTGGCTAGGACTCTGTGATCCCAATGCAAGGGCCTGGGTTCAATCCTTGGTCAGGGAACTGGGTCTCACATGCCACAACTAAGAGATCATATGCTGCAACTGAAGATCCTGCATGCGGCAGCTAAAGGTTCCACATGCCACAGCTAAAGATTCCTCATTTCACTAAAAGATCCTGCATGCCACAGCTGAAGGATAACACATACCACAACAAAGATCAAAGGTACCACATGCCACAACTAGGCCTGGTGCAGCCTAATTAATTAATTCATTCATTCACTCATCTTTAAAAATAGAAATACAAAGGCACCAAAGAAATCTTAGGGGAAACAAAGATGCTTTCAATAAATAGTGCTGTAATGATTGGACGTATATATGGAAAAAAATGAACCTTGAACTGACCTCCTACTACACACAAAAAAAATAGCTCATGAATTTTAGATTTAAATGTCAAAGCTAAACCCAGTGCTTTTAGAGTAAAGCAAAGACAAGTATCATCTTTACTTGGGAGTAGCAAAAGTTTTTCAGATCACAGAAAACTATAACCATTACAGAAAAAATTAATAGATTAACTTTTATCAAACTTTTAGAAACTTCTTATCATCAAAAGACACTGTGGACTTGTGGTCTGGACAAGGTGGTGGGGACTCATTTCTCTCTGTCATTCCTCACTAAGCACAGCTGGATGTAATGCAAAGGCAAAGCAAAACTCTGAAAAGTGATAAGAATGCTGCAAGTTGTTTTAAGACCTCATGCCTAAAGGAGCAGCACAAGGGGACACATCTTAATGTATCACAGCCAACGGATGACGGCCAAGACCCAGCATTATCTGACCTCCAAGCTAGCAATAGAAGGCAGCAAGTAGGCTTATGCATTCCACATCGAATGGAAGCATTTAACATTAGACAGTTCTGACACATCTAGCATGAGGAATGGGTAGGGAGCCCTGGTAACGATTAGTGGCCAGGAAAAAACATTGTCCTTCCTTACCAAGCCCTTCCCCTGCTGATATATACTGAAACACATGAGCAAGAGGTACTCAGCCACAAGTATCCCAGTCTAGAAGCCTCTTCATCACCTCCAGCCTAAGACATCCCTCAATGCAAGACTCTGGAGTGTGTGGGACAGTGGAACCATCAAGAGGGTCCCAGCTACAAAAAAGTGGCAATGTCTATGGGCCAGAGACTCTCTTTTCCTGTTCAGATACATGAGGGCAGTCAAGGAACGGTGGTAGGGAAACTCCACTGCAAGAAGTCCCACATTGAGAAAGAATTGTCCGTCCCATACAAGCAGGTCCCTGCCACATGTGCCCAACCAGGAAAGCCTCTTCCTTCTTGTGGGCTGAATATCCTGTCTTATATAGGGAGCCGCCAGAGCAAAACAGGCAGAATTGGCATGAGGAACTCAGCCACAGAAGAGGTCTAGTCTGGGAAGGTTTTTATGCCTTGTGCCTCCTCTGCCCCTAGAAGGAAAACTCATGTTCCTTTAGGCAGAAATAATAGGAACCAATGTGAGCCCCAATGGAACCACATAAATTGTGAGACCAAAATTAATACTTAAAGAGCTCTGGAAATTAAATTGTCATTGAAATTAAGCCATTGCTGCATAAAATAGGCTGACTGCCTAATATAATAAAGTATTTAAATAGGATCCAGAATCTCCTAAAATAATAGACAAAATTAACAAAATAAAATAGAAAATCATCTGTCAAACCAAGAATCAATTCACTGATATGAGAACTGAGATGAATTAGAGGTTAGAATTATCTGAGAAAGATTTTAAAGCAACCATCATAAAACATGTTTCAACAGCGATTAAAAACTGTTTTGAAACAAATGAAAATATAGGAAATATAAGCAGAGAAATAAGTTATAAACATTAAGTTATAAACATTAAATTCAGTAACAAATAACAACCTAGTGGAAAAAGTTGACTTAAACCTCAACATTCAGAAAACTAAGATCATGGCATCCAGTCCCATCACTTCATGGCAAACAGATGGGGAAACAGTGGCAGACTTTATTTTGGGGGCTCCAAATCACTGCAGATGGTGATTGCAGCCATGAAATTAAAAGATGCTTACTTCTTGGAAGAAAAGTTATGACCAACCTAGACAGCATATTAAAAAACAGAGACATTACTTTGCCAACAAAGATCCATCTAGTCAAGGCTATGGTTTTTTCAGTAGTCATGTATGGATGTGAGAGTTGGACTATAAAGAAAGCTGAGTGCTGAAGAATTGATGCTTTTGAACTGTGGTGTTGGAAAAGACTCTTGAGAGTCCCTTGGACTGCAAGGAGATCTAACCAGTCCATCCTAAAGGAAATCAGTTCTGAATATTCATTGGAAGGACTGATGTTGAAGCTGAAATGCCAATACTTTGGCCATCTGATGTGAAGAGCTGACTCATTGGAAAAGACCCTGGTACTGGGAAAGATTCCCAGTATCAAGAGGATGAGAAGGTAGGAAGAGAAGGGGATAACAGAGAATCAGATGGTTGGATGGCATCACCAACTCAATGGACATGAGTTTGAGTAAACTTCAGGAGTTGGTGATGGACAGGGAAGCCCAGCGTGCTGCAGTCCATGGGTTTGCAGAGTCGGACACGACTGGGAGACAGAACTGAACTGAAATGGGATGGGCTTAATAATAAAGTAGACAGAGGAGAGCATATAACACTGAGGAATACATTTATCCAAGGAAATGCAAAGAATGTGCACTGAAAACTACAAAACATTGCTGAAAGAAATTAAGACCAAAATAAATGGAAAGACAGCCTTAGTTCATGGGTGTGCACATGCGTGCTAAATTGCTTCAGTCATGTCTGATTCTTTGCGACGCTATGCACCGTAGCCCACTAGGCTCCTCTGTCCATGGAGTTCTCCAGGCAAGAATACTGGAGTGGGTTGCTGTGCCTTCTTCCAGGGGAATCTTCCCAACCCAGAGATCAAACCTACAACTTTTACGTCTCCTGCATTGTCCTGCAGATTCTTTATCACTAGCAACATCTGGAAAGCTCTAAGTCCGTGGGTAGGAAGACCTAATTTGTTAAATCATACTACCAATAGCTACCTAGATTCATCACAATCCTTATCAAAATTCCAGTGCCCTTTTTTATTGAGATATTTTTATTTACAATAGTAGTTTTAGGTATACAACATGGAGTTTCAAAATTTTTATAGATTATACACCATTTAAAGTTATAAAATTTGTTTATATTCCCTGTGCTGTGAAATATGTCCTTGTAGCTCATTATTTTAAAACTGATAGTTTGTATTCCTTAATCCCTACCCCTGTATGCCCCTCCCTCTTTCCCTCTCTCCCAACAATAACTACTAGTTTATTCTCTGTGAGTCTGTGTCTGCTTCGTTATAGTAATTTGTTTTTAGATCCCACGAGTGATAGCAAGTAGTATTTGTCTTTCTCTGTCTTTTCTCTAAGCAACATGTCCATCAATGATGTTGCAAATGGCAAATTTTAATTCTTTTGTGGCTTATTAATATTCCTGTATATGATATCTTCTTTATCTATTTAACTGTGGATAGACATTAATGTTGTTTCCACATTGGCTATTGTAAATAATACGGCTGTGAAAACTGGGGCACATGTATATTTTTAAAATGAGTATTTTCCTCTTTGAAAAATACTCAGGAATAGAACTGCTGGATCATGTGGTAGCCCTACTTTAATTTTTTAAGGAACCTCCATACTGTTTTCCACGGTGGTGTTGGTGGTGTTCAGTCACTCAGTCCTGTTCAGCTCTTTGCCCCTCCATAGACTGCAGCATGCCAGACTTCCCTGTCCTTCACTATCTCCCAGAGTTTGTTCTAACTCATGTCCACTGAGTCAATGATGCCATCCAACCATCTCATTCCCTGTCACCCCCTTCTCCTCCTGCCCTCAGTCTTTCCCAGGAACAGGATCTTTTCCAATGAGTCAGCTCTTCACATCACATGACCAAAGTATTGGAGCTTCAGCTTCAGCATCATTCCTTCCAGTGAATATTCAGGGTTGATTTCCTTTTGGATTGGCTGGTTTGATCTCCTTGCTGTCCAACGGACTTTTGAGAGTCTTCTCCAACACCACAGTTCAAAAGCATCAATTGTTTGGCACTCAGCTTTCTTTATGTTCCAGCTCTCACATCCATACATGACTACAGGAAATACCATAGCTTTGACTCTGCAGAACTTTGTTGGCAAAGTGATGTCTCTGCTTTTTAATATGGAGTATAGGTTAACTGGTTCCAAATAGGAAAAGGAGTATGTTAAGGCTGTATACTGTCACCCTGCTTATTTAACTTATATGCAGAGTACATCATGAGAAACGCTGGACTGGAAGAAACACAAGCTGGAATCAAGATTGCTGGGAGAAATATCAATAACCTCAGATATGCAGATGACACCACCCTTATGGCAGAAAGTGAAGAGGAACTCAAAAGCCTCTTGATGAAAGTGAAAGTGGAGAGTGAAAAAGTTGGCTTAAAGCTCAACATTCAGAAAATGAAGATCATGGCATCTGGTCCCATCACTTCATGGGAAATAGATGGGGAAACAGTGGAAACAGTGTCAGACTTTATTGTTTTGGGCTCCAAAATCACTGCATTTGGTGACTGCAGCCATGAAATTAAAAGATGCTTACTCCTTGGAAGGAAAGTTATGACCAACCTAGATAGCATATTCAAAAGCAGAGACATTACTTTGCCAACAAAGGCCCGTCTAGTCAAGGCTATGGTTTTCCCTGTGGTCATGTATGGATGTGAGAGTTGGACTGTGAAGAAGGCTGAGCATCGAAGAATGGATGCTTTTGAACTGTGGTGTTGGAGAAGACTCTTTGAGAGTCCCTTGGACTGCAAGGAGATGCAACCAGTCCATTCTGAAGGAGATCAGCCCTGGGATTTCTTTGGAGGGAATGATGCTAAAGCTGAAACTCCAGTATTTTGGCCAACTCATGCGAAGAGTTGACTCATTGGAGAAGACTGATGCTGGGAGGGATTGGGGGCAGGAGGAGAAGGGGACGACAGAGGATGAGATGGCTGAATGGCATCACTGACTCGATGGACGTGGGTCTGAGTGCACTCCGGGAGTTGGTGCTGGACAGGGAGGCCTGGCGTGCTGCGATTCATGGGGTCACAAAGAATCAGACACGACTGAGCGACTGAACTGAACTGAACTGAACTGATAGGTTTGTCACAGCTATAAGTCCAAGGAGCCAGTGTCTTTTAATTTCATGGCTGCAGTTAACATTTGCAGTGATTTTAGAGCCCAAGAAAATAAAGTCTGTCATCATTTCCACTTTTTTCCCCTATTTGTCATGAATGATAGGACCAGATGCCATTATCTTAGTTTTTTGAATGTTGAGTTTTAAGCCAATTTTTCAGCTTTTTAATCTCAACTAATGCAGAAAAAGTTTTGAGAAAATTCAGCACCCATTTATAATAAAATTAATGAGCTCTGTTACAGTCATACTATGGAATATCACTCTATTCCTGCATGCTCAGTCATGTCTGACTCCTTGTGACTCGGGGGACTGTAGCCTGCCAGGCTCCTCTACCCATGGGATTCTCCATCAGAATACTGGAGTGAATTCAACCCTGGGATCGAACCCAAGTCTCCTGCAGCCCCTGAATTGGCAGGTGTATTCTTTACCACTGAGGATCAGGGAAACCCCCTATGGAATACTGCTCAGTGATAAAAAGGAATTAACTACTGAAAATAGCAATTACATTAATGAATTTCAAAACATACAGAGTAAAAGAAGCCTTCTATCAAAGAGTACAATACTATATTTAATTCCATTTATATGAAATTTTATTATGGCCAGAATTAATCTGTGGTGAAATTAGAAAAATTATATATCTGACTATGGTCAGGATCAACGGGGAAAGGGCAGTACAAAAACTTTCTGGAATGAGGGTAATGTTTATCTTGATAGTAGTTGAGTTAGAATAGCTATGGATTTTTAAAACTTACATAGTTAAGGAAATGTACAGTTAAGATTTGTACATTTTACTGTGTGTAAATTTTACCTCAAATAAAAACTATAGGCAAATATTAAAATCTAGTAAACGGTGAACTTTTGGTGAAAGTGTGCTGAAGTCTAACTTTCTTTCCAGTGCATCCAAAACTTAAGTATATTGATAGATAAAGTATATAGATATTACATATATAAAAGTTTATATATATATATTTAAGCTTGCTGCTACTGCTAAGTCACTTCAGTCGTGTCCGACTCTGTGTGACCCCATAGACGGAAGCTCACCAGGCTCCCCCGCCCCTGGGATTCTCCAGGCAAGAACACTGGAGTGGGTTGCCATTTCCTTCTCCAATGCATGAAAGTGAAAAGTGAAAGTGAAGTCGCTCAGTCGTGTCCGACTCTTAGCGACCCCATGGACTGGAGCCTACCAGGCTCCTCCGTCCATGGGATTTTCCAGGCAAAAGTACTGGGGTGGGGTGCCATTGCCTTCCCCGATATTTAAGCTTACATGATGTATAATATAAATTATATATGCACACCTAATTTTGCCTTTTTTATGAAAAAGGTAGCATACTTGTCAGTAATTTTTTTCTTTTTGAACCATAAATCCATTTTTCTACTTTGCTTTTTGATGCTACAGCTACATTTCCACTTTTTCAGCCAGCTATCAGACTCAACTAATAAAAGGCACTAGAGGCAGACTAGAAGCAAGACTTGGAGAAAAAGAAGTAACTTTAACTTTCTGTTGGCTTTCTGGCTGCTTGTAGTTGCTGTGCATGACACCCCAGCAATCTCTTCTTTTTTGTCAGTAGCATTTTCTTTCTCATAGTGGCAGATAAATGCAGTTTGAAGATTGCTCAGCACTTTTCAACATCAGCTTTATCATGCCCTCTCAAAGATATCCAGCACTAGGCAACTGGAGCTTCTTTTCAGAAGTCAAGGTCCTCGTCCAAAGTCCCCTCTTTCAAGCTCTGTAACTTAGTACCAGCTGACTTATGCTCCTCCTCAGAGGCTTGATTTTTCATCCCCACATGACCTCTCATTTAAGTTTACAAATTTTACTAATTGCAAACCCTTGTGTTTGTTTCCTTAGTCCTAGGGCCAATGACTGCTTCCTGCTGTCTCTATCTGATACCTTAGAGTTCTATCCATTAGGTTATTTAGTATGGATAGTATAACCTATCCATTAGGTTATCTAGTTTCTATTTTCTGACTATACCTTGAGCAGATACAGAACTCTGTATTGTGTAATTCCTGCAGTCTTTTATGTATGAGCAGTTAGGTTGATTCCAACATGCTGTATTTCCACAACAGATAATGTTACAACAAACAACCGTGTGCATGTGGTTTTTTTCCCATACTGTTTGAGGTTTATATTCCAAGTCTGTTATTGAAAGTATGATTGCTGAATTAAACAATGCATGCATATATAGTTTTGTGGAACATTGTCAGATTCTGCATATTATTGTGCCATTTTGCATACTACAAGCAATGTATTAAAGTGCCTGTTGACTGCCTTGCCAACACAGTATGTTAACACAGTATGTTTTTACTTTTCCAGTGTGACAGGTAAGAAAGATATCAATGTAATTTTAATTTGTATTTATTCCATTCTATGACATTGAGAAGGTTTTTATATGTTTGTGGGCCATGTGTATATCTTCTTTTTATGAACTGTCTGCATTGGGAGAGGACTTAAAATATAAATATGATTGGATTATATTTGTTGTGCTTGGAGTCACTGTCACTAGCAGGCATTCAGAATCACTTTCATATCAGATGAGTTTCAATTTCAAATCACATGGTTTCCTATGTAGATTTAACTTTATTTTCTAATATTTGCTTTTCCGTTTAGTTTGGTTTTAAACATAGTTTGTTTTCTGCTGCTACTTCTAGGTAAAATATCATCTGCGTTTTGCTGCTATACAGAGGACTATCATATGGCCAGACGAGACAGGCTGGAAAACAACCTTACTGTTTCCTAATCAGCCCTCTGTAGGACCCAGGAATCCAAGTCATCAGGATGGAGGAGGTCCTGGTAAGCAAATCTTTATGCATATGCATACTTAATTTTTATTACACTTGCATAATAATATATATGTTATTTATATTGTGTATGTATGTGTGTGTACGTGTATACGTGTATGTATATGTATATATATGTATTTATACAAATATATGAAATAAATCACTTTATTCTTAACTTGTAATTTTTAAATTAAATGTATATTATATGCTATGCTAAGTCACTTCAGTCGTGTCTGACTCTGTGTGACCCCATAGACGGCAGCCCGCCAGGCTTCCCCGTCCCTGGGATTCTCCAGGCAAGAACACTGGAGTGGGTTGCCATTTCCTTCTCCAATGCATGAAAGTGAAAAGAGAAAGTGAAGTCGCTCAGTCATGTCCAACTCTTAGCAACCCCATGGACTGCAGCCTACCAGGCTCCTCCGTCCCTGGGATTTTCCAGGCAAGAGTACTGGAGTACTAAATCTTATACATTTGGTAAACTAACATATATATATATATATATATAGACAGAGAATATATTTTTTATATATATATATATATATCAGATCAGTCGCTCAGTCGTGTCCGACTCTTTGCGACCCCATGAACTGCAGCACGCCAGGCCTCCCTATCCATCACCAGCTCTCGGAGGTCACTCAGACTCACATTCATCGAGTCAGTGATGCCATCCAGCCATCTCATCCTCTGTCGTCCCCTTCTCCTCCTGCCCCCAATCCCTCCCAGCATCAGAGTCTTCTCCAATGAGTCAACTCTTCGCATGAGGTGGCCAAAATACTGGAGTTTCAGCTTTAGCATCATTCCTTCCAAAGAAATCCCAGGGCTGATCTCCTTCAGAATGGACTGGTTGGATCTCCTTGCAGTCCAAGGGACTCTCAAGAGTCTTCTCCAACACCACAGTTCAAAAGCATCAATTCTTCGGCGCTCAGCCTTCTTCACAGTCCAGCTCTCACATCCATACATGACCACAGGAAAGACCATAGCCTTCACTAGGCGAACCTTTGTTGGCAAAGTGATGTCTCTGTTTTTGAATATGCTATCTAGGTTGGTCATAACTTTCCTTCCAAGGAGTAAGCGTCTTTTAATTTCATGGCTGCAGCCACCATCTGCAGTGATTTTGGAGCCCAGAAAAAGAAAGTCTGACACTGTTTCCACTGTTTCTCCATCTATTTCCCATGCAGTGATGGGACCAGATGCCATGATCTTCGTTTTCTGAATGTTGAGCTTTAAGCCAACCTTTTCACTCTCCACTTTCACTTTCATCAAGAGGCTTTGTAGTTCCTCTTCACTTTCTGCCATAAGGGTGGTATCATCTGCATATCTGAGGTTATTGATATTTCTCCTGGCAATCTTGATTCCAGCTTGTGTTTCCTCCAGTCCAGCATTTCTCATGATGTACTCTGCATATAAGTTAAATAAACACGGTGACAATATACAGCCTTGACGTATTCCTTTTCCTATTTGGAACCAGTCTGTTGTTCCATGACCAGTTCTAACTGTTGCTTCCTGATCTGCATACAGATTTCTCAAGAGGCAGATCAGGTGGTCTGGTATTCCCATCTCTCTCAGAATTTTCCACAGTTTATTGTGATCTACATAGTCAAAGGCTTTGGCATAGTCAATAAAGCAGAAATAGATGTTTTTCTGGAACTCTCTTGCTTTTTCCATGATCCAGCGGATGTTGGCAATTTGATCTCTGGTTCCTCTGCCTTTTCTAAATCCAGCTTGAACATCAGGAAGTTCATGGTTCACATATTGCTGAAGCCTGGCTTGGAGAATTTTGAGCATTACTTTACTAGCGTGTGAGATGTGTGCAATTGTGCGGTAGTTTGAGCAGTCTTTGGTATTGCCTTTCTTTGGGATTGGGATGAAAACTGACCTTTTCCAATCTTGTGGCCACTGCTGCTGCTGAGTTTTCCAAATTTGCTGGCATATCGAGTGCAGCACTTTCACAGCATCATCTTTCAGGATTTGGAATAACTCCACTGGAATTCCATCACCTCCACTAGCTTTGTTCCTAGTGATGCTTTCTAAGGCCCACTTGACTTCACATTCCATAGACAGAGAATATATTTTATATATATATATATATATATATATAAAATGCTTTGTTGTTATTTAATTGCTAATTCATGTCAGAATCTTTTGTGACCCTATGGACAGTAGCCTGCAAGGCTCCTTTGTCCATGGGATTTTTCAGGCAAGAATACTGGAGTAGGTTGCCATTTCCTTCTCCAGAGGAACTTCCCAACCCAGGAAATGAACCCATGTCTCCTTTGACAGGTGGATTCTTTATCACTGAGCCACCAGGGAAACTCTTTCAATTCTTATACCAATACGCTTATCTTTATTTAGTTGTGGTTTAGTGTTCTGCTTTCCAAATACATATATTTTAATTTGTTGGTATTGTTTGAATATCCATGTCTATGTATAATTCTATTGATTTGATCTAAAACTTTGAAAATTGTGATGATAATTTTTAATTCAAATTTTCATATTGCATATTTTCTTGAAAAGCCCTTAATGTGTAATATGAGTTTACCAACTATACTTGAGATGTTTATGCAAAGTGAAAGTGAAAGTTGCTCAATCGTGTCCGACTCTTTGTGACCACATGGACTATACAGCCGTGGAATTCTCCAGGCCAGAATTCTGAAGTGGTAGCTGTACCCTTCTCCAGGGGATCTTCCCAACCCAGGAATCAAACCCAGGTCTTCCACACTGCAGGCGGATTCTATAGCAGCAGAACTACCAGGGAAGCCCAAGAACACTGGAGTGGATAGCCAGTGCCTTCTCCAGCAGGTATTCCCGACCCAGGAATCGAACCAGTGTCTTCTGCATTGCAGGCGGATTCTTTACCAGCTGAGCTACTGGGGAAGCCCTTGAGCTTTTAATATTTAGCAGATATTCAGCAGAAGGAAAAAAACCTATGCACATTTTAGCATAAGCAACAAAAATTGGAAACATCATAACCAGTAAGAGAACAGATGAACATATTAGACAGTCATTAAAAATAATCTTTATGTAGTCTTTTGAGAAAGAATTTAAGCTGAGTCTACAAGCAACTGTATGAATTAGCTAGATGGAGATAAATGAGTACTATTCCACATAGTGCAAGTAAGATCATAAACACATCAAGATAGGATGCCACATTCAGGGGACTACATGGCATTTTGTTTGTTTTGTTTTTTATAGCTAGAATAGAGACTTATATTCAAGCTATTCAAGGTGAAGCTAAGAGGCAAATAGATCATTAAATACATAGTATGTAAAGTGAAGGAATATGAAATCTCTTCCTGGAAGTTATAAGAGACAAAATCATAGCAATATTTAGTATGAATAGGAGAAATGATATGGTAGTGGATGCATCTCTCCAAGTAATGACACTCATGATCATCTTTGGTATTTGTTAGATCTGAATACAAACTTTTGTTTCTATTGATGAATAAAGACTGTGACCTATATTTCACAGTTTATATAATTGATTGCAGTGTTTCAGAGAATGGCCCTTTTTTTGCATTGGACATCTGAATTTTATTTCACTTCTTGATTTTGAGTGTTACATTACTTGACACCAGGCAGTACGCCCTTGGGTTTCCTTAGTACCATACTATTAGTGGGAAAATGTTATGAAAAGAAGGGTGGATGAAGCATATTTGGTAACATTTAAATTAAAGAAAAGAAAAGAAGACAAGGATACAGAGATTAAGAAGGATTCACAAGTAGGTGAGTAGAATATTAAGACAACTACTTCTTCATGCTAATTCACTTCAGTTATATCTGACTCTTTGAGACCATATGGACTTCAAACTATCAGGCTCCTCTGTCCATGGGATTCTCCAGGCAAGAATACTGGAGTGGGTTGCCACGCCCTCCTCGGGGGCACCTTCCTTGGATAGGTACTACATATATCAAAGAAGGAATGAGAAACCTCAATGCTTGATATTTCAATTTTATAACCACAAAAGAATCTCTTGAAACCTAAAAACAGCAATTCCTTCATAAATAGAACATTGATGAAGGAAATTAAAGATGACTCAAAGAAAGGGAAAGATGGTCCATGCTGCCGAATTAGCGAGTTAATATTGCTAAGATGGCCATACTGAAAGCAATCTACAGATTTAATACAATCTCATTCAAAATACCCATGACATTTTTCACAGAACTAGAGCAAACAATCCTAAAATTTATATGGAACCAGAAGACTCCAAATTGCCAAAGCAAGCTTGATAAAAAAGAACAAAGCTGAAGCTCTTATATTCCCTGACTTAAGACGACACTACAAATATACAGTAATCAAATCAGAATGATGCAGCACAAAGACAGATACATAGGCCAGGGGAGCAGAGTAGAGACCCCAGAAATAAATCCACAGACCTATAGTCAGTTTATATAGGTAAGAATACACAATGAAGAAAAAACAGTCTTTTCAGTAAGTTACACTGAAAAAAAAAAATGGGCAGCTACATGTAAAGCAATGAGATTAGAACATTGCCTCATAATGCCATGTACTAAAATAAACTTGAAAAAAGATTAAGGACTAAATATAAAACTTGATACTGTGGAACTCCTAGAGGAGAACATAGGCAGGACATTCTTTGATGGAAATTGTAGCAAAGTCTTTTCTGTCTCCTAAGACAAAAGTAAAAATTAAGAATTAAGCTTAAAAGCTTTTGCACAACAAACATCAACAAAATTCCATTTCTCATATGGAATGAGAAAAAATATTTGCAAATGGTATGGCAGACAAGGGGTTAATATCCAAAATACACAAACAGCTTATACAATTCAATATCAAAAAAACTAACAACTCAATCAAAAAATGGGCAGAAGACCTGAATACACATTTTTTCCAAAGAAGACGTATGGATGGCCAACAGACACAGGGAAGGGTGCTCAGTATCACTAATTATTAGAAAAACGTAAATCAGATGAGATAACACTTCATTTATATCAGAATGGCTGTCATCAAAAGTCTACAAATAACGAATGTTGACCAGAATATAGAGAAAACAGGATGTCTTGTACACTGTGAGTGGGAATAGAAAACAGTATGGATACTTAAAAAACTATAATTAGAACTACTACATGATCCAGTAGTTCCACTCCTCAATATACATCTCAAAGAAAATGAAAACCCTGACTAGAAAAGATACATGCACCCAATGTCCATAGCAGCAATATTTACGATAGCCAAGATATGGAAGCAACCCAAGTGTTCATCAAAAGACAAATGAATAAAGAATATGTGAGATATAGATATGCTGCTGCTGCTAAGTCGCTTCAGTCGTGTCCGACTCTGTGCGACCCCATAGACGGAAGCTCACCAGGCTCCCCTGTCCCTGGGATTCTCCAGGCAAGAACACTGGAGTGGGTTGCCGTTTCCTTCTCCAATGCATGAAACCGAAAAGTGAAAGTGAAGCCGCTCAGTCGTGTTCGACTCTTAGCGACCCCATGGACTGCAGCCTACCAGGATCCTCCGTCCATGGGATTTTCCAGGCAAGAGTACTGGGGTGGGGTGTCATTGCCTTCAGATATAGATATAGATATAATATAGATATAGATATATCATATATATAGATATAGATATGTATCAATATGTGGATATATAGATAGATATATATATCCTAGATATAAATATAGATATCTATATATATAGATAGATCCTATATATATAGATATATCGATATACATAATAATTATATAATATATAATATTAATATTATATATTATTAATATTATATATTAATAATATATTAATATATAATAATTATATATATTATTCCCTGGTGGTTCAGCTGATAAAGAATCCATGTGCGGTGCAGGAGACCTAGGTTCAATCCTTGGGTCAGGAAGATCCCCTGGAGAAGGAAATGGATGCCCACTCCAGTATTCTTGCCTGGAGAATTCCATGGGCAGAGGATCCTGGTAGGCTACAGTCCATGGGGTCACAAAGATTCAGATACAATATATACATATATGTTGTGCTGTGCTTAGCCGCTCAGTTGTGTCTGACTCTTTGCGACCCTATAGACTGTAGCCTGCCAGGCTCCTCTATCCTTGGGGATTCTCCAGGGGATAATACTGGATTGGGTTGCCATGCCCTCCCCCAGGAGATCTTCCCATCCCAGGGATCAAACCCAGGTCTCTCGCAATACAGGTGGATTCTTTACCATCTGAGCCATCAGCAAAGCCCAAGAATATTGGAGTGGGTAGCCTATCCCTTCTCCCAGAGATCTTCCTGACCCAGATATTGAACTGGGTTCTCCTGCATTTCAGGTGGATTCTTTACCAGTTGAGCTTCTAGGGAAGCCCATATACATGTATAATGGGATAATATAAAATAGATATATAATGAAATATTACTCAGTCATAAAAAAGAACAGAATTCTACCATTTGCTGCAATGTGAATAAACCTAAAAAATATTATGCTTAGTGAAATATCAGGCAGAAAAAGACAAATACTTTGTGATATCACTTATGTGTGGAATCTAAAAAATAAAATTTACATACATGACAAACTAAAAAGACCAACTGATATAGAAAAGAAAACTAGTAGTTTGTTACCAGAGGGGAGAGGAAATTAAGATAGGATATGGGATTAAGAGATATAAGCTACAATGTACAAAATATATAAGTGACAAGGATATATTAATTGTACAACATAAGGAATTATAGCCATCACTTTTTTATAGCCATCATTTTTGATATCTTTTTTTAATTGAGATGTATTTGATTTATAGTTGTGCTAATTTCTGGCATATAGCAAAGTGAACTCAACATATTTCACCTATATATACATTATTTTTTTAAATATTATTTTCCATTATGACTTATCCCAGGAAATTGGATATAGTTCCTTGAGCTATGGGTCCCCTGGTGGCTCCAACAGTAAAGAGTCTGCCTGCAATGCAGGAGATCCAGATTCAATCCCTGGGTCGGGAAGATCCTCTGGGAAAGGAATTGGAACCTACTCCAGTACTGTTGCCTGGAAAATCCCATGGACAGAGGAGCCTGAAAGGCTGCAGTCCATGGGATAGCAAAGAGTCGGACACAACAGTGACTTCATTTTTTTCTTTTCTTGTGCTATACAGTTGGACCTTATTATTTATCCTTTCTTAATGTAATAATTTGCACCTAATAACCCCAAATTCCCAGTCCATCCCTCTCCCTCTCCTCCACCCTCTTGGCAACCACAAATCTGGTTTCTATGTTTGTGAATCTGTTTCTGTTTTGTAGATAGGTTCATTTGTGCCATATTTTATATTCCACACAGAAGTGATATATGGTATTTATCTTCCTCTTTCTGACTTACTTCACTTAGTATGATAACCTCTAGTTGCATCTGTGGTGCTCCAAATGGCATTATTTATGGCTGTGTAGTATTCTACTGTGTACATGTATGATATCTTGTATATACCTTCATCTGTTGATGAACATTTTGATTGTTTCCACATTTGGCTATTGTGAACACTGCTGCTGTGAATATAGGGATTCGTGTATCATTTTGAATTACAGTTTTGTCCAGGTATATGCCCAGGAGTACTATTTTTTAGTTTTCTGGGGAACCTCCATACTGCCTTCCATAGTGGCTATTTTGTAATAACTTTTAATGGAATCAGATCAGAGCAGATCAGTCGCTCAGTCGTGTCCGACTCTTTGCGACCCCATGAACCGCAGCACGCCAGGCCTCCCTGTCCATCACCAGCTCCCGGAGGTCACTCAGACTCACATCCATCGAGTCAGTGATGCCATCCAGCCATCTCATCCTCTGTCGTCCCCTTCTCCTCCTGCCCTCAATCCCTCCCAGCATTAGAGTCTTCTCCAATGAGTCAACTCTTCGCATGAGGTGGCCAAAATACTGGAGTTTCAGCTTTAGCATCATTCCTTCCAAAGAAATCCCAGGGCTGATCTCCTTCAGAATGGACTGGTTGGATCTTCTTGCAGTCCAAGGGACTCTCAAGAGTCTTCTCCAACACCACAGTTCAAAAGCATCAATTCTTCGGCGTTCAGCCTTCCTCACAGTCCAGCTCTTACATCCATACATGACCACAGGAAAGACCATAGCCTTGACTAGGCGAACCTTTGTTGGTAAAGTGATGTCTCTGCTTTTGAATATGTTATCTAGGCTGGTCATAACTTTCCTTCCAAGGAGTAAGCGTCTTTTAATTTCATGGCTGCAGTCACCATCTGCAGTGATTTTGGAGCCCAGAACAACAAAGTCTGACACTGTTTCCACTGTTTCCCCATCTATTTCCCATGCAGCGATGGGACCAGATGCCATGATCTTCGTTTTCTGAATGTTGAGCTTTAAGCCAACCTTTTCACTCTCCACTTTCACTTTCATCAAGAGGCTTTTTAGCCCCTCTTCACTTTCTGCCATAAGAGTGGTGTCACAAGAGAAGACTCTATACATGGACATCACCAGATGGTCAACACCGAAATCAGATCGATTATATTCTTTGCAGACAAAGATGGAGAAGCTCTGTACAATCAGCAAAAACAAGACCAGGAGCTGACTGTGGCTCGGACCATGAACTCCTTATTGCCAAATTCAGACTGAAATTGAAGATAGTAGGGAAAACTACTAGAACATTCAGGTATGACCTAAATCAAATCCCTTCTGATTATACAGTGGCAGTGAGAAATAGATTTAAGGGCCTAGATCTGATAGATAGAGTGCCTGATGAACTATGGAATGAGGTTCGTGACATTGTACAGGAGACAGGGATCAAGACCATCCCCATGGAAAAGAAATGCAAAAAAGCAAAATGGCTGTCTGGGGAGGCCTTACAAATAGCTGTGAAAAGAAGAGAAGCGAAAAGCAAAGGAGAAAAGGAAAGATATAAACATCTAAATGCAGAGTTCCAAAGAATAGCAAGAAGAGATAAGAAAGCCTTCTTCAGTGATCAATGCAAAGAAATAGAGGAAAACAACAGAATGGGAAAGACTAGGGATCTCTTCAAGAAAATCAGAGATACCAAAGGAACATTTAATGGAATATAACCTATAAAAATACCGAATCACTATGTTGTGTGTAAATCAAATATATGTCAATTCAAAAAGGAAATTTAAAAACAACAATCCCTCCACATGACAGAGTTTCAAATAACACAAAATTTATTTAAATATTTATTTTAAAACATAATTATTCAGAAGTTATTTGTATATTCTAGGTATATTTATTGCTAGTACCAAATGTTAAAAGTGTATTTTTCCAATTTGTGATTCTATTGTCCTTTATTGAAAGAAATATTTAATTTGATATATAATTCATCAGTTTTGTCATGTGGCTCTTCTTCTGAGGTCATTTGAGGAGCCCATCCTTGCTCCTAAGTTCAAAAATATTTTCCTAATATTTCTGATTTTTCCTTCTACAATTTGAATGTTAATCCATGCTGCTGCTACTGCTCCTAAGTTGCTTCAGTCATGTCCGACTCTGTGCAACCCCATAGACAGCAGTCCACCAGGCTCCCCTGTCCCTGGGATTTTCCAGGCAAGAACACTGGAATGGGTTGCCATTTTCTTCTCCAATGCATGAAAGTGAAAAGTGAAAGTGAAGTTGCTCAGTCATGTCTGACTCTTAGCAACCCCATGGACTGCAGCCTACCAGGCTCCTCCATCCATGGATTAATCCATGAGGAGTTCACATTTGTATGTGGTTTTGGCTAAGTGTTAAACATTATTTTTCTCCATGTGGAGTAAAGCATAGTCCCTAAAACGACTTAAAGTAATCTGTCATGAAATTCTCTCTTTATTCCCTTTTAGTTTGTGCATTTTTATATATCAATTACATTATCTTATCAGTACAATATCATATTACTATTAAAATGTTTACTATTTCTGAATACCAACTGAAATAGACTTCAAGAAAACCCAGATTATGAAATTAAGAAGACATGACTTTTAAGTGGCTGTATAACCATTGTCACTGAAATAAAAGAAAATAAACATACGGTGATAGGAAAAATAAATTTCAGCAGAGAAATATAAACAATAAAAAAGGAATAAAACACAAAGTCTAAAATTGGAAAATACAAGACAAATTTAATATCCAAATGAAGATGACAGAAGAAAAAGTGAAAGAAACAATAAAATATAACCGTTCTGAAAAACAAAAGAAAAATTTAAAGTGATGGTTCACTGAGATATGGGAAAATCCTAAGCATTTTACATCTGTATAATTAAAGTATACATTCTGTATAATTAAAGTCCTTCAGAAATAAGAGAGAAGAGGGCAGAAAAAAATATGTGTAGCAAAATGGTGGGAAACAGGTCAGTACTCCCCCAGTTGCTGCCTTTAGCCCCTTCCTGGCCGGGCAAGAAGCAGACAGTGTGGGCGAACCAAATACAGAGGTGCAGCCCAAACCAAAGCAGGGCCCGAGAGGCTGTGTGACTGAGGAAGAACTGAAATCTGCCCTTCAAGCTGCAAAAACCATAAATTGATCCCACACAGGGGGCTTGGTAAACGTAGTGCCTAGAGAACATTTTAATGGAAAATTGCTCCTGCAACTTAGCCAGGTCTACCTTTAGAAGCTGTGGACTTGTGGCCACGTACACAGGGTAGGGAATGGGATGGGCCATGTCAAGGTTTGAGCTGACTCCACGCTACCCATAGTGGGTCCAGTGACCTAACTAGAGGTCTTGGAGGATCTCTTGGGGAGGTTGGCTGTAGTTCACCGTGGGGACAAGGACACTGGTAACAGAGGCCCCAGGGAATTTTGTTGTTGTTGTTCCTGTTGTTTTTTTTTTTTAATTTTCATTTATTCTATTTTTATTCTCTTCAGGGAATATCTTTTTGGTTTTGTGCTGCTGTTTGTTTTTTTTTTTTTTCCTGTTTTGTTGTTATTTGTTTTGTTTTTATTTTGGTTTTGGTTTTTGTTTGGTTTGTTGTTTTCTTGTTTTTTTTTTTTTCTTTGTTTTGTTTTTGCTCTTTGTTTTTGTTTTTGTTTGTCTGTTTTGTTTATTCTGTTTTTGGACAGGCCACATGGCTTGCCAGGATCTTGGATCCTTGGCTGAGGGTTGAACCCAGACTCCCCACAGTGGGAGTGCTGAGTCCTCACTGCTGGACCGCCAGGGAATTCCCAACCCCAGGGAGTTTTCCTGAAGGAAGAAAAAAAAAAAGCAGATGGGACTCACACCCCTGGGAGTGTGAAGGAGAAGAGAAGTTATCATATCCAGGGAAGCCCCCTCACTGTTCCTCAAGATCAGATGAAATAGGAGAGCTTTGAGGGCTATCAGAGAGGAGTGCAGCAGCTGGTCTGTGGCAAGCAGGACAGAGCAAGATTCACAGGATGGTCTATGCCTCAATCTTAGATGGTGTCTGCCAGTGCTGGCAGGGACTGGATGCTAAAGCATGGGGTTTGGAGAGCACAACTAAGAAGACTTCTGTTGGCTGCATGGAGACAACCTCAGGGGACAGAATTGAGGAGCTCAGCAGCCTGATTGCTCCTGGAGGAAACATTGTCTCCCCTCGAAGTGAGGCACCCTGAGTGGTACACAAAGGGTGGGGCCACCATCAAGGCCTCTGTACCCACACACCAGCCCCTTCCTCCACAGGAGCTGGGAGGTGGCTCTCGCCAAAGTGAGCTCACATGCCCCAGTTGTTGCCATCTCTTTCTCCCTCCCACCTAAGCGATCAAACATGCCCCCGTCAGTTGCCGCCCTCACCTGCATTTCATCTGAACAGGGAGCAGATGCCTGAGGGTGGCCCACATGCAAATTTTGAGGCCAAACTTAAGCTGAGTCTCAGAGGTTGTGTGACTAAGGAAGAACTGAAATTGCTTCTTGCAGCTGCACAAGGTGTGGGTTAAATCCCTGTGATGGACTTAGTAAACCCAGCACCTGTGGAGCATCTAAATGGACAGTGACTGAGATAGGTTTGACTTTAGCAGCTGTGGACTTTGTGGACACACACATGCAGAGGTTGGGCCGGGTCAGAATCTGAGCTCCCCACCACAGTGCCCACAGGAGGTCTCATGACCCATCTGGAAGTCTTGGAGGGCCTCTTGAGAAGGTGGTGGTTGACTGTGGTTCACAAGGATGGCAATGACACTGGTAGCAGAGGCCACAGGGAATTGTAATGTTATTTTTTTTTGTTTATTTTAAACATATTTTGCATTTTTCTTTTTTTGTTTTACTTTAATTTTTTGTTTTTCTGTTTTTTGTTTTTGTGTATTATTATCTTTGCTTTTCAGGGGCTTTGTCTTGTTTTCATTCTTTGTTTTGGTTTGGAATTTTTGTCTATGGTTGTTTTCTTTTTTTTTTTTTTGGTTTTGTTTTTATGGTTTGTCTTGGTTTTGTCTTTTCATTTATCATTTGTTTCTTTTCTTTTCTTGCCTATGCCATGTAACTTGTGGGTTTTGGTTTCCCAGCCAGGGATGGACCTGAGCTCTTACTGTGGGAGCACCAAGTCCTACCTACTGGACCACCAGAGAATTTCCAGTCCCAAAATATTAATCAGCATGAGCTTTGCCAGAGTTCCCCATCTTGGCATCAATATCGAACCCCACCCAAAACCCTGCAAGCTCCAGTGCTGGAATGACTTAGGCCAAACAACCAGAAAAACAGGAACACAGCCCCACCCATTAGTAGACAGGGGCTTAAAGTTGAACTAACCTCACAGACACCCCAAAACATGCCCATTGACACAGCCCTGCCCACCAGAAGAACAAGACTCATCTCCCTCCCACCAGAAAGGCCGCACAAGCCCCTAGATTGAACCTTCCCACCAAGGGGCAGGCACCAGAAGCAAGAGGAAGTACAGTCCTGCAGCCGTCAGAGTGGGGACCACAAACACAGACAAAATGAGATAACAGGAACATGTTATAGAAAAGAGAAATGTAAAACCCTGCAAGACCAGCTAAATAAAGAGGAGATAGGCAGTCTACCTGAAAAATATCAGAGCAGCAATAGTAAAGATGATGCAAGATCTTGGGAAAATAGAAGTACAGATAGAGAAAGTACAAGAAATGTATAACAAAGATCTAGAAGAACTAAAGAACTGATGAACAGTGATGATGAACAATCTAATAACTGAAATGAAAAAGACAGTGGAAGGAATAAAGAACAGAATAGCTGAGGCAGTAGAATGGATAAGTGAGCTGGAAGACAGAATGGTGGAAATCACTGCTGCAGAACAGAATAAAGAAAAAAGAATGAAAGGAAATGCAGACAGTCTTAAGAGACCTTTGGGACAACATTAAACCCATCTGCAGTCAAATTATAGTGATCCCAGATGAAGAAGAGAAAGAGACTGATAAAATACTTGAAGAGATTATAGTTAAAAAAATTCCCTATCATGGGAAAGGAAATAGTCACCTGAATCTAGGAAGTGCAGAGGGTGTTTTTCTCCCAAAAATAACATGTTAAGGTTTGGGAGAAAAATTAGGAGGATACAGCTAAAGCAAAGCAATGCTTAGAAATAACTCTATGTTTATATGTTGATACGAGAAAAATTGAAAAGTATAAAATTAATTATTTGAGTTCCAACCTTAAAAAATTAGTAACTACTATACATAAGATGCAGTATGCAACTACAGCTAGCGGAAGGCATATGCAAGCAGCTTCTTAGACCAAGGGCATCACAGAACAGGCAGGGCAGGCCAGGCTTGCGCCCCATAGCCTGGGGTGCTGCTTCAGCAATGAGAACCATAACTCCGTTTCCAAAAGGTTCCATACTTGAGGGAGTGACTGTGGAAGCTCTAAACCAAGTGTCTTGGACTTGAGGATGTTTCTGGGGAGAAATTTCAGCATGAATTCAGAAGAAAGGGAGATGCTTTGAGTGGAATGTGAATATATTGTGGAGAAGAAGCCAATTCTGACTCCATGTCAGAAACTGTTTCTTTGACTTGCTTTTCATTGCTTTTGTTATTATAATCATACAGAATGTTCTGCCTCAGAGAGAATCCTACCCACCTGCCTGACTGTTAAACTAAAGTGCCTTTGGTCAGAACTCTGTCCACCTGTAGATGGCAGGAAGAAATTAACACATCGCCTGCCTGAGGCTTGTCATTCTAGGAGATGTTTGCAAGATTAATGGCCTTTTTACTTTGCTTCCTCACCTCCCTCCGATCTCTGATCTATAAAAGAACCTGGCATCCAGACCCAGATAATATGGTTATTTTGAGACATTAGCCTTCCATCTTCTTGGTCAGCTGGCTCCCTGATTAAAGTCTCATCCTTGCCTTAGATTGATTAACTTCTAAAATACTGGAGTAGAAGGATGTGTGCTCATCTTCTCCTGCAAGAATACCAAAATCACAAGTGAAGTTGCTCAGTCGTGTCCGACTCTTTGCAACTCCATGGACTGTAGCCCACCAGGCTCCTCCACCCATGGAATTTTCTAGGCAAGAGTACTGGAGGGGGTTGCCATTTCCTTCTCCAACCAAAATCACAACTAGTTGCTAAACAACCATCAACAGGAGAATGTTGAATTCTAGCAGAAAAAGATAGCCCGCATCCAAGGGCAAAGGAGAAACCCCAAGAAGACAGAAGGAGGGGTGCAATCATGTTTAAAATAAAATCTCAGACCCACCAGATGCACCAGGACCCAGGGAAAAGAACAGTGAGCTCCACAAGGGACTGAGCCAGACTTACCTTTGGGTGCCTGAGTGTCTCCTGCAGAGGCACAAGTCAGCAGTGACCTAGCATGGGCACAGGGGCTCTGGCTGCATCAGACCTGGGTGGCACGGTGTGAGGCATAAGTCCTTTTGGAGGAGGTCACACATTAGCTCCACTGTAGAGCCACTGAGCAGATGACCCATGAACTGGAGAACGATTATACCAAACAAGTTCTTGCACTGTTGCAAAAGTTCTAGGGCCCACAAGAGATTTCCTAACCTGGGAAATCCAGCAAAGGGACTGAGAACCCCAGGGGAATTTGATTTTGAAAGCCAGTGGTATTTGATTACAGAACTTCCACAGGACTGGGAAAAAAGACTTGGAGGGCACAAACAAAACCTTGTGCCCACCAACACTCAGAGGAAAGGAGCAGTGGCCCCACAAGAGACTGAGCCAGACTTGCCTGTGAGTGTCCTTGAGTCTCCGGCGGAGGCATGAGTCGACAGTGGCCTGCTGCGAGGTCAAGGGCACTGACTACAACAGTCCTGAGAAGCCCGATATGCTCCGTAAGTCCTTTTGAAGGAGGTCACCATTACCCCTACCACAGTTGGCCTCTGGCCAAACTAAAGGGAGGGAACACAGACCCACCTATCAGCAGAAACTTGGATTAAAGATTTCCTCAGCATGGCCTTGCCCACCAGAGCAAGACTAAATTTTCCCCACAGCCAGTCCCTCCCATCAGGGAAGGTTCCGCAAGCCTCTTATCCTCATGCATCAAAGGGCACACAAAATGAAAACCACAGTCCCAGGAAACTAAACAAACAATCACATGGATCACAGCCTTGTCTAACTCAATGAAATTATGAGCCATGCCATGTAGAGTCCCTCAAAACGGACAGATATGGTGGAGAGTTCTGACAAAACATGGTCCACTGGAGAAGGGAATGGCAAACCACTTCAGCATTCTTGGCTTGAGAACCCCATGAATAGTATGAAAAGGCAAAAAGATGGGACACTGAAAGATGAACTCCCCAGGTTGATAGGTGCCTAATATGCTCCTGGACAAGAGCAGAGAAATAGCTCCAGAAGAAGCGAAGAGGCTGAGCCAACGCAGAAACAGCGCCCACTTGTGGATGTGTCTGGTGGTGAAAGTAAAGTTTGATGCTGTAAATAATATTGCATAGGAACCTGCGATACAATATTAAGTCCATGAATCAAGGTAAATTGGAAGTGGTCAAACAGGAGACGGCAGGAGTGAACATCAATATTTTAGGAATCAGTGAACTAAAATGATTTTAGTTTTACTTTAATTTAAATTAAAATTAATTTAAATTTAATTTAATTCAGATGGCCGTTATATCTGCTACTGTGAGCAAGAATCCCTTAGAAGAAGAAATGAAGTAGTCCTTATAGTCAACAAAAGAGTCCAAAATGCAGTGGTTGGGTGCAGTCTCAAAAACAACAGAATGATCTCTGTCCGTTTCCAAGGCAAGCCATTCAATATCACAGTAATCCAAGTATATGCCCCAACAAGTAATACTAAAGAAGCTGAAGTTGAATGGTTGTAAGAAGACCTACAAGACCTTCTAAAACTAACACCAAAAAAGGATGTCCTTTTCATCTTAGGGGATTGGAATGCAAAAATATGGAAGGCAAGAGTTACTTGGAGTAACAGGCAAGTTTAGCCTTGGAGTACAAAATGAAGCAGGGCAAACCAAGAAAATGCACTAGTCATAGCAAACACCCTCCTGCAACAACACAAGAGATGACTCTACACATGGACATCACCAGATGGTCAATACTGAACTCACATTGATTATATCCCTTGCAACAAAGATGAAGAAGCTCTATACAGTCAACAAAAACAAGACCAGGAGCTGACTGTGACCCAGATCATGAACTCCTTATTGCAAAATTCAGACTTTTGCAAAGTTGAGGAAAGTAGGAAAAACCACTAGACCATCCAGCTGTGACCTAAATCAAATCCCTTATGATTATACAGTGGACGTGACAAATAGTTTCAAGGGATTAGATCTGATAGAGTACCTGAAGAATTAAAGACAGAGGTTCGTGATATAGTACAGGAGGCAGTGATCAAGACCATCCCCAAGAAAAAGAAATACAAAAAGGCAAAATGGTTGTCTGAGGAGGTCTTACAAATAGCTGAGAAAACAAGAGAAGCTAAAGGCAAAGAAGAAAAGGAAAGATACACCCATTTGAATGCAGAGTTCCAAAGAAAGCAAGGAAAGATTTTAAAAAGCCTTCCTCAGTGATCAATGCAGACAAATAGAGGAAAACAATAGAATGGGAAAGACTAGAGATCTCTTAGGGGAAGGCAATGGCACCCCACCCCAGTACTTTTGCCTGGAAAATCCCATGGACAGAGGAGCCTGGTAGGCTCCAGTCCATGAGGTCGCTAAGAGTCGGACACGACTGAGTGACTTCACTTTCACTTTTCACTTTCATGCATTGGAGAAGGAAATGGCAACCCACTCCAGTATTCTTGCCTGGAGAATCCCAGGGACAGAGCCTAGTGGGCTGCCGTCTATGGGATCGCACAGAGTCGGACACGACTGAAGCAACATAGCAGCAGCAGAGATCTCTTCAAGAAAATCAGAGATACTAAGAGAACATTTCATGCAAAGATGGACACAATAAAGGACAGAAATGGTAGGGGCCTAAGAGAAGCAGAAGATATTAAGAAGAGGTGGCAAGAATACACAGAACTGTTCAAAAAGATCTTAATGACCTAGATAGCCACAATGGTGTGATCACTCACCTAGAGCCCATCTTGGAGTGTGAAGTCAAGTGGGCCTTAGGAAGCATCGCTATGAACCAAGTTAGTGGAGGTGATGGAATTCCAGCTGAGCTATTTTGAATCCTAAAAGATGATGCTGTTACAGTGCTGCACATAATATGTCAGCAAATTTGGAAAACTCGGCAGTGGCCACAGGACTGGAAAAGATCAGTTTTCATTCCAATCCCAAAGAAAGGCAATGCCAAAGAATGCTCAAACTATCACACAATTACACTCATTTCAAATGCTGGCAAAGTAATGCTCCAAATTCTCCAAGCTAGAGATCTAATTGCCAACATCTGTTGGATCATAGAAAAAGCAAGAGAATTCCAGAAAAACATCTACTTACTGACTATGCTAAAGCTTTTGACTCTGTGCATCACAACAAATTGTGGAAAGTTCTTGAAGAGATTGTTATAACAGACCACCTTATCTGCCTCCTGTGAAACCTGTATGCCAGTCAAGAAGCAGCATTTAAAATCGGACATGGAACTACATACAGACTGGTTCCAAATTGGAAAAGGAGTACATCAAAACTGTATATTGTCCCCCTGCTTATTTAACTTATGTGCAGAGTACATCATGCAAAATTCCAGGCTGGATGAAGCACAAGCTAGAATCAAGATTGCCAGGAGAAATACCAATAACTTTAGATATGCAGGTGACGCCACCCTTATGGCAGAAAGTGATGAGGAACTAAAGAACCTCTTGATGAATGTGAAAGTGCAGAGTGAAAAAGCTGACTAAAAACTCAACATTTAAAAAACTAAGATCATGGCATCTGGTCCCATCACATCATTGTATATAGATGGGGAAACAATGGAAACGGTGTCAGATTTTATTTTCTTGGGCTCTGAAACCACTGAAGATGGTGACTGCAGCCATGAAATTAAAAGACACTTGTTCCTTGAAAGAAAAGCTTTGACCAACCTAGACAGCTTATTAAAAAACAGAGACATCACTTTGCCGACTAAAGTCCATATAGTCAAAGCTATGGCTTTTCCAGTAGTCATGTATGGCTCTGAGAGCTGGAGCATAAAGGTAACTGAGCACGAAAGAATTGATGCTTTTGAGCCATGGTGCTGGAGAAAACTTTTGAGAATCCCTTGGACTGAAAGGAGATCCAACCAGTCTATCCTAAATGAAATCAACCCTGAATATTCATTGAAAGTGATGTGGAAGCTGAAGCTCCAGTACTTCGGCCACCTGATGCAAAGAGCTGTGTCATTAGAAAAGACCCTGATGCTGGGAAAGATTGAAGGTAGGTGGAGAAGGGGACAACAGAGGACGAGATGATTGGATGGCATCACCAAATCATTGGGCATGAGTTTGAGCAAGCTCTGGGAGATGGTTAAGGACAGGAAAGCCTGGCATGGTGCAGTCTATGGTGTCACAAAGAGTCGGACATGACTGAGCAACTGAACAAATACAAAATACATAGAATAGATAAACAACAAGAGTTTACTGTATATGGAATTATGTTCAATTTCTTATACTAACCTCTAGTCGAATATAATCTGAAAAAATGTACCTGAGTTACTATGCTGTACACTTGACACTATCACATTATTGTAAATCAACTATACTTCAGTTTTTAAAAAAGCAGTTTGAGTCTATCCCAAGTGTAATTATTTTTTGTTAGTCTCACCTATTTTACCAATGCATAAGGCTCTAGATTTGTAAATTAAAAGCACATTCCAAGTAGAAAAAATAAGTAAAAGAAAAGCAAGTTACTTCCTAAAGTGCCTTTTAGCTTTATGGGCAACTTGGTTTCAGTGAAACAATTTTCCTTAGGGTCCAAACTGTATCACTCACTATGTATATCTGTCAATCTGACTTCCACATCTTATTTTACATTTCCAAGTCTTCATCTCATCAGTGTTTAATTAAAGTTGCATATTTTGTAAATATGAATTACGTTTACCAAGTCTACCACTTTTATTAAATGTATTTAATTTTTAGAAGATGTGAATTAGATTCATCTGAAGAAGTAACTCTTGTTTCTGTGTGAGAACTATAATAGGTTCTCAGAACTATTACATTCAGTTGGCCCTGATGCAATACTAAGTTTAGGTTCTATATGTGATAAGCTGTGACTGACTTGAATTACCTTGCTTTTTGCATGTGTCTGATTAGATGTTCCTTAGCATGTTTTACTTGATGATGTTTATTTTATCATATAGGGTACATCAGAGAAGGATTCCTTGCTATACAGCATGCCTTAGATAAGGCCATCATTCTGTATCATGAGAGCAGCGCTAGACAGTTGTTTGACAATATCAGCATCTTTGTACAGAGATTTCCATATCCAGCTTATCCTGATGACGGATTACTTTTGCTCACTGGTAGTTTCCTTCCTCTGATGTTCATACTCATGTTCTCTCCAATTGTACTTTCCATCATTCGATCTATTGTATGGGAAAAGGAAAAAAGATTGAAGGTAATCGAAATTATTTTCTTATAAAGTTTCTTTAAAGGATATTTAAGCTTGTAGAGTTCTGTTACACAGAGGATTGGATGATTTCTGCATGTTCAGCATTGTGGATGGTTGTTGCATCCCATAGAAGCAGATTATATCCCAGTAACAACAACTACAGAGCAGGAAGAGTGAATACCAAGCTGGCTGATTTCCAGAAGCAAAATGTGTGAAGCAGCAGAAAGGTAAAAGCAAAACCTGATGGCAAGAAGGGACATGATAAAAGGTCACTAGAGGAATTTGATGTTTCTAGTACCTAGAGTTGGGGAAGGCAATGGCACCCCACCCCAGTACTTTTGCCTGGAGAATCCCATGGACGGAGGATCCTGGTGGGCTCCAGTCCATGGGGTCGCTAAGAGTCGGACACGACTGAGCGACTTCACTTTCACTTTTCATTTTCATGCATTGGAGAAGGAAATGGCAACCCGCTCCAGTATTCTTGCCTGGAGAATCCCAGGGACGGGGGAGCCTGGTGGGCTTCCGTCTATGGGGTCGCACAGAGTCGGGCACGACTGCAGCGACTTAGCAGCAGCAGCAGCAGTACCTAGAGTAACAGTTTCAAACAACTCAGGTCCTAGCTAATCTAATATGAAGCCTCACATTATAGGCCTATTTACCTTCATATATGCTCCCCTAGCTAACATGTCTGATTTTCAATAAAGGATTGTAAGCCATACCAAAAATTAAGAAAAAAATGTTTCAAAGAGACAAATCTGTAATCAAAATCAGACTCAGATAAATCGAAGTTGTTAGAAACACCAGACAAATTTTAAATTCAGTTCAGTCACTGAGTCGTGTAAGACTCTTTGTGACCCTATGGACTGCAGCATGCCAGACTTCCCTGTCTATCACCAACTCCTGGAGTTTACTCAAACTCATCAAGTCAGTGATGCCATCCAACCATCTCATCCCTTTTGCCATTCTCCCGCCTTCAATCTTTCCCAGCATCGGGGGTCTACCCAGTGAGGCAGTTCTTTGCATCAGGTGGCCAAAAGTATTGGAGTTTCAGCTTCAGCATCAGTCCTTCCAACAAATATTCAGGACTGATTTTCTTTAGGATGGACTGGTTGGATTTCCTTGCAGACCAAGGGACTCAAGAGTCTTCTCCAACACCACAGTTTAAAAGCATCAAATCTTCGGTGCTCAGCTTTCTTTATACTCCAACTCTCACATTCATACGTGACTACTGGAAAAACCATAGATTTGACTAGACAGACCTTGTTGGCAATGTAATGTCTCTGCTTTTTAATATGCTGTCTAGATTGGTCATAACTTTCCTTCCAAGGAGTAAGCATCTTTTAATTTCATGGCCGCAATCACCGCCGGAAGTGATTTGGGAGCCCAAAAAAATAAAGTCAGCCACTGTTTCCACTGTTTCCCCATCTGTTTGCCATGCAGTGATGGGAATTAATGCCATGATCTTAGTTTTCTGAATGTTGAGTTTTAAGCCAACTTTTTCACTCTCCCCTTTCACTTTCATCACGAGGCTCTTTAGTCCCTCTTCACTTTCTGCCATAAGGGTGGTGTCATCTGCATATCTGAGATTATTTATTTTTCTCCCAGCAATTTTGATTTCAGCTTGTGTTTCATCCAGCCCAGCGTTTCTCATGATGTCCTCTGCTGCTGCTACTGCTGCTAAGTCGCTTCAGTAGTGTCCGACTCTGTGCGACCCCATAGACAGAAGCCCACCAGGCTCCCCCTGGTATTCTCCAGGCAAGAACACTGGAGTGGGTTGCCATTTCCTTCTCCAATGCATGAAAGTGAAAAGTGAAAGGGAAGTCACTCAGTCTTGTCCGACTCTAGTGACCCCATGGACTGCAGCCTACCAGGCTCCTCCATCCATGGGATTTTCCAAGCAAGAGTACTGGAGTCGGGTGCCATTGCCTTCTCCGGATGTCCTCTACAGATAAGTGAAATAAGTAGGGTGACAATATACAACCTTGATGTACTCCTTTTCCTATTTGGAATCAGTCTGTTTGTTGTTACATGTCCCGTTCTATCTGTTGCTTCCTGACCTGCATATAGATTTCTCAAGAGACAGGTCAGGTGGTCTGGTATTCCCATCTCTTTTAGAATTTTCCACTCTTCTCCAGTAGCATATTGAGCACCTACCAACCTGGGGGGTTCATCTTTCAGTGTCCTATCTTTTTGCCTTTTCAAAGTGTTCATGGGGTTCTCAAGTAAAGAATACTGAAGTGGCTTGCAGTTCCCTTCTCTAGTAGACAACTTTTTGTCAAAACTTTCCAACATGACCCTTCCATCTTGGGTGGCCCTACATGGCATTGCTCATAGTTTCATTGAGTTAGACAAGACTGTGGTCCATGTGATCACTTTGATTAGTTTTCTGTGATTGTGGTTTTCATTCTCTCTGCCCTTTGATGGATAAATGTAAGAGGCTTATGGAAACTTCCTGATGGGAGAGACTGACTGAGTGGGAAACTGGGTCTTGTTCTGATGGGTGGGGCAATGCTCAGTAAATCTTTAGTCCAATTTCCTATTGATGGCTGGGGCTGTGTTCCCTCCCTGTTGTTTGGCCTGAGGCCAAACTATGGTGAAGGTAATGAAGATAATTGAAAAACCTTCTTCAAAAGGTCCTGTGCAGCAATGGGGCATTCAGTGCCCCCGGCCCTGCCGCAGTCCACCGCTGACCCATGCTTCACAGTTTAAATTACTGTGATTAATAATTTAAGGCACTAAAGGAAAAGGTAGAGGTGTCCAGGATCCTTAAGACCATCCCTATTTTCTGAAATTCACTTGAAGGATTCATGGGACTCAGCATGTAGATATGCTAACAGCTAGGGTTTATTTTAATGGTAGAGTAAGTGTAGGTGATAGCTGAATCATAAGAGAAAATGACACAGGCAAAGCCTAGAGGAATTAACCTGCAGGCTTCCACAAGTAATTTCACAAGAGGTCACCCAGGGCATACTCTTGCACCAGTGATGAAAATCCAGCAACATATTTGTGATGTTCTTGTTCAGATAAGTCCGTTAGAGACATAGCATCCAAGGTTTTGATTGGCATGCTGGTTATATTTTATAAACACCTTTGGCCTACCACATACCAAAATTCCAAACTCCTAGACAGCAGGTATCCAGCATACACCATATTATTTGTCCAAATGGTTTAGGCATGGTCAGCCACACTTATCATTTAGAAAATGTTTTATATCAGTGAAGGGAGTGGTTTATCAGCCAAATTTCCATATACCAACCAAAGGCCAATCTTGCAAATAGCCTTCTTTAAAAATAGTAGTGTCAAGCTTTCTCTTTTCAGCACGACAGATAACATGCAGGATCAGATAGGTTGTGCTGTCAGAAACAGCTGAGCACTGAAAAATTGATGCTTTTGAACTGTGGTGTTGGAGAAGACTCTTGAAGTCCCTTGGACTGCAAGGAGATCCAACCAGTCCATTCTAAAGGAAATCAGTCCTGAACGTTCATTGGAAGGACTGATGTTGAACCTGAAAGTCCAGTACGTTGGCCATCTGATGCGAGGAAGTCACTCATTTGAAAAGACTCTGATGCTAGGAAAGATTGAAGGTGGGAGAAGGGGACGACAGACGATGGCATCACCGACTCAATGGACATGAGTTTGAGTCAACTCTGGAAGTTGGTGATGGACAGGGAGGCCTGGTATGCTGCAGTCCATGGGGTCACAAAGAGTCAGACATGACTGAGCAACTGAACTGATCTGAAACAGCAAGCTATAAGGAGTCAGATGGAATTGCTAGAAATTAAAAAAAGCATACTGACAAAAATGAAGAATGCCTTTGACAGACTCATAAGTAGACTTGACCTTGATGAGGAAAGAATCAAAAATTGAATACAAGAAAGTTGAAATTATACAAACTTAAGTACAAAAAGAAAACACTATGTAAAGATCCAGAAGAAAACACTGAAAAGCTATAGGACACTGTCAATGTTACAGCGTATATATAATTGGAATTCAAAAAGAAGATCTGAAAATAGAGTTAAAGAAATAATGGCAGAGACTTTTACAAAATTAATGGTAGACATCAAACCACAGTTCCAAAAAGCTCAGAGACAAACTAGAGGGAGAAGGAAAAGACTCATTGCCTACAAAGAACAAATATAAGAAGTACTGCTGACTTCTAATTTACAATTGAATTTTTAAAAAAAGAAAGAAACCATAACACATTTAAGGATGTGGATATAATGGAAAAGAGATCTTAGTCTCGATATTTCACAGTTCAATTTTAAATGCTCTCCACTTTGGTTTAATACTAGGTGTAATGTTGACAAAAGATTTCTGAACTCAAGAGAAAAATCTTTGAATGTCATTACTGCCCTTACTAACTGCATGTGTAATCAACACACATGACTTTCTGAGCCTTGATTTTTTTCACTCATAAAATGAAGATATTATCCATTTAAATATGTTTTTATGAGAATTTAGTTTTTAAATGTATGTGAAAATGTTATAATTGCTGATATATTTAATATTTGATTTGTTTTGAATTTCCTACAGGAGTACCAGCTTACAATTGGACTTAAAAGTTGGATGATCTGGGCTGCTTATTTCTTCACATTCTTCTTTTTTTATATCTTTATTGTCTCTATGATATGTGTGTTACTCTTTGCCAAGGCAAGTGTTAGTTTCATGCTGCCCCATAGAAATGAGTCATACATGTACTATTAGGATTTTAGTAGCTACTAGAAATTTTAAAAAGGAAAAGGTGAAATTATTTTAATAATGTATATTGTTTAGCCAATATACACAAAATATTATTTCAGTATGCAACCAATTTTAAAATTGAGATATTTTACATTCTTTTCTGTACTAAAACTTATAACTCCAGTGTATGTTTCATATTTAGAGCACATCTCAATTTGTACACTGTATTTTCATTAGAAATACTTCATCTGTATTTGACACTGCTTTATCTTTCGAGTTTAAGTTTAAAAATAACTAAAATTCAATGACAATAAAAAGTCAGCTCCTCAGTCACACTAGCTACGTTTCAAGTGCTTAATGTTTCAAGTGTTTAATAGCTGCATGCCATATATGGCTGTTACATCTACATTTTAGTTCCCGTGGATTGCAATCTGTTACAACTATCCTTTGAGAAGGAAAAAGCAATCATAGTATGGACTGATCAGTCTCAGGTTTTCAAGAGAATGAAAAATGGCTTTCATGGAAATTCAGAGACTGCCAAATCTCGGAGAAAAACGTTAATCCTTCTGCAAGAAATAAGTTAATTAGTTAACTTGACATCTCGTGGAGTTTCAGTCACTGGGCAGTGTGATCTCTTTCTTTAGGGTCATAGTTTTCTCCCTCTTCCCTTGTGTTTATATGGTACTATTTATTGCATATTTTACATGATGTCACAATTGTTTTATTGTAGATTTTCAGTGATCCAGTCTTCTGCTACAGTGACTATAGTTTCATTTTTGTCTTTCTTATGTGTTATGCCATTGCTTCGATATTCTTTGGCTTTATGGTTAGCACATTCTTCAATAAAGGTGAGTCTAAGACTTCTCCTGTAATAGAATTACCATTTTAATTGACCAAAATAAGGCCGTATTTGGGAGCTCCATGTAGCTATCTCACACACAGTCTTGGCGTACATTCTAACATGGGAGCTCCATGTAGCACACAGTCTTACACACAGTCTTGGCATACATTCTAACATAGAAGATGAATTGCACATGAAATGATTTGACAGGAGGTAGAGGGTGCACTGAAATTTAATCCTGCCCAATGCATGTATAAAAACAGTATATAAAATAAGATTGTTACCAGATGGAACTTAGGATAAATTAAACAGTGCTTCCTGCAGAAGTTGATTTCAAATCACTTCCAAAAGCAAATCAAGGGAAGGAGGTATTCATTCATTCATTTATTCAGCATGTCCTTTGTGTACTTACCATGTGGTAAGACACTGTATCACATACACAGACAAAGAAAAATTGATTCTTTATGAAAGCCCACATGATAAAGATACATATCATCAGATAACCCCAGACTGGCCTACTACAGATCTTATAGAAATAATTTTCTATTGACAATTTTTAATAACTTCCCCCCAAATTAAGGAATATTTCTTTTTTATACACCTATTAAGCATTATTCCACCTGTATTTTCTGTATTGAACAAGTATAGTCCCTATTAAATAATTTTAGTGTATAAATATATTTTTGCAGTAAGATTTTTAAGTATCAAAATATAACCTTTAATCACTTCAGTTCAGTTCAGTTGCTCAATCGTGTCCAACTCTTTGCAGGCCCATGGACTGCAGCGCACGCCAGGCCTCCCTGTCCATCACCAACTCCCGGAGTTTACCCAAACTCATGTCCATTGAGTTGATGTTGGCATCCAACCATATCCTCTGTCATCCCCTTCTCCTCCCACCTTCAATCTTTCCCAGCAGCAGGGTCTTTTCAAATGAGTCAGCTCTTTGCATCAGGTGGCCACAGTTCAAAAGCATCAATTTTTCGGCACTCAGCTTTCTTTATACTTCAACTCTCACATCCATATGTGACTACTGGAAAAATCATAGGCTTGATTAGACGGATCTTTGTTGGCAAAGTAATGTCTCTGCTTTTTAATATGCTGTCTAGGTTGGTCATAACTTTCCTTCCAAGGAGTAAGCGTCTTTTAATTTCATGGCTGCAGTCACCATCTGCAGTGATTTTGGAGCCCAGAAAAAGAAAGTCTGACACTGGTTCCCCATCTATATGCCATGAAGTGATGAGACCAGATGCCATGATCTTCGTTTTCTGAATGTTGAGCTTTAAGCCAACTTTTTCACTCTCCTCTTTCACTTTCATCAAGAGCCTCTTCAGTTCTTCTTCACTTTCTGCCATAAGTGTGGTATCATCTGCATATCTGAGGTTATTGATATTTCTCCCAGCAATCTTGATTCCAGCTTGTGCTTCATCCAGCCCAGCATTTCTCACAATGTCCTGTGCAGATAAGTTAAATAAGCAGGGTGACAATATACAACCCTGACATACTCCTTTTCCTATTTGGAACCAGTCTGTTATTCCATGTCCAGTTCTAACTGTTGCTTCCTGACCTGCATATTATCACAAATATCAGCTGATTGGTTTTCACAATTCACAATTAGTATTTGGAATTGTGCTGAAAGGAATTAACATAGCAGGCCTGAAACTCATTTCCTTAGAAAGCCTTCCTAGAAAGGTTGGCCTTTGCTTGGCATCTAAGAACTTAAATATTTAGAAGATTCTCCCCATTCTCTAAATAGAAATAGTGGCTCATGGTTCCTAAAGTGCTTGTGCAAGCAGTTTTTATACTAATCACAGGCTTTCTTTCTGGGAGTCTTTAGTCTTGATATATGTTACGTACACCTGTATGACAAGCTCCTCACAAAAACCTTAGTCCCTCAATCTCTAATGAATATCTGGCCAACAGTATTTTATATATGTTGTCACAATTCCTTGCTAGAGGAATTAAGCATAACCTGTGTAATTTCACTGAGAGAGATCTGTTGTAAACTTGTGCCTGTTTCCATCTGCACTGTGCCCAATGCTCCTTTTCTCTTCAATGATTGGGCTTTGTATCTGTACATTGTTATTATAGCATCATTATTTATTCACCATAACTCTTCAGTATGACTATATGCTATATCCTTGAATTGACCTAGAAAGTGACTTAATCCAGAGGTGGCCTTGACCTCAATAAAACAATTAACAAAATTGTGGATAAAGAAAAGTAGTATGTTGAGCTAAAACAGAAAGTGATGTGTTGAAAATCAAAATAAGATTGTCAGATAAGAGTCAATGTATTTATAAAAGCTTAAGAAAAAGGACTTTTATTTCTGGTGGTATAATGGCCTAAATAATTAGAATGACTCTTCCATCTAGAATAATTGAAATATTAGTTAATATTTTTAAACTTATTTTTCAGTTCAGTTCAGTTGCTCAATCATGTCCAACTGTTTGTGACTCCATGGACTGCAGCATGCCAGGCTTCCCTGTCCATCACCAACTCCCAGAGTTGACTCAAACTCATGTCCATTGAGTCGATGATGCCATCCTCTGTCGTCCCCTTCTCCTCTTACCTTCAGTCTTTCCCAGCACCAAGGTCTTTTCAAATGAGTCAGTTCTTCACATCAGGTGGCCAAGGTATTGGAGTTTCAGCTTCAGTCTTTCCAATGAATATTCAGAACTGATTTCCTTTAGGATTGACTGGTTTGACTGTGCTTTATTGACCACCCCAAAGCCTTTGACTGTGTGGGTCACACCAAACTCTGGTAAATTCTTAAAGAGATGGGACTACCAGACCACTTTACCTGCCTCCTGAGAAATCTGCATGCAGGTCAAGAAGCAACAGTTAGAACTGGACATGGAACAACAGATTGGTTCCAGATGGAGAAAGGAGTACATCAAGGCTGTATATTGTCACCCTATTTAGTTAACTTATACACAGAATGCATCATGCAAAATGCCAGGCTGGATGAAGCACAAACTAGAATCAAGATTTCCAGGAGAAATATTAATAACTTCAGATACGCAGATGACACCACCTTTATGGCAGACAGTGAAGAAGAACTAAAGAGCCTCTTGTTGAAAGTGAAAGAGGAGAGTGAAAAAACTGACTTAAAACTGAACATTCAGAAAATTAAGATTATGGCATCTGGTCCCATCACTTCATGGTAAAATAGATGGGAAAACAATGGAAACAGTGACAGATTTTATTTTGGGGGGCTCCAAAATCACTGCAGATGGTGACTGCCATCATGAAATTGAAAGACACTTGCTCCTTAGAAGAAAAGCTATGACCAACCTAGACAGCATATTAAAAAGCAGAGACATTACTTTGACAACAAAGATCCATCTTGTCAAGGCTATGGTTTTTCCATTAGTCATGTATGAATGTGAGAGTTGGACTGTAAAGAAAGCTGAACACCGAAGAGTTGATGCTTCTGGACTGTGGTGTTGGAGAAGATTCTTAAGAGTCTCTTGGACTGCAAGGAGATCAAACTTATTTTTAATTCAACCCAAGTTCTCCTTAAAATTAAAAATCTCAGCTATAACAATGAACAAGAATAGAAAATCCCTGAAAGTTATAAAGAAGAAGAAAGGCTGCTTAGAAACCTTGAAACTTGAGGAATTGACTTGACCTTTACTTCCTTGGGATTTCTTACTACTACTCATATATCTTTGAAAAAGCACTTCAGAAGTGTCTAGTCTATAACTAACAACATACAAAAAGTTCCAAACAAAGCCTGTTTTCCCACACCAAAAGTCTAGGAAGTTTGTGCCCTAACAATAGAAAAGATTTTGGCAATACTTGCCCTATTCCACCCCAACACTAAGTGAAAAATCACTGTACCTCTATATTCATGGCTGAGTCAGAGTCAAGAAAGAAGTTGATCCTTCATCTCAATCCCATCTTTCCAGAGTTAGGCACTATTCAATTAATAATTCCTTTGCCAGTTTCTCTTGCCTTGGGCATGGGGTATCTCTTCCCAGCTGCTCCAGCAAAGCACAGCCATGGCACCTTACCTTGGACGAGGGGTCTCTCCTCACTGCCACCCTTCCTGACCTTGGAGGAGGGGTATCTCCTCACCGCCGCCCTTCCTGACCTCGGTCATGGGGTAGCTCCTCTCGGCCGCGCTCCTAGTGCGCCACGCACAACCCAGATAATCATGATGGTGTGATCACTGACCTAGAGTCAGACATCCTGGAATGTGAAGTCAAGTGGGCCTTAGAAAGCATCACTACGAACAAAGCTAGTGGAGATGATGGAATTCCAGTGGAGCTATTCCAAATCCTGAAAGATGATGCTGTGAAAGTGCTGCACTCAATATGCCAGCAAATCTGGAAAACTCAGCAGTGGCCATAAGATTGGAAAAGGTCAGTTTTCATCCCAATCCCAAAGAAAGGCAATGCCAAAGAATGCTCAAACTACCGCACAATTGCACTCATCTCACATGCTAGTAAAGTAATGCTCAAAATTCTCCAAGCCAGGCTTCAGCAATATGTGAACCATGAACTTCCTGATGTTCAAGCTGGTTTTAGAAAAGGCAGAGGAACCAGAGATCAAATTGCCAACATCCGCTGGATCATGGAAAAAGCAAGAGAGTTCCAGAAAAGCATCTATTTCTGCTTTATTGACTATGCCAAAGCCTTTGGCTGTGTAGATCACAATAAACTGTGGAAAGTTCTGAAAGAGATGGGAATACCAGACCACCTGATCTGCCTCTTGAGAAATCTGTATGCAGGACAGGAAGCAACAGTTAGAATTGGTCATGGAACAACAGACTGGTTCCAAATAGGAAAAGGAGTACGTCAAGGCTGTATATTGTCACCATGTTTGTTTAACTTATATGCAGAGTACATCATGAGAAATGCTGGACTGGAAGAAACACAAGCTGGAATCAAGATTGCCAGGAGAAATAGCAATAACCTCAGATATGCAGATGACACCACCCTTATGGCAGAAAGTGAAGAGCGGCTAAAAAGCCTCTTGATGAAAGTGAAAGTGGAGAGTGAAAAGGTTGGCTTAAAGCTCAACATTCAGAAAACGAAGATCATGGCATCTGGTCCCATCACTACATGGGAAATAGATGGGGAAACAGTGGAAACAGTGTCAGACTTTATTTTTCTGGGCTCCAAAATCACTGCAGATGGTGACTGCAGCCATGAAATTAAAAGACACTTACTCCTTGGAAGGAAAGTTATGACCAACTTAGATAGCATATTCAAAAGCAGAGACATCACTTTGCCAACAAAGATTCGTCTAGTCAAGGCTATGGTCTTTCCTGTGGTCATGTATGGATGTGAGAGCTGGACTGTGAAGAAGGCTGAGTGCTGAAGAATTGATGCTTTTGAACTGTGGTGTTGGAGAAGACTCTTGAGAGTCCCTTGGACTGCAAGGAGATCCAACCAGTCCATTCTGAAGGAGATCAGCCCTGGGATTTCTTTGGAAGGAATGATGCTCAAGCTGAAACTCCAGTATTTTGGCCACCTCATGCGAAGAGTTGACTCATTGGAGAAGACTCTGATGCTGGGAGGGATTGGGGGCAGGAGGAGAAGGGGACGACAGAGGATGAGATAGCTGGATGGCATCACTGACTCAATGGATGTGAGTCTGAGTGACCTCCAGGACTTGGTGATGGACAGGGAGGCCTGGCGTGCTGCAGTTCATGGGGTCGCAGAGAGTCAGACACGACTGAGTGACTGATCTGATCTGATCTGATCTGATCTTGCCAATTTACTGCCATCAGTGTCCAGTAGTGAATTGAGTTTCCATCCACATACAGTATCAATAATACTTAACAGGTAGTACAGATCAGTTCTAATAAGCATCCTTGCCATCAGCTAATTTTCCACATCTACCAACAGCAATAAGAAACTGAACAAGTGTGCAAAACTAGTCAGCACTCCTTCCACATCTCCCATCATGTAGCATCAGTGAAGCCCAGTAGAGAGCTAAGCTTCCTCCGTCAGAGGTTAAAAGGTGGTATGAGTCAGTGCCCCACATTCATAAAGGTGTTAGCAAGGCCAGAGAGAGGTCCAAACTTCCACCTCATCTGTCTGCAGTGAGGCAGTGTATATCAGTTCTGTGCCCAGGGAAGTGTCAGCAGGGAAGAGGAACAGCCACATCCCTCTGACCTTTGTGTGCAGCCTGCTTTTTAAAAAAAGATTAGGATTCATAGTCTCATTTTACCTAAAATGCTTAGGACATGATAGAAAAATCACTCATACAAAGAACCAGGAAAATCACAGTATTAATGAGAAACGACATTCACGGCAAAAGACAGCACTAAGGTGAAGCAGATATCATAATTGTAGGCAAGCAATATAAGCAGCCATCATAAAAATGGTTTTAGCAAGAAATTATGAAAACAAACGGGAAAATAGAAATCTCAGAAAAGAAAGAAATTATTTAAAAAACAAATGCATATCATAGAAAAATATAATAGCAAGTTTAAAGCTTTAGTAGAATAAAGATAAGATAGAATAAGTTAAATTGAAGACAGATTTAGTAGAATCACATTCTGAATAAAGAGAAAATATACTGAAAAAAATATATAATCTCAAATATATATATATAATTATATATATATAATTGTCATGTAGGACAATAACCACATATCTCACACTTATTTGTATCAGTGGAGTTTCAAAAGAAGAGTAGGAAAAATGTGGGACTGAAAAAGCTTTCAAAATAGTATTCAAAGAAATAATGGCTGAAATTTTATCAACTCTGGTGAAAGACAGACATATACTGTCTCAAGGAACTGGGTAATGCCAAGTTGGATAAACTCAAAGAAATTCATGCCAAGACACATCATAATTAAACTTCTGAAAGCTAAAGACCATGAAAAAAGCCTAACAGACAGGAAAAATAATGCATTATTTATAGAAGAATGTCAGTTTGAATAACCACACTTCTCATCTAAACTAGAAGGAAGCAGCATGTTTTTCCAACAGTGAACTCTGTATCCAGGAAAACTACCCTCCAGGAATAAATAGGAAATAAATCCTTAGAAAGAGGAAGACAAAAATTTGTTGTTTACAAAATTACCATTAAAAAATGGCTAAAGGAAGTTTCTCGAGCAGAAAGGAGATAACAGAAATCTCTGAACTCCACAAAGAAAAGAACATGGAAATGGGTAAAAATACGCATAAGTATAATAGACCGTTCTACTTCTCCTGTGTTTATTAGATCAAATTTGATAGATGAAGCAAAATTATAACATCATCCATCCAATCTGGTGTTCAATTAAAGAAAATAGTTAAAGATAGTTAAAAGAGTTTTAAAGTGAATAGCCCTTAGTAACTTATGTGCAGGGTATATCATGCGAAATGCCAGGCTGGATGAAGCACAAGCTGGAATCAGGATTGTCAAGAGAAATATCAATAATCTCACATACACAGATGACACCACCCTTATGGCAGAAAGTGAAGAAGAACTAAGGAGCCTTTTGTGAAGGTGAAAAAGGAGAGTGAAAAAGCAAGCTTAAAATTCAACATTCAAAAAGTGAAGATCATGGCATCCGGTCCCATCACTTCATGGCAAATAGATGGGGAAACAATGGAAAGTGACAGACTTTATTTTGGGGGCTCCAAAATCACTGCAGATGATGACTGCAGCCATGAAATTAAAAGAGGCTTGCTCCTTGGAAGTAGAGCTGTGACCAACCTAGAGAGCATATTAAAAAGCAGAGACAATTACTTTCCTGACAAAGGTCCATCTAGTCAAGGCTATGGTTTTTCCAGTAGTCACGTATGGTTGTGAGAGTTGGAGTATAAAGAAAGCTGAGTGCCAAAAAATTGATGCTTTTGAACTGTAGTGTTGGAGAAGAATCTTGAGAGTCCTTTGGACCTCAAGGAGATCAAACCAGTCAATCCTAAAGGAAATCATTCCTGAATATTCATTGGAAGGACTGATGCTGAAGCTGAAACTCCAATACTTTGGCCACCAGATGCGAAGAACTGACTCATTTGAAAAGACCCTGATGCTGGGAAAGATTGAAGGCGGGAGGAGCAGGGCAGGACAGAGGATGAGATGGTTGGATGGCATCACTGTCTCAATGGACATGAATCTGAGCAAGCTCCAGGAGTTGGTGATGAACAGAGAAGCCTAGCATGCTGCAGTCCATGGGGTCACAAAGAGTCGTATACGACTGAGCGACTGAACTGAACTGAGTATAGAGAAGCCTAAGTGGAAGTAGGATTTATGTAACTTAGAATGGTAAAATGCAGAATTTGGAGTTCTGTGAAGGAATGCTGGCAGCCACCAGGAGCTGGAAGAGGTAAGGAGTGCCATCTTCCCTAGAGTCTTAAGAATGTGTGTAGTCCTGCTGACACCATGCTCTTCTGCATATCTGCATTCCTGGCCTTTATTACTAGGTCTCTATTGAGGGCCTTTGGCTGAGGTCTCTGTAGTTACCTCTACAGAGACTTCTTTGAGGTGTGAAATCTTTTTTTTTTTTTTTTTTTTTTTTTTTTGGATTTTAGTTTTTTATTTTTTATTTTTTTATGGTGTGGAATCTTGAAGACATTTTTCTTCACTCTGACTTAGCACTCAGAGCTTTTCTATTCCTGGTCTTCCACTAGCCTTTCATAAGTCCATGAAACTTAAGAAGCCTTCTGTTCAGGGCTCCCTCAACAGTTAGTTGAATAAGCCCCCTCCCCCACCACACCTGTGATGACCCATATGACTCTCAACCACTGTTTCAATCCATGGAGAAAATGGAATGAGAAAGTTTGTGCTTTCTCCAGTTTTAGGTTTTTGCATATACTATTGCAGTAAGTCGGGGAAGGCAATGGCACCCCACCCCAGTACTTTTGCCTGGAAAATCCCATGGACGGAGGAGCCTGGTAGGCTCCAGTCCATGGGGTCGCTAAGAGTCAGACATGACTGAGCGGCTTCACTTTCACTTTTCGCTTTCATGCATTGGAGAAGGAAATGGCAACCCACTCCAGTGTTCTTGCCTGGAGAATCCCAGGGACAGGGGAGCCTGGTGAGCTTCCGTCTATGGGGTCGCACAGAGTCGGACACAACTGAAGCGACTTAGCAGCAGCAGCAGCAGCATTGCAGTAAGTGATTAAAGGCTTCACTGTTTGGTTTCTTGCTTTAATTTACTCCTACTCCTACACCTGGTATTCATTGTCAGTAGCCACAGGTAGGTAGATGAGAGCAATTTTGTTTTACTGCATTAGCCCCTCTTCCAAACTATTTCAGCTCAGTGACATGAGAGATAACCTCAGCCCATTACTTGTTCCTGAAGGAGGGCTAGGGTAAGAGAAAGTGGGACAAACATCTTACATTCCTGGCCATTTCCTTTTACCTGAAGAACTAGTTTCTCTCTTGCAACACATGGAGTGCTGAAAGAACTGGAATAGAACAGAAGCCTGGAGAAGTTAGAGATGAAGAAAAAAGATGAGCAGAGATGAAGAAAAAAGATGAGCAGTTTCCTGTGATCCACATGACTCTCTGAGAGTTAGAGAACGCACAGAACTGAAAGCCCAGGCTCCTCCCCAAGAAGGTCAAGAGGAGTTGAGAATAGCTACAATTCCTCTGCCTTTCAGTACAGTCCCTGAGGGGTTTGTTTCAGCCCATACAAGGAGCACTGCAGAAGTTGACACAGTCCTGGTGAACAGGGCAGCTAAGAACAAAGGAATTGGAGCAGGCAGCATCCTACAACCAGAACAGATCTGCAAGATTTAGGGAAGGTGTAGAACTGAGGATTTTTCTTCAGGAGGAAGAGTCTAGTGGATTGTGGCTCCAACATCTCTAGCCGTCCAGGGCACAGAGCAAGGGTCTGGTTTCCATCTTGCTTCATGTGGAGCACTGACTAAACTGTCATAGACAGTAGAAGGAGTGAAAGAATATGAGCTACTTGAGGGAAATATATATACACACTGGACAAGGGGCAGCTAAGAACAAATGCCCAGAATCTAACTGGATTGAATGGTAGTCTTTCACAGTCAGAGCAGGTCCTTAAAGACTGAGAGAAGTAGCAGTTTCTTAAAATGTGCATACACTAATGGAAAGCTACAAAGAACAGGAAGAACCATGAAAACACGACAAAGTAACACACAAACTCACATGAGAGACACACACACAAATAAATATTTAGTAACCCACCATGAAAAAGGATCTTAACTGCCTGGGGTGAAACTCAAAATAGTTATTTTAAACTCAGTAAGTCATAAAAGAATGAAAATATAAATTAATTCAAGAAAATGGTACATAAACTGAGAATGCCAACAGGAATGGTTTTTTAAGAAGAGCCAAATAGAAACTTTTAGTCAAAAAGTTTAATAATTGAACTGAAATGTTTGCCGCTGATGATGCTGCTAAGTCGCTTCAGCTGTGTCCAATTCTGTGCGACCCCATAGACAGCGGCCCACCAGTCTCCCCCGTCCCTGGGATTCTCCAGGCAAAAACACTGGAGTGGGTTGTCATTTCCTTTTCCAATGTACAAAAGTGAAAAGTGAAAGCGAAGTCGCTCAGTCTTGTCCAACTCTTAGCAACCCCTTGGACTGCAGCCTACCAGGTTCCTCCGCCCATGGGATTTTCCAGGCAAGAGTACTGGAGTGGGGTGCCATTGCCTTCTCCAGAAATGTCTGCTAAGATGATTCAAAAACCGGATTTATCAAGCAGAAGAAATTATCAGCAAATTTCAATATAGGACATTTGGAATTATCAAGTTAGAAGTTCAAAAAGAAAAAAATGAAAGTCTAAGAGATTAAGGGGCACATAAAAATGAATATATATATATATTCAATAAATAGAAAATTTATTGAATGAAATATGATAACAATTTCTCTGATCTAGAGACATAAGTGAACATCCAGATTCATGAAGCCTCAAAATAAACACCAGATATGATGAACCAAAAGAAGTCTACATTGTCTCAATGTCTCAGTTATAATCAAATGGTCAGAACTAAAAGAAAAACATACAATTTTGGAAGCAGAAAGAGAAAAAATGAATAATCATGTCTAAGGAACTCCTTGTAAACAGAAAACGTGAAAGCCAGGAAGGAATGAGATGATACATTCGAAGTGCTAACAGAAAACTGCCAACCAAGAATGCTATCATGAGCAAAACTGTACTTTAAAACTGAAGCAAAAGACAAAATTGGAGGGAATTTATCACCACTATAAGAAATTCTACAGGGTCTTCTTTAAGTTGAAACAGAAGGATGATAAAGAACAGTGCGAAGCATGTGAAAGCACAGACTGACTGATAAAGGCAAATGCCTAGACAAATACAGTATTGTAATATTGTAATGATAGTAAATAAATCCTTTTTAATTGTACTGTAAAAGTTAAAGTATTAAGAATAAAAAATTTTAAAATTCTTGGTATATAACAATATAAAAGATGGAATTAAAGGCTCAAACTTTGAGAGGGGAGAATTGAAAGAATAAACTTATGCACTTGAAATTGTTATTGGTGTAAATGAGATAGTTATAAGATAATGCTAAGTAAAATCTAAAATATATACATACAAAAGAGAGACAAAGGATTTCACTACAAAAAAAATCAACAAATCACAAAGGAAGATAACAAGAGTAAAAGACACAAAGAATGACAGGTCAGACAGAAACAAATAGCAAAGTGGGAAAAGTAGTCCTTGTCTTGGAGAAGGCAATGGCACCCCACTCCAGTACTCTTGCCTGGAAAATCCCATGGACGGAGGAGCCTGGAAGGCTGCAGTCCATGGGGTCACGAAGAGTCGGACACGACTGAGCAACTTCACTTTCACTTTTCACTTTCATGTGTTGGAGAAGGAAATGGCAACCCACTCCAGTGTTCTTGCCTGGAGAACCCCAGAGACAGCGAAGCCTGGTGGGCTGCCATCTATGGGGTCACACAGAGTCGGACACAACTGAAACGACTTAGCAGCAGTCCTTGTCTGTCCATAATAACTAAAACATAAATGGATTAAACATGCCAATCAGAAAACAAAGATACAATGATTTATTGTCTACAAAGACTTACTTTAGAATTAAAGGCACACTTAGGTTCACAATGAAGGGATGCAAATATACATTCCATAAAAATATTGACAAAAAAATAGAGATGGTAGCTACACTTAGAACATAAAAATAGATTTTTAAGTCAAAAATTCACAAGGAACAAAGGACATTACATGATGACAAAAAGTTCAATGCATCAAGAAGATATAACTATTATATATGCACCAACTATGAGACTCAGATCAGATCAGATCAGTCGCTCAGTCATGTCCGACCCTTTGCGACCCCATGAACTGCAGCACGCCAGGCCTCCCTGTCCATCACCAGCTCCCGGAGGTCACTCAGACTCACATTCATCGAGTCAGTGATGCCATCCAGCCATCTCATCCTCTGTCGTCCCCTTCTCCTCCCGCCCCCAATCCCTCCCAGCATCAGAGTCTTCTCCAATGAGTCAACTCTTCGCATGAGGTGGCCAAAATACCGGAGCTTCAGCTTTAGCATCATTCCTTCCAAAGAAATCCCAGGGCTGATCTCCTTCAGAATGGACTGGTTGGATCTCCTTGCAGTCCAAGGGACTCTCAAGAGTCTTCTCCAACACCACAGTTCAAAAGCATCAATTCTTCGGCGCTCAGCCTTCTTCACAGTCCAGCTCTCACATCCATACATGACCACAGGAAAGACCATAGCCTTGACTAGGCGAAACTTTGTTGGCAAAGTGATGTCTCTGCTTTTGAATATGCTATCTAGGTTGGTCATAACTTTCCTTCCAAGGAGTAAGCGTCTTTTAATTTCATGGCTGCAGTCACCATCTGCAGTGATTTTGGAGCCCAGAAAAATAAAGTCTGACACTGTTTCCACTGTTTCTCCATCTATTTCCCATGTAGTGATGCGACCAGATGCCATGATCTTCGTTTTCTGAATGTTGAGCTTTAAGCCAACCTTTTCACTCTCCTAAGTATATAAAGCATATATTGAAATACCTGAAGGGAGAAATAGCAATACAGTTGGAGGAGAAAACTTCAGTATCCCCACTTTCAAAAATGGATAGATCTAGAGATAAAAATCAGTAAGGAAACAATATTTGAGCACCATTGACCAAATGAATGTAACAGATATAAACAGTACATTTCACCCAATAACAGAATATAGCCTTCTGAAGTGTGCATGGAGTATAGTCCAGAGCCTAACACATTAGGTCAGAAAACAAGTCATTAAAAACTTAAGAAGATTGAAATTCCAATTACTTTTCAATCACAATGGAATAAAACCAAAAAAAAAAAAAAAAACAGATGGAAAAACTTAAAATGTGTGAATTTTAAAAAACACTGCCAGCTTTTGGTCAAAGGAGTCGAAACAAGAAAATATCTTCAAGAAAATGAAAACAAACAGAATCATACCAACACTTTTGGGATGCAGGAAAAGCAGGACTGAGAGAAAGTTTATAGCAATAAACATTCATTCTAGAAGATAAGAAAGGTCAAACAACATAATTTTACACATAGTATTTGGAATTTCTAGTCAAACAATTGGGCAAGAAAAAGAAGTAAAAGATATCCAGATAAAAAGTAAAAATATCTATGTTTGCTGATTATATAATCATATATGTGGAAAATCCTAAAGACTCCACACACACACACACAGTTGCTACTAATAAATTCACTGTCAAGCAGAAAGCCTACACAGACTTTTCTCCAAAGAAGACATACAGATGGCTAATAAACACATGAAAATATGCTCAATATCACTCAGTATAAGAGAAATGCAAACCAAAATCACAATGAAGTATCATCTCACACCGATCAGAATGGCTGTCATCAAAAAGTCAACAATAAATGCTGAGAGGATGTAGAGAAAAGGGAACCCTATTAAAGTGTTGGTGGGAATGCAAATTGATACAACCACTATGGAGAACAGTATGGAGATGCCTTTAAAATCTAGGAGTAAAACTACCATATAACACAGAAATCCCACTACTAGGCATACCCCTGCTGCTGCTGCTAAGTCACTTCAGTTGTGTCCGACTCTGTGTGACCCCAGAGATGGCAGCCTACCAGGCTCCCCCATCCCTGGGATTCTCCAGGCAAGAACACTGGAGTGGGTTGCCATTTTCTCCCCCAGGCATATACCCTGAGGAAGCTAGAATTTGAAGGACACATGTACCCTCCAAAAGTCACTGTGGACAGTGACTGCAGTCATGAAATTAAAGATACTTGCTCCTTGGAAGAAAAGCTATGACAAACCTAGCGGGCATATTAAAAAACACTTTGCCAACAAAGTTCCAGATAGCCAAAGCTATGGGTTTTCCAGTAGTCAGGCACAGATGTGAGAGTTGGACCATAATGCTGGCTGAGCACCAAAGGATTGATGCTTTCAAACTGTGTTGCTGGAGAAAACTCTTGAGAGTTCCTTGGACAGCACGGAGATCAAACAAGTCAATCCTAAAGGAAGTTAACCCTGGACATTCATTAGAAGAATTGATGCTGAAGCTGAAGCTCCAATACTTTGGTCACCTGTTCTAAAGAGCCGACTCATTGGAAAAGACCTTGATGCTGGGAAAGATTGAGGGCAGGAGAAGAAGTGGGCAATAGAGGATGAGATTGTTGGATGGCATCATCGACTCAATGGAAATGAGTTTAAGCAAACTCTGGGAGATAGTGAAAGACAGGGAAGCCTGTGGTCACAAAGAGTTGGACACGAGTGGGTGAACAACAACAAAACCTGTGTTCATTGCAGCACTATTTACAACAGCTAGGACATGGAAGCAACCTAGATGTCCATCAGCAGATGAATGGATAAAGAAGTTGTGGTATATTTACACAATGGAATATTACTCAGCTATAAAAAGGAACACATTTGAGGCAGTTCTAACGAGGTGGATGAACCTAGAGCCTGTTATACAGAGGCAAGTAAGTCAGAAAAAGAAAGACAAATACCGTATGTTAACACATATCTGTGGAATCCAGAAAGATGTACTAAGGACCCTATGTGCACGGCACCAAAGGAGACACAGGCATGAAGAACAGACTTTTGGATTCAGTGGGAGAAGGAGTATGTGGGATGATTTAAGAAAATAGCATTAAAACATATTCATTACCATATGTAAAACAGATAGTCACTGGGAGTTTGATATATGACAGAGGGCAACCAAAGCTAGTGCTCTGTGACAACCTGGAGGGATGGATTAAGAAGGGAGGTGGGTACAGAATGGAGGGGACAAATGTATGCCTATGGCTGATTCATATTAATGTAGGCAAAAACCATCACAATATTATAAATAATTATCCTCCAATTTAAATAAATTTTTAAAAATTCACTAAAGTAACTGATATGATAATCAATTATATTTTTATATATTAACAATGAACTACTCAAATTAAGGAAATTTTCCCTCTTACAATAGCATCACAAGGAATAAAATAAACCAAGGAGGTGAAAGACTTGTTCACTTGAAACATTGACCAGAAATTAAAGCAAATACAAATAAAGGGAAAGATACCCTGTGCTTACGGATTGAAAGTCTTAGTACTTTGTCTTGTGGGTTTTTTTTAATATTTTAATTTTATTAGTGTATAGTTTATTTATATTTATTAGAAGGCAATGGCACCCCACCCCAGTACTCTTGCCTGGAAAATCCCATGGACGGAGGAGCCTGGTGGGCTGTAGTCCATGGGGTCGCTAAGAGTCAGACACGACTGAGCGACTTCATTTTTACTTTTTCACTTTCATGCATTGGAGAAGGAAATGGCAACCCACTCCAGTGTTCTTGCCTGGAGAATCCCAGGGACGGGGGAGCCTGGTGGGCTGCCGTCTCTGGGGTTGCACAGAGTCAGACACGACTGAAGCGACTTAGCAGCATAGTTTATTTGCAATATTGTGTTTCAGGTGTACAGCAAAGTAATTCTGTTACGCATATTAATACATGTATACCCACTCTCTTTTAAGATTCTTTTCTCAGGTTATCACAGAGTATTGAATAGAGTTCCCTGTGCTATACAATACATCCTTGTTGGTTATCTATCTTGTGTATATAGTGTGTGTTTGTTCATCCCAAGTTCCTGATTTATGCCTCACCCTCAACCTGATTTATGCCTCACCTCACCACGGAGCCTGGTGAGCTTCCGTCTATGGGGTCGCACAGAGTCGGACACGACTGAAGCTACTTAGCAGTAGCAGTAACCTACTCCCCTGGTAGCCATGGCTTCATATTCTAACTCTGTAAGTCACTTCTGCTTTGTGAGTAACTTCATCAGTCCCATTTTTCTAAGTTCCAAGTGTAACTGTTTATTTTCCCTACTATATTTCAATTCTCTATTTTATTTATTTCTGCCATAATCTTTATTATTACCATTTCCTTCTTTATTCTAGCTTTCTATTTTTTATTGACAGCTTCCAATTTTGTTTGTTTGTTTTTGTCAAGTTCCTTAAGTTGTGAAGTTAATTTATTGATTGGAGATCCTACCTCTTTTTCAAAGTAAGCAGTTATAGCTATAATTTTGCCCCTTAGTACTGCTTTTTATTCATTTAATGTTATGTTTTCATTTTCATTCATCTCTATATACCTTTTAATTTCTCTTGCTATTTCTTTTTTGATCCATTTTTTGTTCTGGAGTGTACTGTTTAACTTCCACAAAATTGTAAATTTTTGAATTTTCTTTTCAGTATTCTAGTCCTGTTGTAGTTGAAGAAGATTGTTTATATGATATTTATCTTAACTCAAAAGTTTTGTGATTAGATTTGTGGCCTAACATATGCTCTATCCTGAAGACTGTCCTGTGTGCACTTGGCTAAAAGAAGCACTACTGTATTCCTTGGGAGCCTATAGTAAAGAGTACATTTTCTTGCCTTTTTCCCGTTTTTGAAAACAGTCAACATTCCTTGGCTTATGAACTCTTTTGGCAATTGCATCATTCCAATTCTACTTTCATCATCACATAATCTTCTCTGACTCAGATTTTCCTGCATTCATCTTTTTAAGTTGAGGTATAGTTGATACAGTAATACTAGCTTTAATAATTGTACATGAATTTACTTTTACTGGAGATCTTTGGTTGTTCATATAGTCTCAACTATATTTCTTTCAACCTGAAAGACTCCAGGACAGGTAATTTTTCTTTATTTGTTACTCATTTCTCCTTCATCTTAAAAGAACAGTTTGAAGCATTAAAAATTCTTGGTTTTTACTCATTTTTTTCCCTTGAGAAATCTGAATGTATTCACCCACAGCCTGCTGACCTTCAAACTTTCTGTTTAGAAATTCTTCCAATAATCATATGAGGATCTTTGCATATGATCCTCTTTTGCTCCTTTCCAAACTCTTTGTCTTTAGATTTTAATAATTTGATTATAATGTGCTCAGTGTCAGTATTCTGAATGGCGTGCTATTTAGAGTTTGCTGGTCCCATCACTTCATGGGAAATAAATGGGGAAACAGTGGAAACAGTGGCTGAATTTATTTTGGGGGCTCCAAAATCACTGCAGATGGTGATTGCAGCCATGAAATTAAAATACGTTTACTCCTTGGAAGGAAAGTTATGACCAACCTAGATAGCATATTCAAAAGCAGAGACATTACTTTACCAATAAAGGTCCGTCTAGTCAAGGCTATGGTTTTTTCCAGTGGTCATGTATGGATATGAGGGTTGGACTGTGAAGAAAGCTGAGTGCCGAAGAATTGATGCTTTTGAACTGTCGTGTTGGAGAAGACTCTTGAGAGTCCCTTGGACTGCAAGGAGATCCAACCAGTCCATTCTAAAGGAGATCAGTCCTGGGTGTTCATTGGAAGGACTGATGCTAAAGCTGAAACTCCAATACTTTGGCCACCTCATGCAAAGATTTGACTCATTGGAAAAGACTGTGATGCTGGGAGGGATTGAGGGCAGGAGGAGAAGGGGACGACAGAGGATGAGATGGCTGGATGGCATCACCGACTTTATGGACATGAGTTTAGTAACCTCTGGGAGTTGGTGGTGGACAGGGAGGCCTGGTGTGCTGCAATTCATGGGGTCACAAAGAGTCAGACACATCTAAGCGACTGAACAGAACTGAACTGAAGCTTCTTGATAAGTTTCTTGAATCATTCTATTTGTGTTTTCATCAAGTTTGGGGAAATTATATCCACTGTTGCTTCAAATAATTTCTCCTTTATTCTGTCTTCTCTTTCTTGTACTCTGGCAGTGCTTACGTTGGTCCACTTAATGTTATCCCACAGATCCCTACACTGTTTGCTTTTCTTCAGTCTTATTACTTTATATTACTCATAACTGAACTTTTCAATTGTATAGTCTTAAAGTTCACTGAGTCTCCTGCCTGTGAAAATTCAACTTTGAAACACTCTACTGAATATTCATTGCTTTTATTGTATTATTCAGCTTCAGAATTTCTTTATTCCTTCCTATATTTTTCGCCTCTTTATTGATATTTTGTTTTGCTCATACATCATTTTCTTGAGTTTATCCTCGTCTTTCTTTAGCTGTGTGAGCATCTTAGAACATTTATCTAAATCTGTTGCTCTAGAAAGTCCACCATCTGGTCTTTCTCGTGGATAACTGCTGTTGTTATCCTCTTGTTATCTTCCTGTTATCCTCACTTGTTTCTCTGTATTCCTTGTCAATTTTTTCAAAACTTGACATTTAAATTTAAATTTCATAATGTGGTAATCTGGAATTCAGATTCAATTATCACAGCTGTTAGGTTGGCTATTACCATGATTACAAAATATAGCATGTGTTGGTGAGGATGTGGAGAATAAAGAACCTTTATATACAGTTGGTGGAATATACATTGTTTTAGCTACTCTGTAGAACAGTTTTGAGGTTTCTCAAAAAATTACAAATAGTGTTACCATAAGATACAACAATCCCACTTCTAGGTATACATCCAAAAGAACTGAAATTACTTCTCAAAGAGATATCTGTACCCCATTACAGCATTATTTAAAATAACCAAGACATGGAAGCAACCTAGTTATACCTCAAATACCCTGGATTTTTATTTAGTTTTACCTTTTTTTGGTGTTGAGGTATAACTGGTTAACAGGCTTCCCGGGTGGCTCAGATGGTAAATAATCTGCCTGCAACGCAGGAGATGCAAGAGACTTGGGTTCGATCACTGGGTCGGGAAGATGCCCCCAGAGAAGGAAATGGCAAACTTTAGTATTCTTGCCTGGAGAATTCCATGGACAAAGGGGCCTGGTGGGCTACGATTAATCCATGGGGTTCCAAAGAGTCAGACATGACTGAGTGACTAATATTTTCATAGCTGATTCCTTTTCCATTGGTCTATATTTCTGTTTTTGTGGCAGTACCATACTGTTTTGATGACTATAGCTTTGTAATATAATATGAAGTCAGGGAGTCTGATTCTTCCAGCTCTGTTTTCTCAAGATTGCTTTCATTACATGGAGGCTTTTGTTTCTCCGTACAAAGTTTTGGATTTTTTGTTCCAATTCTGTAAAAAATGCCATTGGTAATTTGATACAGATTGCATTCAGTCTTTAGATTTCCATGTTTGACTATGTTGATTCTTCCAATCCATGACCATGGGATGTTTTTCATCTGCTTGTGTCTTCTTTGGTTGCTTTCATCAGCATCTTGTAGTTTTCAGAGTACAGGTATTTTGTTTCTTCAGTTCAGTTGCGTTCAGTTCAGTCGCTCAGTCGTGTCCAACTCTTCGCGACCCCATGAATCACAGCACGCCAGGCCTCCCTGTCCATCACCAACTCCCAGAGGTCACTCAGACTCACGTCCATTGAGTCAGTGATGCCATCCACCATCTCATCCTCTGTCGTCCCCTTCTCCTCCTGCCCCCAATCCCTCCCAGCATCAGAGTCTTTTCCAATGAGCCAACTCTTCGCATGAGGTGGCCAAAGTATTGGAGTTTCAGCTTCAGCATCATTCCCTCCAAAGAAATCCCAGGGCTGATCTCCTTCAGAATGGACTGGTTGGATCTCCTTGCAGTCCAAGGGACTCTCAAGAGTCTTCTCCAACACCACAGTTCAAAAGCATCAATTCTTCGGCACTCAGCTTTCTTCACAGTCCAACTCTCACATCCATACATGACCACAGGAAAAACCATAGCCTTGACTAGACGGACCTTTGTTGGCAAAGTAATGTCTCTGCTTTTCAATATGCTATCTAGGTTGGTCATAACTTTCCTTCCAAGGAGTAAGCGTCTTTTAATTTCATGGCTGCAGTCACCATCTGCAGTGATTTTGGAGCCCCAAAAAATAAAGTCTGACACTGTTTCCACTGTTTCCCCATCTATTTCCCATGTAGTGATGGGACCAGATGCCATGATCTTCGTTTTCTGAATGTTGAGCTTTAAGCCAACTTTTTCACTCTCGTCTTTCACTTTCATCAAGAGGCTTTGTAGTTCCTCTTTACTTTCTGCCATAAGGGTGGTGTCACCTGCATATCTGAGGTTATTGATATTTCTCCCGGCAATCTTGATTCCAGCTGTGTTTCTTTGTTTCCTAGGTAGGCTTATTCCTAGGTATGTTACTCTTTTTGATACAGTGGTAAATGAAATTGCTTCTTGAATTTCTCTTTCTGATCTTCTATTGTTAGTGTGTAGAAATGCAATAGATTTCTCTGTTAATTTGTTACCCACAACTTTACCAAATTCATTGTTGAGCCCTAGTGGTTTTCTGGTAACATCTTTAGGATCTTGTATGTATAGTATCATGTCATCTGCAAACAGTGAAGGTTTTACTTCTTCTTTTCCAATTTTTATTCCCTTTATTTATTTTTCTTCTCTGATTGCTATAGCAAAATTATGTTGAATAAAACTGGTCAGAGTGGACATCCTTGTCATGTTCGTGATCTTGGGAAAAAATATTCTCAGCTTTTCACCATTGTGTAGGATGTTTGCCAGAGGTTTGTCATAAATTATCATTGCAATGTTTAGTTAGGTTCCCTTTATGCTGCTTTCTAGAGAGTTTATACCATAAATAGGGGCTTTGTTGTTCAGTCACTCAGTCATGTCTGAACTTTTTGTGACCCCATGGACTGCAGCATGCCAGGTTTCCCTGTCCTTAAACATCTCCTGGAGTTTGCTCAAACTCATGTCCAGTGAGTTGGTGATGCTGTCCAAGCATCTTGTCCTCTGTCGTCCCCTTCTCCTCCTGCCTTCAGTCTTTCCCAGCATCAGGGTCTTTTCCAGTATGTCAGCTCTTCAGATCAGGTGGCCAAAGTATTGGAGCTTCAGCATCAGTCCTTTTTTACTCTCCCCTTCCACCTTCACCAAGAGGCTCTTTTCTGCCATAACGGTGGTGTCATCTGCATATCTGATGTTGTTGATCAGGTAAATAAGAAGGGTGAAAATATAACTGTAACCTTTTCACTTTACAGGGTACTTACCAGAACTTTGCCTTAAAGGAGGGATGTGCTGAAGCAAGTGGGCACATGCGCCTAAAAGAGTTCAGTGTTTTGCCTGTATGGGCACCTGCCATTCTGCTCAGATGCAGCTGATAATCACATCTCTTCCCCGGTCATGACTGCCCTAGATCTAGTGCCACACTATGTGTGCTGTGAGTGGGGCCAAAGAGTTTTTTCAGCTTGGACAAGAGCACATAGGAAATTGTGGGAAGCCCAGCAGCCTTGCTGGCATCAAAAGTCTGGGTTGCTTCTAGGACATCACTTGAGAAGGTGCCAAAAATGGCCTCCACCCACCTGGGCTCATCCCTGGGACTGGGTCATCTCTGTATCCCAAGTTTGAGTCTTTAATCCTGACCACCTTGGCTCCAGTGCCACACTGCAGTGTGGAGTGAGCAGTGCTAGTGTTTTTGCTTGGCTTGGGCTGGGGAGTGTAGGGAGGTGGTCTCAGGAAACCCTGCAGCTGCTAGAAAAGCTCTTTCTCAGCCTTGTCTGGGGCAAGTAAGCACCTGAACATTCCTCACAAGTGGAGTCTAGGCATCTCCAACCTTCTTTTCTGTCTCCATGGTTTCTCCAACCAGCCAAGGGGCTTGTCTCCTCCATATAGGACCCGCAAGCTTGGACACCCAGTCTGTGGCTCAACCTGCTCAGTCCCCATGACATATGTCCACCCATGCAATCTCTGATTCCCCTCTCAAGGGCACAGCTTCCACAACCTGATTGTTTTTCTTTCCATCCTATCATATTCTATGAGTATCTTTCTTACAACTTTGATTTTACAGTAATCTTTCTACCTGTTTGCAGTTAGTTTTCAGTGAGAATTATTCTACATGTGTATGTATTTTTTTTTATGTGTTCAGGAAGAGAGATGAGCACCACATCCTCTTACTCCACCATCTTGATCTCCTGTCTCAATGATAATCTTGACAAAAATTCTTTTTCTAGCTTACAGAAGCCTGTATTTATGGACCTAATCATATCCAACTCTCATTACTTAACTATTTATTTAACTATTCTCTTTTGACTATCATGATTTAGATTGAAAGCATGTGTTAAAAACTTTATCCATAGCTTATTATTCTACCCATAATTTCAAACTCTAGAAACACTAAGATATTAAATTTATGTTAATACTAATGGTGTGCATTTATAATTCTCCAAACCAAGTAATAATGATTAAATAAGTTTTAGAAAGAAGAGAAAGGAACAAATGTAAGGGTGATTCTTTGTTTAAATGACTGCACATTTTTATCATATGTGGTAAATATTCTATACATTGTCATCCTATACATTAATTCATTCATTTAATAAATATTTACTGAACACATATTGTGTTCCAGACATCGATGATATGAGGGTGAAAAAGATAAATTCTCTTTCCTCATAGAGTTTACATTCTTATCCTTTAGTGTATTCTTATGAACATATTTATAATTTATTTATCATTCATTATTTTGTATATTGCTTTAAACTGACCTTATAATTTCCTTCTTACTTGCAGCCCGTTTGGCTGCTTCTGCTGGAAGCTTCATATATTTTGCAAGTTTCTTTCCATTTAATTCCATTTCTCAATACTATGGACGGATAAACCTCACCATGAAGGTAGCTGCCTGTCTCAGCCCAAATATTGCTTTGGCACTGGGGATTAAACTCCTTGTCAAGTTTGAAACAAAACGTAAGTATTTGCCTTGCAAATTTTGCCTTTTCTATTTGATTCCTAGAAATGTAGAAACAGGCAGTGTGGGTGGGACTGTGGGTAAAGAGGTAAGAACACACTATGCTGCTGCTGCTAAGTCACTTCAGTGGTGTCCGACTCCGTGCGACCCCATAGACGGCAGCCCACCAGGCTCCCCCGTCCCTGGGATTCTCCAGGCAAGAACACTGGAGTGGGTTGCCATTTCCTTCTCCAATGCATGAAAGTGAAAAGTGAAAGTGAAGTTGCTCAGTCGTGTCCGACTCTTCGCAACCCTGTGGACTGCAGCATTCTAGGCTCCCCTGCCCATGGGATTTTCCAGGCAAGCGTACTGGAGTGGGGTGCCATTGCCTTCTCCAATACATTATACTACTCTCATGTAAAAAGCAAATATAGGGTCTTTATTTCCTGTAACTAATTTTCCTCTAAACTCAGCACTACTGTGCTGAAGAAAATAAATGTAAGTCTAATATAGTGATTTATTCAGGTTCTTCTGAATGAGTCAGTTTTTCAGACATCTCTTTCCTTCTCATATTCTTCAAAATAGTATGGATGGGTATGGAAATTTATGAGATCTCTTATGATAGAGGGACATGGCGGCCTCAAATACATGTGGTATCTTCTGGATCTTGTATATCTACAGTAGAGTACCTAGCCTGAGCTGCTTTATGGACTTTTACAAACTGAAATGTGACTCTTCATGTTTGGCTCGCATCTGTTAGAAACATGGTTCTGGCTAGTAGATGTAGCCTTAAAAGTCCTCATTCAGTTCTCTGCCTTCCTCTGGCTCTCTCTGAGACTCTTTGGCCTTTATAAACACTTGGAAAGTTATACAAGCTCTGAATGTGGCTTTTAAGGTATGAGGGGCCAGTAACATCACTTCGGGTTTATTTCTCTAGCTGCCTTACTCTGCCAATAACAATGCCACCAATCATGCAATGTTGGATATTCTACATGATTCGACCTGAATATTTCACCAGGGTTTCCCTGAAATAGAAAAACCAAGGATCCATGTACCTGTCCTCTGTACCTTATTTTCCTTCTTTTCTTATGTGAAGTGAGGGGCTGCCTTTCCTACTTGTCTTCATTTTTAGAAGGGATATCCTTTTCAAATGGATATTTGCCTTGCTGCTCCCCAGGACACAAAATGCCAGAACATTAGAAGATGAGGAGAAATGGACTGTAAATTGGGGAGTGTTTCAAAATTTTATATCCTTTACACCATGGAATTATTTTATCTTTTATGCTAAGTAAAAAATAGCATCTAAATCTATCACTTTTAAGGGAGAAAAGGAAGGCTTTCTTGCTACATAAAAGTATTTGAATTGTCTAAATGTAAGTTGTTGTTCAGTCGCTCAGTCGTGCCTGACTCTTTGCAATCCCGTGGACTGCAGCACACTAGGTTTCTCTGTCCTTCATTATCTCCCAGAGTTTGCTCAAACTCATGTCCATTCACTCAGCTATGCCATCCAACCATCTCATCCTCTGTCACCCCCTTCTCCTCCTGCCCTCAATCTTTCCCAGCATCAGGATCTTCTCCAGTGAGTCAGTTCTTCACATCAGGTGGTGCATCAACTGTTAGAGCTTCAGCTTCAGCATCAGTCCTTCCAATGAATATTCAAGGTTGATTTCCTTTAGGAGTGACTGGTTTGATCTTCTTCCTGTCCATGGGACTCTCAAGAGTCTTCTCCAGCACCACAGTTCAAAAGCATCAATGCTTCAGTGCTCAGCCGTCTTTGTGGTTCAACTCTCACATCCATACATGACTGCTGGAAAAACCATGGCTTTGACTATACAGACCTTTGTGCTCAAAATGATGTCTCTGCTTTTTAATACGCTGCCTAGGTTTGTCATAGCTTTTCTTCCAAGGAGCAAGCATCTTTTAATTTCATGGCTACAGTTATCCACAATGTAAATAACTATCCTTAGACTGTGATTCATTTAACTTGTGTTCATGGTATCTTTTTTCCAAAAAAATACTATAATGTAATCAAGTTTGTCAGTCTTTTGCTTTAATTTGTACACTTGTGTCATCTCAGGAAATCCTTCAATATCCAGAGTCATAAAGATAATCCTAAATTTTCTTTTAAATTTTATATTTTTTAATTTTTACATCTGGATTTTCAATAAGCATAGAGTTGCTATATCTAATTTTATTTATTTTTCACATGAAAATCAAGCTTTTACAATAATTTATTGGAATGTCTATTTTTCTCTATTGCTTTTTCATTTCACTTACTTCACATCACATTTCAATACATGCATGAATCTAGTTCTAGTGATATTAGTAGTTTCCATTCTTTTTAGTCTCTTTTTGTGTCAATACCATGGTGGTTTTACTCATTATAGCTTTATAATAAGTCTTAATATCTGTTGGTCTTGTCTTCATACCTTGTTGCTCTTCAGTCATTCTTATCGCTTTGCTTACCTCTTGAACTTTAGGATAACTTTGCCAAATTCTATGAAAAATCTTGTTAATCTTTAGTGGGAATTTCATTGCATTTATTAATTAATGAGGATTGAAGATAGTTTTCTCATCTGTGAACAATAGTCTAATCCAAATGAATAGCCAATCATAGGAATATATATAAGATTTCTTTGTGGATACTTACATCATTCTTACTTTATACATGAAGCATTAGAAAATTTACTAGATTTAATTAATTAACTTGCCTTGGCTTAATCTGCAACAGAATTAAAACTAAACAGTTTTAGTTTTATAAGTTACTTTTGTGAAGTTATCTTATTAATCATTTGCTCTTTCTTTTTTTGTATTACTTTTGTTTTTCAGGAACTCCTATTTTATTTTCAGTAGCAGAATTTCTCAAGTTATGATAGACTTCCTGAAGTTTGTATTGTGCATTCTTTTTTTTTTCTACATTTTCTAACGTACTGTTCATTGCCTCTGAGATGGCTTTCATTTTGATAATCACCTATAATTGACCAAATCCTTTTTTCTCAGGCTAGTACCTCTGCTAATATAGCTTTCTCAAAGACACAATGTTTATGAACATTCTTCTCATGGTGCTGAGCTATAAGAGAAGGCCTAAAGTTGAAGGCAGGATGGGTTTCATGGGCCATTGTGCTTAAAATCTTTCTTATTTGCCTTAAGAGTTCACTGCAAGTCCTGATGCTTTTTCAGTTGTGCTACTTGTCATCATTTGGTGACATGTTTTTCCCTTTCCATCAGTACTGTCAGCAAAACTTCTTTTTCTCTTCTACTTGGTAATCATCCTTCTCTATGCTATGCTATGCTATGCTAAGTCGCTTCAGTCGTGTCTGACTCTGTGCGACCCCATAGACGGCAGCCCACCAGGCTCCGCCATCCCTGGGATTCTCCAGGCAAGAATACCGGAGTGGGTTGCCATTTCCTTCTCCAATGCATGAAAGAGAAAAGTGAAAGTGAAGTCGCTTAGTCGTGTCCGACTCTTAGCGACCCCATGGACTGCGACCCACCAGGCTCCTCTGTCCATGGATTTTCCAGGCAAGAGTACTGGAGTGGGGTGCCATTGCCTTCTCCCATCCTTCTCTAGTTATATTAAATGTTCTTCCAAATGTGTATATACTAATGGTTATTTCAGTGGGAACTTAACATTAGAGGAAAAGTAGAGGGATAGTTTCTAATAGGGAGAAAGCAATGGCACCCCACTCCAGTACTTCTGCCTGGAAAATCCCACGGATGGAGGAGCCTGGTAGGCTGTAGTCCATGGGGTCGCTGAGGGTCGGACACAACTGAGCGACTTCACTTTCACTCTTCATTTTCATTCATTGGAGAAGGAAATGGCAACCCACTCCAGTGTTCTTGCCTGGAGAAGCCCAGGGACAGGGGAGCCTGGTGGGCTGCCGTCTATGGGGTCGCACAGAGTCGGACATGACTGAAGTGACTTAGCAGTTTCTAATAGGCCTTTTTTTTTCTTGGCTTTTTGTTGCTCTTTATTTTTGTTTTTTAGTCATTGACTTTATCTCAATCATCCCTATTATTTTTGTAGATTTTCAAGGGAGGAGGAAAGAAATCAATGTTATTATACATTCCATCATTTTCTTGGATAAACTAATTACTAAGGGCATCAACATATAGATAATTCATCTTGGTAAAATTTAGATTATCAACCATTTTTTTTGTTTTGTTTTGTGTTTTGCTGTTTCAATCACAGAGCTGTCATCTATGGTATATATCTCCTTTTATTTCAGAAACTGGTGTTAACTGGAATAACATTTGGACACCAGCCACCCTTGAGGATAACCTCACCTTTGGCCATATGATGGGAATGCTTGTAATTGATGCTTTCTTGTATGGCCTTGTGACCTGGTACATAGAAGCTGTCTTTCCAGGGCAATATGGCATGCCTCAACCATGGTACTTTTTTCTTATGGTGAGTTCTAATGGTACTATTGTTGTGAAAACCATAGTCCTTATGAGCAAGGGCATGTACAGAATCATTTGCATACCATCCATACTGAAATACTAGCCATTTCTTGATATACTTTAAAGACCTTCCACATATGCAGATGAACAGTGTGAATAAGATACTGAAACCCTGTACATTAAAACACTGTGAGTAACGTAGCCCTTCTTCAGTCAAGTAGTACATAATGGATTAATTTGCAGAATAAAGAAATGTAAAAGTGTCTGTAAACTATGTTCCCTGTTAAGTTCATATGTGATAGTTTCTTAGATCCTGATGAGTGGAGGGTTCAGTTCAGTTCAGTTGCTCAGTCCAACCGTGTGACCCCATGGACTGCAGGTCACGAGGCTTCCCTGTCCATCACCAACTCCCAGAAATTGGTCAAACTCATGTCCACTGAGTCAGTGATACCATGCATCTCATCCTCTGTCATCCCCTTCTCCTCCTGCCTTCAATCTTTCCCAGCATCGAAGTCTCTTCTAATGAGTCAGTTCTTCACATCAGTTGGCCAAAATATTGGAGTTACAGCTTCAACATCAGTCCTTCCAATGAATATTCAGGACTGATTTCCTTTAGGATTGACTGGTTGGATCTCCTTGCAGTCCAAGGGACTCTCAAGAGTCTTCTCCAAAACCACAGTTCAAAACCATCAATTCTTTGGCGCTTAGCTTTCTATATAGTCCAACTCTCACATCCATACATGATTACTGGAAAAACCATAGCTTTGACTAGATGGACCTTTGTCAGGAAAGTAGTGTCTCTTCTTTTTAATATGCTGTCTCGATTTGTCATAGCTTTTCTTCCAAGGAATATCTTTTAATTTCATGGCTGCAGTCACCATCAGCAGTGGTTTTGCAGCCCATGAGTGTGATGTCTGTCTCTATTTCCCAGTTCACGTACCTCTGAAGACTAACTTGAAGGATTTTGAGTTTAACATTGCTAGTATGTGAAATGAGCACAATTGTATGGTAGTTTGAACATTCTTTAGCATTGTCAGAGGTATATGAACTGAGAAATTCCAGATATATAAGCTGAGTTTAGAAAAGGCAGAGGAACCAGAGATCAAATTGCCAACATACACTGGATCACTGAAGAAAGCAAGGGAGTTCCAGAAAAATATCTACTTCTGCTTCATTTGACTATGCTAAAGCCTTTGAGTGTGTGAATCACAAAAAACTGTGGAAAATTCTTAAAGAGATAGGAGTACAATACCACCTTACCTGTCCCCTAAAAAATCTGTATGCAGACCAAGAAGCAGCATTTAGAACCAGACATGGAACAACAGACTGGTTCAAAATTGGGAAAGGCGTATGACAAGGCCGTATATTGTTACCCTGCTTATTTAACTAATATGCACAATGCATCATGCAAAATGCAAGACTGGATGAATCACAAGATGGAATAAAGATTACAGGGAAAATATCAGCAAACTCAGATATGAAGATGATACTGCTCTAATGGCAGAAGGTGAAGAGGACTAAAGAGCCTCTTGATGAGGGTAAAAGAATAGAGTTTAAAAGTGGCTTAACACTCAACATTCAAAAAACTAAGATCATAGCATCTCGTCCTATCACTTCATGGCAAATAGAAGGGGGAAATGGAAGCAGTGACAGATTTTTATTTTCTTGGGCTCAAAAATCACTGGTGACTGCAGCCATGAAATTAAAAGACGCTTTCTCTTTGGAAGGAAAGCATAGTTAGCATATTAAAAGCAGAGACATCATTTTGCTGAGGTCTGTATAGTCAAAGATCCATATAGTCAAAGATATAATTTTTCCAGTAGTCATGTACACAAGTGAGGATTGGACCATAAAGAAGGCTGAGCATTGGAGAATCGATGCTTTCAAACTGTGGTGCTGGATAAGACTCTTGAGAGTCCCTTGGACTGCAAAGAGATCAAATCAATGCTTAAAGGAAATCAATGCTGAATATTCATTGGAGGGACTGTTGCTGAAGCTTAAGCTGCAATACTTTGCCACCTGGTACAAAGAGCCAACTTATTGGAAAAAACCCTGAGGCTGGGAAAGATTGAAGGCAAAAGGAGGAGGTGGCCAAGGATGAGATGGTTAGATAACATCACTGACTCTATGGACATGAATTTCAGCAAACTCCAGGAGATAGTAAAGGGCAGAGGAGCCTGGCATGCTACAGTCCATGGTGTTGCAAAGAGTCAGACTCAACTTAGTGACCAAACAACAACAAAATAACCCCTGAAAGTATGTAGCAGATTTCCTGTATCTCAGAAAGTAAACCAAGCTAAAGTGTTTTTAATTTTTTAGTGCCTCATTTTTTTCACATTTAGTGTTTTAATTTAGGTGAAATTCATATAACTTAAAATTAAAAGTGAACAGGTGATGACATTTTATACATTTACAATATACATGCACGTGCATATGTGGCATGCTCAGTTACTCAGTCGTATCCAACTCTTTACAACCCAGTGGAGTTTGGCCAGCCAGGGACAGAATCCTGGACAGTACCCCTCTGTCCATGAGATTCTATAGGCAAGAATACTGGAGAGGCTTTCCAGTTCCTCCTCCAGGGGATCTTCCTGGAGGTAAAACCCACGTCTTCTGTGTCTCCTACATTAGCAGCTGGATTCTTTATCACTGAGCCACCCAGGAAACCCCATACATGCACAAATCTAGTTCCAAAAGCTTTTCATCACCCAAAAATAAAATTCTGTACTCATTAAGAAGTCATATCCCATTTTCCCCTATCCCAAGTCCCTAGTAATTACTAATCAGCTTTCTCTTTCAATGGATTTACCAATTCTGGATGTTTCATAGAAATAGTCAGTCAATATGTGATCATTTGTGTCTGACTTCTTTTGCTTACCATGTTTTTGAGGTTTATCCATGTTATAGTATGTATCAGTACTTCAATCTTTTTGATTGCTGAATAATATTCTATTGTATATACACAGAGGCTAAGCATTTCCTTTATCTATTCATTCTTAGTTGGATGTACAGGACATCCTATGACTATTGAGTAGTGATGCTATGAATATTTATGTATAAGTGTTTGTTTGAATACCTGTTTCAGGTCTTTTGGAACGATATCTATGAGTGGAAATGGGACTGTACCTAAGCTTGGTAATTCGTGTTTAATGTTTTAAGTTTGGTGGTTTTGGGTAATTCTATGTTTAATGTTTAATGAAACCACTGAACTGTTTCTTTTTTTTTTTTTTTTTTACCCTTGACGATATAAGGTGTATCTTGTTTTGACTTGCATTTCCCTAATGACTAATCATGATGAGGTCTTTTAATGTACTTATTGACCATTTGTATATACTATTTAGAAAAATGTCTATGTAAATTCTGTGCCGATTTTAAAATTGGATTGTTTATCTTTTTATATATTCTGGACACTAGACTCTTATCAGATACATGGTTTGCAAATATTTTCTTCCATTCTGTGGGTTGTCTTTTCACTATCTTGACAGTGCCTTTTCATCCATAAAAGCTTTAATTGTTGATTAATCCAATTTACCAATTTTTCTTTTGTTACTATGAATTTGGTGTTATATCTTAGTAACCATTGTCAAATATAAAGTCTTGACAATAACAAATATAAAGTGTCAATTTTTTCTTCTAAGAGTTTAGTGATTTTTATCACTTATATTTAGACCATTGGTCAATTTTTATTTAATTTCTGTATAGTGTGAGGTAAGGATCCAACTTCAGTCTTTTGCATGTGGATATCCTGTTCTCTTCACAACACTATTTGAAAAAACTATTATTAAATAGCCTTAGCACACTTGATGGAAAAGATTGATCACAGATGTACTGGTTTATTTCTGGACCTTTAATTTTATTCCTTTGGCCTATGTATCCTTATAACAGTACCATACTGATTTGATTATTGTATATTTATAATAAATTTTGAAATTTGAAAGTGTGAATACTCCAACCTAGTTCTTCTTTACCAACATTGTTTTGGCTGTTAGGGGCCTCTTGCAAGTCCATATGAACTTAATGCTCAATTTTTGTATTTCTCCAAGAATGTTCATCTAAATTTTTATAAGAATTACATTGAATTTGTTGATTGTTTTAACTAATATTGCCATATTAAAAATATTATTTGTATGTCTTATTTAAATTCTTTCAGCAAAGTTTTACAGTTTTTTGTGTACAAGTCTTTCACTTTTTGTTAACTTTATTCCCAAGTATTTTACTCTTTTGGATTCTATTGTAACTGGAATTGTTAGTTTTCTTTTTGTATTGTTTGTTGCATGTATATAAAACTACAGCTGATTTTTGCATATTGTTCTTATACCTTGCACCTTTGCTGAATTTGTTTATCTCTACTAGTTTGGGTGTGTATTCTTTGGGGTTTTTTTAATAAGTAGGATCATGTCATCTTCCTTTCCAATTTGAGTGCCTTTTATTTCTTTTTCTGCCTCATTGTTCTGACTGAATCTCCCAGTACAGTGGTGAGTAGCAAAAGTGAAAGTGGGCCTCCTTATCTTGTTTCTGATATTAGGGGAAATTTCACCATTGAATATGATGTTATCTATGGATTTTTTAAATAAAACTTCATATCATTTTGATATCATTTAGGTTTTTTTATTTTATTTATTTTTTAATATAAATTTATTTATTTTAATTGGAGGCTAATTACTTAACAATATTGTAGTGGTTTTGCCATACATTGACATGAATCCGCCACGAGTGTACATGTGTTCCCCATCCTGAACCCCTCTTACCACCTCCCTCCCCATCCCATCCCTCTGGGTCATCCCAGTGCACCAGCCCGGAGGACCCTGTATCATGCATGGAACCTGGACTGGCGATTCATTTCACATACGATAATGTACATGTTTCAATGCCATTCTCCCAAATCATCCCACCCTCGCCCTCTCTCTCAGAGTCCAAAAGACTGTTCTATACCTCTGTGTCTCTTTTGCTATCTCGCATACAGGGTTATTGTTATCATCTTTCTAAATTTCATATATATGCGTTATTATACAGTATTGGTGTTTTTCTTTCTGGCTTACTTCACTCTGTATAAGAGGCTCCAGTTTCATCCACCTCATTAGAACTGATTCAAATGTATTCTTTTTGATGGCTGAGTAATATTCCATTGTGTATATGTACCACAGCTTTCTTATCTATTCGTCTGCTGATGGCCATCTAGGTTGCTTCCATGTCTTGGCTATTATAAACAGTGCTGCGATGAACATTGGTATACATGTATCTCTTTCAATTTTGGTTTCCTTGGTGTGTATGCCCAGCAGTGGGGTTGCTGGGTCATATGGCAGTTCTATTTCCAGCTTTTTAAGGAATCTCCATATTGTTCTCCATAGTGGCTGTACTAGTTTGCATTCCCACCAACAGTGTAAGGGGTTCCCTTTTCTCCACACCCTCTCCAGCATTTATTGCTTGTAGACTTTTGGATAGCAGCCATTCTGACTGGCATGAAATGGTACCTCATTGTGGTTTTGATTTGCATTTCTCTGATAATAAGTGATGTTGAGCATCTTTTCATGTGTTTATTAGCCATCTGTATGCCTTCTTTGAAGAAATGTCTATTTAGTTCTTGGGCCCAGTTTTTGATTGGGTCATTTATTTTTCTGGAATTGAGCTATAGGAGTTGCTTGTGTATTTTTGAGATTAGTTGTTTGTCTGTTGCTTCATTTGATATTACTTTCTCCCATTCTGAAGGCTGTCTTTTCACCTTGCTTATAGTTTCCTTTGTTGTGCAGAAGCTTTTAAGTTTAATTAGATCCCATTTGTTTATTTTTGCTTTTATTTCCAGTATCTGGGAGGTGGGTCATAGAGGATCCTGCTGTGATTTATGTCAGAGAGTGTTTTGTCTATGATTTCCTCTAGGAGTTTTATAGTTTCTGGTCTTAAATGTTTAGATCTTTAATCCATTTTGAGTTTATTTTTGTGTATGGTGTTAGAAAGTGTTCTAGTTTCATTCTTTTACAAGTGATTGACCAGTTTTTCCAGCACCACTTGTTAAAGAGATTGTCTTTTCCCCGTTGTATATTCTTGCCTCCTTTGTCGAAGATAAGGTGTCCATAGGTGCATGGATTTATCTCTGGGCTTTCTATTTTGTTCCATAAGGAGTAAAACTCTCACTGCTTGCAGATGATGTGATCCTCTACATAGAAAACCCTAAAGACTCCACCAGAAAATTACGAGAGCTAATCAATGAATATAGTAACATTGCAGGATATAAAATCAACACGTAGAAATCCCTTGCATTCTTATACACTAACAATGAGAAAACAGAAAGAGAAATTAAGGAAACAATTCCATTCACCATTGCAACGAAAAGAATAAAATACTTAGGAATATATCAACCTAAAGACACAAAAGACCTATATAGAAAACTATAAAACACTGGTGAAAGAAATCAGTTCAGTTCAGTCGCTCAGTCGTGTCCGACTCTTTGCAACCCCATGAATAACAGCCTGCCAGGCCTCCCTGTAGAGGACACAAATAGATGGAGAAATTGCCGTCTTCATGGATCAGAAGAATCAATATAGTGAAAATGAATACATTATACAAAGTTATCTATAGATTCAATGCAATCCCTATCAAGCTACCAACAGTATTTTTCACAGAGCTAGAACAAATAATTTCACAATTTGTATGGCAATACAAAAAACCTCGAATAGCCAAAGCAATCTTGAGAAAGAAGAATGGAACTGAAGGAATCAACCTGCCTGACTTCAAGCTCTACTACAAAGCCACAGTCATCAAGACAGTATGGTACTGGCACAAAGACAGAAATATAGATCAATGATATCATTTTGTTATCATTTATCATTTTGATATAGTTTTCTGCTTTATCTTGAAACACTTTGTCAAAGGCTTTATTTCTATCAGTTGAGATGACCACGTGTGTTTCTTCCATTTGTTCTATTAATGTGATATATTACATTGATTGACTTTCTTTTGTTGAAACACCCCTGCATTCCTGGGATAAATCACACTTTATCATGATGTATAATTCTTTTGATATGCTTATTAGATTCGGTTTGCTAGTAGTTGATTTTTGCATCTATAGTCATAAGAGATATTAGATTAGAGTTACTTTCTTTGTGATCTCTTTATCTGAATTTGCTGTCAGGATAACACTGACCTTATAAGAATGAATTATGGAATGTTCCCTCCTCTTACACTTTTTGGAAGAGTTGGAGAAGGACTGCTGTTAACTCTTATTTATAAATGTTCAGTAGAATTCACCAGCAAAGTCTCCTGATCCTGGACTTTCCTTCACTTCACTTATTGTTTGACAATGACTCAATTGATTTACTTGTTATGAGACTGTTCAGATAGAGTGCTTCATTTCTTAATGCTCACTTCGGTAATTTCACTTTGGCTTTCTTTGTAGCACTCATACTGGTTCAGCAAACCAAGAATTGAAATAAAAAAAGAAGAAATGAATGACTCTGTGATAACTCAAAACAAGTATTTTGAGGCTGAACCGACTGGTTTGGTGGCAGGTATCGAGATCAAACATTTGTACAAGGTATTGTTTCAAAAGTCTCTTTTTCTTAGAAAGACTGAATACTACATACTACTAGTAGGATTGTTTGTAACTAGCTATTCCAAGAAATCAAATGAGATACTTAATAAAGAATCATAGTTAATATAGTTCTCATCTGAAGCATTCATAGAACATATAAATATATATTCTGTGTGTGATTTTATTTGCTCTACCCATTGTGCTTATTTTTAATCTCCTCTAATGGATTTGGCAGCAAGTGATATTTGAATTTTGTAATAAAATTCTTTGAAGAAAATAAACTTGATAATACAATAAGAACATTTGGGTGTGTGGTTGGAGAGGATAGCATTAAAGGCAGTTAAAGCAAAACCTCTCTGAAGGGATAACCTTTGAACTAGAGAATGAGAAGAGTCAATTATTTGAAAAGCTAAAGGAAAAACACTCATGTTAGGAAGATCACAAATTTGAAAACCCTGAGGTGAGAAAGACTTTCATGTTGAAAGATTGCTGCTGCGAGCTGTGAGCTATACCTGGATTCATGACTTCCAGAGAGAGGATTTTGATCTGGGGCCAGAGATGGGGCTCAATCAGTAGGAGCTTTTGTGTAGCAAAGTTTTATTAAAGTATAAAAAAGATAGTAAAAACCTTCCAACATAGACATCAGACATCATAGACATAGACAACATAGACATAGACATCAGAAGGGGACAGAAAGAGCGCCCCCTTGCTAGTTTTTAGCAAGGAGTTATATATCTGTTAGCAAGCTGCTAATTAGATAAAATAAACAACTAAAAACTGAGAGAGCTGTACCTGGCCCCTCTCCCACAGCATGCATTTTGAGATAGCAATGACACAAGGCGAGTCATCTCAGCCATAAAACAATTGACATGAATCTTGAAGAAAGGCAGATTTCCAAGCAAATACATAGTTTCATTAACAGAGCTTAAGAGAACATTTCCATGTATAAGACATACTGGGTTGTAGAGCCATTAGCAATTCAAGGTTTAAGAAAAAAGTTAGTCTTGGTGGAAATGGTTTTGAAGAAAGGCAGATTCCAAGGCAAATACATAGTTGCATTAAGATACCTTAAGAAAAAACATTTCCATAAGAAAAACACATTGGTTAGCTCAAGGTTTGAGAAAAGTTAAGTTCAAGTGGAACCAGGAGTTGTCATGACAGCATAGGATTAGGAAAAAATGTCTGCCACTTGCAGTTTATTTCCTCCTGCCTCTTGGGGACCCCTAGTCTTCCTGCCTGTTACCCTGTCAATGTGTTTGAGGAATAGAAAAAAAAAAAAAAACAAAAAACAATATTTGGAGGCAAAAGAATGTTAGTAAATGGCTTCATTGGGAAGCCATTATTTGGCTAGAGGAATATATACATACATATATATATATATATATATATATATATATATACATTTTAAGATCATTTTGACTACATTGTGGGAAACGGGACATTGGAAATTGAGGAGTTAAGAAGGAGAAGTGTAGGAAACAAAGACCAATGGTACCTTGCTTAAGAAGTAATGATAATTGAACAAAGGTCATAGCAATACATGCGGGGAAGGCAATGGCACCCCACCCCAGTACTTTTGCCTGGAAAATCCCATGGACAGAGGATCCTGGTGGGCTCCAGTCCATGGGGTCGCTGAGAGTCGGACACGACTGAGCGACTTCACTTTCACTTTTCACTTTCATGCATTGGAGAAGGAAATGGCAACCCACTCCAGTGTTCTTGCCTGGAGCATCCCAGGGACGGGGGAGCCTGGTGAGCTTCTGTCTGTGGGGTCGCACAGAGTCGGACACGAGTGAAGCGACGCAGCAGCATAGCAATACATATTAAAAGAAATGGACAAATCCGAGATATTTTCCACAAAATGGAGAATATTGGGGAATAAGTGGGCACTGAAGGAAAAGAAGGAAACTAGATAACAAACTATTAATGGGGCAATTAAATGTTAAATAACATAGACCTTAGCTGTTCTTACCAAGTTTCTCCATTTGCAGTATTTTCTTATATCAGCTTCTGGAGGCTTTAAGTGGTTGTTTTTTGTTTTGTTTTTTTAATTTTTTTTTCTTTTTTTCAGTTCTGACCTTCTTTATTTATTACTATTTTTTAGCTGAAGGATAATTGCTTACAGAATTTTGTAGTTTTCTATCAAACCTCAACATGAAATATGTTTTTTTAATTTTTACCAGGATTTCTTGTCCCACTGTGGAGTGGGTTTATAGAGCTCTTCATGCTTACTTCTCAGAAATGAATCTTTTTATTATCTTTTTTGATGGATTCAATTTTTTTTAATTTTGTTTAGAGTGTTTTTAATTAGGATTTTTATGATAGATATCGTTCTCTTTTCATTTGTTGTAAGGTATTTCTCTCATTTTGATGCCAAGATAATGATAGTTTCATATAGTGAGTTGGGAAGTATTTCCTCCTTTTCAATTTTCCAGAAGAGATTTTGTACATGTATTATTTTGTATCTAATTACTTGGGGAATTTTCCTGAGATCTTTTTTGTAATTAATTTCTAATTTACCTCTTATTATGGTCAAAGAAAGACACTTTGTATGACTTTAATTCTTTTAAATGTGTTGATTCTTGTTTCAATCAATCATCTGTCTAAATAAATTTTATAAGTACTTGAAAATAATGTATAATCTGCTCCTGTTAAGTGAATTAATACAAAAATGTCCATTAAGACAAGTTAGTTGTTAGCTCTTCAAGTATTCTATATCCTTACTGATTCTACATATTCTAACAATTACTGAGAGGAAAGTATCAAAGTCTTTGAAAATAACTGCATTTTTCTATTTCTCTTTGTAATTCTATTGATTATTGCCTCATGTACTTTGAATTCGGTTATTGGGTATATAAGCATTTAGTAATATTATGTCCTCTTGAAAGGCTGATCTCATTATGATTATAAAATAACATTCTTATCTTCGGCAATATTTTTCTCTCTTAAATCTACTCTGTTTTTTATGTAACCACACCACTTACCTTTTATTATTATTATTGAATTCTGTTTTACTATAACACTAAGACGTTTAGGTTATTGGTTTTAATTTTCAAATTAAAATATTTTCTGAATGTTTGTATAATTTATTGTATTTGAATAGAACAATATCAACTAGGCAATATCCATGTGTTTCTAAAACCACACTGTTGAGGTTTGATTAACATCCAAAAAGCTAATTATCCTACTTAAACGTCACTTGATTAATATACGTGTATACTATGGGGGCTTCCCAGGTGACATTAGAGGTAAAGAACCCACCTGCCAATGCAGGAGACATGAGATGCGCATTCGATCCTTGGCTTGGGACAATCCCCTTGAGGAGGGCGTGGCAACTCACTCCAACATTCTTGCCTGGAAAACCCCATGGACAGAGGAGCCTAGCTGCTGCAGTCCACGGGGTCACAAAGAGTCAGACACGACTGGTGACTTAGCACACATGTATAAATGTACATGTCAGTTCAGTTCAGTTCAGTCGCTCAGTCTTGTCCAACTCTTTGCAACCCCATGGACTGCAGCACACCAGGCTTCCCTGTCCATCACAAACTCCCAGAGCTTGCTAAAACTCATGTCCATCAAGTCAGTGATGCTATCCAACCATCTCATCCTATGTCTCTTCTTTTTAATATGCTGTCTAGGTTGGTCACAGCTTTTCTTCCAAGGAGCAAGCTTCGTTTAATTTCATGGCTTCAGTCACCATCTGCAGTGACTTTGGAGCCCCCCAAAATAAAGTCTGTCACTGTTTCCATTGTTTCCCCATCTATTTGCCATGAAGTGATGGGACCAGATGCCCCGATCTTTGTTTTTTAAATGTTGAGTTTTAAGCCAGATTTTTCACTCACCTCTTTCACTTTCATAAAGAGGCTTTTTAGTTTCTCTTCACTTTATGCCATAAAAGAGCTGTCATCTACATATCTGAGGTATTGATATTTCTCCTGGTAATCTTGATTCCAATTTGTGCTTAATCCATCCTGACATTTCACATGATGTACTCTTCATTTAAGTTAAATCAGCAGGGTGTCAATATACAGTCTTGACGTACTCCTTTCCCAATCTGAAACCAATTGATTGTTCCATGTCCAGTTCTAACTGTTGCTTCTTCATCTGCATACAGGTTTCTCAGGAGACATGTAAGGTGGTCTGGTATTCCCATCTGTTGAAGAATCTTCCACATTTTGTTTTGATCTACACAGTCAAAGGCTTTGGCATAATCAATAAAGCAGAAGTAGATGTTTTTCTGGTATTCTCTAGGTTTTTCAATGATCCAATGGATGTTGGAAATTTGATCTCTAGGTCCTCTGCCTTTTGGTAATGCTAGCATAAGACATGAATGCAACTGTGTGATCATTTGAACATTCTTTGGCATTGCCTTTCTTTGGAATTGGAATGAAAACCAACCTTTTCCAGTCCTGTGACCACTGCTGAGTTGAGTTTTGCAAATTTGCTGCCATATGGAGTGCAGCACTTTAACAGCATCATCTTTTAGGATTTGAAATCCTAAAACAACAATCCTGCCATTGAATATTCAGAGTTGACTTCCTTTAGAATTGACTGATTTGATCTGCTTGCTGTCCAAGGGACTCTCAAGAACTTTATCCAGCACCACAGTTCAAAAGCATCAATTCTTCAGTGCTCAGCCTTCTTTGTGATTCAACTCTCACATCTGTATATGACTACTGGAAAAGCCATAGCTTTGACTATACAAGACTTTGTGGCAAAGTGATGTCTTTGCTATTTATTATGCTGTCTAGATTTCTCATAGCTTTTCTCCCAAGAAGCAAGCATCTTTTTGTTTTGTGGTGGTAGTCACTGTACGCAGGGATTTTGAAGCCCAAGAAAATAGTCTGTCACTGTTTCCACTTCTATTTGCCATGAAATGATGGGACTGGATGCCATGATCTTAGTTTGTTGAATGTTGAGTCGTTAGCAGCTTTTTCACTCTCATCTTTCACCTTCACCAAGAGGCTCTAGTTCCTCTGCACTTTCTGCCATTAGTGTGGTATCATCGGCATATCTGAGGTTGTTGATATTTCTCCAGCAGTCTTGACTCGAGCTTGTGTTTTATCCAGTCCAGCATTTCACATGATGTATTCTGCATATAAGTTAAATAAGCAGAGTGACAATATACAGCTTTGATGTACTCCTTTCCCAATTTTGAACCAGTCCATTGTTCCATGTCTGGTTCTGTTGCTTCTTAATCTTGATACAGGTTTCTCAGGAGACAGGTAAGGTGATCTGGTAGTCCCATCTCTTGAAGAATTTTCTAAAGTTTGTTGTGATGGACACAGTCAAAGGCTTTAGTGTAGTCAATGAAGCAGAAGTAGATGTTTTTCTGGAATTCTCTTGTTTCTTCTATAATCCAGCAGTTGCTGACAATTTGCTCTCTGGTTCCTCTGCCTTTTCAAAACCCAGCTTGTGCATCAGGAAGTTCTCAGTTCATGTAATGTTGAAGCCTAGCTTGGAGGATTTTGAGCATTATCTTGCTCTCATGTGAACTGAGTGCAATTGTGTGGTAGTTTGAACATTCTTTGACATTGCCCTTTTTTGGGATTAGAATGAAAACCAACCTTTTCCAGTCCTGTGGCCACTTCTGAGTTTTCCAAATTTGCTGGCATATTGAGGGCAGCACTTTCACAGCATCATCTTTTAGGATTTGAAATAGCTCAACTGAAATTCCATCACCTCCACTATCTTTGTTCATAGTGATGCTTCCTAAGGCCCTCTTAACTTTTCACTCCAAGATGTCTGGCTCTAGGTGAGTGATCACACCATTGTGGTTATATGGGTCATTGAGATGTTTTTTGTATAGTTCTGTGTATTCTTGCTACCTCTTAATATCTTCTGCTTCTGTTAGATTCATACCATTCCTCTCCTTTATTGTGCCCATCTGTGCATGAAATGTTCCCTTGGTATCTCTAATTTTCTTGAACTGGAGGATAATTACTCTACAATATCGTGTTGGCTTTTGCCGTACATCAATCTCTTCTATGTGGATATTTTTCAGGAGTAAATACTGTAGTACTATGCAGTCTATGGTTGGTTGAATCAGTCGATGTGCAGGAAGCACAGATATGGAAGACCAACTATAAATTATATGTAAATTAACCCCCATGTTGTTCAAAAGTCAACTATAGAAGGAGTTTTCAAAAGACCCTTCTGAAAGTTTGTCAAGTAGTTTTATAAAGGATCAAATAAATATTTTAGGCTCCATGATCCACATAGACTGTCTGTCACATATTCTGTTTTGTATTTTTTACCAAGTCTTTAAAAGTATAAAAAGCTGTTCCTAGTTGTTTGTTTGTTTGTTTGTTTTTTTTGCCATACAAAAGCAGATAATGGACCATATTTGAGCTGCTGTTTGGAATCTTAAGAATTTCTGGACATGCTTTTGAAGTGAAGTGAAAGTCATTCAGTCATGTCCAACTCTTTGTGACCCCATGGACTATACAGTCCATGGAATTCTCCAAGCCAGAATACTAGAGTGGGTAGCCTTTCCCTTCTCCAGGGGATCTTCCCAACTTAGGGATCAAACCCAGGTCTTCCACATTGCAGACAGATTCTTTACCAGCTGAGCCATCAGGCTTTTATCAATAACTAAACTTCTGGCTGAAATCATGGCATCAACTTTTCCAATCATTGGTGGCAATTTCTGTGAGCATTCCTAGATCCTACTACAGTTTAGTAAACACATAATTACAATATGATGTTCTTTATACATAAAATATAAAAAAGTCTCCATTTTCCTCAGCAAGTGAAAATAGATATACATACCACCAAGACTTCATATTTATTTTGACTAGTATATAAACTCAATGCACCTACATGTATTGTTCCTTGTTCACAGTATCATCTTCTTTATACACTGTGAGTTTGATGATATGATGTTTTTTCTAAGGATAGGATATAAGTGCCTTTTATAAGTGATAAGTGACAAATATCAAGTTATTCTTTTATTTATTCCACAGGAATTAGGTGACAAAGTAGTAATAAACAATATGTCTTTGAATTTATATAAAGGGCAGATCACTATTCTCCTAGGACAAAATGGGGCAGGAAAAACCACAGCCTTGTCTATTCTCACAGGTATGTATTTGGCTCTATCCAAAGCAGCAGTCAGGTTCCTTCTAAACTATGAATCAATCAACAACTTTTAGTGTTAAAGTATGTTGTCGTTTCAGTGTTGTAGTTATTATTACAGTTTCAATTATTTAGAACCAAGATGCTCACATGATATAATATGTTAATTTAATCAATTAAAAATGTGCCAGCTCTTTTTCTAGGAATAGATATCACAGTAGTGATTTCAAAGTTGTTGCATTCAGTTTTATACCCTGGTAGAGATACAGACAAAAATGTGAAACATACAACACGCCATAAATGAAAAGGAAGATGTAGAATCCAAAAGAATGACACCTAACCTGTTTTGGGCATGATGAATGGGGTAGTGACATCAATATGAGGCAAATAAGAGATATAAAGAACTATGAAGGAAAGGAAAGAAGAACATTATATAAGCAAAGACTAGAAAACTGAAGAGCAGGGAACAGACATATGACTAGACTATGAAAGGAATGTAAATAATGGCAAAAGATGAAGATCGATGAATAATCAAAAGGTCAAATCATAAAAGAATTGGGGGAAGCCATCCATTAAAGTTTAGAATTTATTCTGAGAGCAATGAAAGGTCATGAAAGGATATTTTATGAAGGTTTATACTTTAGAAATACTGTATTCACTAAAAAGAAAGAATGGATAAAGATACTAGGGACCATTAGAACACTGAACTCTATGTTGAATATAAGTCCTAGAGGCTAAAGCAGGGCTGAGCCTAGTACTCAAGATAAAAACAGGCTCTGTTTGTTACAAAAGTGATGTCAAAACTAACAGGAGGGGCAGACCCTACTCATATTCTCTGCTGTTTTGTGTATTTGAACTGACTCCCTCTATGTTTGTTAAAACTTTTCTTAAAGAAATGACTGCCTAGCTAACACAAGGTCATGATTCAAGTTATCATTACCTTCATGATAATATCAATATATGCATAATATATATAGTTAATATGCTTTATATAATTTACACACCATGCTTTATTTTTCTTTTTTTGTGGTAGAACATTTTTTTTACAAAATATTATTTTAGTTTCAGTCATATGACGTAGTACTTCAGTGTTTTTATACATTATGAAATGGTCATCACAATAATTCTAGTAACCACAGGTCACCATACAAAGTTATTGCAGTATTGCTTACTGTATTCCTTATGCTTTACACTTAGCTCCATACTCTCTAATGGATCATATTGTTACAAATGGAAAGATAGGTATAAATATAGATATATGTATCACATCTATTCATCTCTCAGTGGATATGTGCTTCCATATCTTGTGTGTGCTAGTCACTCAATCTTGTCCAACTCTTTTTGACTCCATAGACTGTAGTCCAACAGGCTCTTCTTGTCCGTGGAATTCTCCAGGCAAGAATACTGGAGTGGGTTGCCATTCCCTTTTCTAGGGGATCTTCCTGACCCAGGGATCAAACCCTGGTCTCCCACATTACAGGCAGATTCCTTACCATCAGAGCTACCAGGGAAGCTTCCATATATTAGATATTATAATTAGGATTCCACATTTTCTCTGCCTAGGGCATGGATTCAGGACCTGTATGGAGAATTAAAATCCTGCAAGCTTCAAGGTGTGGCCAAAAAAATGCTACAATGAACATGGGGAAGCATATATATCTTTGGATTTAGTGTTTTCATTTTCTTTGGATAAATGTGCAGAGGTAGAATTGCTGGATTTTATAGTAGTTCTGTTTTTAATTTTTTGAGGAACCACCATAATGTTTCATAGTGGTTGTACCAGTTATATTTCCACCAACAGTGTGTAATTTTTCCTTTTCTACATCTTCACCAAAACTTATTTCTTCTCTTTTATTTCTTCTGACAGAAATGAGGTTCCATGCCTTACATGTTACTTAAGAATACTTGTCATACACTTTCCCATCTACACTGGGAATGCCTAACACAGGCATCACAGTTCAGTTCTTGTTATGAATAGGATTTAAATAGGTGAGAGTCAACTGGCACCTATTGAAATCCTATTCATACACAAGATGCAGATCAAAAGCAACCGTCCAGTGAAAACATGGCAGAGGAGGTAGCTCCAACCTTCAGTCCTTTCACAAACTAAACTAATGAAGAAATACAGAATGTCAACACCAATTTTGGCGGAGCTCTGGAAGCAGGCGAAGCCTTATAGCAATAAAGCAATACCAAAGAAAGAAGAAGGTCAATGGGATGATAGGTGAGAGTGATACAGCAATTTTGGAAGCTTCAGGCCCCGTTCATCCCAGAGACACTGGGATGACAACAACATACAGGGACGAGATACCTTTCTGAGAATTCTAGAAACCAGTTTGGAAGCTACAGCACACAAACGACTACTTAGTGAGTAATAAAAAGCATATGGAGTTTGTGTCATTTTCTCACTTAATCTGTCCCTCCAAACAGTATGGCAGAGTTAGAAGGAATCTTCACAATGCCTAAATTTTACCTTGGGACAAAAGGGAAAAGCTGGGATTTCCATTTAGTGATCTTGCTTGTCTGGGGCTGCCTTTGAGACTGGTTTCTATCTTGCCTGATGGAGTACTTGTGGGAGACGCAGTGTGGTATGCATGCAATTTGAAATCCACAGGAAAAAAACAAGCCAGCTTGAGGCACTTTAAAGTGCTTAAAGATCACTTCAGATCAGTGGTGTCCGATTCTTTGTGACCCCATGAATCACAGCACGCCAGGCCTCCCTGTCCATCACCAACTCCCGGAGTGCACTCAGACTCACATCCATCGAGTCAGTGATGCCATCCAGCCATCTCATCCTCTGTCGTCCCCTTCTCCTCCTGCCCTCAATCCCTCCCAGCATCAGAGTCTTCTCCAATGAGTCAACTCTTCGCATGAGGTGGCCAAAATACTGGAGTTTCAGCTTTAGCATCATTCCTTCCAAAGAAATCCCAGGGCTGATCTCCTTCAGAATGGACTGGTTGGATCTCCTTGCAGTCCAAGGGACTCTCAAGAGTCTTCTCCAACACCACAGTTCAAAAGCATCAATTCTTCGGCGCTCAGCCTTCTTCACAGTCCAGCTTTCACATCCATACATGACCACAGGGAAGACCATAGCCTTGACTAGGCGAGCCTTTGTTGGAAAAGTAATGCCTCTGCTTTTGAATATACTATCTAGGTTGGTCATAACTTTCCTTCCAAGGAGTAAGTGTCTTTTAATTTCATGGCTACAGTCACCATCTGCAGTGATTTTGGAGCCCAGAAAAATAAAGTCTGACACTGTTTCCACTGTTTCCCCATCTATTTCCCATGAAGTGATGGGACCAGATGCCATGATTTTCATTTTCTGAATGTTGAGCTTTAAGCCAACCTTTTCACTCTCCACTTTCACTTTCATCAAGAGGCTTTGTAGTTCCTCTTCACTTTCTGCAATAAGGGTGGTGTCATCTGCATATCTGAAGTTATTGATATTTCTCCCAGCAATCTTGATTCCAACTTGTGTTTCTTCCAGTCCAGCGTTTCTCATGATGTACTCTGCATATAAGTTAAATAAACAGGGTGATAATATACAGCCTTGACGTACTCCTTTTCCTATTTGGAACCAGTCTGTTGTTCCATGTCCAGTTTTAACTGTTGCTTCCTGACCTGCATACAGATTTCTCAAGAGGCAGATCAGGTGGTCTGGTATTCCCATCTCTTTCAGAATTGTCCACAGTTTATTGTGATCTACACAGTCAAAGGCTTTGGCATAGTCAATAAACCAGAAATAGATGTTTTTCTGGAGCTCTCTTGCTTTTTCGATGATCCAGCGAATGTTGGCAATTTGATCTCTGGTTCCTCTGCCTTTTCTAAAACCAGCTTAAGCATCAGGAAGTTCACGGTTCACATATTGTTGAAGCCTGGCTTGGAGAATTTTGAGCATTACTTTACTAGCGTGTGAGATGAGTGCAATTGTGTGGTAGTTTGAGCATTCTTTGGCATTGCCTTTCTTTGGGAGTGGGATGAAAACTGACCTTTTCCAATCTTGTGGTTAAAAGCCACAGTGCTTAGAAGTGCTTAAAGTGCTTAAAAGCCACAGAAAATTTGCAGTTCTGCAGATAGGGAACAAGATAGGACAGGAAAAGAAATACAATACAAACTGAAACCAAAAACTCCAAGCTGCTTAAGAAAATTAATACAGTTAGAAACAGATAGTGATGGCTGCAATCACCATCCACAGTGATTTCAGAGCCCAAGGAAAAAATTTGTCCTTGCTCCCACTTTTCCCCCTTCTATTCGCCATGAAGTGATGGGACCGGATGTCGTTATCTTGGGTTTTGAATGTTGAGTTTCAGTCCCGCTTTTTTCACTCTCCTCTTTCACCCTCATCAAGAGGCTCTTTAGTTCCTCTTCACTTGCTGCCATTAGAGTGATACCATCTTCATATCTGATGTTGATATTTCTCCCAGCAATCTTGATTCTAGCTTATGATTCATTCAGCCCAGCATTTCTAATGATGTGTTCTGCATTTAAAAGTTAAATAAACAGGATGACAATATACAGCCTTGTCATACTCCTTTCCCAATTCTGAACCAGTCAGTTGTTCCATATCTGATTCAAACTGTTGCTTCTTGACCTGCATACAAGTTTCTCAGGAGACAGGTAAGATGGTCTGGTATTCCTAACTGTTTAAGAATTTTCCACAGTTTGTCGTGATCCACACACTCAAAGGCTTTAGCGTGGTCAATGAAGCAGAAGTAGATGTTTTTCTGGAATTCCCTTGCTTTCTCTAGGATCCAACAAATGTTGGCAATTTGACCTCTGCTTCCTCTGCCTTTTCTAAACCCAGCTTGTACATCTGGAAGTTTTTTATTCATATACTGCAGAAGCCTAGCTTGACAGATGTTGAGCATTACCTTATTAAGATGTGAGATGAGCACAATTGTATGGAAATTTGAACAATCTTTTGCTCAAATCTTTTGCCTTTCTTTGGGATTGGAATGAAAACTGACCTTTTTCAGTCCTGAGACCACTTCTGAGTTTCCCAGACTTGCTGATACATTGAGTGCAGCATCTTTTAGAATTTTAAATAGCTCAGATGGAATTCCGTCACCTCTACTAGCTTTGTTCACAGTAATGCTTTCTAAGGCCCACTTGAATTCACACTCCAGAATGCCCAGCTCTAAGTGAGAGACTACACCCTCATGGTTATCCATTAGAACCTTTTTTACATAGTACTTCTGTGTATTTTTGCCACCCCTTCTTAATCTTGTCTGTTTCTGTTAGGTCCTTTCTGTTTCTGTCGTTTACTGTGCCCATCCTTACATGAAATGTCCTTTTGATATTTCCAGTTTTCTTGAAGATATCTCTAGTCTTTCCCATTCTATCATTTTCTTCTATTTCTTTGCACTGTTCATTTAAGAAGGCCTTCTTATCTTTCCTTGCTATTCTTTGGAACTCTGCATTCAGTTGGGTATATCTTTCCCTTTCTCCCTTGCCTTTTGCTTCCTTCTTTCCTTAGCTAGTCTTTTGGACTCTGTGTGGGAGAGGGCGAGGGTGGGATGATTTGGGAGAATGGCACTGAAACATGTATATTATCATGTGTGAAACGGATCACCAGTCCAGGTTCAATGCATGGGACAGGGTGCTCAGGGATGGTGCACTGGGATGACCCAGAGGGGTAGGATGGGGATGGAGGTGGGAGGGGGCTCAGGATGAGGAACACATGTACACCCATGGCTGATTCATGCAATGTATGGCAAAACTACTACAATATTGTAAAGTAATTAGCCTCCAATTAAAATTTATATTTAAAAATTAATTAATTAATTAAAAAATAAAACCAGCAAAAAATAAATAATGTTAAAAAATAAATAAAACATGATATTGTGCTAAATGCAAATAAATAAGTAAATAAATGCCCCCCCCCCCAAAAAAAAAAAGAAAAGAAAAACCTCTTCAGACAACCAGCTTCACATCTTGCAATTCTTTCTCTTTGGGATGGTTTTGGTCACTGTCTCCTGTACAATGTTACTAACCTCCATCCATAGTTCTTTAGGCACTCTGTCTACCAGGTCTAATTCCTTGAATCTATTCATCATCTACACTGTATGTAGGGGTTTAATTTAGGCCTTATTATCTTCTTGATTTCTTCAATTTAAGCCCTTAATTTTGCAATAAGGAACTCATGATCTGAGCCACAGTCAGCTCCAGGTCTTGTTGCTGATGGTATAGAGCATCTCCTATTTCCATTGCAGAGAACGTAATCAATCTGATTTTGGTTTTGACCATCTGGTGATGTCCATGTGTACAATTGTCTCTTGGATTGTCGGAAGAGAGTGTTTGCTATGACCAGTCTGTTCTTTTGACAAAACTGTTAGCCTTTGCTCTGCTTCATTTTGTACTACAAAGCCAAACTTGTCTATTATACCAGGTATCTCTTGACTTCCACTTTTGCATTCCAATCCCCTATGATGAGAAGGACATCTTTTGTTCTAGAAGATGTTGTAAGTCTTCATAGAACAGGTCAACTTCAGCTTTTTCTGCATAAGTGTTTTGGAAATAGACTTAGAGTACTGTGATGTTGAATGGTTTGCCTTAGAACAATCCGAGATCATTCTTTCATTTTAAAGGTTGCACCCAGGTATTGCATTTTGAACACTTTTGTTAACTATGAGGGCTACTCCATTTCTTCTAAACGATTCTTGCACACTGTTCAGTTCAGCTCAGTTCAGTCACTCAGTCGTGTCTGACTCTTTGCAACCCCATGACTCACAGCATGCCAGGCTTCCCTGTCCCTCACCAACTTCCAGAGTTCACCCAAACTCATGCCCATCAAGTCGATGATGCCATCCAGCCATCTCATCCTCTGTCATCCCCTTCTCCTCCTGCCCCCAATCCCTCCCAGCATCAGAGTCTTTTCCAATGAGTCAACTCTTTGCATGAGGTGGCCAAAGTACTAGAGTTTCAGCTTTAGCATCATTCCTTCCAATGAACACCCATGACTGGTCTCCTTTAGGATGGACTGGTTGGATCTCCTTGCAGTCCAAGGGACTCTCAAGAGTCTTCTCCAACACCACAGTTCAAAAGCATCAATTCTTTGGTGCTCAACCTTCTCCACAGTCCAGCTCTCACATCCATACATGACCACAGGAAAGACCATAGCCTTGACTAGATGAACCTTTGTTGGCAAAGTAATGTCTCTGCTTTTGAATATGCTATCTAGGTTGGCCATAACTTTCCTTCCAAGGAGTAAGCGTCTTTTAATTTCATGGCTGCAGTCATCATCTGCAGTGATTTTGGAGCCCCCAAAAATAAAGTCTGCCACTGTTTCCATTGTTTCCCCATCTGTTTGCCATGAAGTGATGGGACCAGATGTCATGATCTTAGTTTTCTGAATGTTGAGCGCACTGTAGTAGATAAAATAGTCATCTGAATTAAATTTGCCCATTCCCATCCATTTTAGTTCACTGATTCCAAAGATGTGGATGTTTACTCTTGCCATCTTCTGCTTGACCTTGTTCAGTTTACTTTGATTCATGGACCTAACATTCCATTTTCCTATGCAATACTGTTCTTCACAGGATCAGACTTTGCTTTCACCACCAGACACATCTACAACTTAGCATCATTTCTGCTTTGGCATATCCACTTCATTCTCTCTGGGGCTATTAGTAATTGCCCTCTGCCCTTCCCTGGGAGCATATTGGACACCTTCCAACCTGGGGAGACGGGGGATGGGGGCTCATCTTCCAGTGTCATATCTTTTTGCCATTTTATACTGTTCTTGGGGTTCTCCCAGCAAGAATACTGGAGTGGGTTATCATTTCCTCCTCCAGTTGACCGCATTTTGTCAGAACTCTTCACTATGGCCTGTCTGTCATGGGTAGCCCTGCATGGCATGACTCATAGCTTCACAGAGTTACACAAGCCCCTTCACCACAAGAAGGCTGTGATCCAAGTGTACTGCTAACCTAAAGAAATGAAAAGGACTTATGAGAGAACAGTGTGAACAATCATATGCTAACAGGTTAAATAATCAAAATAAAATGGACAAATTCCTAGAAACATATGAATTACCTAAACAGATTCATGAAGAAATAGAAAATGGAGCAAAACTATAACAAGTAAATCACTAGACTCAGTAATAAAAAGCCTTCTATATTTATTTGCTAGGGATACCATAACAAAATACCACAGATGGGGTGAACTAAAAAACAGAAATTTATTTTTCCTCATAGTTCTAGAGGCTAGAAGTCCAAGTTTAAGGTATTCAGAAAACGAAGATCATGGCATCTGGTCCCATCACTACATGGGAAATAGATGGAGAAACAGTGGAAACAGTGTCGGACTTTATTTTTCTGGGCTCCAAAATCACTGCAGATGGTGACTGCAGCCATGAAATTAAAAGACGCTTACTCCTTGGAAGGAAAGTTATGACCAACCTAGATAGCATATTCAAAAGCAGAGACATCACTTTGCCAACAAAGGTTCGCCTAGTCAAGGCTATGGTCTTTCCTGTGGTCATGTATGGATGTGAGAGCTGGACTGTGAAGAAGGCTGAGCGCTGAAGAATTGATGCTTTTGAACTGTGGTGTTGGAGAAGACTCTTGAGAGTCTCTTGGACTGCAAGGAGATCCAACCGGTCCATTCTGAAGGAGATCAGCCCTGGCATTTCTTTGGAAGGAGTGATGCTAAAGCTGAAACTCCAGTATTTTGGCCACCTCATGCGAAGAGTTGACTCATTGGAGAAGACTCTGATGCTGGGAGGGATTGAGGGCAGGAGGAGAAGGGGACGACAGAGGATGAGATGGCTGGATGGCATCACTGACTCGATGGATGTGAGTCTGAGTGACCTCCGAGAGCTGGTGATGGATAGGGAGGCCTGGCGTGCTGCAGTTCATGGGGTCGCAAAGAGTCGGACACGACTGAGCGACTGATCTGATCTGATCTGATCTGATCTGATTGACATGTTTGATTTATTTTTATTTTTCTTTCTTTTTTTTTTTTTTTTTGAGACTTTTCCCTTGGCTTACAGAAGGCCATCTCCTCCTGCATCTTCACGTGGTCTTCCTTTTGTTCACAGCTGTGTTCTAATTCTTATTATAAGGATACCAGTCATATTGGATTAGAGCCCACTGATATAACTTCATTTTATCTTAACTACCTCTTCAAAGGCTCTATACTGAAATATGCATTCTGAGGTATTAGGGGTTAAGACTTTAACAGATGAACTTGTAAGGATACAATTTCACCTACAACACCTCCCAGCAAAGAAAAGTCCAATTCAATGACTGCACTGTTGAATTCTACCAAACATTTAAAGAATTAATATCAAGCTTTCTCAAATTTCCAAGAATAATAGAAGAGGAACACTTTCTATTCTATTTGGCCACCATTTCTGTTCTATGAGGCCAATTACCTTCCAGTCAAAGCCAGATAAAGACATCACAGGAAAAGAAAGTACAGATAAATATTCCTTCTGACTATAGTTTTTTAAAAATCATCAACAATATACAAGAGCACATTAAAAAGATATAAATCATGATCAAGTGGACTTTTCCCAAGAATGCAGCAGTGTTTCAACATAAGAAAGTCAGTCAGTGCAATCACTACTGCATGTTAATAATACAACAGAATCTACATGACCATCTTAAGTATGCAAGAAAAAACATTTGATAAAAATCAACAAAATTTCTTGTCAAAAACAAAACAAAACATTCAGAAAAAGGAATAGAAGAAATTTCCTCTACATAATATCTATTAAAAAACACAACTAAAGTTATACACAATGGTGAAAGTCTGAAATCAGCTTTTCTCTTAATATTACAAACAAAGCAAGGATATCTTCTGTCACCACTACTACTCAACATTGAATGGAGGCAAGAAAAAGAGAAAAGCTATCCAAATTGGAAAATTAAACTAAATTATCCCTATTCACAGATGGCATGATACTGTATATGGAAAGCCCAAAGAATCCACAAAAATCTACTAGAGGTAATAAATGAATTTTGTAAAGTTACAGGTTATAAGATTAACACAAAAAACTATTTCTATATACCATAAGTGAACAATTTGAAACAGAAGATATAGCATCCAAAAGGATAGAATACATAGTAATAAATTTAACCAAGAAAATGAAAGACTTGTACACACAAATGACAAAACATTCCGTTCAGTTCAGTTCAGTTCAGTCGCTCAGTCATGTCCGACTCTGCAACCCCGTGGACTGCCACGTGCCAGGCTTCCCTGTCCATCACCAACTCCCAGAGCTTGCTCAAATTCATGTTCATCGAGTCGGTGATGCCACCCAACCATATCAGCCTCTGTCGTCCCCTTCTCCTCCTGCCTTCAATCTTTTCCAGCATCAGGGTCTTTTCCAATGAGTCAGTTTGCATCAGGTGGCCAAATTATTGAAGCTTCAGCTTCAGCATCAGTCCTTCCAATAAATATTCAGGATTGATTTCCTTGTAGATTGACTGGTTTGATCTCTTTGCAGTCCAAGGGACTCTCAAGAGTCTTCTCCAACACTACTCTGCACCTCAAAATATTACTGAAAGAAAAAAGTTAAGACCTAAGTTAATGGAAATATTTCATATGTTCATGGATCAGAACATTTAAAATTGTCAATATTACCAAAAGCAATATAACAGTTCAACAAGTCTTTATAAAAATTCCAACTGCCTTTTTTGCAGAATTGGAAAAACTGAACCTACAATTTATATGGAATTACAAAGGTCACCAAGAAAATCTTTAAAAATAAGAATAAACTTGATGTCAAAGTGCCAGATTATAAAATTCTGAAGCTACATTAATCACAAAAGTCAAAAAAATGTGTTGCTGGCTAAAGGATAAACAAATATACCACTGAAATAAAATCGAGAGACCAGAAATAAACCCATACATCTATGACCAATTTAGTTATTTTTTCAATTCTAAAGACTTGATTTATTTCTGGATTTTCTTTGAGACATTGACATTAATTTAGTGAATCCCTTAAAGTTTCTGTTTCCTCATACAAATGCAATTTTGCTAAAAGGAACACATTCTTTTTTTCCAGGTTTATTGGGATATACCTGACATGTAACATTGTGTAAGTTTAAGGTATATAACATGTTGATTTGATATACTTTTATATTGCAAAATCATTACCACTGTAGCATTAGCTAACACCTCCATCACATGTTATAATTACCTTTTTTGAGCTGATAACATTTAAGATCTACTGTATAGCAGCTTTCAAGTATGTAATCAGATCAGATCAGATCAGTCGCTCAGTCGTGTCCAACTCTTTATGACCCCATGAACCGCAGCACGCCAGGCCTCCCTGTCCATCACCAGCTCCCGGAGGTCACTCAGACTCGCATCCATCAAGTCAGTGATGCCATCCAGCCATCTCATCCTCTGTCGTCCCCTTCTCCTCCTGCCCTCAATCCCTCCCAGCATCAGAGTCTTCTCCAATGAGTCAACTCTTCGCATGAGGTGGCCAAAATACTGGAGCTTCAGCTTTAGCATCATTCCTTCTAAAGAAATTCCAGGATTGATCTCCTTCAGAATGGACTGGTTGGATCTCCTTGCAGTCCAAGGGACCCTCAAGAGTCTTCTCCAACACCACAGTTCAAAAGCATCAATTCTTCGGCGCTCAGCCTTCTTCACAGTCCAGCTCTCACATCCATACATGACCACAGGAAAGACCATAGCCTTGACTAGGCGAACCTTTGTTGGTAAAGTAATGTCTCTGCTTTTGAATATGCTATCTAGGTTGGTCATAACTTTCCTTCCAAGGAGTAAGCGTCTTTTAATTTCATGGCTGCAGTCACCATCTGCAGTGATTTTGGAGCCCAGAAAAACAAAGTCTGACACTGTTTCCACTGTTTCCCCATCTATTTCCCATGCAGTGATGGGACCAGATGCCATGATCTTCGTTTTCTGAATGTTGAGCTTTAAGCCAACCTTTTCACTCTCCACTTTCACTTTCATCAAGAGGCTTTTTAGCCCCTCTTCACTTTCTGCCATAAGAGTGGTGTCATCTGCATATCTGAAGTTATTGATATTTCTCCCGGCAATCTTGATTCCAACTTGTGTTTCTTCCAGTCCAGCATTTCTCATGATGTACTCTGCATATAAGTTAAATAAACAGGGTGACAATATGCAGCCTTGACGTACTCCTTTTCCTATTTGGAACCAGTCTGTTGTTCCATGACCAGTTCTAACTGTTGCTTCCTGACCTGCATACAGATTTCTCAAGAGGCAGATCAGGTGGTCTGGTATTCCCATCTCTTTCAGAATTTTCCATAGTTTATTGTGATCCACACAGTCAAAGGCTTTAGCATAGTCAATAAAGCAGAAATAGATGTTTTTCTGGAACTCTCTTGCTTTTTCCATGATCCAGCGGATGTTGGCAATTTGATCTCTGGTTCCTCTGCCTTTTCTAAATCCAGCTTGAACATCAGGAAGTTCACGGTTCACATATTGCTGAAGCCTGGCTTGGAGAATTTTGAGCATTACTTTACTAGCGTGTGAGATGAGTGCAATTGTTCGGTAGTTTGAGCACTCCTTGGCATTGCCTTTCTTTGGGACTGGGATGAAAACTGACCTTTTCCAATCTTGTGGCCACTGCTGAGTTTTCCAGATTTGCTGGCATATTGAGTGCAGCACTTTCACAGCATCATCATTCAGGACTTGGAATAGCTCCACTGGAATTCCATCACCTCCACTAGCTTTGTTCGTAGTGATGCTTTCTAAGGCCCATTTGACTTCACATTCCAAGATGTCTGGCTCTAGGTCAGTGATCACATCATCATGATTATCTAGGTCTTGAAGCTCTTTTTTATACAGTTCTTCTGTGTATTCTTGCCACCTCTTCTTAATATCTTCTGCTTCTGTTAGGTCCACACCATCTCTGTCCTTTATCGTGCCCATCTTTGCATGAAATGTTCCTTTGGTATCTCTGATTTTCTTGAAGAGATCCCTAGTCTTTCCCATTCTGTTGTTTTCCTCTATTTCTTTGCATACAGTATTGTTAACCATATTCACAATTCTGTGCATTAGATCCCCACAATTTATTCATCTTCTGACTTGAAGTTTGTATCCTTTGACATCTACCCCTCTTTCCTACAGGAGAATTTACAAGATCTCCCTTGTCCCTGCCACCCTGGGGAAAGGGTGTTGCTGGCAAACAGCTGTTCCCTGTACTCACTCTAATGTCTCCAGACTTGTTTTTTGCTCAACTGGAGTACTGGAACTTCTCCTTTGGAAACTTAAGCTTTCATAAAGGCTCTCTCTTCTGTGGGTGACTGCCTAAGTCAGGGTTTTCTAGATGCTACCAGATGCCAGCCAGTAGGGGTGGAAGGAGTTTTCACCACCAGTATTGAGATCTGACTCAATACTGACTCAAATCTGACTGCCTTTTACCTGCTATCCAGGTGGGCAAGGCTCCTCCCATATCCCTCGGCACATGGTACTGGATGCCGTAGCTCCCACAGAGGCATGTTTTTTCCCTATAATTTTAAAGTTTTCATTTTGTATTGGGGTATAACCGATGAACAGTGTTGTGATAGTTTCAGGCGAACTGTGAAGGGACTCAGCCATCCATACACATTTCCATTCACCACAAACTCGCCTCCCAACCAGGCTACCATATCATATTGAGCAGAGTTCCATGTGCTATAGTGTAGGTCCTTGTTGGTTATCCACTTTAAATATAGCAGTGTGTACAGGCAACCGTTAAGTTCATTTTCTAAGTCTGTGAGTCCGCAGATGGACTTTGGTTCATGGATAAATGCCAATTTTGTTATTGTGGAGTATATGTGTCCTCAGTCGTGTCTGACTGCTTGTGATGCCGTGAACTGTAGCCCACCAGGCTCCTCTGTCCATGGGATTTTCCAGGAAAGAATATAGGAGTGAGTTGCCCTTTCCTACTCCAGGGGATCTTCCCAACTCAGGGATCAAACCTGTGTCTCTTGTGTCTCCTCCACTAGCAAGCGGACTCTACCACGACACCACCTGGGAAGCCCTATTGTTGAGTAGGAGGATAAAAATGAGAGATATCTTATGGAACTATGATGCTGACATCATTCCACCTATCCTTTTTTAAAGGCTGGATAATATTCTATTGCATGTATATACCATATTTTCTTTATCTACTCATCTGTAAGTGGATATTTAGGTTGTTCTGAATCTTGGCTATTATGCACAATACTGCAATGAATATAGCAGTGAAATATCTAATCTAAGAATCTCTTCAATATTCTAATCTCAGCGCTTTTTGATAAATAGAAGTGAGACTCCTGGATGATATGGTAGTTCTATTTTTAAATCTTTGAGGAATTTTCATATTATTTTCCACAGTGGCTACACCATTTTACATTTTCACCAATAGTGTGCAATGGTTCAAATTACTCCACATCCTCCCCAACACTTGCTATACTTTGTTTCAACCATGGCCGTCCTAACAGATGTGAGATACTATCATATTGTGGTTTTGATTTACAATTCGATGGCATCACTGACTTGATGGGTGTGAGTCTGGGTGACCTCCGGGAGCTGGTGATGGACAGGGAGGCCTGGGGTGCTGCGGTTCATGGGGTCGCAAAGAGTCGGACACGACTGAGCGACTGATCTGATCTGATCTGAATGATTAGTGATGCTGAGAATCTTTTCATATATCTGTTGGCCATTTACATATCTTCTTTGAAGAAACGTCTGTTCACTTACTTTGACTATTTTTTAAAATGATGATGCTGTTAAAGTGCTGCACTCAATATGCCAGCAAATTTGGAAAACTCAGCAGTGCCCACAGGACTGGAAAAGGTCAGTTTTCATTCCAGTCCCAAAGAAAGGCAATGCCAAAGAATGTTCAAAGTAAAGAAGTGAAGTCACTAAGTCGTGTCCAACTCTTTGCAACCCAATGGACTGTAGCTTACCAGGCTCCTCCATCCATGGGATTTTCCAGGCAAGGGTACTGGAGTGGGTTGCCATTTCCTTCTCCAGATCTTCATGACCCGGGGATTTTCATGACCCAGGGATCGAACCCAGGTCTCCCGCACTGCAGGCAGACACTTTACCATCTGAGCTACTAGGGAAGCCACAAGAATGTTCAAACTTTCACACAACTGCACTCATCTCACATGCTAGCAAAGTAATGCTCAAAATTCTCCAAGCCAGGCTTCAACAGTACATGAACCATGAACTTCCGGATGCTCAAGCTGGATTTAGAAAAGGAAGAGGAACCAGAAATCAAATTGCCAATATCTGCTGGATCATGTATAAAGCAAGAGAATGCCAGTAAAACATCTACTCTCATTCATTGAGCCATTGACATTCCACAACAAACTGTGGAAAATTCTTAAAGAGATGGGACTACCAGACCACCTTACCTGCGTCCTGAGAAACCTGTATCCAAGTCAAGAAGCAACAGTTTGAACCAGACATGGAACAACCGACTGGTTCCAAATTGGGAAAGGAGTACGTCATGGATGTATATTGACACCCTGCTTATTTAACTTATGTGTAGAGTGCATCGTGAGAAATCCTGGGCTGGATGAAGCACAAGCTGGAATCAAGATTGCCCGGAGAAATATCAGTAACCTCAGATATGCAGATGACACCACCCTTATGGCAGAAAGAGAAGAGGAATTAAGGAGCCACTTGATGAAGGTGAAAGAGGAGAGTGAAAAAACTGGCTTAAAACTCAACATTCAAATAACTAAGGTTGTTATAGAAACCGTGGTGAAGGAAAGAGACAAGTGGCACTCAAAGATGCAGGACACCAGGGTTTTTTCAGCATTGGTGCCAGCTCTGAGGAGTCGCCTCCAAAGGCTGAGCACCCAGGCTTTGTTCTGGGTATCTTTTATACACCATAAGCTTCCCACTCAAACAGCTCAGATCCCTCCCCTCCCTAGGTAGTCCAAGTTCCCACAGATATAACAAGCAAGCTGTTAACATGAAATAATGGAAGGGAAAGCAAAAGGTTGTTACTTTAATTGGGGGCTTTATCTAGCTCCCATCTCATCCCCATCTCTTGATGTTTAGGGTGCATCTGCAGCCATCAGAGAACATCATCTTCTGGCACTTGCTGGTATCCCTTGAAAAGAAGCAACTGGGTGGCCATCCTCTGTTTGACAACTGTCTCTATGAAACCTGTTACAACCCTGATTAGGAGGGGTATGAAGCAGGGAATAAGCAGACATCCAGCGAGTATGACTACGACCATCCCAATCATTTTTTTAAACCAACCTACCCAAGAGAACCATCCTCCAAAGAGGCCATTCACTCTGAGGGCTCTAATTTTTCCCTTCCAGTAATTTTCCCTTCCCATGGACAGGGAGGCCTGGCATGCTGTGGTTCATGGCGTTGCAAAGAGTCGGACATGACTGAGCAACTGAACTGAACTGAACTGAGTGCATAGGGAAGCTGAACTATAACATGCAGAAAGTTTGTATATAGAGTAAGTGAATCCTCAGACCCATTTCCTTTACTGGTAGAAAGATTCCATACATTCAGAACAATCATCCTGACTCTCAGATGAGGAGGGGATTTTACAACTTAACAGAACTATAAGGCAAAAATACACTGTTTTCATATTTAAGCTGATTGCAATAGGAAGAGATTCCAAAAAACAAGAACTATGAAGAAGTAGGCAAAGCAGAGGGAAAGTTTTAGGATACAGGTCCACTTTGGGGAAAAACAGAGTAAAGCCCAATTCTGAATAAGATGAATAGGGGGCGTCCCAGTTCAATTAGTAACCAATATGGCCTTTTGTCCATCCTCCTGATTCCTCAAGCTTCATCCTTGCATTGACTGACCAGCTTCTGAGCAGGCCAGAGCAGGGCTTTGGGGTGGTTGTTTCCTTCTTTGCAAGGTCAGGCACAGGGATTGCTCTGGACTGAGGGCCATTTCCCACTTCTATCAGCTATCAGACGGACTTGCAGGTTTGACTCTGGAGTAATGGATCCAAGTTGTCTATTCCTGCCACCCTGACGGCAGTGAGAGTAGTTAAGATTACAGAATAGGGCCCTTTCCACGTGGGTTTTAAAAGCTCTTTTTTCCAATCCTTTACCCATTCTTGATCCCCTGGTTGGTGGGGATGTACTCTTATGCCTAAGGATATGGGTATTTTATCAACTGTCCATTCATGTATTTGAGAGATTGGGTGTCCTAACCCTTGTAGCTGCCTATGTAAGTCCAAGTTACCCAGTTCTGTGGTGTACCCCCTTAGGTTGACTAGCGAGAATGGTTGTCCGTACAGGTTTTCAAATGGTGAAAACCCTATCCCTGCCCGGGCTGAACACCTCAACTTTAAGAGGGCCACAGGTAACATGTCTACTGTAAGCTGGTCAACATATCAACATGTAAGCTGGTCTCCTGGCAGTTTTGCTAGGGTTTGTTTGAGAGTTAGATTCATGCTTTCCACTTTCCCTAAGTTCTGGGGATGGTAGGCAGTATGCAATTTCCACTGGATTTTCAAACCCTTCGCCACCTGTTGTACTGTCTCAACTACAAATGTCAGTCCATTGTCCAACCCTGTGGTCAGAGACATTCCATACCTGAGGACAATGTCTTTCAGGAATGCCTTGGATACTTCTCTTGCTTTTTCAGTTCGGGTAGGAAAGGCTTTCCCACCCAGCCTGAAAGGGCGCAGATAAAAACTAAAAAGTACCTAAATCCTCCACTTGGGGTGATTTCAGTGAAATTTACTTCCATATCCTCAAAGGGGATAGTCCACAATGCTGTGTCCCTGCTGGCCTACTAGGCCCCTGGCAGGCATTACTTTGTAAACAGGTTACTCATTGCTGGGAGACGGAAAAACAGAGTGTAGGGAGGCAAGCAGTGAGATAGCACCAGCCTTGCAAAGTCTCTGAGATGGTCTTGCCCATATGAGTCAGTTTATGTTGCTGGTGGACCAGCTTGTAGGCGAGCTGTTCTGGAACATAAACTTGGTGATCCTGTGTGACCCACCATTCCTTCCGTCTTGGCCTTGGTTCCCCATTCCTTTTTTATCCATTTTTCCTCCTCAGGAGAGTACCTAGGGGCAACTCGTATCTTCGGGGCTAGCAGGACTTTCGGTTTGTCCGGCGGCTGTCCCCAGGCAGCCTCCTTGGTGGCTGCATCAGCATGGCAGTTCCCTTTGGCCACCGGGTCACCTCCCTTCTGGTGGCCTTTGCAGTGGACAACTGCCACTTCTTTTGGTTCCCATACTACTTCCAGAAGCTTCAGGATTTTTGGTTTGGTTTTTAATGCCTTTTTCTTCTGCTGTAAGGAGTCCTCTTTCCTTGTGTAAGGCTCCGTGGACATGTAGAGTGGACACGTAGAATAACAAAGCATACCACAAGTCAGTATAGATGTTAACTCACTGGTCTTGGCTGAGTTCCAGTGCCCTGATTAATGCCCATAACTCCACTCTCTGCACTGACCATCCTTGAGGAAGCACCTCTGCTTCTCCCCCTTCAGAATCAGACACCTCAGCATACCCAGCCATCCTCTTCCCATTTTCCATGAAGCTGCTATCATCAGTATATAGGACCAGGTCTGTGTTGTTGAGTGGCTTGTCAGTCAGATCTGGTCTAGTGAAAAATGCTTCATCTAGTATTTCCAAGCAGTCGTGGTCCAAGGGCCCTGTTTCATCTGGTAGGAGGGTAGCTGTGTTTAGAGTCCATACAACTTCCAGTTTTACCTGCGAATTTTCACGTAGTAACCCTTGATATTGAGTCATCTGTGCATGCATGAGCCAATGGTGGCCTCAGCTATGTCCATCAGGATTACAACTGAGTGCGGGACCTTAACATTTAGGTTTTGCCCCAACGTTAATCTGTCAACCTCCCTCACTAGCAAGGTAGTGGCTGCTAGTGCTTGGAGGCAGAGTGGCCATCAGCCACAACCGAATTGATCTGTTTAGACAAGTAGGCCACCGGCCTTTGCCAAGGTCCGAATTCTTGGGTCGAGACTCCCAAGGCCATTTTGTTCTTGTCATGAACAGAGATTGAATTCTCTGGTTACATCAGGAAGCTTTAGGGCTGGGACCTCGGAGATTTTTGCCTTAACTGTTTGATATGCCACCTCTTGGCTTGGTCCCCATTCAAGGGAAGCCTTTTCTTCCCCTTTCAGACCCTGATATAGGGGCCTAGCCAGATCTGAAAATCCAGGAATCCATATCCTGCAGAATCCTGCTGCTCCCAGGAACTTGCAGACCTTCTGGCAAGTGGTAGGAGTAGGGATGGAGCAAACTGCTTCTTGCTTTTCAGTTTTGAGCATTCGCTGGCCCCACATGTTGTTGAAACCTAGATATTTGGCTCATCTTTTACAGATTTGTGCCTTTTTAGTTGATACCTGGTACCCAGCTTACATTAACAAGGAGAGGGGGACCTTTGTTCCTTCTAAGCATCAAGCCTGTGTTGTGCTGGCCAGTAGAAGGTCATTGACGTTGCAGCAGGACACAGTGTAATTTATCCAAGTCAGCAGCCAAAGCTCCACTGAGGAGAGTAGGGGAGTTCTTGAGCCCCTGAGGAAGCCTCGTCCAAGTGAGCTGTTCCTTGTTTCCCGTGTGTGGTTTTTCCCATTCAAAGGCAAATAGTGGTTGGCTGACAGGTGCAACTCAGAGGCAGAAGAAGGCATCTTTCAACTCCAAGCAAGTAAACCATTTGGCTGTGGAAGGGATCAGTCCTAGTAGAGTATACAGACTAGATACTGCCAGGTACAGACTAGTTGTTGCCTTGTTTACAGCCCTTAAGTCCTGAACCGGATGGTAGTCATGCATCCCTGTCTTCTTCACGGGTAGTAATGGGGTGTTCCAGGGTGACTGGCATTTCATCTGAAGTCCGTGTTGGAGTAGTCTGTCTCAATGAGCCTGGATTCCCAATCAGGCCTCCCAGGGCATTGGATACTGTCACAGTTTTACAGGCTGAACTCCCAGTTTCAGATAAATCAGGATGGGAGCATAGTGTTTTGCCAGACCTAGAGGATTTTTCTTGGCCCAAACTAGTGGGTTCTCAGTCTCAAATTCAGGAGGAATGGTCCTTTCTCCTGGAGGGGAAGAATACAGGTGCCGTTCTCCTTCCAGAGAGAGTCATAATCAAGGAGGAGGGCAGTCCTGCTAGTTTTAACTGAGTTGACCTGTCAACAGAAAAGGAAATCTGGGCCCCCGTCTTAACAAGCAGGTCTCTTCCTGTCAAGGGAACAGGGCAGTTGGGCAGGTAGACGAATTCATGCACTACCTCATGGTCTCCCAGTTGGCATTGTCGAGGACTGCAAAATGGCCTGTGAGTCTGGGCACCCGTGGCCCCAATGATGGTAGTTTCTTCCCCCAGGAAAGGGCTTATCTACTGGGTGACCACTGAATGCTCAGCGCCTGTATCCACTGTAAAGTCCATTGGATGGCCCCCTACTTTCATTCTGATCATGGGCTCTTGGGGGCCCAGTTGAAGAGAGCCCAGTCCCCCATACTTGGATTCTGCTCCAGCTAGCCCAATCAGATTAATGCTGGGTGGCTCAAGTTGATATCGGCTTGGAGGGCCGGCAGCTTTGATTTTCTTTTCAGGGCAACTGGGGCACTTATTTTTCCAGTGTCCCTTTTCCTTGGAATAGGCACAGTGATCTCAGCTGAGAGGATCTCTCTTTTTCGGATCTGGACCTCTTGCCTTATGGGGCGATCCTGCCAGGGGGTGCAGGCTTTGACAGGGCACCTGCCAAGAGTGTGGCTTCTTGCTTTCATCTTCTTTTCTGCTTCTCAGCATGCTGTTTGGTCACAATCGACAAAGACTTTGATGGCTATTTCTATCAGTTCTGTGGCATTTTTACCTGCAAACCCTTCTAACTCTGTAATTTTTTTCAGATGTCCAATTGAGCCTGTCCTACAAGGACTGCATTTATCATCCACTGATTTTCAGGGGCTTCAGGAACAAAGGGGTGAAGACCCAAAAGGCCTCACACAGCCTTTTGTAGAAAGTGACTGGGCTTTCATCTGGCTTTTGCAGCACCTCAATGATCTTAGCCATGTTAGTAGGCTCCTTAGCCCCAGCTTTTACCCACTGTAGGAGCGCCTGTCGATACCTCTCCAGCTGGTTTCTTACTCTCTTAGTGTTGGGGTACCAGTGAGGCTCTTCCTTCAGGAAGTTCTCTGGATCTAATTGACCCCCTGGGGCACTGGCCTGGAGCCATGTTCTGACTCGATGGTGCTCTCTGTATTGAAGAGGGTGAGGAGAAGCTGCTGGCAGTCTACACAGGTTGGGCATTGGGTCTGGAAGATGGATTCTAAGAGATCAGCCATTTCTTGGGGCTTTTCAGAATACAAGAGGGTGTGATGTTTCCATTTAAGGAGATCAGTCGTGGAAAAAGGCTGGTATGAAAAAACGGGTCCTCCCTCTTGTAGGGCCCATCGGCAGCAAAGCACTGCAGCCCTTAAGTCTCTCATAAGGACATTTGTAGCGCTGCTGAGGTAGACTGGAGGCATCTACCCATTGGTTTTGGGGTGGCATGCCGTGGGGACACAATAGCTTCAGGAGCATCAGGAGTAAGAGGTGAAACAGCAGGCAGTGGACTTTCTGGTAAATGCAGATCTTCTGCTTTCAGCGAGGGAGCCATGAGGATTTAAGGTGGGGGCATTGGAGGCATTTCTTCAGCCTCACCCTGGAGAACAGATGTTCCTTCTCAGTGCAAGGTCCTTTGCTTTGGTTGAGCTACTAGGACCTTACACTGTCTCTGACCTGTGGGATAGAATTGAACCCAAAGGGGCCTTAACTGGGCAATATCCGAACATTGATTGACATATGGGAATTGGTCCAGGTGGCCAGGGTCTCCCATTATGACAATGCACTGCTCAGACTATGGGCACATCTAAGGTCCCTCCTGAGGGCCATACAACCCCAAAGGAGGGCCACTCCAGGGTACAAAGTGTGTACAGTTTTTCAGGACTCAATTTTACACCATAATCCCCAGAGAAAAGTGAAAGTGAAGGTCACTCCGTCGTGTCCAACTCTCTGTGACCCTATGGACTATACAGTCTATGGAATTCTCCAGGCGAGAATACTGGAGTGAGTAGCCTTTCCCTTCTCCAGGAGATCTTCTCCAGCCAGGGATTGAAGCCAGGTCTCCCATATTGCGGGTGGATTCTTTACCAGCTGAGCCACAAGGGAGGCCCCAACAATCATTCCTTAAAATTCTTCACCATATACTCTAAGACAGGGGGTTTAGAAGTCAAGTTGCCCATTATGTGAAAGTTCCCACCCTGAGGCAGTGTTGCCCAACAAAACAAAGGGAGACACTCACTTTCGCCCACCTGGCTGCTCCCCGTCAGGAGATTTAGGCACCTCTTAGCACTGGCAGGTGGGTATAAACACCAGACCCGGACCAGCCTCACAGGAAGTGATTAAATCCCCCTGAGGCTGGCACTGCCCTGAGCCATATGAGGTCACCATGGAAGCGCAGGTTAGGACCCACTCAGGCTCCGTAGTTGGAAGATGGTGGAGAGCTGGCTCTCAGCTCAGTCGCTCTCCCCAACACACCAGAATTGACACACCACCCAAGGGAACAAAGCCTATTCTGAGTGACTCTTCTGTCACTGGGACGTGATCAGGCCTCCCTTCCACCATACGGTGAGTCCTGACTCTGTCAGATATCCCCGGGACACTCACTCGTCTGACGTGCTGTCCTGGAACCCACTTCTGCTCTCCTGAGTCAGTTCAGGAAGCGGTATGGCCGAGGCTGGCGCATTTCAAGTGAGTCGGGATCTGGCAAATGGCCTGGGCAGCATCTATTCGTCTGTCACCAGGCGGCAGCCCCAGCTTTCTCCAGTTCCCCGACAATGGTAGTGCAAGGGGCAACTCAGTTGTCGGCTTCCCGGCCAATGCACCAGAAAGCGTTACAGAAACCGTGGTGATGGAAGAGGCAAGCGGCACTCAAAGATGCAGAGCAGCAAGGTTTATTCAGCACTGGTGCAGGCTCAGTGGAGTCACCTCCAGAAGCTGAGTGCCCTGGCTTTGTTCTGAGTATCTTTTATACAGGGTAAATTTCCCTCTCAAATAGCTCAGATCCCTCTCCTCCCCAGGTAGTCCAAGTTCCCATGGATGTAAAGGGCAGGCAAGATCACAGAAGTGGAAGCAGTGATTGATGAGCAGCAGCTGTTAACACAAACTAACAGAAGGGAAAGCAAAAGGTTGTTACTATAATTGTGGACCCTGGTCTTGCTCCCATTTCAAGATCATGGCATCCAGTCCCATCACTTCATGGCAAATAGATGGGGAAACAATGGGAACAGTCACAGACTTTATTTTGTTAGGCTCTAAAATCACTGCAGATGGTAACTGCAACCATGAAATTAAAGACACTTGCTCCTTGGAAGAAAAACTACGACAAACCTAGACAACATTTTAAAAAGCAGAGATATTACTTTGCCAACAAAGGTTTGTATAGTCAAACTATGATTTTTCCAGTAGTCATGTATAGATGTGAGAGTTGGACCATGAAAAAGACTGAGTGTGGAAGAATTGATGCTTTTAACTGTGGTGTTTGAGAAGACTCTTGAGAGTCCCTTGGACTGCAAAGAGATCAAACCAGTCAATCTTAAAGGAAATCAGTCCTGAATATTCATTGGAAGGATTGATGCTGAAGCTGAAATTCTAATACTTTGGCCACCTGATGCGAAGAACTGACTCCTTGGAAAAGACCCTGATGCTGGGAAAGATTGAAGGCGAGAAGAGGGGACCACAGAGGATGAGATGGTTGGATGGCATCACTGACTTGATGGACATGAATTTGAGCAAGCTCTGGGAGTTGGTGATGGACAAGGAACCCTGGCATGCTGCAGTCCATGGGGTCATAAAGAATCAGACACGACTGAGAGACTGAACTGAACTGATTGTGTAACATGGCAGTTTGTGTTCTGCTTTTTAGAACATAATTTCACATTAAAATTCTCTAATATCATTATAGTCCATGTTCTTGTCTTTTCCAAAGTGGCATAGTATTTCTAATTGTTATATAATGTTTCTTTTAATAGCCATATGGTAATATGCTGTAATTAACATAGTCACTTTCTTTTCTTTTTTTGAGTCTTCAGTCAAATAGCCTTATTTAGATGTCTTTGAATATAATTTTCCATTTTGGATCACATATTTTTAATCATCCAAATAGATGAAGAAAAATCATCGAGCGTCCATTTATGATATAGACTCAACAAAGTGGGTAAGAGGGAAATGACCTCAACATAATAAAATCCACATATTGCAAGCCTACACGTCATATCATAATCACCAGTGAAAAGCTGAATGTTTTTCTTTTAATGTCAGGAACAAGACAAGGATACCCACTTTGCCACTCTTATTCAGCACAATTCTGGAAATGCTACCTACAGCAATTAGGCAAGAAAAAGGAATTTAAAAGCATCCAAATCATGAAAGAAAAAGTAAATTTGTCACTATTTGCAGACAACATGGTTATTTATATAAAACTCTAAAGACATCTCAAAAAACTATTTGTACTGATAAATTTAGTTAAGTTTTAAGATACAAAATCAATGTATAAAAATCTTTTCTGGAACTTTCCTGGTGGTCCAGTGACTACGATCCACATTCCCGATGCAAGGAGCCTGGATTTGATCCCTGGTTGGGGAACTAGCTTCCACGTGCTGCAACTAAGAATTTGCATGCAGCAATGAAGAACTGGCACAGTCAAATAAATAATTTTTTTTTAATCTGTTCTGTTTCTATACACTAATAACAGACTATCAGAAAGGGAAATGTAGAAAAAAAGACAATTACATCAAAAAGAATAAAATACTTTTGGAATACATTTAACAAAGAAGTTAGAACACATGTACAGTGAAAAGTATGAAACATGATTAAAACAGATCGAAGAAGACACGAATAAATGAAAGATATTTCATGCTAATGGATTGGAAGGATTAATACCATTAAAATGACCATATTAACGAAAGCAATCTACAGATTAACTGCAATTTTATCAAAACTCCAGTGACACCTTTAACAGCAACAAAACAATCCTAAAAATTGTATGGAACCACCAAAGGTCGCAAATATCCAAAGTCTTGAGAAAGAACAAAGCTGGAGACATCAAGCTTCCTGATTTCAAACCATATTACAAAAATATAGTCATCAAATCAGCATGGTATTGGCATAAAAACGGACACATAAATCAATGGGACAGAATAGGGAGCCCATAAATAAGCCCACGATTATATGGCCAACTAATTTATGACGAGCCAACAATAAACTAAGGAGAAAGCACAATCTCTTCAATAAATCGTGTTGGAAAAACTGGACAGCCACATGCAAGAGAATGAAAAAACCACTATTTTACATCATACACTAAAATCAACTCAAAATCATTAAAGACATGAACATAAGACCGGAAACCATAAAACTCCCAGATGATAGAAGAGGCAGCAAGTTCCTTGACATTAGTCTTGGCTATAATTTCTCTATTTGACTCCAAAAGCAAAGGCAACAAAATAAAAAATAAGTGTATCTATGTCAAACTAAAAAACTTTCTCATAGTAAAGTGAAAAGGAACCTACCAAATGAAAATATTTGCAAAATGTGTTTCTGACAAAGTTAATATCCAAAATATATAAAGAATTCCTATAACTCATTAGCAAAAAAAAAAAGCAATTAAAATTGGACAGAGGATTTCAAGAGACATTTTTTCATAAAGACATACAGATGGCCAACACGTACATGAAAATATGCTCAACATGACTTGTCATCAGGGAAATGCAAACCAAAACCACAATGACATAACTATACATCTGTTGCTGCTGCTGCTGCTGCTAAGTCGCTTCATTCGTGTCCGACTCTGTGCGACCCTATAGACGGCAGCCCACTAGATTCCCCTGTCCCTGGGATTCCCCAGGCAAGAACACTGGAGTGGGTTGCCATTGCCTTCTCCATTACATCTGTTAGAATGTCTGTTATTAAAAATACAAGAAATAACAAATATTGCCAGAGATGTGGAGAAAAAGGAACCTTCAGGAAATGTAAATTGCTGTAGCCACTATGGAAAATAGTATGGAGGATCCTCATGAAATAAAAATAGAACAACTGTATCACTCAGCCATTCCAATTTTCATATATGTCTGAAGGAAATGAAAACACTAACTCAGAAAGATGCACACCCCCACATCAACGTTTGTTGTAGCATTATTTACAATAGCCAAGACATAGATGAAAAACCTACATATTTGATGGATGATTAGATAAGGAAAATGTGGAGTTGATCTTCCTACAAACTTGGATAATTCATCTTGGAATTACCATATGAATGCAAAATTTCTGTCCTATTTAAGCTTTTTTTATGTCTCATGTCTCAATTGCTTAGTCATGTCTGACTCTTTGTGACCCCGTGGACTATAGTGCACCAGGCTTCTCTGCCCATAGAATTTTCCAGGCAAGAATGCTGGAGTGGTGTGCCATTTCCTACTCCAGGGGATCTTCCTGAGTCAGGCAGCAAGCCCATGTCTCTTGTGTTTCCTGCATTAGCAGGCAGATTCTTTACCACTAGTGCCACCTGGGAAGCCTTGAAAATTCTTTGCAGCCTCTTTTATAAAGCACATTGGCCTTTACCCTAATTTACTGTCTGGTCCTCTGACCAGCAGCATCACCAGCATCACCTGGGAATGTGTTCAAAGTGCAAATAGATGAATGAAGTAGTATATTATATAGTGAAATATTATTCAGATACAAAAAAGAAAAAAATCTGACCATTTGTGATAGTATGGATGGACCTCAAGGGCATTATACTGAGCGAAATAAATGAGATAAAGACAAATGCAACATAGTCTCACTTTTATGTGGAATCTTAAAACAATTTAAGCCACTCATAAATACAGAAAACATATTGGTAATTCTCAGAGACAGGGGATGGGGACTAAGCTGAACAGATGAAAGGGGTCAAAAGGTACAAACTTCCAGTTATAACCTGAACAAGTCATGGGATTGTAATATATAATATGATGACTACAGTTACTGTACTGTAAATTTGAAGGTTGCTAAGAGAGTAAACTTTTAAGTTCTAACAATAAGAAAAAATTATAACTGTATGGTGCTGGATGTTAACTCTAGTTAACTCTAGTTTTTTTTCATCATTTCATACTCTATACAAATGTCAAATCATGTTGTACACTTGAAATTACTATAATGTTATATGTCAATATCTCAATAAAAATATATTCTTAAATAGGATAAATGATTCCAGTGTTTTAAATGGTTTTATAGTTTCATTTTTTACATATTATCAAATAATTTCCCACAAGACCTGAACTGGTTGTTACTAATATTTAAATTTCTTCAGGAAAAAAGTTACATATTCCAAATCTTATGTTTTCCTTAGCATCTACACAGTACCTAATATGGTTCACATATATAGTAATTGACTGATTGCAATGCAAATACATTAGAAATATAGCAAACTATTTAAATGTTTTTATTACCAATATAACCCTTCCATTGTAGAAAATTAATATATTTAATCAAAAATGAAAATAAAAAGAAATTTAAGACAGCTAATCCTGCCACTGAGGTATAACTATTGATACTTTCCTATAACTATTCTTTTACAAGAGACAGTGTTAATTCTATTGTGTAATTCACAAATAGACTGAATTTGAGATGCTAACTTACAACATCTTATGCTTTCTTACCAAAGTTCAGTTCTGTCATGTCTTTGGCTTGTTTGTAGGTCATTACCCTCCTACCAGAGGAGAGGTCTTTATTGATGGATACGACATCACAAAGAATATAACTGAAATTCGAGAAAATCTGGGCTTTTGCCCACAGGGCGACTTATTGTTTAATGACTTGACACTATCAGAACACCTTTTCTTCTACTCTACGGTGAGTCAAGTTTTTAAAAATTATACAGTAAATTTACCTTTTTAAATATACAGATCTGTGGATTTTAACTCATTCAACCATCAGCACAATCACGATACAAGAAGTTTCATCACCCCAAAACACTCCCTCACACTATTCCTTTGTAGTCATCCCTCTCACACTCCCCCCGCCCCCCGCCTGCCGATAACTACTGGGAAAATCTACTGGTCTATTCTTTGTCACTGTTGTTTTGTCATGTTGAGAATATTATATAAATGGAATCAAATAGTACATAACCTTTAGAGATTATCTACTTACACAGAGCATAGTGCCTTTGGGATCTTTTCTATGCTGTTGCGTGATCAGCGGTGTGTTTCTTTTAATTCCTTAGTAATATTTCATGTTTGGAGGTAACACAGTATACCAACTGAAGGACACTGGGTAGTTTCCAAGCATAATGAATATAAATAAATGTGTTCTGAGTTTCATGTACAAACATAGGTTTTATTTCTCTCAGAATAGGATTACTGCATCATATTTTAAGTGTTTAACTTTATAAGAAACTGCTGAACTGCTCTCCAGACTGGCTGTACCATTTTGCCCTCCAACCAGCAAAGAGAATTTCAGTTGCTCCACATAATTGCCAGAATTTGATATTAATGCTTTTTAAAAATTAACCATTCTAATAGATGTGTAGTTTAATTGTGGTTTCAATTGTCATTTCATGGATAGCTAATGATGCTGATCATTTTCCTGTGCTTAGTTGCATTTTTACAGTCTTTTTGATAACATATTTGTTCAGACCCTCTACCCTCCTTTAAAAATATGAGTTGTTTCCTTATTATTGAATTGTTGAGAATTCTTTATATATTCTGGATAAATGTCTTTGATGGATATTCTTTGCAAATGTTTTTTCCCAAACTCCAGTTTCATCCACCTCATTAGAACTGATTCAAATATATTCTTTTAAATGGCTGAGTAGTACTCCATTGTGTGTATGTACCACAGCTTTCTTATCCATTCATCTGCTGTTGTACATCTAGGTTGCTTCCATGTCCTGGCTATTATAAACAGTGCTGCGATGAACACTGGGGTACATGTGTCTTTTTCAATTCTGGTTTCCTCGGTGTATATGCCCAGCATTGGGATTGCTGGGTCATAAGGCAGTTTTCAACAATGATTGTTCTGCAGATTGATGTGATTTTGGTGTGCTCATGAGAGGAGGTGAGCTTAGGATCCTTCTGTTTCACCATCTTAACCTGCTGCTGCTAAGTCGCCTCAGTTGTGTCCGACTCTGTACTTTAGGTTAAATCTGGAGCCAGAGCAAAGCAGCAGGGACTTCAGCAAGGACGGCAAAGCCAGGAAGCCATCACAGCATGACTGGCAGGAAGGTCGGCTCCCAGCTGCTCTCTCTGATGATACTTTCTATGTTAATCCCAACATCTGTGCCACCTAATCACTAGTGTCTGTTGACTATATTTTCCTATATGAGTTGAGACTTTTGTGATTCTTTGTGTGCCAGTTAATTTTTATTTTTATCCTTGATATTTTCAACAATGCTTCATGAGACTCTCCATCTTATTTATATGTTCTCTGTGGGTTGTGGGTCCAATGTCAGGTGTAAAGTCTTTGCAGTACTAGTCCAGTCTCTCTGTGTATATGTTATCATATGGTAAAGAACCTGCCTGCCAATGCGGGAGACATAAAGAGATGCAGGTTGAATCCCTAGGTCGGGAACATTCTCTGGAGGAGGGCATGGCAACCAGAATTCTTGCCTGGAAAGTCCCTTGGACAGAGGACCATGGCAGGCTACAATCCATAGTGTCACAGAGTCAAACACGACTGAAACAACTTAGCCCTCACCTATGGCACCCCACCCCAGTACTCTTGCCTGGAAAATCCTATGGACGGAGGAGCCTGGAAGGCTCCAGTCCATGGGGTTGCTAAGAGTCAGACACGACTGAGCGACTTCACTTTCACTTTTCACTTTCATGCATTGGAGAAGGAAATGGCAACCCACTCTAGTGTTCTTGCCTGGAGAATCCCAGGGACGGGGGAGCCTGGTTAGCTGCCGTCTATGGGATCGCACAGAGTCGGACATGACTGAAGCGACTTAGCAGCAGCAGCATGCACATACTAATGAGATCCATATGTGCAAACAATGGAATAAACACAAGAGTTCATAAACAACTTTATGGTATCACTTTCTTACTCCCTCTGTTATTATCTCCCAAGCATTCTGGTTCCCTATGATTCCAATTTTTAGTCCTCCTTCCAGAAACCACCCACTTTCATGACTGAGCCACAATCAAGTGGCAGGAAGACAGAGTGGTAAAAAGCAATTGGTTTGGTTATGTCTTTTTAGAAGCGTGAATCCATTGAATTGAGATGTTTCCCCTCCTTAGAGGAAAAACTGGGATTGCCCCTTCTACACTTTCTCAGAGCTTTAGGGATTTTCCCTTTTCCACTCTTCAAGCCAAAACTAGAAAGTTTTTCCTTAATCTTACTCTGTCTGTTCTGCAGTGCTCAGTTGAATGCTTTGGATTGCTTTTCAGTTCAGACTATGGGATGCATTGGAGAAGGAAATGGCAACTCACTCCAGTGTCCTTACCTGGAGAATCCCAGGGACGGGGGAGCCTGGTGGGCTGCTGTCTATGGGGTTGCATAGAGTCGGACACAACTGAAGCTACTTAGCAGCAGCAGCATGGGATACATAGGAGAAGGCAATGGCACCCCACTCCAGTACTCTTGTCTGGAAAATCCCATGGACAGAGGAGCCTGTTAGGCTGCAGTCCATGGGGTCGTGAAGAGTCATACATGACTGAGCAACTCCACTTTCCCTTTTCACTTTCATGCATTGGAGAAGGAAATGGCAACCCACTCCAGTGTTCTTGCCTGGAGAATCCCAGGGACGGCAGAGCCTGGTGGGCTGCTGTCTATGGGGTCGCACAGAGTCGGACACAACTGAAGCGACTTAGCAGCAGCAGCAACAACATGGGATACGTAAGTGAAAATGGTAAACTCAACCATTTAAAGTTCTGTGGCACTTTAAATTATGGTGTTCTTCCTGTTCCAACTGCTGCTGTTTACCTTTTAGTAGTTTTACAGGTTTAATAAATGAGTTCAGTAGGAGATAAGGGGTGTGTGTGCTTCTTTCATCATATCTGGAAGCTAGAGATGTGTTTCTTTTTTCCCTCTGTTCATAAGCTTTAGATGTGTCTATTAATTATGAAAAAAAATTGTTTAAATTTAGGAACTCTAAACATAAAGGGAGGCAATGGGAAGAAGACACTATATAGCTAACGTCAGAACAAAGCTAGTATAAAATGTTTTAAGGATATAGTTACAAAAAACTTTATCTGTATAGATATATAAGAAAACTTAAGATCTAAGAAATTTCTAAGGATAAGGCTAAATGCATAGTGTAAATTCTGGCTCCTCTTTCTAGGTAAAAAGTATACATCAAAAGATGTCTCCTAATGAAATTAACCATATACTGTCTACTTTTGACCTGCTAGAAAAACGTGATACATTTTCAAAGTCACTGAGTGGAGGAATGAAGCGCAAACTCTCCATCATTATAGCACTTTTAGGGGGCTCCAAGGTAATAAGGAAGAAAGAATGGGGGAGGGCAGGGAGAAGGGACACTAAAAATGGATTTCTGACAACCGGTCCGGAAAGCTGACAAAAACCTGAGAGTTGATATGAATCTTAAAGGAACATTGGCAATAATGATCAGAGGAAATTGGCAGTACTGGCTCAATTGTTTAGTTTGGGATTGCTTTTACTACTATTTTTAGTCCAGACTTTATCTTCACTTAAAAGTGTTCCCCTTAAATAGTAAATTATCCGATGTGTACTATGGCATCAATTTTCAATGGTTATGAAATTGTTTTTCTGGCTTTTAGGTAGTGATACTTGATGAACCATCATCTGGAATGGACCCATTCTCAAGGAGAGCCACCTGGGACATCCTTCAGCAATTTAAACGAGATCGTACAATCTTACTGACCACTCACTACATGGATGAAGCTGACATCCTGGGTGACCGAATTGCCATCATGGTCAAGGGGACCCTGCAGTGCTGTGGCTCTTCAATCTTCCTGAAAAAAACATATGGTCTCTCTCTCTTTGATTATTCTTAAGATACTGATTCCTTAAAAATATTCCTCTAATGAGATTTTAATGATATTTTGTCTAAACACCAAAAACTTCAATGATTTCCTCTGTCTTATTAATTAGGTGACAACTATTCTAATTAGTTTTTACGGCCCTTTACAATATACATATTCCTTATACATTCTTACTTTTCCCTCAAATACATAACTTTAGACTCAGGAAATGCTTTTATCAACGTATAAAGGCCATGCTTATTTCTCCCATTTTGCATGTACCAACAGTTTTCTTTGTCTTTGAAATGCAATTGTGTGCTCAGATGTATTTATTTTATTGAGTGATTGGTTGAGGAGAGAAATTAGAGCACTCAATTGTTTATGAGCCTCATTTCTCATTTGCCAAACCGATATCAATCCCCAGTGTGACAAGATAATTCTGGATGTAGTGTAGAATGAAAGAATCATGTCAGTGTAATAATACAGTCCTTGACTTTGATAAAACTTTTTTAGGAGATAAAATTGATAATGAAGGCTAAAATTACAGTCCTAGGGTGTAGGGTATAAATGTAAATGAAAATAATTAAGGATGAATTCCTTCTTCATTTATTCACTATTTTAATTCATTTAACTAACCTTAACTATTTCCTCTACACTGGTTACTATGGTACCCACTTTATGCAGCATATTTAATACTCAAAACAACAACTTCATTTTACAGAATAAAAAACTGTGGCCCAGATAGTCATAGTTATATATCCATTTAGTCCAAAGTTTATGATCACCTTATAGGTTTGAGTTCAATAAGGATTTCTATATCTAGGGGCTTCCCTGGTGGGTCAGATAGTAAAGAACCTACCTGCCAATTCCGGAGACCCAGGTTCAGTCCCTGGTTCAGGAAGATCCCCTGGAGAAGCAAACAGCAATCCACTCCAGTATTCTTGCCTGGAGAAATCCATGGATAGAGGAGCCTGGCAGAATACGTTAATGGGGTCACAAAGAAACAGACACAACTGAGCAAATAACACCAGGGACCTTTATCACAAGTGGGGGAAGGGAAGATACCTAATACTAGATTTATGCCATTTGAATTGGGGATGCCTGAGTTAAGATCCACATGATTTAAACAGTATGCTTTTGATAATTTATCATGCTTTCTAATAGCATTCACTAATTGTCCCGCTACTGCTGCTGCTAAGTCGCTTCAGTCATGTCCAACTCTGTGCGACCCCTTAGACAGCAGCCCACCAGGCTCCCCCGTCCCTGAGATTCTCCAGGCAAGAACACTGGAGTGGGTTGCCATTTCCTTCTCCAATGCATGAAAGTGAAAAGTGAAAGTGAAGTGGCTCAGTCATGCCCAACTCTTAGCGCCCCCATGGACTGCAGCCTACCAGGCTCCTCTGTCTGTAGGATTTTCCAGGCAAGAGCACTGGAGTGGGGTGCCATTGCCTTCTCCCACTAATTGTCCTAGTTATTGTAAAATAATACATAGTATGTAACTAGATATTTTAAAGATATAATACTTTGAAACATTCAGGTCCCTTCTTATAGTTAGTGAAGTGAAATGAAGTGAAAATCATTCAGTCGTGTCCAACTCTTTGTGACCCCGTGGACAATACTGTCCATGGAATTCTACATGCTAGAATACTGGAGTGGGTAACCTTTCCCTTCTTCAGAAGATCTTCCCAATCCAGGGATCAAACCCAGGTCTTCTGCAGGTCTCTAGCATTGTAGGCGGATTCTTTACCAGCTGAGTCACAAGGGAAGCCCAAGAATACTGGAGTGAGTAGCCAATCCCTTCTCCAGCAGATCTTCCTGACCCAGGAATTGATCCAGGGAATCCTGCATTGCAGGTGGATTCTTTACCAACTGAGCTACCAGGGAAGCCCCTTCTTATAGTTGCTAAGCCTTAAATAAACTTAAACTGAACCTACATTTAACTCAAAAGCCTAGAATTTGTGTTCAGTTCTTTGATAGAATAGGAAATTCCATCAAAACTCAGCATTCAACTCTCACTAGTTACCTTACATCTCTTCAAAAGAAGACATTTTCTGTTGATTCAGGTCCTAAGAGGACAAGACAATTGAGAAATTTGTTGTGTCATGATTCCTGAGAAGTGAAAAATAACATTATTTACATATTATTTTTGTAATAGTTTTGGTTTCTAAAGCTAGTAAATAATGGATGTCCCTTCATTCTCTGAGGTTGCCTCATTTGTACAATGAAATCATAAATAGTGTCTTTCCTACTATAAGCTAGACAAATAAGTCAGATTTCAGCTAAGAGATCTATGCTGAAAAGTGTTATTCTTTTTTAAAATCTTAATAAGAAATATAAATGCAAATACAATGACCATTTGAAATGCATATATTTATTTTTTTATTCTAAATGCAACCTTTCATCTGTTTTATTTTTTTAACTTTTTATTTTGTATTGGGGTATACTTGATTAACAATGTTGTGATGGTTTCAGGTGAACAGAGAAGGGACTCAGCCATACATGTATCCATTCTCCCCAAACTCCTTTCCCATTGAACAGAGTTCCATGTGTTAAACAGTAGGTCCTTGTTGGTTATCCATTTTAAATATAGCAGTGTGTACATGTCCATCCCAAACTCCCTAACTATCCCTTCCCCTTAACAATCATAGGTTCATTCTCTAAGTCTGTGTGTCTCTGTTTTGTATGTAAGTTCATTTGTATCATGAAATGCACATATACAAAAGTGATGGTATTTTCCTCAAATTCCAAAAAATAGTTTTTCTATAAAGGCAAAGCACTAATTAAGAATAATAGTTCTCTGATTTTGTAAGGTCTTCTCAGGCTTTCCATGGATCTCTGTCTACAATTTAACAACATTCCTTCAATGTTTCATATCTTCCTCTCTGCTTTATTTTTTATAATATCATATATATTTCAACTTAGCCCTCTTAATTATTATCTGTCTCCTTTGACTAGAAAGTAGCTCTTAGGAAGGCAAGAATTTTTACCTGCTTTGTTCACTGCGCTTTACCCAGGTTCAAGATTAGTGCTTAATACATGATGGAAGTCAGTGATAATAGAAGAATATTTATCAAGATAACAGTTTTAAAACTAAGTAGTCACATAACAGGTGCCTTTCTTCATATATCTACTATATCTAGTTGTATACACCAGATTATTATTATTCACTGAGAAAGTGATTGAAATTATAGAGGAAGTTGCTGTTTATTCAGTGTCTTAGTCCTTAGAATAACATTGAGAAGTTTTAGGTGTGAGACTCCTCAGAGTCCCAACAGAATGTCTGTGACATACCATGTCTTCTTCCTTGTGGACCTAGGTAACTGAATCACGGAGAGCAAAATTTGCTCTTAAAAGGAGATGAAAAGTATAAAACTACTTCATCTGGTCTTCTAAATGGTTTCTCTCAGGTGCTGGATATCACATAGTCATGGAGAGGGAACCACATTGTGATCTTGGAAAGATCTGTGCAATTATTGAGTCTCATATTCCAGATGCCATTTTGGAGAGCTATATTGGAGCTGAATTATCATTTATCCTACCCAAAGAGCATGCACACAGGTATAGTTTCAAAGAGTCCTGGATGAATGGTTTGGGTGATCAGAAATCATTTTAATTTTTAGGGTTAAGTAAGTTTAGTGAATCAGGCTACAGTTCATGGAGTTGCAAAGAGTCAGACACGACTTAGCGTCTACACAACAACAAAAGCTTCATCAGTAGTATTTTACTAACAAACCAAGTATCCAGTTTATAGCTGTCACTTGCCAACTACAGTTGAGTTCACAGCTGAAGATTTCTCTCACTGTACAAAAGATTGCCTTGTAAGTTCAAGTTCATTCAAGACATTAATATTTTTCTTTCCATTTTTCTTTTGTGGGGGGCAGAGTGGGAGGAAGATTTATAACCTAGTATTTATAACTTCCTGGTTAATAAGGGATAACTAAGAGCATGGTCCTTATGTATATAAATTTTATGTGTGGTGAATAAAGTCTAGGGAAATACTAAGGTGATGAAAAAAAGCTGCTTAAACAGTAACTCTTGGAGCAAGGGTGACAATAATACAGAAAAAACTAGGAATTTGATCTCAGTAGTTAGCCAAATTAATTACAGAGACACACTGATGATAATTCTAGCTGGGATTCCCATCTGTGTGTCTCTCCTCTATAATTAATTCGGCTAACTACTGAGAAATGAACAACTAGTCACACAGATTAATATCAACATATATGATGTGGGTTTCTGGGTCATGGACAGTGAGTTTATCTAACAGAGCATAAAATATGTATCATGAAGTTAGGAAAGACTATGTTTGTTCACAATAAAGTTTTTTTTTAAACAAAATAATTGTAGACCAACCATTGAAAGAGAAAAAACTACCAAAATTAGATCTCAGTAACCTGTGTAATTGACAAAATAGGTCACTATAGTAGAAAAAGAATAAAAATGACAAGGAATCATCATCATAGGAAGCAGGGTCAGACTGAACTGAGAGGCAAGAATAGAACCAATATTACCCAGCTTGGATATAATATCCAAGCTGGATAAAGTTAGATGGAAATAGAATTTAACTAAAATACAGAGGAAATTTAGCAGATGGAGAGTGTTTAGTCCACCACCTCCAAGGCTGATCCTTTATATTCTTGATAGTCCTTCACTGGGAATAAGAGTGTTTAAGAAGTGGATGGATTTCTGGAGATCTTTTGAACCTAAAGAAAGTGAAAGGGAAGTCGTGTCTGACTCTTTGCAACCCCATGGACTGTAGCCTATGAAATTTCTCCATCCATAGGATTTTTCAGGCAAGAATACTGGAGTGGGTTGCCATTTCCTTCTCCAGGAGATCTTCCCATCCCAGGGATTGAACCCAGGTCTTCCGCATTGTAGGCAGACGCTTTACCATCTGAGCCACCAGAGAAGTCTTTGAACCTAAAACAGTGTTCATTCTTCCTTGGTAATATTGTTCTTTAGGATCCTTGATATAACTACTCCACAAGTAGTAAAGCTTCCATACAATTCACCTACCTATTTGATTAAATCTTTCTTTCTTGATACCCAGTTTGTACTTCAGTAACTACATTTTTTGTCATTTAGTGACCTACACCTCCTGTAATTTGAACTCTTTTCCCATTTGATGCAGGAACCACATGTGAATAAATTAACTTTTATCAACTAGCTATAGTCCTTAATAATTATAGAAAATAAGTTGATAATATTTTTAAAACGACAAAATAATTTATGTCAAACATCAAGTTTTAGTGGGGAGAAATTTGGTAAAGTACATAACTCTTTGTTATTTCCATTTGTTTCATGATAAGCATTACAGAATAAAGAGCTACTAAATATCTTTGCCATGGCCAACCAGAAATTATTATGGAACAAAACAATATTGAAAACACATCTAAAAACAAAAAGCTCTAATATCTTAATTTTAAAATGGGCAAAGGATTTGAATAAACATTTATCCAAGGGAAATGTACAATCTGCCAATAAGCACATGAAAAGATGCTTGACATAACTACCCATTAGGGAAAGACAAATAAAAAAGCAAACAAAAAAAAACAAATATTGGTAGTGATGTGGAAAATTGGAAACTTGTGTGTTGCTATTAGGTATATAAAATGGTACGTCTGCTATGGAAAATAGTATACTAGTTCCTCAAAAAGTTAAACATAGACTTACCATGTGGTCACAGCAATTCCATTTCTAGCATATAACCAAAATATTTGAAAGCAAAAACTCAAGCAGACATTTGTACACCAGTGTTCACAGCATTATTCACAAAATCCAAACCCAAATGCCCACTTATGAATGAATGGATAAGCAGCATGTTATATCTTCATACAACGAGTATTCAGACTTAAAAAGAAATGAAATTCTGATACATGCTACAACATGGATGAACCTAGAAAAAAATTATGCTAAGTGAAATAAGCCAGACACAGAAAGACAAGTCGTGTATGATTCGAACTTATGTGAGGCACATAAAACAGGCAAATTAATAGAGGCAGAAAATAAAGTGAAGTTGAGAAAATGGAGGAAGGGGTGTGTTTTAGGATTATAAAATAGTTCTGGAAATGCATGGTGGTGATGATTGTGCCACACTGTGAGTGTATTTAATGCTGCTTGGATTTAAACTTAAATGAATTTAACACAAAATGGTGAAGTGGTAAATTTAATGTTTTATACATTTTACCACATTAAAAATTAAAAAAAAAAAAAAACAGGGAAAAATATAATTGGACATAAAGTTACATATTAATTGGGAAATAAGTGCTCTTTTTTTTTTCCTGATTCCATTTAATAGGAACTGTGCTAGTATTTTCTAGACTTATACTAGTATTTTCCTTTCCTCTTCTTTCTTTCCAGGTTCGAAGCTCTGTTTAATGATCTGGAAATGAAAAAAGGAGAGCTGGGCATTGCCAGCTTCGGTGCTTCAATCACTACCATGGAAGAAGTCTTCCGTAAGTGAGTGATAATGACCTTAAAAAAACTAACAAACTTCCATCTCTAAAATCTTGCATCAGTTTGAGAGCAAACCCCACCCAGTTGGCACTGGAATAAAGTCATTGCAGTTATAGCTTTTAAAATTTATATATATATATATATATATATATATATATATATTTTTATGCTATTGCATTTCTGTATTTTCAAGTGAGCCTATATAAAGAAGTTGAGCTTGGGCCCTGTTGTTTGTGGTAAAAGATTTAGGAGTTAGTCAAGAAAAAAAGGGTCTTCCACTACAGCTCAATCAGTAAAGCATCTGGCACACAATACAGTAGTCTGCCGGTAATGCAAAAGTCCACCCATAATGCAGGATTGATTATGGGTTATGATTATTATTGGGTTGATTCTGAGTGGGGATGATCCCCTGGAGAAGGAAGTGGCAATCCACTCCAGCATTCTTGCCTGGGAAATACCATGGACAGAGGAACCTGGTGGGCTACAGTCCATGGAGTCACAATAGTCAGACACGACGTCACAAATAAACCACCCCCACCAAGAAAAATAAAGGATTAATATGACTGTGTCATCATAGGAAAAGTTCTAGTTTTAACTTTAAATTACTTTAAAATTAACTAGAAATGACTTTAAAATTTTGACCTAAGCATGTTCTGTTGGGGGCGGAAAGAAATTTTCCTCTACCTTTCTACGTGCTTCTGACTGGTCTAAGAATTAACTTGATATGAGATAGAGCAGGAGAAAATCAAACAAAAGTTTAATAACATATATACATGGAAGAGACCCAAGAGCACCAAGTAACTAACTAAAATGGCTGAAACCCTCACCTTAAATACCATCTTCAGCTCAAGACAAAAGATGTTGGGAGTAGAGGTTTTGGAATTCAAAAGGAAGGAGGACAATTCAAATGGAGCTGAAAAAAGCAAATGTTTGGTAAAAATACATTTGTTGGGCCAGGCAGAAACTATGGAACACAGAATAGACTCTATAATCCCTGCCTGAGTTTTCTCCACACAGCTAACCTATATTCTTTGCAGGTACCTCTCTTAATAGCTCTATTCCTAGAAAAGGCCCTTTTTCAAAATATTTCAGTTAGCCTAGATGGAAGTAAAACGAAAGACTTCCTGAGTTTTTTAGACTCGATTATTTTCAGCTTGCCCACAAGGAAAGAGACGTTTTGGGGTGGCAAAATTTCCTCCCCTACGTTTCTATAATTTATTTAATTTGTACACAGTTTGTTTCTTGCACTGTGCAGAAGTGCAAAATGAAAATGCTCAGAGAATTCAGGCTGTTACCTAGCAAAGTCAGATGGTCACCAATCAAAGGTTTTACAAAATGCCCTTTTTTTGATAGGGTAATGACATAATTACATCTACAATTCATTCTCTCAGACTCAGGGATTTAAAATTGTCAGTGTCTCAGAGCTGACTTAGGGTAAATAAGTTCACAGAAGACTAATATATATAAATTAAAGGCTGTTTCATTAATTTATAATGAACCATAATAAGACTGATTTATAATGATTATGGCCTCTTTGCCATTTAATGTCGTCTTGTATGTCTCTAGGCAAGCTGCATAGGAAGCAAAATGATAATAAGAAAGTTATTTTGTAAGCCCAATTAGATCAAGCATCATAGAGGCAGAGACCATGTCTGTTTTGTTCACTAACTATTCTTGGGGCTCCAAACAATACCTGCCACAGAATTTGATACTCCTCTTGAATGAATAAATGAATTAATTAATGTCATTTAAAACCATTATCTCCACAATAGATGCTCTACCACCTTCTGGAAATTCCAAATTAAAACCTTGGACCATGACACCTAGGTTGTCTCTTCTATGGGTTAACAACATAGCCTGTTACAGAGTCTCCTTTCCAACCTTTTTATTTTCATTTTTTTATTGTACTAAAATATACATGCATTTCACATTTTGAATACTTTTATATATACAGTTCTGAATGTTGAGCTTCAAGCCAACCTTTTCACTCTCCACTTTCACTTTCATCAAGAGGCTTTTTAGCCCCTCTTCACTTTCTGCCATAAGAGTCGTGTCATCTGCATATCTGAGGTTATTGATATTTCTCCCGGCAATCTTGATTCCAACTTGTGTTTCTTCCAGTCCAGCATTTCTCATGATGTACTCTGCATATAAGTTAAATAAACACGGTGACAATATGCAGCCTTGACGTACTCCTTTTCCTATTTGGAACCAGTCTGTTGTTCCATGACCAGTTCTAACTGTTGCTTCCTGACCTGCATACAGATTTCTTAAGAGGCAGATCAGGTGGTCTGGTATTCCCATCTCTTTCAGAATTTTCCATAGTTTATTGTGATCCACACAGTCAAAGGCTTTGGCATAGCTCAACATTCAGAAAACGAAGATCATGGCATCTGGTCCCATCACTGCATGGGAAATAGATGGGGAAACAGTGGAAACAGTGTCAGACTTTGTTTTTCTGGGCTCCAAAATCACTGCAGATGGTGACTGCAGCCATGAAATTAAAAGACGCTTGCTCCTTGGAAGGAAAGTTATGACCAACCTAGATAGCATATTCAAAAGCAGAGACATTACTTTACCAACAAAGGTTCGCCTCGTCAAGGCTATGGTCTTTCCTGTGGTCATGTATGGATGTGAGAGCTGGACTGTGAAGAAGGCTGAGTGCCGAAGAATTGATGCTTTTGAACTGTGGTGTTGGAGAAGACTCTTGAGAGTCCCTTGGACTGCAAGAAGATCCAACCAGTCCATTCTGAAGGAGATCAATCCTGGAATTTCTTTAGAAGGAATGATGCTAAAGCTGAAACTCCAGTATTTTGGCCACCTCATGCGAAGAGTTGACTCATTGGAAAAGACTCTGATGCTGGGAGGGATTGAGGGCAGGAGGAGAAGGGGACAACAGAGGATGAGGTGGCTGGATGGCATCACTGACTCGATGGATGCAAGTCTGGGTGAACTCCGGGAGTTGGTGATGGACAGGGAGGCCTGGCGTGCTGCGGTTCATGGGGTCGCAAAGAGTCGGACACGACTGAGCGACTGATCTGATCTGATATATACAGTTCAGTGGTATTTCACATTATTGTGCAACCATCACCAATATTCATCACCATAACTCTTTTCATCTTATAAAACTGAATATCTGTACCTATGAAACAATAACTCTCCATTCTTTCCTACCCCTACCCTGGAAACAACCATTATACTTTCTGCCTTTATGATTTTTACTACTCTAAGTGGAACCATACAGCATTTTTTATTTTCTCACTGGTTTATTTCACTTGGCTTAGTGTCCTCAAGATTTATACATGATGTAGCATATTGAAGAATTTCCTTCCTTTTGGAAATTGAATAGAATCCCATTGTATTATATACCACACTTTGCTCACCCATTCCTTGGTCAGTGGATGCTTATGTTGCTTCCAAATTTGGGGTATTATGAATAAATGCTGCTTTGAATGTCATATAAAATCATCTTTGAGACCCTGCTTCCAATTCCTTTTGGAATATGCCCAGAAGTGGAAATGCTGGATCATACAGTAATTCTATTTTTTTCACAGTGAGGAGAAAAGTTATTTCTTTTGATACAATAAAATTCAAATAAATCAGTTCAGTTCAGTTCAGTCACTCAGTTGTGTGTGATTCTTTGTGACCCCATGGAATGCAGCATGCAAGGCTTCCCTGTCCATCACCAACTCCCAGAGTTTGGTCAAACTCATGTCGGCATCCAGTAGGTGATGCCATCCAACCATCTCATCCTCTGTTGTCCCCTTCTCCTCCTGCCTTCAATCTTTCCCAGCGTCGGGGTTTTTCCAATGAGTCAGCTCTTCACATCAGGTGGCCAAAGTATTGGAGTGTCAGCATCAGTCCTTCCAATGAATAATCAGGACTGATTTCCTTTAGGATTAACTGGATTGACCTCCTTGAAGTCCAAGAACTCTCAAGAGTCTTCTCCAACACCACAGTTCAAAAGCATCAAATCTTCAACTCTCAGCTTTCTTTATGGTCCAACCCTCACATCCATACATGACTACTGGAAAAACCATAGCCTTGACTAGACAGACCTTTGTTGGCAAAGTAATGTCTCTGCTTTTTAATATGCTGTTTAAGTTGGTCATAACTTTTCTTCCAAGGAGCAAGCATCTTTTAATTTCATGGCTGCAGTCAGCATCTGCGGTGATTTTGGAGCCCAACAAAACAAAGTCTGTCACTGTTTCCACTGTTGCCCCATCTATTTGCCATGAATTGATGGAACCAGGTGCCATGATCTTTGTTTTTTGGATGTTGAGTTTTAAGCCAGCTGTTTCACTCTCTTCTTTCACTTTCATCACCAGACTCTTCAGTTCCTCTTCACTTTCTGCCATAAGGGTGGTGTCATCTGCATATCTGAGGTTACTGATATTTCTCCTGGCAATCTTGATTCCAGCTCATGCTTCATCCAGCCCAGCATTTCACATGATGTACTCTGCATATAAGTTAAATAAATAAGGTGACAATATTCAAAAAATAGGGGGAAATTGTGTTGATAACTTGGATGATATTATATTATATAAGGAGTTCAGTTCAGCTCACTTCCATCGCTCATTCATGTCTGACTCTTTGTGACCCCATGGACTGCAGTACACCAGGCTTCCCTGTCCATCATGAACTCCTGGAGCTTACTCAAACTCATGTCCATTGAGTCGATGATGCTCTCCAACCATCTCATCCTCTGTTGTCCCCTTTTAATCCTGCCTTCAATCTTTCCCAGCATCAGGGTCTTTTCAAATGAGTCAGTTCTTCCCATCAGGTGGCCAAAGTATTGGAGTTTCAGCTTCAGAAGCAGATGTTTTTCTGGAATTCTCTTGCTTCTTCCACTGAAGAACACACATCCAATGTATGTTGGCAATTTGATCTCTTGTTCCTCTGCCTTTTCTAAATCCAGCTTGAGCATTTAGAAGTTCAAGGTTCAAGTACTGTTGAAGCCTGGCTTGGAGAATTCTGAGTATTACTTTGCTAGTGTGTGAGATGAGCACAATTGTGCAGTAGTTTGAGCATTCTTTGGCATTGACTTTGTTTGAGATTGGAATGAAAACTGACCTTTTCCAGCTCTGTGGCCACTGCTGAGTTTTGCAAATTTGCTGGCATATTGAGTGCAGCACTTTTACAGCATCACATTTTAGGATTTGAAATAGCTCAATTGGAATTTCATCACCATTAGCTTGTAGTAATTTTTTAATTTTTTAAAATTAAAATTTTTACTAATTTTTTAATTAGTTTGTAGTAATTTTTCCTAAGGCCCACTTGACTTTGCACTCCAGGATGTCTAGCTCTAGGTGACTGATCACACCATCGTGATTATCTGGGTCATGAAGGTCTTTTTTGTACAGTTCTTCTGTGTATTCTTGCCACCTCTTCTTAATATCTTCTGCTTCTGTTAGGTCCATACCATTTCTATCCTTTATCGAGCCCATCTTTGCATGAAATGTTCCTTTGGTATCTCTGATTTTCTTGAAGAGATCTCTAGTCTTTCCCATTCTGTTATTTTCCTCTATTTCTTTGCATTGATCGCTGAGGAAGGCTTTCTTATCTCTCCTTGCTACTCTTTAGAACTCTGCATTCAGATGTTTATATCTTTCCTATTCTCCTTTGCTTTTCGCTTCTCTTCTTTTCACAGCTATTTGTAAGGCCTCCCCAGACAGCCATTTTGCTTTTTTGCATTTCTTTTTCTTGAGGATGGTCTTAATCCCTGTCTCCTGTAAAATGTTACAAACATCCGTGCATAGTTCATCAGACACTCTATCATCTATAGTCCTTTAAATCTATTTCTCACTCCCACTGTATAATCATAAGGGATTTGATTTAGGTCATACCTGAATGGTCCAGTGGTTTTCCCTACTTTCTGCAATTTAAGTCTGAATTTGGCAATAAGGAGTTCATGATCTGAGCCACAGTCAGCTCTCAGTCTTGTTTTTGCTGACTACATAGAGCTTCTCCATCTTTGAATGCAAAGAATATAATCAATCTGATTTCGGTGTTGACCATCTGGTGATGTCCATGTGTAGAGTCTTCTCTTGTGTTGTTGGAAGAGGGTGTTTGCTATGACCAGTGTGTTCTCTTGGCAGAATTCTATTAGCCTTTGCCCTCCTTCATTCCGTATTCCAAGGCCAAATTTGCCTGTTACTCCAGGTATTTCTTGACTTCTTTCTTTTGCATTCCAGTCCCCTCTAATGAAAAGGACATCTTTTTTGGGTGTTAGTTCTAAAAGGTCTTGTAGGTCTTCATAGAACTGTTCAACTTCAGCTTCTTCAGCATTACTGGTTGGGGCATAGGCTTGGATTACCGTGATATTGGTTTGCCTTGGAAACAAACAGAGATCATTCTGTCGTTTTTGAGATTGCATCCAAGTACTGCATTTCGGACTCTTGTTGACCATGATGGCTACTCCATTTATTCTAAGGGATTCCTGCCCACAGTAGTAGATATAATGGTCATCTGAGTTAAATTCACCCATTCCAGTCCATTTTAGTTCGCTGATTCCTAGAATATCAACATTCACTCTTGCCATCTCCTGTTTGACCACTTCCAATTTGCCTCGATTCATGGACCTAACATTCCAAGTTCCTATGCAACATTGCTCTTTACAGCATCGGACCTTGCTTCTATCACCAGTCACATCCACAACTGGTGTTGTTTTTGCTTTGGCCACATCTCTTCATTCTTTCTGGAGTTATTTCTCCAATGATCTCCAGTAGCATTTGGGCACTTACCGACCCAAATAACAATGTTGTGATAGTTTCAGGTGAACAATGAAGGGACTCAGTCACACATATACATGTATCCATTCTACCCCAAAGCCCCCTTCTGTCCAGGCTACCAATAACATTGAGCAGAGTTCCATATGTTATAAAATAGTTCCTTGTTGGTTATCCATTTTTAAATATAGCAGTGTGTACATGACAATCTCAAATTCCTTAATTGTCCCTTCCCCCTGGCAACCATAAGTTTGTTTTCTAATTTACGAGACTCTCTCTGATTTGTAAGTACATTTATTTGCATCATTTCATTTTAGATTCTACATATAAGATGTGTCATACAATATTTCTCCTTCTCTGTCTGACTTACTTCACTCAGTATGACACTTTCTAGGTCCATCCATGTTGCTTCAAATGCATTATTTCACTCTTCTTAATGGCTGAGTAGTATTCCGTTGTATAGGTGAAAGGTTGTTGCTGACCCACAAAAAGATGCCAGGATTCTTGGCCTCCGGAGAAGAATTCAATCCTGGGCCAGAGACAAGGCTTGATCACTCAGAGCTTTTGTGTAATAAAGTTTTATTAAAGTATAAAGAAGATAGAGAAAGCTTCTGCCAGAGGCATCAGAAGGGGACAGAAAGAGTAGCCCCCTACTAGTTTTTAGCTGGATGTTATATAGTCACTCAGTTCAGTTCAGTCACTCAGTCGTGTCTAACTCTGGGATGCCATGAATCGCAGCACACCAGGCCTCCCTGTCCATCACGAACTCCCGGAGTTTACTCAAACTCGTGTGCATCGAGTCAGTGATACCATCCAACCATCTTATCCTATGTCATCCCCTTCTCCTCCTGCCCCCAATCCCTCCCAGCATCAGAGTCTTTTCCAATGAGTCAACTCTTCTCAGGAGGTGGCCAAAATACTGGAGTTTCAGCTTTAGCATCATTCCTTCCAAAGAAATCCCGGGGCTGATCTCCTTCAGAATGGACTGGTTGGATCTCCTTGCAGTCCAAGGGACTCTCAAGAGTCTTCTCCAACACCACAGTTCAAAAGCATCAACTCTTTGGTGCTCAGCCTTCTTCACAGTCCAACTCTCACATCCATACATGACCACTGGAAAAACCATAGCTTTGACTAGACCGACCTTTGTTGGCAAAGTAATGTTTCTGCTTTTCAATATGCTATCTAGATTGGTCATAACTTTCCTTTCAAGGAGTAAGCATATTTTAATTTCATGGCTGCAATCACCATCTGCAGTGATTTTGGAGCCCAAAAAAATAAAGTCTGACACTGTTTCCACTGTTTCCCCATCTATTTCCCATGAAATGATGGGACCAGATGCCATGATCTTAGTTTTCTGAATGTTGAGCTTTCAGCCAACTTTTTCACTCTCCTTTTTCACTTTCATCAAGAGGCCTTTTAGTTCCTCTTCACTATATAGTCACTGCTGCTGCTGCTAAGTCACATCAGTTATGTCCGACTCTGTGCGACCCCATAGACGGCAGCCCACCAGGCTTCCCCGTCCCTGGGATTCTCCAGGCAAAAACACTGGAGTGGGTTGCCATTTTCTACTCCAGTGCATGAAAGTGAAAGTGAAATCACTCAGTCATGTCCGACTCTTCACAACCCCATGGACTGCAGCCCACCAGGCTCCTCCGTCCATGGGATTTTCCAGGCAAAAGTACTGGAGTGGGGTGCCATTGCTTTCTCCACTAGCAGTCTATTCATGAAAGAAAGGAATGTCTTAAAACTCAGAATGGCACCAGGCCCCTCATCCATAAGATGTATTTTGGGAAAATCCTGGCACCAGATGAGTCATCCCAGGTGGTAAAATGATTGACTTGAATCTTGTAGAAGGGCAGATTATCATACAAATAGTTTCATTTACATAGATTAAGGAAACAATGTCTGAGTATAATGTAATAGTTTGTCAAGTCAGTTCTGAGCCATTAGGCAGAACCCACTTGAAGACAGAGTCTGGGGTAAATGCATAGTACATTAACATAGCTTAAGACAAACATATCTTTTTTTTTTTTTTTTTAAGTAGTGCCTTTGGTTTTATTTTTTACTTTACAGTATTGTATTGGTTTTGCCATACATCAACATGAATCCGCCACGGGTATACACATGTTCCCAATCCTGAACCCCGCTCCCACCTCCCTCCCCATACCATCCCTCTGGGTCACCCCAGTGCACCAGCCCCAAGCTTCCTGTATCCTGCATCGAACCTGGACTGGCGATTCGTTTCTTATATGATATTATACATGTTTTAATGCCTTTCTCCCAAATCATCCCCCCACTGCCTCTCCCGCAGAGTCCAAAAGACTGTTCTATACATCTGTGTCTCTTTTGCTGTCTCGCAAAAATAACAGGGTTATCGTTACCATCTTTCTAAATTCCATATATATGCATTAGTATACTGTATTGGTGTTTTTCTTTCTGGCTTACTTCACTCTGTATAATAAGCTCCAATTTCATCCACCTCATTAGAACTGATTCAAATGTATTCTTTTTAATGGCTGAGTAATACTCCATTGTGTATATGTACCACAGCTTTCTTACCCATTCATCTGCTGATGGACATCTAAGTTGCTTCCAAGGACAAACATTTCCATAAGAGGAATGCATTGGTTAACTCAAGGTTTGAAAATAGTTAACTTCAGGTGGAACCAGGTGTCATTATGGCAACACAGTATTTTAAGAGAAACCTCTTTTTAAATTTATATAGAGAAGGGGAAAAAAAAAAAAAAAAAAAAATATATATATATATATATCACTAGTTTGTTTCCTCCTGCCGCTTAAGAGAGAGATAAAAAATGTCTGACACTTGCAGCCTATTTCCTCTGTTTGGAGACCCCTGGCCTTCCTGCCTGTTACCCTCTCATATATGTACCATATCCTCTTTAGCCATTTCTCAGGCGATGGACCTTTAGTTTACTTTCATGTCTTGGCTGTTGTCAACAGTGCTTCAGTGAACATTGGGGTGAATGTATCTTTTCAAATCATGTTATTCTCTGGATATATGCCCAGGAATGGGACTGTAGGGTCATACAGTAGTTTTGTTTTTTTTTTTTTAAGGAACCCCATGCCGTTCTCCATAGTGACTCTACCAATTTACATTCCCACCAACAGTGTAGAACGGTTTCTTTCTCTCCACACCCTCTCCAGCATTTATTGTTTGTGGATTTTTTGATGATAGTCATTCTGACTGATGTGAGGTGATATCTCATTGTAGTTTTGAATTGGCATTTCTCTAATAATTAGTGATGTTGAGCATCTTTTTTTCGTACCTACTGGCCATCTGTATGTCTTTTTTGAAGAAAAGCCTATTTAATTCTTCTGCCCATTTTTTGAGTGGGTTGTTTGTGTTTACGCTGTTCATGAGCTGTTTGCAAATTTTGGAGACTATCCTTTGTCAGTCACATCATTTGTAAATATTTTCTCCCAATCTGTGGGTTGTCTTTTCATTTTGTTTATTGTTTCCTTTGCTGTGCAAAAACTTTTGAGTTTAAATAGGTCTGATTTATTTATTTTGTTTTTATTTCCATTATTATAGGAGCTGTATTTAAAAAACTGTTTCTGTGATTTATGTCAATGAATGTTCACCTATGTTTTCCCCTAGGAGTTTTATAGTGTCTGATCTCGTATTTAGGTTTTTAATCCATTTTATTTTTGTGTCTGGAGTTAAATAATGATCTATTTTCATTTTTTACATGTGGCTGTCCAGTTTTTCCAGCAACATTGAAGAGAATGTCTTTGCAACATTGTGCAATCTTGCTTTCTTTGTAATAGATTAATTGATCATCAGTGCATGGGCTTATTTCTGGATTTTCTATCCTATTCCATTGATCTATTTTCTATTTTTGTGCCAGTATCATACTGTTAAGATGACTGTAGCTTTGTAGTATAGTCTGAAGTCAAGGAGCCTGATTCCTCCAGCTTTTTTTCTAAGATTGCTTTGGCTATGTGAGAGTTCCAGAAAAATATCTACTTCTGCCTTATTGACTACACCAAAGTGGCTTAAAACTCAGCATTCAGAAAACTAAGATCATGGCATCTGGTCCCATCACTTTATGGGAAATAGATGGGGAAACAGTGAAAGCAGTGTCAGACTTTATTTTGTTGGGCTCCAAAACCACTACAGATGGTGATGGCAGCCATGAAATTAAAAGATGCTTATTCCTTGGAAGAAAAGTGTTGACCAACCTAGACAGCATATTAAAAAGCAGACACATTACTTTGCTGACAAAGGTCTCTCTAGTCAAAGCTATGGTTTTTCCAGTGGTCATGTATGGATGTGAGAGCTGGACTGTAAAGAAAGCTGAGCACCGAAGAATTGATGCTTTTGAACTTGTGGTGTTGGAGAAGACTCTTGCGAGTCCCTTGGACTGCAAAGAGATCCAACCAGTCCATCCATAAGGAAATCAGTCCTGAATATTCATTGGAAGGACTGATGCTGAAGCTGAAACTCCAATACTTAGCCCACCTGCTAGGAAGAACTGACTCATTTGAAAAGACCCTGATGCTGGGAAAGACTGAAGGCAGGAGAAGAAGGGGATGACAGAGAATGATATGGTTGGAAGGCAGCACTGACTCAATGGACATGAGTTTGAGTAAACTCCAGGAGTTCGTGATGGACAGGGAGGCCTGGCCTGCTCCACTCCATGGGGTCACAGAGAGTCAGACATGAATGAGTACTGAACTGTGAACTTGGCTATATGGGGACTTCTGTGTCTCCATACAAATTTTGAGATTTTTTGTTGTTGTTGTTCTAGTTCTGTGAAAATGCCATAGTAATTTGATGGGGATTGTACTGAATTTGTAGATTGCCTTGGATAATATAGTTTTTGACAATATTGATTCTTCCAATCCACAAACATGGTATATCTTTTCATATGCTTATATCTCCTTCGATTTCTTTCATCAGCATCTTATGGTTTTGGAGTCACAGGTCTTTGTTTTGTCTCCTTAGGTAGATTTATTCCTAGGTATTTTATTCTTTTTTATCTTTGCCCTTTTTTGAGTCAGATTCTTTTTTGTTGTTGATTTTTAGAATTTATATATATTAGTCTGGTGCAAATGTAATTTGGTTTCAGACCATGAATTTTAAATTGTTATAACTAGGCTCAAACACATCTTTATAAATCAAAATAGGAACCATTACAGTCAACACACTTTTGCTAATGAGAAATAAGTTTATTTATTCCTGTAGCATAAAAATCCACGCTTTGGGATTCAGTGACCTCTTGGAAAACATTTTCCTCATTCTGCTTGTTTTGAAGTGTTTTCTCTGCAAAAAGTTGTTGAGATGCTTGAAAAAGTGGTAGTCAGTTGGCAAGAGGTCAGGTGAATATGGCAGATAAGGCAAAACTTTGTAGCCCAATTCGTTCAACTTTTGAAGCGTTGGTTGTGCAACGTACTGTTGGGCATTGCCATGGAGAAGAATTAGGATCCTTTCTATTGACCAATGCCGGTGGTAGGCATTGCAGTTTCAGTGCATCGCATCAATTTGCTGAGCATACTTCTCAGATGTAACGGTTTCATCAAAATTCAGAAAGCTGTAGTGGATCAGATGGGCAGCAGGCCACCAAACAGTGAACGTGACCTTTTTTTGGTGCAGGTTTTCTTTGGGAAGTGCTTTGGAGCTTCTTCTTGGTCCAACCCCTGAGTTGGTCATCAGTGGTTGTCTTACACAATCCACTTTTTGTTGCACATCACAATCTGATCAAGAAATGTTCATTGCTATTGCATAGATTAAGAGAAGACAACACTTAAAAACAACAATTTTTCTTTTTTTTTTTTTTTTTTTTGGTCAGCACATGAGGCATTCCACTTATTAAGCTTTTTCCCTTTCCGATTTGCTTCAAATACCGAATGACTGTAGAATGGTCAATGTTGAGTTCTTGGGCAACTTTTTATGTAGGTGTAAAAGGATCAGCTTCAATGATGGCTCTCAATTTGTTGTTGTCAACTTCTAATGGCTGGCCACTATGCTTCTCATCGTCAAGGCTCTCATCTCCTTTGCAAGACTTCTTGAACCACAACTGCCCTGTACATTCATAGCAGTTAGTGGGCCAAATGCACTGTTGATGTTGTGAGTTGTCTGTGCTGCTTTTATGACCCATTTTCAACTCAAATTAAAAAAGCTCTTGAATTTACTTTTTGTCTAACATCACTTCCATAGTCCCAAATAAATATAAAATAAACAGTAAGGAATAAGTCATTAGCAAAACAGCATATAGTGAGAAATTTGTGCATTAAAATGATGTGTAACGTAATCACATTTATTTAGAATGTATTCTAATATCAAACAGCAAATTTCCACAATGCAAAACTACAATTATTTTTTCACCACCCTAATATATTCTTGACATTAATTCTTTACTAGACTTATGACTGGCAGATACTTTCTCCTTTTCTATAAATTGCATTTTCACTCTGTGGAGATTGTCTTTGATGCACGAAAGTTTTTCATTTTTGTGAAGTACAATTTGCTTATTTTGCCTTTTGTTACTTATCCCTTTGATATCATAAACAAGAAATCATTAACAAATACATGGTTGTGAATCTTTTGTCCTATGTTTTCTTCTAAGGGTTTTATAGTTTTTGGTCTTTGACCCATTTTGAATGGTGTTAAGTAAGGGTTCAAATAACTATATCTCCCTCTCTTTTGGACCTCCTTCCATCTAGGTCACCACAATGCATTAAGTAGAGTTCCCTGTGCTATACAGTATAGAACATGATTTTTGATACGTGTATATGTTGTGAAATAGTAACCACAATAAAGCTAATTAACATATCCATCACTTCATAGTTATCATTTTCTTTTTTGGTGATGAGAACACTTGAGATCTACTATTCTACATCATTTCAAATTTACAATATATTATTATTAATTATAGCCACCATACTACACTTGTGAAAAACTGTAGACCTTAACATCATTCAAACTGGATCAGAGACCTAAATATAAGAACTAAAACTATAGGTTGTGTTTTTACTCTGTGGATATTGTCTTTTGATGCATGAAAGTTTTTAATTTTCATGAAGTACAATTTGCCTATTTTGCCTTTTGCTACTTATGTATGTGTATAATCTATTCATTTTGCTATACAGTAGAAACTAGCACAACATTGTAAAGCTACTATGAAAGTGCAAGTCGCTCAGTCATGTCTGAATCTTTGCAACCCCATACACTACACAGTCCATGGAATTCTCTAGACCAGAATATTGGAATGGGTAGCCTTTCCCTTCTTTAGGGGAATCTTCCCAACCCAGGGGTCGAACCCAGGTCTCCCTCATTGTAGGCAGATTCTTTACAAGCTGACCTACAAAGCTAATATACTCAAGTAAAAGTTTTTTGAAAATCATATTCTATACTCTTAATATTTATAATTTTCACTTGTCAATCACACTTAAATTGGAAAATAAAAAGAAAATAAATAGAAAGTAAATGGCAGATGTTAGATATAAACTTAAATATATCACTAATTACACTACATGTAAATAGACTAAAAACAATTCATATGCTTGTAAGAGAGTATGTCTATGTGTGTGGGAAAATTTTTCATCAGGGTTATCTCTAGGTATTGGAACTATTTTCCTTTCATTTTTTTATATTTTGTAGTGTTTTCTTAATGGAAATTATTACCAATAAATAAAATATGAAGAATAAAAATTTTAGAAAAATGACAGAGAATTTTTTTCCTTAGGTTGTAATTACTTGTGTATATTTTTTCATTCTTCTTAAGCATCCATACCAAAAGACACAGCTTTGGACATAGGCACTAAATGGAAAATGTAAGGATTTTATTAAAAAAAACCTACTATCCAAAGTCCCTATCATTTCATAACATAAAGAACACCTTAACATCCAAAGGAGAGTTATTATCTTTGACTTAAGATAAGTGCTTTTACTTGAATAAATTCAGCTTAATTAAACACAGTATGTTATAATTGTTTTTCTCATCTTACCACAGAATGGTAGAAACTTTACCATGAATTGGCATCAGTCCTCTGACTGGTTTATTGAGAGCCATTATTATCATACTTGGGCTTCCCTGGTGGCTCAAATGGTAAAGAATCTGCCTGCAATGTGGGAGACCAGGGTTCAATCCCTGGATCAGGAAGATCCCCTGAAGAAGGGAATGGTAACCCACTCCAGCATTCTTGCCTGGAAAACCCCATGGACAGAGGAGACTAGAGGGCTACTGTCCATGGGGCCACACAGAATTGGACAGGACTGAGTGACTAATACTTTCACTTTCACATTGCCATACTGCTTTTATACAATATACTTAATAATCAGTGAGAAAGATCAAAGAGTCCTCTAAATTTGGAAATTTGTTTGCTATTTGACAAATAAAATAGATTGAAGGTGTAGTCAAAGTAAAATATTTTGTGCTTTTTGTGTGTATATGTGTGTATTTAGGGTCAATAACCTGGCAGATTCTAAAATGGAGATTCAATCTATCCAGTCTTCTCTTTCAATGACCCAAAGAGAACAAAACAGGAATCAGAGTAGGAGAGTATTCAGAAATCATGAAGGACCAGTTATTCCCAGATTAAATGAAATTGCTAACATTAAATTTAATACTGGGGTGAGTATATTCATTAAGAATGTAAAACTAGTATATTTGGCTTGGGTGTAAATACTACCTGAACTTAAAAGATGTTTGGAGTATGACCATAGGAGAGTCAAGGAGACAAGGAATAGTCTGTAGTACAACTCCATTAATTTCCTGATGCAGGAGAAATGGGTTTTAGATAAAGACCACAGCTATGTCACTTTCACCATTGTTATTTCTCAGAATCACTGAGAGGTTCTCCTCATTTTCTAGTAAATTTTCCCTTTATTTGGTTCTAACAAGACCCAAGATTTACTTTTAGAAGATATTGGTTGATCAGATTAGGGGCATTTTCTCACTATGAACCATTGTTAGTATACTAAATAAAGTAAAAGACAGTAGTTGTATACAAGTTTTATGGGGATATTTCCCTTAAAAAAGAGAGATGGAAAGATTATGGTTTGATGTTAAATTAAATAAATAAATATAATTTTTTCCAATCAGAAATAATAGAAATATATTAATGAATAAAATCACCTTGACAAGATTTTCAGTGTAGTTAGGTAAGAAACCAGATGTTAAGTCTTTTCCCTTAATACCTTATACAAATAAACTTTTCCATATCATTTTGTTTTCTTTGGTTAAATTCAAGAATATATTTGTATAATGTGTGTTTATCTTTTGCTATAAAAATTTTAAGCATTGAATTTCAATTTGAATATCTTGCTTGGATCACGAGTAATTCTGATGCTATGTTCTTCTCCTCTTTTTAGTTCCCACTTTACTGCCAGCAATTTCATTCCATGTTTTTAAAGAGAGCACTATTCAATTGGCGCAGTTGGAGGTTGACATTGCTACATATATCAATAATTTTGTTTGTCACTACTTACCTTTTAACAACCCTAAACTTGTATTACATTATGCCTGCCAGAGAAATGGACTTAAGTCAATATGGTCGAACAATTGTGCCTTACTCAATTTCTGGGAATTCTGTTTTGGCTCTAAATATCATAAAGAACCTTGAGATTTTTTTTAAGCTTAAGAATCAAGAACTTCGGGAAGTACAAGGTAAGACCTGTAGGAAAAAAGAGACCGCTGCTATATGAACACCTATATGTATCACTTGCAAAGAAAGAAGTTAACTATGCTATCTAGCTACCCATTTCTTTCTTTTCCTATTACCTACCAGTATCTTCAGTTCAGTTCAGTTCAGTTCAGTCACTCAGTCATGTCCGACTCTTTGCAACCCCATGAATCATAGCATGCCAGGCCTCCCTCCATCACCAACTCCCAGAGTTTACTCAAACTCTTTTCCATCGAGTTGTTGATGCCATCCAGCCATCTCATCCTCTGTCGTCCCCTTCTCCTCCTGCCCCCAATCCCTCCCAGCATCAGGGTCTTTTCCACTGAGTCAACTCTTTGCATGAGGTGGCCAAAGTATTGGAGTTTCAGCTTTAGCATCAGTCCTTCCAATGAACACCCAGGACTGTTCTCCTTTAGGATGGACTGGTTGGATCTATTTGCAGTCCAAGGGACTCTCAAGAGTCTTCTCCAACACCACAGTTCAAAAGCATCAATTCTTTGGCACTCATCTTTCTTCACAGTCCAACTCTCACATCCATACATGACCACAGGAAAAACCATAGCCTTGACTAGATGGACCTTTGTTGGCAAAGTTATGTCTCTGCTTTTTATTTTTTTTTCTAGTTTATAATGGGTTTTATTTTCATGCTTGCAGTAATACATTCATGCTCAATTTATACCAGAGTTAGTCACAGAATTCTTTATAAAGATAAAGCCAAGTTATATTTAATCTTATCTTTTAAGCTGTATCAGCATGACATTCTGTAAAACTGGAAGTTACTAATGCAGTGTGCCAATAAAATATGGACAAGAGATATTTTAGGTCTCTAGTGGAAGAAAAGATTACTTCATTAACCATACACATATATTTTGATATATTCAGCTTGTATAGATCTATATTATCTGATTGATGTATGCTCTCTAGGTTGGTCATAACTTTCCTTCCACGGAGTAAGCATCTTTTAATTTCATGGCTGCAATCACCATCTGCAGTGATTGTGGGGCCCAGAAAAATAAAGTCTGATACTGTTTCCACTGTTTCCCCATCTATTTCCCATGAAGTGATGGGACCAGATGCCATGATCTTAGTTTTCTGAATGTTGAGCTTTAAACCAACTTTTTCACTCTCCTCTTTCACTTTCATCAAGAGGCTCTTTAGATCCTCTTCACTTTCTGCCATAAGGGTGGTGTCTTAGAGGCAGCTAAACCAAAGATCAAAAATGTACACTTTACAGCAGCTGGGAACAAAAGTTGATCATTATTGGAAGCATTCTGGCTGCAGTGGTCTTTCAGCTAATTGTATCACCTTTCAAAGGATGAGTAAAAGAGCCAAAATACTATGTTATTGTGAAATTTAGCCTACAAATTTGTATACTGACCAGAATATAAAAATGTTTTTCTAAGCTCTCACAGGGTAAAATAGTTCCAATATCTGAAGGTTCTCCTTTACAATATTGATCTTTCTAAAAACAGGTGGCTGAAGACTTAGTAGATTGATTTTTCAGAACTACTATTTTGAAATAGTAGTACTCATTTAGCTGTGACTCAAATAGTACTCAAATAGCTGTACTCATTTGTTTAATGTTTACTTTGGGCCAGACTGTGAATATACTGAACAATTTTCTGCATGATGTTTCTAAATGCTAAAAGCAACCCTTTTATGTAGCTTATTTTTTTGTCCATTTATGTGTAAATCATGTGTGCTCAGTCATGTCCCATTCTTTGTGACCCCATAGACTAGTGCGCCAGGCTCCTGTGTCCATGGAATTTTCCAGGCAAGAACACTACAGTGGGTTACCATTTCTTATTCCAGGGAATCTTCCCAACCCAGAGATCAAACTGTAAGCCAAGCGTGGAGAAAAAGAGAATGAGCCGGGCAATCAGGCAGAGAAAGATTTATTATAGGAAGAAAGCAAGTGACGGGCTTTAGAGAGAAACCAGTACTCTCCCTTTACAGCCAACCCTTCTTATACCCTATCAATAGGAAATTGTGCCCTGAAGGGAGGGGGGCCTTTGTTTATCTTTAGCATGCAGCTAGGGTCTTGTGATCCTGCAGAGGGGTCTCGTGGTTGGGTGGTCACGTAGTCTTGAGAAACTGGCACCAGCTGGGAAAAACAGGATATCAAAACTTTAAGGAAAAAACAGGATGCCACAGGGCAAGGTGGCCACTGTGACGTCATCCCTTGTTTGTCAGGTAACCAAGATGGGCCATTTTTTTTTCTTTTTTTATTTTTGCAGGGGCAAAATGGACAAAAGAAAGGATTAATGAGGGTGGGAGGGAAATGGGAAGAAAGAAAGGGAATGATGGTGGGGAGGAGTATATGTAATTTCTTAACCAATGGCTTTCTGTTTTTAATCACAAAGAACACTTAAAAAAAATCATGTTGAATTCATCCTATATTAGGAGGTTTGATCTGGAAATGAAAAGTTCAGGAAACTAAAAGTCCAGTTTGGGTGTCCTCATCTTAGGCACATCTTGGTATTTTGTATTGGTAGGTCTATCTTTACCACAATATATTATTTAGGACAGGATCACATTTGTCACTTCTTCCTCCCTAATACCCAAAGTGGTACCAGATCCATAAAATAGTCAATAAACCTTTACAGAGTGAACAAATAAGTCTATTTTTTTTTTAACTCTCCTGAGTGAACTGAATTTTTTGCGGCTCTTAAGTGAATATGTTTTCTTCTTTACTTTGTCTATTACAGCCAAATTGTATGAGTGGGGTATTAAAGTCTCCCACTATTATTGTATTGTTGCATATTTCTTCTATCATATTAATTAATGTTTGTCTTAGATATATCAATGCTCCAATGTTGGGCGCATATATATTTATAATTGTTATAACTTCTTTTTGGATTGTTCCTTTAAGTCGTTATGTATAACCTTGATTGTCTCCTTTTCAGGATCTTTAAAGTCAATTTTATCTGATATGAGTATTGCTACTCCTGTTTTCTTTTGGTCCATATTTGCATAGAAAATCTTTTTCCAGCCCTTCATTTTCAGTCAGTATATATCCCCTATTTTAAGGTGGTTCTCTTGTAGACAACATATATAGGGGTCTAGTTTTTGTATCCATTTGACCCATTTTAGTCTTTTGGTTGTCTCTTGTAGACAAGGTATGTAGGGGTCTTGTTTTTGTATCAGTTCAGCCAGTCTTTGTCTGTTGATTAGGGCATTCAGCCCATTAATGTTTAAAGCAATTATTGATAAATAGGATTTAATTTATTGTTTTGGGTTTGAATTTATACACCCTTTTAGCGATTCCTATCTAGAGAATGTCCTGTAGTTTTTGTTGGAGAAATGGTTTAGTGGTGCAAAATTCTCTCAACTTTTGCTTATCTGTGAAGCTTTTGATTTCTCCTTCATATTTGAATGAGATCCTTGCTGGATACAATAATCTAGGCTGTAAGTTATTTTCTTTCATCACTTTAATTATGTCTTGCCATTCCCTCCTGGCTTGGAGAGTTTCTATTGAAAGATCAGCTGTTATCCTTATGGGAATTCCCTTGTGAGTTATTTGATGTTTTTCCCTTGCTGCTTTTAATATTTGTTCTTTATATTTAATCTTTGTTAATTTGATTAATATGTGTCTTGGGGTGTTTTGCCTTGGGTTTATCCTGTTAGGGACTCTGGATTTCTTGAACTTGAGTGGTAATTTCCTTCTCCATTTTAGGGAAGTTTTCAACTATTATCTCCTCAAGTATTTCCTCATGGTCTTTTTTTTTTCTTCTTCTTCTGGAACGCCTATGATTCGAATGTTGTAGCGTTTAATGTTATCCTGGAGGTCTCTGAGATTGTCCTCATTTCTTTTGATTCGTTTTTCTTTTTTTCTCCTCTGATTCATTTATTTCTAGGATTCTATCTTCTAATTCACTAATCCTATCTTCTGCCTCTGTTATTCTACTATTTGTTGCCTCCAGGGTGTTTTGGATTTCATTTATTGCATTATTCACTATGTGTTGACTCTTTTTTATTTCTTCTAGGTCCTTGTTAAACCTTTCTTGCATCTTCTCAATCCTTGTCTCCAGACTCTTTAACTGTGATCCCATTTTGATTTTGAGATTTTGGATTAATTTCACTCTCATTATTCAGAATTCTTTATCAGGTAGATTCCCTATCTCTTCCTCTTTGGTTTGGTTTGGTGGGCATCTATCCTGTTCGTTTAGCTGCTGGGTATTCCTCTGTCTCTTCATTTTGTTAAAATTGCCACGTTTAGAGTGTCCTTACTATATTCTGGTAGTTTGTTGAATTCTCTTTATTGAGGCGATTTACTGGTCTTTTCAATATCTGGTCTCTGCCCTGTTACAGAGGGGGCAGAGATGAATACCCAAATCTAAGCCCGCCAGGTTCAGGCACTCGGATAATCCTCAGAAGCACAGACTCGATTGAGTCTGAGTTTTATGCCCTTCGCACATCTGAGTAAAGCAGGTGATGAAGTGTTTAGCGAGCACAGCTGCTGTGACTTATCGCCTCCCCGCCACTCAGTTTTCTGGGTATACCACAGGCGCACTTTCTCAGGCAGATGTTGACCATCCAGAGCCCCAAGAAGCGTAAGTCAGCACAGAGACCTACTCACAGTTCTGTAGACAGTGTCTCTCCAGGGCTGTGACTGCCCGCCTCTGGCCCCGGCTGCCTGTCACCGAAGTGGGATGGCCTGCAGCCGGCCATCTCCACGCAGTCCCCCATTCTGTATGTAGTCCTGGTGGTGTCTTAAGTTAGGGCTGGCTTTTGATGTAGTAGATAACCGACAGTCTGGTTATTTCACTCAGATAGCGCTGGAGATAGCCAGGCCAAATCCTTTCTCAAAGCGATGCAGGCCACACCGCTCCTCCTAGCCCAGCCCCGACTTGCCAATAGCAAATGCTGGTGTCCGTGCTGCTTCTCCGCAAAAGGAGTTACCGCAGGGCTCGTTTTCTCCTTTTGAAGACAATGAATTATCTTTCTAAGTGCCTGATGTCCTCTGCCGGCCTTCAGAAGTTGTTTTGTAGAATTTATTCAGCATTCAAATGTTCTTTTAATGGATTTATGGAGGAGAAAGTATTCTCCCCGTCCTACTCGTCCGCCATCTTAGCTCCTCCCAAAATAGGTCAAGATGGGCCGTTTTTAAACAATACGCTATGAGCCAGCCCCTTGTGAACTCTAACACAAACCTGCATCTCTTGCATCTCCTACAGTGACAGGAAATTTTTTTTTTAACCATAGGACCACCTGGGAAACCCAGAAATTAGGCCAAAACCTAGTGGGTGGAGAATTTTGAATTCTTTGTATGATTGAATGAGTCCATTCTTCCACAAAAGCAACAGAAATACTTAGAAAATAATTCTTAAAAATGAACCAACTTACAATATTGGAAATTAAGCAAAAGCACAGAACAAGCTAAAAAGTGTCTATTTTAAAAACTACTGAACCTCTATTAAAAAAAAAAAATAGTAAAATCTGTGGCATTTTACTAATAATTCCTAGCTATGGATTTTCTAGCAGTTATGTACTGATGTAAGAATTAGACCACAAAGAAGACTGAGCACTGAAGAATTGATGCTTTCAAACTATGGTGCTGGAGAAGCCTCTTGAGAGTCCATTGGACAGCAGCAAGGAGATCAAACCAGTCAGTCCTAAAAGAAATCAACCCTGAATATTCGTTGGAAGGACTGATGTTGAAGCTGAAGCTCCAACACTTTGGCCACCTGATGTGAAGAGCCGACTCACTGGAAAAGACCCTGAGGCTGGGAAAGACTGAGGGAAAGAGGAGATGAGGGCAACAGATGAGGGAAAGAGGAGATGAGGGCAACAGATGAGGGAAAGAGGAGATGAGGGCAACAGATGATAAGATGCTTGGATGGCATCATTCACTCGATGGACATGAGTTTGAGCAAACTCTAGAAGATAATGAAGGAAAGGAAATCCTGGCATGCTGCAGTTCATGAGGTTGCAAAGGGTCGGACACAACTTAGTGACTGAATAACAACAGTTCCTATGGTTCTCTGTCCCCTCAGTGGTGTGGTATCCATGAAAGCAAAAACCTCACAGTTGATGGAAAGAACTCATCTCTTCAGAGCCCTGTTAAAAGTCCCATTTATGAGGATTGTCAATACTTTGACTGAAATAGAAGCTCAAAAACTCTATTCCCAAGGCATTATTCCTATTGAATTTAAATTAGGGCTCAACTCTTTAGGAAAATCCCTAACCCCAGGGAATTATTTAAAGCAATAGAAATCCGCTGGTAATAGCACCACAGGTAGCTAAGGCTGTGCTTTCAGTTGGGTCAAATAAGAGCTTACCCAGAAAGCAATTTTCAAGGAATACCTGGAGAGCTAGATGACCACAGTGGACTTTAAAGTCCTGATAGTCCTGCAGACTTAGAAAGCTCAGAATGGTAGTATGCATGGCCAGAAATAACCTAGGAAATGAGAAGAATCCAGTCACTTACTTCTAGTTGATGTTGAGGCCCTACACAGGCAAGCAGTGAAAGCTGAGGCTGACTTATAAGCTGCCTGAAATTTGAAGGTGTGCCTTTGTTCAAAGATCTCCTTGGCCAAGGGTGGTAGACTTACTGGCTCTAGACATTTAAAAGAATCTTTTAGCTAGTTGCTAAATTATATTGATTTAAAACTGACCCCTAGAAGCCAGGCTTAAAGGCCAGAATTTTTTTTTAAGTTCATCAGAGAAATACGGAGAAGGCAATGGCACCCCACTCCAGTACTCCTGCCTGGAAAATCCCATGGATGGAGGAGCCTGGTAGGCTGCAGTCCATGGGGTTGCTGAAGGTCGGGCACGACTTGAGCGACTTCACTTTCACTTTTCACTTTCATGCATTGGAGGAAGAAATGGCAACCCACTCCAATGTTCTTGCCTGGAGAATCCCAGGGACGGGGGAGCCTGGTGGGCTGCCGTCTATGGGGTCACACAGAGTCAGACACGAGTGAAGCGACTTAGCAGCAGCAGCAGCAGAGAAATAAGTGGCTTCATACTGTAGAGAATACAGAATCTACAGAACTGTCCACAGAAGTCATTAAGCAAATGAGTAGCAGCAACAACAACAAAATTAACAGTAACAACACACAGGGAAGTTCAGATACCAGAGTTGATACACTATCCTATATGCCCAGTTTTCAACAACAACAGAATGAGAAGAGAAAGAGTAATGGGCTGAATTGTGTCCCTTCAAAATTCATATGCTAAGCCCTATCTCTAATATCTCAAAATGTGACTGTATTTGGATATTAGATCTTTAAAAAAGTAATTAATTTAAAAGATGAGGTTAGAACCATAGAATCAGAGGAACTCCGGGCTCAGGGATGCCAGACATAGATGTGGGAGGAAGTAAGGGGCTCCTCTAAAAACAGGGAGATTGAGAAAAAGGTGGGCTTCTAGTTCAAGATTGCAGAGTAGAAGGATGTGAACTCATCTCCTCCTTTAAGAGGACCAGAATCACAACTAGTTGTTGAACAATCATTGACAAGAGGCATGGGAACCACCAGAAAAAGTCACCCATGTCCAAAGACAAGAAGCCACGAGATAGTAGGAGGAGCACAATCACAATAAAATCAAATCCCATACCTGCCAGGTGGGTGATCCACAAACTGGAGAACAATAATCCCAAAGGAGTTTTCCCACTGTTTCAAAGGTTCTGAGCCCCACATCAGTCTTCACAACCTGGGAATCTGACAAAGGAACTGGGAATCAACAGGGAATTTGACCTTGAAGGCCAGAAGAATTTGGTTATAGGACTTCCACACAACTGGAAGAAATAGAGACTTCACTCTTGGAGGGAAAAAACAATCTTGCTGTAACCAAGACCCAGGGGAAAGGAGCAGTGACCCCACAAGAGACTGACCCAGACCTACCTGCTAGTGTTGGAGGTTCTCCTGTGGAGGCATGGGTCAGCAAGTGCTCACTACAAGGACGGAGGCATTGGCAACAGCAGTCCTTTAAGGTCCTGCTTGGTATAAGAACTCCTGGAGATCACCATTAACCCTACCATAGAGCCCATAGACCCCAAAGCTGGGTCACTCCAGGTCAAACAACAAACAGAAAGGGAATACAACCACACCCATCAGATAATTGCGTTAAAGCTTTATTGAGCAACACCCACCGGAGCAACACCCAGTTTTTCCTACCACCAGTCCCTCCCATCAAGAGGCTTACACAAGCCTCTTAGCCTCATCCACCAAAGGGCAGACAGAAGAAGCCAGAAGAACCACAATTCCACAATGTTAGAACAAAAACCACATTACAGAAGGTTAATCAGGATGAAAAAGCAGAGTTATGTCCCAAATGAAGGGATAAGATAAAACCCCAGAACAACAATTAAATGAAGTGGAGATAAGCAAACTTACAGGAAAAGAATTCAGAATCGTGATAGTGAAGATGATCCAGGATCTCAAAAACAGAATGGAAAAGATGCAAGAAATGTTTACCAAAGACCTTCAAGAACTAAAGAACAAATAGAGATGATCAATACACTAAAAGGAATCAATAGCAGAATAACTGAGGCAGAAGAATGAAGTGACCTGGAGGACAGAATGGTAGAAAACACTGCCAAGGAACAGAATATGGGGGTGGGGTGGTGGGGCGGGCAAGAAATGAAAAGAAATGAAGACAGCGTATGAGATGACTGAGACAACATTAAATGCACCAACAATCACATTATAGGGGTCCCAGAAGGAGAAGAGAGAGAGAAAGGACTTGAGAAAATATTTGAAGGCATAGTAGCTGAACACTTTCCTAACATGGGAAAGGAAATAGTTAACCAAGTCCAGAAAGTGCAGAGAGTCCCAGGCAAGATAAAACCATGGAGGGAAACACTGACACATAGTAGTCAAACTGACAAAATATAAATACAAAGATAATATATTAAAAGCAATAAGGGAAAAACGGTAAATAGCATACAATGGAACTCCCATAGCTGATTTCTCAACAGAATCTCTACAAGCCAGAAGTGAATGACATGATATATTAAAGTGATGAAAGGGAAGAAGCTACAACCAACAATTTTCTACCCAGCAAAACTTGTTGAGATTTGATGGAGAAATCAAAAGCTTTCCAGACAAGCAAAAGTTAAGAGAATTCAGCATCACCAAACCTGTTTTACAGCAAATGCTAAAGGAACTTCTCAAGGCAGAAAACACAAGAGAAGGAAAAAACTTACACAAAATAAACTCAAAACAATTAAGAAAAGTGTAATAGGATGATACTTATCAATAATTAGGGCTTCCAATGTCATGCTAGTTGTAAAGAACCCGCCTGCCACTGCAGGAGGCATAAGAGACATGGATTTGATCCCTGGGTCAGGAAGATCCCCTGGAGTAGGAAATGGCAACCCACTCCAGTGTTCTTGTCTGGAGAATCCCATGGACAGAGGAGCCTGGTGGGCTGCAGTCCATGGGGTTGCTAAGAGTTGGACACAATGAAGCAGCTTAGCACATACCACATCACTCTACTTAACCCCCCAAATTGTATATAATTATTCTATATCTTTAGGTTAATCATGTTCCCATTATGGCTTGCAATATAATTATCTTTTATTTTTTAGTCTGGCTATTGACTGTGAAAGCTGATAAACATCTTTTATTACTGTGATTATGTCACTATTAATATTATTCACTTAATACAATTGTATCATGATTGGTCAATAGAAAATAATAGAATTGTATATCACCAAAAAAACTTTAATAGAAAAATCTGTAATCACTTTTTAAAATCCAGATGCATGGCAGAATTACCTTGGAATTTTTTGAAAAATACAAATGTCCAGATATTGCTTTTGTCTCCAAAGATCCTGATGTGTTTCTAATGAGCAGCCATGTATAACAAAAACTGGACTATATGATTATCTTTTACTTTCATCTAGCTTGTTCCACTTTTTCTATTTCATATTCAGTGCTCCTGTTTCATTCCATTTATGTTTTCCAATTTCTTGATCTCTTGTCTCTAGATGTCCTTTCTTATGCCTTTATCAAGCATAGTAGAAAAGCTTTTGCATACTTGTATATATATATATATACACACACACACACCCATGGGAGTTTCCAGGCAAGAGTACCGGAGTGGGGTGCCATTGCCTTCTCCGGTATACATATATAGTATGTATAATATAATATATGTATTTTATAAAACATGAATTTCTTCCTAGCTAAAAAATTTAACATTTTGATTCCATTTGTTTGCCTTACTATGAATAGAAAGGTAGATTTCTAATTAAAAAAAAATAGATACACAACAAGCAATGAATGTTTACTGTATAGCACAAGCAACTATAGTCAATATCTTGTAATAACCTATAATGGAAAATAATATGAAAAATAACACAAGTTGGAATCAAGGTTGCTGGGAGAAATATCAATAACCTCAGATATGCAGATAACACCACCCTTATGGCAGAAAGTGAAGAGGAACTCAAAAACCTCTTGATGAAAGTGAAAGTGGAGAGTGAAAAGGTTGGCTTCAAGCTCAACATTCAGAAAACGAAGATCATGGCATCTGGTCCCATCACTACATGGGAAATAGATGGGGAAACAGTGGAAACAGTGTCAGACTTTGTTTTTCTGGGCTCCAAAATCACTGCAGATGGTGACTGCAGCCATGAAATTAAAAGACGCTTACTCCTTGGAAGGAAAGTTATGACCAACCTAGATAGCATATTCAAAAGCAGAGACATTACTTTGCCAACAAAGGTCCATCTAGTCAAGGCTATGGTCTTTCCTGTGGTCATGTATGGATGTGAGAGCTGGACTGTGAAGAAGGCTGAGCACTGAAGAATTGATGCTTTTGAACTGTGGTGTTGGAGAAGACTCTTGAGAGTCCCTTGGACTGCAAGGAGATCCAGCCAGTCCATTCTGAAGGAGATCAGCCCTGGGATTTCTTTGGAAGGAATGATGCTAAAGCTGAAACTCCAATATTTTGGCCACCTCATGCAAAGAGTTGACTCATTGGAGAAGACTCTGATGCTGGGAGGGATTGGGGGCAGGAGGAGAAAGGGACGACAGAGGATAAGATGGCTGGATGACATCACTGACTCGATGGATGTGAGTCTGAGTCACCTCCGGGAGTTGGTGATGGACAGGGAGGCCTGGCGTGCTGTGATTCATGGGGTTGCGAAGAGTCGGACACGACTAAGCGACTGATCTGATCTGATATATTAAAGAAAAAAAAAAAGAAGTAATTAATTTAAACTGAAATTATTAGAGCAGACCGTTATCCAGTGATTGGTCTCCTTTTAAGAGGCTGAAATTAAACTCAGTCTTAGCCAAAGGCTGAGAACCAATAAGGACACGGACATACACACATAGAGGAAAGACCATGTGAAAGCACAAGGGCAAGGAAGCCATTTATGACCCCAGGGGAGAGGTCGCAGAAGACACTCACCCTGCCAGCACCTTGGTCTTGGACTTCTAGCCTCTAGAACTGTAAAAAAACACATTTCTAGGTCACCCAGGCTATGGTACTTTATTTTGACAGTCCCAGAAAACTAAAATAGAAACAGAAGAGTGTACCCATATGCCGAGGGAAAGAGAGCCGGTAGATAATGTACTTGAGGAAGGCAAATGTTGAACTTGGTATACATAGACTATTTGTTGTGCAGTCAGTCATGTCTAACTCTTTGAGACCCCATGGACTGCAGCACACCAGGCTTCCCTGACATTCACCATCTCCGAGAGTTTGCTCAAATTCATGTCCATTGAGTTGATGATGCCATCCAACCATCTCATCCACTGTCATCCCCTTCTTCTCCTGCCCTCAATCCTTCCCAGTATAAGGGTCTGTTCCAAAGAGTTGGCTGTTGCATCAGGTGGCTGAAGTATTGCAGCTTGAGCTTCAGCATTAGTCCTCCCAATGAGTATTCAGAGTTGATTTCCTTTAGGGCTGACTGGTTTGATCTTGCTGTCCAAGGGATTCCCAAGAGTCTTCTCCAGGACCACATTTTGAAAGCATCAAGACTATAAATCAGCTATTACAAATATTTTCAACTAGCTAAAGGAAATATGTTTTAAAAATAAAGGAATGTATGGCAACTTCATCTCTCTATGAAGAGAATTTTAATGATGAAATATAAATAAAAATTTCAAATGGAAATTCTGTAGTTGGAAAACATAACTGAAATGAAAATTTCACCAGAGAGACTCAATGGTAGATTTGAATTGGCAGAAAAATGAATTGCTAAATTGAAGATAGTTAATAAAGGTTATCCAATCTGTGAAACAGAAAGATGGGAAGGAACAGCTTCTGAGACATGGAACAACATCAAGCATCCCAACACAGGCATAATGAGAGAACCAGGAGGCAAAGAGACTGATAACAGAAAAGTATTTGAGGAAATAATGACTGAAGACTTCCCAAATATAATGGAACACATTAATCTTCACCTCCAAGAAGTTTAATGAATTCTAAGTACAGTAAACTGAAAAATAATCACACAACATAATTTAACTGGTAAAAGTCAAAAAGGAAATCTTGAAAGCAAAGGAGGAAAATAATATTAACTAAAAAATGGTCATTAAGAAGAAAATTTTTAAATTTGGATATATTCACATGATGACATATCATATAGTTATAAAAAAAAAAACCATAAAATTTACCCAAAACAGCATGAATGAATATTAGAAGTAGAGTGTTGAATTGGCAAAAAATAATAAGACTACTTAAAATTTTATATTCTTTTCAGAAGACTCAAAACCAAACACCACTAAACAACATATTGCAGTGGAAGTAGGAGGTGCTCTGTACAGTCAGCAATAAGACCTAGAGCTGACTATGGCTCAGACCATGGGCTTCTTACTGCAAAATTCAGACTTAAATTGAAGAAGGTAGGAAAAACCACTCGGAGAAGGCATTGGCACCCCACTCCAGTACTCTTGCCTGGAAAATCCCATGGAAGGAGGAGCCTGGAAGGCTGCGGTCCATGGGGTTGCTGAGGATCAAACACGACTGAGCAACTTCACTTTCACTTTTCACTTTCATGCACTGGAGAAGGAAATGGCAACCCACTCCAGTGTTCTTGCCTGGAGAATCCCAGGGACGGGGGAGCCTAGTGGGCTGCCGTCTATGGGGTCGCACAGAGTCAGACACGACTGAAGCAACTTAGCAGCAGCAGCAGGAAAAACCACTAAGTCATTCAGGTATGACCTAAATCAAATTCATTGTGATTACACAGTGGAAGTGAATTCGATTTAAGGGATTAGATCTGGTAGACAGAGTACCTGAAGAACTATGGATGGAGGTTCATAACATTGTACATGAGGCAGTGATCAAAACCATCCCAAAGGAAAAGAAATGCAAGAAATCAAAGTGGTTGATTGAGGAGGCTTTACAAATAGCTGAGGAAAGGAAAGAAGAGAAGTGAAAGGCAAGGGAGAATGGGAAAAATAACCCAACTGAATGAAGAGTTTCAGAGAATAGGAAGGAGAGATAAAAAGGTTTTCTTAAATGAACAATGCAAAGAAATAAAGGAAAACAACAGAATGGGAAAGACCATAGATCTCTTCAAGAAAATTGGAGGTATCAAAGGAATATTTCGTGCAAAGATGGGCATGATAAAGGACAAAAATGGTAAGAATTGAACAGAAGCAGAAGAGATTAAAAAGAGGTGGCTGCTGCTGCTGCTAAGTCGCCTCAGTCGTGTCCGACTCTGTGCGACCCCATAGACGGAAGCTCACCAGGCTCCCCCGTCCCTGGGATTCTCCAGGCAAGAACACTGGAGTGGGTTGCCATTTCCTTCTCCAATGCATGAAAGTGAAAAGTCAAAGTGAAGTCGCTCAGTCGTGTCCGACTCTTAGCGACCCCATGGACTGGAGCCCACCAGGATCCTCCATCCATGGGATTTTCCAGGCAGAAGTACTGGGGTGGGGTGCCATTGCCTTCCCCGAAAAAGAGGTGGCAAGAATACACAAAAGAACTATACAAAAAAAAGATCTTAATGACCCGGATAACCACGATAGTGTGGTCACTCCCCTAGAGCCAGATATCTTGAAGTGTGAAGTCAAGTGGGCCTTAGGAAGAATTACTACAAACAAAGTTAGTGGAGGTGATGGAATTCTAGCTTAGCTATTTCAAATCCTAAAAGATGATGCTGTTGAAATGCTATACTCAATATGTCAAATTTAGAAAAATCAGCAGTGGCCACAGGACTGGAAACCATCAGCTTTCATTCCAATCCCAAAGAAGAACAATGTCAAAGAATGTTCAAACTACCACAAAATTGCACTCATCTCACATGAGACCAAGGTAATGCTCAAAATCCTTTAAGCTAGGCTTCAGCAGTACATGAACCAAGGACTTCCAGGTGAACAAGCTGGGTTTAGAAATGGCAGAGGAACCAGAGATCAAATTGCCAACATTTGTTTGATCAGAGAGAAAGCAAGGGAATTCCAGAAAAACATCTACTTCTGGTTCATTGATTAGGCTAAAGCCTTTGACTGTGGATCACAACAAACTTTGGAAAATTCTTAAAGAGATTGGAGTACCAGACCACCTTACCTGTCTCCTAAGAAACCTGTATGCAGGTCAAGAAGTAACAGTTAGAACCAGACATAGAACAACTGACTGGTTCACACTGGGAAAGGAGTATGTTAGGGCTGTATATTGTCACCCTGCTTATTTACTTCTATACAGAATACACCATGTGAAATGCCAAGCTAGCTGAATCACAAGCTGGAATCAGGATTGCTAGGAGAAATATCAACAACCTCAGATATGTAGATGATACCACTCTAATGGTAGGAATTGAGAGGTGCTAAAGAACCTCTTGAAGACGGTAAAAGAAAAGAGTGAAAAAACTGACTAAGTTCAACATTCAAAAAAATATGATCATGGCATCTCTCTCGTCACTTCACAGCAAATAGGAAAAGTGAAATAGTAAAACGGAAAACAGAAAAAGTGGAAGCAGTGACATATTTTATTTTCTTGAGCTCCAAAGTCACTGTGGATGGTGACTGCAGCCTTGAAATTAAAAGACGTTTGCTCCTTGGAAGGAAAGCTATGATAAACCTAGACAGCATATTAAAAAGCGTTGACATCACTTTGCTCACAGTGGTCCATATATTATTGATATCAACAACTGGTACACTATATATATTTAACACAAAGTGCATACTTGCATAATAGAAGAATAAAAGGGAGATAAGACATATAGAAAACACAAAGCAAAATGTCAGTTATAAATACTAGAATATCAGTAATTATATTAAATATAAATGCATTAAACAATTCAATCAGAAGACAGAGGTTTTTCAGACTGGAATTTTTAAAACCTAACTTAGATTAAAGATTAAAGGGGTGGGGTGAGGACACAGATTACCAAAACTCACAACAGCATCAAAAAGAATAATGTACATACAAATAAATGTAAGAAGAGGTGCAAGACTTGTACACTGAAAGTTATAAATACTTCTGAGGAAAATTAAAGTTCTAGATACATGAAGAGATATTTCATATCATGGATTAGAATACTGAATATCATTAAGATAGAAAATTTCCCCAAATGGATCTATACAGTCAACGCAGTTCCTATCAAAATTTCAGCAGACATTTTTGCTGAAATGGACAAGTCAATCCTCAAATGTATGAGGAAATGTAAATGACCTAGAAGAACCGAAACAATTTTTGAAAAAAAAAAAAAAACTATGTTTGTTTTAGACAAGAATAGAGCAAGAAATTCTTAGTAGTTTACTGTTTTCTCAAGTTGTAAACTTGTAGGGATTACTGATGGTGCAGAATTCCTGAGGAGATTTGAAATAGTCATTGTGGGAACTGGAAAGGGAAGAGATAGTGGGGAAAAGTTTTGGTCTTTCCACTTTGACATAAGTAGTAGGAGACTTATTACATACTGACTAATCAATTTCTTTCTTTATTCTAGGTAATGTGATGGAACACATAAAGGAAAATAAAGAGTATCGTGACTTCTCCCTGACTGCATTTTCCGTTGAGGTTGAGAAAAACAATACAGTATTTACTATTTTTTTCAATAATGAGGCATACCATTCAGCTGCAACATCCCTAGCGGTGTTTGACAATGTTCTTTTCATGTCACTTTCTGGCCATAATGTTTCCATTAAAGTCTCCAACAAGCCTCAACCTCTCCCTCGTTATGGTTCTAACATAGTGTATGTATGATTGACTTTCCTTTTATTGGAATTGAGCCTTGCTGTAGTCCCTTGTTAAGTGGCAATGTACATTTGAAAATAACTACTGAAATTAGCATTTTATACTTTTATTTCATTATTTATTCCATCTTTTATTTCATTTTCCATAGGCCTACAAGTGGATTACAAGTAGTATTATGTTTGGCTTTTGGCCTAGCTGTTGTGATTGGTAGTTTTTGCCTTCAGACAGTGACTGAGAGAGCCACTAACGCAAAGCACATCCAGTTTGTGAGTGGAGTCTATTTACTGACTTATTGGCTCTCTGCTTTGCTCTGGGATCTCATCTACTTCTTCATTGCCTGTTGCTTCCTACTGGTGAGTGTTAGCTGAATTTGTACAAAGGCTCATTTTTTTTTTTTTTGTCTCCCACAGGAAATTTCTATTCAATTAATTGTATCCTGAAATAAAACTTAGAGAAATTTGAAACTACTTTGGCTTATTATGCCAGAGAATATATTGTGTAAACCTCATTATGGAAATGTACTACCTCATGTTCTCTCAATTGGAAAAAAATACTTTTCTTTGAAAAGCCTCTCTTGAATTGGCTTCCCATGTAATTGCTCAGCATAATGCCCAAGGCCCAAAACTAAAGGGAAAAGGGCTATTACTTGTAACTTGTCCCTCACTAATCATATGGATAAGTCACTGCCACTGATTCCCAATGCTGAGCTCTCTGGTAAAACTGGACTGTAGCACACAATTTAGAATCATGACTTAAGCGAGGCTTTCTGTTACTACTCACAGTCTCCCATTCATGCCACAAATCCAAAATGGCTAGGTCTGCAAAGTAGAACTAACTGTGACTGAGACACCCAATTTTAGATATTGAGACTAAAGAGCAAGCATGTAAGGATGTTACAGTGTCCTTTAATGTAATGATTTTCTCATTAGTGAACTTGGATGTCTTTTACTTTGTATGCATATCTGAAGGTGAGGTAGATGTGAAGTTGTATAGTTACTAAAGGGATAGACACATGAGTAAAGGAGGTAAGGTCTTTTTATGTACAAAAGTTATAAAAGAAAGTGAAAGTGTTAGTCACTCAGTTGTGTCTGACTCTTTCCGAGCCTATGGACTGTAGCTCACCAGGCTCCTCTGTCCATGGAATTCTGCAGACAAGATACTGGAGTGGGTTGCTATTTTCTCCTCCAGGAGATCTTCCCTACCCAAGGATTGAACCTGGGCCTCTTGCACTGCAGGCAGATGGTTTACTATCTGAGCCACCATAGTGAGTGGCTAAAAGAGGTATGGTGGGCTTAAGTATGAGTAAGACAATGTCTCAGCCCTCAAATAGTTCACTCTTCAGCAACGGATATATAACTTAATAGGTGGCTAATTCTACTATAAAAGATAAACTGCTGCTGCTAAGTCACTTCAGTCATGTCCAACTCTGCGCGACCCCATAGATGGCAGCCCACTAGGTTCCCCCATCCCTGGGATTCTCCAGGCAAGAACACTAGAGTGGGTTGCCATTTCCTTCTCCAATGCATGAAAGTGAAAAGTGAAAGTGAAATCACTCAGTCGTGTCCAACTCTTCGTGACCCCATGGACTGCAGCCTTGCAGGCTCCTCCTTCCATGGGATTTTCCAGGCAAGAGTAATGGAGTGGGGTGCCATTGCCTTCTCCAAAAGATAAGCTACCAAGTCCTAATTCAAACTATACAGGCCATGGAAAGGTAAAATTAGTTTTTTGAGAAAAAAGGAGAAACTTTTGATCAGTTTGGAGCCCTAGGCTTAGGTATGAAGGAGAGCTGCATCCCACCAGGTATAACAGCTCCTCAGCAGGGACCAGAGGCTGGAACAGTTGAGGCATAGATGGTAATCGTGAGCAAATAGCATGTACAGCGATGCCCCAAAGTTGAAAGAGCAGAGCAGCACTTTCTTGTCACAGTGCAAGACTCTGGCCAGTGTTCTCAGCGCCAGTTTCTTCTCACAGCTAACTAGCCAACTAGTGTAACTAGGGAAGACCACCATCCTTTCTGAGGGCCACAATTCTCATCTTTTGCCACAAGAATAGGGGAGTTGATCTAAGCACAATCTCTTTACTATCTCCCCTCTATGTAATGCAGTATTGAAATCAATAAGAAAAAAACCCCTGCATCTTTTCACCCCCATGCCAAGGATCCATTCTTTCTCTGGTTCTTTAAACTTGACTGACACACCCAACTGTCATTTCCTGGTTGCTGCTGCTGCTGCTAAGTCGCTTCAGTCGTGTCCGACTCTGTGCGACCCCAAAGACGGAAGCTCACCAGGCTCCCCCGTCCCTGGGATTCTCCAGGCAAGAACACTGGAGTGGGTTGCCATTGCCTTCCTGGTTAGTAGATCTATAAAAATTATAAATATTTCCTGGTTAGTAGATCTATAAATAAGACCATTCGTTATTTATACTTATAGCAATATTGCCATTTATGGCTCATAAGAAGTTATTTACCATCTGTTGTGTGTGTGTGTGTGTGTGTGTGTGTGTGTGTGTTATGTCATTCAAAAACATTCAAGTCTGAAGTGATTTTAATTCACCATATTTACAGTCAAGGAAATTAAGACTCACAGATCTAATTTACTTACCCAATTTCACCCAGCTAGTACAATTTCAGAACCCTGGTTAGCCTTACTTCAGTGTATTGTAATTTATATATTCAAAGTCATCCTGAATAACATACTTTAAACTTATTTCTACTCTCATATTTGCAGTTCTCTCTGTCTTAGCATCATATTTCACTTTATATCTTCTGTATCCTTTTTGTCTGGTGGTGCTTGTTCTGTGTGTGTGTGTGTGTGTGTGTGTGTGTGTGTGTCTCTCTCTCTCTTATTCTCTTTCTGTCTTGCTCTCGCCCTCCCAAAATTCCCTTTCATGGTTCTCAGATGGAGTTCTCCATGGGTTCTCAGCTTTGCTTACTTATCTGACTTGGCTATCCCTTTGTTGTTTTAAATGAGACACTCCCTCACTCTGCTCTGGTTCTGTAATATTAAGTATCTTAGGGCTTCCCTTGTGGCTCAGCTGGTAAAGAATCCACCTGCAGTGCAGGAGTTCTGGGTTCAATCCCTAGGTTGGGAAGACCCCCCTGGAAAAGGGAAAGGCTACCCTCTCCAGTATTCTGGCCTGGACAATTCCATGGGCTGTATAATCCATCAGGTGACAAAAAGTCAGACACACAACTGAGCGACTTTCACTTTCACTCTCACTCTGTATTCTTTACTATATTCCACTGATGTGTCTATAATATGCCACTAGAAACTGTTTTAATTATGGCAGGTTTATAATATATTTAATTATTTTTAGGGATTCACCTTCCTCACTTTCCTCATTAACCTTCTTCTGCAGAATTTCCTGGCTATCTTGGTATGTTTTGTTTGTTTACATGTAATCTGTAAAATCAGCTTATCTAATTTTTTAAAATCCTGTTGCTATTTTTATGTAGAGTAATTTGGGGAGAATTTACTTTCTTACTATGTTGGGTCAGATTCTATCGAAAAGTAGAGTGTGTCTTCGTATTTCCTAGTAGAAATTTAAATTTTCTTTGGAATAGTTCTAATTTAAGATGTCTCTAAGCATTATAAGCCTTGGAATGAAGCTGCTTGTAGGTTAGCTGTGGTTTCCTGCTGACTACACTCATCTCATACGCTAGTAAAGTGATGCTCAAAATTCTCCAAAACAGGCTTCAGCAATATGTGAACCGTGAACTTCCTGATGTTCAAGCTGGATTTAGAAAAGGCAGAGGAACCAGAGATCAAATTGCCAACATCCGCTGGATCATCGAAAAAGCAAGAGAGTTCCAGAAAAACATCTATTTCTGCTTTATTGACTATGCCAAAGCCTTTGACTGTGTAGATCACAATAAACTGTGGACAATTCCGAAAGAGATGGGAATACCAGACCACCTGATCTGCCTCTTGAGAAATCTGTATGCAGGACAGGAAGCAACAGTTAGAACTGGTCATGGAACAACAGACTGGTTCCAAATAGGAAACGGAGTACGTCAAGGCTGTATATTGTCACCATGTTTATTTAACTTATATGCAGAGTACATCATGAGAAATGCTGGACTGGAGGAAACACAAGTTGGAATCAAGATTGCTGGGAGAAATATCAGTAACCTCAGATATGCAGATGACACCACCCTTATGGCAGAAAGTGAAGAGGAACTAAAAAGCCTCTTGATGAAAGTGAAAGTGGAGAGTGAAAAGGTTGGCTTAAAGCTCAACATTCAGAAAACGAAGATCATGGCATCTGGTCCCATCACTACATGAGAAATAGATGGAGAAACAGTGGAAACAGTGTCAGACTTTGTTTTTCTGGGCTCCAAAATCACTGCAGATGGTGACTGCAGCCATGAAAGTAAAAGACGCTTACTCCTTGGAAGGAAAGTTATGACCAACCTAGATAGCATATTCAAAAGCAGAGACATTACTTTGCCAACAAAGGTTCGCCTAGTCAAGGCTATGGTCTTTCCTGTGGTCATGTATGGATGTGAGAGCTGGACTGTGAAGAAGGCTGAGCGCCAAAGAATTGATGCTTTTGAACTGTGGTGTTGGAGAAGACTCTTGAGGGTCCCTTGGACCGCAAGGAGATCCAACCAGTCCATTTTGAAGGAGATCAGCCCTGGGATTTCTTTGGAAGGAATGATGCTAAAGCTGAAACTCCAGTATTTTGGCCACCTCATGCGAAGAGTTGACTCATTGGAGAAGACTCTGATGCTGGGAGGGATTGGGGGCAGGAGGAGAAGGGGACGACAGAGGATGAGATGGCTGGATGGCATCACTGACTCGATGGATGTGAGTCTGAGTGACCTCTGGGAGCTGGTGATGGACAGGGAGGCCTGGCGTGCTGCGGTTCATGGGGTCGCAAAGAGTCGGACACGACTGAGCGACTGATCTGATCTCTGATCTGATACTCTTTTTACTTCTCTTACTTTGATTAGGGGGAAACCAACTATAGTTAAAGCTGGTTTTCACCCAAGATTTCTGATCCTCTTCAACTACTTCCAAGAGCATCACATGTTGTAATGTGGCTATTCTTAGTTAACTCTTTCTGTTTACTAGTGGCCCTGCTTAATAATTTTATAATTGCTTAAAAGGGCCAAACTTGCTATCTTTTGAGAAATTATACTTACCAATGATTACCATATAGGTTATTAGAAAATAATCTTCTTTAATAGTTCTAGAGGTTTCCTTCTTCCTAATCTGCCCACTCTAAATTTATGCTTCCCTGTCTGATTCTAAAATGGAACGAGAACTGATTAAAAGAGGATATCTTTGAGTTCCTGAGATAGATGTAAAGGAGACAGTCTAAATGTGAAGTGTGATGCAAAAAGATTGCATAATACTACAGCAGCCACAGAGAAAATCTTTTTTTAATATATTTATATATTATGATTATAATGTAATATGTTATACATGTTTTATATATGTATACAACACCTTTTCTACTTGATAAAGGCTGAGAAAGAACATCGAAGAAAAAAAAAGAGAGAGATGGAGAAACCGGAGTACGTAAACTAAGTGAAATGGGAGCACTGAATATGAAATAGAGAAAATAAAACAAACTAGATAAAAGTAAAATATCATCATATAGTCCAGTTGGTTTTAAATATGACTGCCCATTAGATACATATCTGGAGTTCTGGAGAAAAAAAAAGCAATACCTGAGTATTTGTATTTTTCAAAAAATTTAAAGATAATTCTGATTTGCATCTGGATTTTAAAAAGTAATTACAGGTTTTTCTAGGAGATCCTAGTTTTGGTGATACAGAGTTCTATTATTTTTCTGTTGACCATTCATGCAAAGGTATTAAGTGAGAAATAGTTACATAATCACAATAGTAAAAGAGGTTTATCAGTTTCCACAATCAATAGCCTGACAAAAAATAAAAGATAATTATAATTGCAAGCCATAATGGGAACATGATTAACTTAACAATATAAAATAGTTACATACAATTTGGGAGGGGGAGGCGTCAAGCAGAGTGATATGGTAGGGTGAGAGTGCATACATGCACATGTTTTCACCCCGAGAAAATCTTTAGAGAAATCATCCGTGCACTAGATCACTTTTTTTTTTCTAGGAAAATTCAGAGTTGGGCTTACTGTAGACACAGTTAATTTAATTTTAATCATGAGAGTGCTACAAAGTGGTGCTCTTCCAAAAGGAAATATAATCATTCTGTTCATGAAAGTCCTCTATTGAAAAAGAGATTGCTCACCTCAGGCTTATTTTTTTTTAATTTTATTTAACTTTACAATATTGTATTGGTTTTGCCATATATCAAAATGAATCTGCCACAGGTATACATGTGTTCCCCATCCTGAACCCTCCTCCCTCCTCCCTCCCCATACCATCCCTCTGGGTCATCCCAGTGCACCAGCCCCAGGCATCCGGTATCAGGCATGGAACCTGAACTGGCGACTCGTTTCATATATGATATTATACATATTTCCATGTCAGGCTTATTTTTAATGGGTAAAATTATTTAAGTAATGAATCTATGCACTAATGAAGGCAGTGCTTGCTGTTTTCTAAGTTTTCTGACTTGGCAGTTTGTTATACAGTGTCCTTCACCTTGCTCTTTACCTCTGCCCTCTGTCTCAGGGAGTGTTCATATACTGCGGAGTGGATGCCTTTGTTGCAGATTTCCATTTTCTGGACACAGTGATGATCTTCATGCTGTACGGTTGGTCTGTTGTTCCTCTCATGTATCTTGGAAGCCTCCTGTTTTCTAGTAGTACTGCTGCCTACATCAAGCTCACCCTCTTTAACTACTTTTCAACTGTTTTCAGTATCGTCATTCACATCATAATGAAATTCTATGGTAAGGACTTCACACAATTTTTCCTTTCTCCAGGAAATGCATTAAATAAATGATGATGAAAGAGCTGGAGGATAAAAATATAATTGCTAAACACTTACTTTCCAGGAATCTGAAAACTTGTGCTCTTTGGAGTCAGCAAATACTTATTGAACATATATGTGAGAAACAGAGGTTGAGAGAGAGGGGAAGGGAAAGAGAAAGTGGGCAAAAGGACGAGACAGACACTAAGCCCTCTGAAGGCGATGGATTCAGTATCATTCTAGCCTCATGACAAAAATAAAAGAAGATTAAAAGATTACAGCACACCTGTGCCAAATTTTATGTCCTTTGAAAGATCACCCCGCACACACCATGCTCTTGAGACTTGATCCTTCAGTTTTAACATCCTAAGAGCACTTTGGAGCAAGGTGGTGAGACTGGAGAGTGGAAGGAGCTATGGTATAACTCCTCCTAATTTAATGAAGCACATAATCTTGAACCTCCTAATGAGTGTTTTTCAGAAGTAAACAAATAGGCAACAAATGTAGTCATCATTAAACCAGTTTCTCTGATTTCAAAAGAGTATCAGAAGTCGGTTCTCCCTTTTCGGGTTATGAAATTTAAAGACATGCTGGTGCTCATGGTGACTATCACCAATAAGATTTGTTTTGTTTGCTTCTAGAATATTCCTTTGTTGAATTTCTCTATAAATATGAATTTTGAACTATATTAATCAACTCAGCCCTCCCTGCTAATATGGGTTTTACAAATTCCAGTTTCTAATAATGAAGACTCTTCTCCTGGAGTATGATTTTATGGACTGTCCCTGTTACTTATTGTGGTAATCATTCCTACCTTGCTTCTAATAGTTAAGTTCTGCCACCTGACTTCTACTTTGTAGGATTCCATTATTCCGAAAGGTGTCAGGGAACCACATTCTATTGCAACATACTGTATGGTTATATTCACCCTACAGAGGACTGTAAGCACAGAGCTCTTCAAGAATGTATTTCTCATATTTACTTTTTATTGAAATATAACTTGCATTCAGAAAAGTGCAGAGACCATAAATGTACAGCTTGATAATTTTCACAAAGTGAACATACTAGTGAAACTTTCCTCTGTCCAGTCAGGGCTTGCTATGAGCCTTGCTTAGGCCAACTAAGAGCCAGAGAGCAAAGAAGTCCTTTGATTTATTCTACACAGATAATCCTCCCAGGGCAGAAAGTACAGTGGAGAAGGGTAGAGTATTGGTTCAAAGTGAAAAATAAAAGAAATGTGACAAAGAGGCTATTGAACTTGGCAATGAGAAATTCAGTGGAGACTGTCATGTCCAGATGGATGGAGGATTCTGGAAGGCAAATTGCCCTCCTACTTAAAATAACAATGTATGATGGACAAAAAAATTATTCAGACTTTTTAACGCATCATTGATCTCTCAAGAAATTTCAGGACACAAAGGCCAACAACAAAGTAATATTCACAATCCCATGACTTTCCATTTTTCAGGCTGCACAGGGAACAAAGAGAGAGTCTAAGGCCAAGCCAAGGTAGGGATTTTAATAGCAGACCCACCCATAAAGACGGTGGAAGACAGACCCTAGGGAAATACTGTTAGCAAAAGTCTACTTTTAAAATCTGTAACTGACAAATCCATACTATAAACTATGAAGATGAAGAAGCTTCATGACTTAGTAACTAGTGTTTTCTCAAAGATGATCTGCTAGACTGGTAATCCTCTGATCATCTTAGGAAAGTTTGTTGTTACGGGAGGGTCACTGCTTTCTAACTGAAAGCTAATCTATCATCTTTTTAATCATAGCTGATGATATTCCTGATTTCACAAAAACCTTAATGAATAATGTAATGATGGTGCTTCCTAGTTACAACTTTGCAATGAGTATCAGCAAATTCTTTGATGACTATGAGGTAAAAAAACTTTGTGCCCAGCAATTTCAAAACATCTATGTGGACTGCAGTGATTCATGTGAGTATATGCAGTTCCCCCAAGTCCTTAAATATCTTTCTAGATTTCCACATTCAAGCCTGGATTGTGGAAGATTAAAGAGAAATCTGTCCTTCTTTCAACAGAGACAGTAAGACTTGCTTATTTGAGTGCTTTTCTGTACCAAAGTTATTTTCACTGTGTAGGGGCAGCTGGGAAATGAAGCCTCAAAATAAAATCCACAATAAATTTCATGAAGCCATCGCCAGATGTAACTTAGAATGAGTTACTACTCACCCATGATGTGAAAGTAGCTTTATATACATTATCTTGAATCTTCGCAGTACCCTACAAGTTAACTACTATTATCCCAATTTTATAATGAGGAAACTGAGTGCTTTACTTAAACTGAAAATTAAATAATTCCTTGGGACTCTAGGTTTTAAGTATCAAGATAAAGGTAAATGCACAAACAGATCAAAATCAGGAAAAAATAAAAGCATTATATTAAATTTTCCATATTTTAGGCTGATTTCATATTTCAGATTAATTCTAAGAACTGACAAATAATGAGTCCATTTACTATTTACTCTAAAAATTGAGAAGTAATTAGCATATTTCCTGTTTGTAAGTTTGTTTACTGTGTGTGTGCAGTTTGTTTTGGAACCAAATAACTTTCCCGCAAAAGGGAAATGTAATGGTATTTGACTAAATCAGTGCAAGGTTAAATACAATTATTAAAATCACTGTGGACAGTGACTGCAGTCATGAAATTAAAAGATGCTTGCTCCTTGGAAGGAAAGCTATGGCAAACCTAGACAGTGTACTAAAAAGTAGAGACATCACTTTGCCAACAAAGGTCTGTAGGGTCAAAACTATGGTTTTTCCAGTAATCATATATGGATGTGAGAGTTGGACCATAAAGAAGGCTGAGGGCAAAAGAACTGATGTTTTCGAATTGTGGTGCTAGAGAATACTCTTGAGCATCTCTTGGACTGCAAGGAGATCAAACCAGTCACTCCTAAAGGAAATCAACCCTGAATATTCATCAGAAGGACTGATGCTGAAGCTCAGTGCTCCAACGCTTTGTCATCTAATGCGAGGAGCCAACTCACTGGAAAAGACCCTGATGCTGGGAAAGATTGAGGGCAGGAGGAGAAGGGGACAATAGAGGATAAGATGGTTGGATGGCATCATTGACTCAATTAACATGAGTTTGAGCAAACTCCAGGAGACAGTGAAAGACAGAAGCCTGGCGTGCTCTAGTCCAGGGAGTGACAAAGAGTCAGACTTGACTTAGCTACTGAACAACAACAACAAAGACAAATTGATTATATTTTCTTACAATTTCTGAATAACAAAAATTATGTCACATTTTAGTTTGTTATGTCTCTCTGCTTTTTAAAAACAGCTCTATTGAGCTATTATTTACTTACCAGTCATCATATTTAATTCATTAATTTCATATTCATTCCTTTTAAAAAGTTTATAAAGTTGTGCAATCAATACCACAGTCTAATATTAGAATATTTCCATCATCTGAAAAAGATCTCTCATGCCTATTTACAGTCAAGCCTCATCTCCATGTCCAGCCCAACATCCACTAATAAACCTACTGCCTCAAAATATCTGGTATTTCTGAATATTTCATATATCATTATATATTAATTTATATCACTAGAATTATTTTGTGTCTTTGTTCTTTCATTATAATACTGTTTTTGAGGTTTATCCAGGATATAGCATATCTCAGTATTCTTTATTGTTGCTGAATAGTATTCCATTGTATTGATATACCACATTTATTTATCTGTTCATTAGTTGATGGACATTTGTTTCAACACAAGTTGTTAATTGTGTCTTTTGAAGCTTGAAAGTTTTAAATGTTGATAGAAGCCAGTTTATCAACATTTTCTTCTATCAACGGTGTTTTTTTATATCATATTTTAAAAGTCTGCCTAAACCAGAAGATTTTCTCCATGCCTTCTACATGACTAGGTCTATATTCAGGTTACAATGTGATTTGTCCCAGGACAGTTTGTCAAAAAGGATATCATTTCCCCATCAAATTAACACTTTTATTAAAAATTAATTCACCCGAGTTATTTCTGGAGTATAAATTCTGTTCCCTTGATTGGTATTTCTGTCCTATACCAGTACCACACTATTCTGGTTACTTTTGCATTTTAATAAATTTTAAATTGAGAAATATAATCCTCCATCCTTGGTCTTTTTAAAATTTAACCATTTATTCTGTCTGCATTGAGTCTTAGTTGTGACATGTGGGGTCTTCTGTTGCAGCGTGCAGGGTCTTCGTTATGGAGCACAGGCTTCTCTCTAGTTGAGGCACATGGGCTTAGTTGCTCCGTGGCAGATGGGATCTTAGTTCCCCAACCATGAATCAAACCCATGTCCCTTGCTTTGGAAGGTGGACTCAACCACTAGACCACCAGGGAAGTCCCCATCCGTGATCTTTTTAACACTGTTTTGGCTCTTGTGGATCCTATGGGTTTCTCTACAAATTTTTGGTATTGGCATGTCATTTACAGGGGGAAAAAAAGACTCCTGAAATTTGAATAGATATTGCATTGATACTACTAATCAATCTGGGGAAATGAGCCATCTTAAAAATATTGAGCCGTACAATCCATGAAAAGGAATGATTGTCTGTTTATTTAGATCTTTCATTTTCCTCAGCAATGCTGTATAGCTTTCAGTTTACAGATCTTGCATTTCTCTGCTAAATTTATTTCTAAGATGTTTTTGCTACTATTGAAAATGGGATATGTTAATTTTCTTCTGTTCATTGCTAAGGTATAGAAATCCAGTGACTTTTTGTATATTATATACTATGAACTTATGATTTTTTGATCTTCTATCCTAGGAACTTAACTCATTTATTCATTCCAATAGTTTTTATGTGGATTTCTTAAGATTTTCTATTTGCAATATTATGTTGTTTGTGAATACTCATCTTTTCAAAATCAAGATTTCTTTTTTCTTAAACATTTTTTAATTTTATTTTATTTTTTAACTTTACAATATTGTATTGGTTTTGCCATATATCAACATGAATCCGCCACAGATATACACATGTTCCCCATCCTGAACCCTCCTCCCTCCTCCCTCCCCATACCATCCCTTTGGGTCGTCCCACTGCACCAGCCCCAAGCATCCAGAATCATGCATCGAACCTGGACTGGCGACTCATTTCATATATGATATTATACATGTTTCAATGCCATTATCCCAAATCATCCCACCCTCTCCCTCACCCTCGGAGTCCAAAAGACTGTTCTATATACAAGCAACTCCTACAGCTCAATTCCAGAAAAATAAATGACCCAATCAAAAAATGGGCCAAAGAACTAAATAGACATTTCTCCAAAGAAGACATACAGATGGCTAACAAACACATGAAAAGATGCTCAACATCACTCATTATCAGAAAAATGAAAATCAAAACCACTATGAGGTACCATTTCACGCCAGTCAGAATGGCTGCAATCCAAAAGTCTACAAGCAATAAATGCTGGAGAGGTTGTGGAGAAAAGGGAACCCTCTTACACTGTTGGTGGGAATGCAAACTAGTACAGCCACTATGGAGAACAGTGTGGAGATTCCTTAAAAAACTGGAAATAGAACTGCCTTATGACCCAGCAATCCCACTGCTGGGCATACACACTGAGGAAACCAGAATTGAAAGAGACACGTGTACCCCAGTGTTCATCGCAGCACTGTTTATAATAGCCAGGACATGGAAGCAACCTGGATGTCCATCAGCAGATGAATGGATAAGAAAGCCGTGATACATATACACAATGGAGTATTACTCAGCCATTAAAAAGAATACCTTTGAATCCATTCTAATGAGGTGGATGAAACTGGAGCCTATTATACAGAGTGAAGTAAGCCAGAAAGAAAAACACCAATACAGTATACTAACGCATATATATGGAATTTAGAAAGATGGTAACAATAACCCTGTATACAAGACAGCAAAAGAGCCATTGACATACAGAAAGTTCAAGATTTTTATAAGAAAATATCTTTAAAAAGTTTTATGACATCAAGTACAAAATAAGAAAATAAGTTAAAAAAAATCCCTGAATTATAAAGAAAGGATTTATAAATATAACTACATTAAAATTTAAAACTGTTAATTTAAAGGCATTCTAAAGAAAAAAGCCTCAGAAGTAAATATATTTCTTAATACATATATAGATATATATAACACATATATAATGAACAAAGCATTACTATCTGGAATAAGAATGATAAACTAAGACAAATTATGCTATCTAGAATAAAATGCGGGGAAGGCAATGGCACCCCACCCCAGTACTTTTGCCTAGAAAATCCCATGGATGAAGGAGCCTGGTAGGCTCCAGTCCATGGGGTCGCTAAGAGTCGGACACGACTGAGCGACTTCACTTTCACTTTTCACTTTCATGCATTGGAGAAGGAAATGGCAACCCACTCCAGTGTTCTTGCCTGGAGAATCCCAGAGGCCGGGGAGCCTGGTGAGCTTCCGTCTATGGGGTCACACAGAGTCGGACACGACTGAAGTGACTTAGCAGTAGCAGCAGCAGAATAAAATGGGAGAATAAAGATATGGAGAGGAATTTCACAGAAATAAAAAAAGAATAAAATATGGTCAAAAATGGCTTATATGGAGTTATCATAAACCTCATTAGTGATCAAAGAACTATGAACTTGGACCACAATGAACTATCACTAAACAAAAATTTTAAAGTCTGAGGTCAAGAAGCATTACAATGTAAAGAAATAGAAATAAATATGCACATATTGTGAATGAAAATAATTGAAAAATGAGTTAGCACTAACCAAGTTTGACATGCCAATTATCAATATTTTTACTCCAAGATGGAAAACCTTAATAAATATTTTCTTCAGCAATATCTGTAATTTCAAAAAGAAATGGAAATAGCTTATGTCTATTAACAGCAGAATGTAATGATAAATTAAGGCTTTTCTCCCTACATAATGGAGTATCATAGAGGAGTGGAAATATATGAACTTCAGCTGCAAACAACAATATGAATAAATCTTAGAAACACAATGAATATTTTTTAAACCTTGCTGTGATGACTACAAACAACGTGATGCTATTTTTATAAACCTCATAAACAGAGTATTACCAACATGCATATAGAAATGCAAGTCTCTGGAAAATTTCCAAAGAAATAAGACAATTATATCTAGAATATATAAAGCAAGAGAGTTCCAGGAAAACATCTACTTCTGCTTTATTGACTATGCCAAAGCCTTTGACTGCGTGGAGCCAATAAACTGTAGAAAATTCTGAAAGACATGGGAACACCAAACCACCTGACCTGTCTCTTGAGAAACCTATATGCAGGTCAGGAAGCAATAGTTAGAACTGGACATGGAACAACTAACTGGTTCCAAATAGGAAAAGGAGTACATCAAGGCTGTATATTGTCACCCTGCTTATTTAACTTCTATGCAGAGTACATAATGAGAAATGCTGGGCTGGAAGAAGCACAGGATGGAATAAAGATTGCCGGGAGAAATATCAATAACCTCAGATATGCAGATGACACCACCCTTACGGCAAAAACTGAAGAGGAACTAAAAAGCCTCTTGATGAAAGTGAAAGTGGAGAGTGAAAAAGTTGGCTTAAAGCTCAACATTCAGAAGATGAAGATCACGGCATCTGGTCCCATCACTTCATGTGAAATAAATGGGGAAACAGTGGAAACAGTGTCAGACTTTATTTTTTGGGCTCCAAGATCACTGCAGATGGTGACTGCAGCCATGAAAGTAAAAGACGCTTACTCCTTGGAAGGAAAGTTATGACCAACCTAGATAGCATATTCAAAAACAGAGACATTACTTTGCCAACAAAGGTCCATCTAGTCAAGGCTATGGTTTTTCCAGTGGTCATGTATGGATGTGAGAGCTGGACTGTGAAGAAAGCTGAGTGCCAAAGAATTGATGCTTTTGAACTGTGGTGTTGGAGAAGACTCTTGAGAGTCCCTTGGACTGCAAGGAGATCCAACCAGTCCATTCTGAAGGAGATCAGCCCTGGGATTTCTTTGGAAGGAATGATGCTAAAGCTGAAACTCCAGTACTTTGGCCACCTCATGCTAAGAGTTGACTCACTGGAAAAGACTCTGATGCTGGGAGGGATTGGGGGCAGGAGGAGAAGGGGACGACAGAGGATGAGATGGCTGGATGGCATCACTGACTCGATGGACGTGAGTCTGAGTGAACTCCAGGAGTTGGTGATGGACAGGGAGGCCTGGCGTGCTGTGATTCATGGGGTCACAAAGAGTCGGACACGACTGAGTGACTGAACTGACTCTCTGATAGATATTAGGGGTAAAATCAAGGAGAACATAGTTAGAAGGAAGCTATTAATAATGTTTTGGTTATTTTGTTAAGTGGGAGGTTCCTGAGAGCTCATTTTATGTTACATTTTTAAATAATTTTCAAGTATGAACACTGAGATAGAGTAACATTTGAAATTGCTTATATAAATGGCATGAACTATTTAAAACTCTACAGATAAAACACTAGAATATTTAGCTAGATTGCTGAATTAAAACCAAAAATCAGTATATAAAAATAACTTGAAACTGAAAGTGACAGACCAAGTATCTCCCAGGATCTATCCCTCCCTTGAATCAAGGATTGAGGTGGCAAAAACTGTCAGAATCAATTCTCTGGAACTCTGAAATTTAATCAAAAACTTACAAAAAGCAGGGAAGTAGAAAATGAAGAAGAAGCTGCTCAGTTTTGCCAAGAAAGCAATGTAGAGTTTTAACTTACCCACTTACCTTCCCATTCTCCAGCCAGGCAGCAGTAACTGTGATGATAGTAATCTGCATTCCTGGTGTGTTTTCTTACACCAGAAGGGGCAAAGAACATTTCCTGTTCTCAAAGAATTGTGGTTATGTTTTTAGATCCGTCTGGCAATGACCCAGTGGGTCAGTTCAGGAGGTGCACTGTTTAGCTCTTCTTGGAACTTTCTGAGGGCTGGAGCAACCTCCTGGGCAGTTTTGTCAAAACCATTTCAAGGGATCTGCTAACCACAGCCACCCAGGGCAAGGGACAAGAAACGGAAAGCCTAAGAAGTAAGAGGCTGGGGAAACTGACTGAATGTGAGGGGATTAATCAATTACAAAAACTCCCATTTGCAATCGATAATTCAGAGTGCCACAGGCAGATTCAAGGCTGAAGTCTGATAAGACTTTATGAATAAACTCTCTGATCTTTAGGCCCTACATAAGCAAGATGTGTGCACTAAATAAAAATTGTACATGGACTGGTTAACCATTTTAAGAGAGCCCCAACTCACAGCTAATCTAAAAAGGATAGGAAAAGTTTGGTTTGTGTGTGTGTGTGTTTTGCTCCAAACATTTAAGGATATTTCCATCAAATTGCAGCTAATAACTAAGTTAGCAGAACAGAAACTCTGGTGATCAAAAACAACAAAATGCAGTCTTTACAAAAGCAGTTTACAAAAAAAAAAAACAAATAAGTCGGTTCGGTTCAGTCGCTCAGTCGTGTCTGACTCTTTGCGACCCCATGAATCACAGCACGCCAGGCCTCCCTGTCCATCACCAACTCCCGGAGTTCACTCAGACTCATATCCATCGAGTCAGTGATGCCATCCAGCCATCTCATCCTCTGTCGTCCCCTTCTCCTCTTGCCCCCAATCCCTTCCAGCATCAGAGTTTTTTCTAATGAGTCAACTACAACCCACAAAAATAAAAAACAACAGAATTATTGGCAATTAAATAAAACAAACAAAATATAGGTATTTACGGTATGTTTAGTTATTATTGTAGGTCATGCCTATTGTCCTTAAAGTCCTTCAGAGTGAGAAGATATTTTCTTCTATAAGTAGGAGAAGAATATTGATGGCAACACTTGTGAGGAAGAAAAGAACAAAGTTTAGATGTAAATAGGTAATAATTGATATTTCCTGATTTTACTACACAGAAAATTAGCTAACACAAACATCTAAATTCTAGATATGCAAATAGGAGGCATCTTTGAGATGTGAAGATAATACAATCACTCTTTTTTAATAAGAATTGCATTTTCTGTGCCAGTATGTACTAACACTAATTTTGTTGTAATAAAATATACATAAAGTTTACATTTTAAAGTGTACATTTCAGTGGTACTGAGTACATTTATAATGTGCAAGCATCATCACCATCTAGATCCATGATAATTCTGTTTACAAAGGCTCAGCCTTTGAAACTCACTGAGTCTGTAGTAAGGTTTTTGCCTATCAAAATCGGTTAAAAAAAAAGAAAAAAGAAAAAAGTATTTGCAGGGGAATTGTTATAATAATTATAAATATCAGCAAAGATTAAATAAGAGAGAGAAATAAAATGTTAAGACAATTGCTTTTTTTCATATCTATACTTCTCTAATTCTGACTTAACATCCATTTTATCCTATATTTCTTAATATTTGGTGTCATCCTAGACTTTGTATAAGTTTTTAAAGTAAGGCTATCTCTTTTATCACCCTTAGTTAAGAAGAACAATGTCTACAGCTTTGGAGAACGTGGGATTGCAAACTTTTTGATTTCATCAGCTGCCTTGGGCTTAATTTTTCTGCTTTTGCTTTTTTGTCTGGAAAGTACATTCTGGAACCTGAAAAACTTTGTCTTTCATAAAATTGTATTTAATGTCTGTAAGATATTTATGAATGACAAGAAGGTGAGTAACTAATACAGACTCTAGATGCAACTCAAAGAAAGCTCAGCATTAGGTCAGAATGTATAAATTAATATATTCCTGCCTTTATTACTTAATAAAGAGATATCATTCAATTATACCAAAATCTAACTGGGACTAATTTGAATCACAGGTCTTTCATCTTAGTTTGAATTTTCAATTCTAAATTTTGAATCCTCTGCCTACAAGAAAGTAATCCATAATAATGAACTGACTATGATAGAAAGTGCTGCCTTGTGCCTGTACAGTTTTTGAGGTGTATTTGGTTGTAATTATAGAATTGACTTCTTTAAAGCTGTGTAGAATTATAGAATTTCATAGTCTCTACCAGTCAAGATTTTTTCCTATTGCCTAGGATTAAACATATAAATATTGTGTTGAGATTTTTTTTTTTTTTCCTTTTCTTTCTTAGTTTCAAACTTTAACATTCTTAGGCTGAGATGGGTCTCTACCAGTCAAATTATTAACTATTGCTTTACATAGGTATCATAGTTCACACAATCTCAGAGTTTTGCCTTGGGATTTTTTATTTTAATTGTTAATTCATTCAGTAATTGAACTCTCACTGATCTACACTAGAATAGAACCAAAAATAAATAAATAAATCTTTGTTAAAAAAGAATATAGGAATCTATGGAAGAAATGAACAAGGAGGGTTTATTCCGTGAATGTAAAATTAGTTCAATATTTGAAAATAAATCAATGTTACAATATTGATCATCTCAAGAAGAAATGGAGAAGGCAACAGCAACCCACTCCAGTATTCTTGCCTAGAAAATCCCATGGACGGAGGAGCCTGGTGGGCTGCAGTCCATGGGGTTGCTAAGAGTCGGACACAACTGAGCGACTTCACTTTCACTTTTCACTTTCATGCATTGGAGAAGGAAATGGCAACCCACTCCAGTGTTCTTGCCTGGAGAATCCCAGGGATGGGGGAGCCTGGTGGGGTCGCACAGAGTCGTGTTTATGTGTAAAGCCTACAGTAAACATAAAGGGAAGGACTAAATGTTTTCCCTCTAAGATTGAAAATCGGGCAAGAATATTCACTCTTACCTCTTGCATTCTATCAACTTTGAGATTGGAAAAGAAAAACGCAATTAAAGCAGCTCTCTTCTCACTCTTTTGATTAGCATGTTTACTGAATTAGCATGTGAACTGAATATACCCTTCCTCCTGCTCCAGTCCACTCAACAGTACACTTTTCACCTTCATGCATTAGAGAAGGAAATGGCAACCACTCAGTGTTCTTGGAGAATCCAGAGGGGGAGCGGTGGGCTTGCAGGGACGACCGGAAGACTTAGAGAGTTCAAAACAACAAAATTTTGCTCAAGCAGTAACAAATTAGTATTCACAAAACACACCATGTTGTTTCATTTTCACACAACTTTCATTAAGCTCCCACTACTAATGGCAACCTTTCTTCCATCCCCACCCTACCTTAATTATCTCAATATATTTTTGTTTGGTCTCCAAACTCAGCTCAAACTTCACCAATAAGGGACAATCTAATCACACCAGGACCACAGCCTTGTCTAACTCAATGAAATTAAGCCATGCCCGTGGGGCAACCCAGGATGGGCGGGTCATGGTGGAGAGATCTGACAGGGTGTGGTCCGCTGGAGAAGGGAATGGCAAACCACTTCAGTATTCTTGCCTTGAGAACCCCCATGAACAGTATGAAAAGGCAAAATGATAGGATACTGAAAGAGAAACTCCCCAGGTCAGTAGGGGCCCAATATGCTACTGGAGATCAGTGGAGAAATAACTCCAGAAAGAATGAAGGCATGGAGCCAAAGCAAAAAGAATACCCAGCTGTGGATGTGACTGGTGATAGAAGCAAAGTCCGATGCTGTAAAGAGCAATACTGCATAGGAACCTGGAATGTCAGGTCCACGAATCAAGGTAAATTGAAAGTGGTCAAACAAGAGATGGCAAGAGTGAATGTCGACATTCTAGGAATTAGCAAACTAAAATGGACTGGAATGGGTGAATTTAACTCAGAGGACCATTATATCTACTACTGCGGGCAGGAATCCCTCAGAAGAAATGGAGTGGCCATCATGGTCAACAAAAGAGTCTGAAATGCAGTACTTGGATGCAATCTCAAAAACGACAGAATGATCTCTGTTCGTTTCCAAGGCAAACCATTCAGTGTCACAGTAATCCAAGTCTATGCCCCAACCAGTAACGCTGAAGAAGCTGAAGTTGAACGGTTCTATGAAGACCTACAAGACCTTTTAGAACTAACACCCCAAAAAGATGTCCTTTTCATTATAGGGGACTGGAATGCAAAAGTAGGAAGTCAAGAAACACCTGGAGTAACAGACAAATTTGGCCTTGGAGTACGGAATGAAGCAGGGCAAAGACTAACAGAGTTTTGCCAAGAAAATGCACTGGTCATAGCAAATACCCTCTTCCAACAACACAAGAGAAGACTCTATACATGGACATCACCAGATGGTCAACACCAAAATCAGATCGATTATATTCTTTGCAGCCAAAGATGGAGAAGCTCTATACAATCAGCTAAAACATCACCAGATGGTCAACACCGAAATCAGATCGATTATATTCTTTGCAGCCAAAGATGGAGAAGCTCTATACAATCAGCTAAAACAAGACCAGGATCTGACTGTGGCTCGGACCATGAACTCCTTATTGCCAAATTCAGACTGAAATTGAAGAAAGTAGAGAAAACTACTAGACCATTCAGGTATGACCTAAATCAAATCCCTTATGATTATACAGTGGAAGTGAGAAATAGATTTAAGGGCCTAGATCTGATAGATAGAGTGCCTGATGAACTATGGAATGAGGTTCGTGACATTGTACAGGAGACAGGGATCAAGACCATCCCCATGGAAAAGAAATGCAAAAAAGCAAAATGGCTGTCTGGGGAGGCCTTACAAATAGCTGTGAAAAGAAGAGAAGCGAAAAGCAAAGGAGAAAAGGAAAGATATAAACATCTAAATGCAGAATACACAGAAGAATTGTACAAAAAAGAGCTTCACGACCCAGATAATCATGATGGTGTGATCACTGACCTAGAGCCAGACATCCTGGAATGTGAAGTCAAGTGGGCCTTAGAAAGCATCACTATGAACAAAGCTAGTGGAGGTGATGGAATTCCAGTGGAACTATTCCAAATCCTGAAAGAGGATGCTGTGAAAGTGCTGCATTCAATATGCCAGCAAATTTGGAAAACTCAGCAGTGGCCACAAGATTGGAAAAGGTCAGTTTTCATCCCAATCCCAAAGAAAGGCAATGCCAAAGAATGCTCAAACTACCGTACAATTGCACTCATCTCACACGCTAGTAAAGTAATGCTCAAAATTCTCCAAGCCAGGCTTCAGCAATATGGGAACCGTGAACTTCCTGATGTTCAAGCTGGTTTTAGAAAAGGTAGAGGAACCAGAGATCAAATTGCCAACATCCGCTGGATCATGGAAAAAGCAAGAGAGTTCCAGAAAAACATCTATTTCTGCTTTATTGACTATGCCAAAGCCTTTGACTGTGTAGATCACAATAAACTGTGGAAAATTCTGAGAGAGATGGGAATACCAGACCACCTGATCTGCCTCTTGAGAAATCTGTATGCAGGTCAGGAAGCAACAGTTAGAACTGGTCATGGAACAACAGACTGGTTCCAAATAGGAAAAGGAGTACGTCAAGGCTGTATATTGTCACCATGTTTATTTAACTTATATGCAGAGTACATCATGAGAAATGCTGGACTGGAAGAAATACAAGTTGGAATCAAGATTGCTGGGAGAAACATCAATAACCTCAGATATGCAGATGACACCACCCTTATGGCAGAAAGTGAAGAGGAACTCAAAAGCCTCTTGATGGAAGTGAAAGTGGAGAGTGAAAAGGTTGACTTAAGGCTCAACATTCAGAAAATGAAGATCGTGGCATCTGGTCCCATCACTACATGGGAAATAGATGGAGAAACAGTGGAAACAGTGTCAGACTTTATTTTTCTGGGCTCCAAAATCACTGCAGATGGTGACTGCAGCCATGAAATTAAAAGACGCTTACTCCTTGGAAGGAAAGTTATGACCAACCTAGATAGCATATTCAAAAGCAGAGACATCACTTTGCCAACAAAGGTTCGCCTAGTCAAGGCTATGGTCTTTCCTGTGGTCATGTATGGATGTGAGAGCTGGACTGTGAAGAAGGCTGAACGCCGAAGAATTGATGCTTTTGTACTGTGGTGTTGGAGAAGACTCTTGAGAGTCCCTTGGACTGCAAGGAGATCCAACCAGTCCATTCTGAAGGAGATCAGCCCTGGGATTTCTTTGGAAAGAATGATGCTAAAGCTGAAACTCCAGTATTTTGGCCACCTCATGCGAAGAGTTGACTCATTGGAGAAGACTCTGATGCTGGGAGGGACTGGGGGCAGGAGGAGAAGGGGACGACAGAGGATGAGATGGCTGGATGGCATCACTGACTCGATGGATGTGAGTCTGAGTGACCTCCAGGAGTTGGTGATGGACAGGGAGGCCTGGTGTGCTGCAGTTCATGGGGTCGCAAAGAGTCGGACACGACTGAGCGACTGATCTGATCTGATCTGATCTGAATCCAAAAAAGGAGCTCATTCTTCTCTCTTAAACCTAATGCTCTCTTGAATATATTTTGGATGTAACAAATCACACTAGGTAATAAGTAATAGTATCATTGTTGCTTTTGTTCTCCACAAAGTGTCCAGGTCACGGGCAAGGACATACTGCTTACTCATACTTGTAAGAAAATTTGTTCATGACTACAATTTCAAAAATAAGCAAGTCATGGGAATTCCCTGACAGTCTAGTGGTTAAGACTCCAGGCTTTCACTGCAGGGAGCACGGGTTCAGTCCCTAGTTGGAGAACTAAGATCCTGCATGCCACGTGATCAAAAAAAAAAAAAGAAATAAAGAAGCAAGTCAGGAATAAATTTGTGCATAAGAGTTCAGGAAGTCAGTGCTGCACTTAGTCACTCAGTCATGTACAACTCTTTATGACCCTGTGGACTGTAGCTTGCCAGAGCCTTTGTCCATGGAGATTCTCCAGGCAAGAAGACTGGAGTGGGTTGCCATGCCCACCTCAGGAAATTGGTAGAGAAGCTCATTAATAGAAATTACTCAAATACTTTGTAACATCTTTGAAATTACTCCCTCAGGTCAGCTTTCAAAAAGCCACCCAGTTTAAGCCAAAATGTCTAACGTTTATTCAAATCTGTGATCTTTGTCTTGAAAATATAGGCTACAGATTCCATCCACCTAAGCAAGGAACATGGGGATAAAGATGTAATAAATGAAAGAAATAGAGTCCAGAAACTGTTACCTAGGTTGATGGCTGTCCCTTTGCTTTTCAACGAACTTACAAAGGTAAAGTCATTCAATGTCCAACCTTGCACTAAGATTTAGCCCAACTTCCCTGCCGCGAATTTGCTGGTAGTATTACTAATTCATTGAAGTTCTATGGGATCTATGTACATTCTGGTAAAATAGAGGACTGAAAGGGGAAAGGCTCTTCTGAAACTCTCCATGTGTAACAGTCCACAGGGTCTGAGATTATGGTTGTGGTTGACCCATTATCACTCCTTCAGTACATTGTGGTTCTCTTTTAATTTTCTCAGATTTACTACAAGTGTCCAGTTGTAAAGGCTGTGAGAAATATCTCCCTTTTAGTCCCAAAGTATGAGTGCTTTGGATTACTTGGATTAAATGGAGCCGGAAAAACCACTACATTCAAAATGTTGACTGGAGAGGAGATCACAACCTCTGGAGTTGTGTTAATTGATGGCATTAACATCACTGAAAATATCAGAAAGGTATTTCTAGACCTAATCACTGAGTTTGAGTCCTAAGGTAACCAGAGAAATGGGTGGAGGGCATGGAAGAAAGCATTGAGATATATATATAAGATATAAATATAGATATAGATAAGAATGTATATATATACATTCTTTTCTCAAATGTAACAGACTGCAGGGACAGTAATAGTCATGATAACATCCTGAGTTTGGGAAAAGGCAGATACTCTTTCTGGCTGAAAAAAATCTGATTACCTGTAAATGGATCAAATGAAAAACAGGAAGAATGGTTATTTCACATAACCTGCTCTTACATAATTGGAGTTTGATATAAAACAATGATTTTTGAAAGGGATTATGAAAGATACTGGAGAAGGCAATGGCGCCCCACTCCAGTACTCTTGCCTGGAAAATCCCATGGGCGGAGGAGCCTGGTAGGCTGCAGTCCATGGGGTCGCTAGGAGTCAGACACGACTGAGCGACTTCACTTTCCCTTTTCACTTTCATGCATTGCAGGAGGAAATGGCAACCCACTCCAGTGTTCTTGCCTGGAGAATCCCAGGGACAGGGGAGCTGGGTGGGCTGCCGTTTCTGGGATTGCACAGAGTCAGACACGACTGAAGCGACTTAGCAGCAGTAACAGCATCATGAAAGATACTGAGAAAGTAAAAGTTGTCAAGGTTTGGGCTCCATTTGAATGTGGGTTATAAGAAAAGAAATATCTTGAGCCAATGAATGAGTGAAAGTTCCACTTATCCAGATAGTAAAGACAAGAGATGAGTATATTTGGAGAAGAATATGTTGAATGTTAGATGTTTATGACACATTTAAATGGGAAAATATGCAATAGACAGTTGGAATCTATGATAGTGAATTGATATGGAGATATAAATCTCTCAGAATTCATCAAAGTACAAGTGAAATTTAAACTGTGAAAGTAAGTGAGACAGTCTATTTGGAGTATGTATAATAATGAGGAGAAAAATATGGGCTGAATCCTGAGGATCAACAACATTTCTAAGACATGGAGTCAGAGAGAGAATAATTGGAGGAAAAGTTGAGGAAGATTAGGGAGTTAGGAAGAAAATTTGGATAAATATATTGTAATTGGGATATAGTCGCTTTACCATGTAGTGTTAGTTTCTGCTGTACAACAAAGTGAATCAGCTATATGCGTACATGTATTCCATCCCCTTAGACCTCTCTCCACCCCATCCCACCTATCTAGGTCATCACAGAACACTGAGCTGAGCGCCCTGTGCTACAGAGCAGGTTCCCAATAGTTATTTATTTAACACGTGTATATATTTCAATCCTAATTTCCCAGTTCATTCCACTCTCCTGCCCCCACTCTGTGAATGTCTGGTTCTAGGTAAATGACAGCATCATCATGGTTATCTGGGTCATTAAGACCTTTTTTGTATAGTCCTTCTGTGTATTCTTGCCACCTCTTCTTAATCTCTTCTGCTTCTGTTAGTTCCTTACTGTTTCTGTCCTTTATTGTGCCCATCTTTGCATGAAATGTTCCCTTAGTATCTCTAATTTTCTTGAAGAGATCACTAGTCTTTCCCATTCTATTATTTTCCTCTATTTCTTTGCATTGTTCACTTAAGAAGGCTTTCTTGTCTCTCCTTGCTATTCTTTCACATTCTGCATTCAGATGCATATATCTTTCCTTTTCTCCTTTGCCTTTTGCGTCTCTTCTTTTCACAGATTTTTCTAAGGCATCCTCAGACAACCATTGTGCCTTCTTGCATTTCTTTTTCTTAGAGATGGTTTTGGTTACCACCTCCTATACAATATTATGAACCTCCGTCCATAGTTCTTCAGGCACTCTGTTTATCAGATCTAATCCCTTGAATGTTTTTGTCACTTCCACAGTGTAATCATAAGAGATTTGATATATGTCATACCTGAATGACCTAGTGGTTTTCCCTACTTTCTTCCATGTAAGCCTGAATTTTGCAATAAAGAGCTCATTATCTTAGACCATAGTCAGCTTCCGGTCTTGTTATGGCTGACCACAGAAAACTTCTCCATTGTCAGTGGCAAAGAATATAATCAATCTGATTTTTGTATTGGCCATCTGATGTCCATGTGTAGAGTCATCTCTCATGTAGTTGTAAGTGGGTGTTTTCTATGATGAGGGTGTTCTCTTGGAAAAACTCGTTAGCCTTTGGTCTGCTTCATTTTGTACTCCAAGGCCAAACCTGCCTGTTACTCCAGGTGTCTCTTGACTTCCTATTTTTGCATTCTAGTCTCCTAAGATGAAAAGGACATCTTTTTGCAGTTAGTTCTAGAAGGTCCTGTAGATCTTCATAGAACTGTTCAACTTCAACTTCTTTGACATTAGTGGTGGGGCATAGACTTGGATTACTGTGATGTTGAATGGTTTGCCTTGGAAATGAACCAAGATCATTCTGTCCTTTTTTGAGATTGCACCCAAACACTGTGTTTTGGAATCTTTTGTTGACTATGAGGGCTACTCCATTTTTTCTAAGGGATTCTTGCCTACAGTAGTGTAGATATAATGGTCATCTGAACTAAATTCACCCATTCCCATCCATTTTAGTTCACTGATTTCTAAAATGTCAATGTTCACATTTGCCATCTCTGGTTTGACCATATCCAATTTACTTTCATTCATGGACCTAATATTCCAGGCTCCTATGCAATACTGTTCTTTACAGCATCGTATTTACCTTTACCACCAGATGTATCTAAAACTGGGTATCGTTTCCTCTTTGGCTCAAAGCCTCTCTATTCTCTTTGGAGATATTTCTCAGTTCTTCCCCAGTAACATATTGGACACTTACTGATCTGCAGGCTCATCTTTCAGTGTCCTATCTTTTTGGCTTTTCACACTGTTCATGGGGTTCTCAAGGCAAGAATGCGGAAGGGATTTGCCAATCCTTTCTCCAGTTGCCCACATTCCATCAGAACTCTCCACCATGACTTTTCCATCTTGAGTGGCCTTGCGTGGTATGGCTCATAGTTTCATTGAATTACACATTGAGTTATTTTACCTGTTCTGGCTCCAGCATACTGCGTTGCTCAGTTGTGTCTACGCTTTGTGATCCCATGGACTGTAGCCTGCCAGACACCTCTTTCCATGGGATTTTATAGGCAAAAAAAACTGGATTGGGGTCCCAATCCCTTCTCCAGGTGATCTTCCTGACCCAGGGATCGAACCAGAGTCACCCAAGTCTCTCGTGTCTCCTGCATTGGCAGGTGGATTCTTTACCACTAGCACTATGAGAATGCTGGGAAGCTCCATGAGAATGCTGGAACCCACCAAAAAATATACCCGACATCCAAAGACAAAGAAAAGGCCACAGCAGGTTGGTAGGAGGGGCGCAATCACGATAAAAGTCAAATCCCATACCCACTTGGTGGGTGACCCACAAACCAGAGAACATTAATACTAAAGAAGTTCTCCCACTGTTGTTAAGTTTCTGAACCCTACATCAGGTTTCTCAGCCTGGGGCTTTGACAAAAGGACTGGGAATCCCATGGAATCTGACTATGAAGGTCAGTGGGATTTGATTATAGGACTTCCATTGGACTGGGGGAAATAAGACTCCAGTCTTAAATGAAGAGCACAGACATAACCTTGCATGCACCAAGACCCAGAGGAAAGGAGCAGTGACTCCACTAAAACAAAACTACCTGGTAGTGTTGAAGGGTCTCCTGTGGAGGCACGGGTCAGCAGGGGCTCACCACAGGGACAGGCACACTGGCAGCAGTCTAGAAAGGTCGCCTTGGCATAAACCCTCTTGGAGGCCACCATTAACCTGACCATAGAGCCCTAGACCCAAGGGCTGGGTCACCTCAGGCCAAAAAACTACCAGGGAGGGAGAACAGCCCCACCCATCAGCAGATAATTGAATTAATGCTTCACTGGCCAAGGCCCTGGTCACCAGAGCAACCACTGCCAGTCCCTCCCATCAGGAAGCTTACACAACTCTCTTAGCCTCCTCCATCAGAGGGCAGACAGAAGAAGCAGAAAAGCCACCACCCCAGAAAGGGTAGAACAAAAACCAAATTACAGAAAGTTAATCTGGATGAAAAAGCAGAAAGTTATATCCCAGATGAAGGGACAAGATAAAATCCAAGAAAAAATAAATAAATGAAGAGAAGATAGGCAATCTTCAAGATAAAATTCAGAATAATGGTATTGAAGATGATCCAGATCGCAGGAAAACAATGGAGAAGATGCAAGAAATGTTTACCAAAGACCTACAAGGACTAAAGAATAAACAGAGATGAATAATACACTCAAAGGAATCAATAACTCAATAACTAAGGCAGAAGAATGGACAAATGACCTGGAGAACAGAATAGCAGAAATCAATTCTGCAGAACAGAAATTTTTTTTTAAGTGAAAAGAAGTGAAGACAGTCTAAGAGACTTCTGGAACAACATTAAATGCACCAACATTGGCATTATAGAGGTCCCAGAATGAAAAGAGAGAGAGAAAGTACCTGGGAAAATATTTGAAGAGATAATAATAGCTGAAAACTTCCCTAACATGGGAAAGGAAATAGTCAACCAAGTCCGGGAAGCACAGAGAGTCCCAGGAAAGATAAATCCAAGGAGGACCATACCAAGACACATGGTAATCAAACTGACAAAAATTAGGGACAAAGATAAAATATTGAAAGCAACAAGGGAAAAACGACAAATAACATACAAGGGAACTCCCATCAGATTACAAGCTAATTTCTCGACAGAAGCTCTACAAGCCAGAAGGAAATGGCATGATATATTTAAACTGATGAATGGGAAGAACCAACAACCAAGAATACTCTACCCAACAAGACTCTTATTCAGATTTGATGGAGAAATCAATAGCTCTCCATTCAAGCAAAAGTTAAGAGAATTTGGCACCACACTGAGAAAGATTGAAGGCTGGGGGAGAAGGGGACAACAGAGGATGAGATGGTTGGATAGCATCACTAACTCGATGGACAAAAGTTTGAGCAAACTCTGGGATTGGTGATGGACAGGGAAGCCTGGCATGCTGCAGTCCATAGGGTCACAAAGAGTCGACATGACTGAGGGACTGAACTGAACTGAAACCAGCTTTACAACCAATGCTAAAGGAACTTCTCTAGGCAGGAAACAAAAGAAGGAAAAGATCTACAGAAAATAAATCCAAAACAATTAAGAAAACTAATAGGGTCATACATATGGATAATTACCTTAAATGTAAATGGATTAGATGCACCAACCAAAAGACATAGACTGGCTGTGTGCATGAAAACATGTGCATGTATGCATTTCCACTTACTACGTCACTGCTTGACACCCCCCAAATTGTATGTAATTATTTTATATTGTTAGGTTATCATGTTCCCATTGTGGTTTGCAATTGTAATTGTCTTTTATTTTTCATCTGGCTATTGATTGTGAAAACTGATAAACATTTTTTACTGTTGTGATTGTGCAACTATTACTCACTTACCATTGTATCATGACTGGTCAATTTTTTAAAAAATAGAATTTTATATAAATCAAAACTACGATTTAATAGAAAAACCTATAATCAACCTATAATCTTGAAATCCAAAAGCATATCAAAATTATCTTGGAATTTTTTGAAAAATACAAAATTTTTTCTCCAAATCTTCAGATATGTTTCTAATTAGTAGCCATGTTTAAAAACAACTGGACTATATGATGATCTTTTACTTTTATCTAGTTTGTTTCACTTTTTCTATTTCATATTCTGTTTCATTTAGTTTGTTTTCCAATTTCCTCATCTCTTCTCTCTTTTTTTTTAATGTTCTTTCTCAAACCTGTACCAAGTGTAGTATAAAAGCTTTTGTTTACATATATATAAATAGTATGTATAATATACATATATTTTAGAAAACTTACAAATTTTGACATTTGACTTCACTTATTTGACTTAGTATAAATAGAATGCTAGATTTCTAATTTTAAAAATAGATAAGCAACAAGCAACAAACATTTACTGTATAGCACAGGGAAATATAGTCAATATCTTGTAGTAGCCTATAATGGAGAAAATCTGGAAAATAATAAATGTGTATATGTCTGGCTGAATCACCTTGCTGTGTACTTGAAGCATTGTAAGTCAACTGTACTTCAATTAAATATGTATATTAAAGAAAAATAAAGATTGGAGAGAGAAAAAACAACCAGGAAAAATTGTGAAAATTACAAAAACTATGTTGCAACATGGAAACATGATTGTGGTAAAAATCTTAAATGAAAAAAAAATTATATCTCCTGGTAAATTAGCAAAACTAGAGAATTTTGCACCAAACCTAATCTGATATCTTTACCTCCTGTGACAAAACAACTTAATTTTAATGGGAATCTTCCCCTTTACAGAAAATATTAAGTCCTATCTATCTCCCTGGGCAGAGACAATAAAAGCCTTCTAGAACTTTTTTTTTAAGTGTCAGAAGTGGTTTGCTGCCGGGGTCCAGCCCCGGTGGATCCAGGGTATTCGAAGCGGGGTCGGCATCGGGCGAGGGAAACAATAGATCAATTAAGCGTTAATTAAAGATATAAAGAGTGGTTAAATAAGGATAGCTCAGTGAGAAAATTTAGTGGAGAAAAGAGGCTGAAATAATCCAGCCAGAAAGTAAAAGAAAGAACGACATGGGGAGACCAAGTTTCAGTGAACAAGGCCCGCACTTTATTTTCCAAAGTAGTTTTTATACCTTAAGTTATGCATAGAGGATAATGGGGGAAGGGCTTATGTAAGCCAGGCTTTCTTCCTGCAAACTTATCATATGCAAAAGTTTAGGTGATTTGCATCATCTTCTGGCCTGGAGGCCTGCCAACATCTTAAGACCCTTTCAAACATCTCAACATCTTAAGACCCTGCCAAACTTAAGACCCTTAAGTTTAAGAAGAAAACTTATCCTTCTCCAAGGGTCATTAGTCAGGGACCACCCTCCAAAAGCATTTAGATAAAGTTGCATTCCTATAGGGCAAAGGTGTGGTGGGCTATAACAAGAAAAAGAATTAACTCAAGGGTCCAAGGTTACAAACATTAAGGCTACTACTTACATTTCTATACACCAATTATATCAATCAATACATTGCCAAGGACACAGTAGGTAAGGGATACAGAGACTTAGCAGCAAACATTGGCCCAACAAGTGAAAAACCCTAAACCAATACAATTTCTAATCAATCTTTTAACTGCTCAATGGAATCTGTATTTAGACAGTTTAGAACATCTCATGCCTCTCACAGTTGGGAGGCTCTGAACAATCACATGTAGCTGGAAAAGCCTATTCAGGCAGGCTAGAGGATTTCCAAAAGAGTTTGTAGGTTGAAACACTGTCACACCCAGGAATTATTAACTGGAGCTGTAAGTTAACTCTTTTTTCAGAGAGAGGTAGTGGGGGACAGCCCCCCGTAAAGTCAGAGGTGTAGATGAGAGCACAAAGCAGAAAGTAGGCAGACTCTGGTTTTGGGGGTAGATGCTCGAGAATTTCCAGGGGGGCTCCTGAGGCTAGATCTCGCCTTTGCGTATGCCGAGCCTCCTTCCTCATGACCTTTGTCATGGGCGGAGCTCACTCCCAGCAGTTTGCAAAGTTTCATACTGAAGATTTCTCATGGACAATGGTCCACAGTCGGGTAGGCCAGTTGAAGTTGATAGAAATCAAATCAAGACATTAACTGAGAACAATCAATGTTGTACCATGGGGGATATAGCCAACATACTCAAAATAACCAAATTAAGTGTTAAAAATCATTTCCACCAGCTTGGTTATATTAATTGCTTTGCTGTTTGGGTTACATGTAAGTTAAGCAAAAAAAACTTCTTGACCATATTTCTGCATGTAATTCTCTACCAAAATGTAATGAAGACATTTTGCTTTTAAAACAAATTGTGACAGATGATGAAAAGTAGATACTGTACAATAATGTGGAATAGAAGAGATATGAAGCAAGTGAAATTAACCACCACCAACCTCACCAAAGGCTGGTCTTGATGTAAAGAAGGCGATGCATATATGGTGGGATTGGAAGGGAGTCAGTCCTCTATTATGAGCTCCTTTTGGAAAACCAAGTGATTAATTCCAAAAAATAGTTTTCCCAATTAGACCAACTGAAGGCAGAACTCCATGAAAGGCACCCAGAATTAGGCAACAGAAAATGCATAACCTTCCATCAGGATAATGCAAGACCACATGTTTCTTTGATAACCAGGCAAAAACTAGTAGTTACAGCTTGGCTGGGAAGTTCCGATTCACTCACGGTATCCACCAGACTTTGCACCTTCAGATTTTCATTTAGTTCGGTTTTTACAAAATTCTCTTAATGGAAAAAATTTCAATTCCCTGGGAGACTGTAAAAGGCACCTGGAAATGTCCTTTGCTCAGAAAAATAAAAAGTTTTGGGAAGATGGAGTTATGAACTTTCTTTAAAAATAGCAGAAGGTAGTGGAGCAAATTGGTGAATACATTGTTCAATAAAGTCCTTGGTAAAAATGAAAAATATGTCTTTTATTTTTACTTTTAAAAAGAAGGAACTTTCTGGCCAACCCAATATATGAAATGTTTAATTCTCTTCTTTTAGTCTAAGACAGACCATGTCAGTAGAAAATAAATACAAACAAAAAATACATAAGCAACTTAGTCAATAGTTAACATGGTAAACATGATTGATACATTTCAAATTCTATATCTCTCAAAAATAATTCATTTATGAGTATGAATATTTTTATGCCATACATTTGAAAAACAGTATTTCCAAGTATAAAAATATATATTCTCTGATTACAATTGAATAAAAAATAAAAATTGAAAAAAAATTGAATAAAACATAATCTTATATATATGCATGTCAATTTTAAAAAGAATAAAAATAAACAGCTTATAAACATCTGTCCCAGAAAAAAATTAATGGAAGGAAAGCATATAAAAGTATAAATGCAGAAAATATATAAATTAATTTATAAAAATATAGAGCCAACTAACCAAGAAGTCAAAACAACTAGAACTTTGTAAAAATAAAGAAATGGATGAACTTATTAAAAAAGAGAGGGAACACAAATACATTGAAAAGAAATTATAAGAAACACAAAGTGCTTGATTCAACTCCATGCAAATAAAATTTAAATCTTTTAATAAAACTAATTCTAGTTACATACAAATTATTAAAACTGACCTCAGAAGAAATAGAATAGAAAAAACTGAAACAATCATAATTTCTGAGAGAGGTTCAAAGATTTATTCTTCAATGAAGTAAAGCAAAATAAGATTCTTTTATGGCTAAAGTAATATTCCATTGTATAGATATACCACACCTTCTTTATCCATTCATCTATCAACAGACAGGTTGTTTCTATGTCTTGGCTATTGTAAATAATGCTGCATTGAACATAGGGGGTGCAGATATCTTTTTGAGTTAGGGAGGATTTTCATTTCCTTCCTTCATTTTTTTCCTACCCAGAAGTGGAACTGATGAATCATATGACACTTCTATTTTTTAATCTCCATGCTGTTTTCGATAGTGGTCACATCAGTTTACATTTCACCAACAGTGCACAAGAGTTCCCTTTTCTCCACATCCTCACCAGCATTTGTTATCTCTTATCTTTTTTGTATAATAGCCATTTTAACAGGTGTGAGGTGAAAGCTCACTGTGGTTTTAATTTGCATTTCCCTAAATGATTAATGGGGGGCTTCCCAGGTGGCTCAGAGGTTAGCATCTGCCTGCAATGCAGGAGACCTGGGTTTGATCCCTGGGTTGGGAAGATCCCCTGGAGAAGGAAATGGCAACCCACTCCAGTATTCTTGCCTGGAGAATCCCAAGGACAGAGGAGCCTGGTGGGCTACAGTCCACGGGGTCGCAAGAGTCGGACACGACTGAGCGACTTCACTTTCACTTTCAAATGATTAATGATGTTGAGAACCTTTTCAGGTACCTGTTGGCATCTGTACATCTCCTTTGGAAAAATGTCTATTTGGGTCCTATGCCCATTTTTAAAATCAGATTTTTGTCTTTTTGATGTTTAGTTGTATGAGTTCTTTTATATGTTGGATATTAACCCCTTATTAGGTATATAATTTGCCAATATTTTCTTCCACCTGGTAGGTTGCCCTTTCATTTTATTGATGGTTTCCTTTGTTGTACAGAAGCTTTTTATTTCAATATAGCTAAACTTATTTGTTCTTGTATTTATATATATTAAGTTGGTCAAAAAGTTTGTTTGGGTTTTCCTATAAGATGGTATGGAAAAACCTGAATGAACATTTTTGCCAACTCAATATATAAGGATATGTGTTAGTCGTTCAGTCATGTCTGACTCTGTGACCCCATGGACAGTAGCCCACCAGGCTTCTTTGTCCATGGAATTCTCTAGGCAAGAACACTGGAGTGGGTAGTCATTTCCTTCTCCATAGGATCTTCCCAACCCAGGGATTGAAACTGGATCTCCCACATTGCAGGCAGATTCTTTACCATCTGAGCCACCAGGGAAGCCCATAGAAGATATATATAATGTATATGATAATTTTCATCTGTGGGATAGTTGGCATAATAGAAGTTACTGGCTACTACTGGAAGTGAAAGTCTATGCATTATTTTAATAGATTTAATAGAATGGCTCTTTCCTAGTGATATTTGAATACACAATTTCATCTAACAAAGAGTTATCTTGGGTGCATTGCAGTGCACAATAAATACGTACTGAAAATTCCAGTGAGGGATATTAGTATTCCATTTTACTACAGCAGGTTCCAGGTGTAAAGTTTCTTTAGACTGAAAAAGAAATATTTCTTATTCAGAGCTCTATGGGTATCACATCTTCTTGCTAGCATGGGCTAGAAACTTCAGGTTTTCCCTCTCATCCGTGTTAACTGTATGTTCAATGGAATAGTCGACTTAGGTTTATTGCTTATGAATTACCCTCTTGATTCAGATTAGGTCAAGAATTGGCTATTGTCCTCAATCTGACCCCATGCTGAGCCACATGACAGGTCGGGAAGTGCTGATCATGTACGCCAGGCTGTGGGGTGTTCCTGAGCCAGACATTGGCATGTATGTGGAAACCTTTTTGTATTCAATGCACATGGAAACCCATGCTGACAAGCTGGTCTGCACATACAGGTGAGACATTATGCTGCTTATTTACTAAGCTGCCTACTGCCCATCTGTATTTCTGCTGTTTAGAATGAATGCCTGTGATCTCAACCTGACAACTCTGTCACACGGAAGCAATGACTGTGACATAGCCTTACTTCCCTTCAAGGTTCAGATATCAGAAATAAGGCAGATCACATTTGTACGAAGTTAACCTTTTGCAGACATGATCTGTAGCCTTTGCATTTCAAAAAAAAAAAACACATTCATTCCCGTATCCCTTTGGTTCTTTATCTCCTTAAAACAAAAATATTTTACTCATAATGATGCTTAAAAGCATACCCCCCAAAATTCATTTCAATGAAAATGAGTTGGTGTATACACAGCATTGTGGATATATGAGCTAATTCTGTTGAATTAACGATAACCTTATTTCTTCTTTCTCCTCCACTTTCTCTCTCCTTGTTTAACAATAAAGTGGAGGAAACAAACGTAAATTGAATACTGCTATTGCCCTAATGGGAAAGTCCTCAGTTGTTTTCCTGGATGAACCATCTACTGGCATGGACCCAGTAGCCAGGCGCCACATGTGGGACACAGTTACATGGATATGTAATAGTGGCAAAGCTATCGTCATATCTTCCCACAGGTATGACCCATTAGGAGACTTGGGTGAGAGTTAGAAGTGTATAAAAGTCAGGGATATGTCAGTGAACTTGTCTAAGTATGTGAAGTACATAAGAGGGACTGTGAGCAAATGCTGATTCCTGGGTAAAATCTAGAATACTCAGTTAAGTTCTGAAATGTAGTTCCTTATATAATAATTGCACAAAACATATACATTTATTAATGCATTAAAAGCAATAACTGCCTACCAAAAATGTTAGGTTATGACTGGAATTCAACTGGTAAAATATTATTTAACTAATAAAAAATTGTATTTAACTGATAGCAAATTTTATCTGTGATAGTATTTAATTTTATTTAACTGATAAGACTTGAAGGTAGAAGGTAGGAAGTCAGGGAAATGTTTCTCTTGTGAATTTAGAAATCAACTGCTTTGAATTTTTAAATCTCCTCTTTCCAAATATTGTCGTAGTAATGATCACTTGCAATATACAGCCTTCTTTCTATAAGTGTTACCTTATAATCATAGCTCTGTTTTGAAATATAGAGTTTTGCTTCTGAGATGGAGTCTATTCATCCATATATCCTTTGTGCCTCTAGCATGGAAGAATGTGAGGCCCTTTGTACCAGGCTGGCCATCATGGTAAAGGGGAAGTTCAAGTGCCTAGGCAGCCCACGTCACCTCAAGAACAAGTTTGGTAATATATATACTCTGACAGCAAAGATTAACATTGATGATAATGAAGATAAACTAGAGGAGTTCAAGGAATTCATTGAGACAAATTTCCCGGGTAATGTATATAGGGCTTACTTGCGAAAATTGTTTTAAGTCACATATGTTGTTCTGCTTCATGTACTCAATAACTTTTTTCCATGAGTAATTAATGTTTATTGAGCTTTTATATTAGGCTCCTTTAGAAATAATTTTTCTATAAATTTATCCCTGATTATGCTAAGAAGCTTTCTCAAAATAGCAGAGGTTCTCACCAATCTCTTGTAGGAATTAACCAGTAAGATACATCCATTCAAGTTTATTCTTTTAGAGTTAATTTATTGAAGTTAAGGCTCTGTTTTTTATCCTTGATAATTTTTAAGGTTTCCCTTCTTTTTGAGCATCTTTCCTCTGCCATTCCCTGATTACTGAGTCAGGCAATGTTTATGAAATGCAAATCCCTTTTTATTCCTTCAAGGAAATGAACTGGATGTTTGACATAAAAATTTATTCAGCCTTTGTGTGCTAATTTCAGCAGGTGCCTCTCTGTGCCCATAAACAAATTTACTGCCAGCTTCTATTTATTTGTACTCTCACTACTTTATTTGTAGTCTTTAACTTAAATGATCACTCTATCAGCAGTGTGGTAGCCAGATGGTCAGGATGCATGTTTAAAAGCCTGGAGTCTATAACAATGCAACAATGCCCAGTGGCATGGCTACTGGGTCCATGCCAGTAGATGGTATTGGCCTGCACTAAGGAAGTGACAGTAAGCATGGAGAGGAAGAAATTATAGCAACATTTCCTATACCTTCTTCCTCTCCATGCTATATATATATACATACATATATATATATATATATATATATATATATATATATAGAGAGAGAGAGAGAGAAAGAGAGGCAATGGCACCCCACTCCAGTACTCTTGCCTGGTCCCATGGATGGAGGAGGCTGGTAGGCTGGTAGGCTGGTAGGGGTCGCTAAGAGTCAGACACGACTGAGCAACTTCACTTTCACTTTTCACTTTCATGCATTGGAGAAGGAAATGGCAACCCACTCCAGTGTTCTTGCCTGGAGAATCCCAGGGACAGGGGAGCCTGGTGGGCTCCCGCCTATGGAGTTGCACAGAGTCGGACACAAAGACAGACACAGAAGCGACTTAGCAGCAGCAGCTGCTATATGTATAGAGAGAGAGAGAGAGAGGCAGGTGGGGAGGGGGGAGAAGGAAATGATCAATTAGACAGGAAGAACCATAATGTAGAAAAGATCATTAATTTAGTATTAATTATATTAGAATATTCTAATAAATATGTCCATCAGGCCAGCTGGATATTCATTTAGCCATTCATTCCTATGGAAAGATTTGTGGAGCACTTTTTGTATGCAGTATTGAAGATAATTAACCACACAGAAGCATATATATATATACATACTATGAGCCCTTCCAATATCCTATTTAACTTGAAGGTGAGAGAGGTCACAAAAAACTGAGGCCAAACTTGTCTTAAAGGAGGTGATGAACACAATAGCTTGGATGTGAAACTACATATGGAAAGTTACTGAATTGGCGATCTTTCCCCATGCTATCCTTGAGCAAATTAGCTATTTCAAATAAAACTTCCTCATTAAAGATAATAAAATAGAAAGGATGGTCCCTTTATGTATAGGACCTATGCATAAAGATTATCCAGAAAAGAAAAAAGAAAGAACTATAACATGTGAAAGACAACTTAAATATACATTTCAGCCTAAAATTATCTCTAGGAATTAGAAGATTATTTCAATTAAATGCTTCCCTTTAGTGGCATCATTTTTTTAAAAGGCAACAGAGAAAATAGTTCCTCTTTCTACAGCATGACAGATTATTCTCTCAGAAATGTACCACTATTAAAATAAAAATACACATTGGAAAACATAAAGTAAATATGCTTTTAATTATTTGCTTAGACTCAAAAAAAGAGAGAAAAAAAAAATGTAAAGAACCAAAACAGAACAGAAAAAAATTATCAAGCTAAAACCTGATAAGAGACAATAATAAAATGCAAAAATTGATTTTCCCTGAAACAAATTCCAATACCAGTACTGATATAACTTTGGACCCACTGCAGTGTGAGAAGCTTAATCTAAGATTCCCATTAAGCAAGGACCTTCAAAAATGAACAAATGCTTTAGTTGCCAGCCCAGAATGTAAGAAGGTTAAAAACTGACATTCTGTCCTAATAACAAGTAAAAAGCTGAACAAACTGAAAAATCAACAAATCTTCTAGGATATGAAAAAGAAGTAAGGTCAAACCACTGCAGCCAATATTGGACAGATAGGCAAATACAGGGAATCACGGATTACCAGATCCGAGAATGTCTAATAGAAGCTCCAAGGGCAACCAGTGCCAAGGTGGGAAAATCTGAATTGCAATTGAATTGCTGAAAGTACTGTGTGGACACTTCTAAAGGGTAACCACTCCAGAGGGGCCAGTTATGGAGGTTTCCTACATATTGTGATATTTACCTCCAGGACTTTGACAAGGTTCTAGGGTATTATCAGAGCCTAAATGACCTCAGAGAGGTTCCAGCCAACTCTTAGCCATTGTGCTCCACAAGAGAGGAGAAAGAACAGAAAAACACTTGTAGGGTTCACAGTGCAGAGGCATGGGCTCACTGAATTGAGATATACACAGCCTATAGCACACTTCTTCTCCCCAACAACTCGTCACCAGATTTGTTGTTGTTGTTTAATCACTAAGTCGTGTCCAACTCTTTGCAAACCCATGGACTGTGGCCCGCCAGTCTCCTCTGCCCATGGGATTCTCCAGGCAAGAATACTGGACTGGGTTGCCATTTCCTTCTCCATGGACATGTTTGTTAACTTTATTATAACTCACTAAACTGTACGTTTATTTCCATATACTTTTATAGGCTTGGTATAGTTTACAGTTTTTAAAGTTTATAAAATTTTTCCTTATTCATGGAGGTTATGCAGAGATTTATTTAAAAAGAAAATCCCTTATTGTAATTGACATAGAGATTATTTATTTTAAATATCTTAATCCCAACTTATTCCATTTGCAGTAATCTTAAACTATGTAACAATAAATACAAATTCATCCTATTTTAGGAGTAGCTATAGTATTACTCGGGGAAGGCAATGGCACCCCACCCCAGTACTTTTGCCTGGGAAAATCCCATGGACGGAGGAGCCTGGTAGGCTCCAGTCCATGGGGTTGCTAAGAGTCGGACACGACTGAGCGGCTTCACTTTCACTTTTCCCTTTCATGCATTGGAGAAGGAAATGGCAACCCACTCCAGTGTTCTTGCCTGGAGAATCCCAGGGACAGGGGAGCCTGGTGAGCTTCCGTCTATGGGGTCGCACAGAGTCGGACACGACTGAAGCGACTTAGCAGCAGCAGCATAGTATTACTACCTCAATTTCATTTCTGCAGTGAATGCCTTCACATTTGTGTTATATAGACATGAATTTCCTCTTTCCTTTAGGATGAAGATTGCCTACTCATAAGAGTACTATACAGATCCTACACTACACACACACACACCACACACACAAATACCACACACACACACACAGATACACACAACAGGAAAAAAAAACCATACCCAATTTTTATGAATATAGTTTCAGGACAACGTTTAGAAACTGAGTCCTATAGAACATTAGAGTTCATGTAAATCTGCTTTGGCAAAGAGCATGTGAGTTATTTTTTCCATGTCTAAAAGTGATTATCCTACCCTCTGCAATTTTTACAAACTGTGAGCAATAAGACCATATTTCATGTGGAAGTAAATCTATTGAAATACTTAACAAAGTCATATATAGTAAAAATGGAATTATGTCATCTTTGTTTTAACTGCATATATTATCTCTCTATTGATGGGATAACTGGAAAGGGAATTATTGGGGAATTTTGTAAACAGGGCCCTATTACTCACTTGTCAAATATTTCCTTTCTTAGGTAACATCATAAACCAGGATCATCATGGAATTATTGGCTACTACATTCCCAGCAAGGGAATTTGTTGGGGAAAGGTGATTGTCGAAATCATATGTTTCTAACATTATGTGTTATAGGAGACTGAATGGAAGCATAGAGGTTCAAGCATGTGGAATGGGAACAGGATATTTGCAGAGGAGGAGAACTTTTAAGTTACTTTCCAAAGGCCCCTGTAGTTTGATTGATACTTCTAACCCTACCCCTAATATTCCATACCTATCAAGAGAATAGAAATAAAGAACTGTCTCCTCTATTTTTCAACCATGTTTTCCTTCTTCTAACTTCCCCCTTCAATATCTTTTTGTTCCTAAGCATCAACCTGGCAGGAATTGGGAAGTGATTGGGTGGGGAAGTGTTCATCTGAGGATACAGCAATGATAACACCATGATTTTCTTTTTTTTTTTTTTTTTTTCTGTTAAAGGTGTTTCATATTATGGAGGAAGCTAAAACACTATTCAATCTAGTAGACTATTTCATCAGTCAGATAACATTGGAACAAATCTTCCTGACTTTTGCTAATATTGATAAGGTCAAGAAATAAAGCTGCTATGAGATTCATTTCTGATGCCAAAAGCTCAGCTTCTCTGTACAGAGTTTTGGGTGAAGTAGAAAAGGATGGTTTTATTGCCTTGCCAGGTAAAAGGGGCCACAGCAGGCTAATGCCCTTAAATGTCCCAACTTGAAGAAGATAATAAGTTTTATAGTAATTGATCCATACATGGACAGTCTTCTGATGGATTAGTGGTAAGGTAAGTAGGAGTCAGCATCATCAACCTTCAGCTCCAACTGGTCTCAGGTTCTACATGCTTGTGAGCAGCATACTGTCATTAACTGTTAACTTTTCCCACCTGGAGGAGGCAAAGATATCGTTGTGTGTACCCACTCATGGGGAAACAGGACTCTGCCCCAAGGCTACCCTTGACTGTTTCTCCCTGGTCTCACAAGCCCCCCTCCCTTTCCCAATTAACAACTGCTTGAATCTGCCCACTGGAACTCAGGGAAGGTCATGGAGGCTGAATGAAAGCTGTTTCCTGTCAAAGAAATGGGGGACACACAAAATCTTTGTTCTCAGAAGACCCACAGGGCCTTGCTCAGCATCATTTCCAATCAGTGACAACTATGCCTTTCTGGCTGCTGCCTACAACCAGATACATAGAAGCATCTCTCTCCCTCTCTCTGTCTTTCTCAACCTCACTCTCCCTCCCCTCCCCTCTCCTCTCTCCTCTCCTCGTTTCCCTCTTTCTCCCCCTCCTTCTCCTCCTTCTTCTCTCTCTTCTTCTCATTCCCCTCTTCTTCTCTCTCCCTCTGTGTCTCTCTGTGTATGTGTGTGTCTATCACTCTGTGTGTGTGTACACAAACTGAAACCCCAAAGAAGAAAGTTTGCAACCTTTGATGATTAGACTAAGTGACCTGTTGTCAAGAACTGAACTGTGAAGGGTCTGAGATTTTACCCTACCTGTAAATAGTCAAGTTAGCTTACCACAGTCCCATGAATACTGGCAGAAGACACTGGAATCCTAGGTCAAGGACACAAGACTTGAGACTTCCCTGGTGGTACAGTGGATAAGAATGTATCTGCCAATGCAGGGGACACAGGTTCGATCCCTGGTCCAGGAAGATTCCACATGCCACAGAGCAACTGAGCCTGCACTCTAGAGCCTGCAAACCACTACTACTGAGCCTACATGCTGCAACAACTGAAGCCTGTGTGCCTAGAGACTTTACTCCACAACAAGAGAAGCCATCACAATGAGAAGCCCTCACACTGCAACCAAGAGTAATCCCCACTCACCACAACTAGAGAAAGCCCACACATAGCAACAAAGACCCTATGCAGTTAAAGAAAAAAAAAAATGACGCTAGAATTTGTTTCTCACAGCAGTAACAGTAGGCAGAGATCATATTTGTGTCCCAATCCTACCTGTTTATTCAGAGGGTTGTGTTACAGGAGAGGAACCCTGAGCTTCTGGAACTCAAATCTTCATAATGGGCAGTCAGTAAACCTGCCCAACATGTGCTCTGGAAGTAAACATTTTATTACACTGAACATTAAGTAAACCTTTCTGCTGGTCCAGAGGGAGATGTTGTTGCTTGTCAAAAGCCATTTGCTCTATAATCATCCTTGCAAAATCCTTGCAAAACAAAAAGGCAGTTAATACATTTTCTTGAAAATCATACAGAAATGCAAAAGACCCTTGAAAAATTGTCTCCCAATATCTCCCATCTTGACTTCTAGCATATTTCCCCTTGAGTATACTACCTCATCAGCTTCTCTGGTTAATCTTAGATTTGGACCAAATTTGTTCGGTTCAAATTTATTTAATTCGCCTCATACAATTGTTAAGACTACTATCACTAGAACTTTAAGCAACATGATGAGGCTAACCTACAGTATTTGACCTTAACCATGCCTCCCAGGTCTCAGACCCAACTAGCTGAACAAATCCTATAAACCAATTTAGTTAACCTTAGAAAATCAAGTGGCTTTCTCACATTTCTGTATTCACCATTTCACTTGTACTGAGGCACTGATTCATGAATAGCTCGATGTAATAGTAACTACATTGACTCCATGCTGGCCTGCAAAAAGAAAATCTAGGGAAGTTCTACAACTCTAAACCACCTCGGTCGTGAGATTCTGATTTAACTGCCTTCCTAAATGCCTGCTCTCTTATGACCATCTCAAAGGAGCAAGGCAATGTTTTTTGAAGGGAAGCAAGTTCATGGCTCAATTCATACCCAATTATGTGGGTACAACTGGTACCCCTGGAAAGTTTTTCAATTGTTCATGCCCCCCAGTGGGACCCATCTCAGTCAGACATCACACAGGTTCACAGTGCCTCAAACATATCCTTCTGGCCAGTTTATAAACATTAAGATTCTCAGTTTGGTATAAATAATTGAATCTAGCCTTTGCCTTTTGAGAGACTATTTGAGGAATATGAATGCAACCTTTTCACTTGTCTATACCAACAACAGAAGGCATTTAGCTGCCCCCATTGAAAGATAGAACAATGGCTACAAAAGAAGGGATGGGTAAGACGTGGGTGTTGACAAGTGTAATACATGGGAAGTGGAGCCATCCACTGGTATTTCCAGTATGCTTATCATTAATGTTAAGGAGTTACTGTTGTTCAGTCATGTCTAACTCTTTACGACCCCATGGACTGCAGCACGCATGGCTTCCCTGTCCTTCACTATCTCCTGGAGTTTGCTCAAACTCATGTCCATTGAGTAAATGATGCCATCCAACCATCTCATCCTCTGTTATCTTCTTCTCATGCCGTCAATCTTTCCCAGCATCAAGGTCTTTTCCAATGAGCTCTTTGCATCAGGTGGCCAAAGAATTGGAACTTCACCTTCAGCATCAGCCCTTCCAATGAATATTCAGGGTTGATTACCTGAATATTGACTGCTTTAATCTCCTTGCTGCCCTAGGGACTCTCAAGAGTCTTCTCTAGCACCACAATTCAAAAGCATCAGTTCTTCAGTGCTCTAGCCTTCTTTATGGTCCAGCTCTCACATCCATACATGACTACAAAAAAACCCCATAACTTTAACTATACGGACCTTTGTTGGCAAAGTGATGTCTCTGCTTTTTACTATTCTGTCCAAGTTTGTCATAGCTTTCTTCCAAGGAGCAAGCGTCTTTTAATCTCATAGTTGCAGTCACCATCTGCAGTCATTTTGGAGCCCAAGAAAATAAAGTATGTCACTGTTTCCATTGTTTCCCCATCTATTTGCCATGAAGTGATGGGACTGGTGCCATGATCTTGGTTTTTTGAATGCTGAGTTTTGAGCCAGCTTTTCACTCTCTTCTTTCACCCTCATTAAGAGGCTCTTTAGTTCCTCTTTACTTTGTGCCATAAGGGTGGTGTTAGCTACATATCTAAGGTTATTGATATTTCTCCCAGCAATCTTGATTCCAGCTTGTGCTTCCTGGAAAAAAAATCCACCTGGCTTTTCATATGATGTACTCTGCATATAAGTTAAATAGGCAGGGTGACATTATACAGCCTTCACATACTCCTTTCCCAATTTGGAACCAGTCTGTTGTTCGATGTCTGGTTCTAACTGTTGCTTCTTGACCTGCATACAGGTTTTGCAGGAGGCAGGTAAGGTGGTCTGGTAGTCTCATCTCTTTAAGAATTTTCCACAGTTTGTTGTGATCCACACACTCAAAGGCTTTAGTGTAGTCAGTGAAGCAGATGTTTCTTCTGGAATTCTCTTGCTTTCTCTATAATCCAACAACTGTTGGCAATTTCACCTCTGGTTCCTCTGCCTTTTCTAAATCCAGCTTATACATCTGGAAGTTCTCAGTTCACAGACTGCTGAAGCCTAGCTGGAAGGATTTTGAGAATTACTTTGCTAGCATGTGAAATGAGCACATTTGTACAGTTGTTTGAACTTTCCTTGGCATTGTCCTTCTTTAGGATTTGAATGAAAACTTATCTTTTCCAGTCCTGTAGTCACTGCTGAGTTTTCCAAATTTACTGGCATATTGAGTGCAGCACTTTAATAGCATCATCATTTAGGGCTCAAAATAACTCAGCTGGAGTTCCATCACCTCCACTAGCTTTGTTCATGGTAGTACTTCCTAAGACCCACTTGACTTCACACTCTAGAAGGTCTGGCTCTTGGTTAGTGACCACACCATCATGGTTATCTGGGCCATTAAGACTTCTTTGTACAGTTCTTCTGTGTATTTCTATGGTTTTTCCAGTAGTCATGTATGGATGAGAGAGTTTGACTATAAAGAAAGCTGAGAGCCAAAGAATTGATGCTTCTGAACTGTGGTGTTGGAGAAGACTCTTGAGAGTCCCTCGGACTGCAAGGAGATCCAACCAGTCCATCCTAAAGGAAATCAGTCCTGAATATTCATTGGAAAGACTGATGCTGAAACTGAAGCTCCAATACTTTGGCCACCTGATGAGAAGAACTGACTCATTGGAAAAGACTCTGATGCTTGGAAAGATTGAAGGCAGGAGGAGAAGGGGATGACAGAGGATGTGATGGTTGGATGGCATCATCAACTCATTGGACGTGAGTCTGAGCAAGCTCCGGGAGTTGGTGATAGACAAGGAAGCCTGGCATGCTGCAATCCATGGGGTTGCAAAGAGTCAGACACGTCTGAACTGAACTCTGTATTCCTACCACATTCTTGCCTTGTTAAGGAGATTGGTGATTAAATTGTGATCAGAACCATCTGATAAAAGATGTAAGACTTTTAAAAGATGATAGTCAAGTTTAGTATGCATGGAACACTTTGGGAGAATTACATCATAGCATTTTCCTTCACAAGGCATACTCCACCAGTGGTTCTGAATGCCAAAGATCATTAATGTCCTCCTTTCCCTCAGTCTCTTCAGGGTCTAAGATGTTCCTTTCCCAAGGTTCCTGGCTGTAGGTCTCCCTCCACTACCACAAAGTTGGTGTGTGTCATTCCAGTAACTATAACCTCACCTTCATTTCATTCATCTCTTATTCACAGTCAGACTTCTCATTTGGAAGTGACAGGTACAAGAAGGACAAGTTTTGAAATAAGACTTGAAAGAGAAGCCTAAAGAGACTTGAAGATTAAATGTAATATGCTATTCTGGTTGGGATCCTGGAACAGAAAAACATTAGATAAACACTTAGGAAATCTGAACAAAATATGAACTTTAGCTAATGCAATAACATTGCATTCACTAATTGTGAAAAAGGTACCACACTACTGTAACATGTTAATGGTAGAGGAAATTGGATATGAAGTATATGAGAACTCTTTTTACTATTTTTCTTATTTTTCTATGAAAATATATGTATTCTTTAAAACAGGTTTTTATTTGATGGATCATAGACCAAAGTATAAAACCCAAAACTGTAAGACGTGTAGAGAAAACAGGGGGAAATTTTTATGGCCTTGTCTTAGTCAAAGATTTCTTGGCTATGACAAAAAAAACCATAACCCATGAAAGAAAAAAACTGGTAAACTGGACTTCAACAAAATTAAATTTTATGCTGTTAATAAACATTGTTAAGGAAATGAAAATACAAGCCACAGACTGGGAGAAAATATTTGCACTGGGTGAAAATATATCCAACAAGGTATTTGTATCTAGTATGCTATGGTCTGAATGTGTTCACCCAAAATTTGTATGCTGAAGCCTAACAAAGGTGAGATGATAGGAGGATGGGCATTTGGAAGTGATTAGATCATGAGGGTGAGGACTTCATGAGTGGGATAAGAGTTCTTACAAAAGAGACTCCAGACTTCCCTGGTGATAAGTGTATAAGTACTACGGATAAGTGGTAAGTGGATCAGTTCAGTTCAGTTCAGTTGCTCAGTCATGTCCAACTCTTTGTGACCCCATGAATCACAGCACGACAGGCCTCCCTGTCCATCACCAACTCCCGGAATTCACTCAAACTCATGTCCTTCAAGTCAGTGATGCCATCCAACCATCTCATCCTCTGTCGTCCCCTTCTCCTCCTGCCCCCAATCCCTCCCAGCATCAGTCTTTTCCAATGAGTCAACTCTTCGCATCAGGTGGCCAAAGTACTGGAGTTTCAGCTTCAGCATCAGTCCTTCCAGTGAACACCCAGGACTGAACTCCTTTAGGATGGACTGGCTGAATCTTCTTGCAGTCCAAGGGACTCTCAAGAGTCTTCTCCAACACCACAGTTCAAAAGCATCAATTCTTTAGCACTCAGCTTTCTTCACAGTCCAACCCTCACATCCATACATGACCACTGGAAAAACCATACCTTGACTAGATGGACCTTTGTTTCCAAAGTAATATCTCTGCTTTTCAATATGCTATCTAGGTTGGTCATAACTTGCCTTCCAAGGAGTAAGGGTCTTTTAATTTCATGGCTGCAATCACCATCTGCAGTGATTTTGGAGCCCAAAAAATAAATTCTGACACTGTTTCCCCATTTATTTCCCATGAAGTGATGGGACCAGATGCCATGATCTTCGTTTTCTGAATGTTGGGCTTTAAGCCAACTTTTTCACTCTCCTCTTTCACTTTCATTAACAGGCTTTTTAGTTCCTCTTCAGTTTTTGCCATAAGGGTGGTGTCATCTGCATATCTGAGGTGATTGATATTTCTCCCAGCAATCTTGATTCCAGTTTGCACTTGATTCCAGCTTGTGCTTCTTCCAGCCCAGTGTTTCTCATGATGTACTCTGCATATAAGTTAAATAAGCAGGGTGACAATATACAGCCTTGACATACTCCTTTTCCTATTTGGAACCAGTCTGTTGTTCCATGTCCAGTTCTAACTGTTGCTTCCTGACCTGCATATAGCTTTCTCAAGAGGCAGGTCAGGTAGTCTGGTATTCCCATCTCTTTCAGAATTTTCCACAGTTTATTGTGATCCACCCACTCAAAGGCTTTGGCATAGTCAATAAAGCAGAAATAGATGTTTTTCCAGAACTCTCTTGGTTGACTCTTAAAGGCTTCTTAAAGACTCTTAAAGGCTTAGAAGTTTCACTCTTCTACTGAGTGAAATAAGCCAGACTCCAAAGGCAACTAATTATGTTTGCATGACATTCTAGAAGAAGCAAAACTTAAGAGACAGAAAACAGATCAATGGTTGCTAGGATCTAGAAATAGGGGAATGGGTTGACTACAATGTACCAGCATGTAAGGATTTTGGGGATAACACAATTTTTCTATATATTGATTGCATATACACGTCTCAAAACTTGACAGTGTGTAAGTTATACATCAGTTTTCTCAAATCCTAAAAATAAGACTACCTCTGAAAACTGTAAGTAAGTTAATATGTCTAAGAAAAAAACTAGAAAACTTGAACTGATGCATAACTACCTGCTTTTACAAAATGGAAATGTTAATCAAAAGTCATCCACTCCATTCCCCCCAAAAAATACCCAGGTGAGTTTTTATTTGCAAAGAATCTCTATTTATTACAAAGTTTTCTAGAAAATATAAAAACTGCAAAATTTGTCAAAATCATTTTATTAAAGCAAATAACTTTGATACCAAAACTAGATAAGAATAATCTATCTAATTTATGAGCAGAGATTTGGACAGATGGTTTTCTAAGCCTTCTATACAACTATATTTTGTCTTTTCACTATCACACTTTAGGGTTAGTTCCACTTTTTCTGGTATACTGAATCTTCCAACTGAAGACCCATTTCTTAGTTTTTATCCTCATTTTGCTAGAGTAAAACCACAAGTAACTTTCTGGGCAAGAGAAAAAAGTAAAGTTTCTGAGTAATTGCCTGGCTGAAAATGTTTTTTTATTCACACTATAGATAGAAAATTTCCTTTGAATAGCATATTTCCTCAGAACATTGAAGATATTGTTCCACTGTTTCCTAGCATCCAGGGTTGCTGACCAGCATTATTTTGTAGGTAAATGGTTTCCACTTGAAATATGAACAAACCCACCTCTCCCCTCCTCACAAGATCTTTTTCTGTTTATCATTGGAGTTCATACATTTTACAAAAAGGAGTCTTGAAAAGACTCACACACTCCAGTGTTCATATCAGCATTATTTACAACACCCTAGGTAAGGAAGAAAGCTAAGTGCTCCCCTGCTGGAAGAATGGTAAAGAAGATGTGTATATACATACATGTGTATATATACAATGGAATACTACTCATTTAAAAAAGAATGAAATTTTGCCATTTGCAACAGTATGGATGGACCTGGTGGGTATCACGCTTAGTGAAACAAGTCAGACAGACAACACAAATACTTTATATGTGGAATCTAAAAAATAAAACAAATGAGTGACTATAACAAAACAGAAATAGACTTACAAATATAGAGATCAAACCAGTCCTTGCCACTGGGAGAGGGAAGGAGGAAGAGAAAAAGGACAGAATTAAGAGGTACAAACTACTATGTATAAAATAAATAGCTACCAGGAAATGTTGTACTGCTCAGAGAACATAACCAATATTTTATAATAATTTTAAATGGAGTACCACCTATAAAATTTTTGAATCACTATGTTGTACACTTCAAACAAAGTTGTAAATAAACTATACCTCAATAAAAATAAATTTTCCCTATACTTTTAACATCTCCAAATCTCACCCATCTCCAAACCATAGTCTTCACCAAGATTCCACCGAGAAAACTGATGCCCATGTCTAGTGCATGCCCTGCTGCAAGCATGTTAGGCAGTTGATATGTTTTCATTTGTCAAACACTTCCACCTGCTTTCTGACTTCCAATCTTTAATAGCTCTTATCTATTAACAACCCTAGCCTTTTCTTTTCTTCTCTTTTCAGTTCAGTTCAGTTCAGTTCAGTCGCTCAGTTGTGTCCAACTCTCTGTGACCCCATGAACTGCAGCATACAGTTTGGCGGAGCCTGAGGCAATTGATGGAGTTCTTTGAGGGCTGACTGCGCCTGGGAGATTTGGGAGGCTGGGGGTTGGGGGTCACGAAGTGGGTCAGGAATGTCGGGTCAGGAATGTCGCCACTGTTCCAAAGTCGTGGCGGTCAAGGCTCTGGGGTTGAGGGAGGAGCGAGTACCTCGCCACATTCTCTGAATGAGGCGACTGTGGTGGTCGTAGCCACTTCCAGAAGTCAGGTGAATGTCCTGGGGTTCCTTCCTGCAGCTTCTTCTCATCCATCCATCCCATCCTCCCCTACTCACTGCACACAGAGCCCTCAGCTCCACCTTACTAAAGTTTTCCCTGGCTTGGTAACAGTTCTGGAAATCTAGGTTGGTTTCTGAAATGCTGGGGAAAATGTGAAATGACTTTTTCCCCTTTTACCCAGGACAGAAGTCACTTGTATCATATAACTTGATTTCTGTATGACATTATCCTGTGTGACTACTGTTTTGGTTAATATACTTTGTGCATGCAGTAACTCCAAAATAATTATTTTAAATAGCATGTAATAATAATAATAAAGGGAGTTTTTTTAATGCTTTAAGGAAGGCTTGTCAGATTTTTTCCCCCAGTGTTTTAGACACTTTTTGAAAACCGACACTTTTATTGAAGGACATACATTTTTAATAGTTTCTGAATCCATCATCTCCTTAAAGGTCACAAGGAGATTAAAACATCTGTTTGAGAGACCCTACTGTTTCCCTTAGGATGTAGCATTGTGCCTGGCACATTGTAGGCATTTTAACAAGTGTTTTCAGAATAGGAGAATGCTGTTTTTAAATGGACAAGCCTGTAACGTAAATCCATCTAAACCCATTTTTTTAATATATAAATTTATTTAAATTGGAGGCTAATTACTTTACAATATTGCACTAACTCACTTTGAACTACGTTATCTTAACACATCTTTAGAACCTTTTGTATGCTGCTGCTGCTGCTGCTAAGTCGCTTCAGTCATGTCCGACTCTGTGAGACCCCATAGACGGCAGCCCATCAGGCTCCCCCGTCCCTGGGATTCTCCAGGCAAGAACACTGGAGTGGGTTGCCATTTCCTTCTCCAATGCATGAAAGTGAAAAGTGAAAGTGAAGTCGCTCAGTCGTGTCCGACTCCTAGCGACCCCATGGACTGGAACCTACCTACCAGGCTCCTTTGTCCATGGAATTTTCCAGGCAAAAGTACTGGGGTGGGGTGCCATTGCCTAGTTATCTTTAAATACACGTAAGTCCCAATGGAAGAACTTCACTTTCATGAAACCTGCAGTGGGACCCCAGAATCTGTATTTAACCAGCCAGGTGATTCTCAGTTAGTTAGTTCAGCCATTCAGTCATGTCCAATTCTTTGCGACTCCATTGACTGCAACACCCCAGGCCTCCCTGTCCATCACCAACTCCCAGAGTTTACTCAAACTCATGTCCATTGAGTCAGTAATGCCATCCAACCATCTCATCCCCTTCTCTTCCTGTCTTCAATCTTTCCAAGCATCAGTGTCTTTTCCAATGAGTCAGTTCTTATCAGGTGGCCAAAAGTATTGGAGTTCAATGTCAGCATCAGTCCTTCCAGTGAATATTAAGGACTGATTTCCTTTAGGATGAACTGGTTGGATCTCCTTGCAGTCCAAGGGACTCTCAAGAGTCTTCTCCAACACCACAGTTCAGTAGCATCAATTCTTTGGTGCTCAGCTTTCTTTATAGTCCAACTCTCACACCCATACATGACTACTAGAAAAACCACAGCTTTGACTATATGGATTCTTTGTCGGCAAAATGATGTCTCTGCTTTTTAATGTGCTGTCTAGGTTGGTCATAGCTTTTCTTCCAAGGAGCATGTGTCTTTTAATTTCATGGCTGCAGTCACCATCTGCAGTGATTTTGGAGCCCAAGAAAATAAATTCTGCCACTGTTTCCATTGTTTACCCATCTCTTTGCCATGAAGGGATGGGATGGGATACAATGATCTTAGTTTTCTGAATGTTAAGTTTTAAGCCAACTTTTTCACTCTCCTCTTTCACTTTCATCAAGAGGCTTTTTAGTCCTTCTTCGCTTTCTTCCACAAAGGTGGTATCATCTGTGTATCCGAGATTATTGATATTTCTCCCAGCAGTCTTGATTCCAGCTTGTGCTTCATCCAGCCCAGCATTTCTCATGATGTACTCTGCATATAAATTAAACAAGCAGGGTGACAATATACAGCCTTAATGTACTCCTTTCCCAATTGGGAACCAGTCTGTTGTTCCATGTCCAGCTCTAACTGCTGCTTCTTGACCTGCATACAGATTTCTCAGGAGGCAGGTCAGTTGGTCTGGTATTCCCATCTCTTTAAGAATTTTCCTCAGTTCATTGTGATCAACACAGTCAAAGGCTTTGGCTTAGTCAATAAAGCATAAGTTGATTTTTTCTGTAATTCTCTGGATTTTTCTATGATCCAACAGATATTGGCAATTTGATATCTGGTTCCTCAGCCTTTTCTAAATCCAGCTTGAACATCTGGAAGTTCACGGTTCACATACTGTTGAAGCCTGCCTTGGAAAATTTTGAGCATTACTTTGCTAGCATGTGAGATGAGTGCAATTGTGTGGTAGTTTGAACATTCATTGCCTTTCTTTGGGATTGGAATGAAAACTAACCTTTTCCAGTCCTGTGGCCACTGCTGAGTTTTCTAAATTTGCTGGCATATTGAGTGCAGCACTTTCACAGCATCATCTTTTAGGATTTGAAATAGCTCAACTGGAATTCCATCACCTCCACTAGCTTTGTTCATAGTGATGCTTCCTAAGGCCCACTTAATGTCACACTCCAGGATCTCTGGCTCTAGATGAGTGATCACACCATTGTGGGTTATCTAGTCATTAAGACCTTTTTTGTATAATTCTTCTGTGTATTCTTGTTGCCTCTTCTTAGTATCTCCTCCTTCTGTTAGGTCCAAACCATTTCTGTCCTTTATTGTGCCCATCTTTGCATGAAATGTTCCTTTGATATCTCTAACTTCTTTCAAGAGCTCTCTAGTCTTTCCCATTCTACTGTTTTCCTCTATTTCTTTGCATTCGTCACTTTTTTCTCTCTCCTTGCTATTCTTTGAAACTTTCTCCTTGCTATTCTTTGGAACTTTTACATTCAGATGCGTATATGTTTCCTTTTCTCCTTTGCCTTTTGCTTCTCTTTTCTCAGCTATTTGTAAGGCCTCCTCAGACAACTATTTGGCCTTTTTGCATTTCTCTTTCTTGGGGATGGTCTTGATCACTGCCTCCTGTACAATGTCACAAACCTCTGCCCATAATTCTTCAGGTATTCTGTCTATCTGATCTAATCCCTTGAATCTATTTGTCACTTCCACTATATAATTGTAGGTGATTTGATTTAGATCATACCTGAATGGCCTAGTGATTTTCCCTACTTTCTTCAATTTAAGTCTGAATTTGCCAATAAGGAGCTCATGATCTGAGCCACAGTCGGCTCCTGGTCTTGTTTTTGTTGCCTGTATAGAGCTTCTCCATCATTGGCTGCAAAGAATATAATCAATCTGATTTTGGTATTGACCATCTGGTGACGTTCATGTGTAGAGTCATCTCTTGTATTGCTGGAAGAGGGTGTTTGCTATGACCAGTGCATTCTCTTGACAAAACTCTGTTACCCTTTGCTCTGCTTCATTTTATACTCCAAGGCCAAACTTGCCTGTTACTCCAGGTATTTCTAGACTTCCTACTTTTGCATTCCAGTCCCCTATGATGAAAAGGACCTCTCTTTTGGGTGTTAGTTCTAGAAGGTCTTGAAGGTCTTCATAGAACCATTCAACTTCAGCTTCTTCAGCATTAGTGGTTGGGGCATAGACTTGGTTACAGTAATATTCAATGGTTTGCCTTGGAAATGAACAGAGATCATTCTGTCAGTTTTGAGACTGCAACCAAGTACCGCATTCTGGATTCTTTTGTTGACTATGAGGGCTATTACATTTCTTCTAAGGGATTCTTGGCCACAGTAGTAGATATAATGGTCATCTGAATTAAATTCACCCATTCCAGCCAGTTTTAGTTCACTGACTCCTAAAATATCGTTCACTCTTGCCATCTCCTGTTTAATCGCTTCCAGCTTACCCTGATTCATGTACCTAACATTCCAGGTTCCATGCAATATTATTCTTTACAGCATCGGACTTTACTACCATCACCAGTCACATCCACAACTGGGCATTGTTTTCACTTTGATTCTGTCTCTTCAGTCTTTCTGGAGTTATTTCTACACTCTTCTCCAGTAGCATATTGGGCATCTACTGATCCCTGGAGTTCATCTTTCAGTGTCCTACCTTTTTGCCTTTTCATGGGGTTCTCAAGGCAAGAATACTAAAGTGGTTTGCCATTCCCTTCTCCAGTGGACCGTGATTTGTTAGAACTCTCCACTATGACCTGTCCATCTTGGGTGGCCCTACATGACATGGCTCATAGTTTCATTGAGTTAGACAAGGCTGTGGTTGTGTATCTTGACCAGCTTGATCAGCTTTCTGTGACTGTGGTTCTCATTCCATCTGCCCTCCATTAGACAAGGAAAAGAGGCCTTGGAAATCCATGGACGCTTCCCAATGGGAGAGACTGGAGGCAAAGATACCCTCTTCAATAAGTGGTGCTGGGAAAACTGTACAGCAACATGAAAAAGAATGAAGTTACAACACTACCTAACACCATACACAAAGACAAACTCAAAATGTATTAAATGTAAGACCAGAAACTATTAAACTCTTACAGGAAAACATAGGCAGGACACTCGATTATATAAATCAAAGTAAGATCTTCTATGACCCACCTCCTAGAGTAATGGAAATAAAAACAAAAATAAACAAATGGGACCCAATTAAACTTAAAAGCTTTTGTACAGCAAAGGAAACTACAAACAAGGTGAAAAGACAGCCCTCAGAATGGGAGAAAATAATAGCAAAGGAAAAAACTAACAAAGAATTAATTTCCAAAATATACAAGCAGCTCATACAACTCAATATCGGAAAAGCAAACAACTCAATCAGAAAGTGGGAAAGGGACCTGAAGAGACATTTCTCCAAAGAAGACATACAAATGGCAAACAAGCACATGAAAAGATGCTCAACATCAGTCATTATTAGAGAAATGCAAATCAAAGTACAGTGAGATACCACTTCACATCAGTCAGAATGTCCATCATCAAGAAGTCTACAAACAATAAATGTTGGAGAAGGTGTGGAGAAAAGGGAACACTCTTGCACTGCTGGTGGGAATATAAACTGATGCAGCCACTATGGAAGACGGTATGGAGATTCCTTAAAATGGTAGGAATAAAACCACCATATGACCCATCAATCCCACTCCTAGGCATATCTAAGGGAACCAAAATTGAAAAAGACACATGTACCCCAGTGTTCATTGCAGCACTATTTACAATAACTAGAATATGGAAGCAATCTAAATGCCCATCGACAGATGAATGGATAAAGAAGCTGTGGTACATATATACAATGGAATACTACTCAGCCATAAAAAGGAATGCATTTGGATCCATTTTAATGAGATAGATGAAACTAGAGCCTATTATACAAGTGAAGCAAGTCAGAAATATAAATATCGTATACTGACACATGTATATGGAATCTTTAAACATGGTGATGGTTTAGTTGCTAAGTCATGTCCTACTTTTGCAACCCCATGGACTGTAGCCTGCAAGGTTCCTATGACCATGGGATTTTCCAGAAAAGAATACTGGAGTGGGTTGCCATTTCCTTCTCCAGAGGATCTTCTGGACCCAGGAATTGAACCTGGGTCTCCTGCATTGCAGGCATATTCTTTACTGACTGAGCTACAAGGGAAGCATGTTCCAAAAAGATAGCACTGATGAATTTATTTTCAGGGCAACAATGGAGAAACACACATAGAGAACAGACCTACGGACATGGTGGGATGAGAGGAGGGAGAAGAGGAGATGTATGGAAATGGTAACATAGAAATTTACAATACCATATGTAAAATAGGTAGCCAATGGGAATTTGCCGTATGACTCATGGAACTCAAACAGGGGCTCTGTGACAGGCTGAAGGGTGGGATGGGGAGGGAGATGGGAGGGAGGTCCGGGAGGGAGGGGACATGGGTGTATCAATGGCTGATTTTTGTTGATGTATGACAGAAAACCACAAAATTCTGTAAAGCAATTATCCTTCCATTTAAAAATTTTTTTACTCTTTTAAAACGGCATTAAAGATCTAAACATGAGACAGGACACTATAAAATTCCTGGAGGAAAACATAGGCAGAACACACTCTGACATAAATCACAGCAATATCTTTTTTCATCCACCTTTCAGAATAATGGAAATAAAAATAAACAAATAGGACTTACTCAAACTCAAAAGCTTTTGCATAACAAAGAAAACAATAAACAAAATGAAAAAACAACCCACAGATTGAGAGAAAATATTTGCAAAAAATGTGACTAACTAAGAATTAGTTTCCAAAATTTACAAACAGCTCATGATGCTTAACAGCATAAAACAAACAACCCAAACACAAATGGCAGAAGATGTAAGTAGACATGTCTCCAAAGACCATGCAGATGGCAAGAGGCATGTGAAAACATGTTCAATATTGCTAATTATTAGAGAAATGCAAATCAAAACTACAATGAGATATTACCTCACTCCAGTCATAATGGCTATCATCAAAAAATCCACAAACAATAAATGCTGGAGAGGCTGTGGAGAAAAGGGAAACATCCTACACTGTTGGCAGGAATGTAAATTGGACAGCTACTATGGAGAACAGTATGGAGGTTATTTAAAGAATTAAAAATGGAGCTACCATAGGACCCTGCAATCCTACTCCTGGGCATGTATCTGGAGAAAAACATGGTCTGAAAGGATACATGCACCCCAATGTTTATTGCAGCACTGTTTACAATAGCCAAGCCATGGAAGCAACCTAAATATCCATCAATGGAGGAATAAAGAAGATATGGTGTTTATCAGTTCAGTTCAGTCGCTCAGTCGTGTCTGACTCTTTGCGACCCCATGAATCACAGCTCGCCAGGCCTCCCTGTCCATCACCAACTCCCGGAGGTCACTCAGACTCACGTCCATCGAGTCAGTGATGCCATCCAGCCATCTCATCCTCTGTCGTCCCCTTCTCCTCCTGCCCCCAATCCCTCCCAGCATCAGAGACTTTTCCACTGAGTCAACTCTTCTCATGAGGTGGCCAAAGTACTAGAGTTTCAGCTTTAGCATCATTCCTTCCAAAGAAATCCCAGGGCTGATCTCCTTCAGAATGGACTGGTTAGATCTCCTTGCAGTCCAAGGGACTCTAAAGAGTCTTCAACACCACAGTTCAAAGGCATCAATTCTTCAGCACTCAGCCTTCTTCACAGTCCAACTCTCACATCCATACATGACCACAGGAAAGACCATAGCCTTGACTAGACGGACCTTTGTTGGCAAAGTAATGTCTCTGCTTTTCAATATGCTATGTAGGTTGGTCCTACAGTTAGAACTGGTCATGGAACAACAGACTGGTTCCAAATAGGAAAAGGAGTACGTCAAGGCTGCATATTGTCACCATGTTTATTTAACTTGTATGCAGAGTACATCATGAGAAATGCTGGACTGGAAGAAACAGTAGTTGGAATCAAGATTGCTGGGAGAAATATCAATAACCTCAGATATGCAGATGACACCACTCTTATGGCAGAAAGTGAAGAGGGGCTAAAAAACCTCTTGATGAAAGTGAAAGTGGAGAGTGAAAAGGTTGGCTTAAAGCTCAACATTCAGAAAACGAAGATCATGGCATCTGGTCCCATCACTACATGGGAAATAGATGGGGAAACAGTGGAAACAGTGTCAGAATTTATTTTTCTGGGCTCCAAAATCACTACAGATGGTGACTGTAGCCATGAAATTAAAAGACGCTTACTCCTTGGAAGAAAAGTTATGACCAACCTAGATAGCATATTCAAAAGCAGAGACATTACTTTACCAACAAAGGTTCGCCTAGTCAAGGCTATGGTCTTTCCTGTGGTCATGTATGGATGTGAGAGCTGGACTGTGAAGAAGGCTGAGCGCCGAAGAATTGATGCTTTTGAACTGTGGTGTTGGAGAAGACTCTTGAGAGTCCCTTGGACTGCAAGGAGATCCAACCAGTCCATTCTGAAGGAGATCAATCCTGGAATTTCTTTGGAAGGAATGATGCTAAAGCTGAAACTCCAGTATTTTGGCCACCTCATGCGAAGAGTTGACTCACTGGAGAAGACTCTGATGCTGGGAGGGATTGGGGGCAGGAGGAGAAGGGGACGACAGAGGATGAGATGGCTGGATGGCATCACTGACTTGATGGGTGTGAGTCTGAGTGACCTCCGGGAGCTGGTGATGGACAGGGAGGCCTGGCGTGCTGCGGTTCATGGGGTCGCAAAGAGTCGGACACGACTGAGCGACTGATCTCTGATCTGATGTAGGTTGGTCCTAACTTTTCTTCCAAGGCATAAGCGTCTTTTAATTTCATGGCATACTTAATGACAGATAAGGAGATAAGGAGAAATATCATATGACATCCCTTAAATGTGGAATCTATAAAGAAATGATACAAATGAACTTACTTATAAAACATAAAGACTCACAGAGAACAAATTTATGGTTGCCAGAGGGAAGGATGGGGGAAAGGGATAGTTAGGGACTTTGGAATGGACATGTACACAATGCTGTATTTAAAATGGATAACCAAGAAGGAACTAGTGAATAGCACATGGAACTCTGCTCAATGTTATGTGGCAGCCTGGATGGGAGGGGAGTTTCAGGGAGAATGGATATATGTATGGCTGAGTCTCTGCTGTTCACTTGAAACTGTGACAATTTAATTTGCTATATCCCAATACAAAATTTAAAAAAAAATTTGTCTATTTTGCCTTAATATTAATAGAGCTGCCCCTGGTCTCTTTTGGTTATTGTTTGCATGAAGTATCTTTTTCCATTTCTTTCACTTTCAACCCATTGTATTTAAGGTCTAAAGTCAGTCTCTGGTAAGCAGCATATAGTTGAAATATGTTTTTATCAATTCAGCTAATCTCTCTTGATTACATTTACATTTAAAGTAATTACTAACAAGGACTTACTTCTGTCATTTTGCTTTTTCTTTTCTATATGCCTTACAGATTTATTTTGGTCCCTTATTTCCTGTATTAATGTTTTCTTTTGTCTTTAGTTGAATTTTGTAGTAAAATCCTTAAATTCCTTTCTCTTTTCCGTTTGTGTATATTCTACAGCTATTTTCTTTGCGGCCACCATTGGGACTACATTTAAATTGTAAAGTTAAAACATTCTAATTTGAATTTGTCCTAGCTTATCAGAGTACATCATGAGAAATGCTGAGCTGGATGAAGCACAAGTTGGAATCAAGATTTCTGGGAGAAATATCAATAACCTCAGATATGCAGATGACACCACCCTAATGCAGAAAGCAAAGAGGAACTAAAGAGCTTCTTGTTGAAGGTGAAGAGAGTAAAAAAGTTGACTTAAAATTTAACATTCAAAAAACGAGGATAGTGGCATCCGGTCCCATCACTTCATGGCAAATAGATGCGGATAAAATAGAAACAGTGACAGACTTGATTTTATTGGGCTCTAAAATCACTGTGGATGGTGACTGCAGCCATGGAATTAAAAGATGCTGGTCTTTGATTATTCGGCGTGCATCTAGTTGGTTTCTCCACTGTTAGCTGTTCATACTATGAAAGGCTGTTGAAACAGTAAAGAGCTGCTAGCGTTAAAAAAACCTGTTAACTCTGAAGAGCTGCTGACACTAGCCATGCCGGAGTTGTCTTCAAAGGGTGCCGCTATTAAAAAAATAAAAAATAAAAAAATAAAAGATGCTTACTCCTTGGAAGAAAAGCTATGACAAACCTAGACAGTGTATTAAAAATCAGAGACATCACTTTGCCGACAACGATCCATATAGTCAAAGCTATGGTTTTTCCAGTAGTCATGTACAGATGTGAAAGTTAGACCACAAAGAAGGCTGAGCATCAAACAATTGATGTTGTCAAACTGTGGTGCTAGAGAAGACCCTAGATTGAGTCCCTTGGACTGTAAGATCAAACCAGCCAATCCTAAAGGAAATCAACCCTGAATATTCAATGGAAGAACTGCGGCTGAAGCTGAAGCTCCAATACTTTGCAAAGACTCCTGATGCTAAAAGCTGACTCACTGTAAAACACCCGGATGCTGGGAAAGACTGAAGGTAAAAGGAGAAGGGGGCAGCAGAGGATGAGATGGTTAAATAGCATCACTGACTCAATGAACATAAACATGACCAAACTGTGGGAGATAGTGAAGGACAAGGGAGCCTGTCTTGCTGCAGTTCCAGAGAGTCAGACATGACTTAGCAACTGCACAACATCAAACAATTTGTGGTGTTGAGAATTTTTCATTGTTTACCAAATAAATATGTATGCAAAGATTCGACTCATTGGAAAAGACCTTGATGCTGGGAAAGACTGAGGGCAGGAGGAGATGGGGGCAACAAAGGATGAGGTGATTGGCTGGCATCACCAATTCAATGGACATGAAGTCGGGCAAATTCTGGGAGGTGGAGAGGGACAGGGAGGTTGGGCATGCTGCAGTCTATGGGGTCGCCAAGAGTCAGACATGACTGAGCAACTGAACAACTACCTTATCTTCAATGTCATACAAAAACTCTACTCTTTGCATGTCTATCCCCACCCCTTTCAGTTGTCAATGTCCGCAAATTATATCCTTATATACTCTAAGTGAGAACTGGAGCTCATGGATCCAGCCTCTTCTTTCTCTATAATTATCTAATTAGCTGTAGGACTGATTGGGAGCTGAAAAAAAGCTTGAAGTGGAAAATTCACAACACCAACCAATGTCACAAATACATATTAACAATGGTATCCTATCTCTACACACATACCCTTCCTCCACAAATAAACAGGTGTCACTGAGTTAAGTAGGTCACAACATGATATGGAAGTAGTAGATGTTTCCACAAGATGGCAGTCTTTCTTTGTACTGTAAAACTTAATAAGCAATATTGCAATGTTGCAAAATACTTAATAAACAGTATTTTATTATTTATGTAGCTGTTATCGTGAATTGTATTTCATACACTACCACGTTTTGAACAGATTTTTTAATTTGGGTCACAATTATGGTTTGATGCATTGGTGGTGTTATAACTGAAGAAGGAAACATTCTAAATAGCAGTGTGTTCATGGACATGTGCATTTGTGTGCCCCACCTGACCTCAACTGGATGATGAAGTTCCAAGGACTCTCAGGGGTTGAAGTTAATTTGACAGTAGTGATTAAAAAGTACTGGAGACAGAGGTTTGTATATCATGTTAATCAATGTGGACTTTATCCTGAAAAACATGGGAAATTATTGAAAAATTTTAACCAGGTGGGTGTCTGGATCAGCGAAATGTTTCTCAAACTTTACTCATTGTTAACACCTTCATTATTTTTTCCATATGTCCATATCACCTACAGTTAATTTATTTAATGTTGTTTACATCTTTTATAAACATATGCCAAAAGGAAACTCATTATCAGCACTGCTTGCCATAATATTCAAAATAATATATAACCATTAAAATAGAACAGTGTTCATTTAGGTACCAACTTTATTTTTTATTTCATTTGTTGGTTGTGCTGGGTCTCTGTTCCTAAGCACGCACTTTCTCTAGTTGCTGCAATGAAGGTGGGGGGCAGGGGGGCGGGCCTGGGGGCGGGGGGCGGGAGGATAGGGACGGGGATAGCTACTCTCTAGTTGTAGTGCACGGCCTTCTCCTTGCAGTGGCTTCTCTTGCTGAGCACAGGCTCTAGGAGCAGGGGTTTCAGTGGTTGCCATGTGCAGGCTCTAGAGCAGGATCACTAGCTGTGGCAGGGGCTTAGTTGCTCCACTGCATGTAGAATCTTCCTGGACCAGGGATGAACCTGTGTCCTCTGCATTGGCAGGGGGCAGCTTCTTATCCACTGTACCACCAGGGAAGTCTTATGTACCACAACTTTAAATCATTCCATGCACCGCTATGTAAATCTACCACAGTTTTTGTGCTAGATTCTTTTTCTCATTTTTTAAAAATGTTTTTTGGTTGTACCTTCCACAGCTTACAGGCTCTCAGTTCCCAACCAGGGATCGAACATGGGCCACAGCAGCGACAGCGCTATATCCTAACCACTAGGCAGCAGGGAACTCCTGCCATATTCTCAATTACTGGGTCTTAGCCTGGAGAATCCCAGGGACTGGGGAGCCTGGTGGGCTGCCGTCTATGGGGTCGCACAGAGTAGGACACGACTGAAGCGACTTAGCAGCAGCAGCAGCAGCAGGTGTTCCCTGTAATCGCCTATTACAGAGTTGTGAGTGTAGAGAAACTCAGACACAGGCTGAGGGTATTAGTTTCTCTGCTCTGTAACGCCCTATGAAATTTTCATGTGCATACAAATCACCTCGGGATTTTCTAAAAATGCAGATTTTGATCCAGTATCGGATCTGAAAATTCTTCACTTGTAACAAACTCCTGCTGCTGCTGCTGCTGCTGCTAAGTCGCTTCAGTCGTGTCCGACTCTGTGCGACCCCATAGACGGAAGCTCACCAGGCTCCCCTGTCCCTGGGATTCTCCAGGCAAGAACACTGGAGTGGGTTGCCATTTCCTTCTCCAATGCATGAAAGTGAAAAGTCAAAGTGAAATCGCTCAGTCGTGTCCGACTCCTAGCGACCCCACGGACTGGAGCCTACCAGGCTCCTCCGTCCATGGGATTTTCCAGGCAAAAGTACTGGGGTGGGGTGCCATTGCCTTCCCCCAACAAACTCCTAAATGATGTTAATGTTAGCTTCCCAACCACGCAACGTAGCAAGGTACAGGACTATAAGTCCCTGAAGGGCAGGGACCGTGCCTTAATCTTCAGCATAGTGTCTGGCACAGACAACTTCTTAGTTAATACTTACGGAAAAGAGCACAGAATTTTCTTTCCCCAGCAGTCACGTGAGGCTTCCCTGATAGCTCAGTTGGTAAAGACTCTGCCTGCAATGCAGGAGACCTCGGTTCCATTCTTGGGTTGGGAAGATCCCCTGGAGAAGGGAAAGGCTACCCACTCCAGGATTCTGGCCTGGAGAATTCCATGGACTGTACAGTCCGTGGTGTCGGACACGACTGAGCGACTTTCACTTCACTTTCTCAGCAAACACATGACTCTCCATATGCAAGCTTCAGCTTATAAGTCTCTCTCACCCACTCACACGCACACCACTACTATTCAAAACATTTTAACTTTTCTAAAACTAAACTATAGTGCAGTTTTTATTTTCTACGTAAACCCAGCCTAGATTATTAACTCCAGGACAGCAGAGACCTTAGTTGTACTGATTTCCTAAGCTTCCGTCTCACTAGGTGTATCCCCGGCGTGGTCTGGCAGTTAGAGAAGAGAACTGGTTAGACAAGGCCTAAGTTCTCATGGAGCTAATGATCTAATGACGACTTCATCAAGCAACAGGCGATCACACCCGGTTTCGAAGCCTAAGTCTCTGCAGAAAGGCAGATACAGGAACGTCTTCTAAAGCCACCTGAAAGTGCTGCACTCAATATGCCAGCAAATTTGGAAAACTCAGCAGTGGCCACAGGACTGGAAAAGGTCAGTTTTCATCCCAATCCCAAAGAAAGGCAATGCCAAGGAGTGCTCAAACTACCGAACAATTGCACTCATCTCACACGCTAGTAAAGTAATGCTCAAAATTCTCCAAGCCAGGCTTCAGCAATATGTGAACCGTGAACTTCCTGATGTTCGAGCTGGTTTTAGAAAAGGCAGAGGAACCAGAGATCAAATTGCCAACATCCGCTGGATCATGGAAAAAGCAAGAGAGTTCCAGAAAAACATCTATTTCTGCTTTATTGACTATGCCAAAGCCTTTGACTGTGTGGATCACAATAAACTATGGAAAATTCTGAAAGAGATGGGAATACCAGACCACCTGATCTGCCTCTTAAGAAATCTGTATGCAGGTCAGGAAGCAACAGTTAGAACTGGTCATGGAACAACAGACTGGTTCCAAATAGGAAAAGGAGTACGTCAAGGCTGCATATTGTCACCATGTTTATTTAACTTATATGCAGAGTACATCATGAGAAATGCTGGACTGAAAGAAACACAAGTTGGAATCAAGATTGCCGGGAGAAATATCAATAACCTCAGATATGCAGATGACACCACTCTTATGGCAGAAAGTGAAGAGGGGCTAAAAAGCCTCTTGATGAAAGTGAAAGTGGAGAGTGAAAAGGTTGGCTTAAAGCTCAACATTCAGAAAACGAAGATCATGGCATCTGGTCCCATCACTACATGGGAAATAGATGGGGAAACAGTGGAAACAGTGTCAGACTTTGTTTTTCTGGGCTCCAAAATCACTGCAGATGGTGACTGCAGCCATGAAATTAAAAGACGCTTACTCCTTGGAAGGAAAGTTATGACCAACCTAGATAGCATATTCAAAAGCAGAGACATCACTTTGCCAACAAAGATTCATCTAGTCAAGGCTATGGTCTTTCCTGTGGTCATGTATGGATGTGAGAGCTGGACTGTGAGGAAGGCTGAGCGCCGAAGAATTGATGCTTTTGAACTGTGGTGTTGGAGAAGACTCTTGAGAGTCCCTTGGACTCAAGAAGATCCAGCCAGTCCATTCTGAAGGAGATCAATCCTGGAATTTCTTTGGAAGGAATGATGCTAAAGCTGAGACTCCAGTATTTTGGCCACCTCATGCGAAGAGTTGACTCATTGGAGAAGACTCTGATGCTGGGAGGGATTGAGGGCAGGAGGAGAAGGGGACGACAGAGGATGAGATGGCTGGATGGCATCACTGACTCGATGGATGCGAGTCTGAGTGACCTCCGGGAGCTGGTGATGGACAGGGAGGCCTGGCGTGCTGCGGTTCATGGGGTCGCAAAGAGTCGGACACGACTGAGCGACTGATCTGATCTGATCTGATCTGATCTGATCTACGGAACGGAAAGTCCTGGAGTTCAGAAGGCTTGAGCCCAGACGCCGCGGGTGGAATCCGGGGAACCCGACTCTTTCATTGGACAGTCCGGATCGGGAGAATCCAAAGTGACGGGGGTGAGAGAGAGAGGCTGCTATGTGCTGTCGCAGGAGTAGTCCGAAGATTACAGTGTATATCTAGGCCAGGAAGAGAACTAAAAAATAGGTAACTGAAATTATCTTCCAAATACTCCCTCATGAAATTATGCGTCTCCCTATCCTATGTCTTGGAGGAATTGGACTGGCCCAACCTCCAAGGAGCAGTAGAGCGCAGCCGGTCGTCTAGAGAGTCCTTCACGTAAGAGACGTGGGAGAGAGAGTTGCAGGGAAAGCTGGGCCACTGCCGCTGTCCGCCACCATCTTGCTTTCCTCCAAGGCGGCAGTGACCGAAGCTCAGAACAATCTTGAGAAATGAAGCTGTTAAACAGAGCCGGGTCCCTCTCGGTGAGCACAGCTGGCGGGCTTGGGGAAGGGTTGGAAAGCAGATGGTCAGCAAGGTCATACGGACTGGAGTTGCCTCGTTTGCGGCCCCTGGGCGCTGGGCTTCGTTCTGCCCTTCAGCTGAACCCTCCAGGCCAACTGGGCTCCAGGATGGGTGGGTCAGGCGTTGAAAGTCCCGCTCATGCTCTGAACAAAGGAGACCTAATGCAGGAAAATGTGCAGAGAGAGGGGGCTGGAGAGCAGAGATGAAGCGACTCGGTGGAGACATCTTTGAAGGTCATTGCTGCACTTGCGTGCAGGTGAAGGAGACCGCGAGATATGGGTCGTAGGAGGCCGGTGTAGACCTAGTTCCCCATCCCTACCCTATCAGCTGCTGCCTTGGTTTCTTGGCATATCATGTAGCATCAGCTGCTCCAACTGTTAAGCGGGCTTATGAGTAAAATCATAAGGGAAAAAAATGAGCTAATACCTGTATAGCGTTTTAAAGTGAACCTGGAATTTGATTGTTACTGTTGTGTCCTGGCTGCATAAAGTGTGCTTTTCTTGGTCTTGTTTTAATATTATCCAGGAGGGGTTCTTGGCCTTCCCTTTAGAGCTTCTTAAGGCTCCTCCTCCATGTCCGAGTGACACATAGCTGTCACTTGGGGAAGACTCCAGTATCAGTGTTATATCATTGTGGACTGGTGGTTATCAAGAGGGGACAGTCTCAACCTCTGAGTTTAAAACAACTCTTCGAGGCCAATTTTGCCCCCAGGGGACATTTGGCAATATCTAGAGACAGTCGGACACGACTGAGCGACTTCACTTTGACTTTTCACTTTCATGCATTGGAGAAGGAAATGGCAACCCACTCCAGTGTTCTTGCCTGGAGAATCCCAGGGACAGGGGAGCCTGGTGAGCTTCCGTCTATGGGGTCGCACAGAGTCGGACACGACTGTAGCGACTTAGCAGCAGCAGCAGCAGAGACAGTTTTGGTTGTGACAACCTGAAGGGCGGGGGAGTGCTGCTGCTGAACATCCTTCAGTGCTCAAAGCCACCCACAACAGAATTATCCAGCTCAAAATACCTGGAGAGCCTGGATTGCTAAGTAATGTAGTAATCTACTACAAAGTTCGAAAAACCAGGGAATGGAGTTTCCGGGTACTTAATATTTAAATAGATAAACTATGAATTATACAAATGACCATGATTTAGACTGTAATTCTCTTAGCCTTCTTAGCACCCCTAAACTAACTGGTGATTTTAATAACCCTTAGAGGGAAGTCCAGTTGGACTGGCAAAACACCTCAAAACCTCCTCATTCATTCCGTCCTCACCTTTCAGTAGAAAAAAGAACTCAGAGGTAACAAGAGTTGAAGAGGACCAATGTAAGCAAATTGCAGTAAGCTTGAAAGCAATTGTTGTTTCTACTTACAGCACTTACTTTACATAAGAATAAATTTATACATCTTTTGTTATTTAAACAGTAATTGTATGGACAGTTACTAGGATAATTCTTTGCAACAAGTTTGAATGGAACAAATTATAGAAAGTATGTTATCAACAAAGTGTCACTGCTCAGGCACATTTGAGAGGAGAGCACCTAAATCTACCTTAGCAACTGATGTGCCCACATATCTTAAATTTTTTACTTTCTGGAAAAATCAAAAGCTAGAATCACTAATAGAGTTAACTGTACCACACCCAGTGAATGAAAGTAATGATAATAAAGCAAAGCTAATTGTAATTTATAATTTGAAAGTGCTAAGGAAAGTTATGACCAACCTAGACAGCATATTAAAAAGCAGAGACATCACTTTGTCAACAAAGGTTCGTCTAGTCAGATCAGATCAGTCACTCAGTCGTGTCCGACTCTTTGCGACCCCATGAACCGCAGCATGCCAGGCCTCCCTATCCATCACCAGCTCTCAGAGGTCACTCAGACTCACATTCATCGAGTCAGTGATGCCATCCAGCCATCTCATCCTCTGTCGTCCCCTTCTCCTCCTGCCCCCAATCCCTCCCAGCATCAGAGTCTTTTCCACTGAGTCAATTCTTCGCATGAGGTGGCCAAAATACTGGAGTTTCAGCTTTAGCATCATTCCTTCCAAAGAAATCCCAGGGCTGATCTCCTTCAGAATGGACTGGCTGGATCTCCTTGCAGTCCAAGGGACTCTCAAGAGTCTTCTCCAACACCACAGTTCAAAAGCATCAATTCTTCGGCGCTCAGCCTTCTTCACAGTCCAGCTCTCACATCCATACATGACCACAGGAAAGACCATAGCCTTGACTAGGCGAACCTTTGTTGGCAAAGTGATGTCTCTGCTTTTGAATATGCTATCTAGGTTGGTCATAACTTTCCTTCCAAGGAGTAAGCGTCTTTTAATTTCATGGCTGCAGTCACCATCTGCAGTGATTTTGGAGCCCAGAAAAATAAAGTCTGACACTGTTTCCACTGTTTCTCCATCTATTTCCCATGTAGTGATGGGAGGCTATGGTTTTTCCAGTGGTCATGTATGGATGTGAGAGTTGGACTATAAAGAAAGCTGAGCACAGAAGAATTGATGCTTCTGAACTGTGGTGTTGGAGAAGAAAGTCCCTTGGACTGCAAAGAGATCCAACCAGTCCATCCTAAAGGAAATCAGTCCTGAGTGTTCATTGGAAGGATTGATAGTGAAGCTGAAACTCCAATACTTTGGCCATCTGATGCAAAGAGCTGACTCATTTGAAAATACCCTGATGTTAGGAAAGATTAAAGGGAGGAGGAAAAGGGTGGATGACAGAGGATGAGTTGGTTAGATGGCATCACCAAGTCAATGGACATGAGTTTGGGTAAACTTCAGCAGTTGGTGATGGACAGGGAGGCCTGGCAGTCACGTGGTCGCAGAGAGTCGGACACGACTGAGTGACTCAATTGAACTGAACTGAACAGCAAATGAAAACTAGGAACCAACTTTTCGATAGTACTGCATTGAAGCTGAATGCACAATTAGCAGCCCTTCCGGACAACATGAAGTAGAAATAGTGCAGCCTCTGAGGGGCTCCTTGGGAAACTCAGGCAGCATATTCATTTAATCCTGGGAGTACTAAGGTTTAATTATCAACATCTCCACTAGTAACCTTATGATCCTTAGACGTAATCAGAATTAATTCTGTGGCATTGTAAATCATTCGCCAAAAAAAAAGCTGAATAAAATTACACATTTTGGATCCATTATGTGACGTTTAAGAGGATCCCTTCCTGTGGCTGCATATTACATTTTGAGAATCTGCTGTGGGTGTACCTATCGTTAATCTCAGGGTATATTAGTCAAAGAAGATAAAAAAAAAAAAAAAACCTTTAGTTGTGTAGTCTTAATGTAGCACAAAAGAGAGTGAAGATAGTATGGGAAATATTTGGGGGCTTGGATGAAGTTTTCTTTGATAATGCTTTTTAAAGGTTACTAAGATGATTAAGGAAATGAAGTCATATTGAAAAGTAGACTAAAAAGATGAGACTCTTTAGGCAGATAAGAGAAGCAGTCATGCTAAAATCTATAAAAAGGTATGAATGTGGCTCTTCCACACTTTTTCAAAAAGTTCCAAAACATTAGAGCCTAGAAAGGACCACTTGGAGCTCTAATAAGGTAGTTAAAAAGTAAAAGAAAATGCAGTGAATCTTTATATAAGAAACGAACATGTTCAACTCAGCGTTCCTTCTAGCTCTACAGATCACAAATAGAGATTTAAGAGTGGCATGGGTAAACTGGTGGGTTAGTTTATAGGGTGATCAGCTGCCTCCTCCCATGGAGTTTTTTACCACTGAACACCCTCTATTGCTTGGACCAACTCAGATACAATGCACTATTTTGAGAAATGTGGTAACCTGTCTTTTTTGTGTGTTTATAGAGATTTTATTCCCTCAAAGTTGCTCCTAAAGCTAAAGCCACAGCAGCCCCTGCAGGAGTGCCTCCACATCCTCAGGACCTTGAGGTTAGTCCCCCTGAGTTACTCACTGGACACATGCACGCCTTACTGTTCTTGGTAATATAAAGACATTAATCACATCCTTGCTTTATTTTTTATACAGTTTACCAGGTTACCAAATGGTTTGGTGATTGCTTCTCTCGAAAACTATGCTCCTGCATCAAGAATTGGTTTGTTCATTAAAGCAGGCAGCAGATACGAGAACTCCAACAATTTAGGAACTTCTCATTTGCTTCGTCTTGCATCCAGTTTGGTAAGCATCTTTATTACTTCCGTGTGTTTAGAAATCTGTGATATCTTGGTCCTACAGAAAAGAAAAACGAAAAGCAACACCCCTGTGTTAGTTTCCTGGAGCTGCCATAACAAATTACTTCAGACAGTGTGGCTTAAACAACAGGAGTTCCTCCTGTCGCAGTTCTAGAGGCTAGAAGTCAAGGTCATGTGTCAGTAGAGCCGTGCTCCCTCTGAAGGCTCTAGGAAGAATCTTGCCTTTGTCTCTCCCACAGCTTCTGGTGGTTGCCAGCAGTCCTTCTCATTCCTTGGCTTGTGGCTGCATCATTCCAGTATCTGCCCCTGATCTCATGTGGCCTTGTCTGTCTGTGTTTCTGTGGCCAAATATCCCTCTTACTGAAGGGTACACTCTTATCCAGCATGACCTCATTTTAAATATTTACATCTGCAAAGGCAATTTCCAGACAGGGTCACTTTTGTAGGTTCTTGGGGTGGACATGAATTTTTGGGATCAGTTTTCAACCCAGTACAGTCCCCTAATATAGCATGAAAAATCACAGGATACTTATCACAGGGAAGCAGTAAATTAGTATCCATTTGGATGTCCGTGCTAGAGCATAAGAAATGAGTAAAAAGACAACATTTTTAGGATGGTGAGACACATGTACATCCATGGCTGATTCATGTCGATGTATGGCAGAAACCACCACAATATTGTAAAGTAATTAGCCTCCAATTAAAATAAATTAATTTTTTAAAAAATAAAAGAATCATGTACCCAGAAAAGGACATTTTTAATTTTTAAAAAGAAGTGCCAGAAATTGAAAGAAAATTATTTTTTCCCATATGCAAATCTCTTTCACAATAGATTGATGAATCCAACAAGCATGTATTTGATAATTGAATTTTTATCTAAATGTACTTTATATAAAAATCTATACTTGTGCTTTTGGGTCACTTTGTTGGGTACTTCTTAAAAGGAGGCAGTATTTTTAGTTAGTGCTCCTTTTGAATTTAATGACAGACATTAGATTTTGACATAAAGTGATGTTTGGCAAACTTGGCATTAAAAACTATCAAAAATGGTTGTTTTTTTCTTTTCCAAGACTACAAAAGGAGCTTCATCTTTCAAGATAACCCGTGGAATTGAAGCAGTTGGTGGTACATTAAGGTTTGTTAAAAATAAATAATCGGAAATAGTGAAAACACCAGAAGATGATCAGTTGTAAAGGAACTTTTCTGTCTTATCAAGGTGATTAACAGTTTCTTAAGGCACAAGAAGGAAAAGACTGATGAATTTGACTGTATAAATGCAAAACATCTTTATGCCTGAAAGTAAAAATCTAAGTAACTAAAAGTAGGTATTTGCAACATATGTAATATGGAGAGGATTATTTGGAAAAAGAACTGCAAGTTAGGAAAACAACCAAAGAGTAAATGGATAGGAACAAAGATAGGAATAGGCTGTTCCCAGAAGAAGAGCCCAGAAACAATGATCTTTACTTATAATCAACAGTTCAGTACCATTTTATACTGCTGGTGGGAGTATGAGTTGATACAGCTACATAGGAAAGAATCAAAAACTATCAATTAATATTAAAAAAGAGCATATTCTACAACCTAACAGTTTTTAATCCACATGTACAAAGGGATGCTTTATATTGTCACTGGAAACAACCTAAATGTCTGTCTTTAAAGAGGTGGATAAGTAAAGTATGATATAATAATGTGCTGGGACTACTACAGTTAGGAATGAACAGCAGTTAAGAAATGAATTCAGTCTGTATCAACATGGCAGACTTAACAAAATGTTTTGTGGAAAACAAGTTTTAAGATTTTTTGAAGGTATGAGAAGGTTTTTAACAAAATAATATGTAATGCTTATGATTATGTTTGTCTCAAGTGGGAGAAAGTGTGAGAGCCTTCAACTTTAAAATTGCCTTTTCTTTTTAAGTTGTGGGAAAATACATATAAGATAAAATTTACCACCTTTAACATGTGTAGTTCTATAACAATAAGTGTCATTGAGCAACCATCACCACCACCCATCTCCAGAGTGTTTTCATCTTCCCCAACCCAAACTCTGTAGCTATAAAACACCAGCTTCCCTTCCCTCAGCCCCAGGCAAGTAGCTTTCTGTGTTGTTCCCATGATTTTGACAACTCTAGGTACCTCATATCAGTAGAATCAAACAGTATTTGTTACCTTTTCATGACTGACTTCACTGAGAAAAATGTTTTCAAGGTTTATCCAAGTGTAATATGTCAGGACTTTCTTCCTTTTTGTTAAGTTGAAATACTTAACTGTTTTCTTATTTAGGATTTTTTTAAATAGTTAAACTCTTTAGTTGAGTGTGCATATTTTTATTCACTATTACTTATACTTTTTATACTTCAAAATATTTTTTCCAAAAGATTGATTTCATGAAGATATAAGAGAAAGCTTATTCTTCTGATTTAGATAATTCACTGTAATTTATTTTTGACTCAGCGTGACTTCAACAAGGGAAAACATGGCCTATACTGTGGAATGCCTGCGGGATGATGTGTGAGTACCTGTGTGTGTTTATTTAGAAGATCTGCTTTTAAAGAAATACTTGGTTGGTCAGTTATACTCTTTTTTTTTTTTTTTTCAATGTGGCATGACCTCTGATGTTGGTTTTGGATTATTATTCACAAACTACCTAAAGTTTAATAAAAAGCATTACAGTTATGTAGAATGGACGTTCGTTTTAAATTTTTGACTGGTAACTCTGAGCTTCATGTCTTCTGTAGTGATATTCTAATGGAGTTCCTGCTCAATGTCACCACAGCACCAGAATTTCGACGCTGGGAGGTAGCTGCCCTTCAGTCTCAGCTAAGGATTGACAAAGCTGTGGCTTTTCAGAATCCACAGGCCCGTAAGTGTACTTTCAGATTATATTCCGTTGTTTGTAACATACTGGGATTTTGAGAAAATCAATTTGTAGAGAAATAAAATTGCTGTTGAAATTATTTTGCTCCTTGGGTTTGAAAATAGACGCTTTCCAAAAATTTGTCCACTTTTTAAAGCATTGTTCATTTCAAAACATTTGTATTGTTGATTATTTTTCATCCTTAATATGTAAATTTATTACAGAATCCTAGGCCTTTCACCTGTGTTTTATGCCCATCCTCCCAGCACTGATTTTTGTTTTGTTTTGTTTATTTATTTATTCATTGGTTGCCCTGGATCTTCTCTTCTGTGCACAGATTTCATCTGGTTTGGGAGAGCGGGCTTCTCTTGCTGTGGAGCGTGGGCTCCAGGCCCGCAGGTTCAGTAGTTGTGGCACACAGGCTTAGTTGCTCCTCGGCATGTGGAATCTTCCCAGACCAGAGATCGAACCCATGTGCCCTGCATTGGCAGATGGATTAACAGTCTTTTATTTTTAATTGGAGGATAATTACTTTACAGTATTGTGGTGGTTTCTGCCTTAAATCAACATGAATCAGCTGTATGTATATATATGTCCCCTCCCTCTTAAGCCTCCCTCCCTGTCCCACCCCTCTAGGTTGTATCAGAGCACCCCAGGTGTTTTTTAATGATTGTTTTACTTATACCAAATCTGGCAGCAGTTGCTGCTGCTACTTTTACTGTTATATATTGCTGTTGTTTAGCCAGCTCCCTTTTATTGGGTTCTTCCAAAGCAATCAATTTAAAAAAAAAACCTTTTTTGTATTCATGTTTGTGTTTATAGAATGTTTGGTTATATAATCTTGACAAGCATGTCTGGCAGAACAAATCTGTAAGATAAAAAAAGCATCTCTGATTCTCAGAAGTCATAGAACTTCTGGTAGGAGCAGAACAGTGCGGGTAGCCCACTGAGGTATAAGCAGGCGGTCAACTGCAGGGGCTCAGAATGGCATGGACTTGATTCACATGTAGGTGTGTCAAGTGTCTGGAACATAGTGAGTGCTTGGCTCCTGTTTGCTCATATTATATTTCATGGTGATAACTTTGTTACCCCAGACATTTGATAAAAGAAATAGAAAATAGTAAAATTGTAGAAAAAATGACTTCTGTGTCCTGAGTAGCTTCTTCCCCACCGATAGCAGTGAGGCTCCAGCCCTCATCCTTTGTGCCTGAACAGTTATTGTAGTCTCCTGGCTGGTGTCTCTCTGCCCAGGCATACCTCTTCAGGTGGATTCTGACATTTACAGGCTGCTATCAGAGAATCTTATTTTTCTCAGCATATTTGACTGGCAGAATTTTAGAAGTTGCTAGAGGTTAAATGATAATAAATTTTCGATGCTTGAATGCAGTGACAAAGTTGTATAGTTGTTCTCGAGGCTCTCTACATGGTGTTGTCTTTATTTAAACAATGTTTCTGTAACTGCTTCTTTACTTATTTTGCAGACGTCATTGAAAATTTGCATGCTGCCGCTTACAAAAATGCCTTGGCTAATTCCTTATATTGTCCTGATTATAGGATTGGAAAAGTGACACCAGTTGAGGTACTGATAAAACACCTTACATTTTTAAATGTGCTCATTTTCACATTAATTTGAACGTTCATCTACCACTCAGTTTTGTTTGCTAATTTTCTTGTCTTCTAATTTAAGAGATTCTGTTGCTTGCTTTTTTTCCCATTACTTTGCTGCTTTTTTTTTTTTTTTTAGTGGCTATACTACGCAGCTTGTGGGAGCTTAGTTCCCCTACCAGGGATCAAACCTATGTCCCCTGCAGTAAAGAGCAGAGTCCTGAACCACCAGGGAATTGCCCGTTCATCAACTTGCTTTTTAACTAAAATTCTGTCTGAACAGTTTTTGTGTATCTTTCAACTAAAAAAAAAAAGTCTTTATTATGAAAGGGGCAATTCCCTGATGGGGAATTACAGAAATTTCAGAATTATGTTCTAAACAGAAATTTCATTCATTCATACTTTATGAATTCATTACAGAAATTTCATTCATAATTTATGAATAGGATGTATTAAAGGGTCCCATTTTTCAAAAAGTAAGGTGTGTGTATCATAGATAAATACCAATATATTAACCATGATTATCAAAGTTACTAGCATTTTTAAAATGTATCCCTAGGCTAAAGGAAATTCTAAAGAAATTGGGGCTGGAACACTTTGAGCAAAAGCAGCATTCAGTAGAAAAACATCACCAGGAAAAAAATAGAGTATGACTTTCTAAGATGGCTCCATAGATGGAGATAGCATTCATTTTAGGGCACAAATTCTAAATAAACTAAGCTTCAGCAAGTCTAAACATTACTCAAGGAACCTTTTTAGCCACCACCACCCCCCCACCATGAATTTTTAACACCACAGATATACTGTATATCTGTTTGTGCATGTATGTGTATTTGTACTTTATATATAAAGGATTTTCTTTTTTTTTTCCTTTCCCCAAGAAGTAATTTTCACTCTCTTGGGAGCAGTAATATAGTTGAGAATGCATGTTTTAGCCCTAGTTTTATATAAAGATTCCAAGATTTCACATTGAACCTACTGTATTGACCTATATTAGTAAGGAAACATTGACAAATTTTTTTAAGCTCCCAAAATAATTCTGTAATCATCCAGGTTGGAAACCCTGGTATAGACACTAACTTAATAGCAAAAAAATCTTCAGACAGGCAAGAGGAATATAGTGATATAACTGTTAGCTCTACTATAGAATGTTAACAACAGTGCTTTATTACTACCTGTATAAAGATGAAACTGATGTACTACTTAAATCACATTATAATAAAAACCATAAACTTAGTCCCATTTCTTCAAGTTCAAGCCAGTATGTGCTCTAATTTTTGTTTTTTTTTCATTAACAGCTTCATTGAGTTGTAATTTACATACCATACAGTTCACCATTTAAAATGCACAATTGAGGTTTTTATTCTGTTCACAGTTACATAACCATCACCACATTCAGTTCTAGCAATGGTTTTTAAAAGCTCAATTTAATTCAGTACTAGGTAGTCCCTTATAGTTCATTACAGCAGCTTTTAAGCCTGTTTATTTTCTGCTAAACTCCACTTCGACATTTTTATAGTTCTTTATATTTATACCAGTATAACCAGATAAATGTTTTCACTTTCTCAGTTACATGACTATGTACAGAATCATTTTACAAGTGCAAGAATGGCTTTGATTGGACTTGGTAAGTTGGCAGTTACCTGCATGTCAGTTTGCTTCTTTTAAGAGTAGTTCTTTTAACTCACAAACATAGGAAACAGACTTATGGTTGCCAAGGGGAAAGCACGGGAAAGGGTTGGTTTGGGAAGAGCAGATGCAACCTATTATGTATAGAACAAACAACAAGATCCTGTTATAGCACAGGAAGCTATATTCAGTGAGAAGGTAGAATTATCCTTGAAACTGTAAAATCAGATACTATCATATGTAACTGTGTATATATACATCTTTTACAGTTATATCAATATCTAGATAACTTACAGTTCCATGTTTCTTGGCTCCCAGAGAAAGTGGTAGATAGGAAATTCCCTGAGGTTGCTGACTTTTCCTCTTGTAATTGTTGGGGTAGTGAAGGGGACACCTTTCCAGTACATTGTAATTATATCACTATATTGATAACCAGCCTCAATTTATAATATACTCACTTGGCTATTTTTTTAAATTCTGATTACACAATTCTCCATATGTTGTTCTGTCTCATTTTAGAAAGTGGTTAATTGAAAAAAGAGAGATTAAGGTGCACTCCTAGTAGATGTTGCACTTATAGTTAAGAATAAAGATATTGTTTCACTGTCTCTGTATGAGTTACTTAAAAAAAGAATAGTCCCTTAAGCTATAACTATGTGAATACTGGATTGAACAAAATTTGAGAACGTACCCTGTGTATGTCAGAAAGTCGGTATGTGATAGGATTTTTATATACATAATTTTTAAAATTTATTTGGCTGTGCTGAATCTTTGTTGCTGCACAGGCTTTTCTCTAGTTGCGGAGAGTGGGGGCTACTCTCTAGTTGCAGTGCACAGGCTTCTCCCTGTGGTGACTTCTCTTGTTGCTGAGCACAGGCTGTACATCTTCAGCAGTTGTGGCGCACAGGCTTAGGTGCCCTGCAGCATTTGGGATCTTCCCAGGTCGAGGATCAATCCCAGACCTGTGTCTCCTGCATTTGCAGGCAGATTCTTTATCACTGAGCCACCAGGGAAGCCCTGATAGGATTTTAATAGCTAGTCTTTCATGGAAACAACCTGAATGTCCACTGACAAATGAATGGATAAGGAAGATATGGTACCTGTGTACAATAAAATATTATTCAGCCATTAAAAAGAATGAAATAATGTCACTTGCAGCAACATGAATGGATATAAACATTATCATACTAAGTGAAGTAAGTCAGAAAGAGAAAAGTACCATGTGATATCACTTATGCATGGAATCTAAAATACAACACTAATGACCGTATCTGTGAAACAGAAACAGACTCCTAGAGAACAGAATTGTGGTTGATGAGGGGTCGAGGAGGGAAGATGGGGAATTTGGGATTAGTAGATGCAAACTAGTATAGATAGAATGTATAAGCAACAAGGTCCTACTATATAGCACAGAGGATTATATTCAATTTCCTGTGATAAATCATAATGAAAAAGTATATGTATAACTGAATCACTTTCCTGTACAACAGAAATTAACTCAACATTGTAAATCAGCTATACATCAATAAAATTTTTAAAATATCCCCAACACAGTTTTATAGCATACAAATAAATCCTCCACAACTCTGAAAAGAAAAAAGCTAGTCTTTTTTTTTTAAGTACTAACTTTTAAATTCATTACAGTATTTGCAAAACCTATGACAAAGGGGAAATTTCTCTAAGCAAAGAGCTTTTTGCAAAGAGCTTTTGTTTTAAGTACAGTTTAATAGAAAAATCGTGGAGAAGGCAATGGCTCCCCACTCCAGTACTCTTGCCTGGCAAATCCCATGGATGGAGGAGCCTGGGGGCTGCAGTCCATGGGGTCGCTAAGAGTCGGACACGACTGAGCAACTTCACTTTCACTTTTCACTTTCATGCATTGGAGAAGGAAATGGCAACCCACTCCAGTGTTCTTGCCTGGAGAATCCCAGGGACGGGGGAGCCTGGTGAGCTTCTGTCTATGGGGTCGCACAGAATCGGACACGACTGAAGTGACTTAGCAGCAGCAATAGAAAAATCGACAAAGGGATGAACAAACAGTTGATGCAGAAAGTGTGTTATGTGTGTATACAATTATTGTAAAAGATGTAATAACTAAGAAATTTTTAATCTGTGAAGTTGGCAAAAATTAAAACCATTATTATCTAAGGTATGGAGAAATAGGCACTCAGAAATTATTGGCAGAAATGTAAACTGGTACATTTTTGGAGGTCTATTTTAAGAATTTACCCTTCAGAAATATTTTGATAAGTTTACAAAATACTTGCATGAGAATATTGTTTGCAGTAGTTGAATTTTATTCATTTGTTTTATAAATAATAATTGAGGTATAATTCACACTGTGTAAAATTTACCCTTCTAAAGTGTGCAGTTTGTGGTTTTTAGCATACTCAGAGTTGTGCAGCTATTGCCACTATCTAATTTCAGAACATTTTCATCATCCCCAAAGAAACCCCATACTCAATAGCAATCACTCCTCATTCTACCTCCTTGCATCTGACAGCAGTCTACTTTCTATCTGTAGAAAGCTGACTATTCTGGACATTTCATACAAAAAGAATTATACAATAATAGCCTCTGTAACTGACTGCTTTCACTTAGTCATTTAGCATAATGTTTTTAAGGTACATCCATATTATAGCATGTACCAATGTTCCATTCCCTTTTCTGGCTGAAAAATATTTCAGTACCACATTTTGTTCATTTACCAGTTGGACATTTGGGTTGTTCCTGCATGTTTTAGCTATTAAGAATATAAACATTCATGTGTAAGTTTTTTAACAAAATATCTTTTTCATTCTTTTGGGTGTATACCTAGGAGTAGAATTGCTAGGATTAGGATATAGGATATCTCTCTATTTAACCTTTTGAAGAACTATGAAACTGTTTTCCAAAGCAGTTGAACTGCTTTTTGGAAATTTTTATTTTCCCACCAACAGTGTATAAGGATTCCAAATTCACATCCTCACCAATATGTACTATCATATGTCTTATGAAGTGGTATCCCATTGTAGTGATTGATAACATTGAACAACTTTTTTATGTGCTTTTTGACTGTTTATGTGTCTCCTTTGGAGAAATGTTCATTCAAGTGCATTGGCCATTTTTTAATTGGGTTGTTTGTTCTTCATTGTTGAGTTGTAAGAGTATTTTATATATTCTGGATACTAATCCTTAACAGATACATGATTTGCAAATATTTTTCCCATTTTGTGGAGTATCTCTTCGTTCCTTTTAAAAATGCCTCTTAATGCATATTGCAGTATTGTTTTAATAATCAGTTATTAGAAACATACTGATGTACATCAGGAAGAGATTGATTAAATTAATAATGGCACATCAGTATAATAGAATTCTTTATAACCATTATATGTTTGGTATAGTCCACTCAGAAGTAAATTACAAAAGACAAGTTAGAAACAGTATCAATAGAAGATACCATTTTAAAAATAAAAAGGATAATATTAATATTTACATAGAAAAAAGGTTCTAGATGAATACGTAATAAAGCTACAAATGCATATCTCTGTAAGAGCATTATAATATTTTAATTATATATGAAGCATTTTTTAAATAGTAGGTATTCTACAATTGTGTTTTAGAAATTCTGGTTCTATAGGTTTTTGTTTGTTTGTTTCTACTGACATAGGTGTGAGTCATCCTGTTCTAAAGCAAGTTGCTGAACAGTTTCTTAACATAAGGGGTGGCCTTGGTTTATCTGGTGCAAAAGCCAAGTACCATGGAGGTAAGCCTTTTGTTCTCTTAAGGTTAATTTACCAGGATGCCGCTTCTCCCCCACAATAGCATATTGGAGTATAATAGGCCTGATTGTTTACTACCAACATTATCAATGTGGAAAGAGATAGAATCATTGTGGAAAGTATCAATTGCTTGGGTATTATGTGTTAAGTATGTTTGTGAATGTGTTGGGGGAAGGGCAGGGTAGCAAGGAGAGGACCAGGCCAGAGAAAAGCTTCATCTTAATGCAGTAATACTGTCTCATAGAGAATATTGAAGAATAAAACCAAAAAATGCTTTCTTCCTTGCTTTTTCTTTACGTGGCCCCAGGTGAAATTCGAGAACAGAATGGAGACAGTCTCGTCCATGCCGCTCTTGTAGCAGAGAGTGCAGCCATAGGAAGTGCAGAAGCAAACGCGTTCAGTGTTCTCCAGCATGTCCTCGGTGCTGGACCACATGTTAAGAGGGGCAGCAATGCCACCAGCTCTCTGTACCAGGCTGTTGCCAAGGGAGTTCACCAGCCATTTGATGTGAGTCTGAACAGTGAACATCTTTCCTTTTGTTTTCAAAGGCTTAATGTTTACAGTGTTGTCCTGGGAACTTAATCTTAGCGTTAAACTGCTTTTAAAATTTAAGATGACACAAAGAAAATTTTTGTAAAATTGAAGAGGCAGCCAGGCTTAATTTTAGTACCTTAGTGGGTCTATCAAAAACTTACTGTTATTCTAATATAAAAAGAATTGAATGCTTAAAAATTTCCAAAAAATCCAAAATCCCCTCTCTGTCTTGGAGTTTGCTCAACTTAATATCCATGAACTTCATGTTCATGAACTTCATGTCCATGAACTTCATGTCCATGAACTTCATGTCCATGAACTTCATGTCCATGAACTTCATGTTCATGTCACCGTGCTTATTTAATTTACACGCAGAGTACATCATGAGAAACGCTGGGCTGGAAGAAGCACAAGCACAAGGAATCAAGATTGCCGGGAGAAATATCAATAACCTCAGATATGCAGGTGACACCACCCTTATGGCAGAAAGTGAAGAACTAAAGAGCCTCTTGATGAAAGTGAAAGAGGAGAGTGAAAAAGTTGGCTTAAAGCTCAATATTCAGAAAACTAAGATCATGGCATCTGGTCCCATCACTTCATGGCAAACACATGGGGAAACAGTGGCTGACTTTATTTTTCTGGGCTCCAAAATCACTGCAGATGGTGATTGCAGCCATGAAATTAAAGACACTTACTTCTTGGAAGGAAAGTTATGACCAACCTAGACAGCATATTAAAAAGCAGAGACATCACTTTGTCAACAAAGGTCCATCTAGTCAAAGCTATGTTTTTTCCAGTGGTCATGTATGGATGTGAGAGTTGGACTATAAAGAAAGCTGAGCACCGAAGAATTGATGCCTTTGAACAGTGATGTTGGAGAAGACTCTTGAGAGTCCTTTGGACTGCAAGGAGATCCAACCAGTCCATCCTAAAGATCAGTCCTGGGTGTTCATTGGAAGGACTGATGTTGAAGCTGAAACTCCAATACTTTGGCCACCTGATGCAAAGAGCTGACTCATTTGAAAAGACCCTGATACTGGGAAAGATTAAGGGCAGGAGGAGAAGGGGACGACAGAGGAGGAGATGGTTGGATGGCATCACCGACTCAACAGACATGGGTTTGGGTGGACTCCGGGAGTTGGTGATGGACAGGGAGGCCTGGTGTGCTGCAGTTCATGGGGTCGCAAAGAGTCGGACACAACTGAGCAATTGAACTGAACTGAATGTCCATTAAGTCTGTGGTTCTGCCTAACAGACTCGTCCTCTGCTGCCCCCTTCTCCTTTTGCCTTCAATCTTTCCAAGCATCAGAATCTTTTCAGTTGTTCGCATCAGGTGGCCAAAGTATTGGAGCTTGAGCTCAGTTCAGTGAACTTAATTGGACCTTGCTATGCTATGCTAAGTCACTTCAGTCGTGTCCGACTCTGTGCGACCCCATAGACGGCAGCCTACCAGGCTCCCCCATCCCTGGGGTTCTCCAGGCAAGAACACTGGAGTGGGTTGCCATTTCCTTCTCCAATGCATGAAAGTGAAAAGGGAAAGTGAAGTCGCTCAGTCGTGTCCGACTCTTGGGACCCCATGGATTGCAGCCTAACAGGCTCCTCCGTCCATGGGATTTTCCAAGCAAGAGTACTGGAGTGGGGTGCCATTGCCTTCTCCGTAATTGGACCTTAAGCTTCAGCAATAGTTTAGAATTGACTGGTTTGATCTCCTTGCAGTCCAGGGGACTCTCAAGAGTCTTGTCCAACACTACAGTTCAAAAGCATCAATTCTTCGGCACTCAGCCGCCTTTATGGTCCAACTCTCATATCCATACATGACTACAGGAAAAACAATAGCTTTGACTATATGGACCTTTGTCAGCAAAGTGATGTCTCCACTTTTTAATAGCTGTCTAGGTTTGTCTTAGTTTTCCTGCCCTGGGGCAAGCGTCTTACTTTAATCGCTGCAGTCACCATCCACAGTGATTTAGGAGCCCAAGAAAATAAAATCTGTCACTGCTTCTACTTTTTCCCCTTCTGTTTGCCATGAAGTGATGGGACTGGATCCTACGATCTCAGTTTTCTGGACACTGCATTTTAAGCCAGTTTTTTTCATCTTCCTCTTTCACCCTCATTCTGTTGGCTTTCTACCATTACGGTGGTATCATCAGCTTGTGATACATCCAGCCTGGCATTTCGCATGATGCACTCTGCATATAAGTAAAATAAGCAGGGGGACAATATATTATAGCCTTGGCTGCACTCCTTTCCCAGTTTTGAACTAACATCAAAAAAAAAAAAAAGGTGTCCTTTTCATCATAGGGGATTGGAATGCAAAAGTAGGGAGTCCAGAGATACTAGAATAACAGGCAAGTTTGGCCTTGGAGTACAAAATGAAACAGGGCAAAAGCTAATAGAGTTTTTTGTCAAAAGAACACTTTAGTCATAGCAAACACCCTTTGCAGCAATACAAGAGACGGCTCTTCACAGGGACATCACCAGATGGTTAATACCAAAATCACATTGATTATATTCTTTGCAGCCAAAGATGAAGAAGCTCTGTACAGTCAGCAAAAACAAGACCTAGAGCTGACTATGGCTCAAATCATGAGCTCCTTATTGCAAAATTTAGGCTTAAATTGAAGACAGTAGGGAAAACCACTGGGCATTCAGTTATGACCTAAATCAAATCCCCTATGATTACACAGTGGAGGTGATTAATAGATTCAGAGGATTATATCTGGTAGACAGAGTACCTGAAGAACTATGGATGTAACTTCATAACATTGTATAGGAGGCAGTGACCAAAACTGTCCCAAAGAAAAAGAAATGCAGGAATGCAGTGTGGTTGAGGAGGCTTTACAAATAGCTCAGTGAAGAAGAGAAGTGAAAGGCAAGGGAGAAAGGGAAAGATGTACCCAAACCTGAATGCAGAGTTCCAGAGAACAACGAGGAGAGAGAGATAAGAAGGCCTTCTTAAATGGACAATGAAATAGAGGAAAACACTAGAATGGAAAAGACCAGCAACCTCTTCAAGAAAATTGGAGATCCTAAGTGAACATCTCATGCAAGGATGGACACATAAAGGACAGAAACAGTGGACCTAACAGAAGAGATAAAGAAGGGGTGGAAATAATACACAGAAGAACTATACAACAAAGGTCTTAATGACTGGATAATCATGATGGTGTGGTCACTCACCTAGAGCTGTACATCCTGTGTACATATGTGAAGTCAAGTGGGCTTTAGGAGGCATTACTACTACAAACAAAGGTAGTAGAGGTGAAGAAACTCAGCTGAGCTATTTAAAATCCTAAAAGATGATGCTGTTAAAGTGCTGTACTCAATGATATCTTTAAAAATTAACACAAAACTGTAGGGTTAAGTATTCATAATTTCAGCAATAGCACATGGGACGGGTAGGTTATGCTTTAGTAAGTCTTTGTCCGTTTGACATTTAACAGTGGAAATTAAATCAGTCTTCTCTTTTAATCCTTCTTTTTAATACTTGAGTGGTTATGTCAGACTTTTTTTTTTTTTTAAGCAGAGGAGCCTCTTTTAATCCAATACCATTTCCCACCTGCAATGCCCAACACAAAAGCTTTTGCTTTTAAAAAAGTAAAAGGCTTACTTGACAGTGAAACCCTTGGAATCTTCTAAACAGAGCCTTAGGGGGTCCATGGAGCACAGTTTTCAAACCGTTGTCTTAAATTAGTCCTAAATTAGAGTTCTTCCAAATGGTCTTTCTTCCAGTCTGTTGTCTGATTTCTTTTTTTCATGCTTTACTCTTTTCTATTGAACATTAATGATGCTTTAGATAGTTGGAGTTTAACCCAGTGACATAATTTAACAGAAATTCCTACTTTAGAATTTGGCCAGAAATTTGGAGAATGACTAGGTTAGTCTCAGAATTGTAATTAAACTTCAAGTGATTGAAGTGCATATCTTTGTGTGTTTCATATGGACCGAACCCATGGTTTTCAAACTTCACTTGGAATATAGTTTAAAATTCAGGCTCCCAGACTTCATATGTAGTGATCTGAGTGAGTGGATCTGTTGTGGGAACCTGAAAGTGTGTTTTTTATAACAACTCAAGTGATCCTTGGACTTCCCAGGTATCGCTACTGGTAAAGAACCTACCTCCCAAAGCAGGAGATACAAGAGATGTGGTTTCGATCCCTGGGTCCAGAAGATCCCCTGGAATAGGAAATGGCAACCCACTCCATTATTCTTGCCTAGAAAATTTCCATGGACAGAGGAGCCTGGCGGGCTACAATCCATGAGGTTGCAAAGAGTCAGATCACACACATGAGTGATCCTTAGGTTACTGGTCCACATAAACACTGAAAAGCACTTTACTAGGATGTCATATCCACCTCAAGGAGCTTAACACGAGTTAAATGAGAAAAGTTAAAACCATTGTAGTTCTGAAAAAGGTAACCTGTGTACAGAACACTTCAGTCCTTAATAGAACCAGTTACGTGAAATGTTAATTCATCTCTTAGCTTATACTGTGAAAGTACATATTTTTTCTAGACAACCTTAGGGAAACTGTACCGTTTTACCTGGTAGAATGACATACAGTAAAGTTTCATTATATTTCAGGTTTCTGCTTTTAATGCCAGTTACTCAGATTCTGGACTCTTTGGGTTCTACACTATCTCACAAGCTGCATCTGCTGGAGATGTAAGTTGCAAACTGAAAAATTCTCACGAGATTTTTTTTCTCCTGTTAACATTTTTTTAGTAGAAATATAGAATGTTTGAATACTGTGATTTATCAGATCTCTGTCTAGTGTAATATCATTAAAGTGTTATCTGCTATGGAAGAAAGTTAAAAATGGAAAATATATATATACTGATCCTTCCAGGAAAGAGGGAAGAAATGCCTCCTTGGTATTTTGGTTCTGTGTGGACATGTGGCATTAAGTTGCCTCCAGGGTATCTAAATGGAGAACTCAAGTGAGGTCAAGGCCAAGATGTATACTGGGAGTCCTCAACAGAAAAAGTGTGTTGAAATCAGGGTTACATACGAAAGTTTGTAGAAGAAAACTGAAGGTCAAGCTAGGGGAAATGGCCAAGAAAACACAAAGTAAGAGAAACTGGTATATTTGGAGACCAAGAAAGAGAGACTGGTTAACAATCTTTTGATCTACTCTGTATTAACATCGCTTTAGTTACCACAGGGAAGTCTGGTAGTTTTAGCAAACTTGGACAATATCAGTTTTTACAAGACTATTGGAAGTGAACTAAAATTTACAATATTAAGAAATGAATGAGAAGAAAGGAATGCAAAGTTGGTACAGGTATAGGGGAGTGGGTGGGATTTTAGTAGAATTTACTCTGAGAGATTAAGTAAGAAGAGACAGACATTCATGCTGAAAGGAAAGAAATTGGAGTGAATATAGGAGATAGGAAATTATAGGTGGATTAAATCTGTAAAAGCAAGAGCAAGCAGGATCCAAAGTATAAATAGACATTTTATCCTTGGACATAAAGGCTGATGGGAGAACAGGATATCAGAGATGAGTAGGTGCATCCCTGGTGAGGTAGGAAGCTAAATCATGTTTTGAGACTAAGAGAAGAGTTTAAAGAAAGTAAGAGGTTGGGGACAAATGAGTGCCTAGATGTACATAGAATGAGCAGAGCAGCAGATTCATAGTATAGTCAGATGGCTAGCCTATTGGAAAAATGGAGGCAAGCTGTAGGGTTGATCCCAGGTTGGAATCTTGCAAAGTAGACTGGTCAGAAGTATGAAGAGGTGGCAGGAAGTTGGAAACACTAGTAGGAGTGGCAGAAAGGGTAATTCATGGATTTAGGCTAAAGAAGTAAACCCAGAGGGACATGATAGATTGAAAGTGGACAAATCAAGGAACTAGAGATGATGGCAAAAATGGAAGATATGGATAGCATGATTAAAGACAGGCTGGAGGTCTTGGAATTGAGCATTTCAGTGTTCAGGTCTAGGGTATGGCTTATGGAAATCGGTAGCTCACTTGGAGGGTAAAGTAAGTTAAGGGTAAAGTAAGACCCCGAATGATGCCAAGGTTGGGATGGAGCAATCATGGGTCACCGAATGATGCAAAGGTTGGGATGGAGCAATCATGGGTCAGGTTTATTATACCCACTCACATCACTAGAACTTGATTCCTTCATGACTCCACCAGCATTCCAGGCATGGAGAGTCTTTACAGATTGGCTCTGTATGGTTTACTGCTTTCTTCTTAGTGAATAGTAAGAGAGAGCAATATTAATTACATGATACTTTGAAAGCCTGGGGAAATTTAAAAGGTGCTCATTCTTCATAAGCAATTATAAATCCCTGAGTTTTCTTTTCCTAAACCCTACTGCCATCCTGTGCCCCTGCCCCTTAATGTTTATACGAAGCTTGGCTGCTTGGATATTGTACAGACAGCTGCTTTATCGGAAGTGTAAGCAGCACCTAGTGACTTACGAATTCCATATGGACACAACTGTTTCCATCTTGTGTTTCTGCCTCATAGAGGAGCATCTGGAATACTGCAGGAGACTCTGGCACTGATCAAAGATGACCAGCTTTTACTTCTCTATCCTAGGTTATCAAGGCTGCTTACAACCAAGTAAAAACAATTGCTCAAGGAAACCTTTCTAATCCAGATGTCCAAACTGCCAAGTAAGTTTCAATATTAACTTTCAATTATTTGAAAGTTGTATTTTTTCCTAGTTACAATACTATTGTAACAAAGGTACAATAGGATTGAAAAGTATAAAAAAGTATTTAAAGGAGAGGGAAATAATTCCTACCACCTAGAGGTATAATTGTTAACATTTTGAATATTTTCTTCACCATTTTTAAACATTTGTTAATAATACGTATATAGTTTTTAATAATTAACATATATAGTTGTTAATAATTAACATATATGCTATGCTATGCTCTGCTCTGCTATGCTATACTAAGTCACTTCAGTCGTGTCCGACTCTGTGCAACCCCATAGACGGCAGCCCACCAGGCTCCCCTGTCCCTGGGATTCTCCAGGCAAGAACACTGGAGTGGGTTGCCATTGCCTTCTCTAATGCATGAAAGTGAAAAGAGAAAGTGAAGTCGCTCAGTCATGTCCGACTCTTAGTGAGCCCATGGACTGCAGCCTACCAGGCTCCTCCATCTGTGGGATTTTCCAGGCAAGAGTACTGGAGTGGGGTGCCATTGCCTTCTCCAAATTAACATATATAGTTGTTAATAAATAATTGTCATTACTAACCAATGATTTCTCTTTATAATGCTGTTTTCATTTATTCAGATTACTGAATTAATTGGTATGTCAGAATATACTTGTTGGCAGTTGGAAATTGTAAACTATAAAGGATATCTTTGGCCTTAAAAAAATTTCATATTTCACATTACTTTTTGGTATAGATTTGCAATTGGGCCAAGAGTTATAAATATTATAATGAAAGTCTCTGCATTAAAATATATGTTTGTGTTTATATATTTTGCAGTCACGGTATTAAAAGGTTGTACCAGTTTATAATCACATCATCAGGAGTGCCTGTTCCACCATAACCACTAGCAGCTTTTTTTTTCCTCTTTACTGATTTGATAGACAATAAAAGATACCTGTTTAAAAAATTGCAACATCCATCTATTTGGTGATTTTTAAATCCCACTGTCTTCACTGTGCTAACAGCAAGTGCTAACAACAAACACCTGTTAACTCAGTAGTTCTGGGAGTTTCTCTAAAAGAGACAAACTATGGACAGAGTTACAAATCAGCTTGCATTTTCATACAGGAGATTAAAACATTTAAATTTGACTTCATCCATTTAGGACAATTCAAAACGTGAATCCTAAAACGCAGACAGTCTTCAAGATCATTTAGTATTGTCCGCAAAGGAAGTTATGATGGTGAATTACAACCCAGGAGGGAACAACCTTTTACCATTTCTCTTCTGTCAGTTTTCATACTGTACACACTGAAAAGTGCATCTCTCAAATAAGTACAACACACTTTATTAAATGTTGTATCCAGGGAACCAAGGACTGATAGGGTACAGCTCTACATGAAACAGAAACAAATGCTTATAACAAACTGAAACACTGGATAAACTTAGGAAAAATCTGTTTCAAGTCTTAATTTATTTAGGAAAATGTATTTTCTTAATAAGTGTAGAATTTTGGTTATTAATGCCAAGTTCTATTTCTTTCCTGCGGTTTTGATGGAGTTAATACGTTTTTGGTAAGGTTCTTAGTCCTCCTGTATTGAAAGAGAGAAAGTGAGGTGTCATTGATGAAGGGACAAACTAATAATCTCTTGGTAAAGTTTACTGCAGGTAAAATCTTTTTTCAGTTAAGCTGACAGTGTGATAAAATTGCTACATTAAATTGTAATTATGTTTAAATGGAGGTCTTGCTACAGAGTTTGAGTTAAATAACTCAAGTGCCTTATTGAACACCAGTTTCTTTCTGGGATAATTATGAATTGGATTTTATTTAAAACTGATGCTTTTGTGCCCATATTTAAGCTATAGGAGCTTATCCTATATTCTCCTATATTCTCCTTCCCCATTTGTTCTGTCCTCAACGAGACAAATCCCAGTCCACAGCATTCTGCTAAAGGGACAATGAGAAGAGCCTAAATAGGTATTTTCTTTAGTAGAGAGTCTAATATTATCACCAAAAGTGTATCAGGAAGCTAGAATTCCTTCAGTAATCAAGACTTCACACTAAAATATTTTTAACTAGAGCTCAGTTCTAATCTAAAAGCAAAATGCATTCTATTGGGTTTTTAGTATAATCTTACAATGACAGCTTTCAAAATGATAATGTAAATAATAGTTGGTAAACTGAAGGAATAGAGACCTTTAGCACTCTTAAAATTTCCAAGCTGTTAGTTTGCATATTCACTGAAACACTTTTAAGGCTTTAGGAACATACTTTAACTTGCTCCATAAAACTGCCTTCTGCCTTACTTACACACCTTTCACTGGACAGGAACAAGCTGAAAGCTGGGTACCTGATGTCAGTGGAGTCGTCTGAGGGTTTCCTGGATGAAGTTGGATCCCAGGCTCTAGCTGCTGGTTCATACACACCGCCATCCACAGTCCTTCAGCAGATTGATGCAGTAGCTGACGCTGATGTCATAAATGTAAGCAAATGAAAATCTGTTTAACATCACATAACTTGTCCTTAATGATGCCATTTCAGAAGGAATGCATAAGGACTGTATGTGCTATTCTCAGGGTATTTGGTATCTGTCTGCCTGGTGTGGAGGCAGAGGGTCAATCCCATCAGACCTGCAGATAGCTTCCTTGTCAACTCAGGAAGTCTCTGTATCTTCCTCATTCAACTAACTTACCATTAGGTTAAACTATTTTAAATTTTTAAAGGTCAAGAAAAGTCAAATATTGGCAGTTTCATACAATTTAATCTAATTGTCAGGTTTGGTATTTTTCCTCCTCACTCTGAAATAAACTTTCTATCCTGCCAACCCTTCACAGTCCACCATCTCAAGATTTTTTTCAGTCTTCTCAGCCTAAGACATTCTCCTGCCCTTCTTCTGTTTTTTTTTTTTTTTTTTTTTTTCCACATATTGTTGCCTATAAAATTGACTGGTTTTGAGGGCAAGGACTATGTGTTATACTTCTTTGTATTCCCTACTATGCCTAACAATTACATGAACTATAAAATGAACCCTAAATCAGTCCTTTCTGTATTAAAAATGCCAACTCCCCTTTCATGTCACAATCTCAACCATCTTCTCACCAAGGGGTCTATCCTTGTGGATAGAAAAAAAATGAAGGCTATTGGAAGATAGCAGTCCTGACTTGATTTCACTTGGCACCTAAGTTCATCATCGTTGTTGTTGTAGTTCAGTCACTCAGTTGTGTGTGACTCTTTGTGACCCCATGAACTGCAACACGCCAGACTTCTGTGTCCTTCACCATCTCCTGGAGGTTGCTCAAACTCATGTCCATTGAGTCAGTGATGCCATCCAACCATCTCATCCTCTGCTGTCCCCTTCTCCTCCTGCCTTCAATCTTTGCCGGCATCAGGGTTTTTTCAAATGAGTCGGCTCTTTGCATCAGGTGGCCAAAGTAATTGGAGCTTCAGCATCAGTCCTTCCAGTGAATATTCAGGATTGATTTCTTTTAGGATTGACTGGTTTGATCTCCTTGCAGTCCAAGGGACTCTCAAAAGTCTTCTCCAATACCGCTGTTCAAAAGCATCAACTCTTCAGCACTCAGCCTTCTCTATGGTCCCACTCTCACATCCATACGTGACTATTGGAGAAACCATAGCTTTGACTATATGAACCATTGTTGGCAAAGTAATGTCTCTGCTTTTTAATACACTTTCTAAGTTTGTCATAGTTTTTCTTTCAAGGAGCAAGCGTCTTTTAATTTCATGTCTGCAGTCACCATCTGCAGTGATTTTGGAGCCCAAGAAAATAAATTCTGCCACTGTTTCCATTGTCTGCCCATCTATCTGCCATTAGTGATGGGATGGGACCAGATGCCATGATCTTAGTCTTTTGAATGTTGAGTTCTAAGCCAGCTTTTTCACTCTCCTCTTTCCCCTTCATCAGGAGGCTCTTTAGTTCTTCTTCCCTGTCTGCCATAAGGGTGATGTCATCTGCATACCTCAGATTATTGATATTTCTGCCGGCAGTCTTAATTCCAGCTTGTGCTTCATCCAGCCTGGCATTTTGCATGATGTACTCTGCGTAGAAGTTAAATAAGCAGGGTGACAATATACAGCCTATGTACTCCTTTCCCAATCTGGAACCAGTCCATTGTTTCATGTCCAGTTCTAACTGTTGCTTCTTGACCTGCATACAGATTTCGAAGGAGGCCGGTAAGGTGGCCTGGTATTCCCATCTCTTTAAGAATTTTCCAGTTTGTTGTGCACACAGAGTCAAAGGCTCTGGCATAGTATAATGAAGCAGATGTTTTTCTGGAATTCTCTGGCTTTTTCTGTGATCCAACAGATGTTGGCAGTTTGATCTCTGGTTCCTGTGCCTTTTCTAAATCCAGCTTGAACATCTGAAAGTTCTTGGTTCACATACTATTGAAGCCTAGCTTGGAGAATTTTGAGCACTACTTTACTAGCGTGTGAGATGAGTACAATTGTGTGATAGTTTGAACATTCTTTGGCATTTCTTATCTTTGGGAGTGGAATGAAAACTGACCTTTTCCAGTCCTGTGGCCACTGCTGAGTTTTCCAAATTTGCTGGCGTATTGAGTGCAGCACTTCCACAGCATCATCTTTTAGGATTTGAAATAGCTCAGCTGGAATTCCATCACCTCCACTAGCTTTGCCCATAGTAATGCTTCCTAAGGCCCACTTGACTTTGCACTTCAGGATGTCTGGCTCTAGCTGAGTGATTACACCATCATGGGTTATCTGGGCCATTAAGACCTTTTTTGTATAGTTCTGTGTATTCTTGCCGCCTTTTCTTAATGTCCTCTGCTTCTGTTAGGTCCACACCATTTCTTTCCTTTATTGTGCCTGTTTGCATGAAATGTTCCCTTAGTATGTCTGATTTTCTTGAAGAGAGCTCTAGTCTTTCCCATTCTATTGTTTTCCTCTCTTTCTTTGCATTAATCATTGAGGAAGTCTTTCATATCTCTCCTTGCTATTCTTTGGAACTCTACATTCAGATGGATATATCTTTCCTTTTCTCCTTTGTCTTTCGCTTCTCTTCTTTTCTCAGCTATTTGTAAGGCCTCATCAGACAACCATTTTGCCGTTTTGCATTTCTTTTTCTTGGGAATAGTTTTGATCACCACCTCCTGTGCAATGTTACAAACCTTCGTCCATAGTTCTTCAGGCACTCTGTATATCAGATCTAATCCCTTGAATCTATTTCTCACTTCCACTGTATAATCATAAGAGATTTGATTTAGGTCATACCTGAATGGCCTAGTGGTTTTCCCTACTTTCTTCAGTTTAAGTCTGAATTTTGCAATAAGGACTTCATGATCTGAGCCACAGTCAACTCCAAGTCTTGTTTTTGCTGGCTGTATAGAGGCTTCATCATTGTATACTCTTCCAAATGGTTGTCCTTGTCTTATATACTGTACTGTCATGAGTCCAACCCAGCTGCCTCCAACACCATCTTTATTTAAAAAGCTGATCTAAGTACCTAAGTACCTCATGGTACTGCACTTGACATAAACTAACAGACTTTGAACTCTAAAGTAGTGGCATAAAGAACACTAGGATATAGTGTAACTTTGACAAGTTAACAATCGGTGTATTTTCATTGACTCAGACTATTTGCCATTGTAATACAGACACAGAGGCGGACAGCCATGCTGCAGGAGACTACCCTATTTTGCAGTGTCAGAAATTCCTCTTCCCTCTTTAACAGCTACTGTCATAGTTAGAGCATCATGCTTGCTCAGTCCCACGAAGGATGAAATATTCAGAGTAACAGAAGTTTGTCTATTTGCTTATTTGTATTAACTTTCTTTCTTTGTTTCTGTCTTAAAGGCTGCAAAGAAGTTTGTTTCTGGCCGGAAGTCAATGGCAGCAAGTGGAAATTTGGGGCATACACCTTTCATTGATGAGTTGTAATACTGAATCCCGTATTGCAGGAAAGAACTGAACGTTTTGTGAACCCAGAGCAGCAAATACATGAAAGTGAAAAGTCTCTAATGTAACATTTATCTTTTCTTCCAATGAGATGAAATATAAAGCAGAAATATAGGTAACTGTTCCCAACTAACCTAAAGTCAATAAAACATTCTATTTAAATGTTTTTCTTGCATTTTTGCTAATCAGTTAATCAACAGGTATTTTGAGTTTTTGCTTTAGATGCTTTTAAGGAGAACAGGAATATAATTATAAAGTACAGAAGCATGCTGCTGCTGCTAAGTCACTTCAGTCGTGTCCGACTCTGTGCGACCCCATAGACGGCAGCCCGCCAGGCTCCCCCATCCCTGGGATTCTCCAGGCAAAAACACTGGAGTGGGTTGCCATTTCCTTCTCCAGTGCATGAAAGTGAAAAGTGAAAGTGAAGTCACTCAGTCGTGTGCGACCTTCAGCGATCCTATGGACAGCAGCCCTCTAGGCTCCTCCGTCCGTGGGATTTTCCAGGCAAGAGTACTGGAGTGGGGTGCCATTGCCTTCTCCGACAGAAGCATGAGAAACTATTAAAATTAAGGCTTAAGTGGCTATCAGAGTAACTACCTCCAGATTATTATTGGCTTTTAAAGATAAAAGCAGTTAAAAGTCTGTATTCTTGGGTAAGAACAGTTAAATGATCTGGGTTTTACCCCCTTTTGCCTTTTTTCCAAAAGAGTTATTTGTACAAAATATATATTACCTATTAGCTGTAGCCTATATTTGCACTGCTTCGTTTTTTATGTTTATCTTCACTGTGGCACAATTTGGGTGTGTTTTTTTTTCCCTTCGTCTTCTCCCTCTTCTGTTTCTATTCTGTCTCTTTCAAGTAATTATCAACCTAACACTCAAAAGTAAGGCAGTGCACAAAAAAATGGGTGTTTTCAAGATACATGCTTCTGTGGTCACAGATTTGAAAACTGCTGCCTAGCCAACTCGTGATCTTGATTCACCGCTGCCCTTTTCAACAGGGGTACAGTCTTCCAGCCAAAATGCATCTGAGGTTGAGGAGGCTGAGGAGGAGGAAGAGATTTCATTGTCTTGCTTCACCATGGTCCAGTATGGAGAAGGGGCCCTCACTTCTTTCTTGTGATCTCTGTGAATCATCACGTCACAGTTAATGTCTTTTCCTACACGCATTACATGGTTCTTTTTTTTATATCCATGCCATTCTCTGGAGATAGACATTGGTCTCCTTACAGGGTAATGTCCAGTGGACCGTGGATATTTGTAGTACTTAAGTCTTGTATCGAAAGCTTCATCATCATCACTGCTTGTGACAGATCTATCTTTTGCCTCCTCAGTTTTCTTTGTTGTGCTGAAATGGAAAGACTAGTGAATGAAATGGATTCTTAATGTCTACACATTCATTATCACCTAACAAGATGTCTTATAACCTGCTTTGGTTCATAAAAGAAAAAACACAGTTTAGCTTTAGCACTAACCTGTCTGTGTTACTGAAAATCTTCTCTTTTAAAAATTAACCTTTACGGAATTCCCTGGCAATCCAGTGGTTAGAACTCCATACTTTCACTGCCGAGGGCTCAGGTTCAGTTCCTGGTAGGGGAACTAAGATCCTCTTTAAACTTGTTTAAATCACCTTTAAATTTGTTTACATTCCTAAATGGAAATCAAATTCTGCCCTAAATTATTTCACATTACTTTAAAAAGCTTTGCACAGACTTAAGCGAGACTACTGACCAGAATATTAGCAGGCCTTAAAGGGTGGGTTGATTTCACCTAACACAGAATAACAGGTCAATGTGGCCATCTCATCCACAGAACTCAGTTTTCATGAGTCTCGTGGGATCAGCAATAATAGAATATTACTAATTTCCAGGGAAGTGTCCAGAAATAATGGGCCTCAAAGATCTTCAATATGCTTATCATTGGTTATTCTCCTGAATCCTTTTATTTTTGCCCAAGCATCACTCTTTTGCTTAATTGGTTTTACAAATGTGGATCTGTAGAACACCCTTCCACCCAGATGTCTCATGCACTATTCAACCTTGCTTTGCCATCCAAAAACTTGTGAAGATTCTTTCTTTTTTTCAGTTTGCCAACAACAGGGTTCTTGAACTTTTGTAATGCCTGTAGCACCTGCGCCTGCTATTATTTTCCTGAACAAATGCTGTCACGTGCTACCCCTCGTTCTGGTGCTATTACCCAGCAGATTCAAAACTAGATCTTGGCGATTATGAACCTCCATTACTTTCTGTCCTGCTAATAGGAAATGGATTTCTTCCCTACCCCAGTCCCTCCAACCTATCAGACTTAACTAGTGTTCCCTAACATCCTTGGAGGCCTGCTTGTGGGTTTTTTTTGTTTGTTTGCTTGCACCTAAGGATCTGAACAGATCTTCCCTAAAGTTTCTCTCTTCTGGTAATAGCATTTGGTATTGAGTCATTTTTTTCTGTAAGCCACTAGTCTTAAATTATATGATTTTCTTTAATCCTTGATGTAGTGCTGTGCAAGGAGATTCAGAAGATCTCAAGACTAGAACAGTTTGCCTTCAGACTCAAAGGACCTTCTTTGTAGCTCCGTTAGATCACCATAAAGACAGGTGGCAGAGCCAGGTTTTTATTAAACTGGCAATGCCACAAGCCAGCAGAGGTCAGGGTTCACTGGAAACAGTTTTTAATACCAGGAAGCCTGCCCAGAGCATCACATGGTGAATTGTGCACTCGGTGCTACCTGCTCCTGAAAGAAGCCTTACAACTTTGCGAAGTAAACCTTTTGTTCCCCTTCTGCCCCTTCCTTAGCCTTTAGCCTTTTCCACATAAGATGCTAACATGCCTTAGCTATAAGCCCTTTGCTTTATTAAGGGATTCAGAACATGATTGGTGGTATTCCTAAGTTTGTGGATTTTAGCCTCATAACTTAAGTTGTGGTATTCTGTGTTTGCTTTTGAATGGTCAACCTGCCATCCCTAGGTTTTTAATATTCTGAATCTCAAACTCTACTTAGAATGTAGTTGTTCCATAAGCAAATGGTGAAGAGCTCAGTTTCGGGAGCTGAACTCGCCAATACAGGGTCCACCAGTTATGTGTGGCTGCTAAATTTAAACTGGTTAAACTTGAATAAATTTAAAATTCCTCAGTTACAAATCTTCACATTTCAGGGGCTTAGTAGCCACCTGTAGCTAATGGTTACCACACAGGATGGCACGGATACAGGTCACTTCCACTAGCATTGAGAATTTTTATTGGATGTTGCTGCTCTGAAAACAGACGATTACTACTTAACCCTGTGGCCTTTGGCAAGTTTACATACTCTTCTATTGGCTTCAGTTTTCTTATCTGTAAAACGAGGATAAATAGAACTGGCATGAGGATTAAATAGTACAACGCTTGTAAAGCAGTGTCCATCACATAGTAAACAATAAGTTCAGTATTATCATTAATGATTTTTAATCAAAGCAGGATTGGTTTAGTTATTGGGAGAAAATTTTTCTCCATTCTGTATCTGATCTGAAGGAAACAACTGCTATCCAGCTCTAGTCCACTGTTACCATGTGGGGATGCAACTCCATCCTCTGTTTTTCAGGAGAAACCAGAGATTTGTAAATTTAGCAATTTAATTTTTTTTTCATTAAAATTTTTTGAAACAGAAAAATGCAAATAAGTTGAATGAAAAAAAAATTCTAAACACCTTGGTAGCCACCATCCAGGTCAAGAAATAGAGTATTACTGGCCCCTGGAAAAAACCCTCCTATATATCCTCCTTGCTGTCAACACTGTCTAAAACAGTGAGGGAGATAAGCAAAGCATATCTGTGAACTATATCAGTCCCTGTGGCCACAAGTTGGGACTCTGAAGTAATATGGGCCATTTTTTAATCGCAGTAAAGAGCCCCTAGCCATATTTCTTTGAGCACATCCCAATAAGCAAAGGTACACAGCTGTACAGCTAGTGCTCAGGGATCTGGTCAGAATTAATAACTCTTGGATCAGAATACTAAATGTGCCACTTAAAGGAGATAGAGAAATCAAGCCAGCCCTTAAATTTCTGACTTGTTTGACTAAGCAAATGCTCTCCCACTAAGACAATGGCAAACTGGCTTTTAATTTTAGGCATAATGAGTTTAAGGGGTTTATGATACAGATATCAAGTGGGTGTTTATACAAGTTTGGGGATAATACAATTTGGAAATTATTAATGTATGAATACTAGTAGAAAACAAGGAGTTTGCTTAGAAGATTGAGAGAAGAAAGCCAAAGACAAGGCTTGGTAAAAGGCAATCACGAGGAAGTGACAAAAGGAGATAAGGGAGTGTGGTATTTCAGAAGTCTGGGGAAATTATATTTCAGCAAGAGTTGAGGTGGGAAGCTGTAAAGTGCCTGCTGGCTGCTGCTCAGAAGCCAAGCAAAATTAGAAACTGAGAGGAGTCCACTGAAATCAGCAGTATGAAGGTTCCAGGTGACCTTGGGGGAAAGGGCTCTTAGCCAAGGTCTGCACCGAGGTGGGATGTGGTGTCTCCTGAGGAATTGGTAATGTCTAATACAACTCTTTCAACAGCTTTGGGGTCAAGGGACAGGACAGTGGCTAGTAAGGAAAGGAGAGGGGAGTGGAAGTAAAGTGGGCTTTGCTAAGATGGAAGAGTTTTAAACAGGCTTAGCGGTTATTGAGAAGGATGCAGAGAGAGAACTGAATATGCTGGAGACAAATGAGGAAAGGGAGTCACAGCACATGCTTCAGGGCTCACTTTGGGAAAGGGGGAGTTGCATATCTAGGTTTGAAGGCAGAGTTGCCACTAGGTAGTTTGGTCCTTCTTAAACTCCATGTCCAAGGCTCTTTCTTGCCTTTATCATTCTGCCTCATATTAGGTCCTACAGATTGTACTTTCCAAAAGGATTTAGAAACCCACTGAATTGTGACAGTGTCATTAATTCCTCCTACACGGTCCAATTGATAATTCTCACATTTAACTAAGACTCTGTGCTTCATAGACCCTGGGGAATTCTGTAGTATAACAAAGATTTCCTAAACTTAACTACTTACCGTGTGATTGGGAATTTGGTCTCAGGGATTAAATCATATATTTCTTGCCATTCTTGGGGTATGTCTATAAAATCTCGGTAAACTTTTATTTGTAGTATTGTTCCTATGGTGATATGTTGCAGAAGCTTTAAAAATTCTCGAAGAGTATAACCTAACACATTTGCATAGCCAACACTAATCAAAACATCACCTGAAAAAGGGAAAAAATTCAGTAAAATTAAGATGATGGTTTAAAAAAGATCACGCCATTTCTGTCTTCATTGTGCAATGTCTCTCTCTTTTTTGTGTGTGTGTGAGGTATTTCATTTTATAGGTTCATATTGTTGGTTCATTTTGAACCAAAACCAGGCTTCAAACTTTATTTAATGAAAAAAAAAAAAAAATGATCCTCTCAATGAATAATAAATACATGCAAGATGTTTCTTAATAGTCAGTGTAATGGTAGATATTATAACATTTTAGAACATTTCTGAAGTCCTTGGTGTGACAGAAGCTAAAAATGATTTAGAATCTGAACCATCCTTGAAGATTCTAAAAATGTGCTTGTTTCAAGTAAAATAAATGGCTACTACTATTTAAAAAATCACTTACACTAAGTGAACAAATGACCCTATTTTTATTATACCTGCTTAGCCATTGCCACGGGGAAGGCAGTGGCACCCCACCCCAGTACTTTTGCCTGGAGAATCCCATGGACGGAGGATCCTGGTGGGCTCCAGTCCATGGGGTCGCTAAGAGTCGGACACGACTGAGCGACTTCACTTTCATTTTTCTCTTTCATGCATTGGAGAAGGAAATGGCAACCCACTCCAGTGTTCTTGCCTGGAGAATCCCAGGGACGGGGGAGCCTGGTGAGCTTCCGTCTATGGGGTCGCACAGAGTCGGACACGACTGAAGTGACTGAGCAGCAGCAGCCATTGCCAATGCCCTCCACAGTAAGCAGACCATATAAACATCAGGCCTTACAGTTTAATATTCTTTCCTTATGCAGTATTCACTGAGCAAGTAATTCTACATATAACACTGGACATTTAGCATGCTTTAATTAAGTTGAAGATGTGTATACAGAGAATATGGAAGTTCAAAGGGATTTGACACCTAGGTCCCCTATCATAAGACAGAGTTCAACAGGGAGGGGAGTATGATAGCCAGCCATGCAGCTTCTAAGCCCCCAGCAGACGGAAAGAGAACCACATCTTGACAGCCAAGTCCCTGGACCTCCCAACTGGATGTTAAATAGACCCAATTTATTCATTTGTACCCAGCAGCTAAGGCATGGACATGTAGACTAGGACATGTAGACTATTGGTCAGTCCCCCTCGGTCACTAAACCTGGAGCAGGAGATACAGAGAAGCGACAGGAGCATCCAGTTTCCATGGCCTTTTGTTCTCTCATCATTTTCCAAACCTGGTTCTCAAGGCTTTCCAGGAATTCTGTCAGATTAAATATTCTAAATTCAGTGCCTTTACAGAACTTGAAGAAAGTTATTTAAACTTCAAGGGAGAGCTTGAAGAAAGCAGGAAAAACCATTAGGCCATTCAGGTATGACCTAAATCAAATCCCTTATGATTATACAGTGGAAGTGACAAACAGATTCAAGGTATTAGATCTGATAGAGTGCCTGAAGAACTATGGATGGAGGTTCGTTACATTGTACAGGAGGCAACAACCAAAACAATCCCCAAGAAAAAGAAATGCAAAACAGCGAAATGGTTGTCTGAGGAGGCTTTATAAATAGCTGAGAAAAGAAGCGAAGCAAAAGGAAAAGAAGAAAAGGAAAGATATAACTATTTGAATGCAGAGTTCCAAAGAACAGCAGGGAGAGGTAACAAAGCCTTTTTAAGTGAACAATGCAAAGAAATAGAGGAAAACAACGGAATGGGAAAGGCTAGAGATCTCTTCAAGAAAATTAGAGATAAAAAGGGAACATTTCATGCAAAGACAGGCACAATAAAGGACAGAAATGGTATGGACCTAACAGAAGCAGAAGAGATGCAGAAGAGGTGGCAAAAATACCCAGAACTATACAAAAAAGATCTTAATGACCCAGATAACCCACGATGGTGTGATCACTCAGCTAGAGCCAGACATCCTGGAGTGCAAAGTCAAGTGGGCCTTAGGAAGCATTGAACAAAGCATTGAACAAGCACTGAAGCTATGAACAAAGCTAGTGGAGGTGATGGAATTAAAACTGGCTTAAAATTCAACATTCAAAAAACTAAGATCATGGCTTCCAGTTCCATCACTTTATGGCAAATAGATGGGGAAACAATGGAAACAGTAACAGACTTTATTTTCCTGGACTCCAAATTTACTGCAGACAGTGACTACAGCCATAAAATTAGAAGACGTTTGTTCCTGGGAAGAAAAGCTGTGACAGAGCTAGACAGAGTATTAAAAATCAGAGACATCAGTTTGCCAACAAAGATTAGTCAAAGCTATAGTTTTTCCAGTAGTCATGTATGGATGTGAGAGTGGGACCATGAAGAAGGCTGAGTGCTGAAGAATTGATGCTTTCCAAATGTGATATTGGAGAAGACTCTTGAGGGTCCCTTGAACAGCAAGGAAATCAAACCAGTCAATCCTAAAGGACATCAACCTGCAATATTCATTTGAAGGACTGATGCTGGAAGGGTAATACTTTGGCCACCTGATGCAAAGAGCCAACTCATTTGAAATGACCCTGATGCTGGGAAAGACTGAGGCAGGATAAGGAGACAACAGAGGATAAGATGGTTGGATGGCATCACTGACTCAAAGGATATGAGTTTGAGCAAACTCTGGGAGATGATAGATGACAAGGAAGCCTGGCATGCTACAGTCCATGGGGTTGCAAAGAGTTGGACATGACTCTTTTAAGAGACTGAACAACAACAGAACTTCCTTATTGCTTGCAGCTAAGACCCCTGACTGCTATAAGGGCATCTAGCAAGAGAAGAAGGAATACAGGGAAATTGATTCTTAAGGACAGATTCACATTGGGTAAATAAAATCTTAGTTATCAGATCGTACAAGTACTATCATCCTGCCAAATGGTCATGGAGACTTCAGAGCTAACATCAAATAAAGTGACCCTAATAAGTCCCAAAGAATGTTTACCCCGCTGTGCATGGGAAGCTAGGGATCCTTCAGTCACCTCATTCTAAGACAGCTGAGGTCTAACCTCAGAGTAGCAAAGAGTCAAGATGAAGTACTTTCTCTATTACTACTCCCCAACTCTTTGCAACCCCGTGGACTGTAGCCCACCAGGCTCCTCTGTCCATGGAATTTTCCAGGCAAGAATACTGGAGTGGGTTGCCATTTCCTCCTGCAGGGGTTTTCCCAACCCAGGTGTCAAACCAGCATCTCCCGTGTCTCCTGCATGGGCAGGTAGATTCTTTACCACTGAGATTCACCTGGGAAGCACTACTCTGTACTCTGCTATAATTGGAAATTATTCTGATCCTAAAGGAAGCCTCCAAGGAACACCAAAGACAAATTTCCATATTGCTAGATTCTATCAGAAACAAAAGGTCACAGTTGAAAAAAAAAAAAATGAATACTGAGATGGGTGGAGAAAAGCTTCTACTTTGGTCTTTGAAGACAGCTGTGGCTAAGTTCAGAATGAAACAGGGCTTCTCCCAGCTACCTGCAGATTGTGTAATCTGAAACAGCTGTTCACCCGATAGAGGTTAATTAAAATGTCGAAAAAAAAAAAAAAAGAAACCCTCACGGGATAAGCTTACTTGCCTAATGTTAAAAGGGGTGTTTATAGCTGAAAGCTATGGCTTGACATGCTGCTTAATTATGTTGTTAAAGAGGTGACTTATCGAGAGGGCAGAAAATAAACAGCTTGATTGCTTGACCATCCTGACTATAAACCAAAGGTGTCATTGTATGAATGTGATTATTCTAGCAAGAGACATTAATATTGCCTTTCATAAAGAAGCACCAATTTGGTATTTATAAATATTAATATTGTACTTTTTTTCTGTTTTAATGGGCTGTAGGAACCACATTGTATAAACTGTCCCAGTTATCTATATTTAATCAACTTTTCAGCAGCCAAGCCACTACCAAAAAGTAGATTTTAGTTTTCTCCCATTTGTCTCAACTAGGCTGTAAATTCCATAAGCTCTGTGTGGTTAGAGACCACATGTGACTGGCTCACCATTACACCCCAGTGCCTGACATCTGTACACAGCAGGCATTCAGGAAATGCTTATTGAACTAATGTGGCCTAGTCAGGGTGGTGACCAGTACATAACTTTGTTTACCTTCAAATCTATATTAATTTCTCCAAGAAAAGAAAAATGCTGTGTTAATTTCTTAAGATTCTGGATATCAGAGTTTGCTAAAATTATGCTTGCCAAAAGGACTTTAAAGTTTAGCCAAAATAAATTAGGAAATCAAGATGAAGCCCTATTAAGAAACAACAAAAGAAGAGAAATTCAAAGCACGTAAGAAATAATGGGGCTGGGAGGTAACGGGGTAAAAAAAAAAAAATCAGGTTTCTAGTACCATCTGCTAAGTCACTTCAATCGTGTCCAACTCTGTGTGACCCCATAGACATCAGCCCACAAGGCTCCCCCGTCCCTGGGATTCTCCAGGCAAGAACACTGGAGTGGGTTGCCATTTCCTTCTCCAATGCAGGAAAGAGAAAAGTGAGAGTGAAGTCGCTCAGTCGTGTCCGACTCTTAGCGGCCCCATGGACTGCAGCCCACCAGGCTCCTCCGTGCGCAGGATTTTCCAGGCAAGAGTACTGGAGTGGGTTGCCATTGCCTTCTCCATCTAGTACCATCACCTCTCCAAATCTCATCATCATTGGCAAAGGGACTGAGTTATAGAGCCTTTGAATCCCAGACCTTAAAGAGAAGTGCCTGACTTGTCATGAAGAGATATGGGACTTACTCCATATTGCAATCTCTTTTCTAGTCAAAGGTATAGGCTTTCTAAGCAGACGTGGGTTCAAATCAGCTCTGACCACCCACTTAGCTCTGTACTAAACAATTTACTTCATCTCTCTGAGCCTCTGTATTTCATTATCTACCTTCTAGGAGTGTTGCAAAGATTAGATAATAGACATGGAAACACCTTGCCAAATGCCTAGAACAAATGCTCACTTACTCTTCATGTATCAAGCACAGACATAATAAATGCACCAGTTCTAATGGTAAGTCCCAATTCATTAAAAGATGACTTCAAGACTGCCTCTGACCTCCAGGAGCACACTATGACCCCACCTGGAGATTCTGTTTCATGAAAGCATACTCCCATCCCCCTCCAGTGAGTGTGCACTCTGCTGATCAACCAGCGTCTGTTACCTGACTCCGAAAAACCTACGGAGAAAACAAGCAGAAAAGGCCCATGGGACCTGGCCTAGAGTTCTTTTGGATGGAAAGTCCAGAACTTTCTTTCTGGAAGGCTGTTCCCTAGCACCAAATAGTGATATGTGGAGAAAATGCTTTGTATTTTAAGGTGAGGTGAACTTTCATAACAGCATCATTGATCCACTTAATTCTTTAATCCACTGCATTTAACCCTAACTACAACTAGAATAACCTGAGAAGCTTTTAAACCATGAACTGCCCTGTCCCCAAACCAACTGAATCAGAACCTCTGGGGAGATGGGGCCAAGCCATTTTTATTTTAAAAGGTCTCCAGGTGATTCTAATAAGTAACCAGCGTTGCAAACCAGTGCTTTAATGCACTAGAGCTGTGGTACCACAATCATTTTTATTATTGTTGTTCAGTCGCTAAGTCATGTCCTACTCTTTGCAACCCTACGGACTGCAGCATGCCAGGCTTCCCTGTCCCTTTCCATCTCCTGGAGGTTGCTCAAACTCATGTCCATTGAGTCGATGATGCCATCCTAATATCTCATCCTCTGTCATCCCCTTCTCCTCCTGCCCTCAATCTTTCTCAACATAAGGGTCCTTTCCAATGAGTTGGCTCTTTGCATCAGGTGACCTGATGCAAAAATATTAGCCAATACTTTAGCCAATACACAATCATTTTTGGTTAACAACAAAACAAGATGCAAGTCTGGAGAATCTCTAAGAACAACCTTAGAGAAAGGATTGCCAATATTTCCATAGCACTGTGGCTCTCCAAGGTGGTATTATCCCAATTTAGAGATGAGGTGACTAAGGCCAGGAAAGTTAAAGGACTTTGTCCAAGGTCAAAGAACCAAAAAGAGGTACAGCCTGGGCCTGAATTCAGGCCAGCTCACACTGAATGGTTTTTCCTTCCACCACCTTACCATCCCATTGTGCGTCCCTGACTCCTGAGCACAGCCCAGAGAAGGCACTGGGGAAATGTCTTGAATTGGATGGAAAATTCATTCATCTAAAGACAAGAGAAGCAGGGCAGTACTGACAAAGACAGCGTTCAAATCTCCACTCCTTGGTGTGACAACATACAAGTTACTAAATATCTGATTCCTCATCCGTATATCAGTTTAATATAGAATCTACCTTGGGGATTGTCAGCCGGGTGAAATGAGATCACTCATCTAAACGTTAATGATGATTCATACTGCCTACAAAAGAAGAAAACCTTATCCATACAGAGCCATAAAGGCTGGAGCGACACTATTCCTGTATATGAATCCCTTCTAGATGGGGGTGAACCTCCACAAGGGACTCAGTCTCACTGAGCCTTAGTTTCTTCATCTGTAAAAGGTAGATGATAATCATAGTTCCTACCTAAAGGGTCATTATAAGAATTCAGTAAATAGGGCTGCCCTGATGGCTCAGTGGTAAAGAATCTGCCTACCAAAGCAGGAGTCCTGGGTTCAATTCCTGAGCTGTGAAGATTCCACGTGCTGTGAAGCACTAAGTTCGTGTGCCACAGCTGCTGAGCCTGTGCTCTAGAGCCCTGGAGCCACGACTGAAGCATGTGCGCCCTAGAGCCCCTGATTCACAGCAAGAGAAGCCGCTGCCAGCGAGAAGCTCAAGCACTGCAACAAGAGAGTAAGCCCTGCTCACAACTACAGAAAAGCCCGCAAAGCAACAGAAACAGCGCAGCCAAAAATAAATAGTAAAAGAATTCAACAAATAAATACAGTGAGGGTTATACAAGTAGTAGCAGCTGGCTTGCCCACTGAAAGCTCTCAAACAATGTCACCATCATCACTGTTACACTGGAACCTAATAGCCTGAGTCTCCCTGAAGGCAGATGAAAGGGAGGCAGAAGTAGAGGGGTCCAGAGGCCTGGGGAAACCACAGTCACCTGGCTGGAGTGTGCCATCCCTGGCTGCAGCTCCCTTTGTAATGAGATGGCTGATCTGAAGGTAGGGCCCGTGCTGGATGATGATCAGGCCTAATCCCAGACTACCCACAGTGAGTTTGGTCTGATGAGTTTTGCTCAAGTCGTGTACAGATGGCTTGACCTTGAGGTTGACTTGTTTTCCTAGAAATGGAGAAATTTGTTTTAGTCTTTCTGCTAGATATCAGCATGACAGTAGTAAATGGGGTTCTAACGCCAGAATCTTAGGGCAGTTACTTAACCTCTCTGTGCCTTAGTTTCTGCATCAGTAAAGAGAGGATAATAAAAATACCCACTCAGAGGGTTGTTATGAGAATTAAAGGAGACAGTTAAAGGGCTTTTGCACAGTGCCTAGCACACTGTGCATGTTTAATTAAAGTTAGTTATTATTATCCATTCACTTAACAAGTATTTATTGATACAGGCAGTGTGCTAGAAACTGAAGTGTTTCTTGCCCTCATGAATCTTCCAGCCTAGTGGAGGAGACAAATATCAATGAGCCATGTAAACATATGTTGAACAACAAACTGTAACACATGCTATGAAGGAAAAATACAGAGAGCTCCGAGGGTGACCAACAGGTTAAGTCTCCTGTGGGGAAGAGGGGTCAAGGCTTCACAGAGGATGTAAAATTTGAATTGAGGTCAAAAGGCCCAATATGAGAGCTTGAAGCAAAGTATGGTGGAAGGGAACAAATAAGATGCTGAGACAGGAAAGAACATAAAAGGAGATCAGTAGGGGCCAGACAGGAGGAGCAAAGCCGTCGCAGACAGGCTGGTCAGCCCTATTACCTCACTGGAAAAGCTTAGAAGCAATCTTGGCAGGACAAGCTAAGATCTGCATTCAAAGAAAGGATCAAACACCTCAGGCTGCTATATGGATTGTGGGGTCCAGACTGGAGGAGACAAAGTGTTACTGCATTCACCCACGCACGGCATGACAATGTCAGTGGGAACGGACAGTAGAAAATAAGCATTTGGGAGGAAAATCCAGGAAAATGGGTAGTGAGGAATCGCAATATGTTTTATACAAAACTAAATCTCACAAGAAAAGTTTCAAAGACTGAGGAATGATTTAGAACAATAAGTTATTTTTCCAAGAGGCAGCTTCTGAGATTCATTTTCAGTTCACAGGAAGCTTCTGGGGAAACCTGTTTTCAGCACACTCTTCCAGCATTTCACATACCAGCAGGTTTCCTTAAGAAGTGACAAACTGCTCCTTGCCAAACCTTTACCAAATCCAGGTGACTGTAGTGTTTGGGGGTGGGGGGAGTGGGTCCAGGAGTCCTTCCCACTGCTGGGGGTCATCTCCAGGGGTTTCACAGTCCTTTCAACTTTAAGCAACTGTCCTTGCCTGTCTCCAACCTCACCCTCCCCACAACCACAGATGCTCTCTGACTGGAAAATTGAGTGTGTGCTTCGTCGCTCAGTCGTGTCTGACTCTTCGCGACCCCCATGGACTATAGCCTGCCAGGCTCCTCTGTCCATGGCGATTCTCCAGGCAAGAATCCTAGTATAAAGAAGGCACCATCTTTGAGACTTTTCAGGATTATAGGAGCAATTTGGAACAGGCCATCTCCTCCTCAAATCTATGGCTCCTGAGCAAACAGAGAACTGGCATCATAGACAGGGTCTGAGTTCCAACCTCAGCTTGCACATTAAACATGCTCCTGATATAATCTACGAAGCCCAGTCACAAAAGACAGCAGGGTTAAGTGAAAGAAGCCAGATTCAAAAGACTCCATACTGTATGCTTCCATTTTTGTGACATTCTCAGTAGAAAGGGCAAAACTATAGAAAACAGATCAGAAGTGTTGGAAGCTGGGGTGGAAAGGGGGTTGGCAGTAAACGGGCATCATAAGGTAACTTCAGGGGTTGTGGAACCGCCACGTCCTGATTGTAGGGGGTTAAATGCGGATATATGATAATCAAAATTCACAGAGCTGTACACTAAAAAAAGGTCGGGGTGGGGGGGAGGGGGGCTCTTCCTGTATGCAAAATATAGTTTGGTAAACAAAGGATGGTGAGAAGCTATCTCAGAAGCCAAGAGTGTGATGTCCCCATTTTACAGACAAGGAAAAGTGAAGGAGTCTTGGTCTCCAGAACATACCCAGTTACCTTTAACGTTTTTCTGGAAGGACTTCCTCATGGCCCGGGGAGGCCAGGCCGCTCAGGGCCTGAGCGGAAGCTGGAGTCAGTCCATCTCCCAACTGTTTCGAACCAGGAGCTGGCGCCCTGCGGATCGATCGCTGGTGGCGAGGAGATCTCGAGCTGGCCCCCAGGGGGCGCTGCGACGCCGCATCCCAGACGTTGCGCGGCAGTGCGGTCACCACAATGCTTCAGTAGATCCTGGAAAATGCAGTACGTGAAAATTTTGGTGCAGAAAAACAAAACTTCTGCGGGACTAACACAGTGCCTGGCTCATAGTGGGTTGTTCATCACCCATTCTTTGGAAACTACTGAAATGGAGAGGGTGGAGGAAACCTAGAAGAGGGTGCCTCAAAGATGTGAATGGTCTGCAGACTATCATGACTCGTTCATAGATGAGCACAGATGTCCTGCTGAGCTCCCAATAATGGTATTTTCAAACACTGTTACGTCAACAGCGCCAACTGCTTTGGAACTGCACTTTATTCATGAATGTTTTGAATGAGAAAAGGCCAAGGGTGGCCTGAAAAAAATGAGTCACGATTAGGAGAGGAATTAATTCTTCCTTCTTTTTTTCCAAAATAATTCATCCCCCCGCCCCCGCCACCCCCCCCCCCCACACACACACACACATTGACTCACACAACAAATATTTACTGGAAGCCTGCTCCATGGTTTTTGCTGATGCAAAGGACACAACAGTAGACAAAACAAACATAGGCTCTATCCTCCTGGAACTTAGATTTAAAAAACAGATGAAGTGAACAATTTTAGGAAAGTATAAATTATCAAAAATAAATTCTATAAGAAATAGAAAACAATGTAATAACACAGTACTACTGTCATCCCTGGGGTTCCCAGGTGACACCAATGGTAAAGAACTCTCTTGCCAATGCAGGTAGATACTGAAGACAAAGGTTCAATCCCTGGGTTGGGAAGATCCCTTGGCACCCACTCCAGCATCCTTGTCTGGAGAATCCCATGGATAGAGAAACCTGGCGAGTTATAGTCCACAGGGTTGCAGAGTCAGACACAACTGAAGCAACTTAACATGCACACACACACTGTCATCTGGATTCTGATAAAACCAAAAGGCAAAGTCTCTTGTGTTCATGTCTTCAACAAACAGTAATCAAGCACCTGTGAGGTGTAGCACTGTCCAAAGATTTCCATGGTAAACTGGGAGGTTCCAGCTTATTCAGCTGCTTCTGTGGCTTTACCCAGTTAACCACAGCAGACTTCTTGCTGGATTAATTTTGTGCTCAGGTGGCTGATTCAGAAGGAAATGTCATCCTGTTCCCTGTTACTCTCAGCCTCAAGGCATCTCCTGCAGGTAGCTCCTTATGATAGATGGCCTGATTCCTCCTTCAGTCCGGCGAGGCTTCTGTCCAGACACTAAATTAATTCTATCATAAAATGCATCCTTTCCCTCCATTTTCCTATCAGTAGAGAATGGTGAGCATGTGCAGGAATCAAGTACGTCAGGCTTCAAGGTCCTGTGAGGGACCTAGCGCACAGGGTTCCTGGACCCTCCTTCTACCCCAGACTGAAAACTCTTTATAGTGAATGCCAAGATCACACTGACTGGTGGAACTGAAAGGTACCAACTGTTGTGGATGCTACGCTGTGCTGCCCATATCCCCCTTCAGGACTGAAGGATCTGTTCCTCCTCTTCTACCTCAAACCTGCCACTAGCTGAAGAGAGCCCTTGCCCGAGATCACACCTACCCAGGGCAGCTAGCATCCAGTGACTGATCGATGCAGAGTAAAAAAACTGGCTCCCTCAGCCCAATTTGAACAACTGTAAAGGGCCATCTCAGCTTCAGAGCCCCTAAGGGACCTGCTGAGGTCCTCCTCTCGCTGCTCGGCAACCTGACCTCTCCCTCTGCCAGGCCTTGCATCCTTCTGTCCACTGATGGAGAGTACTCTCCAGTAAATGCCCTGCAACTCAGAGTATTTCCAGAGAACCCAACCTGCAACAGCTTATGCCAGGGACAGCATGAACGAGTAGATGCTACGATGGGATTCTGGAGCTGGACCTAGTGCCCAGGTAATAATGGGGACCCCATCCCCCGTAGAGGAGGAGAATACATAGCCTTGGGCACAGGGAAGCACTAAGATTGTTCAGTGTTTCACTGGTAGAAAAATGGCTTGGCACCCACGTGATCTACGTGGGTGCCTCAGTTCTACTTTGGCCTATTTTATAGTAAATAGACAAATTCAGCGGCCACAGCCTGAGAGGTACATGGCAACCAGAGGCTCAACCCCCTTCGGGATGGAGGTCTGGGCCATGCCACCATGTAAGCCACCTAGAGGTGCTGAGGGTGAGAGAAATCTAGGATGATAGGAGAGGCAGGAAATGATGAGTATGTCAGTTATACATTAAGGTGAGCTACAGCAGCAGCAGCAGCAAGAGTTCTATTTTGTCCCATTAACCTTCCTGTTATAACTTTCCCACAGGAAAAGACTCCACTGGGTCCTGAAGGTGATGCGCTCAGAACTAAACAGAAGCAAGTGGATCTGTGCAGCACAATGGGTGCACTGTTATAAACGCTGCACTGTCCTACCAAGTCCCCCTTCAGGACTGGAGGACGAATGCCCCAGCTCCTGGGGAGGTTGTAGGTTGACAGCTCTCAGCTGTCAGCCCTCTCAAGGAATTGTCTTTGGCTGAAGACCCACATTACCCTAGGTTATACCCCATGTCTGGCATCCAATGACTGGTCCCAACAGAGATATCAAAGCTTTGTTGGCCCTTTTACCCTAGCTCAGAACTGAGAACAGCCATTACCACTTCAGAGTTCCCTGTGGGCTTGCCAAAGCCTCCTGTGACTGCACCACAGTCAAACTGCTTCCTCTGCCCAGTCCTGCTTCCTTCCCTTCCTCCACAGGAGTTGATCTTAAGAATACTCCCTAATAAACTTCTTGTACTGTAATCAATAATCTGTCCCTAAGTCAGCTTCAACAGAACCCAATTCAAGAGACTAAATGATATTTGAGCCCCCAGCACAAGTTACTAGCCTCCGGATTTAGTGCTTTCATTTCATCTAATCCCAGAAACCCCAGGTGAACATGTATGGCGCATTCACCACATCCTTAGCCTGCATGGTAAACCTGATCCCCAGGGAGGCAGTGTGTTCTTTATCCCATCAGGCCAAAGATCCTCCTTAAAGAGTGATTGCACAGTCCCCTCCACAGCTTTCCTTGAGGTCCTCTCTGCTGGGCTGAGGCCTAACATCCATCAAGACAAGGCATGCTATGTCCAGAGCCCTCTAAAAACCACAGAATGACTATCTATGACTTCAAGCTGCTAGCATAGCTCCCTCCTGGGGACCTTCTGTTTCCCTGGGTCCTTAAGGACTTTCTGCCTGTTGCAGCCTCATGGCTCATCTTCTCTCTGGAAACAAAAGTTCTAGCTGCTCTGCGTAGTGGTGACAGGATGGGGAGGTTCTATCACTGAAACAGAGTGCCTGACTCTGGGAGTCTGTTGATCAGATAGAGGAAAGAGGCCCAGACAGGTGATGCGACTTTCCCAAGTTCAAGTTAGTAGCATGGGTGGGACTGAAATATGGTTCTGAATTCTTTTTCACTCCATCACACCATGTCTCCCTAACCCCTAGGGTTTGCCTCTACTAAAATCTAGACTAAAATATAGAGAACAAACTGATCTGTCCTGTCCTGAGAGTCTTGGGACTCTGAAACACTACATTAGCAAGCAAGAATGAAACTGGGGGCTAAAACTAGTCCCAAATTATTGGGACTAATAGGAAATCTGTAAACAGAGTATTTGGTTCCTGCCCACCCCTCTCATCCCACATCCTGATTGGTAAGGAATGGGATAGGTGGCTGTCTGTAGTGATATGCAGCTATTAATCCAGTAGAAAAAAAGTTTTAAATTCTTTTAACTTTGTAATAGTTGTTTTTGTGTTTTAATCTTAGATTCAGACCTCTCATGGAGGAGCAAAGGTAGGAGGGACAGGAAGGGATGCCTGGGTAGAAGGAGGAATTTATGCTTGTATTTTTTAAACACAAGAATCAAGTCATAATTCCACTTAGTTGGAGTTAGAATAGGCAAGTGTTCCAACATTTCATCCTAAGATTCTCAACTGGCCAATGGTGAACATCTGTGGACATTGTTTGAGAATTCAAAACTGTACAGTTGGAGTTTCTATCACTTGGCAACAGAAACACCAGAAAGAAGCCAAGAAAATGACTCCGCCAAAGTTCTCCAGTGTTTAAACAACAACAAACAGTGAAAAATTCCTGCAGTAATGTGATATGCATTATGTCTAAGTCCCTGGAACATATAAATCAGCTTGTGTCAATTTCTATGGCAGAAGAAAAATATATGATTTAATAATAATAATAAAATCCCTACCCTTTCCCTCCCCTCCCATAAGAGACCAATGTTTGGACAGGAAAGTCTATAGGCTAGCAACTGAACTTCCTTACCCGATCTATGTGGTGATACTGATAACTCTGTGCATTTCTGCAAAGCTGTTGGTCTGGTGGAATTTGAAACCTGCTGAGTTCTGTGGACATGTAGGCATTCCAAAAATAGAGACAGATATCACTCTTCTAGGTCTTTCTAGAGATGACCTAGGTGGCCTTTATGGAGAAAATGGGCATCTCATTTCCTGTTTGCTGCATGGGGAACTATCTGGGAAAGAAAGAGCTGGACTCAACGTCAGGGTTAATAGTGATTTAGTACATGAGTCATGGACGAAAAGGAAACCTCTACTAGATAGCAAAATCGTTTGCGGTAGATCATATGTGTTGCTAACAAATTTTGCCAACCCTCTCTTTTTCTGTTTCTCCATCCAACTTAAGCCCCTCCCCACATCCCACCTCAGTAAATAGTATTATCAAACGCCCAGTTACTCAGGCCAAAAATGTAGGAGTCATTCCCTGAATCCTCTTTGTTTCAACTTCCCCCTACCCCCATTTATCAGCACGTCCTTTCCTCTGCCTAACATCCCTATCTGCCCACTGTACCCCATCGTCATTACTCTTATCCTAGCTAACGCTACATTTCTCTCTCTCCTGGACTACTGTGCCTCTTAACTGGTATCTCTGCTTTTGTTCTTGCCCCTCCCCACCTACAATCTATACTCTTTTTACAGGCTAAATAAGACCTATCACTCTCTTGCTTTAAACCCTCTAGTGCTTTCCTGTTGCATTTAGAACAAAATCCAAACTCTTTATCACGGCTCTCGAAGTCCTACATTTGATCTCTCTTTTTCTCCAGCCACATGGGCCGTTTTGCAGTTCCTTGAACAGCCCAACCTCTTCCTTGCCCGCTTCCCTAATGTTCTTTGAACTTTCTTTTCTGTCTGGAACAGTCTTGCCCAGATCTTCACGCATGAGGTCTTTATGAAGGCGGAGTTTTCAGTGAAACCTTCCCTGGTTATCCTAAGTATCATCAAACAGCCGCCCCTTAAACCTCTCATCAGACCGACCCCCAATTTAATTAACAGATTAACACCTAGCATTAAAGATCAGTTTTTAACAAAGTTTCTGTCTCTTCCCCCACTAGAAGGTAAGCTTTCTGAGAGCGGGAAACTTCTTTCTCCTGTCCACTGCGGCACCCCCAGCACCTACAGTGCCTGCTGCAAGCAGCAGTCCATAATCATTCCCTAAATGGGGCAGTCCCGGGCTGACGGATACGGCAGAAGCACCGATAATACAAGGTGACAGGAGCCTGTCACCAGCTCCATCGGCGGTCGCGAGGCCGCCTCCTGCCGGAAGAAAAGCGGCTCCTGCCCACTTCAGGGCAGCGAGGCGGGCGGCCGAGAAGAAGCCGGGCGGAGCAAGGCCTGAGGCGGGCGGGAGGAAGGACTGGGGCTGCGAGGCTGGGCTGGACCGAGAGGACAGAACAGGGTCGTCAGGGGCCGAGAGCCGGAGCCGGCCGCGCCAGCGCCTCGGCTTCGCTTCCGGGTGAGGGGCGGGCGGGCGGAGCAGTTCCGGGGCGGGCGGCGGTTCCGGCTGTGCGGGCCGCGCCGCGGCTGCAAGTCCCGGGCGCGCGGAGGGCGCGAGCGGCGCGCTAGGGGCCGAGGGGAGCGAGGCGGCGGCGTGGGGTCTTCTGGCCCCGGCGGCGGCCCATGGGGCGGGAGGCGTGAGGCCGCGGCCTGCCCGGGGCTCGGGGGGTGGGGGGACGGGGCGGGGAGATGGATAAACTGACCATCATCTCAGGATGTCTCTTTCTGGCCGCCGATATCTTCGCCATCGCCAGCATCGCCAACCCGGACTGGATCAACACCGGGGAGTCCGCGGGTGAGCGAGCGGCAGGCGCGCGGGGCCGGGCGGGGGATTGGCTGAGGGCGAAGGGAGGGGAGGGGAGACCCGGCTCGGGAGAAGACGGGGCTGGAGGATGCGCGGCAGCGGCCAGCCTGAGAAGAAGGGGGCGGTGAGGCGACCCGGGCTGCCTGGCCGAGGGGCTGGCAAAGGGGACACGCAGGTCGCGAGCCGGACCCCCGGACGGAGGGGAGCGGCACCGCGAAGTGGCCGAGGGGCGAGGAGATCTGGACCGGGCTGGTGGTCCTGGACCTGGGAGAGAGGGTGAAGGGAGACAGCCGCCAACCTGAGGGACAGCGGAGGGAGGAACGAGCGTCGTCCTGGATTTTAAAATAAAAAAGTCAAGGTGGGAGACAGGAGGAAACCGATTTGGAGAAAACTGAGGCGCCTGTGAAGGAATTAGAAACCAGGCGGTGAGACTGGGGCCCGGAGCTAGGCAGCCTGTGGGGTGTGAGAGTCCCCAGAGAGCTGACGGGCTACAAGAGGCCGAAAGGGGTCGGGGCCGACCGCTGACCCTCGTCCCCCCACCCTACGAAGCGACGTCCGGGATAGAGGTCCGGGCAGGACCGGGTTAATGGTGCCGCGAGAGCTGGTGGCGGTGGGGGCGCCGGATGAGAGCCTCAGACCCGCGCCCCTGCCCAGCCCCTGCCCACTTGGCAGTATTTGAGATGCATGTGGCTTCCGATTTTCCCTTTGAAGCCTCTGTGGTTATAATTTTGCTTTATTTTAGGCCCCGGAGCTGTAATAATCCTAATAATAAACTTGTATTTTATGGAGCATCTTTCATTCCAGCGCATCACAAAACGCTTTCGAGATCCTAATAGTAGTTACAAAATTAAGTAACACATTAGAGTTGTAGGCAGCCCAGTAGCAAACAGTGCCTGCTGTAACACCACTGAACTGTGCGCAGCAGCGACGAGGTGGTGCCCTCAGGAAAGAGGAAAGCATCTTTCTGAAGGGTATCCCAGGTGAATGCTTTTGCAGGATTTTTCCTGGCTTGGGCTACCACCTACACCACCCCCACCCCCCCCCCCGACCCCCCACACACACACACACACTCACTCACACTCACCCAGACCTGTAAGAAAACTTTAATTAATGTAACAGCTGCCAGGAGAGCTGATGGGAGTAAAGGAATAAACTACTTTTCTAACTGCTTGTTCAGTGCAGGTGAAGGGAGTAATGAGAGTTGGGACTATCAGACTCCCTCCATGAATATTTTGTTGTAAGAATGTATCACTGTGCTGTCAGACTTACTTCTTAAGTATTGCTTATGATTCTGTATTTATCCTGCAGTATTTTTAGCCCTTAAAAAAAGCCATGGCTGGGACATTTGTTGCTTCCTCCTCCTTTCTCTCCCCCATCTAGACCTAGTAGCACAAAATCATGCTGTCAGATTTACTGGTTATTAAAATAACACTCTAAAAATTTCTGCTCCTTTTCTTGCCTATATAGTCATAGCACAGCTCTTAAATGTAAAACATATATGATTAGTATGTGACCCTGTAGAAGTGTTAGCTATTGCTACAGTGGTAATGTTGCAATTTATAAATGTATCAAATAAACACTTTGTGCACCTTAAACATACACAATCTTATATGTTAATTATATGTTTTTTTAAACTGTAAAGCATATAAAGAAAATAGCAGAATGATTTCAAATTTGGTGAAACCGCAGGCTTTGTTTCTGAAAATGTTAGTAGTGTCACTGTTACTAGTTGTGTATGTGACATCCAGTTCCTGACTTCTTTTTAATCTGATTATGTGTGCAGTGACTCCTTTTGTAAAGAAGTTTCAAGTGGAATCCCAGTGTATAAAATAGACTGAATGTCCATGGGAAGGAAACAGCTTAGAGAGGGGGGAGAGAGAGATAAGTAATCTCATAACTTTCCCGAGAAGATGTTATACTCTATTATATTTGAAAGAAAACAAGAATAAGATGAATATAACTCCTTTAAATTAGGCAAAGTCATCAGCTGTGAGTTGCCTTGGAGATGGGAGGGACAAGTCTCAAGGTTTGAAAGAAGTAGAAAATGTTTGAAATAATAGTTGTGAGAGCCAGCTGGAGACAATAGGATTATCTAGCAGCATGGAGACGTCATTGAAGTCAGTGATCGTGAACATAAGTGTGATAAGCAACCTATGCTTTGTTGACCCTCTGGTGCTCAGCTACTCTGGCACCAGTGTATGATCAAAGCCAGTAGACAGCTTCGTTCAGAGTTGTGGTTTGCCAGATGCATGCAACAAAATGACAGAGGAGCAAAAGTGTTTAGGGCATTGATCAAAATATTGTAATGATAGCTCATTAAATCTCAGCTGGATAAGGAGTAAAAGTGAAAAAGAAAGCTGTTATATCTGTCATTGAATACCTGGTCAGTGGAATAGTTGACTTAGACCCATAGAGTTGAAGACTTCACTGAGAGTTATTGATACAGCAGAGTGGAAGGGCAGGGGATTGGGGGCACAAGGTCCAGACTGTGACACTGGTGCTGTGTGGCTGAAGAGGGAGTGGAGGAGGTGATTTTTTTTTTTTTTCCCCCTAACAGTTTCCCTTGCCATCTGAAGATACCTTTCAGTTAAATATTCTGTGTTTAGCAAGAGGAATAAGAGGAGATAGAATACTGGAGATTTTTTCAAAATCATATCTACCCGGTATTTCTTTTTTTCATTTTTCTTTCTTCTTTTTTTTTCTGGCCGTGCCTTGTGGAATTTTCATTTCCCAGTCAGAGACTGAACCAGGGCCCTTGGCAGTGAGAGCATGGAACCCTAACCACTGGTCCACCAGGGAATTCCCTAACCTGTATTTCTTAAGGTTAAATATGTCAGACAGTGAGCTCCCCAAAATTTAAAATGAATGAAGTGGTATGTTTCTTTGTTCACTCTTGTGCCTTTGCTTTGTGGTAAGATGTACCTGAATCTTGCCTAGTGTTTGAGCTTGTATGCTCAACTGTACTTTTTACCTGAACAAACAGATCTAGTCTTGAGTTAAAAAAAAAAAATCAGTGCAGAATTACACTTTCCAAATCAATGAAACATTTACAGGAAGTTCAGTTAAGATTTCAGAGGTGGCAGGACTGGCTTTAAGCTAAGATCTGCAAAAAAGTGACTACCTGGCAGCAAAAAGTTAATATGTTGTTGATTCCCTTTGGTGCATTATACATCATACTAAAAGTCTTGATTGTGATGTTTTTACTGCAGCTTTTTAAATGAACAAAGTACATTTTGAAAATAGAAATGGAGCTGAAAGGTTCCTCAGAATGTAGTTTGAAAACCACTGCAGTAAACTAGAACGGGAAAGTTTAGGATTCAAATCCAAACCTTACCACTTAGTAGCTCTGTTACTTTGGTTAACTTACCTGGCCTTTCTCTATCAAGTTCCCCTTCTGTAAAATAGAGATAACATCTCAGTGAGTTATTGTAATGATTGAGTTAATCCATGTAAAACATTTAGAACAGTGCCTCATACATGGTAAGTGCTCAGTAAAAGTTAGATATCTTTGTATTGCTGTTCGAGTTTATAACAGGTGTCAGAATCCCAGTTTTGAAACTGAAGCTCAAAACTTATTACTGAGAACTGACACAATTTCTTTATCAGATGCTTGGAAGTGAGAAAACATCAAGGCTTAGCACAAGTCTAATAAATTTGTCTTTCCTCTTGGCTTTGGACTCCACCATCACTGTTTCTCCTCTTTTAGTCTCTCATCTCCAACTTCTAGTCTTTGTACTCCTCAGCTTCTACTTGAACTACCACAAAAGGAAATTAAATATTCCAAAACAAAAAGCTGAGTAAAATAACTTCCTTAAATCCCAACTAATAAATGATATTACTATAAGATTATGAGCCGTGTTTCATGCTGGAAATTTTTTTTTTTTTTTTTTTAATTTACCATTTTTTAAGACTTTTCTTTTTTTTGGCTGTGCTGGTTCTTCATTGTTGCACATGGGCTTTCTCTGGTTGCAGTGAGCAGAGGCACCTCTTCAGCTCCATACTCTTCTTGGCGGTGCGTGGGCTCTCATTGGGGTGGCTTCTCTTGTTGCAGAGCTTGGGGTCTAGAGCATGTGGGCTTTAGCAGTTGTGACTTATAGGCTTGGTTGCCCCACAGCATGTAGAATCTTCTTGGAGCAAGAATCGAACCCATGTTCCCTGCATTGGCATGCTCAATCATGTCTGACTCTGCAACCCCATGGACTCTAGCATGCCAGGCTTCTCTTGTCCATGGGATTTTCCTAGCAAGAATACTGGAGTGGGTTGCCATTTCCTCCAGGGGATCTTCCCAACCTAGGGATTGAACCAGTGTCTCCTGCATTGGCAGACAGATTCTTTACCACTGAGTCACCTGGCAAGTCCCATACTGGCAGTTTTTTATTTGTTTTTATAGTATTGGCCCAAATACAGAGAAACTATATTCCTTTAATTTTCATCTGTGTATGATAGCATTTCCTGAATTTGTTCTAATAGCTTGTGGATGATGCACAAACTTTTAAACATATGATGACTGCCACCCCCTGCCTTTTTTTTTGGTTATGGTTATGCCATAAGCTGAGTGGCTTGCAGGACCTTAGTTCCCCAACCAGAGATTGAACCCGGGCCATGGCAGTGAAAACCCCAATTCCTAACCACTGGACCACCAGTGAACTCTAAAGATACAGTGTAACAGAAATGGATATCGTTTATATGGGGAATATACATGGAGGGATACTTTAGTAAGGACCCTTAGGAGTTTCTATTAATGTAATAAAAAGTATTAAATGATAGTAAATATAATGGCAGAATTACATTAATTCTGCTATGCTAGGGTCAAATTTCTACTGGTTACTGGAACTCAATATCAAGACAATATTTTATGTAGTGCTTTATAGTTTTTAAAGCGCTTTGACATCTATGACTTGATTTGATTCCCTAGGGTTCTTGTATTTGACCAGTGTTAAATAGTCATTTCTACATTTTCCCCCATAAGTCGGTGTTTTGCACATGAGATTTGAGTTTCCAGGTTGCAAAGTCTCCCTTCAAGAACACTATGTAGGAATTTGTGCACACATCAGTGGCTAAAATTTCTGCCAGAATACAGAAGAGGTAAAGGAGATTTGGGTTTCAGTATTAAAGGGATGTCCTGCACTTTGTACACATACCTTAACCTCACAGTTACTGTTTTCTCATCCCTCAAGAGACAAATTTTTAGTGAAAAAATATTTTTTTAACAAGATCAACAAACAAAGCTGCTCCTGATAAATATAAGTGATCTAGAGATCCTTTTACTGAGGCATCATTCTTTTATGGCACGGATTTCAGTGACCATTTAGGATTGTGTGGGCTAAGTCGCTTCAGTCGTGCCCGACTTTTTGTAACTATGGACTGTAGCCCGCCAGGCTCCTTTGTCCATGGGATTCTCCAGGCAGGAATACTGAAGTGGGTTGCCATGCCCTCCTCCAGGGAATCTTCCTGACCCAGGGATCAACCCTGTGTTTCCTGCATTATAGGCAGATTTTTTACTGCTGAGCCACTGGGGAAGCCCGACCATTGAGGATTATTACTATCCTATATCATCCTAGATGGATTTCCTTAGTGTTCTTTATGAAAATTTCCAAGTGTTTCCGAGGAGTCTTCTAGCACATAAAGGAACTTGAACCTTTTCCTTCTATCTAAGCCAAATTTTTCTCTCTAGAATTGGTTCTCTTATTCAGACTGTAGTCTGTCATAGTGTATTTATTCCTGAAAATATCTTCACTCTTGTTCTTTTTAAAATTAGATTGGATGTGAGAGTTTTTAAGGAGTCTCGTTATCACTCTCTTCCCTATTTATATTGTGAACTAATTGAGAAAAAAAGAGTAAGATAATTAGGAGCCAAAATATTATTTAATATTGATAAAGAGGATATTGGAGAATGTGACTTATATCCTTGGACAAGTAACTTCCTCTTGAAAATGAAAGTCACTCAGTCGTGTCTGACTCTTTGCAACCCCATGGACTGTCCATGGAATTCTCTAGGCCAGAATACTGGAGTGGGTAGCCTTTCCCTTCTCCAGCTTCCTCTTACTGGGCCTCAAAATTGAACAGACTTAGTTGTCCAATCCCAGGCAGGATTGGGGACCTGCTCTGTAGGACTTCCAGTGGGAAAGAACGAAAGAGATGAGTGCTCCCTTTAGGCAACTTGCTCCTAAGGGCAAAAAGTTGGACCACTTATGCCCAGTTTTTTATCTTAAACTGCCAGTCAAATGAAATCATTCCTCCTGACCTGAGAAAGATTGAGTGAGGGGACACAGATAAACTTAGATGTTCTTAACAGCCGTACCTCCACCCCCACCCCTCATGGATAAAAACATCAGAAGTGGGAAGAAAGCCTTAGCTGGTTGAAACCTAGGAGATGGCTAGCCTTTTGCAAGGAAGAATTTTCCTTTTTCTCAAGTATGAAGACTGGCAGATGATTGAAAAAGATGAGGCAGGGTTTCATTTCCCATTCTGTTACCCACTGCTCTCCACAGAAAATCCTGGTAAACCTCAGATAGGACACTGTGGGCTTGACATCTGTCACATAAGAGTTCAAGATCTTTAGGTAGATCCTAGCCTATAAGTTGGTAGCCTCTGGTTTAAAACATTAAAATTACAAGCTTCCGAAGCACATCTGTTATTAAATAGTAGAAAATTATTAAACGATAAGCCCTTTTCCTGACCTGTGACAACTTCAGTAAGCAGAGTTGGTTTGGTGCGAAGGAGCTTTGTAACATCATTTGTTAAATAAACTAAACTATCTAGAATTCTCCAAACCAGGCTTCAGCAATATGTGAACCGTGAACTTCCTGATGTTCAAGCTGGTTTTAGAAAAGGCAGAGGAACCAGAGATCAAATTGCCAACATCCGCTGGATCATGGAAAAAGCAAGAGAGTTCCAGAAAAACATCTATTTCTGCTTTATTGACTATGCCAAAGCCTTTGACTGTGTAGATCACAATAAACTGTGGAAAATTCTGAAAGAGATGGGAATACCAGACCACCTGATCTGCCTCTTGAGAAACCTATATGCAGGTCAGGAAGCAACAGTTAGAACTGGCCATGGAACAACAGACTGGTTCCAAATAGGAAAAGGAGTACATCAAGGCTGTATATTGTCACCATGTTTATTTAACTTATATGCAGAGTACATCATGAGAAATGCTGGACTGGAAGAAACACAAGTTGGAATCAAGATTGCTGGGAGAAATATCAATAACCTCAGATATGCAGATGACACCACTCTTATGGCAGAAAGTGAAGAGGGGCTAAAAAGCCTCTTGATGAAAGTGAAAGTGGAGAGTGAAAAGGTTGGCTTAAAGTTCAACATTCAGAAAACGAAGATCATGGCATCTGGTCCCATCACTACATGGGAAATAGATGGAGAAACAGTGGAAACAGTGTCAGACTTTGTTTTTCTGGGCTCCAAAATCACTGCAGGTGGTGACTGCAGCCATGAAATTAAAAGACACTTACTCCTTGGAAGGAAAGTTATGACCAACCTAGATAGCATATTCAAAAGCAGAGACATTACTTTGCCAACAAAGGTTCGCCTAGTCAAGGCTATGGTCTTTCCTGTGGTCATGTATGGATGTGAGAGAGCTGGACTGTGAAGAAGGCTGAGCGCCAAAGAATTGATGCTTTTGAACTGTGATGTTGGAGAAGACTCTTGAGAGTCCCTTGGAGTGCAAGGAGATCCAACCAGTCCATTCTGAAGGAGATGAGCCCTGGGATTTCTTTGGAAGGAATGATGCTAAAGCTGAAACTCCAGTACTTTGGCCACCTCATGCGAAGAGTTGACTCATTGGAGAAGACTCTGATGCTGGGAGGGATTGGGGGCAGGAGGAGAAGGGGACGACAGAGGATGAGGTGGCTGGATGGCATCACTGACTCGATGGATGTGAGTCTGAGTGACCTCCGGAGTTGGTGATGGACAGGGAGGCCTGGCGTGCTGCAGTTCATGGGGTCGCAAAGAGTCGGACATGACTGAGCGACTGATCTGATCTGATCTGATCTGATCTAGAACTGTGTTGTGTTAATCATTTTGGATGTGACTTGTAGAGAAGGACAGAACTGGCTTACCTCAGAGAGCAAAAACCTTGAGATTGTGCTCTTCTTTAACTTAAAAAGCATTAACAAAACTTCTTCAATGGCCTTTTGAGTCTTTTTCCAGTAAATTTCTTTTTTAAAACAGCTTTTTTGAGATATCATTTCATTAACCGTTAAGATGCACTTATTTAAAGTGTACAGTGAAGTGGTTTGTATAACCATGAAGTTGTGCCACAGTCAATTTAAGAACATTCTCAGTACTCCAAAAAGAAACCCCAGATCCCTTCTCCATCACCCGCCAACTTCCTGGTTCTTAGGCAGACTGCTTTCTGTCTTTGTAGATTTGTTTATTCTGGGTATTTCATATAAATGGAATCATGCAATGTGTGGTCTTTTGTGATTGGCTTATTTCACCTAACATAATGTTTTCAATGTTCATCCATATTATCGCAAATATCAGTAGTTCATTTCCTCTTATTGCCAAATTGTGTGGTGTATCCCCATTTATTTATCCATTCATCAGTTGATGGATATTGGGGCCAGTAAATTTTTTGCCTTCCAAGAATACCACTTCTTCATAATGGTAAAGTGGTATAAAACTTTTCCTTGATTTTTTAAAAAAGTAACATCATCAGTATTATTTATTGCAGCATATCAAATAAGAACTTTGAATAAAAATTCAAAGACCAGTCTTTTTACAGTGTTCAAGGTCATACTTGAAGCTTGAAATAATTTATAATACTGTGAATTTCACAGCATAGTCCAGATTTTCCAATTTGAGATGAGATTTCCTGAACAAAGCATTTATATATTTTTTTTACAACCTTAGTTCCAAAAAACCCCTCTTTTTACTATTATCAACAGAAATGTAGGCATTTCAGGATAAAGGATGTAAACTAGTTGACCCAAAAGATTTGGTGAAGGGGAATTTGGGACCAAGAACATAGACAGAAGTCATGAGAGAGTAGAAAAATCTAAGAGGAAGGAAATTCTGAAAAAGATATTACAGAGTGATGACAGCCATTGCATTTATTAGACTGACCAGACTTGTTGAGTTCTTCCTCACTTGGCTGCCAGAACCCCTTTCAAACCTGGCATAGTAGGAGTAATATACATCAGTCCTCCACTTTCAGCTTAGTATAAACCTAAAATAGTTTTGTTGTTAAACCCTTTCCTCATGAATGTTGAGTTTGTATTAGAGTTGCAGTGTAGTAAAATAGCCCCATGAGATTTGAGTCAGACGTATCTAGATTTGGTTTTTTGATTCCCTTTTTATGAATTTTATGATTTGGGGCATGTAATTTGATTTCTCAGCTATAAAATTGGAAATAATATATTTATCTCAAAGGATGGTTGTGAGAAAATAAAATATGGCATAGGAAGAATTAGCACATGGTTGCTTCCCTGGTGGCTCAGACGGTAAAGCGTCTGTCTATAGTGCGGGAGACCTGGGTTGGAGCCCTGGGTTGGGAAGATCCCCTGGAGAAGGAAATGACAATCCACTCCAGGACTATTGCCTGGAAAATCCCATGGACAGAGGAGCCTGGTAGACTACAGTCCATGGGGTCGCAAAGAGTTGGACACGACTGAGTGACTTCACTTTCTTTTCACTTAATATATAGCAAATGCTCAAATGTTAGTCATTGTTGTATGAAAGGTCAAAACATTCTAATTTTAAAATGTTTCCCTTTTGTATTATCTGTTTTATTTATTTACCTATGTCCTGCCTTGTTCTAAAAAGAGATTTAAAGCAATAGTGTGTCTGTGGTGAATATTTCTGAAATCCAACTTGGGGAAGGGAGCTTTCCAGGAATACGGACTGTGAAGTCAGTTGTAGTGGTGATGTGAACTTCATGGGATATATGTAAGTATCAAAACCAAGGAATACATGAGTTTATATGTTTCTGGAACAGACTAAAGAGGTTTTCTAAGTGAAAGACAGCCTACTGTAGTGGAAAGAGCACACAGGTTTTGGGTTAGATCAACATGTAATCAGATCCCAGTCCCACAGTTCGCTAGCTATGTAATTGATCTTAGACAAGTTGTAGTTGATGATTTTTTATTAATCAAGATTATATCATTCAGATGTGGTTAATACCTCTTGTAGAACTTCCAATTGCTGTGCAGGTTCAGACCCCAACTTTCTGTTCTATATATTAAAGATTGACTGGTTTGCTGAGTGACTGAACAACAAATATGTTAAAGAGTAGTATCTGCAATGAATTATGAAAATCATATATTTCCCAAATTATTTTTAAAGGACCATAGTGATCTGTAAAGCTTTCAGTTAGAGTATAGTCAATTAGTCTCACCTCAAAGGCTGAAAATAAGTTTGAGATATATGAGATAGTTGTTTCTTGATAGAAACCTGGCAAATAGTACAACTGAAAATTCTTCAGTTTTCATTTATGAAATAAAATTTCTTCTAGTTGTTATTAGCTTCTTCAATGTACCTGAGAGTTTATGAATATTTCCATACCCCATTTCAGTGCATACTTAAGCAGTGGGCCATATTACATAATCTTAAGGGGAAATTTAGACATGTAGTAAAGTCTTGCTGTTCATGAAATTATTGTTATTGAGTTATAAATAGCTTAATCATGCAACTTGAATGGATAATTGTTTACATAGTGACCTTGTTTTATATCCTCTGAATAACCCAAGAATTTAGGTTGTACAGTGACAGCAGTGATAATATATAGGTGTAAATTTCATATCTACAACTTTACTTATTTATGATTATTTATATAAACATAACATTCATATTTTTTTGGTTGTCAGAATGTTTTATTGTTAAGCTCTGAAGTTACACATATTTTTCCAGGTGCTTTTTAGAATTCGTTGCCCAGCTAGCAAGTAGCTGCTGATAAGTTTGATACTTAAAAAGCATGCTCCACTTGGTAACAATAGATTATGGGTAGTGGTAACATTATTTTATTCTTTATTGACTGTAGACTAATGAAAAGGTAATATTTAGCAAAGTTATTGTTGGAATAGCTAACTAACACAACATTGTTGAAATAGAGAGGTTAGCTAAGAGCATGAAGGAACCTAAGGATCCTTGAAAATCAAGGTGAAAAAGTGTTAGTTGCTCAGTTGAATCTGACCCTTTGTGACCCCATGGACTGTAGTCCGCCAACTTCTCTGTCCATGGAGTTCTCCAAGCAAGAATACTGGAGTGTGTAGCCACTCCCTCTAGGGGATCTTCCCGACCCAGGGTCGAACTTGGGCCTTCTGCATTGCATGCAGATTCTTTACAGTCCGAGCCACCAGGGAAGCCCAATATTTAGCAAACATATTGTTGAAATAGTAGAGAGGTTAAATAAGAGAATGAGGGAACCTAAGGATCCTTGAAAATCAAAGTACCTAAAACTAAGTATTTGGATCAAAATCACTTTTCAATAACATACCTCTCTAAAATTTATTATGTATTCTCTCATTAGCTGTAAGTCACAGCTAAATTGAATATCCTTACTGGAAATGCCATGGGCAAGTAGAATGAAATAGTCCTTTGGAATTTATTGCTTTAGAGTTGACAGAGAAGCATAAAGATTTGGGTGTTGCTATCAATGATACTTACATGTATTTATGAGTATGTATAAACCAGAATGTATAGTTTACTTACATGACATTTCAGTTTATGACTTGAGTTTTGAAGCAAACTGACAGTTCTTTGAATTGCTTTTTTTTTTCTTTTTAATTGAGATGAAAAGACTGCACTTTTTGCGTGTCTCTTTTTACTAGCTTTGCTATAAATAAAAGGTCACATTTGGTATTTTGACACTTGCTGTTGTGTATATTGAGCAAAAAGGCAGCTGTTGACTTTTAATATAGATCTGTTCAACAGAGACCATATACTGCTATCATTAGAGATTAAAAAGAGTAAAGAAAATGCAGTTGGTTGGGTCAAGTAAGAAAATGGGAGAGGGGAATTTCATTGGGTCTCCCCATTTGTGGTATATTCACAGTAAGTTATATGGAACATTATTGGGTCTACTTTGAGCTATAATACAGAAATTTTTTTCAAAATTAGGACATGTTCAAAGTAAGGCGGAGATCTCCAAGGCCATTTCATTTATGACCATTTCACTTATAAATTACCATCCATTTTAAGAAATCTTTCATTTACTGTGAATATTCTTTAAATCTTCACATAGATATTTCCTATACCACTGTACTTTATTACAGTCTCACAATAAATACTTATTAAGATACGTGTGGTCTGTAAGGAACTGTACTAAATATTCTGAGGGATTTCTTGTAAGCAAATGAAAAAATATTTTATCTTTGGGAAATCTGTAAAGTGTTTGGGAAGATTCATTTCAGTTAATTTCTATACATCGCTGCTAAATTTATCTTTCTAAAGGATAGGATGGTAATATTAAATAGTTGCAAATACTTATAAGTACTTGCTTTATGACAGCTACTTTTCTAGACACTTTTTACATGTGTGAACCAATTTAATCCTCACAACATCCCTAAGTGCTTCTATTAGCCCCACAGAGATACAAAGAAATTAAGTGACTTGCCCAGGGTCATACAGCTGCTAAGTGGAAAAGCTGAGATTTGGATCTAGCTCCAGAGTCCTGGCTTTTAACCACTGCGTATGTTTGAACCAGAAACCTTCAGTGACCCTTCATCTACCATAGCACAGAAGGCCCTTAATGATCTTCACAACATGCCTCTGGCTTATCTTTCCAACTTTTGATCCTACTTTTTCCCTACATGGATCTACATTCCAGCCCCTCTGTATTACTTTCTTTTTCCTAAATATAATCTGTAATCTCTTTATTCATCTCTATATATTTGTCTGTTCTCAATGTGATGCTCTCACGATTAGCAGTTCCTGTCGGTTCAGTGTCCTGCCCATCTTCCAAGCATATGTCAACTGCTGTCTTCATAAAAATCTTTTTTGATCCCCTACCTCACATGATTTTTCCCTCTTGTGTGTTTTTCATGGTAGCATATCTGTATTATGATTATTTGTATGTTACTTTCCCTGCTTTCTAGTGTAGATTTTTAAAGTTCTATAAGAATAGGGCTTCCTCCATGGCTCAGTGGTAAAGAATCCACCCGCCATTGCCGGAGACGCAGATTCGTTCCCTGGTCTGGGAACATCCCACATGTCGTGGTGCAACTAAGCCCACACACCACAACTACTGAGTGTGTACTTTATACTGAGCCCACGTGCCACAAATACTGAAGCCTGCACACTCTAGAGCCTGTGCTCCACAATGAGATGCCTCACACCGCAACTGAAGAGTAGCCCCCACTCTCCACAACTAGAGAAAAGCCCACGCAGCATTGACCCAGCACAGACAAAAATAAATAAATTTTTAAATTTTATATATAAAAAAAGAACAGGGCATAAAATTTATTGATCTCTGCCTTAGCATTCACTCCAGTTTGCGCTTGGCAGGAAAGAGGAAGTGTTATGGTTGACACTTAAGTCTTTAAACCTGGAGTAAGGAACAGAATTGGGAGCTTTGGACAGTGAGCTGCTTTAAGGGCAGAAGTGATGATTTTGGTTTAGAGGTTATATTTCAAGTGAGAGTAGAATATCGAAGCAGAAAGGGGCTAATCAGGAAAGAGGGATTTGGCATCCCTGGTTGTCGTCTCTCATTTTCACAAATATGATATTTATAATTTAATGGTTTTCTTTCAATAGCTGTATGTCCACAAAATTCATAATTTTTTTACATGTTGTCAGTTGGTTTTTATTTTGGAAAGTAAGGTCCAGCTACTGTCTAGTTATTCCCAACTTTGAAAAAATATTTTAAGGTGAAAGTTAATTTGTAGGTTGATTAGTTGATTCTCTGGGTCAATGCAGAAATTAGGTTACTAGGCTAGTCAGTAAGACCATGTCATGACTGAACTATTTACTTCTATATAAAAAAATATAATAGAAAGCGATACAGTTACATTACTGATAAAAAGCTTTTTAAAAGTTAAAAGTAGAAATAGCTTGTATCTCTGATCCTTTGTCAATTTGACTTTAAAACATGAGATTTCTTCTGTGTGACAGAAGTGCTTCACTGAGATTCTTTTTAACATTTGTCAACAATATTCTGAGTCATTTTTTACTTACAAATCGCCCTGGCAAGGGAAGAAAAAGAAGACTTGCAGAAAATGTACGTTTAAGAGATTTCTTGAGATAGAATATCCAGAGATAGAATTAACTCAGTGGAGATGAGAAAGATCTGTATGAGTGCATGAATGTATGTGATCTGTGTGGTGTGTGATGGTAGGAAGTAGACATGGGGAAGATAAGGAGCTTGTAGTGGATGAATGATCTCTCCCTGGGAAAGCAAAGTGATACAGAATAAGCTGGATCCAAGGTTCCTCATCCAACCCCCATGAGAGGGACCATTAGTCCCGGCTAGTATGGTTGCTGTTTGTTGAGGGTCCCTATGAATGAATGGAATAAGGAGGAAAATAGTATTTTGTGTGTCAGTTGGGGTACAAATGGTACAAATTAAGTGTTTTTAACTTGATTATTTCTGTTGATACTTGGCTTCTAATTTAGGCTTTGCTGTAGATGTTTTGTTTGTGCTTGAAAAATTACCTGAATGCTTTTTCTTTATATTTTTCCCAACCAAAAAATAGTTCCATGCTCCTCTTTCACCATCCATCTCTTGATTTAAAATAAAAGTGAGTAAATATGATATCATATATTGAATTCTTGGGCAATTATTAATAAAGATGTTGTGAAAGGAATACGGGGTTACAGCCAGAATTCAATTCAAATTCTGGCTCTGCCCCTTTTTAGCTATGTGGCTTTGGACTTCTTCCTTGACCTCTGAGTTTAGTTTCCTCATCTGTTTGTTGTTGTTCAGTTGCTCAGTCGTGTCCGACTCTTTGTGACCCCTTGGACTACAGCACCCTAGGCTTCCCTTTCTCTAACCATCCCCCAAAAGTTTGCTCAAACTCATGTCCATTGAGTCGATGATGCCATCCAACCATCTCATGCTCTGGGGCCTCCTCCTCTTCCCGTTCTCAATCTTTCTGGCATTAGAGTCTTTTCCAGTGAGTCAGCTCTTTGCATCAGGTGGCCAAATAATTGGACTTTCAGCTCAGTCCTTCCAGTGAATATTCAGGACTGATTTCCTATAGTATTGACTGGTTAGATCTCCTTGACGTCCAAGGGACCCTCAAGAGTCTTCTCCAACACCACAGTTCAAAAGCATCCATTCTTCGGTGCTCAGCCTTCTTTATAGTCCAACTCTCACATCCATACCTGACTACTGGAAAAACCATAGGTTTGATTATATGGACCTTTGTGGGCAAAGTGATGTCTCTGCTCTCTAATATGCTGCTTAGTTTTGTCATAGCTTTTCTTTCAAGGAACAGGCGTCTTTTAATTTCATGGGTGCAGTCACTGTCAACAGTGATTTTGGAGCAAGAAAATTAAGTCTGTCACTGTTTGCATCGCTTCCCCCATCTGTTTGCCATCAAGTGATGGGACTAGATGCCATGATAATCATTTTTTGAATGTTGAGTTTTAAGCTAACTTTTTCACTCTCCTCTTCACCTTCATCAAGAGGCTCTTTAGTTCCTCTCTGCTTTCTGCCATAAAAGTAGTGTCATCTGCGTAACTAAGGTTATTGATATTTCTCCTGGCAGTCTTGATTCCAGCTTGTGCTTCATCCACCTGGCATTTTGTGTGATGTACTCTGCATATAAGTTAAATAAGGAGGGTGATAATATATAGCCTTGATGTACTCCTTTCCAAGTTTGGAACCAGTCTGTTGTTCCATGTCTATTTCTAAACTGTTGCTTCTTGACCTGCATACAAGTTTCTTAGTAGGCAGGTAAGATATCTGGTATTCCCGTTTCTTTAAGAATTGCCCACAGGTTGTTGTGACCCACACAGTTAAACACTTTACCATAGTCAGTGAATTTTGGAATTCCCTTACTGGCTTTTTTTAATCCAATGGATGTTGGCAATTTGACCTCTGGTTCCTCTGCCTTTTCTAAACCCAACTTGACAACCTGTAAGTTCTCAGTTGAGGCCTAGCTTGGAGGATTTTGAGCATGACCTTGCTGGCGTGTGAAATGAGCACTGTTGCGTGGTAATTTGAACATTCTTTGGCATTGCTCTCCTTTGGGATTGAAATGAAAATTGACTTTTTCCAGTCCTATGGCCACTGCTGAGTTTTCCAAATTTATTGGCATATGTCAGGTATTTGGCATATTGAATGCAACACTTACACAGCATCATCTTTTAGGATTTAAAATAGCTCAGCTGGAATTCCAACACCTCCACTAGCTTTGTTCGTAGTAGTGCTTCCTAAGGCCCACTTGACTTCATATTCCAGGATGTCTGGCTCTGGGCAAGTGATCACACCATCGTGGTTATCTGGGTCATTAAGATCTTTTTTTGTACAGTTCTTCTGTGTATTCTTACCACCTGTTCTTAATATCTTCTGCTTCTTTTAGGTCTTAGTGTTTCTGTCCTTTGATTGTGCCCACATTTGCATGAAATGTTTCTTTGGTATCTCTCATTTTCTTGAAGAGATCTCTCATCTTTCCCATTGTATTGTTTTCCTCTATTTCTTTGCCATGAAGTGATGGGACCAGATGCCATGATCTTTTATTTTCTGAATGTTGAGCTTTAAGCCAACTTTTTCACTTTCCACTTTCACTTTCAGCAACAGGCTTTTTAGTTCCTCTTCACTTTCTGCCATAAGGGTGGTATCATCTACATATCTGAGGTTATTGATATTTCTCCCAGCAGTCTTGATTCCAGCTTGTGCTTCTTCCAGCCCAGCGTTTCTCATGATGTACTCTGCATATAAATTAAATAAGCACGGTGTCAGTATACAGCCTTGACATACTCCTTTTCCTATTTGGAACCAGTCTTTTGTTCCATGTCCAGTTCTAACTGTTCCTTCTTGACCTGCATACAGATTTCTCAAGAGGCAGTTCAAATGGCCTGGCATTCCCATCTCTTTCAGAATTTTCCACAGTTTATTGTGATCCACACAGTCAAAGGCTTTGGCTTAATCAGTAAAGCACAAATAGATGTTTTTCTGGAAGTCTCTTTGCATTTTCCATGATCCAGCAGATGTTGGCAATTTGATCTCTGGTTCCTCTACCTTTTCTAAAACCAGCTTGAACATCTGAAAGTTCATGGTTCACATACTACTGAAGCCTGACTTGGAGAATTTTGAGCATTACTAGCGTAGGAGAAGGCAATGGCACCCCACTCCAGTACCCTTGCCTGGAAAATCCTATGGACGGAGGAGTCTGGTAGGCTGCAGTCCATGAGGTCGCTAAAAGTCGGACACGACTGAGTGACTTCACTTTCACTTTTCACTTTCGTGCATTGGAGAAGGAAATGGCAACCCACTCCAGTGTTCTTGCCTGGAGAATCCCAGGGACGGGGGAGCCTGGTGGGCTGCCGTCTATGGGGTCTCGCAGAGTCGGACATGACTGAAGTGACTTAGCAGCAGCAGCAGCAGCGTGTGAGATGAGTGCAATTGTGAGGTAGTTTGAGCATTCTTTGGCATCGTCTTTCTTTGGGATTGGAATGAAAACTGAGTTTTCCAAATTTGTTGGCATATTGGGTGCGGCACTTTCACAGCATCATCTTTTAAGATTTGAACTAGCTCAACTGGAATTCCATCACCTCCACTAGCTTTGTTTTTAGTGATGCTTCCTGAGGCCCACTTGATTTCACATTCCAGGATGTCTGGTTTTAGGTGAGTGATCACACCATCGTGATTATCTTGGTTGTGAAGATCTTTTTTGTACAGTACTTCTGTGTATTCTTGCCACCTCTTCTTAATGTCTTCTACTTCTGTTAGGTCCATACCATTTTTGTCCTTTATCGAGCCCATCTTTGCATGAAATGTTCCCTTGGTAGCTCTAATTTTCTTGAAGAGATCTCTAGTCTTTCCCATTCTATTGTTTTCAGTGGCAGACTTTATTTTTTGGGACTCCAAAATCACTGCAGACGGTGACTGCAGCCATGAAATTAAAAGACGCTTACTCCTTGGAAGAAAAGTTATAACCAACCTAGACAGCATATTAAAAAGCAGAGACATTACTTTGCCGACAAAGGTACGTCTCACCAAAGCTATGATTTTTCCAGTAGTCATGTATGTATGTGAGAGTTTGACTATAAAGAAAACTGAGTGCCAAAGAATTGATGCTACTGAACTGTGGTGTTGCAGAAGATTCTTCAGAGTCCTTTGGACTGCAAGGAGATCCAATCAGTCCATCCTAAAGGAAATTAGTCTTGAATATTTGTTGGAAGGACTGATGTTGAAGCTGAAACTCCAATACTTTGGCCACCTGATGCAAAGAGCTGACTCATTGGAAAAGACCCTGATGCTGGGAAAGATTGAAGGCGGGAGGAGAAGGGGAAGACAGAGGATGAGATGGTTGGATGGCATCACCGACTCAATTGGGCACGAGTTTGAGTAAACTCCGAGAGTTGGTGATGGACAGGGAGGCCTGTAGTGATGCATTCCATGGGGTCGCAAAGAGTCAGACATGACTCAGCAACTGAACTGAACTGATATCTTTGCATTATTCACTTAAGAAGGTTTTCTTATCTCTCCTTGCTATTCTTTGGAACTCTGCATCCAGGTGCATATATCTTTCCTTTTCTCCTTTGCCTTTCAATTATCTTTTCTCAGCTATTTGTAAGACATCCTCAGACAACCATTTTGCCTTCTTACATTCCTTTTTCTTGGGAATGGTTTTGGTCACAGCCTCCTGTACAATGTTATGCACCTCCGACCATAGTTCTTCAGGCACTCTGTTTCTCAGATCTAATCTCTTGAATCTGTTTTTCATTTCCTGTGTATAATCATAAGGGATTTGATTTAGATCATGCCTAAATGGCCTAGTGGTTTTCCCTACTTTCTTCAATTTTAAGTCTGAATTTTGCAATAAGGAATTCATGATCTGAGCCACAGTCAGTTCCCAGTCTTGTTTTGCTAACTGTATAGAGCTTCTCCAACTTTGGCTGCACAGAATATAATCAATATATTCAATCAGTATAATCAGTCTGATTTTGGTATTGACCATTTGGTGATGTCCATGGGTAGAGTCATCTCTTTTGTTGTTGGATGAGGGTTGCTGTGACCAGTGTGTTCTCTTGGCAAAACTTTTGTTAGCCTTTGCCCTCCTTCATTTTATACTCCAAGGCCAAACTTGCCTGTTATTCCAGGTATCTCTTCACTTCTTACTTTTGCATTTCAGTCCCCTATGATGAAAAGGACATCTTATTTTGGTTTTTAGTTCTAGAAGGTCTTGTGGATCTTCATAGAACCATTCAGCTTCATCTTTTTCAGCATTAGTGGTTGGGACATAGGCTTGGATTACTGTAATGTTGAATGATTTGCTTTGGAAATGAACTGAAATCATTGTCATTTTTGAGATTGCACCCCAAGTACTGCATTTTGGACTCTTTTCTTGACTATGAGAGCTACTCCATTTCTTCTAAGGGATTCTTGCCCACAGCAGTAGATATAATGGTCATCTGAGTTAAATTTGCTCATTCCTGTCCCTCCTCCTTGAGAGCATTGTCTTCTACAAACACAAAACCTGGAAGTGGTTGAGGAAGATGGAACCTCCTAACCATTGTTTGGGGTGGAGTCGGTGTTCCGGAAGCATATTGGGTTGGGCTAGTTGGGACAGGACACGTTGGACTTTTAGCTGCCTTGTGCCTGCTAGGTGTCTGTCTGGGAATGGGAATAGCTGGGTAGAAGACAGAGAAGGGGGCTTCCCTGGTAGCTCAGCTGGAAAAGAATCCACCTACAATGCAGGAGACCCCGGTTTGATTCCTTGGTCAGTTAGATCCTCTGGAGAGGATACCCACTCCAGTATTCTTGGGCTTCCCTGGTGGCTCAGACAGTAAAGCATCTGCCTCCAATGCACAAGACCTGGGTTCGATCCCTGGGTTAGGAAGATTCCCTGGAGGAGGGCATGGCAAGCCACTCCAGTATTCTTACCTGGAGAATCCCCATGGACAAAGGAGCCTGGCAGCTACAGTCCATGAGGTCACAAAGAGTCAGACATGACTGAGTGACTAAGCCCAGCACAGCACATTCCTGTCCACTTAGTTCACTCATTACTAAAATGTTAATGTTCACTCTTGCTATCTCCTATTTGACCACTTTCGATTTATCTTGATTCATGGACCTAACATTCCAGGTTTCTATGCAATATTGTTCTGACAGCATTGGACTTGACTTTCACCACCAGACACATCCACAGCTGGGCGTCCATTCCTCTTTGGCTCAGTGTCTTTATTCTTTCTGGAGCTATTTCTCTGCTTTTCTCCAGTAGCATATTGGGACATTTGCCAATCTGGGGGGTTCATCTTTAAGTGTCTTCACTTTTTGCCTTTTTATACTGTTCATCTGTAAATGGGGATAATACCTATTAACTTGCAAAGTGGCTGGACAGATCAATATACCTGGAACACCTGCCACACCTATGTGCAGGCACCTATGATAGGTAGCTATTGTTGTTAAAGAACTAAATGGATTAATCTCTTATCACATCGCAATACATAAAATATAGTGTTGAAATTGGCTATTTAGCCCTCATATAGTCACCAAAAGCAATTTGATTTTTTTTTTTTTTCCAACTCGGATATATCACTGTGTTAGACCTGGTTGCCCATATCATTTTTACCATACATGCCTGATACTTAACCTGGATTGCTGTCTTCTTCCTTCCAGTTTAGTGCACTAAGAGAAAAAAAAAGTACCAGGCAGCCTATTTACTGTGTATTTATTTGTTTTTGGCTGCCCTGGGTCTTCATTGCTGCATGCAAGCTCTTGCTAGTGGCGGTTAACGGAGGCCACTCTTGGTTGCAGTGTGCAGGCTTCTCCTTGCAGTGACTTCTGTTGTTACCGTGCATGGGTTCTAGGGTACCCAGGTTCAGTAGTTGTGGTGCACAGGCTTCGCTGCTCCTCAGCATGTGGAATCTTTCCAGACCAGGGACAAACCCATGTCCCCTGAATTGGCAGGTGGATTCTTAACCACTGAACATCTAGGGAAGTCTAGGTAGCCTATTTAAATGCTTATATACAAGTTCTGTTCTGCATATTAAAGATAACATGTATTTGGGGATTTTCTAGTAATGATGACAGAATATACTGACCATATTTCTGTCAGCCTTTTTACTGTAACATTTGCTAAGTGCGCTATGGATATAGTTTGTGGCCCAAGAATAGATTTTCCCCTAGCCAGCCAACTGTATAAGCCATGACCTTGACCTCCTTAGTTGAAGTCAGTAAAGTATAAAGTATTCTAAAAGTAAAGGATGATTGATAATCACAGGTAACCTATAATTTGTTATAGTCCTATTCGTTTGCTTATTATGAGACATAAAATGAGAAACTCTGTATTTTCCTATCCTGTAGATAAAATAATTATATTGAGAGTTTAAATTTTTAAAATCATTAATTGAATCACTGAAAAACCCAAAGCAATGAATCTTCTTTAAATAACAGATGTATGTAGGCATGTAAGATCACCTTTAGGACTCACAAGATTTAGTGAGTTAGGATCAGAAAACAAACTCTTATGTTGAAATGTTGCTGGTATAGGACTAACTCCCAGAGCTTTCTGTTGGGAGTATTTGCCTACTAACTGTCCAGCAGGTGGTTATCATTCATTAACCATTTAGATTCAAACTAGTAGCCAGTAAGATGCTTGCTTTAAATGGACCACCTTGTATTTAAGATTTTATTTTTTTGACTTTCAAGTTTTATTTTTTAAATTGGAGTATAGTTGATTTTCAGTGTCGTGTTAGTTTCTGCTCTACAGCAAAGTCAATCAGTTATGCGTACACATATATCCACTCTTCTTATAGATTCTTTACCCATATAGGTCATTACAGAGTATTGAGTAGAGTTCCCTGTGCTATATAGTAGGTCCTTATTATTTATCTATTTTATATCTAGTAGTGTATATATGTCAATTCCAATCTCCCAATTTATCCCTCACCACTTAAGATTTTAATTAATGTTATCGTGAATATCTTCAGAGTTATCAGGGAGGTTGGTGCATTTTGGTTTTTCCTACTGTGCTGTTTCTTTTTTATTTTTGTCTCTGTTAAGTTGTTGGCCAGTGCTTTTGTTCTCTTTGTTAGCCTAGAGTTAATGAAAATACTTAAATACTTTTCCCTTAAATATTTAAATTCTTTATCCCTTATATATTGCCTCCTTTTGCCTTCTGCCCTCCCTCTTTAGGAACTTGTGGCAAATCCCCAACTTGACCATTCAAGCAGTTCACATCCAGTTGAAAAAGGCAGGTTGCAAATGTCATCAGCCATCCCAAATGGTGTAGTTACCAGTGACTTTTCTTGTATCCCCTTAGGTATACAACCAAAGACCTCTAATGTGCTTAAGGGCTCCAATTTTCTGATTTGGGGTGTTTTGTTTTTTTTTTTTAGGGAGAATCCACCCACTTCTTTGAAGAACAGGACTGTCTTTTGACTGTATGATTATAAACTACAGAAGCACTTGCTCCTTTTTTGTGAACTTATTCACTTCTGCATTCCAGAAATTCTTTAACGATTCTGTTCTGTTGTTGACATTTTCCCATGCTGTTACAGAATTTTTCTAAATGTAGATTGCTTGGGTCATTTCATTGAGATCTGGAGAAGGAAGAAGAGCAAACTGACTCACTTTATCTCCCAAAGTGAAGGTGTTAGTCGCTGAGTGGTGTCCAGCTGTTTTGTGACCCCATGGACTATAGCTTGTCAGGCTCCTCTGTCCATGGAATTCTCCAGGCAAGAATACTGGAGTGGGTAGCCATGCCCTCCTCCAGGGGATTGTCCCAACCCAAGGATCAAACCCAGGTCTCCTGAATTGCAGGCAGATTCTTTACTAAGAAGCCCAAAGGTGTGTAATAAATGCTAATTGAATGAGAGAAATAAAAAGATATTTAGTCCATATTAATTTATTGTCTTTTAAATTTTTATTAATACTCGGAAAAGTTGTAATATAGTAATTTTCCTAAGTCACATTTTTTTTTTTTTTTAAGGTAAGCTAGGAAAGATTTGGCTTCCCTCGTGCCTCAGTGGTAAAGAATCTACCTGCCAAATGCAGAATCGTGGGTTCCATCCCTGGGTTGGGAATAACTCCTGGAGAAGGAAATGGCAACCTGCCGCAGTATTCTTGCCTGGGAAATCCCATGGACAGAGGAGTCCAGTGAGCTGCAGTCCATGGAGTCGCCAAATAGTTGGACATGACTTAGCGACTAAACAACAACAAAAAGAGGCTTAAATTCTGTAGTCCCCAAATGGTAAGAACACTGGGTGATTGGTTAGAATGCAGGAGACATTACATTAGTTAAGTGACTAATAACACAGACCCTGGAATCTGGATTCAGATTCTCCCGGTGCTATTTGCTAATGGCATGGTCTTGGCTGACATACTTCAGGGGCCTCTTTAAAGGTTAAAGCATCATGTATATTAAAAAAACAGTGCTTGGCACATAGCACTGCATATCAGCTAAAATTAATGGGACTGACTTTTGGAGATTCTTTGCTATAATCTTTTCAATAGTCATAGGCAGTTATCTTAAAATTGATCATAAATGCTGTGTAGTTTTTGGTTGTAGATATAAATGTCACCATACTAGAATATAGAATCTAGCCCATGTACAAATGGACTTTTTTTTTTATCTTATATAAAGAATAATACCACTATAATGAAATGCTAAAAGAAAGCTTTGCTTGAACCATGTATATGTTTCACATACTCACAAAAAATAAAAATGATAGCAAGAAAGTAAGTCCTACTGTTGAGTACAAATTGAAACCAGTGAGCCTAACTGTATGTCAAATTGATAATGTAACTACCAAGGAAAACATAATAACTTTTGAATACAGTGCTCTGACTGTGTTCTCTTAGTGGACCATACCTAAGGACAAAGAGAACAGTAAGGAAATGTTGATCTTGGTAGGTAGCAAACCCCCTTATAGTAGCTCTTCACAAGAAATGTTATTCCCATTTTGCTGATGAAGAAGTATAGTTGAAGAAGGGAATGATTTGTTTGGCATCTTTTATTAAGGTGGGAGAGCTGAATTTAAAAGCCCATAACCTGTTCATTATACCACATTACTTTTTAAAATTGTTATAGTGCACTGTTAGATGAGTCCCTGGTTTCTTTAGTTCTTACCTTTCGTTTATTGTTCTTCCCTTCCCTGTATCTTTTATTATTTCTTTTCTTTATCATCTGTAATATTAGTCATAACCTCATTTTCAAGAGCTTCCTGGCCTCTTGTATCTCCTCTCCTTCAAGAATTTCATTCCATGCCATCATGCCTACCTTTTTGAAATCTGCCTTCCTAAATTAAAGGGTGTGTGACACTTCCCACACTTTGCATTATGAATTCCAAGGGGGCCTGAAAGATTTTCTCTTGATTCTCATTCCTCCTACTTTGTCAATAATTAGTTTCCTGCTGAATTATAGCTAGTGTCAAAGTCATGATTACTTACAGGCATAGTCTATATTGATAACTGATCCTGAAAGTTGTAAATGAGAGAGCTTCAGTCCTTTTTTATTTTTTTCAGTTTGTTTCAGTTGTTTATTAACTGGCCAGACTGCAAAAATAATCCTGGTAGATACCTTAGTTCCTCCTTCTAATAAGCCTGTTGATCTGGTCTTCCCTATTGCCAGCATCTCCACCTTCTACAAAATGGGTGGTCTTTTTCTTCATTCCCCCTCGTGAAGAAGACAGTTTAAAGGGCCACAGGAAGTTGTTTGCTTCTTTGAAACGTTTTCCAACGGTATAGATCTCCTGAATCAGATCCTGCATGCAGATGATTCCGTATTTCTCAAGAGACCGGACAATCAGTGCGTTATGTGTCAGGGCAATTCACTTCTTGTTCATTTTGCCATAACCACGCTTGTAGATCAGTTCATTTACAGACTTCAAATTCGGGTTCCCCCATGCAATGTATGGCTCCGCAATTCTCAGCATGTTAATTGATGCCTTGTTGAGCTTCACAAAGGAGCCATTGAAGATCTGCCGGAGGCAAAGGAGCTGCAGCACCTTTCGAACCTTTGGGCTCCCACCGTTGATACCTCTGATCCTGATGACAAATACCAATTTGGGTTCTGTGGGTACATAGAAGTTGCTGGCTTTTCATGCCATCCTAGCCATTTGAATTTCAGTTCTGTACATCTACCTATATTCCTTATGGTAATGCTTAGCTTTTTCGTAGATAAGCTTCCTCCTTGCCTTTCAAAGCATCTTTTGGGCAAACTTCTTTCTCAGGCACTGATCTTAAGCTCTACGAAATTCTTTCGCTTTTTCTTAAGGGTTTCTGGCACAGCAGGAACCTTCTTTTTCTTCTCTCCTGCACCGTCCACGGTTCCAGCCGGGAAAGAGGTGAAACCTTCATTCCTAAAGACATCTATCTGTTTTGTAACTTGAAATAATCTTATGGGGATTTGGTGAGACATGTGGTAGGGAAAGTGATAGAGAATGCAATTGTTGGACCTGCATTTTTTCAATGAGAGATAGTCAAAACAAATATCAGTTTGTAACCTGTGATTTTGAAATGATTGATTCATTAAAGAAGGCAAGTAAAAATAGCAGTGAAACAAGACACAATAACTAGTTGTTAAATGAACTTTCTGTTCTTTGAAAAGGGACTGATTAAGGAAGAAAATATGTAAATAATTTGAGTGCATAAGCTGCTATTTGAGATTTTGCTGGGTAAAAATGATGGGAAGAAAACTATACAAGAATTTAGTTGGATCTTGCTTAAAGTACTTTGTATTGTAAATCTCCAAACTTACTTTTAAACTACAGCATTTAAAGAACCTCTTCTTGAATTAGCACAATCAAAATGGAATTCATTCTATTTTTTAATCATTCCTGAATTACTATCTTTAATTTTTTTTTAAATTCTGGATTATTCCAGTTGGCCCAGTCTTTTTATAAAAATTTTTTAATTTTATATTGGAATGTAGCCGATTAGCAATACTGTGATCAGATCAGATCAGATCAGATCAGTCGCTCAGTCGTGTCCGACTCTTTGCGACCCCATGAACTGCAGCACGCCAGGCCTCCCTGTCCATCACCTGAGGTCACTCAGACTCACACCCATCAAGTCAGTGATGCCATCCAGCCATCTCATCCTCTGTCGTCCCCTTCTCCTCCTGCCCCCAATCCCTCCCAGCATCAGACTCTTCTCCAGTGAGTCAACTCTTCGCATGAGGTGGCCAAAATACTGGAGTTTCAGCTTTAGCATCATTCCTTCCAAAGAAATTCCAGGATTGATCTCCTTCAGAATGGACTGGTTGGATCTTCTTGCAGTCCAAGGGACTCTCAAGAGTCTTCTCCAACACCACAGTTCAAAAGCATCAATTCTTCGGCGCTCAGCCTTCTTCACAGTCCAGCTCTCACATCCATACATGACCACAGGAAAGACCATAGCCTTGACTAGGCGAACCTTTGTTGGCAAAGTAATGTCTCTGCTTTTGAATATGCTATCTAGGTTGGTCATAACTTTCCTTCCAAGGAGTAAGCGTCTTTTAATTTCATGGCTACAGTCACCATCTGCAGTGATTTTGGAGCCCAGAAAAATAAATTCTGACACTGTTTCCACTGTTTCCCCATCTATTTCCCATGTAGTGATGGGACCAGATGCCATGATCTTCGTTTTCTGAATGTTGAGCTTTAAGCCAACCTTTTCACTCTCCACTTTCACTTTCATCAAGAGGCTTTTTAGCCCCTCTTCACTTTCTGCCATAAGAGTGGTGTCATCTGCATATCTGAGGTTATTGATATTTCTCCCAGCAATCTTGATTCCAACTTGTGTTTCTTCCAGTCCAGCATTTCTCATGATGTACTCTGCATATAAGTTAAATAAACATGGTGACAATATGCAGCCTTGACGTACTCCTTTTCCTAATAGTTTCAGGTAAACAGCAGAGGGACTCAGCCATACCCGATACATGTATCCATTCTCCTCCAAACCGCCTTCCCATCCAGGCTACCACATAACATTGAGCAAAGTTCTCTGTGCTATACAGTAGGTCCTTGTTGGTTATCCATTTCAGATATAGCAGTGTATGCATGTCATCCCAAACTGACTATCTCTTCCTCCCATTCTTATGACCTGACAACCATAAGTTCATTCTCAAAGTCTGGGAGTCTGTTTCTAGTTTGTAAATAAGTTCATTTCTATCATTTCTTTTTAGATTCCCCATCCAAGGGATACCATATGATATTTCTCCTTCTCTGTCTGACTTCATGCAGTATAACAATCTCTAGGTCCATCTCTATTGCTGCAAATGGTATTACTTCATTATTTTCACTATCTTTAAAGTGCATGATTTTAAAATGTAATTTAATATAGTAACTCAGCTGGTAAAGCATCGCCTGCAATGCAGGAGACCCCAGTTCAATGCCTAGGTTGGGTAGATCCCCTGGAGAAGGGATACCCACTCCAGTATTCTTGGGCTTCCCTGGTTGCTCAGACAGTGAAGAATCCGCCTGCAATGCAGGAGATCTGGGTTCAATCCCTGGATTGGGAAGATCCCCTGGAGGAGGGCATGGCAACCCACTTCAGTATTGTTGCCTGGAGAATTCCCATGGACAGAGGTGCCTGGCGGGCTACAGTCCATGAGGTCACAAAGAGTTGGACATGACTGAGCAACTAAGCACAGCACATATCAGAGAAATTGTCCAGAAAACCTAGGCCCAGAATTTCAGTATAATATTAAAAAGAAATAAGATTAGCAATCAGATTAATTTTTTAAATTGTTTTATCAGAATTAAGACAGTAAAATAATGTTATAGTCTTTTATTAGATTAACTGAGTTTCTAAACACCTGAAGAAAATTATTTTAGTATTTCCTGTGCAGAGTTTGTGAAGAATGTGCCTTTGTCTGTGGAATCAGACTTATGAGACGTCTTTGTTGATGTTTCTAAGGGTTAACTCTCTGGACAAACTTACCAAAAAAAACCAAAAACAAAACACTATTTTACCAAAATATGCCTAAATAGTAAACTGTTAGTGAAGTATCGAATCAGACCTTTTTCCAGCTGGTACCTAGTCATTTAACCTGTTATTCAGAGAACAGCTTCCAGCAGTTTTAGTATGGCTGCTGCTGCTGCTGCTGCTGCTAAGTCGCTTCAGTCGTGTCCGACTCTGTGCGACCCCATAGGAGGAAGCAAGCTAACCATAACTTTCTGGAAGAATATCTGGATGCAGTTGCAATTTTTAAAGCCTATCATATTTTATGTCATTAAATTTCTTTCAGTTCTTTTCCTAAGTTGTGCCCATTCATCTTAAGAAATACACATTTTATGCAGAAAATATAAGTATATAGTTGACTATCAATAAAAATTATTATCAATTAAACTACTGGAATTTTCCCTTATCTCAGTTTCAGAATATAATCATTACACCAAACACATACATGCACATACATATATACCCATACATACAAATGTAATTTTTCTTTATTGTAATTCCTCAATTGCTTTACGTAGTAGAAGTTATGATTTTTTTAATTATTTTTTATTATTTTTTTATTATTATTATAATCATTTCATCAATGTCATGGGCATCCCTGGTGGCTCAGTCAGATGGTAAAGAATCTGCCTGCAATGCAGGAGACCTGAGATCAATCCCTGGGTCGGGACAATCCCCTAGAGAAGGGAATGGCAACCCACGCCAGTATTCTTGCCTGGAGAATCCCATGGACAGAAGACCCTGGTGGGCTGCAGTCCGTGGGTTAGCAAAGAGTCGGACTCGACTGAGCAACTAACACTTTCACTTTCACATCAGTGTCATAGATAAGCTGCTGAACCCTCGTCTCTTTTTTTTTTTTTTTTTGCTACATTAGGTCTTAGTTGCAGATTGCAGAATCTTTGGTTGTGGCATTCAGGCTCTCTAGTTGTGGTGTGGGCTTAGCTGCCCCACAGCATGTGGGATCTTAGTCCCCTGACCAGGGATGGAAGCTGTGTCACCTGCATAAGAAGGCGGATTCTTAACCACTGGACCACCAAGGAAGTCCCCTGGACCCTGGTCTTTAAAGAGAGAGAATCCGGGGCTTCCCTGGCAGTTCAGTAGTTAAGACTCTGTTCTTCAAATGCAGGGGGGCACAGCTTTGATCCATGGTCAGGGAACTAAGATCCGTCATGCCACACATCTTGGCCAAAAAAATTGAGAGCAGATGCTGACATCAGAAGTACATAATTAATACTTTGTAAATATCAGATGGTGGTTTTGTTTGTTTTTAAAATAAGTTGGTCATTTTTCCTGCTTCATCAAAAGACATTCTTTTTTTTTAATTAATTTTATTTATTCATTCTTTTTTTGTCTGTGTTGGGTCTTCACTGCTGCCTGGGCCCTTCTCCAGCTTTAGTGAGCAGGGGCCTCCCCTCAGCTGCGGTGCTCAGGCTTCCCATTGCAGAGCAAGTGCTTTCGGGCTTGTGGGCTCCAGAAGTTGCGGCTCCTGGGCTCCAGAGCATAGTCTCAATATTTGTGGCACACGGATTCATTTGTTCCGCAGCATGTAGAATCCTCCCGGACCGGACCCTTCACCACTGAGCCACCAGGGAACCCCCAGAAGTGTGTTTTAAACTCATTTCTAAAAATAACATTAAGTTGATGCATAGTTGATTAACAGTATTACTTTCAGGTATATGCATAGTGATTCAGTGTTTTATAGATATGCTCCGTTAAAACTTATACAATATAATGGCTATAATTACTTGTGCTAAACAGTATATCCTTGTTGCTTATCTATTTTATATAGCTGCATATAGTTTTTAATCCCATACTCCTAATTTTCCCCTCTTCCCTTTGGTAACCACTAGTTTTTCTATATCCATGGCTCTATTTCCTTTTTCAAATTACCCTTTAAAAAATTTTTTTAGGTTATTTTTATTTTTGGCTGCACTGGGTCGTTGTTGCTGTGCACAGGCTTTCTCTAGTTGCAGCAAGCAGCAGCTGCCCTCTCGTTGTAACGTGTGGGCTTCTCATTGTGGCGGTCTCTCTTGTTGCAGAGCAGAGCACCGGCTCGGGCTCATGGGCGCTGCCGTTGTGTCAGTAGAGCCCAGTTGCCCCACAGCATGTGGAATCTTCCTAGAGCAGGAGTCAAACCCATGTCCCCTGCATTGGCAGGTAGATTCTTAACCAGTGGACCACCAGGGAAGTCCTAAATTACCTTTTACTGTACTGAACCTCTCTCTTGTAGGAATTGTTATATATGATCTTCTTGAGGCTTCCCAGCTGGTGTTAGTGATAAAGAATCTGCCCGCCAATGCAAGAAATGCAAGAAGCTCGGGTTCAATCCCTGGGTCAGGAATATTCCCTAGGAAATGCTGCCCACTCCAGTTTTCTTGCCTGGAAAATTCCGTGGGCAGAGGAGCCTGGTGGGCTACAGTCCATGGGGCCACAAAGACCAACATGACTGAGCTATTGCACCATATATAGACTCTTCTTAGGCATATTTCCTTAAATTTTTTTTATAAAACTTTATTTTACCAAAGGTGATAAATTATTTCATGTTCTACATTTACATTCCACTTACCATTGCATCACTACTATATATGTGAATTAGTACGTATGATCAGAGTATTACTTCCTTTACACTTTCTGTGGTGCTCATGTTTTTAGAAGTTATGAAGTACAGATTGTTTAGTGTAAATTCCTACCATTTTTAATACTTCCAAGTTCAAAAGAATTTTTTTCTGAAGGCTGTTAGATATGTGTATGATTCATAACATGAAACAGGGTTGCCTGTTCTTTAATTAAGTTGACATTTAAAGTCTTACGGTCTTTCCTGTCTGTACTTAGCTGCTCAGTCATGTCTGACTCTTTGCAACCCTATGGATTGTAGCATGCCAGGTTTTTCTCCTGGCAAGAATACAGGAGTGGGTTGCCATTTCCTCCTCCAGGGGATCTTCCCAACCCAGGGATCAAACTCAGATCTCCCATATTGCAGGCAGATTCTTTACTGTCTGATCCACCAGGGAAGCCCCTTATCTCTCTAGGGGAAAAATATCTAACATAGTTTAATGTCATATGGATTATCATAGATCTTACAATTTGGGAAAATTCTTTCTTCAATCTCCTTTCCATTTTTAAAGCTTTTACCTCTCCTTTCAGTGTGCCACCAAAATGTAGTTTGGTAATCAGTTGATTTGAACTTTAGACACTAAAATATTCTGGACAGAAATGCTGTTGTGTTCTTAAGGGCTTTTGATCAGTTATTTGGACCTCTCATAGAAATTTTGAAATCACTGGATTGTTAAACAGCTTCACACAAAGATTAATGTTTGGCTATAAAGACCATTTTCTCAGATTCCTTCCCCATAAACCCATGTTTCTCTGCCCAGACCCCCAGGTTTGGGATGTTTCCTAACAAAATTGTTTCTGATATCCACTCTTATATTAGAAGAAATCTATTCAAAGTGTATCACCATGTTGCTTTGGACTCCATACGGAATTCATACTATCTGCTCAAACTTCCCCCATATTCAGAATTGGTAAGAGTGCTCTGAGCCTCAATATTCTCTTGGGTTTTTTATTTTGCAGACTTACCTGTATATTGATTATTTACTGGGGTTCAGAACCTATCATGCATCTCTGCAGGAAAAGGTTCAAATGCAGTTGTATGTGAAAATCAAAACTTTATTTTTCCAAACAGGTTAAATGTGTATGTCTATGTGAAGCTAAACCAGCTAAGGCAGGTCACTGTTTTTCCACTTGAAAACTTGCTTCAAGTGTCATAACATGAATGTTTCATGCGTATTTCTAGGCAAATTATGTACCAGTGCCTTTCTCTTTACAATTAAATATTTCCAGTTCAGAACTTTTTTTTTCAAGTATTCTGTTGAGCTGACAGATGATCACAAAAGTGATTCTGACTTAGTTTATTCCATTCTTTACAAAGTATTTTTTACCTATTCTAGGATAAGATGCAATAAAGACTCAGTTATAGTGAAAGCTACAAACAGTTAATTGGAATTCAGTAAGAAGAGTGCTAAAATAGTAGTAAATGCATATTGCTGTGGGAGCACACTGGAATGCCTCTAACTCAGGCTTGAAATCTTAGAAATGGCTAGCAACACAGAAGAGTGACATCCAAAGAGTAAGTTGATCTGAATAAGTTGATCAGAGAAGGGAAGGATATAAGAGTGTTCCAGGTAGAAGGAAAAGCAAGTTTAAAGTCTCAGAAGTTTGTTTTGTTTGTTTGTTTGATTTAAAGTTGTGTGTGGGGAACCTGAAAGCTCAGTGTGCCTGATTACTGTAGTTTGAAGGGAAGAGTAGTGTCAAAGGATGATGGGGAAATAGGGACTAGATGATGAAGAGCTTATTTTTTCCATTTCTTTCTTTTTTAAAAAAACACATTTATTGAGATATTTTACATGCTACATAGTGCATCCCTTTAAAGTGTACAATTTTTAGTATATTCAGTGTTGTACAGCCATCACCAGTCAGCTTTAGAACATTTTTGTCACCTCAGAAAAAACCCTATGCCTTTCAACTATCACCACCCCCTCAAATATTCCAGCCCTAACCTATTCTGCAGGTTTTATGTAAATGGAATCATATAATCCTTTTGTGACTGGCTTCTTTCCCTTAGTATGTTTTCAAGGTTTATCCAATGTCATACCATGTATCAGTATTTCACTTCTTTTTATGGCCAAATAATGTTCCATTGTTGGAGAAGGAAATGGCAACCCACTCCATTGTCCTTGCCTGGAGAATCCCAGGGATGGGGGAGCCTGGTGGGCTGCCATCTGTGGGGTCGCATAGAGTCGGACACGACTGAAGTGACTTAGCAGCAATGTTCCATTGCATAGATAAACTTCATTTTGTTCAGTAATTCATCAATTGATGAGCATTTGGGTTGTTTCTACCTTTTGTAGCTGTTATGAATGATGCTACTGTGAACACTAACATACACATTTTTATGTGGACACATGGAACAACAGACTGGTTCCAAATAGGAAAAGGAGTATGTCAAGGCTGTATATTGTCACCCTGTTTATTTAACTTATATGCAGAGTACATCATGAGAAACGCTGGACTGGAAGAAACGAAAGTTGGAATCAAGATCGTTGGGAGAAATATCAATAACCTCAGATATGCAGATGACACCACCCTTATGGCAGAAAGTGAAGAGGAACTAAAAAGCCTTTTGATGAAAGTGAAAGTGGAGAGCGAAAAGGTTGGCTTAAAGCTCAACATTCAAAAAATAAGAGATATGGCATCTGGTCCCATCACTACATGGGAAATAGATGGGGAAACAGTGGAAACAGTGTCAGACTTTATTTTTCTGGGCTCCAAAATCACTGCAGATGGTGACTGCAGCCATGAAATTAAAAGATGCTTACTCCTTGGAAGGAAAGTTATGACCAACCTAGATAGCATATTCAAAAGCAGAGACATTACTTTGCCAACAAAGGTTCGCCTAGTCAAGGCTATGGTTTTTCCTGTGGTCATTTATGGATGTGAGAGCTGGACTGTGAAGAAGGCTGAGCGCCAAAGAATTGATGCTTTTGAACTGTGGTGTTGGAGAAGACTCTTGAGAGTCCATTGCATTGCAAGGAGATCCAACCAGTCCATCCTGAAGGAGATCAGCCCTGGGATTTCTTTGGAAGGAATGATGCTAAAGCTGAAACTCCAGTATTTTGGCCACCTCATGCGAAGAGTTGACTCATTGGAGAAGACTCTGATGCTGGGAGGGATTGGGGGCAGAAGGAGAAGGGGACGACAGAGGATGAGATGGCTGGATGGCATCACTGACTTGATGAATGTGAGTCTGAGTGACCTCCGGGAGTTGGTGATGGACAGGGAGGCTTGGCGTGCTGCAATTCATGGGGTCGCAAAGAGTCGGACACGACTGAGCGACTGATCTGATCTGATCTGATGTTTTCAGTTCTCTTGCTTTCCTAGGAGTGAAATTGCTGGATCATATCTTTAAGTGGAACTGACAGGCTGTTTTCCAAAGTGGTTGCACCAATGTACATTTCTACCAACAGTGTATGAGGATTCTAATTTCTCTACATTTCACCAATACTTGTTACTTGTGTTTTTGATGATAGCCATCCTAGTGGATATGAAGTAGTTTCTCATTGTGCTTTTGATTTCCATTTCCCTCATGACTAATAATGGTAAGCACTTTTCATATGCTTTTGGCTATTTCTATTCTGTCTTTGGAAAAATGTCTGATCCTCTGCCCATTTTTATATTGAATTGTCTTTTTATTATTGAGTTATAAAAGATAATTATTAGACATATGACTTGAAAATATTTTCCCCTGTCCTGTGGGTTATCTTTTCACTTTCTTCATGGAATCCTTTGATGCACAGATGCTTTTAACTGTGAAATCCATTCTATCTACTGTTGGTTTTATTGCTTGTGCTTTTGATGTCATATCTAAGAATTCACTGTCATGAAGTTCTTTTCCTACATTTTCTTCTCAGAGATTTAACTGTTACATTCAGATTTCTTTTCAATTTTGAGTTAATTTTTGTATATGGTGTGAAGCAAGAGTCTGCATTTATTTTTTCACATATGTCCCATCACCACTTGTTGAAAAGAGTATTCTTTCTTCACTGAATAGTCTTGGCATTGTTGTTAAAAATCAATTGGCCATAAATATGAGTGTTTATTTTGGGACTCTCAATTCTACTCCATTGATCTCTGTCTGTCCTTGTGCCATTGTTACACAGTCTTGATTACTATAGTTTTATAGTAGATTTTGAAGTCAAGAAGTGTATCTTTGAACTTTGTTCTTTTTCAAGATGTTTGTGACCATTCGTAAGTCCCTTATATTTCCATATAAGTTTTAGGGTCATCTTGATTGTCACAACAGAAAACAAAAAACCCATCGGGGAATTGTGATAAAGATCACATTGAATCTATAAATCAATTGGGCAACTATTATCTAATAAATCTTCCAATCCATGGGTATGGGATATCTTACTATCTATTTAAAACTTTGTTAATTTCAGCAACATTTTGTAGTGTTCAGTGTAAAAGAGTTATAGTTAAAAAAATTTTTTAGTGGCTGACCTCAAGTTTGTAGTGTATATTTATAGCTAATCCAAGGCCTCTTTAAATAATAGTATGTTGAATACGCTTCAGAGGCAGTGCAGCTACCTTATTATAGAGTATTAAATTCCCAGCTCCTCCTTGCAACATCACTGTCATTCACTTCACTGAATGCATGGTTTCTGTTATTACTTTGCACAGACTGTTTTCTTTCTCTCTCTCTTTTTTTCCCTTTTGTCTGTGCTGGGGTCGTGCCGGGACTTCTCTAGTTGCAGAACACAGCCTGTAGAGTTCCTAGGCTTCAGCCATTGTGGTGTGGCGGCTTAGTTGCCCCATGATATGTGGATCTTAGTTCTCTGACCAGGGATCGAACCTGCATCCCCTACATTGGAAAGCGGATTCTTAACCACTGGACCACCAAGGAAGTCTCTTGTATGTTTTTTGATACTTACCCTGCTTGTTTTTCTGAGTTTCCTATATCTATGGTTGCCACTTGTCACTAATTTTGGGAAATTCTTGGCCATTACTTGAGATGTTTCTTTTGTTCCTTTTTCTCTTTCTTCTTCTGTGTTCTCACTGTGCTATGTTATATCTTTTGTCATTGTCTCACAGCTCTTAGATATTCTGTCTTTTTCATTCTCTTTTCTCCTTGCAGTTCAAACATTTTGTATAGACATTTCCGGCTTGCTGATTCTTTCTTCAGCTGTGTGTACTGTATTGATGAGCCCATCAAAGACAGTCTTCATTTCTGTTTCAGGGTTTTTTATTTTATTTATTTTTGGCTGTGCTGGGTCTTCATTGCTGCTCCAGCTTTTCTCTAGTTGCAGTGCACAGGCTTCTCATTGTGGTGGTCTTCTTGCTGTGGAGCATGAACTCTAGGTGCATGGGCTTCAATAGTTGGAGTTGTCCTGTGTCTTCAGTTCTCTTATGGATCTAAGAAAAGTTGTTGACATTGAGTTTGTCACTTTCTTGTTCTGTGGGCAAGAGTGACAACATCTAAATTCCTTACATACTGGTCTAGAAACCAGAAGTTAACCATTTATTTTGGTTTGTTCCTTAGTGTTTTGTTCTTTTTGCTGTTATTGTAAATGCAGTCATTACCCTCTTAATTTTCAGATTGTTGATTACTAGTATATGGGAACACAATTTTTATATATTGATATTATATCCTACAATCTTTTTACAGTCATTTATTCTAATAGTGTTTCCATAAATTTATTTTTCTTGCCCAGTTGCCTTAGCTAAACAGTGCTGAATAGAAGCAGCAAGAATAGATATCCTTGTCTTATTCCCGATCTCATGCAGAAGCATTCATTCAGTCTTTCTCCATTAAGTATGCTAACACTGATATATGTACATATATCCTACTGTTATATTTATAATATACATCTATGATATTTATCAGGTTGAGGAAGTTCATTTCTATTCCTAGTCTATTCCTATTCTATATCTACATTTTTGCAAAACTGTAGTATCATATCACAACTAGATTATTGACATTGATGTATTCCACAGATCTTATCTATATTTCCTTACTTTTACTTGTAGTCACTTGTGTTTATATATTAATAAGTTCTTCAGTTTTATCACCTGTGTAGTTTCATGTGTCCATGTGCTAGACTTAAGAGGAAAACCAAAAGAAAATTTGATCTTGTGAAAGAAGATCTTGATCTTGTGGAGAAAGAGCCTTCAAGAAGAAAGAAATGGTCAGCAGTGTTAGCAAAGTAAAGTTAAATTAGTTTTAAAGAGATTTTTAATAGCCTTGGTGAAACATTTTAGTGAAGTGGTAGAGTAGGAGCCTCTTTCATAGTGGGTTGAGAAATGACTAGTAGGTGAAGTAAGATAGCAGTGGAGATGGAATTTTGCCAGTGGAAGGGAGAGGGAGGTAAGTTAAATAGAAAAGAATGTGGGGTCTGGGGTGGGTCAGTTTTAGCTAGAGAAGAGTTGAGCTTATCTTGATGGTAATAAGGAGTCAGTAGAAAGGGAGGGGTTGATAATGCTTCAAAGAGAAGGAATTCTTATTTATTTTTTGCTGCACTAGGTCTTCGTTGCTGCACATAGGCTTTCTTTAGTTGTGGTAAGTGGGGGCTTCTTTCTAGTTGTGGCAAGTGGGGGCTTCTCTTATTGCAGAAAATGGGCTCTAGGCTCGCGGGCTTTAGTAGTTGTGGCACACAGCCATGTGGAATCTTCCCCAACCAGGGATCAAACCCATGTCCCCTGCATTGGCAGGAGGATTCTTAACCACTGGGCTACCAGGAAAGTCTGAGAAGGAATTCCTGTTTGAGTAAAGATCCTGATGATACAAAGCAGAGAGGTAGACAGCATAGCAGAGGGATAGACTTCAGGAGACAAGGTACACTTTCCTTTGTGACAAAAGGAAAGGAAGTAAAGATCAAGCAAATAAAGTTAATTTCTAGATATGATGGTAAAAATTTGAGGGAGTTTACTTCCAGTGGCTTATATTTTCTTTGCAGTATAATGGAAGGTGTCATTTGTTAGGAGTGAAAAGGGGATGAGAAGGTTGGAAGTTTTAGGAGAGTGGAAAAGGTTGAGATAGCCACTGTAGAGAGTAGGAGAGAGTGAGCTGGGTAGAAAAGCAGGAAGATTTCTAGGTCATAATGAGGGCCTAGCTGAGCCTATGGGACATAACTTTTTTTAATCATCCCTGTCTTCTGGTTATATATTTTTTCCTAGTAGAGTTCAGTAGAGTAAGTGGAGATGTGGGAAAAAGAGATCATTATGTTGATCCAGGGTTGGAGTTTTCCACATGACATTGAATTGATTAAGCATAGTTGTTTAATAGACTTTTAAATCAGACAAGTCTCAGTTTTAATCCTATTTTGACCACTAGTGACTTAGGCAGATTACTTATGCTTCTCTAAGCTTCAGTTTCCTGATAATTAAATCAATACCTAATCATATCAATTTCCTAATCATAATAATGCCTCTCTCAGTGATAAGGAATAAAAAAGACAAACAAGTAAATCCCTTAACACATAGTTTGGCACTCTAAGTGTTAATAAATAGCAGCTTTTATTGTTATTTGTGGGCCAGTCCTGTCACTTACTAGCTGAATGATCTTAGGCAGGTTTCTTTCCTTTTTATTTGTAAAAAGGACATGATAATACTTGTTGGGAATATGCATTCAGTTGGGTATTTTTTGAAGGGAAAAAGATACAGTGGCAGACATATCCTATTCAGCACTCAGAAACTTTGAGTTGAAGCAGAATCTGTAGATTTTTAGAAAATTAAATTGGAAAGTTAGGTGGGAATTTTGGCCTTTGTTTTATAATTAGTAGATAGCCTGTAAAAATTAAGAAGGTAATGATTGCATTTACAATAAAAGCAAAAAGAACAATTAGCAGAAAGATAACATGAAAGTGGTGTTTTGAGAAAATTAATCAGTAATGTGATAGGATCTAAGCCAGATACCAGCTTTTCACAGAGGCCTTCCCTAAGCACTCTGAGAATCTAAGATTTGCTTCCTCTTCTTCTTCAACCCCTAACACCGTATAATTTTCCAGTATTATCACTGCATGGGAAATAGATGGGGAAACAGTGGAAACAGTGTCAGACTTTGTTTTTCTGGGCTCCAAAATCACTGCAGATGGTGACTGCAACCATGAAATTAAAAGACGCTTGCTCCTTGGAAGGAAAGTTATGACCAACCTAGATAGCATATTCAAAAGCAGAGACATCACTTTGCCAACAAAGGTTCTCCTAGTCAAGGCTATGGTCTTTCCTGTGGTCATGTATGGATGTGAGAGCTGGACTGTGAAGAAGGCTGAGCGCCGAAGAATTGATGCTTTTGAACTGTGGTGTTGGAGAAGACTCTTGAGAGTCCCTTGGACTGCGAGAAGATCCAACCAGTCCATTCTGAAGGAGATCAATCCTGGAATTTCTTTAGAAGGAATGATGCTAAAGCTGAAACTCCAGTATTTTGGCCACCTCATGCGAAGAGTTGACTCATTGGAGAAGACTCTGATGCTGGGAGGGATTGAGGGCAGGAGGAGAAGGGGACGACAGAGGATGAGATGGCTGGATGGCATCACTGACTCGATGGATGCGAGTCTGAGTGACCTCCGGGAGCTGGTGATGGACAGGGAGGCCTGGCGTGCTGCGGTTCATGGGGTCGCAAAGAGTCGGACACGACTGAGCGACTGATCTGATCTGATCTGATAGTGACATTTGTGACTATCTACAATTCTTTTTTTTTTTCCCTTTCTCTCTCCACCAGGATATATTCTTCATGAAAAAAGGGATGTTCTTTGCCTTACTGCTGTATCCCAGTACCCAGAAGAGTGCCTTGCCCACAGAGGCATTTAGTAAATATATGGTGAATAAATGAAATAGAAGGAGGGACTAGAAGAAGAGAGACTAGTTAAGTTATTAGAATAATTTCAATATTAGAAGATCTAGATACAGATGATAGTAGTGTAAATGGAAGGAACAAACAAAAATTGCAAAGAAAGAATAATTTTTAATATATTAGAAGGGACAGAATGAGGCAAGCAACAGGATAGTTTCATGATTTCCAAAATGGTGATTGAAGCAGTGACACTTGCTTTATTAAGAGTGTCTACATTCATCTCCTTTTAGAACTTTTTATGTCTGATGCTTAGGACAGTGCCTAGCATATATAGTGATGGGCAGTAAATATTGAATGAATGAAGAAAACCAGGAAATCAGAAAGTTACCTCTTATATGCATTGTTTGTCTGAAGTAACAGTAAGACACCCAAGCAGGTAGAAGATGAGGCTAAAATTCTGTAAAGAATTAAGGGCTTTGGGATTTATGACATTTAAGGGGGAAGATGCAACTAAACAAAAGAGGCAGCCCCAGAGACAGGAGAACACCAGGAGTATGGTTTCAGGATGGCAAAGACAGAGCCAGGAAGAAGGAGCTGCCAGTGTCACAAGCTATAGAAAAGCTAAAGAAAATGAGGACTGGAAAAGATCTTTGGATTTAGAAACTGAGAGGACAAGAATGATCTTGGAAAGAAAACCTACATAGAGCAATTAAGTGAAAATCATGTTACAGAGGGTGTGAGGAATGACTTAATAAGATAAATCACCCCTCCTTCCCACCTCCCAGAGCTAAAGGAAGAGAAATGGTGGTACAGTGAATAAGAATCCTCCTGCCAGTGCAGGGGATGAGGGTTTGCTGCCTGGTCTGGGAGGATTCCACAAGGCTCAGCACACCTAAGCCCATGCACTCCAACTACTGGAGCCTGCTCACTCTTGGGCCTGCAGCCACTACTACTAAGCCCATATGCTGCATCTACTGGAGTCCACTCGTGTGACGGAGCCTGTCCTCCACAAGAAGAGAAGCCACCGCAGTGAGAAGCCTGTGTACCATAGAAAAGAGTAGCTCTGGCTCATTGCAACTAGAGAGAGTGCAACTAAAAATTAATAAATAATTTTTAAAATGAAGAGAGAGTGTGGCAATCTGAATAGTCATTTAAAAGAAGTATAGTTTGTTTAGTTTTTTATATAAAAACATAAACATTACATTTGTAGAGAGAAGAAAGATCCATAGTCTAAAGACAATTATCAAATTTTAATGTGCATAAGGACATCAAGGGAATTTTACTGGGACTTCCCTGGTGGTCCAGTGGTTAAGACTGTGTACTTCCACTGCAGGGGGCACAGGTTTGGTCCATTGTTCCCTGGTCAGGGAACTAAGATTCCACTGCCTCATGGCAAAAAAAAAAAAGAGGATTTTCTTTAAAATGCGCCATGTAAGGAGAATCTGATTCAGTAGGTCTGAGAACCAGATAATCAGCATTTTTAAAAAAGTACCCCCTCCTTGTACTTTCCTGATGGCTCAGCAGTAAAGAGTCCACCTGCCAATGTAGGAGACATGGGTCTGATTCCTGGATGGGAAGATACCCTGGAGAAGAATATGGCAACCCACACCAGTATTCTTGCCTGGGAAATCCCATGGACAGAGGAGCCTGGCAGGCTACAGTCCATGGGGTCTCCAAAGAGTCACATATCACTTAGCAACTAAACAACAATGACAGCAAACCCACTCTACACCCCCCAAGATGCATACATGCACCATTAAAGAGATGCTGATATGGTTAAATACTAAGACACTCTTGTCCAGGAGGCAACTGAAGTCAAAAGAAAGGGTGGGAAGAAAATTAGGTAAAGGTTAAGCTTAAAGAGATGGGAATACCAGACCACTTTATCTGCCTCCTGAGAAACCTGTATGCATGTCAAGAAACAACAGTTTGAAATAGACATGGAACAATGGACTGGCTCAAAATTGGGAAAGGAGTACGTCATGGCTGTATATTGTCACCTTGCTTATTTAATTTATATGCAGAGTACATCATGCAAAATGTCAGGCTGGATGAAGCACAAGCTGGAATCAAGATTGCCAGGGGAAATACCAATAACCTCAGATATACAGGTGACACCACCCTTATCGCAGAAAGCAGAGGAACTAAAGAACCTCTTGATGAAGGTCAAAGAGGAGAGTAAAAAAGCTGGCTTAAAACTCAACATTCAGAAAACTAAGATCATTGTATCTGGTCCCATCACTTCATGGCAAATAGATGAGAAAACAGTGGAAACAGTGACAGACTTGATCTTCTTGGGCTCCAAAATTACTGCAGATGATTACTGCAGCCCCAAAATTAAAAGATGCTTGCTCCTTGGAAGTAAAGCTATGACAAACCTGTTGCTGCTCCTGCTGCTAAGTCACTTCAGTCATGTCTGACTCTGTGTGACCCCATAGATGGCAGCCCACCAGGCTCCCCTATCCCTGGGATTCTCCAGGCAAGAATACTGGAGTGGGCTGCCATTTCCTTCTCCAGTGCACAAAAGTGAAAAGTGAAAGTGAATTTGCTCAGTAGTGTCCGACTCCTAGCGACCCCACAGACTGCAGCCCACTAGGCTCCTCCGTCCACGGGATTTTCCAGGCAAGAGTACTAGAGTGGGCTGCCATCGCCTTCTCCTATGACAAACCTAGGCAGGGTATTAAAAAGCAGAGACGTTCTTTTGCCAACAAAGGTCTGTCTGGTCAAAGCTATGGTTTTTCCATTAGTCATGTATGGATGTGAGATTTGGACCATAAAGAAGGCTGAATGCCGAAAAAAATGATGCTTTTGAACCATGGTGTTGGAGAAGACTCTTGAGAGGCCCTTGGACTACAAGGAGATCAAACCAGTCAATCCTAAAGGAAATCAACCCTGAATATTCATTGGAAGGACTGATGCTGAAGCTTCAATACTTCAGCCACATGATGCAAAGATCTGACTATTAGAAAAGACCCTGATGCTGGGAAAGATTAAGGCCAGGAGGAGAAGGAGACAACAGAGGACAAGATGGTTGGATGGCATCCCTGACTCGATGGACATGAGTTTGAGCAAGTTCTGGGAGATGCTGGTAGACAGGGAAGCCTGGCGTGCTGCAGTCCATGGGGTTGCAGAGTTAGACAGGACAGAGTGACTGAACAACAGGAAAGCTTTGGGAGGGAGGAGTTCATCTCCTTTCAAAGAAATAGGAAGTTACATCAACTATACATCAATTAAAAGATCACTATGAAAATTACTGTTCAGTTCTTAAAACAACAGCAACAATAACAAGAACACACAGGAAAAGGAAGAATAGAGAAATTCTGAGATTATGCACTGAGCTTCAAAGATGTTTTCAGGTGAAAACGAGGGCAAACGTGGTTGCTTTATTTACATGACCTCAGGTTTTTTTTTTTACCTTTAAGTGAGAAGAAACTTTATCTACTCTGGCCAGGAATAAGAGAATTTGAGAAGAATGGAAAGGTCCAAAACAGCTGCTCTGGGAGATGCAACAGACTCACCAAGGAGGAATTTAAGCCTCTCTGAGAGGAGCATTGGGCCTCAGTGCGTAAAGACACACTCAGTGCAGGAGACACAGGAGATGTGGGTTCAGTCCCTGGTCAGGAAGATACCCTGAAGGAGGGAATGGCAACCCACTCCAGTATCCTTGGCTGAAAAATTCCACGGACAGAGGAGGCTGGCCGGATACAGTCTAAAGGATCACAAAGAGTTGGACACCACTGGGCGACTAAACATGCGTGCACAAGCAGCATTAGGCTTCTGGCTGGTGGACCTGACAGTTTTCAAAGTAAGAAATAATCCTAAGAACATGTTTCTTCTCTTGATAATTCATCACGACTCTGTCATCTGGAGATTTACTTACACCTTTTTTTAATGCTTTTAACCTATCTCACCTCATGGAATAATAAACTGCATAAACAGTATTTTCTAAGTATTTAAAATTAACCCTTCAACTCAAAAGATAGTTCCTGTATAATTTTCACTCATAATTACATTGATTTTCTCCATACTCAAGTTTTTATGGACTTTGATCACAATTCATATGATGCTTGCTGGCGTTTTACACATGGAGGGTCTTTATTTTTACCTGAGCACCAGAAGTTACCAAGTGAATGTAGGGCCCTGGCCCAGGGCAAAGGAAACCAATCTGCTCAGCTTTCTCTAGATTTGGATATGTAGGAATCAGTTGAAACTAAGTGAGAGGAACACCTAGGCACTATGCTGTTTATACTATATTTAACTTCCTAAATACTTCTAGCAACCCTGTATTATAATGTGTGCATGCATGCCTGCTCAATCGCTTAATCGTTCATGTCTGACTTTTTGCAACCCCATAGACCGTAGCCCCCCAGGCTTCTCTGCCCATGGGATTCTCCAGGCAAGAATACTGAGTGGGCTGTCAGTTCCTCCCTCAAAGGATTTTCCTCACCCAGGGATTGAACCTGAGTCTCTTGCATTGGCAGGCAGATGTTTTACCACTGAGCCACCCGGGAAGCCCATGTAGATAATAGAAGATCTCTATTTACAAATGAGGAGATAGCCTAAGATGCCTCGATTGCCTCAAATATGTATTCAGTTGAGGTACGTTTGAGAAATTCTGAAATATCAATTCTCTAAAAATAATTGTATAGAATGTAACCCCTTGAAAGGGTTTAGTTACCTATTCCCAAAATTAGATAGCCAGAAGTGTCTTGTTTGTATGAAACATCTTCTCAGTGTTAATAACTAATTTATTAAGCACGTCTGTGTATCACACATTGTTCTAAGCTTTTTATAATATTAAACTCATTTAATCTGCAGTAGCCTGTAAGATAGGTACTCTTTATCATCTCCATTTTACAGATGAAGAAAGTGAGATAGAGGATAAGTTACTTACCCGAAGCTGCAGAGCTAGTAAGTGACAGTACCCCAAACAGACTTACTATGGCTTACTATGCTATTGGCCAATATCCTATGCTGCCCTTCACTGGCCCTCATGTTAAATAAGGATAGCTTTCAAACAGCTTAACAAGTTATTCTGCATTATCTGATGAATGTATGCTTTATAGCAATAATATAAGTGAAAGGAAAGAATCTGGTGTTTGCTGTAATCTCTTACCACACACTCAAGATTGTGTCTATCATCTATAGTTAATTCATAGTGTGAAGTTTGGGTATTTGAGAAAAATGCAGCATATTTTCTCATGACACTTTACCAGAGTGGGAAAGGCATAAGAAGAATAGTATTTGTTTTGTTTTGGTATTTTTACCTCCCCTTGTGGCTTGCAGGATCTTAGATCCCTGGCCAGAGATTAAACCCAGGCCACAGCAGTGAGACCTCTGAGTCGTAACCACCGGACCACCAGAGGATTCCCAGAAGAACGATATTTGGACTAGATCTCCCATGATATTTGTCTTGGGTTAGCCAAAAAGTTCATTGTTCATTTGTGTTTTCCCATAAGATGTTATAAATAAATTGTATTGAATTCTCTAATGTTGGCTGTGATCATTGGTGAGTAGTATAATATTTGGTAACTGACAAAAAAGAATCCCCTTCACGGCTCACAGCCTTGTCATGGTGAAGGGCCTTGCATAGCTCACTGAAGCTATGAGCCTTGCCCTGCAGGGCCACCCAAGACATACAGGTCATAGTGAAGAGTTCTGACAAAAAATGTGGTCCACTGGAGAAGGAAATGGCAACCCGCTCCAGTATTCTTGCCACAAGAACGCCGTGAATAGTAAAAAGAGGCAAAAAGATACAACACTGGAAGATGTGTCCCTCCACCCTCCGCCCAGGTTGAAAAGTGTCCAGTGTGCTACTGGGGAAGAGTGGAGGGCAATTTCTAAGAGCTCCAGTAAGAATGAAAGAGCTGGGCCAAAGCAGGAATGATGCTCAGTTGTGGATGTATCTGGTGGTAAAACTAAAGTCCAGTGCTGTAAAGGACAGTATTGCATTGGAATCTGGACTGTTAGGTACATGAATCAAGGTAAATTGAACGTGATCAAGCAGGAAATGGCAAGAGTGAGAACACATTGCTCACAGCAAATACCCCTTTCCAGCAACATAAGACTTGACCCAACACATGGACATCACCAGATGGTCAATACCAAAATCAGATTGATTATATTCTTTGCAGCCAAAGACGGAGAAGTGCTATACAGTCAGCAACAATAAGACCTGGTGCTGACTGTGGCTCAGATCAAGAGCTCCTTTTTTGCAAAATTCAAACTTAAATTGAAGAAAACAGGGAAAACCACTAGGCCATTCAGGTATGACCTAAATCAAATCCCTCATGATTATACTGTGAAGGTGACATATAGATTCAAGGGATTAGACCTGGTAGAGTGCCTGAAGATCTATGAACAGAGGTTTGTAACATTGTACAGAAGGCAGTGACCAAAACCATCCCAAAGAAAAAGAAATGCAGGAAGTCAAAGTGGTTGTGTGAGGAGGCTTTACAAACTGCTGAAAAAAGAGAAGCACAAGGCAAAGGAGAAAGGGAAAGATATACCCGACTGAATGCAGAATTCCAGAGAATAGCAAGGAGATGTAAGAAGGCTTTCTTAATTGAACAATGCAAAGAAACAGAGGAAAACAATAAAATGGGAAAGACTAGAAATCTCCTGAAAATGAGAGATACCAAGGGAACATTTCAGGAAAGGATGGGCAAGATAAAGGACAGAAATGGTAAAGACCTAACAGAAGCAGAAAAGATTAACAAGAGTTGGCAAGAATACACAGAAGAACAATGCAAAACAGGTCTTAATGACTCAGATGGCCAAGATGGTGTGCTTACTCACTTAGAGCCAGGCATCCTGTCATGTGAAGGCAAGTGGGCCTTAGGAAGCATCACTACGAACAAAGCTAATGGAGGTGATGAAATTCCAGCTGAGCTACTTAGACTCTAAAAGATAATGCTGCTAAGGTGCTGAATTCAACACGTCAGCAAATTTGGAACTCAGCAGTGGCCAGGATTGGAGGTCAGTTTTCATTCCAGTCCCAAAGAAGGGCAGTGCCAAAGAATGTTCAAACTACCATACAATTATACTCATTTCACATGCTAACTAGGTTATACTCAAGAGTCCTTCAAGGACTTGGTTTCAGTAGTATGTGAACGAAGAACTTCCAGATATATACAAGCAGTGTTTCAAAAAGGCTGAGGAATTAGAGACCCAGTTGCCAACACTCATTGGATTATGGACAACGCAAAGGAATTCCAGAAAAAAAATCTGCTTCACTGACTACACTAAAACCTTTGACTGTGTGGATCACAACAAACTGTGGGAAATTCTTAGAGAGATGGAAATACCAGACCACCTTACCTGTCTCCTGAGAAACCTGTATGTGGGTCAAGAAGCAGCAATTAGAATGGACTGGTTTAAAATTGGGAAAAGAGTATGAGAAGGCTGTATATTGTCACCCTGTTTACTTATATGCAGAGTGTGTATATGCTAAGTCACTTCAGTCATGTCCAACTCTTTGTGATCCTGTGGACTGTAGCCCACCAGGCTCCTCTGACCATGGAGTTCTCCAGGCAAGAATACTGGAGTGAGTTGCCATGCCCTCCTCCAGGGGATCTTCTGGACCCAGGGATCGAACCTGCATCTCTTATGTCTCCTGCATTGGCAGGCAGGTTCTTTAAACTAGCACCACCTGGGAAGCCCTACATGCAGAATACATTATGAGAAATGCCAAACTGAATGACTTACAAACTGGAATCAAGATTGCTGGAAGAAATTATCAACAACTCCGACATACAGATGATATCACTTCGACAGCAGAAAGGGAAGAGGAACTAAAGAGCCTCTTGACAAGGGTGAAAGAGTGAAAAAGCTGGCTTGAAATGCAACATTCAAAAACACTGAGGTCACTACATCACCCTACTTAACCCCCCATATTGCATGTAATTATTTTATATTCTTAGGTTAATCATGTTTCCATTATAGCTTGCAATTGTAATTCAGTTCCATTCAGTTGCTCAGTCATGTCCGACTCTTTGCAACCCCATGGACTGCAGCATCCTAGGCCTCCCTGTCCATCACCAACTCCCAGAGTTTACTCAGACTCATCTCCACTGAGTCGGTAATACCATCCAACCGTCTCATCCTCTGTCTCCCTCTTCTCCTCCCACCTTCAGTCTTTCCCAGCATCAGGGTCTTTTCCAGTGAATCAGTTCTTTGCATCAGGTGGCCAAAGTATTGGAGCTTCAGCTTCAGCATCAGTCCTTCCAGTGAATATTCAGAACTGATTTCCTTTAGGATGGACTGGTTGGATTTCCTTGCAGTCCAAAGTACTCTCAAGAGTCTTCTCCAACACCACAGTTCAAAAGTATCAATTCTTCAGCGCTCAGATTTCTCTATAGTCCAACTCTCACATCCATACCTGACTACTGGAAAAAGGATAGCTTTGACTATATGGACCTTTGTTGGCAAAGCAGTGTCTCTACTTTTCAACATGCTGTCTAGGTTGGTCATAACTTCTTTTAAATTCATGGCTGCAGTCACCATCTGCAGTGATTTTGGAGCCCCAAAAAGTGAAGTCTGTCACTGTTTCCATTGTTTCCCCATCTACGTGCCATGAAGTGATGGGACCAGATGCCATGATCTCAGTCTTCTGAATGTTGAGTTTTAAGCTGACTTTTTCACTCTCCTCGTTCACTTTCATCAAGAGGCTCTTTAGTTGGTCTTTGCTTTATGCCATAAGGGTGGTGTCATCTACATGTATGAGGTTATTGGTATTTCTCCCAGCGGTCTTGATTACAACTTGTGCTTCATCCAGCCCATCATTTCCCTTGATGTACTCGGCATATAAGTTAAATAAGCAGGGTGACAGTATACAGCTTTGATGTATTCCTTTTGCTATTTGGAACCAGTCTTTTGTTCCATGTCTAGTTCTAATTGTTGCTTCCTGACCTGCATACAGATTTCTCAAGAGGCAGGTCAGCTGGTCTGGTATTCCCATCTCAAAGAATTTTTTACAGTTTGTTGTGATCCACACAGTCAAAGGCTTTGGCATAGTGATTAAAGCAGAAATAGATGTTTTTCTGGAGCTCTCTTGCTTTTTCCATGATCCAGCGGATGTTGACAATTTGATCTCTGGTTCCTCTGCCTTTTCTAAAACCTTGAACATCTGGAAGTTCACGATTCACATATTGCTGAAGCCTGGCTTAGAGAATTTTAAACATTACTTTACTAGCGTGTGAGATGAGTCCAATTGTGCGGTAGATTGAGCATTCTTTGGCATTGCCTTTCTTTGAAATTGGAATGAAAACTGACCTTTTCCAAAAGTCCTGTGGCCACTGCTAAGTTTTCCAAATTTGCTGGCATAATGAGTGCAGCACTTTCACAGCATCATCTTTCAGGATTTGAAATGGTTCAACTGGAATTTCATCACCTCCACTAGTTTTGTCTGTAGTGATGCTTCCTGAGGCCCACTTGATTTCTCATTCCAGGATGTCTGGCTGTATGTGAGTGAACACACCATCATGATTATCTGGGTCATGAAGATCTTTTTTGTACAGTTCTTCTGTATATTCTTGCCACCTCTTCTTAATATCATCTGCTTCTGTTAGGTCCATACCATTTCTGTCCTTTATCGAGCCCACCTTTGCATGAAATGTTCCCTTGGTATCTCTAATTTTCTTGAAGAGATCTCTAGTCTTTCCCATTCTATTGTTTTCCTCTATTTCTTTGCACTGATCACTGAGGAAGGCTTTCTTATCTCTCCTTGCTATTCTTTGGGACTCTGCATTCAAATGGGTATAACTTTCCTTTTCTCCTTTGCCCTTCGACTCTCTTCTCTTCACAGCTATCTGTAAGGCCTCCTCAGACAACCATTTTGCCTTTTTGCATTTCTTTTTCTTGTGGATGGTCTTCATCCCTGCCTCCTGTACAATGTCATGAACCTCTGTCCATAGTTCTTCAGGCACTCTGTCTATCATATCTAATCCCTTGAATCTATTTGTCACTTCCACTGTATTCCACTGTATAATTGTAAGGGATTTGATTTAGGTCATACATGCTCTAGTGGTTTTCCCTACTTTCTTCCATTTAAGTCTGAATTTGGCAATAAGGAGCTCATGATCTGAGCCACAGTCAGCTCCCTGTCTTATTTTTGCTGACTGTATAGAGCTTCCCCATCTTTGGCTGCAAAGAATATAATCAATCTGATTTGGGTATTGACCATCTGGTGATGTCCATGTGTAGAGTCTTCTCTTGTGTTGTTGGAAGAGGGTGTTTGTTTTGACCAGTGTGTTCTCTTGGCAAACTCTTGTTAGCCTTTGCCCTGCTTCATTCCGTACTCCAAGGCCAAATTTTCCTGTTACTCTAGGTGTTTCTTGACTTGCTACTTTTGCATTCCAGTCCCCTGTAATAAAACAGATATCTTTTTTGGGTGTTCTAGAAGATTTTGTAGATCTTCACAGAACCATTCAACTTCAGCTTCTTCAATGTTACTGGTCTAGACATAGACTTGGATTACTGTGATACTGAATGGTTTGCCTCAGAAACAGATCATTCTGTCATTTTTGAGATTGCATCCAAGTACTGCTTGTCAGACTCTTCTGTTGACTATGATGGCTACTCCATTTCTTCTAAGGGATTCTTGCAGTAGTAGATATAATGGTCATCTGAGTTAAATTCACCCATTCCAGTCCATTTTAGTTCACTGATTGCTAAAATGTCGACGTTCACTCTGGCCATCTCCTGTTTGACCACTTCAATTTGCCTTGATTCATGGACCTGACATTCCAGGTTCCTATGCAATATTGCTCTTTGCAGCATAGGACTTTACTTCCATCACCAGTCACATCCACAGCTGGGTGGTGTTTTTGCTTTGGCTCCATCTCTTCTTTCTTTCTGGAGTTATTTCTCCACTGATCTCCAGGAGCATATTGGGCACCTACCGACCTGGGGAGTTCATCTTTCAGTGTCCTATCTTTTTGCCTTCTCCTACTGTTCATGGGGTTCTCAAGGCAAGAATACTGAAGTGGTTTGCCATTCCCTTCTCCAGTGGACCACACTTTGTCAGAACTCTCCACTATGACCCGTCCGTCTTGGGTGGCCCTACACGGCATGGCTCATAGTTTCATTGAGTTAGACAAGGCTGTGGTCCATGTGGAGCAGGCAGTGGCACCCCACTCCAGTACTCTTGCCTGGAAAATCCCATGGATGGAGGAGCCTGGTAGGCTGCAGTCCATGGGATCACTAGGAGTCGGACACTACTGAGCAACTTCACTTTCATTTTTCACTTTAATACATTGGAGAAGGAAATGGCAACCCATTCCAGTGTTCTTGCCTGGAGAATCCCAGGGACGGCGGAGCCTGGTGCGTTGCTGTCTATGGGGTCGCACAGAGTCGGACATGACCGAAGTGACTTAGCAGTGGTCCATGTGATCAGATTGGTTAGTTTTCTGTGATTATGGCAATTGTAATTATCTTTTTGTGTGTGTGTGGCTATTGACTGTGACAACTGATAAACATCTTTTACTATTGTGATAATGTAAGTATTGTTCACTTAATACCACTGTATCATGATTCTTCAACAGATAATAGTAGAATTGTATATCACTAAAACTTCCTTTAATAGAAAAACTTATCACCATTTAAAATCCACATGCATAACAGAATTATCTTGAATTTTTTTGAAAAATACATATGCCTCCTGGTATGTTTCTAATGAGCAGCCATGTTTAAAAACAACTAGACTATATGATGATCTTTTATTTTTATCTAATTTGTTTCACTTTTCCTATTTTACATTGTATTCTCATTTCATTTATGTTTTCAAATCTCTCCATATCTTTATTTTTGTTATTGTTCTTTCTCAAGCCTAGTAGAAAAGCTTGTGTGTGTATATATAATATGTATAGTATATATTTTAGAACATTTATGAAATTTTGCCTAGCTAACAAATTTTATGACATTTTGATTCCACTTTTTTGATTTAGTGTGAATAGAATGCTAGAGTTCTAATATATGTTCACTCAAAATTTTGATATAGTTCCATGTATTTTAACATCTAGTATTACTGCTAAAAATCTAGAAAATTTATAATCTTAGTGATTTAAAAAAAATGAATAAGGCTTGAAACTTCTAATTCAATTCTGAGAATATAGAGAAATACTATGTTATAAAAAAAGAAAAAGTAGTTAACAAGTGATATAGTATCACTAACTAAAGTACAGGTTTTGTTCAAATTTCACAGAATTTTATGCTCATGTCCATTATTTGTTTTCATACCATATTCAAGACTCCGTATTATATTTAATTGCATTGAGCAGCTTCAGCTACATGCAGCAAATTCTGGTAAATTCTCTTCATTTTTATTCTTTTACAGATATTTTCTAATTTTCCTTATTATGACTTCTTAGATACACCCATTACTTAAATTGGATATTTAATTTCCAAATGCATGGGATATTTTTTAAATTATCTTTAATATTAATTTCTCACTTTGATACTAATTTCTCACTTAAATACTTTCTTCTCTGCAGTTACCCTCTGTTTTTTTCGGTCTAACTTAATTAAGGCTTTCAATAGCTAAGTCAAAGATCTCTCTTGGTAAATGTCACATTGACTTGAAAATATGTGGGTTATTTTCAAATATCTTTTGATATTGATTTCTAACATAATTCCACAATGATAAGAGAACTGACTCTGTATGATTTCAGTTTCTTTCTCAGTTCAGTTCAGTTGCTCAGTTGTGTCCGACTCTTTGCGACCACATGGACTGCAGCACACCAGGCTTCCCTGTCCATCACCAACTCCCAGAGCTTGTTCAAACTCATGTCTATCAAGTCAGTGATGTCATCAGCCATCTTACCCTCTGTCACCCCCTTCTCCTGTCTTCAATCTTTCCCAGCATCAGTCTTTGCCAGTGAGTCAGTTCTTCGCATCAGGTGGAACTGATTGGAGAACTACAATACTTTGGACCTTCAACTTCAGCATCAGTCTTTCCAGTAAATATTCAGGACTGATTTCCTTCAGGATGGACTGGTTGGATCTCCTTGCAGTCCAAGGGACTCTCAAGAGTCTTCTCCAACACCACAGTTCAAAAGTATCAGTTCTTCAGCACTCAGCTTTCTTTATGGTCCAACTCGCACATCCATACATGACTACTGAAAAAACCATAGCTTTGACTATACGGACCTTTGTCTGCCAAATAGTGTCTCTGCTTTTTAATATGTTCTCTAGGTTTGTCATAGCTTTTCTTCCACGGAGCAAGCATCTTTTACTTTTGTGGCTGCAGTCAGCATCTGCAGTGATTTTGGAGTCCAAGAAAATAAAGTCTGTCACTGTTTCCGTTGTTTCCTTATCTATTTGCCATGAAGTGGTGGGACCAGATGTCATGATCTTAGTTTTTTTGAATGTTGGGTTTTAAGCCAACTTTTTTACTCTCCTCTTTCACCTTCATCAAGAGGCTCTTTAGTTCCTCTTTGCTTTCTGCCATAAAGGTGGTGTCATCTGCATATTTGAGGTTATTGATATGTCTTCCGGCAGTCTTCATTCCAGCTTGTGCTTCATCCAGCCTGACATTTCACATGATGTACTCTTCATATAGGTTAAATCAGTAGGGTGACAATACTACTTGACATACTCCTTTCCCAGTCAGTACCTTTAGACCATGAAATTTTTGCACCTTGTTTTATGTCCCTGGATATGATCCAGTGTCTTCTAGTTTACAGTCTGTGGGTACTTGAGTAGAATATGTATCCTGCTGTTGTGCAAAGATTGTATAAGTGTTTATTATGTTGAATTGGTTCACAGTGCTTTTCTCGTCAACTGTATCCTTCTACTTCTCTGTATATTGCTTCTATTAATTTTTGAGAGTTTGTTATTGAAATTCCAACTAAAAATCTTAATTTATCTACTTAAAAATAATTGTAATATATAGTGGAACTATATGTAACCTTGTTCGGTATCTTCCAAGTCTCCTATAAATGTGTTATCATACTTCCGTAACTTAAAAAGATTAAAGTAAAACTAAGATCATGGCATCTGGTCCCATCATTTCATGGCAATTAGAAGGGGGAAGTGTGGAAACAGGGACAGATTTTCTTTTCTTGGGCTCCAAAATCACTGCAGACAGTGACTGCAACCATGAAATTAAAAGATGCTTGCTCCTTGCAAGGAAAACTGTGACAAACCTAGATAGCATATTAAAAAGCAGAGACATCGCTTTGCCCACAAAGGTCCATATAGTCAAAGCTATATGTAGTCATATACATACAGTAGTCATATATGGTTGTGAGAGTTAGACCGTAAAGAAGGCTGAGTGCCAAAGAATTGATGTTTTTGAATTATGATGCTGGAGAAGACTCTTGTGACTCCTTTGGACAGCAAGGAGATCCAACCAGTCCATCCTAAAGGAAATCAGTCCTTAATATTCATTGGAAGGACTGATGCTGAAGCTGAAGCTCCAGTACTTTGGCCACCTGATGCGACAAGCTGACTCACTGGAAAAGACTCTGATGCTGGGAAATATTGAAGGCAAAAGGAAAAGGGGGCGGCAGAGGATGAGATGGTTAGATAGCTTCACTGCCTCAATGGACATGAATTTCAGCAAACTCCAGAAGATAGTGGAAGACGGGGGCATGGCATGCTATAGTCCACTGAGTCGCAGAGTCAGACCTGGCTTAGTGACTGAACAACAACAAAAATGAATAGTTACTGGATCCTGAAAATAAAAATTTGTCTGCCTTCTGCATTTCTTAAAAAGATTTTTGGTTAGTGTTTAAAGAATGTTATAGTAGACGTATTTCAAGTTCTTAATAACCAAATATGTCTAGTGGCTAATGTATTGGTTCAGGTTCAAGCTGATCAAGATATCATTTTCATAGTAAAATCTTCAGCTTTTTTGAATGAACCTAGGTTGTCGGTAGTAATTTGTCTGATTTCTTTAATTCTTTTATTTGGGGCCTTGTGAAGAAAAACTTAAGCTTAGAAAAGTCCAGACAGCTCTATTATCACCACGTGAAAAACAGGAAGGTCAGGGATGTGGAATTTGAGTGCACAGAACTAAAAGGACACTACCCCCGTTGAGGACTTTATTTCTCTATTTTTAATGGATTCTGGTTAACATAATTGATGTGCCTTTTTTTTTTTTTTAACTTTGATTTGATTCTCATTTGGTAGTTATGTTCTATAAAGTCACTGCAAATACTGGATTAGTAAATAGTGGATTATTATCCCTAAGAGTTAGGTTACTGTGAGCCTATGGTCACATCTCATTAACCAGTCAATTCATTACCTAGTTTCATGTTTCTGTTTAAAGACGCCTTGCTGCTGCTACTGCTAAGTCGCTTTAGTCATGTCTGACTCTGTGCGACCCCAGAGACGGCAGCCCACCAGGCTCCCCTGTCCTTGGGCTTCTCCAGGCAAGAACACTGGAGTGGGTTGCCATTTCCTTCTCCAATGCGTGAAAGTGAAGTCTCTCAGTCGTGTCCAACTCTTCGCGACCCCATAGACTGCAGCCTACCAGGCTCCTCCATCCATGGAATTTTCCAGGCAAGAGTACTGGAGTGGGGTGCCATTGCCTTCTCCGTAAGGATTCAATAAATCAACAATATATTAATATATAAATATTATACACTACTAATAATATATAATAATATAGTGCCAACAGCACTATAACTCATGTCTGAACAGAGTGTATCTGACACACGTTTTTTCTCTGAAAGTCACAGCACAGCCTTCCTGTGCTAGGAACACTAGGCAGCACTTGGGCATTATACTTGGGGGCCATTTTAAACAGCCAATTCCAGACTTCCTGGGGGTCTAGTGGTTAGGACTGCAGTTCCAATGTAGAGGGTGCCAATTTGGTCCCTGGTTGAAGAACTAAGGTCCTATGTGCCTTGAAGCACAGCCAAAAAAATTAAAAAGTGAACAGAAAAATCACCAATAAAAACCTTACAAATGTTAAAACATGGGATAAAGAGACCATGGAAAGGACACTTGTTTTCCATATGAGCTGAAACAAGGCAGAGCATCACCTGGTTTGACTTCAGCTGAAAATGTGTATGTCAGGTGACTCAGCTTTTTGTCATCGTGCACACATGCTGTTGTCTTTGGGTGCCCACTAAAGTGCCTCAACTGTTGATTCGAGGGTTACAAATAAATTTTAGTGGGTGAGCATATTTGCAAGTATGAAATCCGCAAATAATGAGGATCAACTGTATGTGAATGCATGTTAAATTTTAAAATGAAAACTGAGAGAATTCCCTGGCAGTCCAGTGGTTTGGACTCGGCACTTTCACTGCTGGGGCCCACGTTCAATCCCTGAGGTGGGGGGGACTAAAATCCTGCAAACCATGTGGCGTGGCAAAAAAAAAAAAAAAAAAACAGAAAATACAGGTTTTCTTGCTCATATCTAACTTTCCTAGCCCGCCCCACTCCATCTTTCCTTTGTAGAAGTAAGACTGGTTATTCAGTCTCCTATGCATCTACATATATGTATACTTACAGAAATATGCATTTTTAAATAAATGAGTCTCATGATACATATTGTTCTATGGTTTGCTTTTTTCTCATGATGTCTTAAATTTTTCCACGTTAGTATGCACAGAATTATCTCATTCTTTTCAGTATTCTATGGTGTGTGTACTATAATTAATTTAACCATTCCTCTATCCATCAGTGTTTAGGTTTCTTTCATTATTACAAATAATAATGCAGTGAACATCTGCACCTTTTTATTTGTATATGCGGAACTTTCTCTGGATTACATATGTAAAAATGAAACTGCTGGGTAAAAGGCAGCTTTGCTTAAAATTTTGCCAGAAAGGCAATTGTATCAGTTGGGTCCTCTGGGAAGCTGGCGACTGAGACGGAATTAGAACTGCAAATAGTATTTGAGAATTAGTGCTTGTGAAAAACAAGGGAACAGACACGAAAGGTGAGAGACAGTGGTCAGAGCATGATACAGATCTATCAGAGTCGGCCAACTCAGTGGGACACTCTGAAGTAAAGATTACCTTTTAGAGAAGTAGTGCCGTGTTGGGCAGAAATGGCTAGGCCCTCGAACTCCTTCATGCTCCGTTATTGACCAGAGGCTTCTGAGGAAAAAAAAAAAATGGCTTGATCTTGAAAAATGAAGTGAATCTTAAAAAGTACTAACAGCTGTAGGCTAACTGCATTTTGGAGTTAAACTTCAAGGTGTTTTCAAGGGAAATCTGAGTAGTGTATTTCCAAGGCTGCTACTGCTGTATAATATAGCATTTTGTTGTGGTGGTTGTTATTTAATCACTCAGTCGCGTCCAACTGTTTTGTGACCCCATGGACTGTAGCCTGCCAGGCTCCTCTGTCCATGGGATTTCCCAGGCAAAAATAGTAGAGTGGGTTGCCATTTCCTTCTCCGGGGGATCTTCTTGACCCAGGGATCAAACGTACATCTCCTGCATTGACAGGTGGATTCTTCACTGCTGAGCCACCTGGGAAGCCCTATAATATAGCATAATGGATAATAATAGCCTAGAGCCAAACTTCCTAGGTTCAGCATCTTTGTGTATGATTTTACACAACATCTCTGTGGCTCAGTTTTTTCATCTATAAGCTGGAGAAATAATAGTACTTACCTCATAGTATTATAGGGACTCAGATCTGGTGGCTCAGATGGTAAAGTATCTGCCTGTAGTACGGGAGACCCGGATTCTATCCCTGGGTTAGGAAAATCCCCTGGAGATTTTCCTGGAGAAGGGAATGGCTACCCACTCAAATATCCTTACCTGGAGAATTCCACGGACAGAGGTTATAGTCCACGGGGTTGCAAAGAGTCAGACACAAGTGAGCAACTAATAAACACATAGTATTATAAAGAGTATTATTAAGAGTTTATCTTAAGCATTTAGAATAGTACCTGGGACATGTACTACATAAGCATTAACTGATGTGGTTGGTGTTATTCAAATTGTCTCCCAAAAGACTGCACCAGGTTTCTTCCCACCATCCCAACAGTGTGTAAAATAGTGTTCACTTCCACATACCTTTTCCAGTACTGGATAATACAAATTTTCTTAGTTTTTACCAATTTAATGGCCAAAACATGGTATTTTATCTTAATTTGTGTTTGTTTTTTATGAAGTTGAGCTTTTTTCCTAGCCATGCTGAAGTCATGTGGGATCTTAGTTCCCTGACCAGGGATAAAACCTAGGCCCTTGGCAGTGAAAACTTGGAGTCCCAACCAAAAGACTGCCAGGGAATTCCCTGAACATCGTTTCATCTTATTGGCCACTCTTCTGTTTGTATACTTGAAGTATTTAATTTTTCCTCATTGATTTCTGGTACTTTTTCATATATTGCAAATATTAAACTGTCATATAGTTGAAAATATTTTCTCCCAGCCTCACTTTGGTTTTCAGATTTATTTTTCATTATTATTTATGGTTTCTTTTGTCATAAAGAAGTTTAAAGGTTTTTGAAATATTTATTTGGCTGTGTCAGGTCTTGGTTGTGCCACGTGGGATCTTTCATTGATGGCGAACAGACTCTCTAGTTGCAGTGCTCGGGCTCAGTAGTTGCCACACGCAGGCTCGTTTGCTCTGTGGAATCTTAGTTCCATGACCAGGGATCAAACCCGTGTCTTCTACGTTGCAAAGCAAATTCTTAACCACTGCACCACCGGTGGTGGTGGGAAGTCCCTAAAGTTTCGTTTATCTTTTTTCTTTATGAGCTAAGGGTTTTGTGTCTTTTTTTTTTTTTTTAAGTCTTTTCGGGGTTATAGTTTTTGGGTTTGTTTGTTTGTTTATATTTAGCTATATATAACATTTTGAATTTAGTTTTATCCATAATTTTAAATATTTAGCTTTATTTTTTCCCCCAATAATGGGCATTGCCCCAGTGCTATTCATTGACCGGCACTTTTTTCCCCTGATATTTTGAAATGCCACCTTTACCGTATTCTAAATTCTTGTATGTATTAGATCGAAACATACGGATATATTTTTGAAGGTTTTAATATGTGTTGCCAAATTGCCCTGAAGAATACGTTTAGAAATTTATCTTATTGGAGAATATCTTACTTCACTTCATCAACCTGGTGTTTTGTGTGTTTTTTTAATATTTTTTATTTTTGCTGTAGCCAAAAAATAGAAATATTGTTTTGGTCTGCATTTCTCTGATTACTGGAAAGCATGAACTTTAAAGTATATATACTTTAGATCGATCTGATTTCGGTGTTGACCATCTGGTGATGTCCATGTATAGAGTCTTCTCTTGTGTTGTTGGAAGAGAGTATTTGCTATGACCAGTGCATTTTCTTGGCAAAACTCTGTTAGTCTTTGCCCTGCGTCATTCCGTGTTCCAAGGCCAAATTTGCCTATTACTCCAGGTGTTTCTTGACTTCCTACTTTTGCATTCCAGTCCCCTATAATGAAAAGGACATCTTTTTTGGGTGTTAGTTCTAAAAGGTCTTGTAGGTCTTCATAGAACCGTTCAACTTCAGCTTCTTTGACGTTACTGGTTGGGGCATAGACTTGGATTACCGTGACATTGAATGATTTGCCTTGGAAACGAACAGAGATCATTCTGTCATTTTTGAGATTGCATCCAAGTACTGCATTTCGGACTCTTTTGTTGACCATGATGGCCACTCCATTTCTTCTGAGGGATTCCTGCCCACAGTAGTAGATATAATGGTCCTCTGAGTTAAATTCACCCATTCCAGTCCATTTTAGTTCACTAATTCCTAGAATGTCGACATTCACTCTTGCCATCTCTTGTTTGACCACTTCCAATTTGCCTTGATTCATGGACCTGACATTCCAGGTTCCTATGCAGTATTGCTCTTTACAGCATTGGACTCTATACGTGGACATCACCAGATGGTCAACACCGAAATCAGATCGATTATATTCTTTGCAGCCAAAGATGGAGAAGCTCTATACAATCAGCAAAAACAAGACCAGGAGCTGACTGTGGCTCAGACCATGAACTCCTTATTGCCAAATTCAGACTGAAATTGAAGAAAGTAGGGAAAACTACTAGACCATTCAGGTATGACCTAAATCAAATCCCTTATGATTATACAGTGGAAGTGAGAAATAGATTTAAGGGCCTAGATCTGATAGATAGAGTGCCTGATGAACTATGGAATGAGGTTCGTGACATTGTACAGGAGACAGGGATCAAGACCATCCCCATGGAAAAGAAATGCAAAAAAGCAAAATGGCTGTCTGGGGAGGCCTTACAAATAGCTGTGAAAAGAAGAGAAGCGAAAAGCAAAGGAGAAAAGGAAAGATATAAACATCTGAATGCAGAGTTCCAAAGAATAGCAAGAAGAGAGAAGAAAGCCTTCTTCAGCGATCAATGCAAAGAAATAGAGGAAAACAACAGAATGGGAAAGACTAGGGATCTCTTCAAGAAAATCAGAGATACCAAAGGAACATTTCATGCAAAGATGGGCACGATAAAGGACAGAGATGGTGTGGACATAACAGAAGCAGAAGATATTAAGAAGAGGTGGCAAGAATATACAGAAGAACTGTACAAAAGAGAGCTTCACGACCCAGATAATCATGATGGTATGATCACTGACCTAGAGCCAGACATCTTGGAATGTGAAGTCAAATGGGCCTTAGAAAGCATCACTACGAACAAAGCTAGAGGAGGTGATGGAATTCCAGTGGAGCTATTCCAAATCCTGAAAGAGGATGCTGTGAAAGTGCTGCACTCAATATGCCAGCAAATTTGGAAAACTCAGCAGTGGCCACAAGATTGGAAAAGGTCAGTTTTCATCCCAATCCCAAAGAAAGGCAATGCCAAAGAATGCTCAAACTACCGAACAATTGCACTCATCTCACACACTAGTAAAGTAATGCTCAAAATTCTCCAAGCCAGGCTTCAGCAATATGTGAACCGTGAACTTCCTGATGTTCAAGCTGGTTTTAGAAAAGGCAGAGGAACCAGAGATCAAATTGCCAACATCTGCTGGATCATGGAAAAAGCAAGAGAGTTCCAGAAAAACATCTATTTCTGCTTTATTGACTATGCCAAAGCCTTTGACTGTGTGGATCACAATAAACTGTGGAAAATTCTGAAAGAGATGGGAATACCAGACCACCTGATCTGCCTCTTAAGAAATCTGTATGCAGGTCAGGAAGCAACAGTTAGAACTGGTCATGGAACAACAGACTGGTTCCAAATAGGAAAAGGAGTACGTCAAGGCTGCATATTGTCACCATGTTTATTTAACTTATATGCAGAGTACATCATGAGAAATGCTGGACTGGAAGAAACACAAGTTGGAATCAAGATTGCTGGGAGAAATATCAATAACCTCAGATATGCAGATGACACCACTCTTATGGCAGAAAGTGAAGAGGGGCTGAAAAGCCTCTTGATGAAAGTGAAAGTGGAGAGTGAAAAGGTTGGCTTAAAGCTCAACATTCAGAAAACGAAGATCATGGCATCTGGTCCCATCACTACATGGGAAATAGATGGGGAAACAGTGGAAACAGTGTCAGACTTTGTTTTTCTGGGCTCCAAAATCACTGCAGATGGTGACTGCAGCCATGAAATTAAAAGACGCTTGCTCCTTGGAAGGAAAGTTATGACCAACCTAGATAGCATATTCAAAAGCAGAGACATTACTTTACCAACAAAGGTTCGCCTCGTCAAGGCTATGGGCTTTCCTGTGGTCATGTATGGATGTGAGAGCTGGACTGTGAAGAAGGCTGAGCGCTGAAGAATTGATGCTTTTGAACTGTGGTGTTGGAGAAGACTCTTGAGAGTCCCTTGGACTGCAAGAAGATCCAACCAGTCCATTCTGAAGGAGATCAATCCTGGAATTTCTTTGGAAGGAATGATGCTAAAGCTGAAACTCCAGTATTTTGGCCACCTCATGCGAAGAGTTGACTCATTGGAGAAGACTCTGATGCTGGGAGGGATTGAGGGCAGGAGGAGAAGGGGACGACAGAGGATGAGATGGCTGGATGGCATCACTGACTTGATGGGTGTGAGTCTGAATGACCTCCGGGAGTTGGTGATGGACAGGGAGGCCTGGCGTGCTGCGGTTCATGGGGTCGCGAAGAGTCGGACACAACTGAGCGACTGATCTGATCTGATCTGATCTGATACTTTAGATATCCTGTATGCCATCTTATATGAATTGCTTATTCATATCCTTTGTCCATTTTTCAATTTTGATGTTCAATTTCGCATTGATTTGAAAGGACTCACTATATATAAAGAATATTACCCCTTCATATGTATTGCACAGTGGTTATTATTTACTTTTAAATTACAATCATAATCTTTTTCTTTATAGAATCTGACTTTGCGTATATAGTTGAAGGGTCTTCCCCATTCCTAAGACCACATAGTCAACTAGAATATTTTCCTTTTTTAAAAAATAATTTTATTTATTTGTTTATTTTTGGTTGTGCTGGGTCTTTGCTGCTACGTGGGCATTTCTCTAGTTGTGATGAGCAAGGACTACTGTCTGTTGTGGTTCCTTCTCAGTGCTGTGGCTTTTCCTCTTGAATGCAGATTCTAGGATACGTGGGCTTCAGTAGTTGCAGCATGTGGGCTCAGGAGTTGTGGCTCCTGGGCTCCAGAGTACAGGCTCAGTAGTTGTGGCACACAGGCTGAGTTTCTCGGGACACATGGGATCTTCCCGAACCAGGGATTGAACTCATTGGCAGGTGGATTCTTCACCACTGAGCCACCAAGGAAGCCCCCCCCCTTTTTTTTTTTTTATTTTATGGTTTTAATTTTTATATTTCTGATATCTTATTTTGATACAGGGTATTAATAGGAATCTATCTTAATTCTTTTCTAATTAGAAAATTATTTTTTAACTTTCTAAGAAGTTCTTTTCTAATTCTTAATCCATTATTTCTATTGATTTCTAATGCCATGATATATATATTTGATCTGTTGAGGTTATTTGGTTCTCTTTTATTGATTTATTGATTGAGGTTGTTTACATCTGTTTTGTGGCTAGAGAGTTTACTTTGGAAAGAAAGCACTCTGTGGAAGTATTTTCAAACACTTTAATTTTGGAAGTTAAAAGGAAATCCTCTCCTAAGCTAGAGTAAGTGAAGTGAATTTACTTGGGTTCTGCTTGTGCTCCTCTATTCTGCCTTGTCTTTAAATAGTATACTTCACTATATCTCTAGCACCAGAGGCTTTATGTGGTGATTTAAAATATTAAACTCCAAAAGAAAATAATTCCAGGATTTAAGAAACACTTTTCTTGCCAAGTGTAATTGCATGTTACTCATTAGGTCTGATCATCTCTTTGACAAGAAGCAAGTTTTGAAGGTAAACCTATCTCTAGAAAAAAGCAGTTCTCAGAATATCTGGGGTAAAATATCTGTAGCGCAAATCACAGATAAACAGCTGATTTCTTTAATATTTAAAGAGCTCTTTACTTCAGTAAGAGAAATGCAGTAGTTCCTGCCTTATCTCCCCTACGAGGGGGTATGTTCCAAGACCCCCAGTGAGTGCTGGAAACTGCAGGTAGTACTCAACCCATAGTATAGATACTGTGTTTTTCCCTATATATAAATACCTGTGATAAAGTTTTTTATAAATAAGGCAGATTAAGAGCTTAACAACAAGAACTAAAGAGAAGAATTATAACAATATATTGAATAAAAGTTATGTGAATGTGATCTCTGTCTTTAACTTCAACACTGCCAGAAATGTGGCAATAGATTCTTAATTTGCATATACAACTTCTTTAGTTGTTTTTATATTCTTCCATCCAGACCTATTCCTGAAGCTATGTAATCATCCTTTACTGGCATTAAATGGCTTGGTATCATTTGTTTTAGGGAATCCTTTGCTGATGTTTTGCTATAGACTCTGTGCTTTCTGATGTAACACATTGCCATCAATTGGCATGTCTTTTACCTACAAGTTTAATGCCTTTTCCATCTTAGCTAAATACTTGGCCATAACTTACGCAGTTTGAGGTACAACAGCAAAAATAGCATGAATTTCTTTTTCCATCTTCACAATTCACAGATAGAAGATTCATTTGTACTATAGATCTTAGCAATCTCGGCATACAATTTTTTTTCTCACTGAAAACTGTCGCCTTTCACGTAAATGAAGTTCTTTATGGTTTCACTTTGCATTGTCTAATTGCCAGCGTCACTAGTCTTGTACTTTGGGGCTCTTATTGAGTAAAATAAGGGTTTCTGAACAGAAGCACTGGGATACCTCAACAGTCTGTTGGATAACTTACATGACCAAAAATCCTAAAGGAAATCAACCCTGAATATTCATTGGAAGGACTGATGCTGATGCTGAAGCTCCAGTACTTTGGCTACTCCAGTACTTTGGCTACGTGATACAAAGAGCCATCTCATTGGAAGAGTCCCTGATGCTGGCAAAGTAGGAAAAGGGGACAACAGAGAATTAGATGGTTGAATGGCATCATCGACTTACTGGACGTGAGTTTGAGCAAGCTCTGGGAGATGGTGGAGGACAGGGAAGCCTAGCATGTTGCATTCCATGGAGTCACAAAGAGTTAGACATGACTTAGTGGCTGAACCACAAATGACTAACAGGCAGTAGCCCATACAGTGTGTACCCGCTGGACAATGGGATGATTCATGTCCTAGGTGGGCCAGAGACAGATGGTATGAGATTTCATCATGCTACTCAAAACAGCTCACAATTTAAAACTAATTGTTTTATTTCGTTTTGTTGTTCAGTCTGCTCAGTCGTGTCTGACTCTTTGTGACCCCCAAAAATTTGAACAATTTTATTTAGTTTAGAATTGTTTACTTCTGGAATTTTCCATTTAATATTTTTGGACTGCAGTCGACTGCATGTAACTATAGTTAAGGAGGGAATATTGTATTCTAGCACACACATAACAGGTCTCAGAAGGGGAACAGAGAAGGGGGTTAAAGAATATTTGAAGAAATAATGACCAAAATCTCTCCAGGTTTAATGAAAAATTTTAATCTCCACATTGAAGAATCTCAACAAATTCCAAGCAGGATAGACTCAAAGTAATTCACACCTAGCCACATCATAGTCAAACAATCCAAAGAGATGAAGAGCATCTTGAAAACAGCAGGGGAAAAGTGAGTCCTCATGTACAGGGGATCCTCAAAACCATTAGCAACTGACTTCTCATCAGACACCATGAGGCCAGAGAGCAGCGGGATGACACATTCAAAATCCTGCAAGAAACAGACTGTCAACTAAAAATTCCGCAAAACTATCCTTCAGAAACAAAGGAGAAATCAAGATATTCTTTAAAAAAAAACAAAAACTGAGATAATCCATCACAGATTTGTCCTGTAAGAAGTACTGAGGGGAGTTTTCTTCAAATTGAAATAAAAGGGCATGAGGCACTGTTTTGAATCCACTTGAAGAAATCCACCAGTAAAAGTAACTACAGAGGTGAATATAAAAGTCAGTATAAATGTCTTTTTGCTAGTAATCCTTTCCTCTTTAAAAGGTTTATTTATTTAGGCTGCGGTGGGTCTTCATTGCTTTGTATAGGGCTTCTTCAGTTGCAGCAGCTGGGGGACTATTCTCTAGGTGCAGTGCGCAGACTTTGCATTGCAGTTGCTTCTCTTGTTGTGGAGCACAGGCTCTAGGCTCTTGGACTTCAGTAGTTGTGGTGCACAAGCTTAGTTGCTCTGCAGCATGTGGGATCTTCCTGGACCAGGGATTGAACCCATGTCCCCTGCATTGGTAGGCAGATTCTTTTACCACTGAGCTACCAGGGAAGTCCTCTTTTCTCTTTAAAATAGGGAAATTATAAAACTGTGTGGATGGGCTTACAATGTATAAAGATGTAATTTACATGGTAATAAGTACAAAAGAAAGGGAGGTAATAGAGGGATATTGGGGCAAAAAATTTGGTATACTGTTGAAATTAAGTTGGTAAATCTAATCTGTTGGGTTTTGTTTGAGATAAAATCCATCATTTTTAAGTGTACAATTCAGTGATTTTTAGTATATCCATAATGCTGTGCAATCATTGCTGATATCTAGTTCCAGAGTATTTGCACAGGAAAAAGAAACCCCGAACTTCCCAATTCCTCCTCCCCTAGCCCCTGGCAGCAACTAATCTCTATCTCTGTGGATTTACCTATTTGTTATATTTCATATACATGAAATAATACACCATATAGCCTTTTGTGTCTGTTGTTGCTGTTTACTTAACATAGGGTTCATACATGTAGCTTGTGTTAGTACTTTTTTAAAAAATTTTCTGAATAATATTCTATGGATTTTGTTTATCAGTTGATGGACATTTGGGTTGTTTCCACTTTCCTTGTTATTCTGAATAATGCTTTGGGCATTCATATACAAGTTTTTGTGTAAATATATGTATTCTAACTCCCGGGTACACTGTAATACACTTCAGTTCTGACAGTAGCCACCTAGAGTTAGCACAGATCCCGCAGATTAAGGGCTCTGTCTTCCACAAGATTGTCCCTAATGCAGACACTGCCACAAGTTTGGGGTGAGGGGGCATTTCTGACCTACTGGCTATAAATTTAGGATTTCCCTCAAGTTCAATAAAGAGACAGTTATAATGCTATGATTGGGGCCATGGAAGCATAGAGGAGTGATCCGCCCAGAATGGGAATGTAAGAGCTTGTGGAGGAAGACTTCCCAGAAGTGACTTTTAAACTATAACTGGGATTTGGAATTGTAGGTAGTAACCATTTGAAAGAGTAGTTTAAGCAGGCGGAATAGCATATATGAAAGCCTGGTATGCTCATGCTTGTTAGAGATGATTTAAGAATTAACTTAAGAACTTGAGCACCAAATATGAAAAAAAGGGAAAAAAGAAGCAATATCATCCAGACTTTTGTAAGCCACTTGTAAGCTGTTCTTTCTTAATCGAAGAAACAGCGTGTAGAAGAAAAACAAGATCCAACAAAGATCCCTAAGAAACACCATGGCAGAGAAAAAAGTGCCTGTGAAAAAAGAGAAAGAAAAACCAGAGAGGCAAGAGGAAAATAAATAGAATATGGAGTCACTAAAACCAGAAGAAATGAAGTTACATCAGATGCTGCTAAAATATTGAGAAAAGACTTAGAAATATCCATCAAAGTCAGCAGAGTGGAATGAATGAGCCTGGCAAGAACTGTGCCAGGGAGTGATTGGGGTAAAAGCCAAGCTACCGTAGATTAAAGGGTGAACAAGACTCAGGGAAGTGGAGATAGGAACTCTTAGCACCAGGCTCGGGGACAAAGGATGCTAGGCAGAGCAGACAGAAACACAGGAATGTTGAGACCAGAGGATGACTTGACATGATGGGGTGTTCTTGTTTTATAATAGGGGAGACTTGGGCTTCCCTGGCTGTCCAGTAGTTAATACTCTCCATGTCTAATTCAAGGGACATGGGTTTCATCCCTGGTTAGGAAATTAGGATCCCACACACCAGGTGGTGCAGCCAAAAAATAAAAAGTAAACAGGTCTTAAAAAAAAAAAAAAAAAAAACAGCAGAGACTTTTTCAATCCAGAAAAGAAAGAAAATAATGTTAGGCAAGCTCCCAGAGAAAGTAAGAGGGAATAGGATCCAAAACAAAGGTACAAAGATCAATAAGATGAAAGAACAAGTATATGCAGATAAATTCATAAGTTCTGACGGTGAACAGTTAAGGAGTTGCTGTATGATGGCCCCTATCTTTTCTGAAAAGTAACAGACGAAGGCATCTACTGAAGTGATAGAGGATGGTGGATCATTCTCATATAGAGTGCAGCGGACTTGAAATGGGCACAGGAGAGAATGGGGAAGTTGTGAATTAGGGACATCTAATTTGTTTCTGGATAATAATGGGCCCTGAGATAGTGATGGTTTCTCGATAGGAACTTAGAGTGGCACCCCTGTGCTCTGAGCATCAGCATCCTGGAGGTAAGTGCAAGGGCAAAACTTATATTGAATCAGGGTTATGGTTTTTGCCAGTTGGGTGCAGTGAAAGGGTAGAAGTTATATGGTAATATGATGAATCAAGGACTCTAGGCTGGATAAGGGAAGAAGTGAAGATGATAGGAGAGTGATGGATGCCAAGAAAATAGCAGCCAGTGACAGGACGTGCCAGGGAGGTATAAGAACAGGTGGAAGTAACAGGAAGGGATGCTGTTACTAAAGCAGACACTGGTGAGTGGTTTAATAAACCTAAATATTATGTTACTAGGGTTTTCACACACTGCCTTTATATGGTTCATTAGATTCCTCCTTTTACCTGTTCACTCTTTTTGGCCAGTCCATTATTTAAAAGTACCCACCTCTAAAGCTGGGCTTCCCTGGTGGCTCAGGTGGTAAAGAACTGGCCTACCAGTGCAGGACATGCAGGTCCAGTCCCTGTGGTGGGAAAATCCCCTGGAGAAGGGCATGGCAACCCTCTCCAATATTCTTGCCTGGCAGGCTACAGTCCATGGGGCTGCAAAGAGTCAGACCCAACTTTGCAAGTAAACAACTTTTTAAGGTAGAAACCAGAAATCACAGCTAATAAAAAATAATCATCACTAGCAGTGCTTCTGGAGGAAAAAATTAAATATGTGAAGTTTTTAAGTTACCTGTGGACTATCATTTTTTTTGCTTGTGTCCCTACTCATTTAAAGTATGAGCTGACAGGGTATGACTTACACAGGAAGGTGTGTATCACTGCCCACATAGGGCTACCAGGCTTCTTCTCACCTGCCTCCAAATTCTCCTAAATTTCCTCAGCAACCTGTCACTAAAACATAAAACTCTCAGTTTCAGTTCAGTTGGAATATTGTCCTTTACTTAAACAGATGCTCTTGAAAAGGGCAATATGTTAAGCCTTCATCAATCATTAAGACCCTTACGTTACTAGTAGGCTAGCTTGCCAAGATCAGATGTTTATATCCCCAGAAAGTAGAGTAAGAGATCCACATCAGTGGTAGCGATTGGGTGGGCCAGTTCCCAGTACCTTTCACTAACAAAGAGAGCCCCATGAGATGAAGAGAACACTTATGGGAAGAAAATTCAAGGGGAAGATGGAAGAGGGCAGTGCTGCTGCTGCTGCTTGCTAAGTTGCTTCAGTCATGTCTAACTCTGTGCGACCCCATAGACAGGGGCCCACCAGGCTCCGCTGTCCCTGGGATTCTCCAGGCAAGAACACTGGACTGGGTGAAGAGGGCAATAGCAAACGTTAAATAACTTCACCTTTTTGTTTAAATTCAAACCTATATTGGAAAACCGAATCTGTGGCCTGCTTATTGAACCCAGTTTGCTCTCACGGATTGGTGGGTATGTGTGCCTTAGTGCTTTACAACTCCTGTGTTGCAGATTTTCTGTAACAGAGCTTTTACACGTGGTGATGATGTGCCTTGTAATCATCCTCATTGTAGCAACAGACGTGCTCAAACTGGCTGTGTTAAATCATTTCAGTAGTGTTTGGATCCATAGATGATGGGGTGTCAAAAGCCTCCTCAGTTAAGATTCCCCACTTAACAGGAAATTATGACTTCTTTTTCTGTGTTTTGATACACCAGTGAGATACTAAGAGGCGTATGGCATGCTATAGTTCCTGGTTTGATTTCCTTTTTCCTGTTGTGTGCAAGTCTTTTATTTGGCTAGACTGGTTACCTAGGAAACAGCTGCAGGGTAAAGATGGATTGGCTGTTTGGGAAATGGAATTACAGACCCCTTCAAGAAACAGAAGACCTGTTGGATAAAGCAAAAAATTAGTGAATGGCTAAGTTTATGCTTAATTTAGTGTGCTTCAAGAAATCACACTGAGTTCTATAGAGAATTTAATTAATGCAGCATGATTTTTAAATTTAGTTTATTTTTCAATTTTACCAAATGTTTTTTAATTCCTGCTTTGTGCCCACTGCTTCAGGCCATTCTGAGGGTTTTCAGTGAAGTAAAACGTTCAGTTCCCTCATTTTCTGTTTGGGTCTAAAAGAAGCTACCTTAAAATCAAGTGCATGGGGCTTCCCTGGTGGCTCACTGATAAAGAATCCTGCTAATGCAGGAGACACAGGTTCAATCCCTAATCTGGGAAGATTCACATGCCACGGAGCAACTAAGCCCATGCACCATAACTATGGCGCCTGTGCTCTAGAGCCCAGGAGCCACAACTGCTGAAGCGTGCATGCCCGCAGCTACTGAAGCCTGCATGCCCTGAAGCCACCACAATGATGAAGCCTACACACCGCATCTAGAGAAAGGCCCACATAGGAATGAAGACCAGCAAAGCCAAAAATAATAGATAAACAAAAGTTATTTTTAAAAAACCAAGTGCACAATTATGTGATATAGTCTATAAGTGTGTTCAGAGAATTTGGAGAATGTAAAAGATCTTGGCTAGTCAGTATGAGTGGTGGATTTGAATGTGCAGGTAGGAGATAATACTTTGAGGTAAAAGATGAAATTTAAAGACCTGGTGAAAGTTCAGGTACTCACAGTACGTGAATTTACAACATTCAACAATAGCAGCACAATTACCCTTGCAGTTCCCTACATCCAGACAGCTTATGGAAAATATGTAACTCTGATATAAATTATATTGCCCTAGAATCTTAGGAAAATGAATATTAGCAACAATGTTGACCAACCACTCTTTGCACTAATGCTTGCATAATTTAAGAAAAAAAATCTATTTTAACTGAAAGTGTGACAGAGTATTAGTTTTGTAATCTCAAACCGCTATAGAAATGTGGGCACATAAGAGACATTCAATAAAATATTTGTGAGTTGATTTTCTTATATACAGTATCAGATCAGATCAGTCGCTCAGTCGTGTCCAACTCTTTGTGACCCCATGAATCGTAGCACGCCAGGCCTCCCTGTCCATCACCAACTCCTGGAGTTCACTGAGACTCACGTCCATCGCGTCAGTGATGCCATCCAGCCATCTCATCCTCTGTCATCCCCTTCTCCTCCTGCCCCCAATCCCTCCCAGCATTAGAGTCTTCTCCAATGAGTCAACTCTTGGCATGAGGTGGCCAAAGTACTGGAGTTTCAGCTTTAGCATCATTCCTTCCAAAGAAATCCCAGGGCTCATCTTCAGAATGAACTGGTTGGATCCCCTTATAACCTTCCTGTTAGTATTAGCTTTCTTTTCTTCCAGAACGTAGCTGTTGAATATTTGGTCTTGATTTGTGGTGATAAGGCCTTTTGTAAATATAGGAGCATAACTCCTCTTTCAAAGCTGAACATCTGTCAGGTTATCTCCATTTGATTTCTAGGAAGTATAGCTATCTCAGTGGACTCGATGGTCATGAGTTTGAGCAAGCTCTGGGAGTTGGTGATGGACAGGGAAGCCTAGCATGCTGCAGTCCATGGAGTCGCAGAGTCGCACACGACTGAGCAACTGAACTGAACTGATAGCTATAATTTTCATTTTCTTACTTGTTATCTTTGTATTCATTTGGTGTGGTGTGCCTCTCAGGAGAGGAGGAAAAAGCAGTCCTACTCAGAAAGCATAACAATCTACAGGCGCAGAAAATTAAATTTGAGTCCTCCTTGCCATGCCCATAAATGGAAAGTAAGAGGGGCAACAAAAGGATACTCAGAAATATTTTGGAGAGATGTATTGAACCTACAGCCTCAAATATTTACCAGCAAAGAATAATTCTCAAATTTAAATTTCACTGTGCTGGCTGTTTAGAGTTACCGATGAAAGTGTCTTTGTACTGATACTTAAGTCGTGAAGAAAGTTGTTACTGTAATCAGAATCCATAATATTGAATTTTTCCAGAGGGTCTTTTATTGCCTGTTGTCTATTCTCACAGTAATTACAGCTTTTATAAATGAGATAGTGACTACAGAGGGTAATTTGTTAGAAGGTTTTTGCTGAGTGATCAGGAATGGTTTCCTGATAGAAGTGCTTGAACACTGCTGTGAATGCCTTCTTTATTTCCCAAATTACTATAAAATGGCTTATCATAATAAGACACACTCTCTCCCCCAAGTTTCCTTTTCAAGAAAACTTTAGTGTTTCATTTTAAGAACAATTATGCAACTCCCTGGTACCTCCTCACCCCTCTTGTGGCACCTTTTCTGGTCTCAAGCAATTACCAGGATACTAAAAGGTTGGGCTTCCCCTGGTGGCTCAGTGGTAAAGAATCCACCTGCCTGCAGAGCAGGAAACACAGGTTCAGTCTGTGATCTGGGGGGTTAGTGATTGTCCCAAACTGTGAACTGAGCCTATGAACTCACTCCACTCCAAACAGCGGCTATAGGAGGCGGATAGTGCGGCATACTATGAAGGCTTGCTTACTTTCTGCCCCTCTCCCCCTCACCTCCTCCACCTTGCTGGAGATGATCCCATAATTTTAAGGCTCTTTGCACCTCTTCGGAGATCACAAGAAGCACATAATTATCAGATGATTTGAGAGAAAAAGTCCAGCTCATTTGAGTTATTGTCTTCCACTCTTGAAAAGTTACAAAGTTAGCCTTAGAGGGAAAAAAAAGCCCACAACTCAATTTTGAGAGCAGAGCTGTTTTTTTTTTCTTTGTTTTCTTTGAACACATTGATTATTTCTAAAAATGTGCTAATGGCAAAGGCAACTTGCAGGAAAGCAGCACCCGACCAACAGCCCCACATATACACGTATATATACAGCTCCAGCCCTGGTCTGTCTTCTCCCACTAAGGGCAGCTTCCCAAAATGCCTCACAAAGGGACTTGTTCATGGCACGTGCTATGATTTTGAGGTTGTCTTTTTGTTGTAGCTATTGTTCATAGTGAGAAAATAAGACCAACAAAAGATGCAGAAATCTATTATGTTTTCGGTGGCTCCAGAAAGTTCTTGTATTTTTGGCAGCTGTTTTCCCATTTGTAGTTCCTCTTAAAGGGAGAAGCAAGCAAGTTTTACTCAGAAGTAACATTTTAATTATTCTTCTTAGTAGGGAAAAGAATAAAATAATTACTTTTTCATCTTCCTTGTCTAGATTTCTATAGATTAATTTACCCCAAATTTGATAGAGGGGTTCCTTGGGTTTGACATGAAAACACGTTTGTTTAAAAATAGCACTTAATGTTTTACAAAAAAACGCTTTATTTAAATGGGAGAGAGGTGCTTTAAAAGTTGGCACTGATGCCTCTATGCTTTTTTGCTGAAGCATGCTAGTAATGATTTAGCAATGTGAACATGTTTACATTGTACAGAAATTGTTGAACTTACCAAACAGGGTGAACTTACTAGTTTTTCTAGCATTTTCTTGAATTTCATGGAAAAATGCTTATATTGTAATATTCTTAGACCTTTTACATTTAATAAAATAATATTGGTTCTAGTATTTAATCCATTATTTATCTACATATTACACTTAGAAATATTTCAAGTTTGCGTTTAATTTTTTTAAAAATGTGTTTCTTCTCAGCCAAAACAATATATGGTGAGACTTAGATCTGGGAATAGAAAGGTTTCAGTTCTTATCTGCTAGAATGATAAGCCCAGCGAGAGCAGGAACCTCATCTCTCTTGTTCACTTATTTCCCTGGAGCCTAGAACAGTGCTCGACTCAAGCACCCAGAAAAGTGATAAATGACTAAATGAATTGCCTTCTGTGACTTGTGGGGTTTGTTTAAGTCTACTTTGCATGTTAAATGAAATATTTCTACACTGTAGTTGCTGAGCGAACTACAGCAGAATGCTACAGAGTAGGACCCAGTGGAATTAAGTGCTGGGATGACCCACTCAGAGAGAAATAAGATTTAAGGGGTGTTGGTAGGGACTATTCCCTGGGTGTGCCAAACCCACTAACATATTCCTATGTTTTGCCTCTCCCCAGGAGCACTCACTGTGGGCCTTGTGCGACAGTGTCAAACAATCCATGGACGAGACCGGACATGCATCCCACCTCGGCTTCCCCCAGAGTGGGTCACCACACTGTTTTTTATCATCATGGGAATCATTTCATTGACTGTCACTTGTGGTTTGTTGGTGGCTTCCCACTGGCGAAGAGAAGCCACAAAATATGCTCGATGGATAGCGTTCACTGGAAGTAAGTAACCTGTGCTAAGTAAATTTGTCTAGAAGGCACTCACACTGGTGTTTTTATGAAGATACTCAAGTCTCAGTAATAAGGACTCTAATCATCAAAGAGCACCATTTGTGTACGGCCATCAGATAGACTCCACGCAGTCCCATCAGTTCTTCAGAATTCTCACCACAAGACCAGGACATCCAGACCTTAATTGCTTTGACTACAGTGCTATTTTAATGAATTTTATTTTTGCTCACACTGTGACATAAGTTTTCCAGGCCTGTGACTCAGAGCTACCACTACCCTGAGTCTTTTCCTCTTCTTTAAGGTATTGGTATCTTCTGTCAAATAAAGATAAATCTAGAAAAATATATACAGAAATATAAATTAGTTTAAGGTGGTGATTTGCTTTTTAATATCATTGATTTGAGTTTCTACTGTAAGTTGTGTGATCATTGAAAAATCAACACATTTAGCTATCTAACAATTGTTTCTCAACATTTCTTATGCCATTAAGCTATGCCCAAGGGTATGATACATATATTACACATTCTCTTGTACTTTGCAAAATTGATTTAATTTCAAAACACAACACAGGCTTTTCCCAAGCTAAAAGCAACAAAAATGCACAAAGGAAAGATTCCTGTAATTTTGCTTTCTTCTTTCTAAAGCAGTTTTATCCCCCAGGGGACATTTGTCAGAGTCTGTAAGCATTTTAGTTTGTCCCAACTAAGGGGATGCTACTGGCGTGTAGTGAGCAGAGTCCAAGGATGCTGCTAAGAAGTGTACAAATGCACAGAATAGCCCCACACAAAGACTTATCTGGCCCCAAATGCCAATAGGGCCTATTAAGAAATTCTGCACTAAAGAACAACATAACTATACCTATGCCAAATAATACGGGATTTAATTTCTAATTCAATATCTTATAATCATCTCAGGTTTTCTTAAGTTTTTTAAAAAATAAATATAGCACAGCTTCCTTTCCTTTGATATTGTCATGTAGAATTTGTAGGTGCAGGCATAATTCCATGTATTTCTATTAATGTTAAAACTCAATTTATTCTTAAAGATCATAGGCTAGGGATATTAGTTCATGAGTCTCTTTTTCTCCCTATCTCTCTATGAAGCTCTTTCTCTTTAGAGAATATATACGTTTCCGGATCTATTGTTTTATTTTCATCTCTATTTCTCCCTTAATTTTAAAATGTAGATCAAGTTGCAGTTGACATAAAAATGCTTCTTCAACCTTGTTAAGAAATGTAAAACAAGTTGATGATCTTGTTTGAAATCAGACCTCCTGAGACAGTTTTCTAAATAGCAGGGTCTAGAAGCAGTTACAGAGATGGGGCTACTAAATTAAAGGGTACTGATGAGGAATTTAAAGAGAATCTTTACTTACAGATACAGTTACTTATCCAGACAGAATTCACTCTTTAGGAGTAAAATAACATCCAGAAGGATTTAGTTAAAATTTGGGAGTGCATATTCCTTGATGGCTCAGACAGTAAAGAATCTGCCTGCAATGCAGAGGACTTGGGTTCAATCCCTGGATTGCAAAGATCCCCTGGGGAAGAAAATGGCAACCCACTCCAGTATTCTTGCCTGGAAAATTCCATGGACAGAGGCTACAGTCCTTGGGGTCACAAAGAGTCAGACATGACTGAGTGACTAACAGTTTCACTTTCTATGCTCTGAATATCAAAAATCGAAAATGTAAGTTAGCAAAGTAGTATGAGTCAAAGAAAAGCACTAAGTTACTCACATGAGCCAGTGATTGTGTGACTCAATAAAAGGACAGAACTTTGATTATCTTGTTTTTCGTTCCTCTTCAAGAGACAATATTTACATATGTATTTAAATGTACTACCTTGAAATGTAGAATTTTTTCCTTTATTTTTCAGTTTAAATAATTTAACTTCTTAAAATATGTGTATGATATATAATTCAGAGCCTATGAAAGGGTCACCAAGTAAAAAGTAAATCTCATTTGTGGCCCTGTCACCCAGTTATCCACGACTCCCTTCCTGGAAGCAACCATTCTCACCAGTTCCTGGAGTTTCCTACCAGAGGTGTTCTTTGTGTAGAAACATATATGTGTATGTGTGAGTGTTCTATAAATACATATTTATTCTGTTTATACTATTCTGTATCTTGGTTTTTTGGTTCAACAGTGTATCTTAGGGTTGATGTCATCTAAGGAAGCCTAGAGCCTTTCTCTTACCTTCCTTAAATGCATTGTTTTTGTTGCCCCCGCTAGTCTACTGGGGTGACAGTCAGGAGAGGGGTTGGACTCCCCCTAGTGTTGCCGTTCAGCCTTTGAAAATGTACTTCTCAGTAGTTTTGTTAAGAATATAAACTAAATTAATTTTCTAATGGGTTTACACAGAGGAAGTGCTCAAAGGAGAGCCACACATTAGGGACTCACCTGTGGCGGCAAGAGTGACAAAAAGACGAGTCTTTTTCTTCAAGTCTGACTCTTGTCCTTGCTTTTGCCACCTTAATTTACTTGTCTGCCAGTACACCTGATATCTGGCTCTCAACCACCAAGAAATCTATGCCATACAGGCTATGAAGTTATGTCTTTACAGACTTTTTTAGGACCCAGAACTTAATTGTCAAAAGTTGATAGATATTTTCAGCATTAACAGTATTTAAGATCTGAAGTAACTTCTCAGATCTCAAGAGCTGAAAAAAATCTCATCCACCAGCATTAAAAACTCCTCAGGAAGTATAGATAACTTGATTCCTTGGATTAGAAATCACTGTTGGATACAATCAGGTGTTCATTGCTTCCTAGAAATTTGATTAAGCTGTTCCTAACCAATTTGGAAAATATTTAGCACTTGTAAAATATTAAACCCTGCTTTAAATATAGTCATTAAGTGGTAAATGATTACTATAAAGGATAGATTTTTATTTTACAGTAGAAAATAGTAAAGGATAGGAATTAAGTTGGCACATCAGTTAACAGAATGAACAAGAGTAATATCTGCTTATGTCTGAAGCACTTCTAAATTATTTTAGTGTTTCCTGAAGTTAGATTAATCTATATTAAAAAACAAATTGTTTTTAAGACAGTAATGTCTTCCCATTGCTTTTATTAGATTGTCTATAGCTATTTAGATTGTTGTTTCATTTTACTTGGACTTCCTGGTGGCTCAGACGGCAAAGCGTCTGCCTATAGTGTGGGAGACCTGGGTTCAATCCCTGGGTCGGGAATATCCTCTGGAAAAGGAAATGGCAACCCACTCCAGTATTCTTGCCTGGAAAATCCCACGGACGGAAAAGCCTGGTGGGCTACAGTCCGTGGGGTCACAAAGAGTCAGACACGACTGAGTGACTTCACTTTCCTTTCACTTTTTCATTTTACTTATCAAACCATATTAAGACATAAGAACCATTAAAAGTTGGTAATAAATAACACTGATGAGGGGACATTGACAGGGCTGATAAAGTTGTTTATTGCTAACTATACAACAGAAAGGCCAAAAAATCTAATACTTAATACTTGAATTTTTCATTCGTTTTGTAGTAGGTATCTAAAAGAATCTAAATCTGCTTATGTAACATTATTTGGTGTGGTCATATGCCCAAAATGAAAACAAACTCTATGTCAATTTAATATAAAATAGTCACATAAATAGTGCAAAGCAAACAAGTGCTGGTGTGTTTCTTAAGATAGTGTATTACTTAAGAAAATGTTGCCTTTTACTACATTTCTAGAGCTATTCTGTCCAGGAAATATCTATAATTGGCCTTTTCAGAACTCTCCTTTTAAATTTTGTTGATTGAGTAACACAAATAATTTAGGAAAAATGTCAACTGGTATATTTAGTTATTGCTGGGACTGGGTTTAACACAGAAAAGTTTTCTCATTCAGTTAGTAATGGGGATGACTATAGTATTCTGCCTTCACATATACTGAGGAAATATTTCTGCCTTCAGAGACAGTTGAAAGACTATGAAGATGCTTTCAAAAAGCACAAAATATTTTCTTGGAAGAGCCAGCCTCTCTATAGGTAATTTGTGTTTCTTAAGAAATTTTCTTTGGTAGCACAGGGGAGCACTCTGTTTCTAAAACAACCAGCTGTGGAATAACTTCTGCCCAAACACTAGGTTTTCTGATATCTTTCTAAAAGCATTTTAGCAAATAATATATTTCATTGTGTTTGTATACAAAACTCAAAGATTTCCCCACCATCCCCCTCTTTAAACTCTGGGAGAGTTGTGCTTTTTTATTTGTTTGGAATGTTGTCCATGAGAGAGAACCACCTGCAGTTTGTTCCTCACATCAGAAGTCTGTGGCTCTTTCCACTAGTTGATTTTAGATCAGAGTAAGGTAAATAGTATCTATATTTGTATGTACCTTTTCTCAATTCCTTATAACTAATATCAACTGAGAAGAGCAGAGAATTGGGAAAATAATACTAGGATGATAATAATCAACATTTATTCAGCACTTAATATCAACCTGGCACTGTGCAAAGGTCTTAAAATTGTTTTGTTTTTTCTTCTACCACTTAGCCATTTTCAGAATTTCAGAAGACTAAGATTATACTCATAGAGCCAGAACTTAGCCCCTGTCTGACTGAGCCCTTTGCCACTACTTTAAATGGTCAAGAATTGTATATACAATTACTTAGTAGGTTTGGTGGCCTTTCTTAATGCTTGTATCCAAAACTGTATGTAAAAGGCTAAACCAGCTTTTGGTGTATTTAATTGTTAAGCTTGGAGGATCTGTAGTATATGCAAACCTTTTTATAAGTGGTCCATGTTGTAACAGGTTTGACCATGTTGTCATCAATCTGCAACCCTGCTTATAAACTTCCTTTGTGCCAAATTTTCATTGTTTTCTTAATCACCAAACCATGTTACTAATGTTATGTTTTGGTTTGTTTTACAGTGATCCTTTTCTGTATGGCTGCCCTAATATTTCCAATAGGATTTTACATCAATGAAGTCGGAGGTCAACCTTATAAATTACCCAACAACACAGTAGTTGGGTCATCATATGTACTTTTTGTCTTATCAATTTTCTTTACAATAGTAGGACTTCTATTTGCCGGCAAAGTTTGTTTACCAGGCTGATGAATGTCTAAATTGCTTGACTCTTTTATTATTTTTAATTTTATTTTATTTTTTTATTTTTGGAGGGTGGGGAGGACAAAGGCAAGGCATCTGAGTAGTCCTCACATAGGAAGATGCTTAGATGAAACTGATGCTGAAAAGAAAAACAAATGCTTTGATTTGTTCTCACTATGCACTTTGGATTTAAAAACAAAAAATAAGGAGAGCCTTTTCCATAACCAAATACAGACAATATTGACTAAATCTCCTGAGCATATTCAGGCAGTCAGGTCTGCACTGTGATAGCAACCTAGTGAAGGAGAATGCTTTATACTGAAAAGCATGTGGCCCTTTGTACTCTGTTGTTCCATTTTTAACGTCTAATGATTCATTTGAGGGAGGAAAAGAAAAAAGTCTAAGTATTTATGAATCATGGTGGACCAGAGGGATGCAAAAGATGTTCATGTGGGGCTGGCCTCACCTCCTAAGAAATTAGTGTTCACAGCTTCCTTGTAACGGTATGAGTCTTTGGCACCAGAATGGATTGCCATTGCATCACTGCACCAAGAAGCCAATAGATCAAAACTTGTTTGCTAAAATGTATGTAAAAATTCTGAAACTCCCTATTCTCTGTGTACAAAAAAAAAAAAATTTAAACACTAAGAAACATGTTGGGGGTGGGTGGGTGGGGGAAATGTTCCTTATATTTATATAAATATATATATAATATATATATTTTGCTGATGCAGTATACAGTGTGTATATATGTGTGTGTGTATGTGTGTGTGTAAATTTATATACACACACATGCAAACAGTTCCTGGAAGAGAACTCTGAATGCTTTGCTAGCAAAACACTGTGGTGTGCAAACCTAGAACCCAATAGAAAAAAAAAGCCATTTATCTGAAGGCTGCATAGTGGAGAGAGTCTTCAGTTTACCTCATTCTTTGTAGCAGCCCTTGATTTTAACTGGTTTTTGTAATAGGTACAAACAATCCCATACCTTTCTAGGTGCAATTTTAAGTTAAGCTAAAATTCTTTGTAGGGTTAATTTATTTGTACATGATAGTAGAAGGTAAGATCATGTCAAATCTTATAATTTGGGGAATCTGACACTATTTAAATTATTGGCAACTGTTGTCTGTTGTACAGAGGTTCTCTTTTTCAACTGGCTTGGTCTGTTACATTAATAATGCATTTTATATGTTGAAGCACACAACTTTGCATAAGTTCAAAATCTACTAGTAAGATCAATTTACAATATTTTGGCTATTATAACACTAACTTCACTCTGCCATAAAAATTAATATTCTTTTCATCTGTAAGCATTATTAATAATCTCCTTTACCAAAAACATGAGCAATACAATATTTTCTTTAAATGCTATATGCCTTGTTTGCTAAAAGCTAACATTTTTGCATTTAGTTTAAAGAGCTGTACTAACCTCACAGCTTTATATTTCTTCCTGAAAGCAACATTGCAGCTAACCTTTGAGCCCACAGATCATTTTAAAATACAGTATTTCTCTTCTCCACATTTCCATGCCTTCATGCCTAGTTGTTTTTCCAGATAAACACGATAGATAATCTCCTGTTTGAAATGTGGGGCAGGAGAGTCTTTCATGGCAACGGCAACCCAAGTGTCCCTCTAGTAGAGTGTAGGTCCCTTGTTTCACACAAATGGAAATGAATGCACTGGTTTTTTTTGTTTGTTTGTTTTTTAATGATTACTTCAGAGATGGGGCTGCCTCCTCAGTTATTCAAGGTATGAAAGGGAGGAGCCTGATGTGTTTCACACTGGCTTGTTTGACATTCATATTTCTTACTGTTAATTCAGCAGTATTTGATTGTAGAAGAAAACCCCAGTGTTTCAGCTCACTCAGGAGTCAGGGTCAGAGGTGGACCACCACTGTAGTGTGTTCCTTGAGTGTACTGGGGGAATGTCACACATTTCCTTCCCAGGGTCAAAGAAATCTCTAGGAAATGCCTGAGGAAGACTAATTTTCCCCAAGTATTCTGATGTCTAGTCCATTCTAAGAATACCACTGGACACGTGCTGTGGAGGGGTTGCAGTTCTCCTTGTGACTTGATTGGACCTCAGTCAAGTGGATCACTTTGAAGGAAAGCTTTGGTTGTCGCCATTATACCACTGAAGAAAAGTGTTATTAGCAAAGTATGGTTCCAATTAATTTATGATAATGACCAAGAGCTTTTCTCTTCCAAAAGATGAATTTTATTGTAAATAGTTTCTCAAAGTATTTCTAACTGGATCAAGAGCATGGGGAGAGAAAGTTTCTCAGCTGCTAAGAATTTCCCAGCTGTTTACTTCTTTCACTTACAGTGGTATCACATATAAGATTGCAGAATTGAAGGTTTTATTTGTATCTATTACACAGACCATAAACTTGTCTTTAATTTCATCACCGTCTTGGAGGTCCAGTGCACAAAGGACTGATGGGGGAAACTCCCTCTAACCAGTCCGCACTCTAACCCAGGATGAAAACCATCCCATCAAGTAGTATGTGAAGTCACATCTTTGTACTCTTCCAGACCAAACATTGAAATGGACTCATTCATATAAAATTCTATAAATCCTGTAAGTGAAAAAATAGACAATTGTCAGCAGTTGCTTTTAAAAAGGTCACTATAATAAGTACTATAGAGTACAGTATTAATTTATAGCAGAAAATCATATCTTGTAAACTGTATATAAAACACTGTTTAATGGTGCAATCATTTGTCAAACTTTTGTCTGTTACATTGTTTTTAGAGTGTGTGCATTCTTCTCATACCTAAGAACATCACTGTAAAATCTGCTGAAAAATATTTATAGGTTTTATTTGCACAAGACTTAATTAGTTTGAAATTTTTGGAAGCTCCTATTGAACATGCCTAAACATCTGTAAACATGAAAAATCTTCAATTCATTAAAAGCAAATATTTCAGTATGATTCTTTCCAAAGGTAATCCATGTTCTATGTTGTTAACGTGTGTATGTAATTTTTCTGACTCTTCTATTTCTTATAAACCTATTTTCTGTTTCATTTGTTTTGCTTTTGAAGGATGGCTCTTTTTTTTTTCTTTTTAATGTTCTAGATGACCAAAACACTTCATTGATTTTTACTCTTTTGCCTAAATCTTTGATATCCCTTTTGATGTTCTGTGAATTCACTTAATCTCTTAAGTAAAATAGTGAACAGTCCTGGTGACATACAATCTATTGACTTTGAGGAAAGACCCTGAAAAGGTATTGGAAACTAACTTTGAATATACTACTCTTAGCTATTATTTTGCATCGTGGGCTTCATGGGAAGAACATGTTGCATTTATTTTGTCTTTATTAAAAGACTACTAGCCACAAGTTACTCTGATTATAGTAGCTGTTTTATCAACCCACTTGGATCTTCTTTTAAAATATTAAATTTACATTCACAATTCAAAATAGTAAGCTGTCTTTCAGAACTAATTTTTGAAGGATAAAAGCATATGAAGGAAAAAAATGGCCTGTGTAGGTTGGATTCCCTACATAGGACTTATTAGTTATATCACCTCAAGAGATTTTAAAGTTTGTGATCAAGGCCTGTATATTACCCCAAACTTTATTAAGGATTGTTTTCTAATTGGTTATAGCATTTTTCAATTAATAGTTTAAAAACAAATTGTTAATACAAACTGTATAAAATGAACATAATTTTTCTTCACTTGTATTTTTGTTATTGAGCAAGTTTATCAAAATAAATTGTCTACTAAAGAAACTAAAAAGGCTTCTATTACTTTGAAACAAGCTTTGAATTTAAAACTTTTATTTTAGAAATAAATTTCTTATAGAGGTTTTACATACTCACACAGTGACACTTCGATGCCTCTTGGTTTGATTTTGTTGTTAGCGTTGTGCCAGGGAAAGGTCTCCCCTCTCCCACTCTCTTACCTACCCCGCAGGGAAGACATGCTGTTAATATTCCACAACATGGGTTAGTGTGTGTTTACCAATAAGAAGAGACACTCAGCAATAAAAGACCATACATGTGGCACTCTCTTCTAGATCATATTTCCATGGACTTGAAGAGAGGTACTGAGCCAAGGAGCTCTCATCTTTTCTTTTTTCCTTGCACATTGACCTAAACCCTTTCATCTTTGCTTCAGTTTTCTGTTTCTACTTTATTTCAGGCCAAAGACTCTTAGCTTGTAAGATTTTAAAATTGGGCTTGAAGGAGCAATGTAGAGCCCTTTGGTTTCCAGACTCATTTCACATGCTCCATCCCAGCTTTACTGTAACTCTGTTCAGGAGTATTGGGAGTAGCCTAGCCTAATAATCGGAGAAGGCAATGGCACCCCACTCCAGTACTCTTGCCTGGAAAATCCCATGGATGGAGGAGCCTGGTAGGCTGCAGTCCGTGGGGTCGCTAAGAGTTGGACACAACTGAGCGACTTCACTTTCACTTTTCACTTTCATGCATTGGAGAAGGAAATGGCAACCCACTCCAGTGTTCTTGCCTGGAGAATCCCAAGGACGGGGGAGCCTGGTGGGCTGCCGTCTATGGGGTCACACAGAGTCGGACACGACTGAAGCGACTTAGCAGCAGCAGCAGCCTAATAATAACAGTAATCAAATAAAACACTAGGTTTACCCTTCACTGCTGTTTCTTTATATGGCCTCTGCAGGAGCCTCATGGGGAATTGGGAGTTTTAGACAAGGTAGGATTTGGATGTTCTTGGCTTCTGAACCTTAACGGCATCTTCTTAGGATGACCAACCATCCCGGTTTGTTTGAGACAGGGCTTTTCTGGGACATGAGATGTTCAGTGCTATAACTGAGAAAATTCCAGGCAAAAAGAAATTAATTGGTCACCCTACTTTTGCACCATTCAGATCTTACCCCAATTTATAACACAGATTTGAGGTATTTGAAGGGTTATTTTCTATAAATATCAATGAATAGGTCAACTGGAAATTGCAGTGGTTGACTAAATACTGAACTTCTAAGAGGGGAAAAAAACGCCTTTTTCTTTGTAGGAAAAGGCAATACACTGTCTTTTAAGAACAGTAAAATGAGTTAAAAAATACTTTGAGTTAGTCTTCCATCAATTCTCTTCTAACCACTGTACGAGAAGATTATAGGAAAAACACCAAGACTAGAGGACTGTGGGTTCCTTTTATGCAAAGTCAACTCTTCTGGGTCACAGTTACCCAGCAACAAAATAAAAGTAGTTATTTATAAGTTGTATTAAAGATAGAAAGCATAATGTATTATTTTTTAGAATTTTGGTTCTTTTCCCAGCAAGAAAAAAAACACTGGGATATTTTCAAGCACATTCAAGGTTTCTACAAATAAGCCCCAGTTCTAAAGACTAAGACCACCCAAGATTAAATTTCAAGACGAAATTCTTCAGGAGACTGAAATTTTCAGAGCTGGATGAAATCTAAAAGCATGTTCAATGTTTCCATTTTCCAGATGAAGAAATCAAGGATTCAAAGGCTTCTTGACTTTCCCAAAGTCACATAACTAGGTCTCAGCAGGACACTGAATACTGTAGAAAAGAATGTGTTTGACAAATAGGCCTTGGGCAGTTGTTGACCTAGGACAGTTCTTCAAATTCTATAGTCACTTGAATTAGTGTTTCTTCAAGTAATCTCCATCTATGTCAGTTCGCCCAAATCATTTCTGCCAAAACAATCTTAACACAGAAGAACACTTTTCATTTCTTCACTTGAGTTCCTGTTACGCCCACAGTTACAGAATGAAATCCAAGCTTCTTTAGCATAATATTGAAAACCCTTAATGACCTGACTTCAGGCTATCTCTTCAGTTTGATTTCCTGTCATTCTCTTTTCACTTTTTACTGACAAACCATCTTCATTCTTTTACTACACCTTGTTCTCTGTCTTAGCTGTGCCTGTATGACCTCCCCCTTGCAGTTTCTTTAATCCCTCTTGTATTTTAAATAATCTAATTTTTTGTGCTGTGTTTCTCTTTTGCTTGTACCTCTGTAACAGAACTAACTAGAGGGGAATCAACTGCCTGGATTCAAGTCTCAGTTCCACAATAAATACGTAATAAATCACTTAACCTCTGTGCATTTTGGTTTTCTTATCTGTAGCCCGGGTCTGATAGTACCTACCTCATAGGGTATTGGTTTAAATGAGGTAAAGCACAGAAAGTTCCTGGTACATAGTAAACCTTCAAGTGTTAGTTGCTGCTTTTATTAAACACTTCTCTATAATTTGATCAAACTTCTGAATTCAAGGAATGTGGCTTTCTCATAGTCCAGAGACCTGACACAGTGCTTTACATGAATTATCTTGATTAAATTTGGGGCTAGGTTATAAAGGAAAACTATGAAACTATTTCCTGGAGGTGGGAAAGGCCCACTCACCTATCTGGCCAGGATTGTTTTAGTGAACTTTCTCCTGAAAGCAGAGACGCATAGATCAGCAACCTTTATGGGTGAGTGTGGTTATTTTATTGGTAAGTATTGGACTGTGTGACATGCCAGTCTTGCTGACCCCCTTAGGATTTCTCTGAACTCAAGACCCTTTACTACTACATTCACAGTGCTCTAATATTGATACTCATACAGAGGACCACGATGATAACAAGCACCTTGTTGATCCTGAAGAGAACTCTGGAGGCTTCTCCAAGCTTCTTCATTCTCTTGAAGCCTTCCATACATATGGTATGTTTTGCCGAGACCTGGTTCTGCCAAGATGGTTTTAATTGTTTCTACTAAAAGGAATGGACTCAAGGATTTGATCTTAGAGGAAATTATCCCCAACTGACCATCATATGGCACTTTAGTTGCTATTGCCAATGTGTTTGGTCACCATTAAATCAATATTTATTATCTGTTGAGGCAAGTCAGTAAAATGATTGCTTATGTCCTGACGCTGGCACTCTTCATGTTTAAATAATTTAGTTGTGTAAGACAGTTCAAGTATTTTCTTAAATAAAAGAACTTAAAACCTTTTTATTTCACATTGCTTTGTTTTCTGTGGCAAAATGCAAATATAGTTGAAGAACCACCAAAGAAAACCTCTCCCACTATCCTTGATAAGTCGTGCTAGAGGGGAAAAAGTAATCCACATATCTAAGAAAGTTTTTAACTACCTCATCCTCCACATATTTTGCTAATGTAGTTAGTGCAAAATGGACTTGTGTGTTGCAGTGCCCCACACACACACACACCACTCAAATACTTAAGCTCATTTCTGCTTTCAGGGTCACTGGCAACTTTTTCTTGTCCTCAGTGCTGCTGTGGAGAAGAAAGTTAACCGTGACCCTAAATTGGGACAAAATATTTTTTCTTTTAACAGTAACACATGTCTATAATTTTTAAATGAATATAGGAAATTACAGTTCCTTCCTGACCTTCCACCTTCCAGAGAGTACCACTCTTGACACTTTACTAGGTATTCTTTCAGAGACACTGTGTGTGTGTGTGTGTGTGTGTGTGTGTGTGTGTGTGTGTGTGTGTGTGTGTGTGGTGGTATTTGCATATATATATGTGGATGTATCCTGTTCAACTGTTTTAACAAAAGCAAGATCATATACATGAGTAGCACTACTTTCTTTTTTAATTTATGATGACTATCTTTCTGTGTCAGTAAATATAGATCTTCCTCATTTTTAATGACTGTATAGATAGCTACATCTCTTACACACTGTATAGTATAGATATAGTTCTCCTTTCCTGTGGTACATTTGTCTCCAAGTCTTTGCTCTTACAAATAATGCAGCTGTGAACTTAATCCTTAGAAACTCCCCAAATATCTTGCCAAATATCATAATCTGACATTCCAACTGAAGCACATCAATTACTCTATTAACACAATTCATATTTTTAAATAAAAAAAAAAAACTGGTTAAAAAATAGAGGCATTCATAAGCGTTTAGAGAGAGAAGCTAACATTAAATCCACATTGTGTTTTTCCATATGTCAATTAATACTCCTATGAGGTGGGAGACAGTATTTTATAAATTAGAAAACACTAAGAATCAGAAGGGTAAACCATTTACCCAAAGTTTCATTAATGAATCGGGGTTTCAAACCTAGGTTCCCTGACTTCAAATCTAGAACTGCTTCTGCTGTCCCACATTGCCAGTTTGGCTAGTCTAAAGAAAATAAAAATAGCTTGTCCCAGATGCATGATTCCTTGGCTCAGACATGAGCAGCTAAATCTATGGTTTGCTTCTTCTGGATGTGGAATGCAAACAACCATAAAATGTAGTCTCTACTTATATAAATATTATATATTGAAAGAAAAAATTATATGTTATTGTCTTTAATCTGCCATTATTCACAGCTCATTGTCAAGATTTCTGCAATCATTACTAATTGGTATTTTATAGTGCTTACTTCCTTAACTAGTGAATTACATCATGTCATCCAATGGTTTTATCGGAACCCTTTTGAGAATTGAGCACATAGGGAAATTTTCCCCAAAAGGCCATCCCCTATCCTACCTAGCACTTTAAAAAAATCAACTAGATCTCTTCTTCCTCGTTGGTAGGAAATCTGTTGGCCACTGGGGACACCCTAGAGTTGTGCAGAGACCCATGGCTGAAACTTCAGAAAGTCCCCTCCGGTGGTTTGATAGACTCCTCTGGTGGTGAGCCCCTATACTCCTTGCTGCTGAAACATCAGCTCCTCCAGGCCTAATGGTGCAGTAATTCCCACACTTGGGGCATGGTAACCTTTGGTGAGCCAGAAGCCCCTGTGCCTCTGGACTTTCTTCCCAGATGTACCAAAGACGCGTTTCTCATCACTGTGGCTACCAAACACTGTGCAGGTCCCTCCTCCCTCTGATTTCAGATCTAATTTCTTGACCTCTGTTTTTCTGGGGACTATTCTCTCTTGCTTTGGCTTTCCCCAGTCATGTTTACCTAGTGTCCCCTTCTTTGGTTAAACCACAACACAAACAGATCTTTTCATGAGGCTAATTTCACCCTCAGGCTCCAGGACTAGACGCAGAAGCCAGATGTGGCCAATCAGAGTCACAGTGATTGGTTGAGGAATGAGTATGTTCTGTGACCAAGCCAAGCCTGGGACTCTCCTAGAAAAGAGTTGTTCTCCTTCCTTTAGGGTGCTGAAGGCTGTAGAGGGGAAAGCTGAGGGCTGACGTCCCACGTTTGCCAAACACTCCTAAAGAGCCTACCTAAGAATACAGCCATCACAAAGAAATGGAAACAAATTTCTATTAACATAATTTTAACCTTTGGATCAAGCCATGCCCAAGGCCAAAATTATTCCTGGATTTTTCTGTCTTCTGAGTAAATAAACTCCCTTTTTTCCTTAAGCCAGTTTGAGTTGGGTCTTTGTCTCTTAAAGAATCTTTATACTTTCCCACTTTCCTCTTGACATTGAATACATCCATCACTTTCCATGCTTTGGCATGTCATTTTAATCTTTTAAGTAACTTAGGCTTTTACAACAGAGAAGGAGATGGCACACCACTCCAGTACTCTTACCTAGAAAATCCCATGGATGGAGGAGATGTGGGCTGCAGTCCACAGGGTTGGGAAGAGTTGGACACGACTGAGTGACTTAACTTTCTAACTAACTAACTTCTGCCGTAAGAGTGGTGTCATCTGCATATCTGAGGTTATTGTTATATCTCCCGGCATTCTTGATTCCAGCTTGTGCTTCTTCCAGCCCAGCGTTTCTCATGATGTACTCTGCATATAAGTTAAATAAGCAGGGTGACAATATACAGCCTTGACGTACTCCTTTTCCTATTTGGAACCAGTCTGTTATTCCATGTCCAGTTCTAATTGTTGCTTCCTGACCTGCATTCAGGTTTCTCAATAGGCAGGTCAGGTGGTCTGGTATTCCCATCTCTTTCAGAATTTTCAACAGCTTATTGTGATCCACATAGTCAAAGGCTTTGGCATAGTCAATAAAGCAGAAATAGATGTTTTTCTGGAACTCTTGCTTTTTCCATGATCCAGCGGATGTTGGCAATTTGATCTCTGGTTCCTCTGCCTTTTCTAAAACCAGCTTGAACATCTGGAAGTTCACAGTTCACGTATTACTGAAGCCTGGCTTGGAGAATTTTGAGCATTACTTTACTAGCGTGTGAGATGAGTCATGTAAACTCAAATAGAAAAAAGTAGTAACAATAAACTTTTCAATGTTGGGTTTTACTTCTTGTAAAATGTTGAAAATCCGTTATCCAGGAGCAAAGAATGTTGTGAGGGTGGTAAACCATCTATCTTGAGCCCTTGTGTCTCCAAAAATGGTGTATCAAAGCTAGCCAGCCCTTTCCACCCAGGATTTCCAATCAGGTGGGTCCAAGGACCCTTATCTCTTGCTCACAGGGTAGCCTTTGGCTGGTTTCTCTCGGCATCTTGTGACTGTTCCCTCTTCTGACTTCCTCTTTCTAGGCTCCTCCTCTCCTGCCTCATTGGTGTTGACCAAATGTCATGATTTATAGCTGCTATTCTCACCCCTAACTAGTCTACCCAGAGTGAGAGGTGATAAGTAAGCTGTCTCTATTTTGAAGAATTTTGTTGTTTGTGATCTGACCTATAGAGGGATCTCGGTGTCAACATCTAAAGGGGTTCTGTATCACATAGTGACTACCACAAGTAGCACATGTTCTAAACTACGAATTAAAGATTCAGTAAGTGAAGATCGTGATTTGAGGAATGACCTGGAGAAGAAAAACTAAGTGCAGATCCCTTTGCTCCTACAAGCTAGTTAGTTGACATTGAGTACGTCACTTCATCTCTCTTGACTTCCATAGAAGAAGCTGGCAAGGTCCCCAACTGTGGGCTAAGAGCTGGTTACATCATAATCACCTGGAACCACTGTTAAAGATTCATGTTCCCACACTTTGCTACAGTTCTGTATCAGTCTGCCAGATGGTAATGTATGTATGTTTTCTTAGCAAACAACCTAGATGATTGTGATGGGCACCTGGCTTGGGAACCACTGTAGTAGGTAATCTCTTCTTATGCTGAGAGATTACTGAGCCTGCTGTTGCATTAGCCAGGTTTGGGTGGAGCTGGAGCTGGTGGGGGTGAGGGACAGCCAGAGCTCTCCCAGGGAGTGTGTCTGTAGGGCTCCAGGGAATCTGCAGAAGAGAAGGAAGGTTGTCAGCTTTCACGCATGTCACAGGTTCTCTGCTGTCTGTCTTCAGTCCTAGCACTGGAAGGCAGCAGGCACCAGGGCTCCACTGGCCTAAACCATAGTTTTCTGATGACCCAGAGGTTCTAAAACTAGAGAAGCGTTCCAAATCCTGCTCCTGGCTTTTGTTGGGGTGGAGAAAAGCAGAGTGCCCAGGGAGAGGTTGTTACAAGCAACAAAGTGGTAATTTCTTCCCCAGGGTGAGGAACGTTTTTTCCCGTCCCTGCCTCTAGCTGCAGTGGTGCAGTCTGTTACCTTGGATACCAGCTAACACTTCCTGACAAGCCAAGCTTCACTGTTGCTTGGAGGAACTAGAAGTGGGAATCAGGAAAAACAGAGTCCTGGGATGACCAAAGCCCTTCTCCCAGAGCTGGAGAAATAGAGAAATGCAGGTGAGGTTGAGAGTCCCAAGTATTGATAGGGTTGTAAGAGAGAGGGTGGGGAAGGCCCAGACACTAAGCCTGGGTCTTAAGCACCTGCTGTCTACCTGCCAGGCATTGTGCTAGATGCTGGGGATACAACAGTAAAATAGGGAATAATGGGAGAAGAACTGTGACAATTTGGTATGAGACAGCCAGAGGGCAGGACCAGGAGGAAATTATTTCCTCCTTAGGGTTGGGGACAGCAAATGGGGTTCAAGAAAAACTTCTTGGGTTTTCTTATCAAACAACTCTTTGTTGCAAAGGCATTTCTAGAAGTAGATCCAACTTGAGCAAAGAAAGGGATGTATTAGCAAGGTGAATAAGTGGGGTTATCAGGGTGCACAAAAGGATGCAAGATGAGGTAAAGAGGGGAGTAAAGAATAGAGGCAAAAGGAGTGAAAAGTCTTTGAAGAAGATCTGGTTTGCTTGTCTATGGTACTGAGGGGCCATGGCAGGGTTCTAAACAGGTAATAATACAGACAGTTCTGCATATTAGAAAATCATTCTGGCAGCAGATTATAAAATGGATCGGATCAGGACAAGACTAGAGGTTACTAGGCAGTTAAAAATACAAACCCTGGGGGTGGCTTTATCCTGGATAGTTAGAATCCTAGATCCAGATGTTAGCACATCAGGAACTTAGCTGAAGATTCTCTTTTATCCGCTAATCAGGGCTACTTCTCTCCCTTTGTCAAGATGCCGTTTCCTAAGGACCTGTTTGCATGTTCTCTTCCCCTCCTGTGACCAGTCTCCCAAGGTAATGTGGCCCATCTTTGTCTAAACTCCAGACCTGCCCTGAGTACATTTATTCAACAGATGTTTGGGGGGCAATGTTTTTTTAGGCAATGATTACAAAGAACCGTTCTAACTTAGTCATGTTAACTAAGTTCTTGCCCTCAAGGATCTTACTTCTAGTGGACTGATGGATAGGGGAGAGTGGTGCAGAGACATAATAAATATATAGAACATCAGATGATGAAATGTGCTACAGAGAAAGCTAAACAGGGCAGAGGAGGTCCTGTCTGAGGAGGGGCAATCAAAGAAGACATCTCTGAAAAGGTTTCATTGAGCAAAGGCCTGAGGGCAAGGGCTGTCCGGCTCTGCCTCCCCAGTACTGGGTCTCTCTGGCTCTGAATAGGCTCTCTATGCTGCTGCTGCTGCTGCTGCTGCTGCTGCTAAGTCACTTCAGTCGTGTCCGACTCTGTGAGACCCCATAGACGGCAGCCCACCAGGCTCCCCCGTCCCTGGGATTCTTCAGGCAAGAACACTGGAGTGGGTTGCCATTTCCTTCTCCAATGCATGAAAGTGAAAAGTGAAAGTGAAGTCGCTCAGTTGTGTCTGACTCTTAGCAACCCCATGGACTGCAGCCTTTCAGGCTCCTCTATCTATGGGATTTTCCAGGCAAGAGTACTGGAGTGGGGTGCCATTGCCTTCTCCAGGCACTCTATAGAGGTACACAGAATGAATGAGTGCTTGAGTCATATGCTGAAGTGCTTGAAGATGTGGCAGATTTTAAAATGGTATTCCTCATTCGTATAGCACTTTGTATTTTCCAAAGCTCTTATGTATTCTCAGTTTCATCTGAGCCTCTTGATGGAGTTGAAGTAGACAGCACAGTTACTATTATCCCCATGCCATTCTGCAGATGGAGAAACCAAAGGTCCAGCGCTCCTTTTAGCACGCCACATTGTCATGTTAGTTTTATGCAGCCCAAATACCCCTCCATCAGCCAACACAAGTCACCCCAGGATCCAGTCGTGCAAGCCTCTGAGTCCATTAGGTTGTTAGAAAAGAGGGAACTGAGCCTGAGGGGCACCCAGTGTTCACGAGGTCTTTCTATTCCAACAGTCTCTGCCACCGCGAGTTTCCCAGCTAACTGTAAGTCGAGCCAGCTGTTGTTTGAAATATTGCCACATTATCTTGGTGCTTCCCAGAAAAGAAAAGTCTTCTGAATAAAAGATTAAAGACCCAAAAGAGAAAAACAAGTTGCTGAACCATCATTATGTTGCTGCGTGTGCGCTTAGTCGTGTCTGACTCTTTGTGATCCCATGGACTGTAGCCTACCAGGCTCCTCAGTCCATGGAATTTTCCAGGCAAGAGTACCGGAGCGGGTTGCCATTTCCTTCTCCAGGGGATATTCCCAACCCAGGGATTGAATCCGGGTGTCCCACAGTACAGACAGACGCTTTACTGTCTGAGCCACCAGGGAAGCCCCTTTACCACTGAGCCACTTGGAAAGTCCCTGAACCATCATTAAACTATTTAATGTTTTCATGAGAACACCCACTCAATGTTAAGCTTCAACTCCATCTGGAGATTCCCACTGGCAGTGTTTTAGGCAAATTTTTTTGTTCGTTTGTTTCAAATAACAAGAAACCTAAATCAAGTTGCCAGGAGGTGCTAGTGATATGGGTTTGATCCCTGGGTTGGGAAATGGAGTGCAACTCACTTCCATATTCTTGCCTAGAGTATCCCATAGACAGAGGAGCCTGTCACAAAGAGTCACAAGGGGTGACAAGGGGTCAGAGTTGGAAACGACTGAAGCGACTTAGCATGCAGAAAGCAAAAAGGGAGGAATTAGAAGGAATTCTTGCAAAAAGGGAGGAATTAGGGGGAACAAGTATCTAATGGAACCCAAGAGCAGGATGTAAGGTCAGTTCTTCAAGAACCAAGGTTTACCTCCCCTCCTCAAAATATTTACTGTCTACCAGTTGAGATCCAACCAGTCCATTCTAAAGATCAGCCCTGGGTGTTCTTTGGAAGGAATGATGCTAAAGCTGAAACTCCAGTACTGTGGCCACCTCATGTGAAGAGCTGACTCATTGGAAAAGACTCTGATGCTGGGAGGGATTGGGGGTAGGAGGAGAAGGGGATGATAGAGGATGAGATGGCTGGAGGGCATCACTGACTCGATGGATGTGAGTTTGAGAGAACTCCAGGAGTTGGTGATGGACAGGGAGGCCTGGCGTCCTGCGATTCATGGGGTCGCGAAGAGTCAGACACGACTGAGTGACTGAACTGAACTGAGTCCCTGCTCTCATGTAATTTACAGTCTCACAGGAGAAAGATGCCAACTTTAAAAAATCACACTAATGAATGTATTATTCTAAATTAAGTACCTTCAAAGAAAGGAGCACAGTTCTGTGATAGTTTACATAACACAAGAAACCTGGAATAGAGTGGGATAGTGGGGAAGACTTCACAGAAGAAGTGAAGTGTGAGCTGAAGAGTCAAGGATGAGTGACTGGGGGCAAGGAGGGGAAGAGAATGTTCAGAGCAAAGCCAGCCCATGAAAAAGTCCTGTGACTAAAGGAAATGTGCAGCATGCCAGGGCTTGAAGGGGAAGGGGAGCTGTGGAACACAGACATGGTGAAGGGTGGTGGAGCGGGAAAGCTGGAGAGGTCGGTGGACAGTGGCCAGAGCCTGTGAGCCTCAAATGCCATTGTTATGATCTTAATCTTTATTCTAGAAATAAAGGGAAGACTTTGAACAGTTTTAATCAAGAGGCAGAAGAGAGGGTGTGACATTGGGTCTGTGGGGGTTTTTGGCCACAACTCATGGCTTGTGGGACGTTAGTTCCCTGACCAGGGATTGAACCCAGACATGGCAGTGAGTGCATAGTATCCTAACTGCTAGTTCACCAGAGACTGCCCTGGATTTCTGTTTTTAAAAAATCACTCTGACTTCAGTGAGAAGAGATTAGATAGGAGAACCGAGGGGATAATAGGGAGGCCAGTTAGGGTCTACTGCAGTCATCTATGGCAGAGGTGGCAGCGGCCCAGATGTGAGAAATGCCAGTGGAGACAGAAGTGGTGAGATTTGAGAGAGGTAAAATTTACAAGATTAGGGACTTCCATGACAGTCCAGTGGTTAGGACTCTGGCTTCTACTGCAGGGGGCACAGGTTCGATCTCTGGTGGCAGAAGTAAGATCCCGCATGTGGCACAGCATGGCCAAAAAAAAAAAAAAAAGGCAAGATTAGATGATAGGTGGATATGGGGAATGAGGTATCAAGAATAATTCATTTCTGACTCATATAAGTAGATGGATGGTGGTTCTTTTCTCTAAGTTAGGGAACAAAGACCAGAGGCTAGTGTATAGGAAATTTGAATTCAGTCTTGGACATGCTGAGTTTAAGTTGCTCCAGGTGGAAATATCCAGTGTAACTGAACACACAGGTCTGGAGTCAGAGTGAGAGGTCTGGGCTTTTGACGTACAATGGGGAGTCACTGATGTACAGTTGACAGTTGAAGTCAAGGACAAGGATGTTTGCCTAGGAAAAGAGGAGAAAGCAAGAGGAGACCTGTGTGCATGATTTAGCCTTGAGGAACTCCAACTTAAAATGCTCAGGTAGAGAGGTGAGCCTGCAAAAGAGACTAGGAAGGAGCAGAGAGAGGAGGAAGCCAGGAGAGAAAGGCCCCAGGGAAACCAAGGCCGGGAATGGCCCTGCCCTCAACTTGGCTCTGAAGACGGTCTTTCCCTGCTTCTGAATGTACATGGCGGCCTCACAGCTCTTCATTCTGAACTCCCAGAGGGAGGATCTGATTGATCTGTCAGGCCCACATCTACCACTGACCCCATAAGCTGCAAGCAGTAGCTGCAGGACCCACCCTGAGTGCAGAGGCAGTTATCAAAGGAAAAACTCGGCCTCATCTTAATGCTTTCCCTCTCCACTCCCCCAGCCTCTAAATCATTATGAGCACTTGCTGTCCTCTCTGCCAGCCTTCACCATGGCCACATCCTTTTCATCCTTCAAGAAAGCCTAAGCTCAAGCCTCCCCTGGTGGTCCAGGGGTTGACTCCACCTTCCAGTTCAGGGACTTAGATCCCTGGTTGGTGAGCTAAGGGCCCACATGCCATGGGCCAAAAATTAATCACAACAAAAAGGTCTAAACTCAAAAGACACCTTCACTGACCACCTTACCTACGCAAAGGAGATTTCTGATTACTCTCTATCCTTCCTTCATAACACATCCCACAGTTTGTTATTACTATATTTAATGTTTAAAGTGTATTTATTTATTTATTTTGGCTGCCCTGGGTCTTTACTGCTGCACAGGCTGTCTCTAGTTCGGGCGAGCAGGGCCCACTCTCTAGTTGCCGTGCAAGGGCTTCTCGCTGCAGTGGCTTCTCTTGTTTGGAGCACAGGCTCTCGGACTCGAGAGCTCAGGAGTTGTGGCTCCTGGGCTCTAGAGCACAGGCGCGGTAGTTGTGGCGCACGGGCTTATTTGTTCCATGGCATGTGGGAATTTCCTGGACCAGGGGTCGAACCCATGTCTTCTGCAGTGGCAGGCCGATTCTTTATCATTGAGCTACCAGGGAAGCCCTTACTATATTTAATTTTTAACATCAGTCTCTCCTTCTGGCAGGACAAAGACAATGTCTAGCTCCACAATTGTCAGCTGGGGACGACTGTGCTCCCTGGAGACATTAGGCCACGCTTAGAGACATTATTAGTTGTTACAACCCGAGGGGCAGGGATGCTCCTGGCATCTGATGAGTAGAGCATTCTTCAGTGTACAGGACAACCCCATGACAAAGAATCGTCTAAAACGTCAGAAGCCCTAAAGTTGAGAAAACTTTTATCTTCTTGTTTGCCGTTGTATCCGCAGCATCAAGTAGGCGTTCAATGAGGACTTACTGAATGAATAAATTAAAGAAGAGTTGAGCTGAATACAGATGCCGCCCAAGGCCATTGTCTACATGTTGCACTCATCCCTTTCTGGTATTATTTTGCTCTCTAGGAAAATAAGCACGGGATGTTTTTACAATGGCCACACAAATTAGTGATGTCTTCCATGGTCAAGACAGTACATTTCTGGAAAATCACTGGTAAGCATCTTCTCTGATTTTTCCAAATGAAAGCAACAACAACAACATTTTTTTTCATATGGGAGTTGAGGGGGAAATACGTGCCTTTAAGTGAGACTGGGTAAATGATAATTGCATCATCTTACACCTGAGGGCTTCAGTTACCTAAATACCAAAACAATAAAATAAAATGTCTTATGAACTTGGAGTCCACATTTTATCAAGATCTACACAAGAAACTCCCCCAGTTACTACACAGAAATAAAAATGCTTCTGCAGGCCCTGACAGTGTGGCATCAATGTCTGACACCAGGGCATTGATCAAATGACTTTGTGTTTTGCAGCATGAGGAGAAGCAATGACAGAGATCCACAGAAGCAGTTGAACCAGAAGAATATCAGTGAACTTGGCCAAAAGCTAGACAATGGACTCCTGGTTACGCATGTTAACCAGACACAGGACTTACTGGTAAAAAGCCTAAGTGCTTCTACTGAGCAGCCGTGCTCACAAATCATAGCTGGGAATGCAGACTGTGTTAAATTCTGGGTATTTCTTTCTTCATGTAGGATCTCAGGACTAGTTAAGAATTCATCTCTACTTTCCTGTCTTTAAAAATTACTAAAGAATCTCTATGCTATTTATAGAAACAGCATAGCCTTCTTGGCCATATCATCAAATATTCAGGAGGGTGTAAAGATGCTGTCCTTGTTATCAAAGCTTGAAGACTAAGGAATTTAATTCTAAGATGCTCCTTCCTGAGATTTGTTTTTCTTGTAGGATTTCCCAAAAAATCTAAATCCAAAAATCAGTTTTGGGAAGTGCTATTGGAGCAAGAGAGTTATGGCAGGAGCATTAACCTCTAGAATAACTAGTACTGTGGTCTTAGGCTGACTCTCATCATGTTGGTGAGCCATCTTCTCGTGGTGGTGAGTGGATTGTCTAGAACTCACAGCTCACTCTACTGTAGAAACAACTGTCATCGGGGGGTGTCAGCGCAAGTCTGGCCCAAGACCCTCTACCTATACTGCTGCTGCTACTGCTGCTAAGTCGCTTCAGTCATGTCCGACTCTGAGCGACCCCATAGATGGAAGCTCACCAGGCTCTCCTGCCCCTGGGATTCTCCAGGCAAGAACACTGGAGTGGGTTGCCATTTCCTTCTCCAATGTAGGAAAGTGAAAAGTACTAGAGTTTAACAAAAATCTTTTGAAATGATAGTCAGTCAAAAGCAATACAATTTTAATGCTGGTGATTAAAAATCAGGAAAATAGTTGTGTTTTACTTTTCTCAAGTATTGGCACTAACAGGAAAGCAAGTTTAATTACAAGGAAATGAGCAAAGGTCAGTAGAGTCTGGAGATTCTGAAGCATTCTCTCAGTGACCTTAGATGTTGATACTATGAGTATCCATTTCACCTAATTTCTTATCAAATACATGACTTCCCAGGTGTCAAGGACCACTCTTATCAGCCACAACCAGGCCTCATTTACCTCACAAATTGCAGTGGGAAAGAGAGAATGGATTGCCCCAAAAAAGATCATACTCTGTATGTCAAGCACACCCTTTAGCGTGTAATCAGTATGTCTACGGTCAAAATCCATACTGTGTTTAACGGTGCTCAGATGCTCAGTCGTGTCTGACTCTTTGCCACTCCATGGCTCCTCTGTCCATGGCATTTCCCAGGCAAGAATACTGGAGTGGGTTGTCATTCCCTTCTCCAGGGGATCTTCCTGATCCAGGGATTGAACCCGAGTCTCCTGTATTGGCAGGTGGGTTCTTTACCACTGAGCCACCAGGGAAGCCTGTATTTAATAATAGCTCTTCAAATATCAACAATACAAAATCCATGTCCTAAAGCATGATGCAACATTTCAAATGCAAGTAAAATAGAAGAAAAAGGTGAATGGAAAGTCTACCTGTTGTTACAAACTAGGGAGGTGGTTGTCCTGAAAGATGAGAAGAGTGACATCTAGTGGTCATATGATGCAGAGCAGCAGCTCCCTAAGTGTGGGGCTGAGGCTGGAGCTAAGACTACAGGCGGGATACGTTAATTAGCAGAGAGAAATAGTGAGAAAATTGTCTTTTCAGTCAGTTCTCTCTTGATCCTTCACAAAGACAGTCAGACTTTGGTGGTAATTTAAAGGCCATATAGTATGGTGATTGTGAGCATGACCCAAGCTGTACTGCTCGGATCTGAATCCCAGCTCCACCTCTTACTAGCTGTGTGACTTTGAACAAATTATCTAACTCTCAGTACTTCAGTTTCCTTGTTAAATGAGGTCATCAATGATGAAACCTATTTCACAGACATAAATAATATATGTGAAATGCTAGTCGCATTAAAGCAGCGCTATTAAGTGTTTGCTCTAATTATTAGTGTTTGCTGCTGCTACTGCTGCTGCTAAGTCGCTTCAGTCCTGTCCGACTCTGTGTGACCCCATAGACGAGCCTACCAGGCTCCTCCATCCATGGGATTTTCCAGGCAAGAACCAATTTCCTTTTGAAACAGAGGGTGAGCAGGCCTCGGGCACAGATGTAAGGCACCCAATGCCATCTAGCTGGAATAGGGCAGCAGCAGTTTCTTTTCACCGTCCATTTGTTCATTACCGCTGGAATGTGTGTGTCGGTCACTCAGTCAAGTCCAACTCCTTGCGTTTCCATGGGCTGTAGTCTTCTGTCCGCCAAATCTGAGCGGAAACGAGAGTCATTGTTAAGCACTGTTTGGCGAAGAAGGAGATGCATGGCTTGCCCAGCATCACAAAGCTAGTATGTGGGGGGCCCAGGACTGCACCCCCTTCTTTCCTCCTCTCTCTTCCTCTGCCCATTCCTCCTTCAGAATCCTCTATCGTATCTAATTCTGTCTAATGCAGCTCAGTCAGCCACAGCAGATAATTTCATCCCCTTGTCCACCACCTCACCCTCTGCAGTGACAGCCCGAGCAGGACTCACTCAGGGTTTCAGCAGGGGCACAGGAGACAGGCAAAGCCATCCTTAGGTGTAGACAGGGCCGCGGTGGGCGAAGCAGTGCAGGTCCTTTCCACAGTCATCGAACACTGCAGGGTGGTTTCTCACTATGGGTCTGAGCCAGCCTCCCCTGACAATGGGATTCCTCACCCTGAGTGATGACCAATCCTGGCAACATGTAAGGCCCAGTGATTCATTCAACAATGGTGCTTGTGCTGGAAGCTCTCGCAGAATCCTGTCTGAGCCAGGCCTAGCACCTTTCCAGGCTCCTCTCATGTCACACATACCCTGTGTTCACTACACACTCCAGTCATCATGGCCACCCTTCTGTTATGGGAGAACTCTGACCCAGCCCCAAGTCTGCCTCTGCCTGGAACGTGCATTCCCAGGGTCGCATAGGGCTGCCTCCTGAACTTCCAGAAGGACCTTCTCTGACCCCCCTCTCAACTAAAGTGGCTCCCCATCTCCACCCTAGTCATTTTCTGTCACATTCCCTTGCCCCACTTTCTTAATATAACTGTTCCTTGCTAAAATTATGTACGTTGATTTTGCTTTTCTTTACTGACCCTCTGTCCACACTAGAATGTGAGCTCTAAGAAGACAGGAACATTTCTATCTTGTTCACACTGAAGCCCTGGCACCTCAAAACAGGGCTCAGAACAAGGAAAATGGGCTCCGAGCCTTATGTCAGCTCTCTCCTACCTTCTGGCTCCCAGAACGTATCAGCGATGTTGAATGCTTGCTGTCAATGACTTCAGCTCTATCACCAAGGCCATCACCCACATCCTGAGCTTAGCACTGTGTAAGTGACACAGGCATCCCTAGGCACAAGCAAGGGGGCTTGTTCATTTCATGCCCAGACTCCTGTGATGACTAGGAAATTCTTCCGCTAAAACTTTTATCCTCGGCTCTTGTTTCTGGCCTCTGAAATAGACAGGGAAACATATTCCCTCTTCCATTAGTCAACAAATATTTGTAGAGGATCCCTCAGACTGAGAGGGAGGCAAAACTCATATATCTGAAAAGATACAGAGAATGCAAATACAGAAATAAACAGACACACCACCTTCACTTGTGTTTGGCAAAGACTCAAAGGCAGGCAGGGAAATAGGTAAACTTTGGAGTGAAAAGAATGAGGAAGCTTCAGGTGTGCCCTGAAGGAGCAGGCACACAGAAGCCAGAAATGAGCTCACTAGAAGCTGGGTATCTCCTGTGATTGGTTTGGGAGCATGTTTGGCTTTCTCTGGCTGGTCCTGAGCTGAAAGGGGGATGAAAATAGGAAAGGTGGCAGCTCCATCACGGTCCTGATCTCCTGATCCAGTTGCTGGAGAGGTTACGGTTTGGCTCCATGGACTGGTTACTACAGAGGTTGTGGATCAGAGTTCTGTAGTCACGCAGGGTCTAGCCAGTGGCGTTTGTGTATTCAGTCTCACACAAGGCAGGATGTGGTGGGTGACCCCTTGACTCCTCTGGGGACATACTGGGGATGAGGTGAGGTATGGGAACCAGTATCACTGGGGGCAGATGCCCCACAGCACAAGCCTCTCTGCACACGTCTGTGGCCTCAGCAAGGCGAGTTTCTGAACAGACTCTCTTGGGTAGGACCAGTCAGGCTGGCACCCCCTTGGGGGTCCCCGTGGAGGGACCTAAAACACCCTGAGCTTTGCCTTCTCTTTTCACTGTTTTCTCCTTGACTCTGGCTTCTGTTTCACAGAGGCTGCAGGAGGATGAGACCCAGCCTTCAGTCTGGGAGAATTCAGAAGATTGGCTTTCAGCGCACAGTTTAAAGTCTAAGAAACTCACTTTGGCTGACCTGCTATGCCAGGGCACAGCCGTGCTGTAAGTCAGAAGCCACTCCCCTCCCCCAAGCCTGTGAGACACGTCCAGGCCCCTGAGCCCAAGAGATCCTTTCATGAGACTTTGCTTCTTCAGGGAAGAGGCCAGCGGTGTCACGAAGAAAATGCACTTTCCCACCCAGACCGTCCACCAATTTGAAGCCAAGCTTTCTGAGTAAGTATGTTTCTCATGTCCTCCCAACAAGCCCAGAGCTCAAGAATTACCTGGTTTCAGCACTCTGAAAGTGACTTTGTTCAAACGACAGGCTCTGTTGGGCCTGTGGACAGTTCTCTTCCCACTTCGGGCTCCAATGTCTTCTTTTTTCAAATAAAGAAGGTTGAACTATATCAGTTTTTCTCACCCTCTTAAAACCCATGGTCCCTTTGGATGAAACCTCCCTGCCTCATCTGATGTGTAACGATTAAGAGTGACAGATTGATTGGGTTCATATCTTTACAGATGTATGTTAAAAATATTCAGGCCCCCCAAATTCCAAACCAGTTTTTTTTTTTTTCAATGTGGACCATTTTTAAAGTCTTTATTGAATTTGTTACAATATTACTTGTTTTGCATTTTGGTTTTTGGGTCATAAGGCATATGGGATCTTAATTCCCCAACCAGAGGTTGAACTCATACACCTTGCATAGGAAGGCAAAGTCTTAACCACTAGACCATCAGGGAAGTCCTAAACCAGATTTTTTTTAAAGCTGCTCTTTACTTTTTTTGGCCTCACTTCACAGCCTGTGGCATCCTAGCTCCCCGATCAGGAATCGAACCCAGGCCCTCAGCAGTGAAAGAGCAGTGTCCTAATTCCTGGACCCCCAAACTAGATTTGATTAGCACCATCTCCTGTGTAGTAATTGCTTGCTTGATTACTGCTTGCCTGAGATTTCTTCAAAGGCTAGAATAATAATCAAGAACCAACAGTTAATTCATGTGTCAGGAATTCTGCTAAAGGCTGTACACATTATCTTATTTAATCTTCACGACTCAAAAAATAGCATTATTCTCTTAATGGAAAATCAATTGCTGAATGACCAATTTGTCAAATTTATCAAAGCATTTTAACTGTAACTTTTATAGCAAATACCATTGAGTTGGAAGTTTAAACAGATTTTAAAGATTTCCGTAGTATTTTTGGTTGATTGGTTTTAATTGTGAATCCAGCATTTTAAGGAATGTTCTATTCAGTTAACTGGTCATTGGGCAAATTGATTTTCAGAGAATTAGTTTCAAGTAAACTAAATTTCAGCAAATTGACTTGAATAAAGTCTTATTATTATCTTCACATTGGAGATGTTGAAACTGTAGAGTTTACCATACTTGTCCAAGTGACACAACTAGTAAGCAACAGAGCTCACGTCTCGTCATGGAGGCCATGCTCTTTGTCTGCACTTACTTGTGTGTCTGACTCTGCCCACTGCCCTCCATCCATGAATTCATGCCCAGAGGCCCTTTTCTGGGCCCCTCAAATCCCACCTACCTCAGTGAGGGCAATTCAGTTAAATTCAAATGACTGAGCCCTTCACTTGAACACCTGTTACAGGCTGATCTCCAAATAGCCATAGGAATAGTCTGCAATGAGGAAACTCTAGAAGTTCCCCTGGCCACTTACTATTCAAAAACAAGGGTTTTTGTTCATCAGTCCACTGAGAAACTGACGCTGAGCAGCCTCAGTTGTGCACTTAATGATTATGTCCAGGTGACTAGAAGTCTCACCCGAGAAGACACAGATTTGAGAAGAGCAAGGATGTTCTTCCACCTTCCTCATGAGAATCCTCCCCCATCCTGCACAGACTGACCCTCCCTTGAAGCCCACCTCTAGCTTCACCATTTACAGTGCATACTGCAACACTAAGAGACCGTTCCACAATCCACACACCCCACCCCATGCCACCCCATCATTTGCCCCAGCAAACAAAGACCTTCAGTTTTTTCTGGGCTAGATTTTGCCTTATATTCTCCCAGTGCCTTAGACATTTCATTTAAAAAATATATAATTTTTTTTTTAAAGAAAAAAATTCCCACTGCATTTTCCTTCAGTATGTGAGTGGGCATTGCTCAGTGCTGGAACTGACCTTGGGTGACAAGTCTTCCTGGTGTTTTAACAGAGCTATTGAACTCTATCAACAGAGAATTCAGTGGCTCACAGAAAACAGCAAGAAGGTAATAGATTTCTTTCTTTGCCTCCTTTCCATCATTGCATCTGTATTTGTTAGAACCCTTTCTGTTGCAAGTAACAGACCTCCAATTTATATTAACCAAAGCTAAAAAAGGAATTTCTAGATCTACAGAAATGAAAAGCTGTATACAAACACAGCTGTATCCTAGGGTTAAAATGACGTCATTCTTTGTCTCTGAGCTCTGCTTTCCTCTGGGTTGGTTTTACCCTCTGTAAGGCTCTCCCCAGTCTTGGGAAGATGGGGTCACCAGCAACTCTCAGCTTTCATGTCACTGTAGTGGTGGCCTTCCTTTCCCAGTGCACCCTCCCAAGTCCTGGGACTGACTCTCTCTCGGCCAATTTAGACCAATCACCATAGCCATGGGGTGAGATACACTACCTGCTTAGGCCCAGAACTAGCACTCACTCCTGGGGAAAAACAGGGGTCAGGTAGTAGGGGAGAATGGGTGAGATCTCCCCAAACATCACAGACTGAGAAAGGGAGACAGATGGTTGCACATGGAAAGCCAGAGAGCTGTTACCAGGAGAGGAAACATCCTGGGTGAGAACTGCTGAAGCTCCCCTGGACCATTTAAGCTCAGACCTTTAGTGAGATTTACAACTAAGGCTGATCATCCAGACATAAGTTTTGAAAGTTTGATTAAATGTTTTCCTCAGACCCAAAGGGTAGAAGGGTGTTCATAAGCAAATTAACCTTCATTTTGCTTTCTTATTTGTTTTAGCCTATGTTCTTCCAATTGATGCCTCTCTGGCCCACTGTTTGCCTTCACCTTGGGCAATCCTTAGCCACCTTGTGGCTTCCCTGGTCACTCAGATGGTTAAAAATCTGCCTGCAATGTGGGAGACCCTGGGTCAATCCCTAGGTCAGGAAGATCCCCTGGAGAAGGAACCGGCAACCCACTCCAATATTCTTGTCTGGAAAATCCCATGGACAGAGGAGTCTGGCGAACAATGAGGTGGCAAAGAGTTGGACATGACTAACTACATGATGTGATGATGTGACAGGCAATCCTCAACTCTTTATTTATTTATGTACTTCTAATTTACTTTTGGTTGTGCTGGGTCTTTGTTGCTGTGCATGGGTTTTCTCTAGCTGCGGCAAATGGGGGCTATTCTTGAGTTGCAGTATGTAGGCTTCTCTTATTGCAGTAGTTGCTGTTGCGGATTTCAGTAGTTGTGGTGCACAGGCTTAATTGCCCCACACCATGTGAAATCTTCCCAGACCGGGGATTGAATCCATGTCCCCTGCATTGGTAGGCAGATTCCTAACCACTGGACCACCAGGGAAGTTCAATCCCAAACTCTTGTTTTAAAGCCTGAGATAGGTGAGTGCTGAAATTCATGCTCCCCAACCCCAACCCCCACCTTACACAATCCCAGTAGGTGACAATACAGTGCAGAGGCTAGCTGCCTGAGCCGATTCCACGGTGTAGTCTACATCTCAGACCCAGAACCTACTTCTCTCGCTTAAGACAGGTCAACAGATGCACATCTCCAGCTGTAGCACGCCCCCTCTGGTCAGTCGCGGTAACACAGGCCGAGAGGGACGAGAGCCTCACCTTCTCCATAAACGTCAGTTCAGGGACTGCAGCTCTCTCACCCAGCTACGCCTGTAACACTTGTCCTGGCACTTTCGACAGAGGGGCAGGGATTGCTGGTTGGGTCCTTCTTCCCCTTATCCTTTTCTGATGGAGTTATTGAGGAGCCAGGAAATAAGCCCCAATTGGATTCCAGGGGAACAATCACTTATAAATAAACTCATGAGTTTTCTGGGTGCTTCCGCACTGGACATGATGTATAGTCCATCACTGGACCCAGTTCTGGACTCTGCTGTCAGCAAAACCACACTTCCCTGGGTGTCTATTTCCATGTCTGGAGAGGATAAAAGCAGGGGTTATAAACCCGTGGCTTGCAGGCAAATCTGGCCCTACAACCTGTTTTTCTTGGCCTCGATAGTTTTAAATATTTTTTAAATTAGTTGAGATTTTAAAATCCTGCTATTTCACTTTTATGTCTACTTTCAGTCTTCTCTTGAAAAAATTTAGGGCTATCTGGCGTCACTGGGTTCCCGGTTTCCTCTCATGTACTCTTCGAGGTTTTTCTCTGGGATAAATTTCTGGAATTTCAATGGCTAGGTTTAAGGGAATGCATTTGTCAATTATTAAAGCTCTAAAGTCAGCTTTCTCAAAATTTTAAAGGATAGAACTGGCCCCAAATTTGAACTACTGGCCCCTAAAAATTGGCAATGTCCTGGGAAGCTTCATACTTCATCTGTTTTTAGATGAACAAATATGAGTGATTACAGCATATCAGACACTTTTTCCAGGACTGGGGATTCAAACATGACTAGTACAAAGCTCCGGAGAAGGCAATGGCACCCCACTCCAGTACTCTTGCCTGGAAAATCTCATGGATGGAGGAGCCTGGTAGGCTGCAGTCCATGGGGTCGCTAAGGGTCGAAGACGACTGAGCAACTTCACTTTCACTTTTCACTTTCATGCATTGAAGAAGGAAATGGCAACCCACTCCAGTGTTCTTGCCTGGAGAATCCCAGGGATGGGGGAGCCTGGTGGGCTGCCGTCTTTGGGGTCTCACAGAGTCGGACATGACTGAAGTGACTTAGCAGCAGCAGCAGTACAAAGCTCCCACTTTGATGGAATTTATGGTCCGGGAGAGAGGACAAATCACATACAAAGTTAGTTTGTGATGGTGCTATAAAGAAAAATAAAGCAGGATGAGGGATGAGAGGGTGAGATAGAAGCAAGGGATGTTTAAATAATAGGATAGTCCAAGAGGAAACATTTGAACAGACACCTAAAGGGAGCGAGGGAGTGAGTTGAGATCAATGGAGACTGTTCCAAGCAGAGGAAACAGCTAATGCTAAGGCCCTGAGACAGGAACACACTTGACCTGTTCCAGAAGCAGCAAGCAGGCCCATGCAGCTCTTGACTTTGTCTCAAGAGCCCAGAGTGAGCATTTGGAGAGCAGATAGGGTTAGGGGCAGGCACAGATCAGGAAGACCTTGCTGAGTTCAGATTTTATTCCAAAGGTGAGGGTTTTAAGCAGGGGAGTGACATGATCTGACTTCAGTTTCAAAAAGATCACTCTGGATGCTTCATAAATTGACCACAGACAACAAAATCTAGGCGGAAATGATGGTGGCTTAGATCCAAGGGTCAGGTAGGGGGATGGGATGAGAACTGATGGATTCAGGGTATGGTTTGGGGGCAGAACCGGCAGGGCTTGCTGATGGATTGGATAAGTTTAGGGCCAGAGTGCCTAGGTAAATGTTAAATGCCATTTACTGAAGTGAGGAAAACTAAGTATGGAACAGGTTTAAGGAGGAACAATAACTTAGATATCCAATAAAGCAAGATTTAAGGCAAGCATCCAGTGGAACCTACTGCCCTAGAGAACTATCAATTTCATATGAATGACAATTCCAATTCACAACGCAGCTATAACAGGAAGAACAGTTACGAGGTGAATCAAACAGCATTTACATGTAGCTGGAAATAGCTGTCAGAAACATAATTAGAAATTCACAGAAATACCGCTGCAGCTAGAGAACTTAACGCTTTTGATTGGTAGAATAGGCAGAAAATAAATAAGGATATAAGGAAATGAAATAAGATAAGCTGATGTAATTAGATGTCAAACTATCTTACAAAGGCTGCTTTTCTACAGTCTCCAAACTTTCTTTAATGAACACAAATTACTTTATAAAAGTGGGCAGTAAGTATTAAGGGGGAAAAATTTTAAATAAGTTGTCACAAATAGAAGCAGATAATGCCCACAACTAAAACCAAGACATCTAGTTTTGCGCTCTCCTCTACAAAATGAGTCTTCCTTGTGTGGCCTCTTGTTGGGGCTGGGGTGTGCTTGAATTTCTGCTTCAACAAGCTGCCCAGTGAAAGGTTTGCAGAAGCACAGGGCTGTGCTGGTTGTTCTGCATATGCCCTCTCTGATTTTAGGCATTTGGCCTCATCAAGGGGGCCAGAGTCGGCATTCTCATTGACGTGGCAGCTGTCAGCAGTGACCCTCAGAAAGAGGAGTTCCAGAATGACCTCATGGTAAGTCTCTCTGGCACAAAGAAGTACCTGGAACCACCACCTCCTCCCCACCCTCTATCCCTGCTTCCTCCCCACCCTCCCTTGGGAGCTGGGCTAATGGCTTTGTTGATCAGATCAGATCAGATCAGTCGCTCAGTCGTGTCCGACTCTTGCGACCCCATGAACCACAGCACGCCAGGCCTCCCTATCCTCACCGCTCCCGGTCACTCAGACTCATCCATCGAGTGATCTCCAGCCATCTCATCCTCCTGTCCCCTTCTCCTCCTCCCTCTCCTCCCAGCTCAGGTCTTCTCCTGTACTCTTCTGGTGGCATTGGTTCAGTTGCATTTTCTTCGTTTTATGGCTGTTATCTTCTGCGTCCAAGGGACTTGGTCTTCTCCACACCGTTCAAAGCATCATTCTTCGCGCTCAGCCTTCTTCCTCCAGCTCTCACTCCATACATACCACAGGAAGACATGCCTTGACTGGCGAACCTTTGTTGGTGTTGTCTCTGCTTTTGTTGCTTCTAGGTTGGTTAACTTTCCTTCCAGGAGTAGCTCTTTTAATTTCATGGCTGCAGTCACCTCTGTGATTTTGGAGCCAGAAAACAAAGTCTATGTTTCACTTTTCCCCATCTATTTCCCATGAGTGATGGGACCAGATGCCATGATCTTCGTTTTCTGATGTTGAGCTTTGCAACCTTTTCCTCTCCACTTTCACTTTCATCAAGAGGCTTTTAGCCCCTCTTCACTTTCTGCCATAAGGGTGGTGTCATCTGCATATCTGAGGTTATTGATATTTCTCCCGCAATCTTGATTCCAACTTGTGTTTCTTCCAGTCCAGCATTTCTCATGATGTACTCTGCATATAAGCAAGTGCAAAATGGAGTGTTTTACAAAGAACAGTTCACACTTAATTAGCACCTACAGTTAAAAAAATATGTTGAGTTCTTCGAAACCCAGCCTCAGAGTCATTCGCAGTTGCGGTGTGAGCCTCTAGTATTCACGCTGTGGCAGTCCCTACCAACTCACTGTCTCAAGAGCCTGTGCTCCCTGGAAAGAGGTGGTGGAGGCGGGGATCAGTTGGACTGACTCCAGCACAGGCTTCTAGCTTTTTCCTGATGAGTTATCCTGGTTGCTTTGGTCGTAACTGAGAAGCTAAGAGCTCTAGGGCCAAATCCCAGGCACCTCTAACACTCCTGGGCTGTGTGACTCTGTTATCTCATCTGTGAAACAGGGATGATGACTCTTGTCACCTCACAGGTCTCCAGAGGACAAAAGGAGCCCATGCAAATGAAGTGCGCAGTATAAGAGGCTAGCATCGACAAAAGCCCCTGTAGTCTCTGAGAAGTGATGTGGAGGGTCTGTTTTCTTAGAGGAACCTCTAAGCTTTGAATGAGACCTGAGCATCAGTAGATGGTCCCAGAATCCTACAGAGGGATCAAGATGGGCCAGTTTCCAGGCCTGTCCCTGTTCCTGGTCTCACCAGGTGTCAGGGAACTGGTGTCAGTGCAGACTGCCCTTCACAACATCCCCAGGGCCCAGTTTCCAGAGATACCCCTGGTGGGCTGGTTCAGTATTAACCAACGCAGAGCTCATGTTGGTGATAACAGGTAATGTTTCTAGGTGGCCGGTGATAGCTTATGGTGAACGGTGTTGGATTTGTGATCTCCAAAGGAGAAAATTTCTCTTTGGGACCAAAGACTCAGCTTCAGTCACTCAGAGCTTTGTTTTATTACAGTGAAAATGGGACAGAGAAAGCGTCTGACAGAGACATCAGAAGGTGACAGAGAGTGCCCCACTAGTTTGGCTGGGGCTTTATATACTTTTTCAATTGGTTACCTACAGCAGATCAAAAGAGTATCTCAAGGTTGTAAAAGTCTTGCCAGGCCCACTCCCACAACATAAATCTTAAGATAGCAGGATTAGGCAGAAAGTTTTTGTTAAAAAAGGAGAAACATGCCCTTGAGCAAGATACATTGTTGCTATATAATCATTAGTACAAAGCTTAAGGAAAAACATACCCTTGAGCAAGATGTGTTGTTTTGGTGTGCAATCTTTAGCTCTGGGCTTAAAGAAAGCTAGTCTTAGGCGAAATAGATTGTTGTCATAACAATGCCAAGTTTAAGGGGAGAAAAGTCTTATGTGACTAAGATGAGAGAATGTAGAAAAAAAAAAGTTTGTCCCTTCCTCCTCCTCGAGGACCCTGGTCTCCTTATCAATGTACCTAAGAATAAGCTCTCTTACCGGGAAGGAGAGGCAAGAGTTAATCTTACTGTTGGCTACTCACCAGGCTGAGCCTGAGAACACCCAATAGGCTGGCCCTGCACCCATCACTCCATCCCCAGCTCACACGGCCAGGACAGCAACCACTGCCCCCCACCTCTGTGCTCCTCCCTGGGTGCCACGTGTAAATGCCACGGTCAGGGTTCAGCCATTGCACATGCTGATGTGGGTGCTCATCCCACCCACACCCATGACCCAAGTGTGTGGCAGTTGCTCCAGAAGAGATCTTGGGTCTGTAGTCAGTGGGAGTGAAAGCCAATCTCTGGAATTGGCTGACCACCCAGGCCCCACCCCGATCACGCACAGCCAAGGACAGGCTGGGATGGGCAGCTGGGGCGCTCTACCTAGACTCCTGTGACCCCAGGGGCAGCAAGCAAATGTCATCTTGGGGCTGCTAAGCTGAGTCTTAAGCGATCCTGTTTAAGCACAGTTTGCATCTCAGCCCAGAGGGCCCAACCACAGCATGAGAAGTGAAGGCAGGCTCTGTATGACTCTGGGAGCCACTGATGTCCTCTTGTCCACCAGAACCTCATTGACGAGCAGCTGAGCCACAAAGAGAAGCTGTACATCCTGTCATTCGGTGCCACCACCAGCGCCCTCTGGCCCAACCCTACAGAAGTCAGCACCTCCAGGTGAGTGAGTGCCCGGCCTTGGCCTGGGTGTTTACCTGGTCATTTTCCTCCCTAAAAGTGTTAGTGTCTTTATCAAATAATTAATACACAAAATAAGTGAGACAGTTCACAAAAACACAGGGAGCCAATAACTTTTGGAAAAGTCATCACCCCCGGAGCACCACAAAATGAAAAGACAAGATACCATTTCTTCCCAGAAATCTAACAAAGATAGTTTTATTATTATGAAAATGATACATGCTGATTTTCAGAAATTGCGACAGTATAAAAGGATAAAAAATAGCATATGAGTCTCCCTCTCACCCTAGTTCCCCCTCCCTCACCTCCCAATAAAAGTTTCTTCAATCTACTTCCACAGTCTTTGCACATATATGCATCTGTGTGTTTATCCTCTTTTATTTAAACATAATCAAGTGAACATTACACTTTTTTTCATCTTGGCTTTGCACCTAATTTTTTCTCAGTATGCAGAGATCAACCTCTTTTTAATAGCTACCTACAATTCCACTGTTTAGTGCTTCCCTGGTGGCTCAGTGGCAGAAAATCCACCTGCCAATGCAGGAGACTTGGGTTCAATCCCTGGGTTGGCAAGATTCCCTGGAGAAGGAAGTAGTAACCCACTCTAGCATTCTTGCCTAGGAAATCCCCATGGACAGAGTAGCCTGGTGGGCTACAGTCCATGGGGTCTCAAAGAATCAGACTCAACTTAACAACTAAGATGTAACCAAACAACTAAGAATTTCTACTAACTTATGCCTGAAAGTAGACATCTCTTTTCCAGGAAGGGAGTAGCCTTGATTATCCACCATGCTTGGCACTTCACATGTACTCTCTTACTCAATATTTGTAGCCAACACATGGAGTAGGATTACTATCCTAATTTTGCTGATGAGGAAACTGAGACTCAAGTTAGGGAATGTTTCTGAAATGGTAATCAGGATTGGATTCCAAAGCACAGAGCAGATCCCAGGGAAGGAGCCACATGCTTGGGTTTCTGTAACGGAGGTTCCCTTGTCCAGCACTGGCTGTAGAGGGGCGCCTTTCTGGGTAAAGAAGTGCCCGTTCAGGCAGCATAGGCTTTGAATCCCAGCTCTGAATGTTATTGGGGGATCCTGACTCATCCTTTAACTCTCTCATTAGCAGAATAAGGTGAGGATACCTGCTTCTCACAGAGTTGTTGGCATGGGAAGTGTGTGGCATGGGGAAGGCACTCAGCAGATAAGACTGTTTGTTTATTTTTTAACGATGGTTTCAACCTCAAAGCTCCAGGAGGTCAGAACTGGAAGTCACCTTGAGACCATCTAGCCAAGAGTTCCCCAACTGCAGTTATTCCTGGATTTCCCTTGTGATTTTTGTCCTATCCCTGCCACTTGTACTATTATTTACTCTGTGCAACTTGTAGTATTATTGATTTTAAAAGTAACCCAATATTTACTCTGGATGAAACCATCAATGCCATAACTGAGAAGCCTGTATCACTTGCCATAATTAGAAAGGTGCTATAAAAATAAACAGAATGAATGCAGACAAGACAGTAAGATTAAATTCCAACTTGAAACCTATTGACTAGAGGTGGCGCCAGGCCTGGGATTTGTTCTCTTTGTTAAAAAGGGAAATTCACCCATTATAATAATGAAAGAGACTTACTGGCAATGAGCTGAGGGGGTTTTTTGGGGGGTGGATGTCAAAATGGAAGAGAAAGGGGGAGACCAGGGCTGTCTCACCAGTGCCACGTGAGACAGTGAACCAGGCGAGCTCTGAATTGAGTCCTTCCCCTGTTGCTAGCAGTGTGTATTCCAATCCATGTGGGATGTAGCCACACAGCCGTAGGGTCTTCTCTTCAAGACTCTTTGGGTTGGGGATTAACCCCGTGTTTCAGGCTGAGATCTGCCTCCAGGAGAGTTGGACGGGAAAGGAGCTAGGTCCCAGACCCCAAGTAGCAGAGTCGCTAGAAATTCAGGCCCTTGAGTCACACCTGGATTGAAGTCTCAGTGTTTCCAGTTGCTTACAGCATCCCCTTGGGCCAGTCCTAACTCTGAGTCTCAGTTTCCTCATCTATAAAATAGGAATAAGTTATCCATATCAAAGAATTATTGTTAGGCTCACACCAGCCCGTGTTTGTCCTGGGCCTGGTCCCTAGTATGAGTACTGTTATTAGGTTTTATCACTTTGCCTAGTCTCCAGGAACTCAAGCTTTGGGTGAAAAAGCTGAAGCCGGACAGAGGCAGCAATCTGCTACAAGCCCTGAAGAAAGTCTTCATTCTGAAGGGGCTGAATTCTCTGGTGACCATCATGGGAAGCTGGTAGGTCTTTTCTAAGCTGATAACAGACCCAGGAAGGGATTGGAGAACCAAACCAATGTTAGAGAAATGACCATCAAGCGTGAGTCTTCACGTACTCTTGAGAGAGGGCTGTGTTTCCAGGCCATTAATCTACAGATTTTTATGACAAGGGGCCTGAGGCCCACTATGCCTTGCATCTTAACACAGGTGACCTGGGACACAGGTGATTGGTTAGATTTGGTAGAGGTTCTTTGGGAATTATCATCTCGCTGCAGTGTCCCCTTCTCTTCCTCCTTCTTCTTCCCAGCCCAGATCAGCCTTCTGAAATCCTGTCCGATTACATCCAACAGTCTACCACGGGAAGGGACCTCATTACCCACATCATCACCTACAAATGCGATGATCAGGTGCCACCTGTAAGTACCAAAGAATCTTCAAGGCTTCCCTTGGATTGGTGATAGTGAGCGGGGCCAGCCTTTGAGGCCCCCAAGTTGTGGATCAGAATACAACTCTCCTTGTATCTAGTTCTCTCATTGGTCAGCCCAGTTGGGAGGCTCAGACAAGGAAAAGGTTGGCTAACGGCATTGCCCTAGGGAGGGCTGACTCTGTCTCCATCCCCACAGGCTGTTCTGAAGAACCTTGTAGAAGCTTTTGGGGGCTACTATCACTGCTACAGCCCAGAGACAGAGGTAAGCTCTTGGGCCAACACACTGCCCCCTCCTCCTATCCCTGCCTGCTTCCAAGGTTGTGCCTGGGGAATCTGGGCCAGAAAGATTCTTTGTGTGTACTGGCTTCCCTTCTCCCCCACTCAATGGGTTTACTCAAGTAAAATCAGATTAAAAAGAGTATGTGGGAAGAACAGAAACAACAAAAAGTCACAAGAGATTCTTTTGTCAGGGTGTATGATGAGTTGCATATTCAAAAGCAGAGACATTACTTTGCCAACAAAGGTTCGTCTAGTCAAGGCTATGGTCTTTCCTGTGGTCATGTATGGATGTGAGAGCTGGACTGTGAAGAAGGCTAAGCGCAGAAGAATTGATGCTCTTGAACTGTGGTGTTGGAGAAGACTCTTGAGAGTCCCTTGGACTGCAAGGAGATCCAACCAGTCCATTCTGAAGGCGATCAGCCCTGGGATTTCTTTGGAAGGAATGATGCTAAAGCTGAAACTCCAGTACTTTGGCCACCTCATGTGAAGAGTTGACTCATTGGAAAAGACTCTGATGCTGGGGAGGGGTTGGGGGCAGGAGGAGAAGGGGACGACAGAGGATGAGATGGCTGGATGGCATCACTGACTCGATGGACATGAGTCTGAGTGACCTCCGGGAGTTGGTGATGGACAGGATGGCCTGGTGTGCTGTGATTCATGGGGTCGCAAAGAGTCGGACACAACTGAGCAACTGATCTGATCTGATGATGAGTTGATTGGGCTACCCAGGTCACTCAGTGGTAAAGAATTTGCCTGCAAACACAGGGGACATGGGTTCAATCCCTGGGTCAGCGAGATCCACTGGAGGAGGAAATGACAACCCACGTCAGTATTCTTGCCTGGAGACTCCCATGGACAGAGGAGCCTGGCAGGCTACAGTCCATGAGGTTGCAAAGAGTTGGACATGTCTGAGCAACTGAGCATGCACACAATGAGCTGGTTGCATGCTGACAGAATTCTGAATTCCTACCCAGTTGCCATCAACATGGGCCCCACCCTACCTCTCCTCCCACCAAAGCTCTGAGTCTGAAGCAGCTGCTTCAATTCTCTCTCCTAGATAGACTCCATGTACTGCAAGAGACACACAGCAATCAATTCTGAATGAGCAAGTTAATTCTGTACCAATCCATCCATTAGTCCTTGTCGCAGTTAATAATAACATCACACAGTTTGTGTCTGTAATGGAGATGACAGCAAATGTGTGTTGTAGATCCATATGGCAGATTGAGAATCCAGCTGTCTGTTGAGCTCTAGGCTGTGCCTTGCCTGGTAACTACTAATTGCCAAGAGTAAATGAATATTTGCCTCTCACAAGTATGTTCTAGTGTTACAAAGTCTAGGTCAGGCAACATTTCCCTTGGGCAAAACCCCTTGTTAGCTCCCTGGCCAGACTCTGTAGAAGTGACATACTCCAAGGCTAGGAAGATACTATGGGTGAGTGAATGAAACTGGCTGGATTCAGAAATATTTTCTCTTCAAAACCTGTGAACCTCTTGGCTTAGTTGTTGTTTTTCCACTCTTGATGGAGGTATGGGTAAAACACATTTCATTGTTTTCTTTATTATGAGCAAAACAACAGTGCAAAGATGACAAAAAATTACAACTGATTCTGATGAGAACACAGCAGAGAGTGGTAAGGAGTGTGATGAACAACCCAGCACTTGCCCCAGTGAATGAGACGCCTCTGCTCAGCCCTAGCCTGTTATTTATTTGTTCTGCAGGAGTGACCCCCAGAGTGTAACCAGTCTTCTGATTTTCCCACAAGAGCCAGAAATCTGGGTTTGTGTGTGTGTGTGGTTTCCTTTCATTTGTAAACAATTGAGGGACTTCCCTGGTGATCCAGTGGCTAAGTCTCCATGCTCCAAATGCAGGGGGCCTGGGTTTGATCTCTGGTCAGGGAGCTACACCTACATACCACAACTAAGACCCAGAGCAGCCAGATAAATAAATAAATTTTAAAAAATTGAGAAAATTCTCATAAATAAAGTGAACAACAGTGGCACTTTTTATACTCACAATGTTGTGCAACCACCACCTTTATTTAGCTCCAAAACATTTCCATCTCCCCAAAAAGAAACTCTGTACCCTTAAAACAATTACTCCCCATTCCCCCTCCCCTGCAGCCCCAGCTCATTATCAATGTGCTTTCCATCTCTTGGGATTTACCCATTATGGATATTTCGTGTCCATCTTTTTTCACTCAGCATCATGTTTTCAAGATGCATCTGTGTTCTAACATGTATCAGAACTTCATTCTTTTTATGGTTGAATAATATTCCATTTTCTGAATATACTACCTCTTGTTTATCCATTCATCAGTCGATGGATATTTGAGCTGCTGTGAACTGGTATGATTATTGGTGGATAAGTATCTGAGTCCCTGTTTTCAATTATTGTAGGTACATAGCCAGGAGTAGAAATGCTAGGTCATGTAGTAATTCTGTTTAATTTTTTGAGGAGCCACCAAACTGTTCTCCACAGCAGCTGCACCATTTTACAGTTCCACCCACATCCCTCAAGTTCCAGTTCTCCAGTGTTCACCAACAGTTGTTATCAGATCAGATCAGTCGCTCAGTTGTGTCCGACTCTTTGCAACCCCATGAACCACAGCACGCCAGGCCTCCCTATCCATCACCAGCTCTCGGAGGTCACTCAGACTCATATCCATCGAGTCAGTGATGCCATCCAGCCATCTCATCCTCTGTCGTCCCCTTCTACTCCTGCCCCCAATCCCTCCCAGCATCAGAGTCTTCTCCAATGAGTCAACTCTTCGCATGAGGTGGCCAAAATACTGGAGTTTCAGCTTTAGCATCATTCCTTCCAAAGAAATCCCAGGGCTGATCTCCTTCAGAATGGACTGGTTGGATCTCCTTGCAGTCCAAGGGACTCTCAAGAGTCTTCTCCAACACCACAGTTCAAAAGCATCAATTCTTCTGCGCTCAGCCTTCTTCACAGTCCAGCTCTCACATCCATACATGACCACAGGAAAGACCATAGCCTTGACTAGGCGAACCTTTGTTGGCAAAGTGATGTCTCTGCTTTTGAATATGCTATCTAGGTTGGTCATAAACACTTGTTATAGTCCTTTAATAATTATTATTATAGCTAGAGGAGGATATAGGAGAAGGCAATGGCACCCCACTCCAGTACTCTTGCCTGGAAAATCCCATGGATGGAGGAGCCTGGTAGGCTGCAGTCCATGGGGTTGCTAAGAGTCAGATACGACTGAGCGACTTCCCTTTCACTTTTCACTTTCATGCATTGGAGGAGGAAATGGCAACCCACTCCAGTGTTCTTGCCTGGAGAATCCCAGGGATGGGAGAGCCTGGTGGGCTGCCGTCTATGGGGTCTCACAGAGTCGGGCACGACTGAAGTGACCTAGCATCAGCAGCAGCAGAGGAAGGTATAGTGTTTCTTCACATCTGTAAGGTTAGACAACGTTTCAACTGTTTAAAACACTGCAGGCCAATAATGTACAAACGGAACACGCATTGGCAGGCTCTGTCCTGCACATGGATCCTGTTTATAACATCCTCTTTGAAGAGCATGCCACTCCGAACTAGGGATTCACGTGGCTGCCTGCCCTTTCCCACCTCGGCCACTGCCGGTAACCAGGTTACTACTGGGTGACTGATTGTCTCCACCACCCCCAGGTCTGCAGCAGCCGGGAGGTGGATGAGCTCCTAGCAGAAATCCAAAAGGCCCAGAGCCTCCGGGACCACGTGCAAGCCATGTACCCCAATGCCCCCTGTGAGGAGCCCACCGGCATGATGCACGAGGTAGGTGCTGAGAGCCGGAGCTCAGACCTTCCCCAAGGCACGCAGCTGGCCTTGCCATGCTCTCGAGTCTCACCTGTCACTCAAGGGCGCGGCTGCCAGGACCCCAAAAGTGGAGTAAGGCGAGGCCCCGCCCCCTCGCAGCCCCCACAGCTCTGAACTGCCCCAGCCTCTGCTGAAAAGATCCTGGTAGATTTTCTAACTGGAAAAAAAAATTTTATTTCAGAGAAAGGCCATCAGGTTTCTGCCACCCCTTCCACTTAAACACTGTCCCTCCCTTCCCCCCAGTTTGGAGAATGATGAAAACCTCAGCTACACAGGGTAGGCTGTCTGGAGACATCTTCTCACCAGCATCTCATTCATTCGGGGCAAAGGCCCTGCTTGAGGAAGTTTAATTTATCAGCAGAATAACTCAGAAAGTTTATGGACACAAGCGCCATAAAAGCTGTGCTGTTTAGACAGCACAGACAACTTAGCTGTGGACAAAAGAGAATTGGAAATGCTTTTATAGCATCACAGAGTGAAGATATGGACTTGGGATACCACACGTTTTGACCTGGCTAGCTGTCGTGAAAGAAACACAGTACTTAGACTGAGGTCTTGAATTTTAGTTTCAGCTCTTCTACTGATTATCTATCAGTTCAGTTCAGTCGCTCAGTCGTGTCCGACTCTTTGCGACTCTGTGAACTGTGACACGCCAGGCTTCCCTGTCCTTCACTGTCTCCCGGAGCTTGCTCAAACTCATGTCCATTCAGTTGGTGATGCCATCCAACTATCTTATCCTCTGTCATCCCCTTCTCCTCGTGCCTTCAATCTTTCCCAGCATCAGGGTTTTTCTAATAAGTCATCTCTTCACATCAGGTGGCCAAAGTATTGGAGTTTCAGCTTCAGCATCAGTCCTTCCAATGAGTATTCAGGACTGATTTCCTTTAGGATTGACTGGTTTGATCTCCTTGCAGTCCAAGGGCCTCTCAAGAGTCTTCTCCAACTCCACAGCCTCCGGGACCATGTGATTGTCTATAAACAATAACAATAATTAATGGTTTTCATTTGCTGAGTGTGTAGGCACTTAAAATAGGCACAAGGCTTAATCTTTTTAAATGCCTTATTTTATCTTACGGCGATGGTCTCCAGCAGATATGTTATTTTACAGATGAGAAAACAGAAGTTGAGTTTAAATAATTTGCCTGAGATCGAAGAGATAAAAGCTGATTAGCCTCGATTGAACTTAGGTCTGCTTGATGTCAGAATCTTGGCAGGAGTTTCCCAAAATGAAATGCATATACTACTTATAGTTTGCAAAATAATGATAAGGTGATACGCAGATTAACATTCTTTTAAATGTTATATATTTTAAACTAGCTCATTATGGTAGAAATAGCTTTCTGAAATTATTTAAGTACTAGGAATTCTCTGACAGTTTCAATGTTTCAGACTTGGTGCATTCACTGCCAAGAGCCCAGATTTAATCCCTGGTTGGGGAACTAGGAGCCCACATTCTGTATGCTATGCTATGCTAAGTCACTTCAGTCGTGTCCGACTCTGTGTGACCCCATAGACGGCAGCCCATCAGGCTTCCCCGTCCCTGGGATTCTCCAGGCAAGAACACTGGAGTTTGTTGCCACTTCCTTCTCCAATGCATGAAAGTGAAAAGAGAAAGTGAAGTCGCTCAGTCATGTCTGAAAACAAACAAGCAAAGTATATATGTGTGTGTGTGTGTGTGTGTGTATATATATATATATATATATATATATATAATTTAAGTACAAAAAGGGTCCATTAAAATCAAAATTGAAATTAATATTAATTTCAATTAATGTTAGTAAAATTAATAATTAAAAAGACTTAGTGTTACTTGTTTGATTTTTTAAAATATTGAGTAAATAACAATATAGGGCTTCCCTGGTGGCTTTGTGGTAAAGAATCTCCCTGCAGATGCAGGAGACACGAGTTTAATCCCTGGGTCAGGAAGATTCCCTAGAGTGGAAAATGGCAACCCACTCCAGTATTCTTGCCTGGGAAATCCCATGGACAGAGGGGTCTGGTGGGCTACATCCCATGGGGTCACAAAAGAGTCGGACATGACTTAACAACTAAACAACAACAACAACAAGTAATAGTTCAGTGGTACTCAGATATAGCAAATTTCATGAAGGTGGTTCTCGAATGTCTGAAGTTTCAAAATTGCTGTTTCGTGCTTTCCTCATACACAAGCTATGTGACTTAACCTCTCAGAACCTCAGGTTTTCAGTTGTAAATGTGGGCAAGGTTGTCTAGGCTAGATCAGGGCTCCCTAAATGGCTTGGTACAGGAGTTGCTTTTTAGTTCCCTGGAGCTTATGTTTTGTGCCCATGGCAGGGCCACTTATCATCTTGGAGTCTGTGGTGCTGATTCAAACGGCAAGGGTGGGAAGGGGTTAGGAGGATGGACAGATGACAGAGGAAGTCAGCTGCTGGGTACAGCTCTGTCTTCTCCTTGAAATTTCACACACTTCTTGAGATGGGGATGGGACTATGGGAGGGAAAGGTAAAACTGCCTGTAATTTAACAGGAAATGTTTTAAGAGAGCTTCCCTGGCAGCTCAGCTGATAAAGAATCCGCCTGCAATGCAGGAGACCCCGGTTCAGTTCCTGGGTCAGGAAGATCCCCTGGAGAAGGAAGGGATAAGCTACCCACTCCAGTATTCTTGGGCTTCCCTGGTGGCTCAGACAGTAAAGAATCGGCCTGCAATGTGGGAGACCTGGGTTCGATCCCTGGCTTGGGAAGATCCCCTGGAGGAGGGCATGGCAACGCACGGCAGTATTCTTGCCTGGAGAATACCCCCAGACAGAGGAACCTGGCGGGCTACAGCCCATGGGGTCACAAAGAGTCAGACACCACTGAAAGAGTAAGCACAATGTTTGAAGATGCTCCCTTGGGTGGGTGGGGACGACTGTGGACTTTCCAGCTCTATAATATGATTATATAATGATGATCTTTCATTTCAATTTAGATTTCCACAGAGGTTGCAAAGAGTTCACTCATGAGTCTCTTGCCTAAACCCCCAAAGCATGAGGATCCCCTCATGATTGAGTTCCCAAACTTGGACATGACTTCTGCAGAATGGCTAAAGACCAATAGCCTGAAAGGTAAATCCCCAGAGAGGGAAGAACCCAAGATGCAGATGACTGACCGAAGGCATGAACCCTTTGGGGCTTCATGAGCCTTGCCTCAAACCCCACCATTTATTTTTACAGCCAAGAAGCTAAGCCTTTATCAGGTTCTGGCACCCAATGCATTCTCTCCCGTGGAGGAATTTGTGCCTATACTCCGGAAAACAGTATCATCAACTATCCATAAGGTAACTCAGATTCAGAGTTCTGTCCAGTCCTTTGCTATGGAGCTCCTGTGTGGTATTTCCTTTCTAAAATGTTCAGGAAATAGAAATCATGAGACAGAGCCCAAGGAGCAGGAGCTGAGGGCTTAGAGTGGGATGCAGGCTTTCCACCCAGGACTCTAGAACTCTCATCAAATCTACTCTAGCTGCTGTTTTTCAAAGTACAAAAAATGAAACTTGGGAGATTGGGGAAAGAGGGGGTATATTGGGCACCATGGTCACCTCCTTCATGAAGATTTTCTCCTCATCATTCAGAACACACTCTCTCTTTGGGCCCTCACTCTACCTGATACAGACTTCTCCTATTCTCCTATGATGTGCGTATGTGTGTATTTGTTACATGTCTAATCTACCGGGGTATGAACCCTATAAAGAAAAACCTCTTCCCCAACACTCTGTCCCCTATATGTAGTACAAGTAAGCAGTCAAGGAATGTCTGTGTGTGTGGACAGAAGGATGGAAAGAGGGAGGAAAAGGCTGAGTGAGTGGATGGATGGAAATGATAAGTGAATAGGTAAAAGAATGAGTGGATGGATGGAAATATGAACTGATGGAAGGACAGATAACAGGATAGAATAAAAAGATGAAAGGATTAAAGTCAAGATTAAATGAAGGATAAAGGATGGAGAAGTGGAAGGACAGCATAATAGGTGAATAGAAAGATCAGTCAGTGGAGGGACTTCCCCCGTGGTGCAGTGGTTGAGACTCTGCACTCCTGTTACAGGGGGCATGGGTCCGATCCCTGCTCAGGGGACTATGATCCCACAGGCAGCGAAGCAAGGCCAGAGAAGAGATCAGTGGAAAGACAGAAGAATGAAAGGCAAGAGGCAGGAAATGCCTAGTTCTGGCAGCCCATAGGTGAATGACTAGATGGAGGGAGTGACAGAGATACAGATATGACAACTTAATGGAGGATGAATGAACTGAATGAACAAATTTGATTTTCAAAGTGTCCATGAAGGCCCACATGGGTTTCCAAATCTAAGAACTTATGACTATAGTATGTTTTAAGTCTCCAACTCTGCTATTACCAAAACTTCTAACCATACCTTGTAATAAAGACACTGATGTTCAGAAGAGCCTCCTGAGAAGGGAGCTGGCTTGCGGTCAGACCTGGTTCATTCAGGGGACTGTGTCCTGAAGTCCCTCAGCTGCCAGCTCCAGACAAGGCAATGGCCTGGTGATGGGCAGGGGCACAATCCACCCGCAGATGTGTTAAGAGCCCATTTCCCTCTCTTGCATCTGACTTGGAGAACCCAGTGACCGATTTAAACTTAAAATCCTTCCTCACTTGTGCTTCTGTTCACCTGCTCCCCTCCTGGCCACACCTGCGTGCAGAAGGCAATGGTGCAATTTGAATGGCATGACGGGACAGTGAAGAATATTCATGTGGACTTGCCCTTCCTGTATGAGTACCAGGTCAGTGCTGGGTCCCATCAGTCAGAATGTGGGGTGTGGGGAGGGGGTGGGAGGAAGGTGTCATGGAATGTGGAGGCACCAAGCCAGTGACAGAACCCCCTCCTGTAAACAGACTGTGCTCCACCCACAGGCCCTGCCGGAGCTTTCTCCACCTCCTCTCCAGGCAGGAACCTGGATGCCTTAAACAAAAACCTCTAATCCTTTTGGTCAAGATTTACCTCCTTCCCATTTGAGGCAATGAAATACTCTGACTCTTCTCTTCCTAGGCTTGTGACAGACGAGTACATGCATATATATATATATATATATATATATATATGCATATATATATTTAAACAAATGTTTATTTATCTATTTTTGGCTATGCTGGGTCTTTGTTGCTGCACGTGGGCTCTCTCTAGTGCAGCAAGTGGGGCTGCTCCCTAGTTGTATTGCTGGGTCTTCTCATTACAATGGTTTCTCTTTTTGCAGAGCATGGGCACAGTCTTCAGTGGTTGTGGCTCACAGGCTCCAGAGTGGGGGCTCAGTAGTTGTAGCACATGAGTTTAGTTGCCCTGTGGCATGTGGAATCTTTCGGCACCAGGTATCGAACTGGTGTTCCCTGCATTGGCAGGCAGATTCTTAACCTCTGGGCCACAAGGGAAGTCCTGATACATGCTTTAGAGGGATTTTTGTACTGCCTGGATACCCATGGCCTTGACACACCATTCCCAGAAGCCAAGTGGGGTACACCCTCTTCCCCCACATGCTCTGTGCAGTGATGACTGTGTGTGACCCATGAGTTTGCAGAAACAGCTCAGCAGAGCGATGCGGATGTATGAGAGACGGATCGAGTGGCTCTCCTTGGCCAGCAGAAGAATCTGGGGCACCGTCTGTGAAAAAGGTAACTTCCCCCAGGAGTGTTCTTGTCCTTCATGGTGTCGTGTGTGCCACAGCACCCATTCAACTTATGAATTTCCTGTTGGTAGCATCAGAATCCATCATTTAGATTAAGGATCAATAATGGCTCAGCAGAACATCTGGAGGGAAAAGTCACCACCGTTAACTGCAACCTCAAGAATAGCATCACTATGTCACTCAGGAGTCTTTGTTAAAAAGCAAAAGAAACTAAATGCAAATTGACTGAAATAAATCAGAGAAGTCTGGTTAAGGTAACTATATTCTAAAGTAGATTTGGTAGCTGCCTTCAGGCCTGGCTTGATCTAGAGATTCATACATGTCAGGAATTGCTTTCCAACCCTCAGTTCCATTTTCCTCTTTCTTGGCTTTGTTTTCAGGCAGGCTGTCCCCCTCTAGGTAGCAAGATAGCCACCCAAAGTTCCCAACTTCCTTCCTTTGATGTTCTGATTGCCTGGGGTCTAATGTTCACTTTAAAGCTTGGGCTGGGGTAAGCTCTACTCAAGCGGACCATTAGAGACAAAGGTATTTCCCCCCACACCAGAAAAACAGATCAAGATACTGTTTTGAGCAGAGATAATGGATGCTGAGGAGGAAGAAATTGTAGGTATCTATTATATCATTTGGAGAAGGCAATGGCACCCCACTCCAGTACTCTTGCCTGGAGAATCCCACGGGTGGAGGAGCCTGGTAGGCTACAGTCCATGGGGTCACTAGGAGTTGGACATGACTGAGTGACTTCACTTTCACTTTCATGCATTGGAGAAGGAAGTGGCAACCCACTCCAGTGTTCTTGCCTGGAGAATCCCAGGGACGGGGGAGCCTGGTGGGCTGCCGTCTATGGGTTCGCATAGAGTCAGACACAACTGAAGTGACTTAACAGCAGCAGCAGCAGTATATCATTACCATTCCATACCTTACTTAATGCATTACCATTTATTATGTATTAGAAGTTTGTAATACCATTCATCTGCTCTATTTTTTAACTCTCAAAGCAACCCCTTGAAGAGTCTTATTATAGTTTATATAGTTAAATATGCCAAGGAACAGGTTTCCAAGGTGGTGTAGTAGTAAAGAATCTGACTGCTAATACAGGAGATGCAAGAGACTCAGGTTCAATCCCGGAGTCAGGAAGATCCCCTGGAGTCGGAAATGGCAGCCCATTCCAGTATTCTTGCATGGAGAATTCCATGGACAGAGGAATCTGGCAGACTACAGTCCATGGGGTCGCAAAGAGTCAGACACACAAACGCCTGGCAAGGATCAGAGAGGTGTTGTGACTTGAAGGCAATGCCAAAGAGTGCTCAAACTACCGAACAATTGCACTCATCTCACACGCTAGTAAAGTAATGCTCAAAATTCTCCAAGCCAGGCTTCAGCAATATGTGAACCGTGAACTTCCTGATGTTCAAGCTGGTTTTAGAAAAGGCAGAGGAACCAGAGATCAAATTGCCAACATCCGCTGGATCATGGAAAAAGCAAGAGAGTTCCAGAAAAACATCTATTTCTGCTTTCTTGACTATGCCAAAGCCTTTGACTGTGTAGATCACAATAAACTATGGAAAATTCTGAAAGAGATGGGAATACCAGACCACCTGATCTGCCTCTTAAGAAATCTGTATGCAGGTCAGGAAGCAACAGTTAGAACTTAGACATGGAACAACAGACTGGTTCCAAATAGGAAAAGGAGTACGTCAAGGCTGCATATTGTCACCATGTTTATTTAACTTATATGCAGAGTACATCATGAGAAATGCTGGACTGGAAGAAACACAAGTTGGAATCAAGATTGCTGGGAGAAATATCAATAACCTCAGATATGCAGATAACACGACTCTTATGGCAGAAAGTGAAGAGGGGCTAAAAAGCCTCTTGATGAAAGTGAAAGTGGAGAGTGAAAAGGCTGGCTTAAAGCTCAACATTCAGAAAACGAAGATCATGGCATCTGGTCCCATCACTACATGGGAAATAGATGGGGAAACAGTGGAAACAGTGTCAGACTTTGTTTTTCTGGGCTCCAAAATCACTGCAGATGGTGACTGCAGCCATGAAATTAAAAGATGCTTACTCCTTGGAAGGAAAGTTATGACCAACCTAGATAGCATATTCAAAAGCAGAGACATTACTTTGCCAACAAAGGTTCGCCTAGTCAAGGCTATGGTCTTTCCTGTGGTCATGTATGGATGTGAGAGCTGGACTGTGAAGAAGGCTGAGCGCCGAAGAATTGATGCTTTTGAACTGTGGTGTTGGAGAAGACTCTTGAGAGTCCCTTGGACTGCAAGGAGATCCAACCAGTCCATTCTGAAGGAGATCAATCCTGGAATTTCTTTAGAAGGAATGATGCTAAAGCTGAAACTTCAGTATTTTGGCCACCTCATGCGAAGAGTTGACTCATTGGAGAAGAGTCTGATGCTGGGAGGGATTGAGGGCAGGAGGAGAAGGGGACGACAGAGGATGAGATGGCTGGATGGCATCACTGACTTGATGGGTGTGAGTCTGGGTGACCTCCGGGAGTTGGTGATGGACAGGGAGGCCTGGCGTGCTGCGGTTCATGGGGTCGCAGAGAGTCGGACATGACTGAGTGACTGATCTGATCTGATCTGATCTGATCTAAGGCCCCACAGAAAGTGGGACTTGAACTAAGGTCTTCTGATGCTATATTGGGTGAATTTTCTTTTGCTAATCCATAGCTGTCTCAAAATGAGAATGAGAGGAGGAGATAGGACTATAAGATCTAAAGAGAAGGCTCAACACTGTTGCTGCTGCTGCTGCTAAGTCGCTTCAGTTGTGTCTGACTCTGTGTGACCCCATAGATGGAAGCCCACCAAGCTCCCCCAGGTGGTGGATTCTCCAGGCAAGAACACTGGAGTGGGTTGCCATTTCCTTCTCCAATGCATGAAAGTGAAAAGTAAATGTGAAGTCGCTCCATCATGTCTGACTCTTAGCGACCCCATGGACTGCAGCCTACCAGGCTCCTCCATCCATGGGATTTTCCAGGCAAAAGTACTGGAGTGGGGTGCCATTGCCTTCTCCACTGCAAGATATCTTAAAACAGAGAGAGAAGATAAAAAGATAGATTTCCTCAAAGGCCCCAGTTATACCTAATTCCCCATCTAACTTGCTTAGCTTGTTTTCCCTTCACAGACCCCAACCTACTGTATTATGGAATGCTAGTGATTTAAAACAAGGAAATGTATGAAATCATTATATGCAGTCCTGCCCTTAAACTGTCCACCACGAGGCTTTATTCCATGATAGACCCTCCTGCAGAGAAGGTTCCATGGCCCCTCAGGCTACTGCCTGTGTTGACCTCAAACCACAGAGATTTGGCCAGGGGTGAATTTGGCTTACAGATCTCCCCTGGAAAAAACGTTAAATAGTAAAATGGAACAGAATAAACATTATCTGAGAGATTCGGTTCTCTTAAAGCTTGTGTTTCTTTTTAGGGTGGTTATACTGCTCGATATCTCCATGACCAATTCCATGTACATTATTCATATCCAGCACTCCCTGCGACGCCTGCTGGAGGAGCAGCTGTCCAACAAGGACTGCTTCAACATCATCGCGTATGCAGCGGCTTCTCCTGGTGGGGAGGTCGTGGGCACTAGGCCGCCGTCACCAGGCTGAGGCTTCTGGCAGGACGACAGATGTATGGGCAGCTGGCCTCCTAGGAGGGCTGTCCGTTTATTCGATCCATCTTGTTTGGGGCATTGAATAATTAAATGGTTGTAGGACGGTGCCCCTGGGCTGAAGGTGATAAGCAGCCCCAAAACACACTGTTTGATCAGCCAGGATAAAGTAACTCAGCCCGTTGCCCCATTTGACTCCCAAGCTGGTAAACACAAAAGAGAAAAAGAAGGGTCCCCAGGCTTGGCTCCTACCTCAGTTCTAGCAAGCCACGATCTTTTAAACATTCAGATTTCTAATTATAAATTTTAATTGTACACAGATCTATCAATATTATTATTACATATAGTTATATGTTATATAGAGCTATATAGAATTAAATTATACCTTTATATATAAAACTACATGGTTCCATTATATATAAAACTATGCATTTAAGTTATATATAAGTAGGTGTGTGTGCTGCATGCTAAGTAGCTTCAGCCGTGTCTGACTCTTTGAGACCCTATGGACCCCCATAGATTGTAACCCACCAGGCTTCTCTGTCCATGGGCTTCTCCAGGCAAGAATACTGGAATGGGTTGCCATTTCCTTCTCCAAGGGATCTTCCTAATCCAGGAATTGAACCCATGTCTCTTATGTCTCCTGCATTGGCAGTTGGTTATTTTTTTACCACTGGAACACCTGGGAAGCCCTTATATAAGTATATATAATATAAATTAATACTATATAGCTATATATTTAAATTATGTATTTTATACATAACTATGTATAAAAGTTTTAACTATAAGTAAATTTAATTTAAAGTATAAATATTTAATATGTAGTATGTTTAACTACATATGTTTAAATTATATATGACTATATATACAATTTATATAATATATATTTATATAGTATATAAAATTATATATGACTATATATTATATATATCATATATGACTATATATTATATATATGACCATATATAATGACTATATAATAGTAGAAATATTTAAGTTATAGGTCTATCTACATAATTACTTATATTTTTATAAATTATATATAATTTAAATATATGTAGTTATATATATATATTTTATACAACTTCATATCATATAGGGAGTATTCTAAACCTAATAAGTCAGCAGTTAATATTATATATTAAACTGTACCAGAGCCTAGTCATTCCCTAATAAATTCTACAGAAAAATACTTAGAGAAGAATTTTGGACAATGTTTTCATTCATTCATCCCATTCATTCATTCATTTAACAAACTTTTATTGAAAGGCTGCCATGCACTGGAGAAGGAAATGGCAACTCACTCCAGTGTTCTTGCCTGGAGAATCCCAGGGATGGGGGAGCCTGTTGGGCTCCTGTCTATGGGGTCGCATAGAGTCGGACACGACTGAAGTGACTTAGCAGCAGCAGCAGCCATACATTGTAGATATACTAAGCATTAAGGATATAGAAGTTAACACACATGATACCTGTCCTTAAGAAACTTATGACCTAGTAGTAGGAGGCAGGAATGTTAAAATATGAATGTTATTAAATGTTTTCTGAAGAAATAAGTAGAAGGCAGGATATGGGACTGCAAGTCCCATATGCTCAAGGCAGAGTCAGTCCATTCACCTGGGAAGAGTGAGGTCAGGAAATCTTAGCTGGGTCTTGACAAAGAGCAGGTGTTTCCCAGCACACAGAAGAGACAGGGAACGTGAAGAAGGGGCCTTCTGGTGCAGGGAGCAGCATGAGCAGAGCACAGAGGTGTGATGTCACACACACAGAGGTGTGTCACACAACCTTGGGGGACCTGCAGTAGTTGAGTGTGAACAAAAGGTGAGAGGGAGAACCGGATGGCCCAGAAACGAAAGGAAACACCTGCTGATGGAGGCTTTAAGCAGGAGCTTTTATACTGTAGGACATACAGGTATTGAAGGATTTTAAGCAAGATAATAATCTTGAGACACTTGAGTTACAAGGTGAAGGACAGGCTGAAGGGATGCGATACTGGAGGGGAGACCTGAGCCACGGCAATGAGAATGAAAGACAGGGGGGCCTGTGAGGGGTGCACGGAGTTACATATGCAGAATGTAGTCACTGCTTGGCTGTAGGGCACGAGGGAATGGTGCAGAGGTGTGCCAGGTGGAGCAGAGTTTGGAAGATAAACATAGTCTGAGATCCTTAAGAGTTTGGAGGTTCTCCTGGTTGGAGATCTAGCCATCAGCATAAGTTGAAGACGCGGGAGGGCATGCATTGCACCTGTGGAAACAGGATGCAGGAGAGATGCCAACCAAGAAGAGAATTTGGGAGAAGCTGCCATTTAGACGGCAGAGAAAGGGAACCACCTAAGAAACAAGAGGAGCAGTCCAAGAGGCAGGAGGAAAACCTGGAGAGAAAGATGTTTTCCCCTTTCCCAAGGGAAGGAGGATCTTGGAAAGAAACAGAATTAGGGCCTACAGAAGCAAAGTAGGAAGGAGAAGAAAGAAGGAATTCTCTGAATCTGGCAATAGAGCTCTCTGATTGGAAAACAGTGAGCCACAATGGTTTTGCAATTCAGTTTGGCAAACATTTAAAAGATTGATAGTACCCAATGCTGATGATAATTTGGTGAAAAGGGCACTCCTGGAAAGTATTGGTGGAAATGTAATTTGGTACAGCTCTTGTATTACATTTTTTAAAATTGGAAGTATAGTTGATTTGGTGCTTCCCTGGTAGCTCAGCTGGTAAAGAGTCCGCCTGCGATGCAGGAGACACGTTCGATTTCTGGGTCAGGAAGATCCCCTGGAGAAGGGATAGGCTACCCACTCCAGTATTCTTGGGCTTCCCTGGTGGCTCAAGCTGTAAAGAATCTGCCTGCAATGAGGGAGACCTGGGTTTAATCCCTGGATCAGGAAGTTCCCCTGAAAGAAGGCATGGCAACTCACTCCAGTATTCTTGCCTGGAGAATCTCCATGGACAGAGGAGCCTGGTGGGCTACAGTCCATGAGGTTGCAAAGAGTCGGACACGACTGAGCAACTCAGCACAGCACAGCACAGCATAGTTGATTTGGGCTTCCCAGGTGGCTCAGTGGTAAAAATTCCACCTGCCAATGCAGGAGGCACAAGAAATGTGTGTTTGGCCCCTGGGTCAAGAAGATCCCCCTGGAGGAGGATCTTGGAGGAGGAAATGGCAACCCACTCCAGTATTCTTGCCTGGAGAGTCCCATGGGCAGAGGAGCCTGGCAGGCACTAGTCCACAGGGTCGCAAAAAATCAAACACAACTGAGCACACACGCACATAGTTGATTTACAATGTAACGCGAGTTTCAGGTGTACAGCAAAGTGATTTAGTTATATACTATAGACATATATATAGTTTTTTCAGATTTATTTCCCTTATAAGTTATTACAAAATATTGAGTATAGTTCCCTGTGCTAAACAGTAGGTCAACAAGACAGTAGGTCTTGTTGGTTATTTGTTTTGCATATAATAATGTGTATATGTTTATCCCAAGCACCTAATATTTTGTGTATCATCTTCACACGGGGGCCATACTAATTTTCTCTGTATGGTTCCAATTTTAGTATATGTGCCACTGAAACAAGCACTGAATCAGTATGGTCTTTGTTCCTTCCATTAAACCTTTATGAAATATCCAAAGGAAATATTAAGATGACTGTGCAAAGATAGCCTTGAAGGGATTTTCAATGCAGCATTCTGATAATTGACAAACCTGGAGAAAAACAAGAGGGAGTTGGTAAAATAAACCTGACTGTAGAATTCTATGCAACTATTCAAAAGAATGTGGGAGAGTCACATGGGTACATTTAGAAAACTCCCTCAATAGGTCCAAATGAAAGGAAATAAATAGGATAGGTTATATAATTCCATTTCTTTTATTTTGCTGGAAATTTTTTTAAATTATTGTGTAAAGTGAGAAAATAAACATGTTAAGCTGATGCCCTCTTTCTCAGTATCCTCAGGTTTCCAAACTCTCTTCACTAACTTGTAGTTTCTATCCATTAGGCTGTAACACTGATTTATGGTAGAAAACAAGGTCACCAGGGTGGGAAGAAAGGCTATAATTCCACTTCTGTCAATATATCTTTATCTAACAATTTTTAATCCAAAAGAATATAGAACAAAGAGTTAACACAAATTTGGAAGGAGGGATAAAATTGAAGGAATTTTTGCACTCTCTGTATATTGTTAGAATTTTTATTCAACTGTAATAGAGGATTTATTATCCAACTATAATAAGAGATATTTCCATGGGATTAGGAAAGGAAGTCATCATTAATATTTGCCAGAGAACTGCCCCGGGGTGGAAGCTGGACTGCAGAGGGTTGAGAAGCAGATAATGAGGAAGTGGTAGTAACATTGTTTTTCCAGGGAGCCTGTCTGTGAAGGAGAAAAGGAAAGACAGAGGAGTGGCTGGCAGAGTGGACCCTGGTGGAATGAGAGTTAAGAGAGGCAGAGGGGACGAGGGAAGTAGACCCAGGAGTGGGCGTGGGAGGGAGGTCACCATGGGGCAGCGTCTCAGACAGGTTGGCGGTGGTCAAGCCAAGAACCCAAGTGGAGGAATTGCTCTCGAACCAGAGAGGGGACAACTTTTTCTTGATAAAGGAGATAAATCTTCTTCTCAAAGATTTAAAATTCTGTCTCATAGAGAGAATGAGCTGATGCATGTAAAAAAGAGAAACTGTGATACAGGTGGAGAGTGAAAGCTTTGAGGATGAATCCATGCTCTTTGCGACCCCCATGGACTGTAGCCTACCAGGCTCCTCCGTCCATGGGATTTTCCAGGTGAAGGTATGGGAGCGGATTGCCATTTCCTTCTCCAGGGGATCTTCCCAACCCGGGATCGAACCTGGGTCTCCTGCATTGCAGGCAGACGCTTTACCATCTGAGATACCTGAGAAGCCCTGAATCCATGCTAGAGGAGCCAAAAAGAGAGCAATGACTCCTTCCCTGGAGGTGGGGAAGTTCACACAGGGGAGGGAGTACCTTCCTCAAGGGAGAGGTCCTGGCGGGTCAACACAGAGGGCCCCTGCTCTGCTCCCACCATAAATATGCTGGGACGTGTCCTGACCAGCAAGGAGCCCGTGGGTGACATCCTAACATTTTGGGGATGTAACCAGAATTTTGGGCTTTCCTTGTGGCTCAACTGGTAAAGAATCTGCCTGCAATGTGGGAGACCTGGGTTCGATCCCTGAGTTGGGACAATCCCCTAGAGAAGGGAATGGCTACCCACTCCAGTATTCTGGCCTGGAGAATTCCATGGACTGTATAGTTCATGGGCTTGCAAAGAGTAGAACATGACTCAGCAACTTTCACTTTCAACTAGAATTTTGCCCACTTAAAATCCTGGGAAGCCCAGTGAGCTGGGGTACATATCTCCCCATTAAGAACAAGCCCTCTTTATCTCCCTCCAAGGTTCGGAAGCACCATCGAAAGCTGGAGGCCCGAGATGGTTGCCGCTAGCCACAGCAACTTACAAAGCGCCTGGCGGTAGGTGACCTGCTGGTCTGACAGCAGCCTCCCTGGTGCTACTTTTTCTGGCCCCCTCTCTCCCCCAGAAAGTAGCTCTCTCTAGAACCTTTGCCCTCCAACAGACGGCATACACGGGAATCGGGAAACATCCGCCTTCCATCCCCCAACCTCCCCTCTGGGGCCTGGCAGCCCCCCACCTCAGCACGGTCTCCCTGCCTCCCAGGTGGGTCCTGAACCTGCAGTGTCGGGGCAGCAGGAATGTCCTCAGCGCCCTGCGGAAGGCTGTGGAGGTGGACTTCAAGGACAAAGAAGAACAGCAGTCACAAGGCATCTACCTCTTCACGGGGGGCATCCCTGACCAGGACATGGTGGGTGAGCCTCATCTCAGCCTCCCTTATCCTCCAGGACGCCCACATCTTCCCCTGGGTGGACGCCTAGCGACCAGTTTCTCCAGCATGATTTTCCCATCTAGACTTTATCACCTGGAGATGTTGTTCAAATGCAGAGGTTGTTAGACCTGGCTCCCAGGGGCCTGAGAATCTGCATTTCTAATGAGCTCCCAGGGGATTAGAGGCTGCTGGTCTAAGATCTCAGGCCCAGCTCCCTGCTAAGATCTATTAAAATAGTAAGAGAAACGGTGACCCAGGCTCTTCTTTCCCTCCTCAGTGCCACGTACTAGACCCGGTACACAGTAGGTCCACAAGAAAGAGACTGGGCTGAACTGACCCTAGACCAGCAGCTTGAAAAGCCCTCAGCCTGGGTCCCTCCTCCCTCTCTGCCCACAGGCCATGCTCAGTGCCTACATGGCCGAGGCCTGCGGGGGCTGTGACTTCCATCTGAACGTGTGTCTCTTCTATGTGAGTGAGTCACAGCCGGACACCATGCCCCCTGCCTGCTATGCCAGCCGCACGGACACGGCCGCCGCCTACAGGGAGGTCACCCGGGCTGCTGGTGGGCGGTTCCACTGGTTTGGAGACACAGGTGAGTGAGTGGTGCTGGTCCCTCCACCTCTTTCTTTGCAGACAGTAGTCTTGGTACCGACGTAGCTCCCTATGCCATAAACATAGGGACAGGGTAGCAGTAGGGAGGGAAGCTTCAAAGGGAGGGGATATTTGCATAATTATCTCTGATTCATGTTGTTGTACAGTAGAAAGCAATACAAGATTGTAAAACAATTATGCTCCAATTAAAAAAAATTTTAAATACATACATTAAGTAAATTATGGTTTAGGTGATATGCAGACAAGGCAAAATTGTGACGTGATTCAGAATTTTGGGACACAAGAGTGCATTCTGATCCCTCTGATTTACAAATGAAGAAATGACTCCCAGGGACATGAATGGCATAGCTGGGGCTGGAACTCATGAAAAGTGCTGGGCACATGCATTTAAGTTATTATTGGTGATTATTATTGATAATAGCAAGCATTTATAAAATAGTTATTATATGCTGAACTCGGTTTTAAGTGTTTTAAACATGTTGTGATTCATTCCTCACAATAACTCTATGAAATGGGTTATGATTATTACCCCATTTTGCAGCTAGTGAAGCTGAGACACAGAACCCAGAGCACAGAGGTAGTAAGGAAGGAACCAGGAGCTGAACCCAGAGTCTGTCTTCTTAGGCATCACACTCTAGTCCCACTCAAATGAGTCATATTTGAGATGTTACTACAGACATTATTCACTGCAGACATTAGCTACTTTAAGTAACCTCAAGGTGGGTCTTACTCTTGAGAGTAGGTCAGGGAAAGGTGAGAGCGCTTGGCTGGGTACCAGAGTGCTGGGTCCCAAGGCTGGGTGAGAGCGCTTGGCTGGGTGCCAGAGTGCTGGGTCCCAAGGCTGGGTGAGAGCGCTTGGCTGGGTGCCAGAGTGCTGGGTCCCAAGGCTGGCTCCACTCTTGGTACCCTCACTGTACCCACCCATCTCCCTTACTACCAGATAGTGTGGGGTGGGGGCTGGTCAGCTCAGCCCATTAAGACCCCAGCCTGCCCCCTGGGCTGAGGTCACCTCCGCGTGGCCCTTGTGTTTACAGATAGGGACACTTGCCAGAATCTTTACCCCTCCCCCACACTCATGATATGCTTTGTTTCCAGGTATTTACGAAAGTGATGATATCAATGCCATCACGTCTGAGATGGAAAAGGCTCTCAACTACTCCCAAAAGGTATGCCTTACGTATGGGGCAATCAATGACTACACTGGCTTCTGTTAGAGTCCTGGGGCTGTCATTAAAGGACCACAAAAGAGGTGGCTTTAAATGACAGATATTTATTCCCTCACAGTTCCAGAGGCTAGAGCCTAAAATCAAGATGTCTAAAGAGCCATGACCCGCGCCCCCACAAAGGCTCTGAGTAGAATCTCTCTTTACCTTTTCGTAGCTTCTGGTGGTGACTGCTCTCAAAGAAATGAAATTTCACTGGATGCTTGTTAAAAATGGCAAGGAAGACACTGTTCAAGCTGACTGCAATCAGGGAGAGAGGCTGAACTCAACTCTGATTATACAGCAAAGATAGCTGGGGATTTATAGCCAATGAGCAGAGGGAGAGGGTTAGTGGAATGAAACTTACTAAGATGAAGTTGATTAGATGTCAAGGATAGAGAGATTCTTGCTAAACAAGCTTAACAGGATTCTTTGCTAAAACTGGGTTCAACAGTTCATTTCAGTTCAGTCGCTCAGTTGTGTCCGACTCTTTGCGAACCCATGGACTGCAGCATGCCAGGCCTCCCTGTCCATCACCAACTCCCGGAGTTTACTCAAATTCATGTCCATTGAGTCGGTGATGCCATCCAACCATCTCCTCCTCTGTCGTCCCCTTCTCCTCCCGCCTTCAATCCTTCCCAGGATCAGGGTCTTTTCCAGTGAGTCAGCTCTTCGCATCAGGTGGCCAAAGTATTGGAGTTTCAGCTTCAGCGTCAGTCCTTTCAATGAATACTCAGGACTGATTTCCTTTAGAATGGACTGGTTGGATCTCCTTGCAGTCCAAGGGCCTCTCAAGAGTCTTCTCCAACACCACAGTTCAAAAGCATCAATTCTTGGGCACTCAGCTTTCTTCACAGTCCAACTCTCACATCCATACATGATCACTGGAAAAACCATAGCTTTGACTAGACGGACCTTTGTTGACAAAGTAATGTCCCTTTTTAATATGCTATCTAGGTTGGTCATAACTTTTCTTCCAAGGAGCAAGTGTCTTTTAATTTCATGGCTGCAGTCACCATCTGCAGTGATTTTTGGAGCAGTCAAAACCCAGTCAAGAAGAGGGCTCAGAGGAGCATGACAGAGTTTGGTCAAGTAGGACATCCTTATCACCAGCACTCCTTGGCATTCTTTGGCTTGTGGCAGCCTTACTCTAATCTCTGCCTCCATCTCCACATGGCTCTCCTCCCTCTGTGTGTGTGTCTGTGTCTCTTTTCTTCTAAGGACATCAGTCATATTGGATTAAGGGCCCACCCTTCCAGTACAGCCTCATTAACTTACATCTTACTTACATCTACAAAGGCCATGTTTAAAAGTGAGGTCACGTTGACGGGTACCTGGAGTTTGGAGGGAGTTTGGACCATGTCTTTTGGGGGACACAACTCCCCCCATGTCAGCTTTCCACCTTTGTGCTGATCCACAGACACCAAAGGCTTCCAATGAAACATGAGAGTTTCCTATAAGTCACTAGTTTCGGGTCTGTGTGCTCTGCATCCTGGCCTGTACACCCTTGAACAGATCAAACTCATTCTCAAATTTTCCTTTGCACCTGCTATTTCCTCAGCCAGCTGTTCCCCTCCCAGGTCATCCATATTACTCAGGGTTCACTAAAGTGTCACCTCCTCAGAGAAGGAGTTGAGCAGTTCAAGGTGAGGTGAGAGAGGGACCAGATCGCATCAGGAGCAATGAGAATGGAAATAAAGGAACACACTTGAGATCATGTTTTTAAGGAAGAATTGACCAAACTTGTGGCTGATTGAATGCACAGGGTGAGAAAGAAGAAGAAATCCTGGGGTGACTTGCTGGGGGACCTGGTAGACAGTGGTGCCATAGACCCAGAGAGAGAAATCAGGACAGTCTGTGGGACTTATGAGATAATAAGTCGGGGCATCCTTCTGGCAGGTGGATAAAGATGAGGGCCAGACATAGAGGTGTGGGGCAGTTGAAGCCAGGAGATGGACAGAGCATGTAGGCAACTCACATTTCAAGTACCACCATTGCCAGAACTGCCTGTCTCCCCAGCTACGTTGTGAGCTCCTGGGAGAGTGAGGCCATGGACTGGCAGACCTGTGGCTCCCCGAAACGTGTCTGAGCTTTCCACCCTGAAAGGGCCCCTCTTTGGTGTTTTGAAAAAAACTGCTTCTCAGGTACCCATTAGTCCAGCTCCCTCACTTGATAAACTCGTTCCCAAGGTGTTAATGGGCAGTACTGGTTTAATCCACCCTCATATGGTGTTATTTACATTCGAGTGGTGCTTTCTAGTGCTTTGATTGAGAATAATTATTGAAGAATCTTTCAGGCAGTTGAAAAATAGGTAGGCAGAGGAGCCAAGTATTACACCACCATTCTGCGGGCCCCCAGGGTTGGCTGTGGGCACAGGGTCCACATATGGAGCGCAACTGGCTTTGGGACAAGGTCCGCCTGAGAATGAATGGAAGACCCACTGTGTACTTGTAGTAGCCTCGGGCAAGTCCTTTAAGTTCGTAAGATTTACTTCCTCACCTGTAAAGTGGGATAAGATGGCACTTACCCTGCCTGTGTAGTCACACACCTTGTGGACAAGAGGGTTTGAGACCCCCAGGCACAAACTCGCCCACTAACTAGCCTGATGCATCCCAGGACTTCTGTACTTATTATTAGTAGGTTTGACCATAGAACTCTCAGCTCCCAGTAGCACTTTAGGGGTAGAAAGAAAAATCCAGGGGCCCCAATGGCCTCAGCTCCTCCTGCTCTGTGTGTGTGTGTGTGTGTGTGTGTGTGTGTGTGTGTACACACTCCCTGTGGGGAGGCACCTGGCTGACTCCCCATCCCCTCTGCAGTGTGCCTTACTCGTGTCCTCCCTGAAGAACCAGTCTGGAAAAGAACAGCAAAGCGCGGCCCTCCTGAAAGAGAAGCCGGATGTGCTCAAGCCGAGAAGCCAGCCCAGGAAGTTCTGTCCTTCCAAGCCCACAGCACTCTCCGTGGCCAGAATGGTTTGACTCCCACCCCCACACCCCAATAACACACAGAGGATTTTGTTTCCACCTCGTCTCTTGGTCTTTCCTAGATCGTGAAATGGCCTGGGCCAGGTCCCCAGGTCCCAGGGCCAGTGGAGGCGGGGGCAGTGTCCTCAGTGGTTAGTGGCCCGGCCTCCAAGAGGGAGGAGACCCCCGGGGCCTGCTTCTCAGCTCTGGCTACCCTGTCCACTCCAGCTTTGGCTCTGCCTGGTTTTCCAGCCTCGTAGTACTAAGGGTTCCGTGGAACTGGCACCCATTATTGCACGTGCTGGTTACAAGGCAGGAAGGCTCATCTGAAGGGTCTCTCAGGGGCAAAGGAATTAGGGCGGTGTGGCATCTAATGGGCTCTTGCTGCTTCGGCTCAAGGCTTACAGGGGCCTGATTGGACCTGGGTCTTCCGCAGGGTTGATCCTTGTTCACAGCCTGTCAAAATCTGTCCTGCATAAAGTGTCCACTGTAGCAATCACAAGGGGTGTCTAGGGGTGTGCCTGGGGGAAGACCCCAGACTCCACAGCACTTGTGAGCAGCAGCCGCAGTGAGGGGTGTGAACTCTTCAGCATTTCACCAGCTGACAGACTCTGGTGAACACAGCTCACTCCCTTCCCGAGGCTGCACTCTCGAGAGGTTCTGCCCACACGGGTACTGGTGGAGTTGGGAGCCAGCACCTTCTCGTCTCCCCAAATTCTGAGGTGAAACCCCAGGGTCTCAGAGGCTGCCGGTTGAGCCTTCAGTGTGAGGGGGCTTGGGTTGCACCAGGGCCCCTAACAGGCCTCCTGAAACGAGGGAAGGGGCTCTGGGTAGGTGATGGGGGTCAGCTGGTCCCGGGCCTGGGTGACTTTGTGCAGCTGTCGCCACAGTCCAGCTGTGCCCAGTAATGAAGGAACCCCTCCCTTAAAACTGAGGGGCTCGACATGGCAGAGAAATTACTGAGTGGTTGCTGGTCATTCTGGAGGCCCAGAAATCCCAGTCCAGTAGGAAGAGGGGCAGGTAACTGATGAAGAAGGTTCAGGCAAACCCCCACAGCTGTCCTAGCAAGCTCTCTCTCTCTCTGGCCATGTTTCATGGCTTGTGGGGTCTCAGTTCCCTGACCAGGGATTGAACCCAGGCCACAGCAATGACAGCTCCAAGTCCTAACCACTTGACCTCCAGGGAATTTCCATAGGCCCTCTCTCATAACACACACACACACACACACACACACACACACACACACACGCATGTACCCATTCATATATATGCACACACACACATATTTTTCACCTCAAACACCAGGGTCCTCTCTGTATCTGCTGCAGGAGAGGGCTGAGCATATGAGAAACCTTCTTCCTCAGGTCTCTCCATGCAAAGGTTCCTACTTGACATATTGTGGCTGGGGTGATGGGGGTGCTGCCCACCACAGAGAACAGGCCTCTGATGGGAAAGGCTGCCTGTTTTCTAGAGCGTTAAAGATGACCCTGACAGAGAGAAGAGGCCCCCCTTGAAAGCTCTGCCATGGCGTCCACTCAGTGGCAAAGCAGGCATCCCCCCAGGTAAGGCATGGCCACGGGGTGGGAGGGGCGGACAAACACAGCTAAGACATGGATGAGTGATGGCAGTCACTAAAGTGATCAGTGATCGTGCACCTGCCCTCTGCTAAGACTGTCCCCTTTAAAGCTTGTAACCATCCATCCTATACAGCAAGGAATCTATTAGTTCCTCTGTTTTACTGATGAAGAAATTCAGGCTCAGAGCAACTAAGGAGAGTGTCCAGTGCCAGCCGGTCATGACAAGGCACTGGTATTTTTATAAAAGTATTCAGCTCATAGAACCTAAGACCGTGCGTCTCACTTCTAATGTCAGAAACAGAGCAGAGCATCTCAGAGCAGAGTTCTGGTGTCCTGGAGTCAGCAAGACCTGGGTAGAGTCTTTGCTCTGCTTCTTACTGACTGAGTCCCTTGTGCCTCATCTGTAAACTGGGGTACTGTGAGGATAAAACCATACAGGGACCGGGAGGCACCTCGCACCAAACCTGGTAAGTAGCAGCAGCTCTAGCTTTGCTGATCCCGGAGAGGCCAGAGTCAGGTCGTCCCAAAGGACCTCAAAGCCACCTTGGAGCCCCAGTTCTGAGGGCAGAACATAGCTGAAGTTGACAAGTCTCTAAGCCAAGCTGCACAGCTTCACTGCATAAACCCTCACGGCTGCTCCAGACAACAGGCAAAATGTCCTTTAGCTGCAGCCCCACCAGTGAAGAAAGGGACTGCCAAGTGGAGGAAGAAGACCCAATCAAAGGATGCAGAAATAGCTCTCTCACTGTTCTACACAGAGACAAGGAATAACGTGGGTGAGTTGGCGGCTACACAGATGTCTGGACAGCCCCTTTGCCTCTTAAGACCTGGAAGGTGATCAGGCCCCATGGGAGGGTTACCCCTCCAGGACACAGACAGCAGTGCCCTCAGAGCAGGCCTATCCTCAAACCACTCAGATCTCCCAACCCAGGGAAGTGAGCTCACAAAGTCTTGACACAAAGCAGTAGAATGGGAAGAGGTAATGTTGGCATTCCCCCAGGTCCCTGGGTACAGCACTCTGGCTCTGTTCATGAGGGGCAGTGTCCTCAGACTGACTGGGAAGGAAGTGGGCATGAGTCCCCCAAGTCAGCAGGATGGATAGCTGTGGAAAGGCACAGGTCCCAGTAGCAACTCATTGAGAAGCGCGGGGGTGGGGTGGGGTGGGGGTGGGGTGGGGTAGGGGGACCCAGAAGACCTCCCTAGATCCCCCCAAGAGTCCCTCCTATCTCTCAGCAAGTTGCACCTAAGGAACATTACAACTGACTTGAATGACAGAAATTGACATGGAAAAGGGAGGAGAGGATAAGAGAATTGCACAAGATAACTCTGCTCTCTTTCTCCCAGGCTCAGTATACAAGAAGTACCCTCAAAGAAAGGGCCTAAGAAGGACTAGATCGTCTATTGAGTTGCCCAGAAAGGATACAGTCTGCTCCAGCCAAGAGGTATTATGCCGTTTTTACCAGCACATGCCTGCCAAGCAATCATTCCTTCCACCAACCGTTATATCTGGGAAGATGGACATACTTGGAATTGAGACCAAATCTGCTTAGAATGACTGTGTCAAGTGTCAGGATAAGGATTAAAGAGAACTACGTGGGAACCTGAGTCTGCCACTTCCTAGCTGGGTGACCTTGAGCTAGTCACTCAATCTCAGTGTCTTCATTTATAAAATGAAGACTCTTGTACTTAATAGGACTGCTGATTAATTGAAATATATTTTGTGTAAAGTCCTCAGTGGTATCAGATCCTTTTGGATGCAAGTACCAGAAACCCCCCTGCTTGTTCGGATCCAAAGATAGGAATATCTTTTCTTCTGGCAACCATTTAGTCAGTCTGAGCTTGGTTCTGATTGGTCCAGTCCTGGATGCCATACTCTGATTGCTTTAAACCTGATCATTCTTGTATCTCTTATTGTGATATCTTAATTGATCTAAGCTTGAGACTAATCAGGGTTTCCATTCAAGTTTCATGGAAGAGGCTGATATGGAAATAGAAGAAGCCATAGGGTTCACCAGACAGGGAGTAAGTAAGCGCTCAGTAAATTTTGTTCCCTGGTTCCCGTATTTCTTGGGCATCTCTGTCCAGCACTGGGGCAAGAATGTGCATGTGAAGTAGTCTTGGTGAGGACCTTGGGAACCGCATATTTCAAATACAAGACAGATTTCAAACATGAGGTTTTTGAAAGATGAGTCAATCATTACATTAAGCCAAAATTACCCAAGATAATAGTAATTTCCTTTATTCCAAAGTGGGTAGCAAATTATGGGCTAAAGAAACTAAAGATGGAGGTCTCCAGATACCTTGGTCCCAACTGCACTCATCAAAAATCAATGCAGACGTCGGCATCAGCCAAATACTGCAGTGTCTTCCCCAGCATAAAGATCAATGTAAGTCAAGACTGGTTTTGTTTTTTCACTCCCAGCTCCTGTCTCTTCTCAGACATAGATGGCTGAGTGTGTTAGGGGGAAAGTCCACATGAATGTATGAGCCCCCAGCTTTTATTCCTCCTGCTAAGAAACCCAACCTCCCAAAGGGGGACTTCCCTAGAGGAATAGGATACAGAGCCCTGTTGGAAGAAAAGCCAGCCCCTCAGAATGCCTGAGACCATGGTCAAGTTTCTAGGGACTCACTGGGGTGAGAATTAGTGACAGTTGCTGAGATCACAGACCAGTGGCTAGAATACTCACCAATAAGAACTCTATACCCCAATTCTGATGGTGGTTCTGTTAAGATGGCCAGAAACAGGGGTTATGGCAGGAGATCAAGGGGGCTTCTCCATTTCCTAGTTTTGGCGTAGTTTTTTAATTTCTTTGACACTGGAACAGGTAAATTTAGTACAAAATTAAAATCTAATCCTGCTTTAAAAAAAAAATTTTTTTTCTCCTTGTCCTTTTATGTGACATTGTCAACTGTAAAGCTAAAAATTATCCACCATACAAGTTTCATGGGAGTTTAATCATGCTGCCTGCCTCCTTCATCCGAGGTCATCTTTTAATGTGAAATTTATCAACCTCCCATTCTACCATTAAGGGTTTTCTATTTAAAATTTAGAGAGACTATTTTAGTTTTTAGTTATGACAGTGACCACATTTGACACAAAAACCATCATCCCAATTCCCCCACACCTGCCTAAACCCATGCATTTGACAGTTTAATAAAGAAAAAAAAAAGCTTTTAAACAAACAAAAAATGTATGATTTTACAGTGCTGCAAAAATTGTGAACTACAATAGACTAAACTGTTTTGGGGGTGATGGGGATATGAGAAGGAGCTGGCAAGGGAGTATTTTTCTTTGCTTGCTTTAATCCAGGGGACAGTGAGACACATTGAGTGCACCCCCAGGGAAATGGAGGAGTACATCACACACCTGGACAAGCTGATGCGCCGCTACATCCAGAGGCTGCAGTGGCTGCTGTCTGGTGAGACTGCCCGCTGTTCTGCAGGGCGGGGGGCATGAAGGGAAGGGGGAGGGCAACCCCAGGGACCCCAGGGTCACTCCTTCCCAGACTAAGCACTCACAAACTGTCACCCAGCAGCAACATGACTTCTGGGTTCAGAGGTCAGGCATTGTGCTGGATAACAGGAGGTGGAGCACAGACCAGAGCATCAGAGAGAACCAGGTCTGTCTAGGCGGCCTCCCACACCCCACGTCCTGGGTGTGACTGAGGGGCTGGCCCTCGGGAGCCTCAATTTAGCATTGATTGGGCTCCAAAGAACTGGTCCATGAAGGTAGATATAGGAGGGTTTCCAGCAGAGAGGATGCTCCTGTTCTTCTTTACAGAGAGCACTGAGGACCCTCTGGAGAGGCCAGTGGCTGGGCTGGCTGGGAGCCAGACTCACATCCCAGAGGCAGGCTTGGGGCAGGAATCAGGATGGTCTGAAGCGTCAAGTCCAAAAGGCCACGCGGTTGGCTAGAACTGAACGGGGGAAGGGCGGGTGTTTAGGCTTTGGAGCCTGGAGGGTTCCTGGGACAATAGGAGGAAGCATCCCAGTGTGGGCCACTCAGGCTCCTGTGCAGATTCATTAAGTCCAGTCCTCTGCAGTAGAACCTGGTATAAACAGTCCTTGATCTGCCACGGCTCTCCAAAGCCTCTGGAGGGGGCTGCAAGTCCCAGATGCAGCTGTCAAGTCAGAGGCTGAACGTGGGGCAACAGTGATGTTGTGTGCGCTCCCTACTCCTACACACACTTCCTGCCGGGAGAGTGAGAAGGCCAGCCGTGCAGTCACTCCTGGTGTAGTACAAGTTGCACCCCCACATCACACACAGCTACACACCCAACACCATCTAACACCTCAAAACACACCCAGAGGATGCTGCACTGATTCACTCATTCATTATTCAGCAAACAGTGTTGTTCTCCCGCTCCATGCTGGGGAGGTGGTAGAGGAAACACCCCACATGGTCCCTGATCTCATGGAGCATACGGTCCAAAAGAGAAAGATGTTACCCAAAGAACAGAGACGACGAGTATAAGGTGGAGACAGGCGTGGTACAGGGAGCGGGGGCAGTGGGCCTGCACAGGGAGATCATGAAGGGCTTCCCTGAGGAGATGATCTGAAGAATGACTAAACAGCATCTGAGCAAAGAGAAGAAAGACTCTCAGGACATGGCTGAGCTGCTCAACAGGGGACTAGGCTGAATTCAAAGACTGAAAGGAAGCTGGATTGGCTGAGAGTAAAGGGTGCATCCATCCCGAAAAGATGAAGCCATGGCCCAGATTTTATCTTAAGAGCAATGGGAAGACACTGAGGTTTTAAATAAGGGAAATGTGATCAAGTTACAACCAATCTCTCTGGTTGCTGTGTGGACAGCGATTGTTGAGGGGATGCAGTGCAATCAGGGGAACCTAGTAGGAATCCAGGGGATAAGAATAGGATAACTGGGAAGGTTAGTCATGATGGAGACAGACGAAGAAAGCAAAGTTAGATTAGGGAGACAACCGCAGGGCTCAGTGGCTTGCAGGGTGTTCCCTTCCACTGTCTGGTTCCCAGGGTGGATCGGCTGGCCTTAACTCAATCACCTAACGTTAGGCGTGAGGACGCTCAAGCCCAGGAAAGTTATAATCAGGTAATCTCAGGCAAAGTCACAGCGGAAACCTTGACCTCCCAAAGCCCAGGCCACCGACCTGCTCTGCCTTTTAACGGTGACCACTCTAGCAACACCACAGAGGCTATCTCCCAGCGGGTTCACATCCGATCAGGCGGTGGGTGTGGTGTATTTGATAGCTGCATTGGAAAAACCACCCTCGCTCCTCCCTGGCCTCTGCCCCCACCCACCCTGGAGCAGGCAGCCGCCGACTGTTTGGTGTCATTTTGGAGAGCAAAGTGTGCGTCCTGCTGGACACGTCGGGATCCATGGGCCCCTACCTGCAGCAGGTGAAGATGGAGCTTACCCTGCTGATATGGGAACAGCTGCGGAAGCACTGTGACAGGTAAGAGGCAGGGGTGTGGGTGCATGGGGGCAGGAAGATCCAAGTGATAGTTCTGGATGCTTCCCTGGCCAAGACCACTCCCTCCTCATGCTTCCTAAGGGCCTGGAGGGTTCCAAACTGCTCAGCTGAATAGCAGGAAGGAACACTACCTTCTACTGCAGAAGTGGTTTTTAGAAATCTGTCTCAGCCCAGAGACAATTGCAAGCAAATCAGAGGAACCACCAGGCCGCCTTGAATTGTGGATTTTTCAAGAAGGGGTTTGTTCCCTCTACCCAGAAGGGTTGACCCCAAAGGGACAGCTGGAAACTCAGACCCCAGGCTGGGACTCGTTCTTGCCTTAATATTAAAATGAGCAGGCATTTATAGAGCTCTTTCCTGTGCCAAGCACTTTACATGCATGAGGTCATTCAGCCTGCACAATGATCCTGTTATTATCCCCATTCTTCAGAAAAGGAAACAAGGGCTTAGAGATTAAGGCATTTGCTCAAGGTCATATAACCAGTAAGTAGCAATTACTGAGTGCGGATTTAAATCAGTCTGCATCTAGAATTTTCACCGTGTACCTTCTCAAACTTGGTTGGTCTGCAGGGGGCCCAGGGCTTGCTGTAGGGTCTTCAGGGATAAGCATGTGTCCTTATGGAAGTTACTCCCCCAAGATCAAAATAGACTGCATGCATGCTCAGTTGTGTCTGACTCTTTGTGACCCTATGCACTGTAGCCCACCAGGCTCCTCTCTGTCTATGGAGTTTTTCAAGCAAGAATACTGGAGCGGGTTGCCATTTCCTCCTCCAGAGAATCTTCTTGACCCAGGGTTCGAACCCACGTCTCCTGCATTGCAGGTGGATTTTTTACCACTGAGCCATCAGTAAAGCCCTCAGTATAGACTGGCACATGCTAAAAAAATCTCTTTTTCCTCTCTCCACCTCTCTCCACCTCTCTCCCACTTCTTCTCCCTGTTTCCCAGTTTTAACCTGCTCAGCTTTGCAGAGGGCCTACAGCCGTGGCAGGACACTCTGGTGGAGACCACAGACGCAGCTTGTCACAAGGCCATGCAGTGGGTGACCTGCCTGCATGCTCAGGGGAGCACCTCAGTCTTGCAAGCACTGCTGGCAAGTTCCACCACCAAGCCCAACCAGAAATACTGTCATAACCCCTAATCCTGACATTGCATGATGCTTTAGAGTTTACAGAGAGCCCTTTAGAATTTACTAAGTGTTCAATCATTGCGTCTTCCCAACAATCCAGTGAGAACGAGTTTCTCGAATTTCTGACTATAAATGACAACACAGAGGCTCAGAGAGGTTAAGTGACTTGCTTGGGGTTAACCAGCTCTGGAGTTAAAAAGAGCTGCACTCTTTTTCCTAAACTTCAACAGCTTCCTGGTCTGTCATCAAGTGGAAGGGGAGGCTCACAGTCTTAATGACAAGTTGATGGGATCCAAGCAGACTTGGGGACAGCAGGTCAGTGGTTTCTGCATCCTGGTTGACCCCTCCTCTGAGCCAGACAGCCTATGTGCTCTTTCAGAAAGCTTTCAGTTTTCCTGATGTGGAAGGACTATACCTCCTGACCGACGGGAAGCCGGACACAAGCTGCAGCCTTATTCTCAGTGAAGTCCAGAGACTCAAGGAGAAGAGAGACATCAGAGTGCACACCATCTCCCTGGACTGCTCTTGCAGGTGGGCAGTGAGGAGGCGGCCGAGTTGCACCACTTGTACCTATCGCCACGTGTCTGAGGGGCACGTGGCCGTGAGCTGAGCCGTCCTGGGCCCAAGTTCTGTGCGTCAGCCTCTAGGAGGCCCCTGGGCAGGCATTGCACCAGAGAGGGAACCCCACTGAAACCCTGCCTACCCGTCAGCAGGGCACCCCGACTTTCTCCAGGGTGGAAATAGACTTGCACCGGTTCCCAGTCACATGCTGTGTTCTCCCACTTTGTCTCTCTTGGGGGCACATTTGTGAATATTTAGGGGGAAAAGTTTAAAGTAGCTATGGCCATTTCCATAAACAATCACCATAGGAGAAAGAACATGTGTTAAACAAGAGAGATTCAGCTCCTTCTGAAAAAAAAAAAAAATTAATGTAATTTGCAAAGCTGTGATTACTTACATTCATATTTAATCTCTCTGTCCAAACCATGAGCTCCGTAAAAGGCACACTGTCTCCCTGCCAGGTCAGACACATAGTCGGCACTGGATAGATTAAGGAACGGGGCCATGTGCTCAGAGGGCGACCCTGATATGGTGAATACGATTCACACAGCAACACCACTGCCACCCAAAAACCATCTGGGAAAGCGGGCTTATGATCCTGACACGGTCTCAGTGGCACACAGCCTCAGGGTCCAAGACCCATTACCCCACTGACGTGACTTCTCCAGGGGCTGGGGGCTCACAGAGAGCTCGGTGGGCCTGGCCCCAGCCCCCTGTTCCTCCCCACAGGACTGCTGCTAGCTTCTTGAGAGACCTGGCCGCCCTCACCGGGGGGCGCTATCACTGCCCTGTTGGTGAGGACTCGCTTCTCGAAATGCAGGGCCTGCTGACCAGGGGCTTCATCCACCAAAGGGTAGGTTGTAGAACCGCTGGGTCAGTTCTGTTGAAATGGTGCAATATGATGTCAACAGGTGTGGTTTTTTCTTCCTAACTAACAATTAGCTCTTCGTAAATTACCTCTTTTAATCCTGCTGCCGCTAAGTCGCTTCAGTCCTGTCCGACTCTGTGCGACCCCATAGACAGCAGCCCACCAGGCTTCCCCGTCCCTGGGATTCTCCAGGCAAGAACACTGGAGTGGGTTGCCATTTCCTTCTCCAATGCATGAAAGTAAAAAGTGAAAGTGAAGTCGCTCAGTCGTGTCCGACTCTGGTGACCCCATGGACTGCGGCCCACCAGGCTCCTCCATCCATGGGATTTTCCAGGCAAGAGTACTGGAGTGGGGTGCCATTGCCTTCTCCGTCCTTTAATCCTACCAACCATTATTGTACCCATTTAACAGATGAATGAACAGGCTTAGCCAGGTTTAGGAATACACGTAAAGTCAAAGTAAATGGTAAAGCTGGAGTCCAGACATCCATGCTCCTAAGTTCTATGCTTTAATTCCTGCATGTTTCTGTCTTCTCACCATAAATTCATTAAAGTACAGATATTCAAATGTGTGATCTGTTAAAAATAAATATAGTAAAGTCATAGATTTTATCACACATATGGAATAAGATTTTACAACCTGCTAGAAAGATTATGTATCTATTCATACCTTCTAGGGATGTGCTGCTGTGAATTATAACATTTCCAGGCCAACAAATCATCCAGTAAGATCACTTTTTTTTATATATTAAAGTTTACTGTCACAGGACATGGCAAAATTTTTGAAGTTGAGTGCTTTGCATGATTTCTTTGTTTGAGTAACAGTTTGGGGCAAATATTACTAATGATATAGAGATCAGAACAAGTAAAAGTAATAAATATTCATCCATATCCTACACAGGAAAACACACTTGACGATATTGGGAAGGTTCTCTGTTCAATGCCTTATCAAACCAGATTCTTTGAATAGTTTCTGGGTGCAGAGTGGGACCTCTGCCACTACTGCTTCCAGGGAGAATGAACACTTTCATCTCTCTTAGATTCTCTTACTAATTGTGAGAATTTGTATTTTTAAGGCTAAGCTCTGGAATTTCATTAGTTGACATAAGAAAAATATATATCTGTGGAGCTGTTTTACTAGAAGAAATAGAGAAGGGGCTGGATAGGTTTTACTGATTGACAGTGAGATAAGGTGTATATACCACTTCTGTTCTACACGGCGGAGCAGTGCTGACTTCAGTGAAGTCCAGGGCCCCTCTCGGTTTCCACTGATTCTCAGACATCTTATTGCAAAGTGTCCCCTTTACAGAAGGACTGCCTTGACATATATTAAGCTCTCTGTCCCTGGAAACATGCAATCTGAGGCCCACAACATTTCCTGCCCTGGGAGGAAGGCTGCACTGAGTTCACTCTAAAATTCTTCTCCTGAGATTTTGGATTTTCACGTCCTACCCAGTCATTTAATGGATCTAAGTTCAGACTCGTTTCCCTCTTTCAAGGATCCTGCGCTGCCACTATTTGAAGGAGATGATTTAAGGAGACTGGCGCAGGAGATCACCAAGGCCAGAGGCTTCCTCCGGCAGGCCCAATCCATCAGGTACGCCCTTCAGGCAGGCCCTCCCCACTGCCTCATAGCTCTAGCCCACCCAGACCCTGGGCCCCACCCCAGTCATGACATCCTTGCTCCAAGAGCTCCTGCCTTCCAGGCCCCTAAATCTAGGCATCTTCCTTCATCTCCTGTTCACTAGGTCCCAACTCCAGAAGAAAAACAACCCAGAACCGAAGATCACTCTTTTTTAGAGAAGCGTTCTCAGGTAAGGGGAGGGGACAAACCCTGTGCGGGCCAGGCAGCATGCTCTGCTTTGTGGGGAGGGATCAGAAACAAGGATTCCTCTACATAGAAAGGCCATCCTACAAAGAATCACATCTTGCTGTGAGCACAGGGTAGTCTGGAAAGCTGTAACCCCCACATCAGCATCATCAGGCACCAGGACTCCCTGGAAGCTGCAAGAGGAAAGCTGTGTATCCCTGGGTCCACCCTAATGTTCCTGCCTTGTCCCCAACACACCCTGCACTTCAGTCACAAGACTGTTCCTTGCCGGAAGTCCTGCACCAAGCCCCCTGTTTGGAGCATCCTTCTGCCACCCTCTCCCTGGTGACTCCTTCTCATGCATCAAGGCACAGTGCAAATGGCATCAGGTTCTCTGTGAAGATACCCCTGGGATCTATTAAGAGCTGGGAGCCTCCAGCCTTCCCCCCATAGCATTCTGACCGCTCATCTCTCTTTATAGTGGTGGCACTTCCTACACTTAGCACGCCACATCATGCTTCCTGGCTTCTTTGTCTCTTCTCCCTGACCATGAGCTCCCCCAGGACGAGGCTGGTGTCCTAACCATCTCTGGGTCCCCAGAACCTGCCATGTGGCAAACACATAGTACACTGTGAGCTGGCAGCTTAGTTATGAGAGCCCCGCTCTGGAGACCAGCCAGATGGGATCATTTCGGCCTCGATCCTCTTGCTCTGTGCTTTCCCACCACCTTAGTCCACGGGTGCAACACAGACTCAGCGTCAGCCCATCCTGGAGGAAGAAGAAATAAATGGGTCTCACCGCCACGCCACCCCCACCCCTGCTCAACCAAACTGGACTGCAGTCTGCTCTGGAGCCCAATCCAGAGCAAATGCTTGGCTCAAGCTTCTGAAAACTGGGCTGGATCTGCTGGGCTAGCCCCACTGTGTACACATGAAATGAATGTGTCATGTATTACATCATTGGGGGTCATTTCTAAGACACAAAAAATTGCTTTTATTTATTTAATAGGATCAAAGGTACTTTTAAACTGATGTGATCATTGCAGTGTGTGTCTGTGTGTAAATTTTTGGTGAGATAAACTTTATTGAAAGACTCATCTACGTTTTAACTTTTTTTTACGAGAAAGTGGTATATGAGCTTTTCTATGTAGCTATGTTTATTTTATTTGCATCTTTAAAAAAACTGTGATCATGGTCTTTCTAGTATTTTTTTATACTTTTAGCTCTTATATCATGTAACAGATAACTTATTTTAGATATTGCAAACTTACATATTCAAATTGTGTGCAATTTTTATTTTTTCTATAAAATTAAAATCACACTTAAAAAAAAGACTCATCTCTAAATATATGAACTCCAAATCAATAAGATAAACATCTTAACTTTTTTAATGGACAAAAGTTTCAAACAGATATAAATGAAATTTATGTATATGAAAATAGGTATATATATATATAGGTGCTCAACAGCCTTATCTATCAGTGAAATGCAAAATAAAACTACAGTGAGAACCACCAAAACACTCACTAGAATGGTTAAAAATAAAGACTGACAATATCAAGATAGGGAGCAACTAGAACTCTCACACCTTGCTGGGGTGGAAGTAGGGCAGTGTAAATTGATCCAACCACTTTGAAAAACTGCTTGGCAATTTTTGCTAAAGTAAAACATACGGACTAAAGTAAATTTTACTAAAGTAAAACATATGGACTTCTCTGGTGATCCAACGGTTAAAAATCCTCCTGCCAATGGAGGGGACACAGGTTCAATCCCTGGTCCAGGAAGATTCCACGTGTCACAGGGCAGCTAAGTCCATGCACCACCACTGCTGAAACCCACACCCTAGAGCCCATGCCCCGCAGCAAGAGAAGGCCACCACAGTGAGAGAGTAGCCACTCCCAACTAGGGAGTAGCCCCTGCTCTTGGCAACAAGAGAAGTCCTGCAGATAGCAACAAAGGCCCAGTGCAGCCAAAAATTAATTAATTAATTAATTAAAGTTTTTAAAAAGTATGCTTCCTCTCTGCCAGCAATTCCACTCCAAGAGAAACAAGTGCCAACATTTGACAAAAGACATATATAAGAATGCTTATAACATGTTTATTCATAAGAGTCAGAATCTGGAAACTAAATGCCCATCAGTGGTAGAATGGACAAATAGATTGTGATACATATTTTCAGTGGAATACTACACATCAATTTAAAAAGAATGAACAGCTATATTCAGCAAGCTTTTATGAACAAATTGGGCAAAAGAAACCAGACACAAAAGAGCACATACACTGTAATCCCATTTATATGAAGTTCAAGAATAGTCAAAACTAGGGACTTCCCTGGTGGTCCAGGGGTTAAGACTCGGTGTTTTCACTGCCATGGGCCCAGGTTCAATCCCTGACTGGGGAGCTAGGATCCCACAAAATGTGCGATGTACCAAAAAAAAAAAAGAATAAGCAAAACTATTATTGGTGATAGAAGTCAGAGGTGATTACCTTGTGTGTGTTGGAGCCACAGGGCTGTATCTCAGTCTGGGGGTGGTTACACTGATAAGAAAAAATTCATCAAATTGTTTAAAAACACAGTTTACTAAAGCTTGACAAGCCATGCCTTTGGCCAGCCTCTGTACCGGCCCAGGGAGACAGCAGCGACTACAGTCCCTGCCACAGTGGATATCAGTCTGGTCTCTGTCTTGGACAGCTGCCCTCCACATCATCCCCATCTGTGTGGAGAAAACAACCCGTGGTCACTGTATTATGTCACTCAGGCTATCTACACAAAGTACCACAGACTGAGGGGCTGAAGTGTTGTCTCCAGCTCTGGAGGCTAGAAGTCCGAAATCAAGGTATAGTGCTCCCTCTGAAGGCACTGGGAAAGGCCTGGAACAAGCTTCTCTCCTGGCTTCTACCAGTTCCTTGCTTCTGGCAGCATGCTTCCAATCTTCCCCATGATGCTCTCCTCGTGCACATGTCTGTGTCCAAATTTCCCCTTTTTATAAGGATGCCAGTCATACTGGATTAGGGCCATACTCTAGAATGACCTCATCTTTAACTACATCTGCAATGATTCTTTGCCAGGAGCCAGTGTGAAGAACTCCGCCAGTGGCAAAGGTCATGAGGAAGGATGCTCGGCATACACAAAGGCATTATCTAGCCTCAGGGGTCCCCCTGGAAATTCTCAAGCGTCCCCCTGGAAATTCTCAAGCATCTACCCCCAAAGCCAGAGTCTGCCTACTTTACTGCTTTGTGCTCTCACCTACACCTCTGACTTTACGGGGGGCTGTCCCCAACCACCTCTCTCTGAAAAAGAGTTAACTTACAGCTCCAGTTAATAAAGTTGCTGGGCGTGACAAGAGTCTTTCAACCTACAAACTCCTTTGGAAGTCCTCTAGCCTGCCTGAACAGATTCTTCCAGCCACATGTGATTGTTCACAGCCTCCCAACCGTGAGAGGCATGAGATGTTCTAAACTGTCTAAATACAGATTCCTTTGAGCAGTTAAAAGATTGATTAGAAATTGTATTGGTGAAGGGTTTTTCACTTGTTGGGCCAATGTTTGCTGCTAAGTTTCCATATCCCTTACCTACTGTGTCCCTGGCAGTGTATTGATTAATATAATTGGTGTATAGGAATGTAAGTAGTAGCTTTAATGTTTGTGACCTTGGACCTTTGCGCTAATTCTTTTTCTTGTTATAGCCCACCACACCTTTGCCCTATAGGAATGCAACTTTATCTAATGCTTTCAGAGGGTGGTGCCTGACTTTAGAATAATCACCTTTAGAGAAAAATAAGTTTTCTGAAGAAAGGATCTTAAAATGTTAACAGGCCTCCTGGCCAGAAGATGATGTAAATCACCTAAACTTTTGCATATGATAAGTTTGAAAGCCTGGCTTCAATTAGGATCAAGAACTGCTGTCCTTTCATGAGTTTACCCCTTCCCCCATTATCCTCTATGCACAACTTAAGGTATAAAAACTACTTTGGAAAATAAAGTGCAGGCCTTGTTCACCAAAACTTGGTCTCCCCATGTCGTTCTTTCTCTTACCTTCTGGCTGAATTCCCATCTGAAACGTGGAGGCTCATCAAGCCTACTAACTATGGCTGGGCTTCTAAGATCTGACTGAGGAGGCCTTAGTGTCTCCTCTCCTTCGGGAGAACAGGAGGATGCTTGCGGCCTACATAGATGACACAAATTCCTTATTTTGGAATTTTATTAGCTTTCCACATAAACCAAGTTATTCAGGCTCTTTTCTCCACTGAATTTTCTCACTGAGCTATCCTTATTTGAAGTGAAGTTGCTCAGTTGTGTCCGCCTCTTTGCGACCCCATGGACTGTAGCCTACCAGGCTCCTCCCTCCATGGGATTCTCCAGGCAGGAGTACTGGAGTGGGTTGCCATTTCCTTCTCCAGGGGATCTTCCCGACCCAGGGATGGAACCCGGGTCTCCTGCATTTCAGGCAGACGCTTTAACCTCTGAGCCACCAGGGAAGCCCATAAAAGTCATAGGTAGGGGATGATTTAGTATAGGTTTAATTCTCTCAGGGCCTATGGCCCTAGTTCCTTCTCGTATCCTGATCTCTGAAGCCGTCTCCCCTTCGAAACCCCTGACTCCACCAGGGCTGGACCCTAGCAACTCTTCCCAACTAGGGTCACATGCTGAGGTACTGGGGCTTAGGACTTCAAGGGTGGCACAATTGAACTTGAGGGTGTTCAATTGATGAACTTGAGGGTGGTACAATTCAACTGTAACACCTGTTAACAGTTGCAAACTATGCTTTTCCTAATGAGACTACACTTGGGCCTGGAGAACAAGAGTCCTCTGGCCCTGCTGGTGGGAGAGGAAAGGCTGGTCTTTGTGAATGGAAGGACAGACCAGATGCATGGTTTGCAAAGCAGCAAATCACAGGTCTTGGGACTGAATCCCAACCTCTCATATAACAATGATAACAGCTACCACTGGTTGAGTGCTGACTGGGCAGGTGCCATACTCGGCATTCAGTTATGGTATCTTGTTAGCCACAAGCCTCACAACACCACAGCTGTAAAATACACACCAGTTCTAGTTTATGGATGAGGAAACTGAGCCCTGTAGCTGCCCAAACACACACGAGAAAGTGACAGAGCCAAGATTTAAACCCAGGACTGACCCCAGACGTTCAAGCTGGTTTTAAAAAAGGCAGAGGAAACCAGAAATCAAATTGCCAACATCCTTTGGATCATCGAAAAAGCAAGAGAGTTCCAGAAAAACATCTATTTCTGCTTTATTGACTATGCCAAAGCCTTTAACTGTGTGGATCACAATAAACTGTGGAAAATTCTGAAAGAGATGGGAATACCAGATGACCTGCCTCTTGAGAAACCTATATGCAGGTCAGGAAGCAACAGTTAGAACTGGACATGGAACAACAGACTGGTTCCAAATCGGGAAAGGAGTACATCAAGGCTGTATATTGTCACCCTGCTTATTTAACTTATATGCAGAGTACATCACGAGAAATGCTGGGCTGGAAGGAGCACAAGCTGGAATCAAGATTGCAGGGAGAAATATCAATAACCTCAGATATACAGATGACACCACCTTATGGCAGAAAGTGAAGAACTAAAGAACCTCTTGATGAAAGTGAAAGAGGAGAGTGAAAAAGTTAGCTTAAAACTCAACATTTAGAAAACTAAGATCATGGCATCTGGTCCCATCACTTCATGGCAAATAGATGGGGAAACAGTGGAAACAGTGACAGACTTTATTTGGGGGGGCTCCAAAATCACTGCAAATGGGGATTGCAGCCATGTAATCAAAAGACACTTCCTCCTTGGAAGAAAAGCTATGACCAACCTAGACAGCATATTAAAAACCAGAGACATTACTTTGCCAATAAAGGTCCGTCTAGTCAAAGCTATGGTTTTTCCAATAGTCATGTATGGATGTGAGAGCTGGACTATAAAGAAAGCTGAGCACCAAAGAACTGATGCTTTTGAACTGTGGTGTTGGAGAAGACTCATGAGAGTCCCTTGGACTGCAAGGAGATCCAACTAGTCCATCCTAAAGGAGATTAGTCCTAAGTGTTCATTGGAAGGACTGATGTTGAAGCTGCAACTCCAATACTTTGGCCACCTGATGCGAAGAGCTGACTCATTTGAAAAGACCCTGATGCTGGGAAAGATTGAAGGCGGGAGGAGAAGGGGATGACAGAGGATGAGATGGTTGGATGGCATCACTGATTCAATGGACATGAGTTTGGGTAAACTCTGGGAGTTGGTGATGGACAGGGAGGCCTGGTGTGCTGTGGTCCATGGGGTCACAAAGAGTGAGACGTGACTGCATGATTGAACTGAACTGAACTGAACTGACCTCATGGCCTTGCCCCACTACACTCCCCCACTACACCCCTTTTCATCTCTCTGAATCTGATTAATGAAGCAAGCAGCACCAAAACAGAGTTGTGAGGACTGAGCAAGATACCTTACCACTTGTCACATAGCATGTGCTGGCTGAGGTTTTTCTCTTCCCTGCTCCTACCCATGCACACAAAGGAGGTTCATACAGGTGAAGCCTCTGCACTGTTGCTGCTGCTGAGTCACTTCAGTCGTGTCCGACTCTGTGCGACCCCATAGACGGCAGCCCCCAGGCTCCACCGTCCCTGGGATTCTCCAGGCAAGAACACTGGAGTGGGTTGCCATTTCTTTCTCTAATGCATGAAAGTGAAAAGTGAAAGGGAAGTTGCTCAGTCGTGTCCGACTCTTAGCGACCCCATGGACTGCAGCCCACCAGGCTCCTCCATCCATGGGATTTTCCAGGCAAGAGTACCGGAGTGGGATGCCATTGCCTTCTCCGGAAGCCTCTGCACTGGCCGTCTCCAAAGTAAGCTGCCCTTGGTGGTCTGGGCCAGCCTTGGAGCACAGCCCCGCCCCTAGCTCCACTTCATCAGCTGTGCCCACTCCTGGGCACATTCTTGCCTCTCTGCCACTGCCACTTGTGAATGAGTTTTTGAGGGATCGTGTGATCCATCTGGGTCCCCAGTGCAAGGGAAAGGACAGCACTGAAGAATAACCTATTAAATGTGGAACTATAGTATTGGAGAATGGATAACCCAGAGGTGGGTGCAGGATGCAAGAAATGAAGGGTAGACAGATGTGTGGAAGGGAGGAAAGAAAGATACGGAATGAACTGGATGGATGAAAAGCTGGATGGATTAAGTGGAAAGACAGAATGTCGGTGAATAGATGAACGGACAAAAAAACAGTTTTTATTTGGTAGGAGGCTGGATGAATAGACAGAGATGGATGGAAGAGTGGGTGGGAAAATGAATAGATGGAAAAAGAGGAAGTGGGGAGGGAAGGAATGAGGGCAGGAGGAAAGAAGCAGGAGGCAGGCTGAACAGAAGGGACCGCGTGGGAGAGGACATGGATGGATAGGTGTGTGGGAGAAAGAAATACCCTTTCTTGGGGTTCAAGACGTCTCTGCGGGCAGGACCCAGCCCAGTACGCAGGACGTTCCTGCCCTCTCCCCTCCAGCATCGTAGCCCATTTCACCCTTCGACCGGCCTCGGTTTCCCCTCTGGGAGAGCCTGCGTGTCCCCGCCTTAGAGACCAAGGTTGTGGAGTGGGTAGCAGGATCAGTGGAAACAGGCGAGGGGCGGGCGCGGGGCGGTCCCCGAAGCCGCGGCCGGCCCCGCCCCGTGGAGGCGGAGGCCCAGTGGAGGCGGAGGCCCCGCAGCACCCGGCTCAGCGTCTAGACCAAGAGAAGCGCGGGCGCTGCCGAGACCACTCAGCGCCGCGGGAGCCCGGCCAGGTGAGCGCCGCTGGGGCGCCGGGCGCGGGGCGTGGGGAGAGGGCGAGCGCAGCAGCCGCAGCAGGCAGGACCTGGAGCTGCCCAGCAGGAGGCTTTCAACATGGGATGGGTTGCCCCGCTCCTACCCACCCAGCAGGGGTGATGGGTCTAGAGTGGTCCCTGCCCCTCTCCCTGTTCCTTTTCACCCGACCCCGCTTTGGGTTCCCAGCGACCTGGATCCAGAGCCAGCCATTCACTGAGACTCTATCAGAGTTCGCAAATGTTCTCTGAGCCTCAGTTTCCCTCCCCGATGATGGAGGCGGTAAGCCTCCGCTGCGCAAGGCTGCTGGGAGGATTAAATGCTGCAGTGCCGGGCCAGCTCGGCGCTTAGCCCTACGCTCCCAGAGGCAGAACAGCTCCCAGGGGTTTCATTCATTCAACGGCTGTTTAGTGACAGCCTGCTTTGTGCCAGACACAGGACTGGGGTCCACGGACACCACGTGATCCAAGCTCTCACATGTGTGCCCGTGGCCTGTGAGGGCCCTGCCATCGGTGAGGTGGACAGGGCAGCCAGGGTTATGTGGGTTCATCGGGCAGACGTGGATGCTGAGGTGCAGTAAGGTTAGAAGGACCTTGCCCAAGGGCGCACCCGAGAAATTCGACCTGCGGCAGGATCCCAACCTTTGTCACAGAAAGCATCCGCATAGGATAGAAAAATACTCTGGTGCCACAGACTCTTTCCCAGCATAGAGTGCCAGGCCTGGTAGAGAAGGTTTCCACTTTGTGGTTCTGTTCCCCCTCCTGCTGGGGGAACTGGACTCATACTCTGTGACGACTGAGATCTGGGGTGTCTCCCCTCCCTGTTACAGCCGTGAGGGCCAGAGCTTGTATGGCGCCTGACTATATCCCTCACTCAGAACTATGGCCAGCAGGGCAGTGACAGAGGAGACTAGAAGGTACCATACAGCGGTCCCAAACTCTGACCTCCACCACCAACAATACCTGTGGGCCCATCGCTCAGTCACACATTTGCACCTGTTCTTTTTTTTTTTTACTTATCTTAAATTGAAGGATAATTGCTTTACAATATTGTGTTGGTTTCTGCCATACAGCAGCATGTGTTAGCCACAGGTACACATATGTTCCCTCCCTCGCACCTATTCTTTTTTTATAGCCACTATGTGCCACGCAGAGCAGAGTTTGCCTCTCTCTGTATCCACAGGGCCTGGCACACTCTGGTAGACCCAGAGTACACAACACACATTGCTGCTGTTATTAATGATGATAATGGCAATCCGGCCTGTGGTCCAGCCTTATCCTCAGGTGGAGCAGGAGATAGGGGGTGAGGTGGTGACTGACAGCCTGGCTCACTTTAAGTCTTGAATGAGGAGGACAGGATCCTCAGAGCCGGACCCCAAGGACCGCAGACCTTATCCTGAAGCCCCCAGGGGGTTGGGCAAGCCTTGTGGTGTCAGCCAGCTGCACTACTGGGGACCTGGGAGAACCAGAGGCAGCAGATGCCAGGGCAGAGGTTGGTCCAGCCCTTGTACGAGTTACCAAGGCCCTTTGGATCCCATGTGGCTCCTCCCTTCTTTCCTCCTCCAGGAAGTCCTCCCCATTTCCCCATCAGAAAGCAGTCACCGCCACGCCCCACCCCCCCCACCCCCCACCCCACCCCCCGAGCCAACCCAGTCAGGTGACACGATTTGATCCATCTCCCTCTAATACTACATGGGAACCGGGCTTTTAAGGAGCTGGTAGGCAATGGCACCCCACCCCAGTACTTTTGCCTGGAAAATCCCATGGATGGAGGATCCTGGTGGGCTCCAGTCCATGGGGTCGCTAAGAGTCGGACACGACTGAGCGACTTCACTTTCACTTTTCACCTTCATGCATTGGAGAAGGAAATGGCAACCCACTCCAGTATTCTTGCCTGGAGAATCCCAGGGACTGGAGAACCTGGTGAGCTTCCGTCTATGGGGTCGCACAGAGTCTGACACGACTGAAGCGACTTAGCAGCAGCAGCAGCAGAGAAGTCAGGAATGCTTGGTGTAAATCTCAGCCATGTGGTGTGGCTTTGGGCCTTGGGTTCCTGAGCTGTGAATTCCAAGGCCTTGGCTGCTTTGTCTCTGACTCTCTGAGGAAGGCAGAAGCCACCTTGGAAGTTCTCAAGATTCCAACAGGGATCGATTTGGGAACTCAGAGGGTCTCTAATCCCCACCAGCAAGTCCCCTAAGCCCCTAGGAGTCTGTTAATCCACATAACTCAAGACAACTCTAGAGCATATGCTCTTCTGTTTTTCCCTACAGGTGGATAGATCCCGAGTCCACATGGCTCAGTAGAAGATGAAGCCCAACCCGGCAGGCTCCTCCCCAGAGGCCTGCAAAGCTGCAGGACAGGGCCAGCAGAGCTGCCCTGTCTGTCAGGCCTGGGGTGGGGTCTCAGGCCTGGGGAATGTGTCTGGACCTGGGCTGGGGCCTGGTATAGTTCCAGAACCTGGATCAAGGCTTGGTGCTGCTACAGAACATGGACCAGGGACTGGAGCAGTGTCAGGCCCTGGGCAGGGGCCTAGTGGATGTTCTGGGGCCCAGACAAGGGTCTGGAGCAGTGTCAGGCCCTGGGCAGGGGCCTAGTGATGTTCTGGGGCCCAGACAAGGGTCTGGAGCAGTGTCGGGCCCTGGGCAGGGGCCTAGTGATGTTCTGGGGCCCAGACAAGGGTCTGGAGCAGTGTCGGGCCCTGGGCAGCGGCCTACTGCTGCTTCAGGAGCTGGGTCAGTGCCTGATTTAGGAGCTTCACCTTCCCCTGGCCGAGAGGTGGGGCCTGGACCCAGGCGGGGATCAGGGACTGGGCAAAGACCCAGTGAGCCAATAACAATCCGAACACCGGCACAACAGCAGAAGACTCAGGCCACCCCTGGGCAGGCCTCAAGGCAGAAGGTTGTGGTCACCGGAGGAGCAGGCTACCTGGGCTTTAGCCTGGGTTCCAGCCTGGCCAAGAGCGGCATTTCTGTCATCCTGCTCGACCTCCGCAGACCCCAGTGGGAGCTGTGCCCAGGGACCGAGTTCATCCAGGTGCAGTGATGAGGTCTTGGGGGACGGGCGGGTGACAGGCTGGTGGTGGAGGTCAGGGGTTGGTGTCTGATGTGTAACCGGTGGCTGGTAGTGAAGAGCACAGGCTCCAGAGTCAGACTCCAGCTCCCAGCTGGGCCGCCACGGCCACAGGGCCCCACACCTCTGAGCCTCACGTCTTCATCCACAGAAAGGGGACACCAACAGTATCTGCTTCACTAGAGACTTGTGGGGAGTTGAGGAGACAGTGCGTGTAAAACTCTGAGCATGTTCTCTGTGACTTAGCTCCATAGAGGGGGCTGATGATGAAGAAGACGGATGCCCAGTGGAATCATCTAGGAAATCCTGCCCTACGGCTTGTCCAGGCTCTGCAGATGCTGGGCCTGGGTGGGGTCAGGGGGCTGGCTCTGGGACCTGCCACAGCTCTTATGTCTGATTACCTTGGGCCCAGACCTCCTACCTCCGTGTCTTTCTTCTCTGTTTCAGGCTGATGTCCGCAATGCAGAAGCCCTGCACCGTATCTTCAAAGGGGTGGACTGTGTTTTCCACGTGGCCTCCTACGGAATGTCTGGTGCTGAGCAGGTGAGACACCCCACACACACACAGGGCTTAGGTCCTGGCTCTGCCCTCCCCGCTAATCCCTGGGTGTTCATTATGCTCTTCACCTATTCCAGGGAGGATTTGGGCTACACCCAGCCTACATTTGGCCCATGAGACCAAGTGCCAGGTCTGCCATTTTCTAGCTGTGTGACTAGGAAAGTTAAGTTAACCTCTCTGCGCTTCTGTTTCTTCATCTGTTAAGTGAGGACACAACTAGAGCTAAGGTCACAACCTCCCCAGAGAGCAGTGTAACAGTATCTGTCAAAGCATACAACAGCCTTTGACTCAGAAACTACACTTACTTATGTATTTGCAGCATTGGTTTTAACAACAAAGCAGGAACTAACCAAAATGCCCAACTACTGGGGACTATTTAAATAAATTGTGATATAGCCTAACAATGAACTTCTATGCAGCCATTCAAAATAAGGCGAAAGAATGAGGTAACTCAATATGTGCTGATAACAGAACAATTTCCAAGGTACAAAAACAGCATTTGACACTTTTTTTTTTTTTAAATAAAAGGCATATACTCACATTTGTATTAGAAACGGGAGGGAAATTTCTTCTTCGTTGCATACTAGTTTTACTGTTTTGAGTAGTTTTAACCTTGCGATTGTATTACCTATTGAAAACAACTGCAACAAGAATAAATATAGCTTGAAAATCAGTATGGAACCCACTTCCCTGTGTGGTTGTAGGGATTAAATGAGATGTAAAGGCTTCGCTGTGTCCCTGACACACAAGCAACTCTCACTGTGGCCCAGGTGCTTTAATTTTTCACACCCGCGCCCTCTCACTTGGGTAGACGGCAGTATTACTTTCTCTGTCTTATGGATAAGGAAGCTGAAACTTCTAGAGCCAGGAAGCAATCCAACATACTTGAGGCTCTTTTCTGTGTGAAGCCCTGCATCAGGTCCTCTCATGCGGCTTATTAAATCCTGCCAACCATCCAAAGGACTCTTCCCTCACTTTATAGGTGAGGGAGCTGACTACCAAATGGGGGGTAGAAACTCCCCAGTAGCCCAGACAAATGGGAGCAGAGAGGGGGCACTAGAGCCCAGGGCCCCCACACTACCAGGGGCCCCTCGGAACCCCTGCCTCTGAGCTGCAGCCCCCCACTCTGTCCCCCCCAAGCCCAGCCACACAGCCTCAGCTACAGGGCTGAGACAGCACCTCGACTCTTGCACCTCCGTCTTGCCTTTTAGCTGCAAAAAGAGCAGATTGAGTCTATAAACGTTGGAGGCACCAAACTAGTGATCGATGGTAGGCGCTCAGAGCAGAGTGTGACCCGCTGTGTGTTTGCCACTTCTTTCTTCACCTGGGCTGCTGCAGGCCCAGCTCTGGGGGACAGGGCAGGGGGACAAAGGTGGGAACCTCCTCCCACCCCCTGCCCTCCCCCGTGGAGGGTCTGTGGGTAGCACATCCTTCCTGTTCTGCAGGCGTGCCCAGGCCCTGGCGTGGGGCTCAGTGTGACCTCAGTGTGTCTGGGGACACAGGAGTGGAGTTTGCGCAGAGGGCTTAGCAGTTGGGAACAAGAAAAGTTGCTGAAGTTCCAAATGAGAAGACCCACCTCTGGGCTCTCTGGGCACGTCCTGCCTTGTCCTCCATCCTGTTTTTCTCTCTGATTCTAGAATGTGTTTTCCTTATGTCCCCACTGAGTGAGACTTTCTTCTGACCTGTCCCTGGCAAGGTAGCCACACTGAGAAGGAAGAGTGAGGCAGCCTGGCCCCCAGGGACTCTCAGAGCAGGGTCTTGACCCCTCCCCAAGTCACATCCTGGCAATGTGACCTGCATCCCCAGGATGCCGCAGGATGTGTGCTGGAGGGTGGGTGGAGGACTCATCCAAGGAGGTCCCCAGGGGCACCCCCCAGCCAACTCCCTTCTCACATCAGCGCTGTGCATGTGCGTGCGTGTGCGTGTGTGTGTTGCTGTGTGACCTGTCGCTGCAGTTTGTGTCCGCCAGCGGGTTCCAAGGCTTATCTACACCAGCACCGTCAATGTCGCATTCGGCGGGAAGCCTATAGAACAAGGCGATGAGGACTCTGTGCCATATTTCCCACTGGAGAAGGTACCCGGTTTCCAGGAGAGGTGGGCAGGGAGGACCTGGGATCCACAGTTCAAAGGGCAGGGATGGGCAGAGCCAGGGTCAACTCCACAACTCAGGGTGAGACCCAGGAGCAAACAGTCCCCAAACAACATGGTTCAAGCCCTCTCCTACTTCAGTCATGCCAGCAAGGGCTTTGAAATCACACTGACCTGGCCTTGAACCAGCAAAGCGACTTTCTGCTGTGGGACCCTGAGCAAATCACTTCACTTGGAGGCTCTCCTTCTACAGCTAGGCATGATAACACCACTCTGTGGGGATGTGGAGAGCTGGAAATGAGATGATTATGTGAAAATGCCACGTGAGCCCAAGGAGTCCATGTAAAGAGTCCATCTGACACACATCCAGCATCCACATCCCAGTGCAGCCGATGTCCCAGTGCAGGCGATGTGGCTGACAGGACGCTCCATTGTTACTGCTCTGAACTCTCTCCTCTGTTCGTGGCTCCCACCCAGAGGGAGAGGAGCGGTGGTAGGGCTCAGGGCTTGGCCATTTCCCGGTGGGGGTCCCAGAAGTGAACTCCCGTATGGTCAGAAGCAAAAGTGCAGCCCTGGGGCCAGGAGGGCTGGGCGGTGAGATCAGCCGTGTCCCTGACCCCATCTGGTGGCTCTATTCTCCCTGTCCTTGAACAGCACACGGACCACTACTCCCGAACCAAAGCCATCGCTGACCAGTTGATCCTCATGGCCAATGGGACGCCTCTCCCAGGTAAGTATTGGGGGCCCGCTCACAGCCAACATGCGTGTCCCCTACTGTCTCCCTGAAGCACATGAGCGATTCTCGCTTTTAGCTGGTGTGTTTCTGAGGCCCAGCTTTCTTCTAAAGGACACTTCCCCGGGGCCTTGGACATTCATCATCCAACAAATTCTGAGCACCCACACCCAACAGGGATACAGCCTGGAAAACATCAGACCCAGTCTCTGCCCTCATATTGCTCATGGTCTGGTGGGGAGACACTTGGGTTAGCCCAAGTCTAGCCCTCTTCTCTGCCACATAAGAAGGCATCCAGTTTGGGGGAACCTCTTCTAAATAAAATGAGTACAAATTTATGAGTATGTAGTGAGGTGTGGCGCTTTGGAAGGGCTGTGCAAGTGAGGGACTCACTTCAGGAACTCCCAGAAAAATTGGCATCGGCTGCCCAAATGGATTGCCTCTTCTTACCATATTGTCATAAAGAAATAATAATAAGGACTGGTGGCAGCATGGCGCAGTGGCTAAACACCCACATACCGGCATCAGACTGAACTGAGTTCAAACCCCAGCTCCACCACCTTTCAGCAAAAGTCTCCTATCTCTTGACAGCATCTGTATAAGGTAAGAGACCCAGTTTCTCTCCAAACTCAGGAGTCAAATATATTCAGATAAAGTCCTGGCTATCCAAATTATATTTGCTTTCTGAAATTCAGAAACTGAAAAGAATCAGAAAAGCTGGTTCTCTCACTGTCTAAACTCAGCAGCCAAGTGGATTTAGAGGGTGAAGGTTGCTTGGTATCATAATCCCCAAATTTACAGGAGAGAAAACTGAGGCTAAGAGGTTAACTGACCTAGATCAAGGTCACCCAGCTCTTAGGTGGCAGACGTAGGGTTTGAAAAGCCACCTCCCCCAGGGGAGTCTAACACCAGAGCCTGGGGTTAACCACTGCGCTCCACTTAGCTGTGGCTGAGCTCTGAGCATGAACGCTTTCCCCTAAAATCCTCCACTCCTCACCCCCTCACCCTGGACCTGTCAGGCCTCAGTTGTTTACCCCAGTGGGAACATCCAGCTGTGTTTCCCAGAAGTTTGAGCCTGTGCAGTAGAACTCTCTTCTCTATCAGGGCCTCCCCTGGCTGGACCTGCGCTCCTACAAGTCAGACACCTAATCCTCCAGCTGAGAATTATTTATACAAGTATCCCCAGCTTTCCATGGTCAGGACAGTCATGGATACCCTGGGCCCCACCCCTCTGTGACGTAGCCACCCCATACCCCGCTGGCCAATGTCAGCTGCAGCCCGACCAGCCTTCCCCCTACCCCCACCCCATGCCCAGGGGACCCAGAGTTTAAAATTAGCTCCAGGCTGTCTACAGAAAAGCTCACCTGATACCTGCCTTGCAGGAGGCCTGCCACAGTCTCCCTGGGTGGTTTCCAGTCCCTGAGAGACTCTGCCTCTAGCCTGGCAGGGAGCAGCCTGGGCCCTGTAGCAGAGTCTTGAGACTTGCAGACCCCAGCTCCATGTGAAGGCGCTGTGTCTTCATGTCTCTGGGTCTGTGAGTGTCCTGGGGCCACCAGCACAAATCACCACTAACCTGGTGTCTCAAAACAGCAGAAATTTCTTCTCTCATGGTTCCCATAGTTCACAGTGAGATGTCTGAAATCCAAGTGTCATTTGGGCTGCGCTCCCTCCAGAAGCATGTGGGAGAATCTTTCTTTGACTCTTCTGGCTTCTGAAGCTTGGGACTCTTCTGGACTCCAGGAGCTTGGGGTCCGTCTTTGGTGTGTGGCCGCATCACTTGGCGTTGGTCTCTGCCTCTGTCTTCATGTGGCCTCTCCTCTTCTCCCTTTGTGAGTCTCTTATAAGGCCACCTGACGCTGGATTTAAGGCTCAACAGGGTAATCCAGGATAGTTTCATGTTTAGATTCTTAATTACATCAGCAAAGACCCCTTTTCCAAGTAGGTTGGCATCCATGGGTTCCAGGACACAGACATAACTTTTCGGGGCCCACCATTCAACCCACTACACTGGGCTTCATTGTTAAGTGAGGGTGTTGGAGAAGGAATAGTCAGGGTGGCTATGGAGCAGTCAGGAGCAGGCTATGACCTGGTGATACCGTTCCTGGCTAATTTATGAAGAAAAGGGAATTTATACTGGAAGGATATGTGATAGCTTCTGGAAAATATCATCCAGAAAAATGACCCCCAGGGTTTAGAAATAACAGGGTCGGGGTGATTCCAGGGAGCTGGGAGCCAGGAGCTGGTGATCAGTCTCTCAGGGTGAGCCCACTCTTAGTCCATGTTAGTGGGATGCACAGAGTTATGCTCCTGGGTGAGAAGATGGCATGACTCAGCCTGGGTCCTGGGCTGCCACGTCAGAGAAGAGAAGTGTATCTAGACTGACATTCCCACCACCCCCCAACCTGGTGCAAAGGGGAACGAGCTTTCAAAGAAAGGTGGGCTTCTGGTCCCAGAGGATGGCATACACTCAGCTCCTCAACCTTGGAGCAGGCTGCTTGGGGAACCTGAGCCTTGGGGGAAGTGGAACATCTATCAGGAGGCACTATCTCAGTTAAGGAGATGGGGCTGGGAGTCAAAATAATTTACAAATAGTAACTGAAAAAAATGTTTAATGAATTAGAATAAATTGACATTTTTGTAGACTTTCTTAAGACTTGAATATGTTTGGAGCAGCTCTTCAGGCTATATACCCCTAGACCTCCCCCACTCCAACAGGGTGACAGGGTCCCACTTCCACCAATGGGGACCCCTCAGCAGAGAATTTGGGAAGCCCCGGACCAAGCTCTATCTTAGTCTGGAGACTCTGCTGACACAGCAGAGAGGGGGAACAGACCTCCAGCTCTCATGCTGATGGCTCTAGTCTTTTCCTTTCTGGTTGTCTGGAAAGGGTAACTGCAACCACTAGTTAGAAAGCATCCAGGTAAAGAGACCAGGGCTGAGAGAGCTGAGGGTCAGGGAACTGAGTTGTTAGTATTGTGTCACCAGAAGTGTTAGTGGAAACAGCTTGAACCTGGATCTCCATCTCAGCTCCACTAGGTTGAGCTGTGTGCCCTTAGGCAAACCACATCTCTTCTCTGAGGCTTGGCTCCTTTATCCATAAAACAGGGCTAATAACACCCCCTACCTCCCTAGGGCTGCCTGGAGGGAGAAAATTCCAGGCTTACCAGAGCACCAGGTGAGAGCACAGACAGAGGAAAGGGGGGAGGCATATGAGTAGAAACCAATCTCTCCCGAGAGCCCTATGGACCTTAGCTAATGACTAGAAGAAACAAAGAGCTATAGCTATTGGCATGAGGGCATGTGGGTCCGTGCACATCTGTAAAATGGGCACAGTAGGACTCTTGTGGGAGTCAAAGGCAATCACATCTATCAGAGCTGGTTAAACTCTCCTGGGCCATGCACATAAGTGTTGCCTCTGTTACTGGCCTGTGAGTTTTGAGAGTTCAGGCACCATTTCTTGGTCCTCCTGGAATTCTTCACAGCATCCATCCCAGGACCCAGTGCAGAGCGGGTGGGGAGGGGGATGAGTCTCAATCGTGTTTGTTGAATGACTAGCTGATCTACTAAGAGAATAATTAATTGAATGCGAAAACTCCAAGGACCTGCCTATCCCACTAACCTGTCCAGGTAAGGACCAGGAGATGTGGACAGCCTTTCTATCCCCCTTCCTGCTCATCCACCCCTTCCTGGGCCCCTGACTGCCCTCCCCTGTGTCATAGGAGGAGGCTCTCTGAGGACATGCGTGCTCCGGCCCCCAGGGATCTATGGCCCCGAAGAGCAGAGGCACCTGCCCCGTGTGGCGGTACGTTGTTCCAACCTGAGGCCGGAGGCACGGGGGGAACCCGGCTGGAATTGTGTGAATGAGGACCCATGGTCCCCATGTCAGTCTTGGGTCAGTGTCCCAGAGGGGGACCCTCGGTTCTGGGAGAACTCCTGTCCCCACCAGGCCCACCAGGAGTTCTTGGGGGTACTCCAGCCAGGCCTGGTACCCATAGAGAAGACATGGAGTTACAACCCCAGAGAGGCAGAAGAAACTGTTGCCCTGCTCAGATGTGGGCCCCCTGAGGGCCAGAGGGCTCATCTCATGCTGCTGGCACCAGGGTCTCCACACAGAAAGCCTCTCTCCAAACAAGGCTGGGTGCCAGGGATATGGGTGCAAGGGAGGCTCTGGATCCTGTCCTCAGATTTCTCACAACCTAGTCAGGGAGACAGGTGCCACAGTCACAGATTCAAGGTGGTAAGGGCTGAGGTAAAAGGGAGAAGATGGGAAGACAGCAGATAGGGCCAGCAGGGGAGGTCCAGGAGGGCTTCCTGGAGGAAGTTACACCTGTGCTGTTTGAATAAGGAATGAGCTAACCAAGGAAAGAGGGTAGTGGAGAGAAGGTGATCCAAATAGAGGAGAGAGTTTGGGCACAATGCTGGAAATGAAAACCGGTTCCAGGTTTGCAGATGTACTTCCCTGGTGGCTCAGACGGTAAAGAATCTGCCTGCAATGCAGGAGACCCTGGTTCGATCTCTGGGTCAGGAAGATCCCTGGAGAAGGGAATGGCTACCCATTCCAGTGGGATGTCCCTGGTGGCTCAGAGGTTAAAGAGTCTGCCTGGAATTCAGGAGACCTGGCTTCGATTCTTGGGTTGGGAAGATTCCCTGGATCCCATGGACAGAGGAGCCTGGCGGGCTACAGTCCATGGGGTCACAAAGAATTAGACACAACTGAGTGACTAACGCTAACAGTGAACAAAATAGACAATTCTGCCCCCCTCCCTGTGGGCTTTATATTCCCACAGGAAGAGAGACAGAATAAACACCTTATATGACAAGGAATATTCGAAGGTGCTGGGGACTGTGGAGAAAAAGGAAAAGTGCTGTGGGGTGGGGGAAAGCTAGGGTGCCAACAGTCAGGGAGCCTCTTTGAGCAGGGACATTGAGCACCTTGAGGTGACCGGTGTATCACACAGATAAGCAGAACCTTCCAGGCAGAGGGCACAGGAGGTCCAAAACCCTGAGGCGTGAACCTGCTGGCATGTTCCAGGCAGGAGGCCGAGGGCTGGAGCTGAGTGAGATCACGGGGTTCAGTGGGAGACAAGTCAGAGAGTAGCTGGGTCCAGAGCAGAAGGGTCTCCTTAGCCATGTGACCTGCTGGAAAAGCGTCCCAAAGGTTCTGAGCAGGGGAGATGTGGTTTGACTCAGGACTCAAAAAGATCCCCAGCTGCATGGAGAACAGCCCACAGGGGCTGAGGGTGGAAGCGGGGGACCAGTTAGGAGGCTATTTCAGTGTCCAGGTGAGAGATGGGGGTGGCAGTCAAGGCAGTGAGGAGTGGCTAGATGCTGGACAGATTGTAACAGCTGAGACAACTGGGTTTGCAGATGGGTTGGGTGCAGAGAGGGAGGGAGGCGACAGCCAGAGCGGGCTGCAGAGTTTTGGCCTTAGCCCTGGGCGCTGTGGGCCGAGGGGAAGCAGGGGTGGCCAGTTGGGGTCGGGCACTCACAGGACAGGCAAGTCTGCCTTGTCTATCTGGCAACCAAATGGGCCACCAAGTGGAGACATCTGTCAGGAAGGTTTAGTGGGGCTGGGACAGAGAGGTCTGGCCTGAAGCTAGAAATTTGGGAGCCGTCTGCACAGAGATGGAATTAAAGGCCATCCCAGGCTTCGTCTGTGTTTCTTACCCTTTCCCCCCTCCACCAGAGCTACATTAAGAAGAGGTTGTTCATGTTCCGATTTGGGGGCCGACGGACGCGGATGAACTGGGTCCACGTTCGCAATCTGGTGCAGGCACACATGCTGGCCGCCGAAGCCCTCACCGCCGCCAAGGGCCACGTGGCCGTGAGTCTCCTGCAGTGCTCCCCCTCCCTACCCCCCGGGCTTCAGGTAGGCGCCCCCCATCCCTAGGGGATTCCTGGCTCACACACAACAGATCTCCCCAACTCAAGTTGCCTCATGGGCTTGTCAGTCCAGGAAAGCTGGGGGGTGGCTGATACTTTTTAGAGCATCGTTAGCTCCTTGAAATGACCCTGGGAGGCAGGTGTTGTTGATCCCAGAGTGACAGTCACCAAATGCTAAGCATCTTACATACATTGTTATAGTTTACCTTTAGAGCAGCCCAAGAGGGAGATCCCATTATTATGCTCCCATTTCTCAGATGGAGAAACTGGGGCACAGAGAGTTTAAGTGACTCTGTCGAGATCATACAGCTAGTCAGTTGGCAGCCCTGGAATCCAAAGGGACTTGTTCAGATCTGGAGAAAGTTGGGGCAGCTGCTAGGAGCCATCAGAGAGGACAGGGTCAGGTGATGGCCCTGTGCCTGACATCCCCATCCCCGTGTGTCCCCTCAGAGTGGGCAGGCGTACTACATCAATGACGGGGAGAGCGTCAACCTCTTCGAGTGGATGGCCCCACTGGTAGGTGCCCAGACAACACCACCAACCCAAGTGAGAATTCCGGGATCCCCACATCTTCTTTCCCTGTCACCTTTTCCTCCTTCCAAAAGCTCAGAAGGTTTCACATTAAAGGCCAGCTCTGGCAACAGTGTCCACTTGGGAGGCACAGGACCTGGGTCATGACCACCCCTTTAGGAGGCCAGGAGCTCCCCGAGTTTGCCACAGTCCCTCTCAGCCTGCTTCCTGATTTATGTTGATGTCTTGTGAAGTTTGCCTTGTGGGCCCCCCACCTGTGTACTGTATAGGGAGGCCCTGAAAGAGATAAGTAGGAGGTGTACAAAGCACAAAGCTGGCCTTCACAAAGGGAGGCACAGCCGCCACCCTGAGAATCCCGGCCTCCTGTCCCAGCAGCCTACAGACGTCTTGAAGGGGTCGACCAGAAACCCCACACTGGAGGATATATCTTTGGGGTATTTAGGCCTTTTGCATGTCAACTTTTAACAACTTTATTAAGATATAATTTATAGGCCATACAGTTCACCTATTGAAAGCATACAAGCCAATCAGATCAGATCAGATCAGATCAGTCGCTCAGTCGTGTCCGACTCTTTGTGACCCCATGAACCGCAGCACGCCAGGCCTCCCTGTCCATCACCAACTCCCGGAGGTCACTCAGACTCACATCCATCGAGTCAGTGATGCCATCCAGCCATCTCATCCTCTGTCGTCCCCTTCTCCTCTTGCCCCCAATCCCTCCCAGCATCAGAGTCTTCTCCAATGAGTCAACTCTTCGCATGAGGTGGCCAAAATACTGGAGTTTCAGCTTGAGCATCATTCCTTCCAAAGAAATCCCAGGCCTGATCTCCTTCACAATGGACTGGTTGGATCTCCTTGCAGTCCAAGGGACTCTCAAGAGTCTTCTCCAACACCCCAGTTCAAAAGCATCAATTCTTCAGCGCTCAGCCTTCCTCACAGTCCAGCTCTCACATCCATACATGACCACAAGAAAGACCATAGCCTTGACTAGGCGAACCTTTGTTGGCAAAGTAATGTCTCTGCTTTTGAATATGCTATCCAGGTTGGTCATAACTTTCCTTCCAAGGAGTAAGCGTCTTTTAATTTCATGGCTGCAGTCACCATCTGCAAATGGTTTTTACTATTTTAAGAGTTGTATGACCATCACCAAAACACATTTTAGAACATTTCATCACCTTCCCCAAAAAGAAAGTGAAAGTGAAGTCACTCAGTCGTGTCTGACTCTTTGCGACCCCATGGACTGTAGCCTACCAGGCTCCTCTCTCCATGGGATTTTCCAGGCAATAGTGCTAGAGTGGATTGCCATTTCCTTCTCTGGGGGATCTTCCCAACCCAGGGATTGAACCCGGGTCTCCTGCATTGTAGACCAACGCTTTGCCTTCTGAGCCACCAGGGAGTCCCAGAAAGAACCCCTGCAAAAGCCAGACTCTCTGGCTGTCATCTCTGTTTACCTCTCACCCCGCCCCACCCCTAGCCATAGGCAACCACTAACCTCCTCCCTGCGTCTATAGACTCGCCTGTTCTGGACACGTCCTATGAGCAAAATCATACAACATTTGGGCTCTGTGTTAAGTTTCTTTCATTTAGTATAATGTGTTCAGGGTTCATCCATGTTGTGGATGTGTCATATCAGTACTGCATTCTTTTTTATTACCCCCCAAAAAAATATTCCATTCAGTGGATATGCCAAATTTTGTTAATGTATTCATCAATTGATAGAAATTTCAGTTTTCCCTTTGGGGGCTGTTATCAGTAATGTTATTACAAACATTTGTGTATAAATAGTTGTGTGGACATACATTCTCATTTCTCTTGGGTCTACACTTGGGAGTGGAATTCCTGGCTCACACATTCCCGGATGGTGCTAGTGGTAAAAGAATTTGCCTGCCAGTGCAAGAGATGTGGGTTTGATCCCTGGGTCAGGAAGATCCCCTGAAGGAGGGCATGGCAACCCATCCAGTATTCTTGCCTGGAGACTCCCCATGGACAGAGGAGCCTGGCAGACTACTGTAAATTCTATATAAGTGCCTTAGAGTGTGTTTGGGTGAAGCAGATGTAAAAAATAACTAAATGATGGGAATGAGCTCAAGTTTAAAAACACACTCTGTACAGCCAGTTCCCACTTAGTTTTCCAGGTCATAGCATGGATTTCATTTAAAGACTGGTATAAACGTAGGGCTGGCTGTGGGGTCTGCCCGTTCTGGTGGGGAGCTGAGGAGGGGCCAGGAGGTGCTCTGATGACTCTGGGGTAAAGGCAGTATGTGGCCTCTGCACACTAGCCCTTCAGGTTCTGTTTTCTCACCTCAAGCCATGTTTCCTTGCAGTTTGAGAAGCTGGGGTACAGCCAGCCCTGGATCCAGGTTCCTACTTCCTGGGTTTACCTGTCAGGTAAGGAAGGCAGTGTGTGTGTGTGTGTGTGTGTGTGTGTGTGAGAGAGAGAGAGAGAGAGAAAACCCTCCATGTGCCAGACGTACATGCATTATTGTCCCCTTGTTCGGTCACTCAGTTGTGTCCAACTCTTTGCAACCCCATGGACTGCAGCACGCCAGGCTTCCCTGTCCTTCACTATCTCCCGGAGCTTGCTCAAACTCATGTCCATCGAGTTGGTGATGCCATCCAACTATCTTATCCTCTGTCATCCCCTTCTCCTCCTGCCTTCAATCTTTCCCAGCATCAGGGTCTTTTCTAATAAGTCATCTCTTCACATCAGGTGGCCAAAGTATTGGAGTTTCAGCTTCAGCATCAGTCTTTCCAATGAATATTCAGGATTGATTTCCTTTAGGATTGACTTGTTTGATCTCCTTGCTGTCCAAGGGACTCTCAAGAATATTCTCCAACACCACAGTTCAGAAAGCATCAATGCATTACCTCATTTTAAACCCAGAGCCAGGACCTAGCTGAGATGAGTGGGGCCATGAGGGCACAAAATTTAAGGAAACCCACACTCTCAGGAGTCAAACGCTCCAAGCCTGATCTGCACTTGCCCAGCCCTAAGAGCAAGTGCCTCCTTAAATTTGCCCCCAAGGCACCTTACTCCCCTCACCCTAGTCCTGGCCCTATTTAAACTCTATCCCACTTGCCAGGTGGGTGTGATTAGGCCCATTGTAAAAATGAGGCAACTGAGGCCCCGAGAGGTTAGCAGCCTGCCCACACAGTGCCATGCTGAGAAAGTAGGAGAGGCAGAATTCACACTGGGCTCGGCTGACTCCATAGCCCACTCCCAGCCCCACTGCTGTGCTGGAAGGTGCTAAGCCAGGCAGAGGAGAGGCTGCCCCATCCACCAAGGTCAACCTGGAGTTAAGGCTGCTTTGGGACATGTGGAGGTTCAGTTTTGACCCTGGGCCTTTCCTGGTGGCTCAACAGTAAAAAATCTGCCTGCAGTGTAGGAGACCCAGGCTTGATCCCTGGGTTGGGAAGATTCCCTGGAGAAGGGAATGACAACCCACTCCAGTATTCTTGCCTGGAGAATTCCATGGACAGAGGATCCTGGCAGGCTACAGTCCATAGGGTTGCAAAGAGTCAGATACGACTGAGGGACTAACACTTTCGCTTTCGCCTCCTCAGTCTTTACTCTCACATCCCAGTGTCTCTCTGCTGGCCTCCTTCCAACTGGAATGGTGAGCGTGTGTCAGGCATGGAGTGATCAGCCCCAGGGGATAAGTGGCCTCCAGTCACAGATAATTGAGTTCCTGGAAAACCTCAGCTGGATCTGTTGCTCTTTAAGAGCACTGGCATGCCTGCCATTGAAAGCTGGGGTTTGCAGACTTCTGTCCCCTAGGGCACCGGCACAGAATGGCTTCCCCTGCACAGCATCGCCACCAAGAGTAACACTCCTGATCCCCAGCTGAGAAAAGTTCAACTGCAGGTTCTGGCAGTTTTAGTGAATTATCTATGAATTCCCAGTTCCCAGTGAGCTAACTGTAACTCAGTGCTTCTTACCCTTGGCTGCACAGTAGAATCACCTGGGAGCTTTTAAAATCTAGAAATGCCTCAGCCACATCCCAGACCTATTATCTCAGCATTCTGCAGGTCCAAGGGGGTGGGAGAAGTGGAACATTTAAAAAACAAAAGTGATCCAGTATAAACCGCATGTTGAGTTCAATCACTACCCCAACTTCTTTCTTTCTGACTCAAGAGAGCATACTGGAATAGAAGTGAGTGAGAGAGACATGATTGTAGATATCACTTTGAATCTGCTCAGATTTATTTTAAGATGTCAGGCTTTTAATATTAATAACTTACTTGTGACATATTTTATCACCAAGCAAGGTACCCCAGGCTGTGCTGAGAAACTGATTTAAAGGAATCCCAAGGACAGGAAAATGTTGGCAAAGTGAAGACTACCCTTAGCAAAGCAAATAATGCCCCCCAACTGACTTGCCCCTGAAAGCCTCCCTGGAGTTTGTGAAGAGCAGGCACCTGTTCACTGGTCCCTCTCTCCCTATACAGCCACGGTGATGGAGTATTTGCATCTAGCCCTGAGGCCCATCTGCAGCCTCCCGCCGCTGCTCACCCGGAGTGAGGTAAGTGGGCTGCTGTGGGGGGATCCCCTGTGCCCTGGTGCCCCTCACTTGCCTTCCTGCCCCTTCTCCACTCCCACTCTGACACCATAACTGGAGCTTGTCTGAGGTCTCAGAACCTCCCATGTGCGCCCAAATCTAAGGCCACCTCTTTTATCATGTCCCAGCCTCTGGGCTTAGGCTGTGCTCTCTTGATCTGAAGGGTGACAACTCCAACCCCATTTTCATCACTGTCATTTCACTCATAAGCAGCTTGCCTTCCCAGCCAGACTGGAGGCTCTGAAGGCAGGTTCCATGACATTCACCTTCTGGAATGTCTCCACTCCCCAGCAGCTGTCACTGTGCACACACAGCCTGTTGATTTCAAGGCTCACAACTCCTGCTCACTGAATATGTATATATTAATTAAGGACCTACTGTGTTAAGGACACTGTCCTCAAATAATGATGATGCATTTTCTATTTGCATATAGAGTTTAAAAGAGATGTTTTGTTTTTATTTAAACATTACTTTTTCACTTATTTCTCTCTTTATTCTTAGGTGCACTAGGTCTTCGTTGCTATATGCAGGCTTTCTCTAGTTGTGATGAGTGGGGGCTACTCTTCCTGAGGAGCACCGGCTCGAGGTGCAGGGGCTTCAGTAGTAACAACACACAGGCTCAGCAGTTGTGGCTCATGGACCCTAGGGCACATGGGCTCCAGTAGTTGTGGTACATGGGCTTTAGTTGCTCTGAGGCATGTGGAACGTTCCCAGACCAGGGATTGAACCCATGTCCCCTGCATTAGCAGGCAGATTCTTATCCACTGTGCCAGCAGGGAAGTCCTAAAAGAGAGGATGTTTTAATGCAGATTGTAAATAGTAAAGCAACAGTGGTGTTTGGTGTTACTTGCAAAATCCTTCCTTTCTCCTTTGACTGTCCCTGATGCACTGCTAAGTTAGGAAGGCCAAAAAGATTAGTATCTCATTTAATGGTGAAAAATTGTGAGCACTAGAGTGAACCAATCACTGATTGGTTCAAGGCTTCCCAGGTGGCTCAGTGGTAAAGAAACGGCCTGCCAATGCAGGAGACGCAGGAGACGTGGGTTCGATCCCTGGGCCAAGAAGATCCCCTGGAGGAGGAAATGGCAAACCACACTGTATTTTTGCCTGGAAAATCCCATGGCCAGAGGAACCTGGTAGGCTACCACCCATGGGGTCCCAAAGAGCTGGACACAACTGAGTATGCACACACACACCAAGGTCCCACCTAGAACTGACTTCACACTCAAAGCTCAGTGCTCCCCACCTCAGAGAATCAAGAACGGGCCATGGAAAGAAGCAGTTCCCTATGGTTTCTCCTTTAACCATCTGGACTAGCAGAGAAAAGAGAAAAATAAAAATAGGGACCATCTATTGGAGAAGGCAATGGCACCCCACTCCAGTCCTCTTGCTTGGAAAATCCCATGGACGGAGGAGCCTGTTAGGCTGCGATCCATGAGGTCGCTAAGAGTCGGACATGACTGAGCGACTTCACTTTCACTTTTCACTTTCATGCATTGGAGAAGGAAATGGCAACCCACTCCAGTGTTCTTGCCTGGAGAATCCCAGGGACGGGGGAGCCTGGTGGGCTGCCATCTCTGGGGTCACACAGAGTTGGACACGACTGAAGTGACTTAGCATAGCATAGCATTGTGTGATGATGAAATACCAGGCACTGTGTTTATCTCATTTAATCTTGACAACCACTATGCACTGTGGATTCTGTTATCACTTCCATGTACAGCGGAGGAAATGAAACACACGGTTAGGGGAGGGGAGAGGGTGAAATAACCTGCCCATCACCATTTGCTTATGTAGCAGCACTGAGATTTGAACCCAGACCAGACCTAAAAGATTCCAAGCTTAACCATTAGCTTGTAAAATGTCAGGAATCATATTCACATAAAATAGCTGCCAAGGTGCTGCTAAATTGTGGTCGGGCTGGGAGCTGGCACCTCTGTCTTTCCCCTATCTCTCTCCGGTTTCCTTGTTCAATTTTGGAGCAAAGGATCCCTGCTGCTGCTAAGTCGCTTCAGTCATGTCTGACTCTGTGCGACCCCATAGACGGAAGCCCACCAGGCTCCCCCTGGGATTCTCCAAGCAAGAACACTGGAGTGGGTTGCCATTTCCTTCTCCAATGCATGAAAGTGAAAAGTGAAAGGGAAGTCGCTCAGTCGTGTCTGACTCTTAGCGACCCCATGGACTACAGCCTACCAGCCTCCTCCATCCATGGGATTTTCCAGGCAAGAGTACTGGAGTGGGGTGCCATTGCCTTCTCCGAAAGGATCCCTAGTTAGTTGTGAAGTTTCTGGGCACCGTGGCTCAGGCGCCCTCTGCTGGCCACTCTATGACATACTAACCAGCCTTCTAGTTTGACTTCCTAGCCTTTTTTGATTCGTTTCACATGTATTGAGCACCTACTGTATGCCAGGCATTGTTCTAAGGAATGAAGGTAGGACTGACCTTACTTCCTATTCGCATATACTGTTCAAAAGAGGATTTTTTAAATTGAAGAATAGTTGGTTTACAATGTCTTAATTACTGCTATATAGCAAAGTGATTGTTATATATCCTTACATTCTTTTTTAAATATTCTTTTCCATTATGGTTTGGGGCTTCCCTTGTGGCTCAGCTAGTAAAGAATCTGCATGCAGTGCGGGAGACCTGGATTTGATCCCTGGGTTGGGAAGATCCCCTGGAGAAGGGAACGGCTACCCACTCCAATAATCTGGCCTGGAGAATTCCATGGACTGTATAAGTCCACAGGGTCACAAAGAGTTAGACACGACTGAGCGATTATATATTCAAGTATGTATAATCTTGGGGGAGTTGTGTTGGGTCTTTGTTGCTGTATGCAGGCTTTCTCTAATTGCAATGAGCGGGGACTACTCTTCTTTCTGATGCTTCTCACTGTAGTGGCTTCTCTTGCTATGGAGCACAGGCTCTAGGTATATAGGCTTCAGTAGTTGCAGCAGAGGAGCTCAGTAGTTGCAGCTTGTGGGCCCTAGAGTGCGGGCTCAGTAGTTGGAGCCCACGGCCTTTAGCTGCTCTTTGTGGCACGTGGAATCTTCCTGGATCAGGGATCAAACCCATGTCCCCTCCATTGCCAGACAGATTCTTATCCACTGTATCACCAGGGATGTCCATATCATAGAATATTGAATATAATTCTCTGTGTTATACAGGCCCTTGTTGTTTATTAAGAGAGGATGTTTTAATGCAGATTATAAACAATAATAATCTGTTAATCCCTGGTGGCTCAGCCAGTAGAGTCCACCTGCAATGAGGGAATCCTGGTTCGATCCCTGGGTCAGGAAGATCCCCTGGAGAAGGAAATGGCAACCCACTTCAGTATTCTTGCCTGGAGAATTCCATGGACAGAGGAGCCTGGTGGGCTACAGTCCACAAAGAGTTGGACATGACTAAGTGACTAACTTTCACTTTCATAAAAAGTAAAGCAACAAGTGGTGTTTGGTATTATATGCAAAATCCTTCCAGTCCACTCTCTGATTTGACTGTCCCTGATGCTCTGGTAAGTTAGGAAGGGCAAAAAGATTATAATCTCATTTAATGGCGAGCTCACAGTCCATCCAAAGAGGAAGACCGCCCAACAACCAGGCAACTCAACACACTGTGATAAGGACTATATTGGGGGAAGTGATGAGAAACTTCAGAGTACACAGAAAAGGCACATAAACCAATTCTGAGAAAGTTGGGGAGGGTTTCCCAAAGGAGGTGATATCCAAGCCTGAGATCTGGGACCCCTGTTTATCTAGTTCACAGCTGTATCCCCCAAAGCCCTGAACTTGCTAACTGAGGCAAAAAGAGACAAGAACTGGCCTCTCTCCCTCTCTCCCCCCACTAGCATCCAAGATCAGGGGCTTGACCCCAAGGGCTGTTACAGGGCCACAGCAGAATCAAGCAGCTAGTGGACTCCTTCCCAGTGTTCAGCTGAGGAACTAAAGCAGAAGCAAAGAATCAAGCGGGAGGGTATCCTCCCAGTCCTAACACAGCAGGGAAAGGCAAGGGCTAGAATTTGGCTCCCTTGTGTGACCCTGGGCAAGGTGCTTAACCTCTCTCATCAATTTTCAAGAGGAGCGGGTGGTATTAGCATTTCAGAAGATTAATGAGACGAGGCCCAGAAAGAATTCAGTCTGACAGGCACAGGGTGCTAGCTCAGCAGTTGTTAGCTGTCAGTACTACCTCTGAAGCCTGTGGGCCCCAGGACTTCTGCCAGCAGGGAAGGTTGCTCAGGCCCTGGAGAGTCATCACTTCTGCATAATTGAATTCCTCTCTTAGGGAAGCTCAGTTAATCAGCAAGGGAGTGAAGGCTGTGCCCTGGGACCTGCCTGCCCAGACTCGATCTGGGACTGTGGGCTGAAAAGCTCAGGGTGTCCCCTGGAGACACTTGTTTCTGGAGAGCTGCACCCAGGCTACAGGCAGAACGTATCAAGATCCTCCTGAGCCCCAGCATCTTCTAGGCCAGGGAAGGGAGTGCAGAGGTGGGGCCTTTACTTTTGGGGGACTGAGAAATTCAATAGGGTGAGGAGATGCCCAAAAGACATCGGGGAGGCGACGCCCTCAAAGAAAATGGGGGCGGAAGAGAGAAAGGAAGTCCCCCCCATGAGGACATTGAAGGCGCAGGATCCAACACTTTGGGAGGTCCTTTTAAATCGCTGTGCGACGCAGGGTAATCCCTACCCTCTCCCGTCCCAGTGAAACAAGGTTGCCTCCCACGCCCACTAGTCCCGCCCCGCGGGTGTCCCGCCTCTCCCCGCAGGTGCGCAGTGTGGCCGTGACACACACCTTCCAGATCGCCAAGGCCCGCGCCCAGCTTGGCTACGTGCCCGACAAGTTCAGCTTCGCGGACGCAGTGGAGCGATGTGTGCAGTCAACAGCCGGGCGGACCCGCGGCTCCATCGCGCGGACGCTCCTGCGGCTGCTGCTCGGGCTGTTGCTGTTCCTTGGCCTGCTCATCCTGGCCCTGCGCTTCCTAGGCCTGCAGCCGTCCATCATCTGACCGTCGCCGGCCCATCCCTGCTCCCGCCTCGCCTTCAGGACTCTGACCAGACCCTGCTCCGCCCTCCGGACTTGGGCGCACCCTGGAGTCCTGGACTTGTCCCTGCCACGCCCTCTGAGCTTGGGTCTGCCCGGGGTTCAAATGGCAACCCACTGCAGTATTCTTGCCTGGAGAATTCCATGGACAGAGGAGCCCGGTGGGCCACAGTCCATGGAGTCTCAAGAGTTGGACAAGACTTAGCTACTAAATCATCATCATCTGGGCCCTAGCGTTCTGACTCCGCCCATTCCCCGCCTCCTGTGTTTAGACACGCTCCTGCCCCGCCTCTTGGGTCATGACCACGCCCCTGCCCCTCCCTTCGGGTCTGGAGCTCCCTCTGGCCTGGAGAAGGTCCTAGCCTCGCAGGCTGCTCCGCCTCCCAGGCCTTCGCCCCGTCCCTACCCAGGTCTGATCCGCCCCAGGGTTCTGTCCTGCTCTAGTTCCGCCCTCTTCCTGGCTCTACCTGTAAGCTTGAGCCCGCCCCCTGGTTTCTCCCCAGGGAATTAGCCTTGCTCAGCCCTTTGGGTAGGGGCTTCCCAGATGGCGCTAGTGGTAAAGAACCCGCCTGCCAACGCAGGAGACATCAGAGACTGGGTTTGATTCCTGGGTCGAGAAGATCCCCTGGAGAAGGAAATGGCAACCCACTCCAGCATTCTTGCCTGAAGAATCCCATGGACAGAGGAGCCTGACGGACTGCAGTCCATCAGATCAGATCCGATCAGTCGCTCAGTCGTGTCCGACTCTTTGCGACTCCATGAAACTGCAGCACGCCAGGCCTCCCTGTCCATCACCAGCTCCCGGAGGTCACTCAGACTCACATCCATCGAGTCAGTGATGCCATCCAGCCATCTCATCCTCTGTCTACAGTCCATAGCGTCGCAAAAAGTCCGACATGACAGAGCAAGCAGGCATGGGGACCTCTGGGCCGGGTCCTTCCCCTCCTCTGCTTGAGATTCGGTCCTAGCCCCGCCCCCTTCCGTCTGGTTCCACCCCTTCCAGCCACATCTCATAGGTGAGTTCTTAGGGCCTGAGCGACTGGACTGAACTGAACTGTGCAAACTGGGCTTACAAAAGTTTGCAAGTTTTCGCTGTCTGTTGCTACCTCTCTAGGGACACAGACCCTCCTTGCTGCCCTAACTTCCCTGGGCTTGTCCTCAGATTGGGATCTTGGATTAGACCCATTCTAGGAGCACTGTGTTTGATCCTCTGCTACGCTTACGTTTTGGGTTGTCACTCATCAGATCTCCTGTGTGTTGATAGCCAGGGTTGGAAGGAAACCTGAGACCCCGGCTTCTGCCTAGCCCTACTTGGCCTTTTTGGGTTTCCAGGGGATGATTCAGCTTGGAAAGCACAGATTTCGGTACCAGAAGGGACATCAAAAAAGAAAAAAATATATTTTTAGGGTGATAAAAAGATAAAACCATCCAGTTAAAAGTAAATAAATCCTGGGGGTGTAATATACAGCATGGTTACTATAGTTAATAATGCTATATTGTGTATATGAATGTTGCTGAGAGTAGATCTTAAGTTTTTATCACAAGAAAAATTGTAACTGTGGTGATGGAAGTTAACTAAACATTGTGACCATTTCACAATACATACATATAGCAAATAATTATATTGTATACCAGAAACTAATATAATGTTACATATCAATTAAATCTCAAAAAAAAAAAAAAAAAACACCCTTTTTAAAGAACTGAATCTGTTGTATGGCAGAAACCAAGGCAATATTGTAAAGCAATTATTCTCCAATTAAAAATAAATAAATTAAAAAATGAAACGAATCTCTGGGGAAAATAGCAGTAAATTATAATGGGCATTTTTAGAAATTAATTGGTCATACTTTTTTTATTTAGTATTGCTTCTATTTGTTCCTGAGGGGACCAGTAGTGATCACCATAACCTTTAATGTTTAAACCACAATATTTCTTAATCCAGCCCTGCTCTCCACAGACACAGTGCCTCCCTATTATCTTGGTTTCAATTGTGGATACCAAAATATTAGTGTGTAAATACACCTGTGTATATATCATAATATACACAAGTGGAACAGGCTGATAAAACTATGGATCCTAGCAGAGAAGGAAACCATCACAAACCTAAAGAAACCTGTGATGAGGAGGAATAAATATGTTAGTTAGCATCTACATGGCCCCAGTATGAGTATCAGCGGGGTGTCCTCTGCTGAACAATTAAGAAAATTTGTGAAGCAGCTCAAAAATGTGTGCTCCTATTTACTATGTTGAATTGCATGTGTGCATATAATTTTTTAAAACAATAATCCTTTGTTTTGTTTACGATTCATCCTTTATATTTAATGCTTGACAGTTTGAAAGAGCTTTCATCTATATGCTCTAATACTTAATTCTCAGGACCACTCTTACACAGGGCTTATTATTATTCTCATTTTTAAATGAGGAAACTGGGGTTGTTTAACTTGAAAGAGTGGAGGAAGGTGGGGGTTACTGCTCTACAGGTGGATGAGACGCCCCAGGCCCACAAACATGACCCATGGGTTATTTCTGCTTTTCTGCTCCTTGACCACGGCTTGGGTTGAGCTCTGGGACATATCTCAGTCTCAGATCCACAAACCTTGGACCAGTTGGGACTGGCAGCCCTTGGGATTTCTTTCTTCTCAGTAACGTGCTTGCATTTAAATTCACCTTCCCCTCTGACTTTCTCTGAGAAATCTGTTCTTAGCAGAAGGAAAATAGGCTTTTACTGTTGACATAATCTAAATCTTTTCTCTACTGACAAATCTTAGCTTGTGAAACTCAAAAGCAAAATCAATTTCTTTGTTTTCTGAATTTCTCTAAATCATCTCTTTCCCTGGTAGTAGAATGTCTAAACCCTCAGATGGGGGCAGTATGGGTCACTATATCAGAAAGCTTCCTTCCTCTCAAGTGTCTTTAACCAATGGGAAAGGAGGTGGCACCTCCACCCAGCAGAGAAACCAAGTCCCCATGAGGGTTTTAGAGGCTTCCCAGATAATCCACCCTTCATGAGTTTCTTTTTTTTTTTAAATATTTTTCATATTTTATTTCATTTTAAATTTTTATTGGGGAATAGTTGTTTTACAATGTTGTGTTAGTTTCAGGTGTACAGCAAAGTGAATTAGTTATCCATATACATATATCCACCCTTTTTAAGATTCTTTTCCTGTAGTTGTTAGAGGATTAAGTTTCCTGTGCTATACAGAAGGTCCTTATTATCTATTTTATATGTAGTAGCATGCATATGTCAATCTCAGTCTCCCAATTTATCTCTCCCCCTTCCTCTCTAATAACCATAAGTTTGTTTTCTACATCTGTGACTCTATTCCTTTTATTTTTTTAAGCATTTGTTGTTGTTATTTAGTGGCTAAATTGTGACCAGCTCTTTTTGAGACCCCATGGACTGTAGGCCTCCAGGCTCCTCTGTCCATGGAATTTCCCAGGCAAGCATACTGGAGTAAGTTGCCATTTCCTTCTCCGGGGACCTTCCAGACTCAGGTATCGAACCCATGTCTCCTACATTGCCGGTAGATTCTTTACCCCGGAGCCACCTGGGAAATTTCATTGTTTTATCAGTTGACAGGGCCTAGAAGCAATAATCCCAGGGACGGAGGAGCCTGGTAGGCTGCAGTCCATGGGGTCGCTAAGAGTCAGACACGACTAGGCGACTTCACTTTCACTTTTATGCATTGGAGAAGGAAATGGCAACCCACTCCAGTGTTCTTGCCTGGAGAATCCCAGGGACAGGGGAGCCTGGTGGCTGCCATCTGTGGGATCACACAGAGTCAGACACGACTGAAGTGACTTAGCAGCAGCAGCAGCAGAAGCAATAATACCTCAGTATCTAGACTACATCTGGTACCCAGATCTTGTTTCCTTATACCATTCTCCAAAAAAGGGCCTATGAAGCCTAAGATAAACAGCAAACTCTGGAACAGGAAACATGTAAGATGAACCTGGAGCATCTTTTGGTGCCACAAAGTGAGAAGTGTTTAAAAACAACAACCACACAATGACGGAGGTATTTGAAAGGACACCTGAGCCAGCTGTAAGAGCTCCCAGTGGCTAAAGATACAACACTTTGAACAAATTATTACTGGATTATGTCCCAAAATGAATATCCAGGAGTCCATAGTGGTATAAATAAATTTAATAAATGAGGGAAGAGACCAATTTATTTGTATAGTATTTCAATTAACTGATGTAAACATTTCACCCTTAAGAATATCACAACTCCACATTGCTATATATAAAATAGATAACTAATAAGAACCTACTGTAAGAGCACAGGGAACTCTACTCAGTACTCTGCAATGACCCATGTGGGATAGAATCTGAAAAAGAGTGGATATATGTGTATGTATAATTGATTCACCTTACACTATACAGTGACTTCATTCCAAAGCATCCAGTATTGAGGAGGGGGTGTGACTTTCCAGTGGAGAAACCCGCAAATAAGACAGGTGATCAAGGTTAACATCAACAGTAACAAGTCATGTGGATAATGTGTACTTTTTTTTTTTTTAACCCATACTTGAGGGATATTAGTTCCCCACCAAGGATAGAGCCTGCCACCCCCTTCATTGGAAGGACAGAGTCCTAACCACTGGACCTCCAGAGAAGTCCTGATAGCCTGTACTCTTGATGTGCAGGCGCTTTACCTCTGTGGTCTTCCTTTCAAAATCCCTTAAGATTCTAAGTCCCCAAATCCTAATTATGAAAAAAAATCAAAGTAATTGAGAAACTTTCTACAAAATGCCTTACTCAGAACTCAGGGGTCATCAAAAACAAGGAAAGTTTAAGAAGCTGTCACAGCCAACAGAAGTCTAAGGAGATATAATGACTAAATGTAATCTCAGAGGGATCAGCTCCCTCATGCTGCTTAATAATCCTCACAAGTATAATGGAAGAAAGTTCAGTGGCTGTGAACTTCGTGCGTGTCAAGACCGGCCCTGTTCGTCTTTAGCCTCAGGTTGATCTTCCTGTTTCGTGTCGGACTCTTTGCAACCCCGTGAACGCCCAGCCATGCTCCTCTGTCCATGGAGTGTCCCAGGCACGAGGAGCAGGTTGCCATTTCCTTCTCCAGAATATCTTCCCGACCCAGGGATTGAACCCGTGTCTCTTTCATCCTCCTGCATTGGCAGGCACATTCTTTACCACTGAGCCACCTAGAAAGCCCAATCCAGGACTAACTATTAATAGTAGGCCCTTCATTAATTGTTGTTGAATGAGTAAATAAACAAGCACAAAATCTAGGCAGGAGGTGGATCAGTGAAGCTGGGACCTCTAGGCTGAGAAGCCCGGCTGGGGCGGGGATCTCGAGCCCCCAGACCCTCCTTAAGGTCTCCTGACACAGTTTCTACCAACAGGGATTTATGGAGTCAGCCTGAGCTCTCTGCAGACCAGAGAGGCCAGAAAGGGACCCTTCCTAAGTGAAGTCTTGATTAAAATTCCCCTCTCCGCGCCCCCACCCCCAATCTCTGTCGCTGGAAGGTAAAGAGGCCCACTCCCTGGGCCTCAGGCTTTGAAGCCTTAAATCAAAGGCTCAGTCTGATGAGAGCTTCTTAAAGTATCTCAGATGCTTTACCATGAAAATAGGGAGACATTTTCGTATTTTTAGGTAGCAGGATTCGTGGGTTTGTGTATGAGGCTGAAGGAGTGAGGTGCCCCGAGCTGCAGTTTCCTTTCCCCCTCCCTTTCTCATTCCATTTTTAAAAAAGAAAAAAAAGCGTCAGAAGGTTAAAAAACAAACACACGCCAAAAATCGTTAAGAGTAACTGGGAGAGGATGATTCAAAAGAGTAACTGGGAGAGGATGATTCAGAAGTTGAAAAAGTGAGACCCGCAAGGTGTGGCAGCGGTGGGATTCGAACCCACGCCATCGAAATGACTGGAGCCTAAATCCAGCGCCTTAGACCACTCGGCCACGCTACCTCACGCTCGCAGCGTGTTCCACACGTACTGTATTAGTCTCATGACGCGGCGCCTCGCTCTCTACAAACCCTGCCTCCAGTGTTCTACGTTTGCCAGATATCCGTCTGGCGGCTCTGGCGCCAGTTTCCAAGTACTAACCTCGTCGCTTCCTTCCGGGCTTCGGAATCGGAGTGCTCTCGTTATCCGCAGTAGTAAATACAGTCGGGACGCAGCATTATAAAGGAAAAAAAGGAGTTCCAAAATGTTAATAGTCAATCGTCATCTATGTTTGCGTTTGGTTTTCCGTGAGGCGACATACAGCCTACGACCACGTGGGGGCAGTGTTGCACTGGCGCTCGCTCAGGGCCGAGCTGCAGGTCCGCGCGGGACCGGATTTTCGGGGAACTAAGGGTCCCCATCCTCTGCACTCTCTAGTCCTTCTGCAGCCTTGGGTGGCCCCATGGCCTGGAACTTGCCACTGTGATTCCAGGAAGGGGGTATCACTGAACGCTTTTACAGATCATTGACTTGTGTAGGCTCCCTCGGTCATCACGAGTATCCACTTTGTTTTACAGAACGGGGAACTGAGGCTCAGAGAGGCTAAAAAATTTGTGTTAGCTGCCCCAGGTAGAGCCAGCATTCTCAACGCTTCCAAGATCCAGTGTTTTCCACGTATAAGACTATTTTCAGTGAGATATTAACAACACTGTAGCCTTTTCTGCCTCTACTGACGCCATGGAGCCCGGTGAAAAAGCCTGTGGGGAAGCGCGTCAACAAAAAAAGCAGCAGACCCTGTCCTAAATTTACCTAGAACTGTACCAGCCCTGGAGAGGATGGAATCAAGGATGCTGCCAATTTTGAGCAGTTTTTTCAGGAGAGAATCAAAGTGAATGGGAAAGCTGGGAATCCTGGTGGAGGGGTTGTAACAATCGAAGAAGCAAAGAAAGCAAAATTATTGTAATTGTGCCTTTTTCCAAAAGGTATTTGAAATCTCTCACCAAAAAATATTTGAAGAATAATCTACGTGGTTGGTTATGTCTAGTTGCTAAAAGCTAAGTTACAAATTGCTACTTACAGATTAATCAAAAATGAAGAGAAAGATGAGAGCCAAAACTCAATTATCTGAAATATTTTGTGTAAGATCTTGAATAAATATTGGGAAGCAAAATGGTGGTTTTCTTATAAAAATAAAATGCAGTAAATTCAGAGCAAATGCATAAGACATCAACTTCCAGTTCCTGCCACCCAGAATTCATTTTGTTCAACTCTTCTGAAAGATCACCCCGTGTGGCCACAAGGAGGAAGCAGAGATCTCTTTGGGTAAAGTGAGTGACCGTGTTAGTTGCTTAGTTGTGTCCCACTCTTTGGGACCCCATAGACTGTAGCCCACCAGGCTCCTCTGTCCATGCGTGGAATTCTCCAGGCAAGAATATTAGAGTAGGTAGCCATTCCTTTCTCCGGGGGATCTTCCCAACCTAGGGACCCAACCTAGGTCTACCTGCCTTGCAGGCAGATTCTTTACCATCTGAGCCACCAGGGAAGCCCCTCTTTGAGCAATCCCCCAACAAATGACTCAAAGCCTTCTCCAGTAGATGGACCATTTGCTAGCAGCAACTGTGGCAGTGAAGAACAAACTTGACTCCATATCGAATCTATTCCTTTAGCTCTAACCTTCGTGTTCTGTCACCTGTGCTCAGTCACAATGGCTCTGCATCTTTTGTAAAAGGTTGTTGCCTACAACCTGAAATAGACAGGATATCCCCTTCTCAAGGCTCTGATCTTTAAAGGTATAACATACTTCCACTCATAAGGCAAGAGAAAGTTGCAGAACAGAGAATAACATTTGTCCTGTTGGAGGTTTACGGGAACTTTGTGACCTGACCCACATGAACAGTTCCAAGAACAAAGGATTCTGGCACCAAGAAGTTTGCAACAACCAGCTATCCCTCGCCTCCTCTTTTAGGATAAAAGAAACCTGAATTCTAACTCGAGTAAGGTGGTTCTTTGGAACACTCGTCCGCCGCCTTCTCTGCCTCTGGGCTTTCCAAATAAAGTTGCTCTTCCTGGGCCCAGAACCTCCTCTCTTGATTTCTTGGCCTGTTGTGTGTGTGAGCAGTATGAACTTGGACTCCATAACACAACCCTAGCCCTTCCCACTCTCTCTCTCTCTGATAATTCAAGTTAGCATTTATCCAGCACCTCCTAGACCAGATAAGGCAAAAATCAGGTCTTTGGGGAGAAAAGCTGTTTCCAGAGCTGCCTCAGAACCCTCATGCCTGTTGCTTCAACAGAACAAAAATCCAGTGGGAGCAAGGCCATGACTTATCTGCTCCATTGAGCAGGCCTGACTCCCTGCAGGCCTCCGCAGAAGTGCTGACTCAGCTTCCCTGGTGAGTTCTGCCTTAAGGGTGAATATGGGAGGACAGTTCAGGCCCAGGCAGGCAAGGGTGGGGAGGCCTTGGAAACCAGGGCAACTGGACTCTGTTTATCTTTTGCTTTTTTTTTTTTTAAGTGACAGTTAAAAATAACTTTTGCTAAAGTAATAAATACGTGTTTATTATGGAAACTCCAGGCTAAAAAAGAAAAGCGCAAATAAAAGAATAAAATCATCTTTAATTTCTCCACACAGTTAAACTCTGCCAACGGGAAAGAGAGGTGTTTTTTTTTTTTCTTTTTAAATTTGAAATATAATGTAATGCATGCTCATTGTAAATTTTTTTCAAATGTCAAATCTGTATAAAGGGAAGTTCTCTTCCTCACCGCTTCCCTCCTTCGAAACCAAATCCCCCAACTCATTGTAATGAGTAACAGTTTAGCTGTATCCTGCTAGATAGTTTCCTATGCAGTGAAAAAAGTAAAAGTGTTAGTCATGTCCAACTTCTGTGACCCCACGGACTATATATAGCTCACCTGGATTCTCTGCTGAGCAGGCACTGGCAACCCACTCCAGTATTCTAGCCTGGAAAATCCCATGGACAGAGGAGCCTGGTGGGCTGCATTCCATGGAGTCACTAAGAGTCAGACACGACTGAGTGACTTCACTTTCACTTTTCACTTTGATGCATTGGAGAAGGAAATGGCAACCCACTCCAGTGTTCTTGCCTGGAGAATCCCAGGGACCGGGGAGCCTGATGGGTGGCCATCTGTGGGGTTGCACAGAGTTGGACACAACTGACGTGACTTAGCAGTAGCAGCAGGATTCTCTGTCCGTGGAATTTTCCAGGCAAGAATACTGGAGTGAGTAACCATTCCCTTCTCCAGGGGACCAACCCAGGGATTGAACCTGGGTCTCCTGCATTGCAGGCAGACTCTTTACAGCCTGAACCACCAGGAAAGCCTATAACAGTACCGGGCAAACATATCTAAAGGTCTACATGCACCCCACCCTAATCCTGGAATTTGCCTTGTGCAAGGGAGAGAAAGACACTGTCCAAAAGATAGAAGAGTAGTCATTTCATAGCTTCTGCTAGTCTTTCTGTAGCTACAGGTAGGTCACTGAATGGAACTGTGATGGCTTTGTACACAGTAGGCCCTACACCTCCTGAGCCAAGAAGGACTTCCAAGGATTTTTTTTTTTTTTTAAGCTTCTGCTTAAAAACATCCCATTTTGGTTCTGTGGGGGGGTGGTGAGGGGGATGTAAGGGATGAACAGTTGAGGGGTTTTTAAGACAGTGAAGCTGCTCTGTATGATACTAAACATAACACTTGATGCATATCACTGTAAATTAGACCAAACTCATAGAATGTACGGGACTTCCCAAGTGGCACAGTGGTAAAGAATCCACCTCCAGTGCAGGAGATGCAAGAGATGTGATTCCATCCCTGGGTTGGGAAGATCCCCTGGAGTAGGAAACGGCAACCCACTCCACTCTTCTTGCCTGGAAAATCCCATGGACAGAGGAGCCTGATGGGCTAGTCCCAGCAGGGCTACAGTCCATGGGGTTGCAACTTGCAAAGAGTCAGACATGACTGAGCACACGTGTGCCCATAGAAGGTATACAACCAAGAGTGAATTCTGATATAAACTGCGGACTCTACCTGACTGTGATGTGTCAGTGTAGGTTCGTTAATTGTAACACGTGGTGAGGGATGTTGATAATGGGGGAGGCTATTCTTGTCTTTTGTGGGGGCAGGATGGACACAGGAAATCTCCTTTACCTTCCATTCAGTTCCATTGTAAACCTAAAACTGCTCTATAACTCCCACGGCCTCCTGTGGACAGGGAATCAGAGCAGCCTGCACTTAGAAGCATTTTGTTCCCATGGCATTTGTGGCTGGAGCGGTTCTCCAACCCTCCCTGAGCCCGTGAGCGGATTACTCACATCCTTTGAGGTGGGGAGCAGCCACGTACCTAGACTGGGCTAGAGCCCTCTTCCTGGTGAGCTCTCTTCTGAGTCACACCCTGAAACACCCTGAAGATACCGTGAGCCCTTTTTTGAGGCTAACAATTTTATCATGATATAATTCACATATCATACAAGACCCCTCTTTAAACTGTATAGCTCATTGTTAAGTATATTCACATAATTATGCAACCATCCCCACAATCACTTTTAAGATATTTTCATCTAAAAAGGAACACCTGTTAGTAGTCACTCTCCATTCCCCACAAACTGCCTTCCCAGCCCCCAGGAAACCACTAATCTGCCTTCCATCTCAAAGGATTTCCTTATTCTGGCCATTTCGTATAAATGAAAGCATATATCTGTTGCCTTTTGTGTCTGGCTCCTTTCACTTAGCATGTTGTTTTTAAGTTTTATCCATGTTTTAGCATTTATCAGTACTTCACTCCTTTTTATTGCTGAATAATATACCCCATTTTAATTATCCATTCATTGGTTGATGGACATTTGGTTGTCTTCACCTTTCTCCTATTATGAATAACACTGCTATGAACATTTTTACAGATGTTTTTGTGCAGACATATATTTTCATTTCTCCTGGATATATACTGGGGAGTGGAATTCCTATGTTATATGGTAACTCTATGCTTAATTTTTATGAGAAACTGTCAAGTGGTTTTCCATTTTCCTGCTTGCAGTGAATGAGTTTCCCAGTTTCTTCACATCCTTACCGGCACTTATCTGACTTTTGATTATAGCCATCCTAGCGGATTTGGTTTCGAGTTGCATTTTTCCAGCGACTAATGATGTTGAGGATCTTTTCCTGTGCTTATTAGCCATTTGTATATCTTCTTTGTAGAACTGTCTGTTCAAATCTTTAACCCATTTTGAAATTGAGTTATCTTTTTATTATTTGAGTTATGAGTTCTTTATATATTCTACCTATAAATCCCTCATCAGATATATGATTTATGAGTATTTTCTCCCATTCTCTGAATTGTTTTTTCACTTTCTTGATGATATTTTTTGCATCCTGTGGGTTAGCGAGTCCCATGATTACTCTGCTGGAGGGAAAGAGAGGGAAAAAAAAATCCTGGGGGCAGGAAGAGGGGCTTTTCTAATACAAGTGGGGATTTTGTCCTTCAGTGCTTGGAGAGGAGATGTTTGTCCACATGAGAGAAGAAAGGGCAGGCTTCAGTACATGGAGTAAGGCTTGGAACTAGAGTGCACCAAGAAACACTGTGAGTGGTTTATTTTTCTTCTTGGATACTATCAAAATGAGGATACAGTTTCATTTTTATCCTCCTGTGTTTAATTCTGTTATTCCACACTCTTCAGTAAAGTCCGAACAGCTTTATGTGGTGGTTAACTGGGGTGATTAAGGATCAAGTTAAAACCGAGAAGGATCTGGTTCACATCTCCTTGCTTCTGGGTCCTGGGCACCTGAAGCTCCTGGAAATGATACCTTCAGTGTTGACTCTTTGCGACCCCGTGGACTGTAGCCTGCCAGGCTCCTCTGTCCCTGGGATTCTCCAAGCAAAAATACTGGAGTGGGTTGCTGCTTCCTACTCCAGGGGATCTTCCTACTCCAGGGGATCAAACCCACATTTCTGCATTGAAAGGTGGAGTCTCCCCGGCTGGAGCCACCTGAGAAGCCTTCAGAGTGCAACTCAAATGTCATCTCATCAGAGAATCCTTTCTGACTACATTTGCCTTTATAATCTCTTATTGCCCCTTACAATTCACTCTCATAGCACACCCTGCAGTTTGTATTGGGACTCATGACTGCTTGATTGCTTTAAGAACAAATACCCATAGATAAATAACAAGGATAGCACAAGGAACTATATTCAATATTTTATAATAACTGATAATAGAAAAGAATGTGAAAAAGAATATATATACATATATATATATCACTTTGCTGTACACCTGAAATGAACACAATTGTTACACAAAGTGATTATTAAGTATATATATATATATATATATATATATATATTATTTTTCAGATTGTTTCTCTATTTTATATATAGTAGTGTATATCTGTAAATTCCTAATTTATCCCTTTCCTCTTTGGTAACCTTTATGAAAAGGCAAAATGATAGGATACTGAAAGAGGAACTTCCCGGGTCGGTAAGTGCCCAATATGCTACTGGAGATCAGTGGATAAATAACTCCAGAAAGAATGAAGGGATGGAGCCAAAGCAAAAACAATGCCCAGCTGTGGATGTGACTGGTGATAGAAGCAAGGTGCAATGCTGTAAAGAGCAATATTGCATAGGAACCTGGAATGTCAGGTCCATGAATCAAGGCAAATTGGAAGTGGTCAACCAGGAGATGGCAAGAGTGAACATGGACATTCTAGGAATCAGCGAACTAAAATGGACTGGAATGGGTGAATTTAATTCAGATGACCGTTATATCTACTACTGTGGGCAGGAATCCCTTAGAAGAAATGGGATAGCCATCATGGTCAACAAAAGAGTCCGAAATGCAGTACTTGGATACAATCTCATAAATGACAGAATGATCTCTGTTCGTTTCCAAGGCAAACCATTTAATATCACAGTAATCCAAGCCTATGCCCCAACCAGTAATGCTGAAGTTGAACGGTTCTATGAAGACCTACAAGACCTTTTAGAATTAACACCCAAAAAAGATGTCCTTTTCATTATAGGGGACTGGAATGCAAAAGTAGGAAGTCAAGAAACACCTGGAGTAACAGGCAAATTTGGCCTTGGAGTACGGAATGAAGCAGGGCAAAGGCTAATAGAGTTTTGCCAAGAGAACGCACTGGTCATAGCAAACACCCTCTTTCAACAACACAAAAGAAGGCTCTACCCATGGACATCACCAGATGGTCAACACCAAAATCAGATTGATTATAATCTTTGCAGCCAAAAATGGAGAAGCTCTATACAGTCAACAAAAAGAAGACAGGGAGCTGACTGTGGCTCAGAACATGAACTCCTTATTGCCAAATTCAGACTTAAATTGAAGAAAGTAGGGAAAACCACTAGACCATTCAGGTATGACCTAAATCAAATCCCTTATGATTATACAGTGGAAATGAGAAATAGATTTAAGGGACTATATCTGATAGACAGAGTGCCTGATGAACTATGGAATGAGGTTCGTGACATTGTACAGGAGTCAGGGATCAAGATCATCCCCACGGAAAAGAAATGCAAACAAGCAAAATGGCTGTCTGGGGAGGCTTCACAAATAGCTGTGAAAAGAAGAGAAGTAAAAAGCAAAGGAGAAAAGGAAAGATATAAGCATCTGAATGCAGAGTTCAAAAGAATAGCAAGGAGAGATAAGAAAGCCTTCTTCAGTGATCTATGCAGAGAAATAGAGGAAAACAACAGAATGGGAAAGACTAGAGATCTCTTCAAGAAAATCAGAGATAACAAGGGAACATTTCATGCAAAGATGGGCTCGATAAAGGACCGAAATGGTATGGACCTAACAGAAGCAGAAGATATTAAGAAGAGATGGCAAGAATACACAGAAGAACTGTACAAAAAAGATCTTCACGACCCAGATAATCATGATGGTGTGATCACTGACCTAGAGCCAGACATCCTGGAATGTGAAGTCAAGTGGGCCTTAGAAAGCATCACTATGAACAAAGCTAGTGGAGGTGATAGAATTCCAGTTGAGCTATTTCAAATCCTGAAAGATGATGCTGTGAAAGTGCTGCACTCAATATGCCGGCAAATTTGGAAGACTCAGCAGTGGTCACAGGACTGAAAAGTCAGTTTTCATTCCAATCCCAAAGAAAGGGAGTGCCAAAGAATGCTCAAACTACCGCACAACTGCACTCATCTCACACGCTAATAAAGTAATGCTCAAAATTCTCCAAGCCAGGCTTCAGCAATATGTGAACCATGAACTTCAAGATGTTCAACCTGATTTTAGAAAAGGCAGAGGAACCAGAGATCAAATTGCCAACATCCGCTGGATCATGGAAAAAGCAAGAGAGTTACAGAAAAACATCTATTTCTGCTTTATTGACTATGCCAAAGCCTTTGACTGTGTGGATCACAATAGACTGTGGAAAATTCTGAAAGAGATGGGAATACCAGACCACCTGATCTGCCTCTTGAGAAACCTATATGCAGGTCAGGAAGCAACAGTTAGAACTGGACATGGAACAACAGACTGGTTCCAAATAGGAAAAGGAGTACATCAAGGCTGTATATTGTCACCCTGCTTATTTAACTTATATGCAGAGTACATCATGAGAAATGCTGGGCTGGAAGGAGCACAAGCTGGAATCAAGATTGCCGGGAGAAATATCAATAACCTCAGATATGCAGATGACACTACCCTTATGGCAGAAAGTGAAGAGGAATGAAAAAGCCTCTTGAGGAAAGTGAAAGAGGAGAGTGAAAAGGTTGGCTTAAAGCTCAACATTCAGAAAACGAAGATCATGGCATCTGGTCCCATCACTTCATGGCAAATAGATGGGGAAACAGTGTCAGACTTTATTTTTTGGTGCTCCAAAAGCACTGCAGATGGTGACTGCAGCCATGAAATTAAAAGACGCTTACTCCTTGGAAGGAAAGTTATGACCAACCTAGATAGCATATTCAAAAGCAGAGACATTACTTTGCCAACAAAGTTCCATCTAGTCAAGGCTATGGTTTTTCCTGTGGTCATGTATGGATGTGAGAGTTGGACTGTGAAGAAGGCTGAGCGCCGAAGAATTGATACTTTTGAACTGTGGTGTTGGAGAAGACTCTTGAGAGTCCGTTGCACTGCAAGGAGGTCCAACCAGTTCATCCTAAAGGAGATCAGTCCTGGGTGTTCATTGGAAGGACTGATGCTGAAGCTGAAACTGCAGTTCTTTGGCCACTTCATGGGAAAAGTTGACTCTACAGAAAAGACCCTGATGCTGGGAGGGACTGGGGGCAGGAGGAGAAGGGGACGACAGAGGATGAGATGGCTGGATGGCATCACCAACTCAATGGACATGAGTTTGGGTAAACTCTGGGAGTTGGTGATGGACAGGGAGGCCTGGCGTGCTGCAGTTCATTGGGTGGCAAAGAGTCGGACACGACTGAGCAACTGAACTGAACTGAACTGAACCTTAGGTATGTTTTCTATGTTGTGTCTATTTCTGTTTTGTAAATAAGTTTGTTTGTACAATTTTTTTTTTAGATTCCACATGTAAGTGATACCATATGTTTGTCTTTCTCTGACTTACTTCACTTAGTATGATAATCTCCAGATCCATCCATGTTGCTTCAAATGGCATTATTTCAGTCTTTATTATGGCTGAGTAATAATTCATTACGTATGTATATATATGAAAAGTGAAAGTGTTACTCACTAAGTCTTGTTCAACTCTTTGTGACCCCATGGACTGTAGCCCACCAGGCTCCTCTGTCCATGGAATTCTCCAGACAAGTACACTGGAGTAGGTAGCCATTCCCTTCTTCAGAGGATCTTCCGGACAAGACTTGGGGATTGAACCCAGGTCTCTGGCATTGCAGGAGGATTCTTTACCATCTGAGCCCCCAGGAAAGCCCATATGTGTGTGTATGTATACACACGCCACATCTTCTTTATCCATTCATCTGCTGATGGACATTTAGATTACTTCAAAGAGATTCTCTTTTAAAATGGCTGCTATAAAAGACCCAAATTAGTATCTCATTGGCTTGACTTGGGTCACATGCTCTTCCCAGAACCAATGAACAGGGCAAAGGGATGGAATATACTGACTGACCAGGTCTAGTCTTGTGTCCAATCTTAGAGCCAGGAGAGTGGAGAGGGCTGTTCTCATGAATTGAGAATAGGGTGTACTGTTCCTTAAAGACAAAAGATGCTCATACACCAAAGAGAGGAAAAAAGAAGCCAAATAACTTGTCTAGAGCCACAGAGCTATAAGTAGAGCAGTCTTTTTTTTTTTTTTTGGCCTTTCTTTGGGCTTGAACAGACTAGCTCAGACACTGTTCTTGTCCAGCTTTCCCATGGTTAAAATTTCCAGATATAATTTTGTTTTATACTGAAAGCCAAAGTTTTTTGAAGGTGACTAATGGAACCAATCAGATCAGATCAGTCGCTCAATCGTGTCTGACTCTTTGCGACCCCATGAATCACAGCACGCCAGGCCTCCCTGTCCATCAGCAACTCCCGGAGTTCACTCAGACTCAGGTCCATCGAGTCAGTGATGCCATCCAGCCATCTCATCCTCTGTCGTCCCCTTCTCCTCCTGCCCTCAATCCCTCCCAGCATCAAAGTCTTTTCCAATAAGTCGACTCTTCACATGAGGTGGCCAAAGTACTGGAGTTTCAGCTTTAGCATCATTCCTTCCAAAGAAATCCCAGGGCTGATCTCCTTCAGAATGGACTGGTTGGATCTCCTTGCAGTCCAAGGGACTCTCAAGAGTCTTCTCCAACACCACAGTTCAAAAGCATCAATTCTTCGGCACTCAGCATTCTTCACAGTCCAGCTCTCACATCCATACATGACCACAGGAAAGACCATAGCCTTGACTAGACAGACCTTTGTTGGCAAAGTAATGTCTCTGCTTTTGAATATGCTACCTAGGTTGGTCATAACTTTCCTTCCAAGGAGTAAGCGTCTTTTAATTTCATGGCTGCAGTCACCATCTGCAGTGATTTTGGAGCCCAGAAAAACAAAGTCTGACACTGTTTCCACTGTTTCCCCATCTATTTGCCATGAAGTGATGGGACCAGATGCCATGATCTTCGTTTTCTGAATGTTGAGCTTTAAGCCAACTTTTTCACTCTCCTCTTTCACTTTCCTCAAGAGGCTTTTTCATTCCTCTTCACTTTCTGCCATAAGGGTAGTGTCATCTGCATATCTGAGGTTATTGATATTTCTCCCGGCAATCTTGATTCCAGCTTGTGCTCCTTCCAGCCCAGCATTTCTCATGATGTACTCTGCATATAAGTTAAATAAACAGGGTGACAATATACAGCCTTGATGTACTCCTTTTCCTATTTGGAACCAGTCTGTTGGTCCATGTTCAGTTCTAACTGTTGCTTCATGACCTGCATACAAATTTCTCAAGAGGCAGATCAGGTGGTCTGGTATTCCCATCTCTTTCAGAATTTTCCACAGTCTATTGTGATCCACACAGTCAAAGGCTTTGGCATAGTCAATAAAGCAGAAATAGATGTTTTTCTGGAACTCTCTTGCTTTTTCCATGATCCAGCGGATGTTGGCAACTTGATCTCTGGTTCCTCTGCCTTTTCTAAAACCAGCTTGAACATCAGGAAGTTCACGGTTCACATATTGCTGAAGCCTGGCTTGGAGAATTTTGAGCATTACTTTACTAGCATGTGAGATGAGTGCAATTGTGCGGTAGTACAAGACCAGGATGCGACTGTGGCTCGGACCATGAACTCCTTATTGCCAAATTCAGACTTAAATTGAAGAAAGTAGGGAAAACCACTAGACCATTCAGGTATGACCTAAATCAAATCCCTTATGATTATACAGTGGAAGTGAAAAATAGATTTAAGGACCTAGATCTGATAGATAGAGTGCCTGAAGAGCTATGGAATGAGGTTCGTGACATTGTACAGGAGACAGGGATCAAGACCATCCCCACGGAAAAGAAATGCAAATAAGCAAAATGGCTGTCTGGGGAGGCTTCACAAATAGCTGTGAAAAGAAGAGAAGTAAAAAGCAAAGGAGAAAAGGAAAGATATAAGCATCTGAATGCAGAGTTCAAAAGAATAGCAAGGAGAGATAAGAAAGCCTTCTTCAGTGATCTATGCAGAGAAATAGAGGAAAACAACAGAATGGGAAAGACTAGAGATCTCTTCAAGAAAATCAGAGATAACAAGGGAACATTTCATGCAAAGATGGGCTCGATAAAGGACCGAAATGGTATGGACCTAACACAAGCAGAAGATATTAAGAAGAGATGGCAAGAATACACAGAAGAACTGTACAAAAAAGATCTTCACGACCCAGATAATCATGATGGTGTGATCACTGACCTAGAGCCAGACATCCTGGAATGTGAAGTCAAGTGGGCCTTAGAAAGCATCACTACGAACAAAGCCAGTGGAGGTGACAGAATTCCAGTTGAGCTATTCCAAATCTTGAAAGATGATGCTGTGAAAGTGCTGCACTCAGTATGCCAGCAAATTTGGAAAATTCAGCAGTGGCTACAGGAATGGAAAAGGTCAGTTTCATTCCAATCCCAAAGAAAGGCAATGGAAGCAATATTTCAAACAAAAATGATATATATCTTCTAGATCTTGCATTTTCTGAAACTTGTAGTATTTAGGCCAAAGGGTAAAACACTCCATGACCAATGGTTTCAGGACCATTTCTTTTTTTTTTTTTTCATTCCCTTCACCACCTTATGAGGTGCTGCCTGAATGTTACCCTCTCTCCAAGCCTCATAAACTTGTACCTACTCCTTATAGAGACCATTGCAGCTAGTAAGCTGAAGGACTTCACTCTCCCAACAGAATCTGAATTTTCAGGGGCCACAAAAACTGAAGTGGCCTTCCCAGTTGGTGCAATGAAAAAAATCCTCATGCCAATGCAGAAGACACAAGAGACAGGGGTTTGATCCCTCGGTTGGGAAGATGCCCTAAAATAGGAAATGGCAACCCACTCCAGTATTCTTGCCTGGGAAATCCCATGGAAAGAGGAGCCTGGCGGGCTACAGTCCATAGGGTTGCAAAGAGTTGGACATGTCTAGCAACTGAGCACACACACACAAAACTGAAGAGTCAGGACTTATGGACAGGACACTCTAGGAGTTGGTCAATATATACGGAGACCTGGGTCAAAATCTGCCACTTTCTATGTAAACTTGGGAGTCACTTAACCTGCCTTAGTCTCTCTGTGTATGAAGTGGGGACAATAAGAGGATTATGATCAGAATTTTAAAAGATAATGTCTATAAAGCAGTTACCGCAGTGCCTGACACAAAGTGAATGTCCTGTAAATATCAGTTATCACAACTCCAAAAAGGCTCAACAAAGAAGGCATTGCAAATGACAGGTAGCCCTTGACCACAGAAACATGTTTACAACCTAGTGCTGAGTGGATAGGAGAAATAGGTAAGAGTCAATATTGTTAGGAAAAATGTAAACACTCCCACAGTCATACCTAGATAACCCTGTCTCTCTGTTTCTGGTCTGCCTGTGTGCACTTGTTTCTCTGTGTTTGCCTGGGGCTCCTACCTTGGAAATCTTCTGGGCAAGTGTATCTCTATAAGCCTCAGTTTTATGATCTATACAGTACAGCTACAAAGGTTGACATGAAGATAGTATGAGAAAAAACGCTTGATACATACATATCACTGTTATTTCTCTTTTTCTGTGCCCCCTGCAGTGGAAGCCCAGAGTCTGAACCATTGGACAACCAGCGAAGTCTTTTATTTCTAAATTTAAGAGTTATGAAATTCTAAAATTTCACTAGGAAAATAGGAAGAATATAATATGAACTTGTTCACAGTGGTTATCATTAGTTTTATTTCCTTTTTTTCGTTATACTTTTCGATATTTATTCATTTCCCAGGTATTTATTAAGCACTTGCTAGGTGCCAGGCCAGGAAGGATCCCCTGGTGGAGAGCATGACAACCTACTCCTGTATTCTTGCCTGGAGAATCCCACGGACAGAGGAGCCTGGCGGGCTACAGTCCATAGGGTCACACAGAGTCGGACACAACTGAAGTGAGTTAGCACGCACGCAGATGCCTCTTCGCCATTGCTAAGAGGACTACAGCAACGTACTATACAAATAATTACACAAATAATTGCCGTAGTCATACATGCCTAAGTTTTTGCAAAGCAGAGATCAGACAAAAAGCGATTTCTGATTAAAAAAATATTTTAAGAGACGTACAATGAGATCGGATCATTACTGATTTTGGAAAGGATTCGAATACAGGAACTAGACAGGCAGCGGATGGACAACCGGAGGGTGCGGTAAGAGGACCAGGAGTTAGCTGCTCCCTCTCAAATTACCCGCTGGGAGGGGGCCCCATTTGCCAGTAGGTGGCCAGGCTCGCCCCAGACGTTAGATCCGGAAGCTGTGTATTCAGCGGGCTAGTGAACCGAAGACGCAGCGCCGGGAGGTCCACGCGGCGGCAGAAGGAACCGGGGCGGCCACTGGGGGCGGCCACGTGAGCGCCGCGGCCCCGCCCCGGCCCGCCGCCTCCGGCCCCAGCCCCAGCTCTGCCAGTGTGGGGATCCGCCTCCCGCAAGCCGCGCTGCCGCTGCAACTGCCCCAGCTCCGCTGACGGTCGCCCTCGGAACGCTCCCCTAGCGCCCCGGGATCATTCCAGCGGCTCCGCGCACCCCTCGCGCCCCGGGATCGTTCCTGCGGCCACGGCCGCCTCCCCGGAGCGCCGACCCGCGCGCCCGGCTCGCCGCTCCCCGGCATTTTCGGGGGGCCCGCCCGCCCTGCACCCTGGAGCACCGGGCCACGAGCCTCTGCCAGCTCCTCTGGATCCTCGCGGCCGTGGGCAGCGGCTGCCGCGCCGGTCCGCCCGAGGCAGGTAGGTGGGGCCGCGGTTGGCCAAGGGGGCCGGGATCCGGCGCTGCAAACCTGCGCGCCCCGGTGCCGCCGACGTCCGGAGCGCTCAGGGTCCAGTGCTTAAAAGCGGGGCTCTAGGCGGAAGGAGAATGTGAGGGTTCAGCTCTTCGGCTTTCACTGTTTGCTTCTGTAAAATGGGACCGTCGTGCCGATTAACTGCAGAGCCTATTGGGAAAATACTTGGCACTCGATGGTGTGGGGGAGGCAGCTTGGGGGCCTCCGCCTGGGGCGCCTCGGGGCCCGCAGAGGTGGGGGAGGGCTGCCTTCCTTTCCCCGCGGGGCCCGAAGCCGCATCCCCCACCTGGGCCCCCGAACAAGAGGCCCCAGTTCCAGGAACCTCAAGGACAGTGTCGACGCACCCTTGCTGAACTGTTGACTGCGAGAGTTTCGGGTGTTGGCAGGCCCAGTGGACAAGTGCGCCAAGGGGCCGGGCATCAGTATGCGGAGTGGCGGGGCGGGGGCCTCCCCGGGTGAGTCCCGGCCTAGATCCGCTGCGCGGGGGTTGCGGGGAACCCGCCCAGCTGCGCCCCGGGTGAGACACATGGGCTACTGGGAGGAGGGTGGCTAGTCTGCCGGAGGGGAACTTCTGTGGGAACCTGACTTCTGGGTCCTCTGCCCTGGAAGCTGCTGCCTGAGGGCCGCTCAAACAGGAAACTGTCTACCCCTCTGATTTTACAGAGAAGGAAACTGAGGCCCAGGATAATCTAACAGCAGGTACTAATGAACAAGGTGGGCTAAGTGAAGGAATACAGAGCAAGCAGGTGGGAGCTGATAATGCCGTGTGTGTGGCGTGGTGGGGGGGGGTCTTGTAGGGGGTCACTGGGGAAGGCTTCCTGGAGGTGGTGATGGAAAGGATGCCTGTGGGAGGAAGTGGGATTTAGAGTTTCTTAGGTGTCCTTCTCCCTGGCCTCCACAGCACTTTTCATTTTTCACTCCAGGCATTTATTCAACAAATACAATAAAGCTGCTCGGATTTCAGGTGTAACAAGATGGTTGTGATTGCCATCCCCCCTCCTCTCCTATTCTTCAAGAAGGGATGTGGGCTGCTGTCCCAAATTATCTTTTGGAGGGGGTGGGGAGAGAGGAAGTCAGGGTCTGAGGATCCCTTGAAATGATCTGTTTACATATGATCACTTGTGTACATTCTGTGATTTGCAGCAGGGTTTTGTGTGTGTGTGTGTGTGTGTGTGTGTGTGCATGTGCTTTGGGTAACAGGACAGTACTTTCTGGCTGACTAAGGATGTATCACTGATATGATCTTTAAACATTTTTAATGTATTATGTGGCAGAGATGGCTGTTGGTCCCCATGTCCTCTTCTTCCTAGGATATCATCCTGGTTGCATTTCGTGGGCTCCCTTACAATTTGTTGGGCTACATGACTAAGTTTCGGCTTGTTGGAATGTGAGCAGAATTAGTATATGTCTCCCGCAAGGCTGGACCCTAAAACCTCCCCCATTCTCCCATTTACCAGCAGAGTTGAGAGGACTGTGAAGGCCTGGCAGAGGGCAGAGCCACAGCCTGGAAGGAGGCTGGGCCCCTGATTGACGGCAGCTCTCCTTTGCACCTCTCTGGTGGTCTGTGACTATCTGCTGAGGAAACTGGGGCTTCAGGAAGCCCTATGAGAAGTCTGTGGGTACGAGAGGGTCTTCTTGGTTGCGGCTTTTCCCTCGGGGTGATCTGGTGTTCCACAGGGGAGGGTGTCTTTAGGCCCTTTTTCTCACACTGATCAGATTCCCCAAAGAAATCTGGTCCAGTCTTTGGCAGGGCTGACATCCAGGTGCCAGAACACAGAGAGTAGTGTGGAAGAAAGCTGAGGGTCACAGCAGAAACTTGGATTTGTTCAGGCTCATTCTCTTAAGGTTTACTCTTTCTGGTCTGATTCTTAAAGCTGATAGAGGAAGTGTTGATGACCAGGATCGCATTCAATATAATAGTGGCTTGCTGGACTGATTTAAAAATAAACATTTTTGTGCTGGGAAGATCAGTTCTGCTGATCAAGAAGCTGCAGATGTAATCCCAGTGAACTGAGAATGTTCTACAAGAAAGTGGCTATAGTGCTCACTGCAGAATAAAAGTAGCTTGGCCCTTCAAGTGTTGCTGAATTATACTCCTGCCACCAAGGCTGATGGGCACAAGAAGCAGGCACAAGAACCCAGATCTGTTCATCTCCAAAGCTTGTTTGGCCCATTCCTGGTCTTAGCTGCTTTTTGAGGGCCTCCCCATGATCCAGGCTTTCCCACTCAGGTTTTCCCACATACTCAGCTGTGTCTCCTGGCTAAGTAACCCCTAGATGCCTTGTAATTGTAACCTGCTAGTCTCTCTATTCCTCCATGCCTACAATGCCCATTATATCTGCAGAAATGGCCCACTTTTCTCCAGTTACTCATTCGTTCATGCACTCTGCATTTCTAGGGAACCTTGTGTGTGCCAGACATTGTACTCTGGGCTAGGAACTAGAAGGACTAAGACACGGCCCCTTTTGTTCCAGACATTCACATGGTCTGGGCACTGAGAGGCTATGTAAACACAGAGTTGCCCTGAGAAGTGAGACATGCTGTCTCTCTGGTCTGACCCACCAAGAGTACAGAGTGTCCTAGGCACATGAGAAGGGTGCAGATAATTAAAAATTAAAATTCAGGCCCTCTTGTGCATTTTGTTCATTGAAGCTATACCTACAATATTGTGCTTTGTATTCTAAAAGGTATATTTTTGTTTTTTAAAACAATAACCTTTGAATCATAATGGCTTCATATGAACAAAGCGCAGTGAACTGCAGTGATGTTTTTATGAGCCTTAGCAGAGTGAATGTTGACTTGTCTTCCTGGGTTCAGCTGTGGGTTGCTGCTCTCGTCAGTGAGTAAGCTGATTTCTCTGTCTCTTTCTGATATGCGTGGAGATGTGTTTTTAAAAGAGACGAGGAGGGAAGGTGGATGGGGACGTCTCCTTGGAATACCACCAGAGTCATTCTAGAGCAGGGTTTCTCAGCCTCAGGACTGTTGACAGTTTGGCTGGACAGCTCTTTGTTGTGGGAGCTATCTTGTGATAGCCAGAGGTGTCTCCAGTCATTGCCAAGTTCCCCTGTGAGGGCAAAATTGCCCTACTGTCTAGACTGTATTTGTTTCCTGTTGTTACTGTAACAAATTGCCACAGATTTAGTGGCTTAAAACAACAGATTTCTTTCCTTACAGTTCTGGAGGTGAGAAATTCAAAAGCCAAGGTAGCCAAGTTCAAAAGCAGGGCTATGTTCTGTCTGGAGGCTGCAGGGAAAATCTGTTTCTCTGCCTTTTCCAGCTTCTGCAGGCCTCCAGCATACCCTTTGCTCTGTCTTCCAGGCCAGCTGCATAGCATCTTCAAATCTTTCTCTGACTCCTGTTTCACTGTCTCGTCTCTTGCTCTGACTCCTGCCTCCTTTTTATAAAGACTCTGGATAATCCCGGATAATCTTTCACCTCAAGACCCTTCGTTTAGTCAACCTGCAAAGTTGGTTTTGCCACATAAAGGAGTGTATTTGCAGGCTTTGGAAATTAGGGTGTGGACATCGTTGTTGGGGCGGGGGCGGGGGCGGCATTAGTCTGCCCACGACATAGACTTTTGGGTTTCTGGGTATAATGGAAACCCAGAGAAGTCTTTCTGGAGGGGGTAAAAATTTGAGCTGGATTTTGAAGGGAACAAAAGGATTTGGCAGCAGTTGGGAGAGGCATTCCAGAAGGAAGGTCCTTCAGGGGCAGGGGCAGGGACATGAGGACTTGGTTCTGAATAGTGGGTGGTTCTTGGGTGGCGACATCTGTAAATCAGTCCTTTTACTCTGGCATTCTGACATGAACTGTATTATTTCTTGAGATAGTTTTAATAAATGTTTATTTATGAATACCTACTGTATGCCGGGGATATGATAGACACTGACCTGAATTTTTAGCTGGAGGCTTGACTTAGTAACTCCTGATATGACATTTTTGTTACCATCCCCACCCCCAGCAAATAAACAAAACACAGCCTGGAAAGGCATTTGATGAGCACTTCGGGCTCCTAGCTGGGGAGCCAGGATTCAGGCTGGGTCCTGTGACTGCAGAATGCAGGGTCTTGGGCACAACACTGAGTTTTGTCTTTTTTTCCAACTATTTTTAAATTGAAGTATAATTGATTTACAGTATTAGTTTCAAATGTACAGCATAGTAATTGAATGTTTTTTGTAGACTATACTCTATTGAAAGTTATTACAAGATAATGTCTATAATTCCTCTGCTGTAAATATATCCTTGTTGTTTGTCTAGTTTATACATAGTAGTGTGGATCTTTTAACGTGCCTCTCCATTTTAACCCTCTCCCCACTATGTTTTCTGTGTCTGTGGGTCTGTTTCTGTTTTGCTATTAACATTGATTTGTTATATTTTTAGATTCCACAAATAAGTGCTAACATGCAGTATTCTCTGACTTGTTCACTAAGCATAATAATATCTAGGTCCATCCACATTACTGCAAATGGCAGAATTTTGTTACTTTTTGTGGCGGGGTAATATTCCATTGTCTATATGTATGTATATATGTGTATGTTTTTATATATTTATATAGGCTTCCCTGATAGCTCAGTAGTAAAGAATCCACCTGCCATGCAGGACACCTGGGTTTGATCCCTGGGTGGAAAAGATTCCCTGGAGAAGGAAGTGGCAACCCACACCAGTATGCTTGCCTGGAAAATCCTCTGGACAGAGGAGCCTGGTGGACTACAGTCCATGGAATCACAAGAATTGGATTTGACTTAGAAACTAAACCAGCACCACTACACACACACGCGCGCACACACACACACACACACACACACACACACTACATCTTATTTATCAGTTCATCTGTTGATGAACACAGGTTGCTTCCATATCTAGACTGTTGTAAACAGTGCTGCTATGAATGTTGAACATTGGATCCTTGTATCTTTTTGAATTGTTTTCTTTTTTTTTTTTTGATGTATACCCAGGAGTGGAATTGCTAGATCCTATTACAGTTCCATTTTTAGCTTTTATACTGTATTCCATATTTATACAGTCTATACTGTATTACATACTTAAAATTTATAATTGGTGGCTGCATCAATTAAATTCCCCCACAAAAGTGTACCTTTTCTCCACATCCTTGCCAACATTTTTATTTGTAGGCTTTTTGATGATAGCCATCCTGACAGGTGTGAGGTGGTATCTCATTACGGGTTTTCAAAAATATATTTATTTATTTATTTGTCTGTGTTGGGTCTTAGTTGTGGCTGGTGAGCTGTGTTGCCCTGTGGCATGTGGGATCTTGGTTCTCTGACCGGGGATCAAACGTACGTTCCCCGCGTTGGAGGTTAATTCTTATCCACTGGACCCCTGGATAAGTGCCTCATTGTTGTTTTTATTTGCGTTTCTCCAATGATTGGGCTTCTCGGGTAGCTCAGTGGGTAAAGAATCCGCCTGCAGAGTAGGAGACCTGGCAGACGTGAGTTCATCCCTGGGTTGGGAAGATCCCCTGGAGGAGGGCGTGGCAACCCACTCCAGTATATTCTTGCCTGGAGAATCCCATGGACAGAGGAGCCTGGTGGGCTGCAGTCCACGGGGTTGCAAAGGGTTGGACATGACTGAGTGACTAAGCACACACACACTCCAACAATTAGTGATGTTGAGCATCCTGTGTGCCTTTCACCAGCTTTATGCGGTATAATTAACAAATAACAATTGTACATATTTAAGGTATACAATGTGATGAATTGACATACATATATTTGTAAAATGGTCACCACAATCAACCTGATTAATGCATTCATAATCTCATATAGTTACCATTTGTTTTATTTTGATTGTGTGTGTGTGTGAACAGTTAAGATTTACTCTCTTAAGCAAATTTCAAGTACACAGTTCCGTATTATTAACTATAGTCACCAGGCTGTACACTAGATCCCCTGGCCTTAATTCATCGTATAACTGAAACTTTGTGCCCTTTGGCATTCTCTCTCCATTTCCACCACCCCACCCCCAGCCCCTGGCAACCACCGCTCTACTCTCTGCTTCACTGAGTTCGGCTTTTACAGACTCCGCGTGTAAGTGAGATCATACAATGTTTTTGTGTGTCTGGCTTGTTTCACTTAACATAATGTCCTCCTGGTTATCCATGTTATTGCAAATGACAGGATTTCCTTCTTTTTTAAGACTGAGTAATATCCCATTGTGTACATAATACATGAACTTAGGCAAACTCCAGGAGCTGGTGAGGGACAGGGAGGCCTGACATGCTACAGTCGGTGGGGTTGCAAAGAGCCAGATACGACTTAGTGACCGAACAACAACAAATAGATATACCACATTTTCTTTATCCATTCATGTGTCAGACACCCAGGTATGTTTCCATACCTTGGTTATTGTGAATAACGCTGCAGTGAGCACGGGAATGCACCAAGATAAGTTTCTGTTTCTTGTTTGAAGGAAACTGAGAACTCAAGCTAGAGCCTAGGACATCCTTGGAACAAGCCAGAAGCAGTCCAGGGCACCCTGGGTCTGCTCAGTTTCCCTCCCTGGAGTGGCCCTGTCAGAGATGGGCAGTCATTTCTCTGCCCAGTGTCACCTGTCATTGCCAGAAGGGAGAGTCCACATTGAGAGCTTAGCATGGTGCCTTGGACACAGCAAGCTGTCCACATGTGTTACTTGTCTTAGTTCAGTAAACATTGTGCATTTTTGTGGCCAGTGGGAGCAAAGGCCTCTTCTGCTTTCTTATCACTCATTTGAAGCATAAAAGCCACATCTGTCTCTGGTAAGATGAACTCATGAGAAACCCGTCGTTCCTTCTGGTTGGTGGGATAAGACAGAGAGTTCCTGGATAGAACTAGAGATCATCATACTAAGTGAAGTAAGTCAGACAGAGCAAGACAAATATGATATGAAACCACTTATAGGTAGAATCTAAAATAAAGATACAAATGAACTTATTTACAAAACAGAAATAGGCTCACATAGAAAACACACTTACCAAAGAGGAAAGGGAAGGAAGGGATCAATTAGGGATTTAGGATTAACAGATACACACTACTATATATAAACTAGCTAAACAACAGGGATTTAGTGTGTAGCATAGGAAACTACATTCAGTATCTTGTGATAACTGATAATGGAAAGGAATCTGAAAAAGAATATATATGTACAACTGAATCACTTTGCTAGGTACCTGAAACTAACACAATATTGTAGATCAGCTATACTCATAATAATTTTTAAAAAGAGAGTTCTTGGCGTGGTATCTAAAGGAAGCAGCAGAAGACCTACCAGTCTGGGAGTGGCGGAAGGGAGGAGGGAAGGAATGAGGGGAAGTGGAACCACAGTTTCATTTGTCATATCAGAAAATCGATAGATAACAAATAACAGAGAGGACTTCCCTAGTGATCCAGTGGTTAAGAATCTGCCTGCTCAGGCAGGGCACACAGGTTTGATCCCTGGTCGGGGAAGATCCCACATGCCACAGGGTAACTAATCCTGTGCACCACAACCACTGAAGTCCACGTGCCATAGAACCTGTGCTCTGCACCCAGAGAAGCCACCGCAATGAGAAACCCACACACTGCAACTGGAGAAAGCCCGTGCACAGCAGCGAAGACCCAGTGAAGCCAAAAATAAGTAATTAAAATTAAGAAAAGAAATAACAGAGAAAGCATATATATTGCTTAGAGATATGCTGTGATCTACCAAGAGTCACGTCTAGAAAATTGGAAGTGGCTGCCCCTAGAGGTGGGAAGCAGAGCTGCCCATGCACCACTGCACAAGTTGTTCACTAGAGTCGAGCATACCTAACCTGTGTGCTCATACACAGTGGCCCTCATAGGAAAGGGGTGTTGTTTTTAACCCTGTGCTTTAAGCTGTGTGTGAGTCCTTGGTTATATCCAACTCTTTGCAACCCTGTGGACTGTAGCCCTTCAGGTTCCTCTTTCCATGAAATTTTCCAGGCAAGAATACTGGAGTGGATTGCCATTTCCTTCTCCAGTGCTTTAATGAAAGTTTTTTTTTTTTTAATTATGTGTAAATAATGTACAGTGACCCTAAGTCCTGGTTGGGTTTTGGACTTTTCACATTGCAGATGACACAAAACCTACGTGTACTCAACCAGATTGGCCCCCACATGCCCCAGAGGGCAAGGGTTTATTGTGTCATATAATCCAGAAGTCCAGGCAGGAAGTTTGGCTTCAAGCATGTTTGGATTCAGAATCTCAAATGGTATCATCACTATTCATTTTTCTCTGCATCTCTTGTTCTGCTCTTCACCAAATGTCAGCTTCACCAAATGTCAACCAGATGTTCTCTGATGACCTCAGCCCTTGTCTCAGATTAACATGCTGCAGGAAATGATTGATCTCTTCTAGTTGCTCAAGCGAAAGCCCCAGGCTTACCTGGGATTGGGCCATAGTGGTTTGACTTGAGTCACATGCCCATCCCTGAGTCAGTCACTTTGAACAGTACCTGAACGCTGCGATGGGCTTAGCAGGGTCATGTGACACACCCCGTTACCTGGGGCTGAATCCCCAGCCACATGACCTGAGAGCTGGGGACAAGCAGATCCCCAAACAGAAACAGGTGTATGACGTGAGGTGACCCACAAGTCACCCAGGCCACTGTGGTTAAGAACTGGTGAGTTCTGCTGTGTTGGGCATATACTAGTGGGTATCCTGGCAGCTCAGCATGGCCCATGTTGGCTCTGGGGTGCTGGCTCCCAGGAGTGGTAGGTGGGAGATTCCAGCTCATTTCTACAGCAGGAAGTCAGCTCCAGGGGGTGAGGGGAGCCCCAGGGAGGGCCGGTGTCACTGTGGCCTGGCCCACAGGACTTGACCTAGGCATTGCAGTCATCATTTCCTCCCCTGTGGCTGCCAGAGAAGCCCTTTATGGCAGGACACAGTGAGCAGTGGTTCGGCGGTCAGAGCCTAAGATAGCCTGCTCCCTGAGGCCCCCTGAAGAAGCTTGGCCTGGCTGCTAACCAGGCATCCAGGCCACCAGTCTGGCTGGGACCCAGGACTCGGCCCTGTTTAGTGATGGTCATAAAAATGATGATGGTAATTATAGCCTTAACGCTTGTTCTGTGCTAGCACTGTCAAGTCAGAGGGGTGAGTGCAACTCTACATCCCAGGTTACAGTGAGAGCCCTGAGGCCAAGAGGTAAGGTCACACAGCTAAGAAGTGGCAGAGTTGGGACTTGAACTCAGGCCTGACTCTGAGCTGTGCTCAGCTGCCTCTCCATAGAAGTATTTTCCCAGGATGTGTCACGGACTAGGAGGGAAAGATGTGGATGTCTGAGTGAGGGCAGAGGAGAGCTTCTTGAGAATCCTGACATCTTGGGAACTGAGGTTCTGCTCCTGGTCTCAGAGTCTCTGCTCACACAGAAGCCCTTTGTGGGCCAAACAAAGCCCAGGTTTGATGGAGATTCCTAGGAGGGTAGGTGTTGAAACAGGCATCGTGGGGCTGAGTTATGGGCCACTGAGGGCTCCTTGCTTGTTTACGGGAATCCAGCATCCTCCAGGGGCTGTCTCTGTGGGCAGATGTGGAAGCAGCTTCCTACCACGTTAGGACTCTGGACTGAGACCACAGTTTTCCCAGGCTGACCTCCCCAGGCATCAGTTTGTCATAAGAGATATGATATGACTTTTTATGACAGGGAAGAGAAGGGGCTCCTGGACCAGATAGAATTAGCCACTTGAAGGACAAAAAGAAAACTATAATATGTTACATAAGTTTAGATAGCAAACTCTGAAGATTGTGAGTCCAAGATAATTATGCTCCCCATGATGTAAGATTATGCTGTTCCAGGCTCTCTGTGTTTCATGACTCTGCCATCCTCAGCACATGGCTTCCTTCTCATGGATAAATTTAGCTGCTTGAGCTCCAGCCATCATATCTGCCTTCCAGCCAGCAGGAAGGAGAGAGAGCAGAAAGGTATACTTCCTCTCTTAAAATTTTTATTTATTTTTAACTTTTTATTTTGTGTTGGGGTATAGCTGATTAACGATGTTGTGATAGTTTCTCTTAATTAAAAAAAAATTTTGTTTATCTGGCTGTGCTGGATCTTAGTTGTGGCGTATGGGATCTGGTTCCCTGATCTAGGCCCCCTGCATTGGGAATGCAGAGTCTTAACCCCCCGGACCACCCGGCAAGTCTTACTGTGTAGCACAGGGAACTATATTCAATATACTGTGATAAGAATACGAAAAAGAATTTTTATGTATAACTGAATCACTTTGCTGTACAGCAGAAATTACCACAACATTGTAAATCAACTGTACTTGAATAAAATAAAATTTAAAAACCCTTCCCTAAAGTTGCATACAGCCCTTCTGCTCATATCCCCGTGGCCAGAACTTGGTGACATGGTCACCCCTAATTGCAAAGGAATCTGGGAAATGTAGACTTTGAGTGGCCACATGCTTGGCTGAAAAGCCATGGTTCTGTTATTAAGAAGGAGAGAAGAGCTCTTGGGGGACAGTTAGCAGGCATTGCCACAGCTGCCTTAAGAGCAAATTTATGACCACCGAACAGCCTTAAAACAGATCCCCCTCGCTCAGTTCTGGAATCCGTTATCAAGTGCCTGCTGAGTACAAGGCACTGTGCCAGCCAGGGTCACAGCTGCTTGTCTGCAGCACATTTTGTTTCCCAGGACTGAGGAAAAGGTCAGATCGGCGGTGGGACGTGGCCGAGGGCTGGGGTGCTGGTCTGAATTCCCCTGTGAACTACCGTGGAACCTGTCTGGCCATTTTCCCACTCGGCTGCCCTCACGGATGGGGGAGTTAGTGAGATGAACTAATGTAGTCCAGGTCGCCAGCAGCACGGCTGGAATTTGCACCCTTGGCAGCCTGGCTTCTGAGCCCGGACTCTTAACCGCTGGGCTACACTGCCTGGCACTCTGAAGCTGAAGCTGTGGTTCCGGCCCCTCCCCTGGCCCCTCCCCTCCTCCTCTAGGGTGTTGCCCCAGAGGCCAGTGGCCTGGCTGGGTGCAGCCACAGGCAACCATCTGTCTTGGTCAGCAGGGACTGTGGCCAAGGGCTGACCAGGGCAGAGTAGGCCTTGGGGCTGGGAGCGGCCGAGGGTGGAGAGAAGCGGGCACAGGGCCTGGGGATGATTTTGGTAACAAGCAGGATCAGGTGGCTCTGGCATCGGATCCAGGCGGTGACTGTCTTGCCCAGAGAGTCAGAGACAGACTCGGCAGTTGACACCCAGACCAGCAATTTTCAAACTGAGTTGAGAAATCAGTATAGGTGGTGCATTAAGGATAAAGAGTAAAAACGAAAGAAAAAATCAAAACAAAAAGAATAGAAAATAGCAGAGTGTATTGTACAGAGTAAGGCTAAGTAGAGTTTCCTGACATTAATAACTTACATTTTATAGGTATGCACTGGGTTAGAATATAAATATATTTCTTTCTGTGATGACTGTCAAGAAAGCACTGAAGGGAACTTCCCTGGCAATCCAGTGGTTAAAAAATCTGTGCTTCCATGACAGAGGGCACAGGTCTGATCCCTCCTTAGGGAACTGAGATCACAGATACAGTGCGGTACAGCCAAAAAATAAATGAATAAAAATAAATTTAAGTAAGCATCTTTTAAAAAAAAAAAAAAGTGCTGAAGCCTCAGGTCAATAAGCCTGCCTGCTCATGGAAAGAGCTGTTAAGAAGAATTTGAATTACTGACTTGATCTAAAAATTTGTTTTTGTCTTTCACTTACTATTTTATATTGAAAGCAACCCAGCTTTATAAAAAGTTAAAACAGTATAGAAGTGTACAAAATGTTAAAAACTTTCCTCCACCCCCAGCTTCCATCCCACTGCCCATCCCAGTGCTGGTAATGCTCTTATGGGCCCTTCAGGGAAGTTTTAACAGAGGTACAAATGTACCTTTTCTTTTAGCATGGATAGGGTCACCATAATGTAGCTGCTCTTCTGCAACTTGATTTTTAAATTTAATGGTTTTTCTTGTCTATCTTATTTTTTTTTTTTTTTAACTTTTAGTTGTATTGAGATATAATTCACAAACCTTCCCACCCACCTATTTACAGTGTACAGTTTAGTGGTTTTAAATCTCTTTAGAGTGATGCAACCAACATAATTAATTTTAGAACATTTTCATCAATGCAAAAGAAACCCTTTTGAGATTGTTCCCCATTTCCTCCCAACTCTCCCCTCTCCCATCCTTGGGCAACCACCTTCTTATAGATTTGCCTTTTCTGGAATTTTTCTGTAAATGGAATCATTCAATTTATCATCTTTTTTTGAACTATCTTCTTTCACTTAGTATCATCAGCGCTTCCTTCCTTTTCCTGGCTGAATAGGGTTCTGTTGTTTAGATAGACTGCATTTTATTTATCTGTTCATCAGTTAATGGGTATTTGGGTCGTTTTCCCTTTTGGCTATTTTGTATAATACTGCTGTGAAACATGTCACAAGTTTTTTCTGGACCTGTTTTAATTTCTCTTGTGTATATTATACCTTGGAGTATAGTTGCTGGAGGGCTTCCCACGTGGTGCTAGTGGTAAAGAATCTTCCTGCCAATGCAGGAGATGTGAGTTTGATCCCTGGGTCAGAAAGATCCCCTGGAGGAGGGGATGGCAACCCATTCCAGGATTCTTGCCTGGATATCCCATGGACAGAGGAGCCTGGGCGGCTGTAATCCATAAGGTTGCAGAGTCGTACACGAGCATGAGCAACTTAGCACACAGACATAATTGCTGGAGCATTCTATGTTTTAACTTTTTGAGAAATTGCCAGACTGTTTTCTAAAGTGACTGCAACATTTTACATTCCCACTAACAGTGTATGAAGGTTTCCAGTTTCTCCACATCCTCATCAAAACTTGTCACTTTGCATTAAAAAAAATTTTTTTTTGACTGCTGCACCCTACAGTTTGTGAGATCTCAGTTCGTTGGCCAACAATTAAACCCTGGCCCCCTCCAGTGGAAGTGTGGAGGCCTAACCACTTGACTGTCCTACTGCGTGTGACTTTTATTTGTATTTCCCTAACGGCTAATGATGTTGAGCATCTTTTCATGTGTTTGTTAGCCGTGTGTATTTCCTTTAGAGAAATGTGTATTCAAATCTTTTGCCCATTTTTATTTGGTTATTTTTCTTTTTATTGTTAAGCAGTATGAGTCCTGGTGCTTCCCAGGTGGCTCAGTGGTAAAGAATTTGTCTGCATTGCAGGAGACACGGGGTTTGATACCTGAGTCGGGAAGAGCCCCTAGAGAAGGAAATGGCAACCTTCTCCAGTATTCTTGTCTGGAAAATTCCATGGGCAGAGGAGCCTAGCAGGCTATAGTCTGTGGAGTCACAAAGGAGTTGGACACAGCTTAGCAACTCAACAACAATAGTATGAGTCATAGTCCCATATCAGACATAACGATTTGCAAATTTTTTTTTTTCCAATATGTGAGCTGTCCCTCCGCTCTCTTGGTGCTGTCCATTGAAGCACAAACGTTTTTAATTTTGATGATGTCCAACGTATCTATTCTTTTGTTGCTTATAATTTTAGTATCCTAAGGCTTTGCCTAACTCAGCTTTGCAAAGATTTTCTCCTGTGTTTTCCTCCCCAGAATTTTGGCTCTTATATTTAAGCCTTTGATCCATTTTGAGTTAATCTGTATAATGTTAGGAGGGAGTTCAGCTTCATCCTTTTGGATGTGTATATTCACTTGGTCTGTCACCATTTGCTGAAAAGATTATTCTTGGGACGTCCCTGATGGTCTGGTTGTCAAGACTCTGCTTACAACGTAGGGGATGTGGGTTCCATTGCTGATTGGTAAACTAAGATCCCACATGCCACATGGTGTAGCAAAAATGAAAAAAGTCCTAATGAATAGATAATTCTTTCCCCATTGAATTGTCTTAGCACCCCTTTCAAAAATCAGTTGGCTGTAAATGTTCATTTTTGGACTCTATTCCATTGATCTCTGTGTCTGTCCTCTTGCCACTGCTAACTGTCTTCATTACTTTAGCTTTAGCTTTGAATTCAGAAAGTATGATTCTTGCAACTTTTACAAGATTTCTTTTGGTTATTCTGGGCCCCATGAATTTCTGTATGAACTTTAAGACCAGTCTGTTAAATTATTCAATAAAGGCACTGGGATTTTGATAGTGATTGGGTGGAATTTGTAGATCAATTTGGGGAGTATTTCAAACTTAGCTATGTTAAATTTTCTGATCTATGAACACAGGATGTCTTTACACTTACGTCAGTCTTTTTTCATTTCTCTGACGTGTTTTGGTTTTCACTGTTCAAGTCCTATACTTCTTTTGTTTTTGTCAGGTGTTTTGGCTTAATTTTTTGGTTGAGTGCTTTCTGGAATCTTAGTTCCTTGACCAGGGATCAAAACAAACCACGCCTCCTGCCATGGAAGCATGGGGTCCTAACCACTGGATTGCCAGGGAATTCCCTAGCCAAGTTTTTTATTCCTTTTGATGCTATTATAGATGAAATTATTTTCTTAATTTAATTTTTGAGTTTTCATTGCTAGTGCATAGAAATACTGTTGGTTTTTGTATCCTACAGGGTTGCTGAACTCTTTCTTGACAGTCTTTGGATGTCTTTGTATATGTATATTCCTTTTTCTTGCTAACAGTCACATAGTATTCCATGGTGCAGAAGAACTAATTTATGTAACAGGCCTCCATTGATGGTCACTGGGGGTCTTCCCTTTTTTTGCTGTTACTAATTATGCTGTGGAGAACACTTCTTCAGACCACTCATCCATTCTGGGGACGTGTGCTGAGGGCCTGCTCTGTGCCAGGCACTATTTAAGGCACCAGGGCTACAGATGATAAAGAAGTAAATAAGAGGATTTCAGCTTGGGGAAATCTCTGTGAAGAAAATAGAATGGGGTGATGTGGTTGAGAGTACTGGATGTGCGTTTGAGAGGGGTTCTTTGAGTTGAATCAGAAAAGATGTCTCTGGAAAGGTGACTTTTGAACTGGGATCCAAATGATGAGAAAGACCCTCAGTGGGGAGATTGGGAAGGTTTTCCAGGCACAGGGGACAGCAAGTACCCAGGCCCTGAGGTGGGAATGGGCCCCCAGTACTCACAGAACACAAAGAAAAAGCCCATGGGCTGGGAGAGCCACCAAGGCCAGAGGGGAAGTGGACAGGGGCCAGCCCAGCACAGGCCTTGTAGCCTTAAAAGGTATTTGGATTTTGTTAAGAATGTGAAGAGAAGCTGCTGCAGGGTGTTAGGCAGAAAAATGGTTTGGTGTAATTTATGTTCTGAAAAGCTCAGCCTTGTGACTTAAGAAGCATTTATTTTCTGTTTGAAGCTCTGAGCGCTTCAGAGCGGAATTACTGGGTGGAGGGGTGTGTGTACCTTTAAAACGCTCCTCGCTGCTGCCTGCCAAGTGTCTCCCCTGCTGGCGGTTGTTTTCTGTCTGAGGGTGATGGCTCCTTTTATGCCAGTGGTATTTGGGATGAGGTGCCCAGCGACCTCTCAGCCCCTGGGCCCCAGCACCCCCCTTTCTCTTGCCTCTCTCGCAGGACCCTCAGCTCTGCATCTGCCCCGTAACTCTGGCTGTGCTGCCCGGCCCTTGGGTAAGACGGGCACCCCAGGACCATGGCCGAGGAAGACCTCATCTTCCGCCTGGAAGGCGTGGATGGCGGCCCAGCCTCCCGGGCTGGTGATTCAGACACAGACAGCGATGATGAGGAGGAGGGTTACTTCATCTGCTCCATCACCGATGACCCCGGCGCACACCAGAATGTCAATTTCAAGGTTAATAACTGCCACAGCAACCTAGCAAAAAGCGAGCGCTACGGCTCCAGTGGGTCCCCGGCCGGCTCCTTCCACGTCAAGGTGAGTGGTCCCTGGTGCCAACCTCTCCACCCCAGGTGAGCCCCAGCTCACCTGCCGTAAGGAATGGGGGGTTGGGGTCGCTGGCTGAGGTCGTTTCCAGACTCTTGCCAGTGCTCTAAATTCTAGATCTGAGACAGTGTCTGTTAAATGGGAACATTTCAATACAGGTTTTTTGTTTCAATCGTTGAATCATTGTTTCAATACAAGTTTCATTCTTTTCCAGCAGTGTTTTACCAATATCTGCACTGGGCCCACTAGCGTGGGTTGTGGGAACCTTGGCCAGTTTTTTAAGACCCAGAATAGAACAGAGTAGGAAATATTGGAGAAGAAAGAGGGAGGGGAAAAAATATCAGCTCTGACAGTCGTGATAATATTTTAGGGACATGTACACATGCCTTTACACACACATGTGCAGTGACCAAATTGATTGTTGATAACCAGGTTCTCATGATATAAGGGTTGTTAAGTATTTTTATTTCCTCCCTGTGTGTATGTGGGTCCAGAGATAGGGGGTAAAATGTAGTTTTTTATGTTGGTTGTGGTCAAAAGAGCCTCTGCTTAGGGTTGGACATCTTAAGCAGAGGATGGATTGGATTCATAGGTTGGATTAAGGAATAGGGTGCTTATTTTATTAGGAGTTTGTGTTCATACCCTGGCAAAGCTGGTTATAGAGATGAAGGAGAAAGGCAAACATTATTGGACTTTTGTATAATAACTGGTGGTGAAAAAGTTAAGAATGCAATACTGTTATCCTTTTTTAATCCTCACAAACAATAAGTATCGGTTCGTACTGTGAGCAGAAGGCCGATTACCACTTTGGGATTTGAAATTGGAGTCATTCTTCTCTAATTGCAGAATTAATCTGTTTTTAGAAAATTGATCATCTTAGTTCTCAGACAGTTGGATACTTTTTCCTTTCAGGCCAGAGTTCTAGTTTAAGTCTCTCAGGGGCAGGCAGCTCCAGAAATAGGCCTGTGGGTCCCCTCTGAGCTTGGGGGGCCCCTGAAGGGTCAGGTTGTGGCTTGCCCTGCCTTCCTGTCCTAAGGCAGCTTCTGAAACACACATTCCATCCGCAGAGGGCTGCGTGAGAAGACGGGAGAGCAGCCTGGCCCCTGGTCTGTTCATGTGAGTCAGGGAGGCGTGCGGAAACCCTGATCCCTGTAGCTCCTGTGCCATGTGCAAGGGAATCCAGGGGCCTAGAGGGGTCAGGGCTTGTGAAGCAGAAACCAGCTCATGCTAGCTCAAGGGGGAAAAAGAGGAAATCTGTTCTAACAGTCAGGAAGTATTTCTTGAGACTGAGGGGCAGAAGCGATGTCTGATCTCTGAGGACAGATCCAGGAGCCTGGAAGGCCACAGGACTGCCTCTCTGGCTCCTTCCTCCATCTCCTTGTCTATTCTTGATACTTCCCTGTCCCTCAGTCTACATGGTGGGAAAATGGATCCCCAAGGGTCCCTTTATTACAGACAGAGCCACATGCAAAGATCGATTTGACCCTCTTCCATCCCAGCTGTGGGAGGAGAAAACCTGTTCGGTCCGGCCTGAGTCAGGCGTCCACTGTCTCTAGTCCAGTCACCTCTGGCCCAGGGCATGGGGTGGGGGTGGGGATTGCAGAACAGGGGGCTTCTTCCAGAGAAGCAGGATCCTGGTGGCCTCCTGGTGGGGCAGACCCTTCAAAAGAGCTCTATCCACAGCAGCTGCCTGTGGGCTCAAGAGCTGGAGGGTCTCAGACAGTGTGACCCCAAAACGCAGTCTGGTGAATCCTTTAAAGGAAACACAGGTGAGTGATCCAGCAAATCCAGACCTATTTGTCTATAGGTCTGGCTTAGGAAGGGAGCTTCATGAAGGCAGGATCCTGTGGCCTGCTCATCACTCATCCCTGGTGCTGTGCACATAGTAGGTGCTTTATTTGGAATCAGTGAAGAGATGGATGAGTGCTAAAGTCACTTTACTGTGGGTGCTGTCTCACCAGAGGACAGATAGATGCTATTTACATAAAACAGAAACCTCTGTGGGCCATTTGACAATCATTATTAAAGTAGAAAGTATTTATATGTCAGAGTTATATATAGTAAACAGAGACTATTAGTTTCAGGTGGGGACAATTGTTTATTTGGTGGGACTGTCCCTTATATTGTAGGACTTTGAGCATGTCTCATCCCAGCTTACTAAATGTCAGATTCCCACCTATTTGTTATGTTATATTCCTCCCTGTTTATTACAACAACCCAGAATGTTCCCCACTGTACATTTGCTAAGGCCACATAAGAGGATACCACCCTCAGTTGAGAACAAGCAATGAAAACATTTGTGCAAGTGTTGAGGTTTACATATTCAAAGATGTGTTTTGCAATATTGTTTGTAATAAAGAAAGAATGGAAACCACTAAAATATTCCATTGAGGAGGGGCCTGTTTAATTATAGACTATGGCCCTAGCAGAATGCTTTATTTACATTAAAGCAAAGATGTTTCTATGTGAATTGACTTGAAACAGTGCCAAGATATGTACAAGATATATTTTTTTGTGGGGTGAAACCAAAATCCATGAAAAGCTCTTAGGATAGTGTCCATAACAAGAACAAAATGTTAGCTATTTTTATTTTTATGTGCTAAGAAGTAAAAATGCAAGTTGAAATATATAATATGATTCCTATTGTATAAGAAAACACAGATACACATATATCAGTATTTTCTTAGCAAACACTTATGTTATAAACAAGTTTAAAAATTACTAATGAGAAGGGGGAATTTGTATCCAACAGAGAATCAGTGGTGATTCTCTCTGGGGGAGAGAGTGATCTTGAGGGGGACTGTGATTATGATAATGCATTGCATATAAATATTTTGTATATATATCTTTTAAACAAATGCTACTTAAAATTTTTTTTGTTTATTTTTAACTGCACTGGGTCTTCATTGCTACACACAGGCTTTCTCTAGTTACGATCAGCAGGAGCTACTCTCTAGTTGTGGTGCACGGGCTTCTTGTGGCAGCTTCTCCGGTTGCAGAGCACAGGCCCTAGGGCATGTGGGCTTCAGTAGTTGCGGCTCCTGGGCTCTAGAGCACAGGCTCAGTAGTTATGGTGCATGGACTTGGTTGCTTCGAGGCATGTAGCATCTTTCCTGACCAAGAATCAAACCTGTTTCTTAACCACTGGACCACTAGGGAAGTCCCTACATTGTATACATTTTAAAACATTTGAAACTTATAAAACTACATGTATGTCTTACTTGTGTACCCAAAAGGATGTTTTAGAAGAAGAAAAATAAAGAGAGCAACACAGCCAGGTAACCACTCCTCCCCCAAAGAAACATCAGTAATTGACTGTCCTTAAAACTCATGGGCTTCCCCGATGGTTCAGCAGTAAAAACATTTGCCTGCAATGCAGGATATTCAGGTTTGATCCCTGACTGGGTCAGGAAAATCCTCTGGAGGAGGAAATGGCAACCCACTCCAGTATTCTTGTCTGAAAAATCCCATGGACAGAGGAGCCTGGTGGGCTACAGTCCACAGGGTCACAAAGAGTTGGACACAACTGAGTGAGCGCAAAACTCAAGAGATTCTGCAAGTCAAAATCCTCACTGAGGGTGGGAGCTCACGACCTCCAGGGACCCTGCACCTTTCCCTGCTCCTGCAACAAGCATTGCTTTTCTCACCTCTGCCTGAAACCTCTTTCAGCTGACATATGGGTCTGTTAAAATGACCGGGCTCCTGGTCCGACTCCCTTGACATCCTACCCTGGCTATCTCCAATGCGTTCTCTGAGGCTTATAGCAGACCTTTCTGTACATCTGTCATGCTTGAATGTCATTCTGTTTATGAGTCAGCCCCTGACCACAAGGCGAGGGCCTGTGTCCCATTGCACTTCCCCTCCCTGTACTCAGCGGAAGGGCCGTTTAAGGACAAGATGTAGCTCTTGGCTGCCCACTCTCCTAGGTGATAGAAGGCAGGCTTTATGGGGTTCTTGTTGCCAGTGGTGACTTCAGAGGGAGGCAGCAGCTCAGTTTTCCAAACCTCACTGTCCCTGGCACTCAACAACCCGAACGTGGTTTTTCATTTACTGTTGACATGGCAACTTGGGTTGTTGAATCAAAATGACCACCTGGCATTCCTCCAAGGTGGCGCCACCCTGGCAGGTACCAGGCGTGTATTGTGAACTGATGAGTCTGTTGCTGTCAAGGCCAGGGAGTGTTGCCTGAATCCCCAGGAGGGTAGTAGCAGACTCGCTCAGGGGGCCCTGCCTTGGGTAGAATATCCGACAGCCAACAAAAGGATGTTTATAGAGGATGCTATCATAACATGGGAAAGTGCTTCCATTCTGGAGTTAAAGAACAGGGTATAGAGTATGATTATAGCTCTGTAAATACACACACACACACAGAGCAAAACCCTAAAAGTACATCAAGTCTCTGTGTATTATTATACAAGTGCTTTTATATGGACATATTTTATTATATAAGTGCTTTTACATGGACATATTTTTTCTTCCAATTTTTGCTCACAGTATGTATATATATATGCTGTTTTTCATATGCATAGATGTATGCTTATATATATATATGCATATGGTAATATATGTGTGCTCTCACAGGTACTTGCATATAGACTTGTTTTTGTAATCTTGTTTTGTTGAATGTTCATGTTTGTTATTCATAGTTCTCATTCAATTTTTTTTCATAACTCTGAATGACCCTCTTTTACTAATCAGATTTACTCATATAATATAAAACATTTGCTCTAAAATATATTCCAAATATTTTACCAATAATACAAAATCATTTATATGGGACATTTTTGTTTGGAAGAGACTTGGGCTTTTTTCTAACTTTCCTTCAATTACTCTAATAAAGTTTGTAGAAGAGAAAAAAAAAAAAGTACATCAAGATGCGAACAGAGATTGTCTTTGGATGGGATTATTCCTTTTCTGCTTCTGTTTCACAGTGTCTGCATTTTCTAGCATTAACATATGTAGCATATAGTATGTTTTCAGTTTTTTAATGAAGTGGAAATTTGTATTTAAAAGAATTGTCTTCCTGGTCTGAGAATATCTTGGAGATTATTCCTATCAAAACACAGATATCACCTGTTTTGTTTTGTTTTAGTGAATTAAGTTGGATTCCATCACTTGATGTACAGGGGTTTATTTAGCCAGTCTGTCACTTAGTCATGTCCAACTCTTTGCAACCCCATGGACTGTAGCCTGCCAGACTCCTCTGTCCATGAAATTCTCCAGGCCTGAACACTTGAATGGGTAGCTGTTCCCTCTTCCAAGGGATCTTCCCAACCCAGGGATCAAACCCAGGTCTTCTGCATTGCAGTCTGAGCCACCAGGGAAGCCCTTCCTCTTAAGGGACACTTGGGTTGTTCCCCTTACAGTGTTATAATAAATCTCCTATATGTATATCTGAGCAAACTTTGAAATACATATATTTTATAATATGTAAATAATATACCTACTCTGTAGAAAGAATTCAACTTGGACAAATGATAAACAGTGAAAAGCAATCCTCCCCCCTCTGACCCTGTCTCCCTGGGGAATGTCCTTCCAGAAATGTTCTTGTGAATATAAGCGTATGTACGTATGTGAATCTCTTCTTTGTCTTTGTCGCAGAAATGTTATTTTACCTGTTTCGTACTCCTGTGCCGTCTTCCCATATTGGCACGTACGAGCTGACATCAGCTAGAACTTACATAACCGGCTCTGTGGGTCAGGTAGGCCCGCTCTGTATGCGGTTACTCTATCAACTCATTGAATCTGTGCAGCAGTCCTCTGATGTTTTGACATATAGTAAACCGAGGTTCTGAGATCATAATTGCTTGGTGCCCTTCATGAGTACAGTATGTTGTCTTGCTTATTTTTAGTTTTCTAATGGCTGAATATCTTGACATTATCTGCAAGCACTGTCGTATATTTAGCCAGTCCCTCCTGGGTAGGTGTGAAGGTCATTTCTAAGCATTTGCTACCACAGACAGTGCTTCCATAGGCATCTCTTATTTGTGTCTCTTATGTGTGTGCGTGTCCTGGTGCCTACACAGGGTGCACCTGCCGGGTAAATCCCCAGAGGTGGAATGGCTGGAGAAAACGTTCGTGGGTTTGAACTTGGCTGAGCATTGACCATTGGCCTTCAGAGAGGTTGCACTGGCATTGGTGCTCCCATGATGCATGGGCACGCCTGCTTCCCACGCCCTTCTGATCAAACTGATACTGTGAACCCACCCAGGGTGGCTCTGGCAGCTTGGTCAAAGTACATCGATCACCCCAGAAGGAGGAAGATGAACGTCTGATGACTCACTGGGAAGAGAGGTGTCCATGCTCGCCTGAGCCCTGGAGGGCCCTCGCCTGGCAGCTTTTGGCCACTGACCGCAGGAAGCTCTGTGCTTACAAAGAGCTGGTGACCATTTTGGTGCTCCGCCCACTGCTCTGGGAATGCAGAATTGGAAGGGGATTTGGACTTCCAGCAAAACAAGGGCCTGCTGGGTGGGGAAAGCAAAGAGATTGCTTCTGGCAATCGGTGACCTGGCCTCTGGAAAACGGGAAGAGGCTGAGGAGAGTCAAGCCTGGCTGGAGGGACTCATCTTTTTGAAGCACGTGACCCTTTATGGAAATATGTTAGATATTCATTAGCAAGGGGTCCCCCTTCTTTAACTTTAGTTTGTAATTTTTTAGCACCTTTATTGAAATATAGTTCACACACCATCTAATTTATCAATTTAAAATGTTCAATTCTGTAGCTTTTAGTATATTTATAAAATTATGCATGCACATCACCACAACCAATTTTAGCTCGTTTCCATTACCCTAAAAGAAACCCCGTACTCCTTAGCCATCACCTGGCCCCCATATCCTTATTCCACACAGACCCTAGTATCCACTAGTGTATTTTCAGTCTCCATAGATTTGCCTCTTCGGACAGTTCATGTAAGTAGAATTATGTGATATGTGGCCTTTTGTATCTGGCTTCTTTCACTTAGCATAGTTTTATTGTTGTGTGTTTTTAAAAATCTGTTAATTAATTAGTTCATTGGCTGTACTGCATGGCACGTGGGATCTTAGTTCCCAGACCAGGGATCGAACTCACACCCTCTGCTTTGGAAGTGTGGGGTCTTCACCACTGGGCCACCAGGGAAGCTCCAGCATAGTGTTTTCAAGGCTCATCGGTGTTGAAGTGTGTGTCAGTATTGCATTCATTTTTACTGATGATAGATAGACCAGATTTGTTTATCCATTTGTCAGCTGATGGACATTTTGTTGTTTCTCCCTTTTGGCTGTTACGAATAATGCTACACAAGTCTTTGTGTGGGCATGTTTTCATTTCTGTCAAGTAGGCACTTGGGAATGGAGTGGCTGGAATATGATAACTATGTTTAGTCCACCTTCTTGCATCTGGGGCCTGACAGGCTTGGATTTGAGTCCTGGGTTTGCCATTTCGCAGTTGCTGCAGGTCTGTGGGTGAGTTACTTCCATCCTCTCTGAGCCTTGGGTGCCTTATCAGTGGATCAGAAAACTAACTTACCTGCCTATCTGTCCTTGGCAAGGTTGTCAGAAGGTGTCAGCCAGGATGCTGTCTAAGGAAAGATTTCCCAGAAGAAGAGGGCATTTCGTAATCGTAGGGAGTGTTACGACTTTCCTGGTTATTGTTCCCCCCTTCTCATCCTGTCCTCTCTGAATGCCACTGGTCAGGGGAGATGAACTGAAGCTACTGTTTTCAACAAAGATTCCTTGAGGATTTTTAACTTTGTTTCTTTTATACTTATTTGCTTGGTTACTTACGAAAGCAATGTATGTTCCAAACTTACAGAAGACAGTGGAAGTGCAGATACAGTTGCTATTAAGATCTTAGTGTGTATTTCAATATACAGACACAACTAAATAAACAGGGACATTTTCTTACAATAACAGGATTATGCCATGTATGCTTTCTAATAATAGTTTTTCCTCAGCAAACAAGAAATGATGCATATTTTTCCACATCAGTAAATGTGGATCTGGTCCATTATTTTTTTAGTGGCCCCAAGGCAGCCCATTGTTTCTTTAAGCAGTTTCTTTTGTAGGACCCTGAGGCAGTTTCCAAGTCTTTGCTATTGTAGTCAATGCTGGGTTCCATGGAAATTGCACGAAACCTCTAAATGCGTGTGGCCCAGAGTGGGGCAGCCACACAGCACAGAGGCCTCTTCCCATCATGGAGCGTGACTGAGCATCCCCACTTCTTCCCGCTTCTTGTATTTGCCCTTGGCTGTGGTTTAAGTTTTTTTTTACTATTAGTCAGGAGAGGCAAGTAAGGCTGACTTGGGGCTTATATGCTTAAAGTCTACAAAAGTGATGATGGGCAAAAAAAACATTTTATAACATTCTTTTAATCCTCATTCTGATGGCTCAGACAGTAAAGAATCTGCCTTACAGTGTAGGAGACCTGGGTTCAACCCCGGGTCAGGAAGATCCACTGGAGAAGCAAATGGCTACCCACTCCAGTATTCTTGCCTGGAGAACCCCATGGACAGAGGAGCCTGGTGGGCTACAGTCCATGGGGCCACGTATAGTTGGACATGACTGATAGACTAGCACTTAGTGAATGTAGCAGTTGTTTTAAGAACAAAGCTTCACACAGGGAACTCTATTCAATATCCTGTACTAATCACAATGGAAAAGAATATGAAAAAGAATGTATGTGTGTATAACTGAATCACTTACCTGTACAGCAGAAATTAACACAAATTGTAAGTCAGCTTATTTACAGTTTCATTTACACTTCAGTAAAATAACATTTAAAAATAAAGATAGAGAAAAACCTATGTGAATATGGGTAAGGCAAAGATTTCTTGGATGACACGAAAAGAGGAACAAATTGATATAAGTTGGACTTCAAAATTTTAAACTTCTACTCTTTAAAAAAAACACTATTAAGAGAATGAGAATACAAGCCACAGATGGAGAGAAAATATTTACTAGTCATATATCTGATAACTTATATTCAGAATATATAGAAAAACTCTCAAAACTCAATGATAAGAAAACAAATCATATTTGATTGGCCAAAAAGTTTGGGTTTTAACCCAAACTGTTTTTGGCCATTCCAACACGTAAGTTTGAGTGAACAAAAGTTTTCCTTTTTCTTTCTTTGGTAATATCTGGGAGTAAAATAGGGTAAGAATAACATTTTCATTATTTTTTTTAAAAAGGGCCTGGTGTTCAGTGATTAAGAATCTGCCCACTAATGCAAGGGACATGAGTTCAATCCCTGGTCCGGGAGGATCCCATTTGTGGAGGAGCAACTAAGCATGTGAGCCGCAACTCCCAAGCCTGCACTATAGGGCCCCTCAGCCACGGCTCCCGAGCCTGTGTGCCGTAACAAGAGAAGCCACCGCCGTGAAAAGTCCGCACATCCACAACTTGAGAGGAGCCCCCGTCACCACAACTAGAGAAAAGCCCGAGCACAACAGCGAAGACCCAGCGCAGCCCAAAAACTTAAATAAATCTTTTTTAAAAAGCAACCCAGCAGCAATAGGGACTTCCCCAGTGGTCCAGTGGCTAGGACTCTGTGCTCCCAATGCAGGGGCCTGGGTTAGATCCCTGGGCAGGGAACTAGATCCCACCTGTCCCATCTAAGAGTTAGAGTGCCACAACTTAAAGGTTCTGAGTGCCACAACTAAGATGTGGCACAGTCAGTAAATACTAAAAGAACAAACCCCAAAAGCCTAGCAGTAGTAGCTGATAACATCGCTTGTACAAACACTTTACCCACACAGCAGGAAGTTTTTTTATTATCGTTATATTTGTATTTATTTATTTTTACTTGCAGGCTTTGAGGAACTAAAGTCATTTTGTTCCCTTTCCAGGATTATGTTTCCCTCTTTATGAAAACCCCTAGGCCTGTTTTATAGAAGAGTAACTAGTGCACTCAACTGAGTTTTAGGATCTTTGCAACTAGAGTATGTCAGAGCTGTCAGGACCTTAAGATCATCTAATCCAGTGATCTTGATTTATTAATGTTGACTTACACCTGCAATGCCTGAAGACATTCTCATGGTGAAAAAATGCAAACAATGTAGATGAAGCTGAATTCACCTTGTTCAACCTCTTCTCTTCCCAGAGACAACCAATTGTTTAGCTCAGTGTAAATAATTTTTCAGACCTTTACATTTTTTTTAATTTTAAATATTTTATTCAAGTATTGTTTATTTAAAATATTATATTTCAGGTGTACAACATGTGAGTCAGTATTTTTGTAGATTATACTCCACTTAAAGTCATTATAAATATTGGCCATATTCCCTGTGCTGTGCGATTTTCAGACCTTTTAAAATACATTTATATATAAATGTACATTTTTACATCTATCTACAGACACACACATCCTTAGAAATCTGATAGTATTTTATATATATATATTATATTTACACATACACACACACGCACACACACACACACACACACACGGTGATGGTGGTTTAGTCATGTCCAACTCTTGCGACCCCATGGACTGCAGCCTACTAGGCTCCTCTGTCCATGGGATTCTCCAGACAAGAACACTGCAGTGGGTTGCCATTTTCTTCTCCACAACATCTTCTTGACCTAGGAATTGAATCCAGGTCTCCTGCATTGCAGGCAGATTCTTTACCAACTAAGCTATGAAGGAAGCCCATATATTTATTTATTTATATATATATATATACACACACACACAGATACACACACATATATATATATTATTGAAGTATAGTTGATTTACGATGTTGTGCTAATCAGTTCTGTACAGGAAAGTGACTCAGTTATACACACACATACATTCTTTTTTATATATATTCTTTTCTGTTATGGTTTATCCCGGGAGATTGGCTATAATTCCCTGTGCTATACAGTAGGACCTTGTCATTCATCCATTCTAAATGTAATAGTTTGCATCTGCCAACCCCAAAGTCCCATTCCATCCTTCTCCTCTCCTCCTCCCTCTGCTGCTGCTGCTAAGTCACTTCAGTCGTGTCCAACTCTGTGTGACCCCATAGACGGCAGCCCACCAGGCTCCCCTGTCCCTGGGATTCTCCAGGCAAGAACACTGGAGTGGGTTGCCATTTCCTTCTCCAATGCATGAAAGTGAAAAGTGAAAGTGAAGTCACTCAGTCATGTCTGACTCTTCCCAACCCCATGGACTGCAGCCTACCAGGCTCCTCAGCCCATGGGATTTTCCAGGCAAGAGTACTGGAGTGGGGTGCCATTGCCTTCTCCGCCTCCTCCCGCTAGGCTCACAAGTCTGATCTCGGTCTGTGAGTCTAAGAAAGCTATGGTATTGATTAGTGATTTCCTCCACCAGTAAATGGTGTACTGCTTGCTTTACTCGGCACTTTGTTTTTTCCACCCAAACAATAGCTTTTAGAGATTGATCCTATCAGTACCATCATCTTTTTAACGCTGCATGGGATTTTGCCAAGTGTGTGTGATCCTCCCACTGTGGATGAGCAGGGTGTTTGCAGTGTTTGCCTGTTACATAGCATTATCAGCACCAGCCATCTTTGGGCGGCTCAGCTGGATACACCTGGTAGGTGATCAGAATGGGTGGGTCAGAAGTCAGTGAAGAGGGTTCATTATTGCTGGCCAACCATCTAGCATAAGCACATGGCCCTCAAAGGTGGCGATACCGGCTTCCACTCACCGTGTCTGAGAGCACTCACTCCCCAGGCCACAGCTACCACCTGTTTTTCCTAACATGATGGGATTAATCAGGACCAGTGATTTCAGCTCAGCCGAGTTTGTTCACCTGTAAAGATCACTCCGGACTCAGTCAGACACTATTTCTAGTGGGAACATGTCTGTCCCTGGGGTGGGGACAGGAAAGAAGTTGACCACTAGTAGTCAAAACATTCTTCCCTGTCTTTTGTAAATGAGGAAATGGAAGTTCCCCGAGTGGGTCAGCAGTGGGCCGGAACCAGAACTCAGGGAACTGAGTCTTAGTATAGGACTTTTTATATTGTGCTTAAAAAAAAAAGTCAGTTATATTAAACATACCTGTTGCCAGTAAGGTGTGGCCTGATTGTTTTTTGGATTTTTTTTTTTAAAGGATAATTTTGACCTTGTGACGTATCATGCCCTCCGATTCTTAAATACTTTTTTCTTTGACTTTTTTTGGTTCGTGTCATAGTACCCAGCCAGCACGTAATTTCTGTTGATAATCCTCGTTGATTGAGGGGCCCTGTCTTAGGTGGCTTGCTGCTGCTGCTGCTAAGTCACTTCAGTCATGTCCGACTCTGTGTGACTCCATAGATGTCAGCCCACCAGGCTCCTCGTCCCTGGGATTCTCCAGGCAAGAACACTGGAGTGGGTTGCCTTTTCCTTCTCCGATGCATGAAAGTGAAAAAGTGAAAGTGAAGTCGCTTGGTCGTGTCCAACTCTTAGCGACCTCCTGGACTGTAGCCTACCAGGCTCCTCTGTCCATGGGATTCTCCAGGCAAGAGTACTGGAGTAGGGTGCCATTGTCTTCTCGGTTAGGTGGCTTAGGGCATGTCTTAATCACTGGTTGAGAGAAGTACATTTGGAAAGTCGTGTGTCTCAGGCAGAGGACAGGGCACCTGATGTGCGCAGAAGGGTGGCCTGCAGACTACACAGAACTCTGCGGGCTTCTTGGCAGGTGCAGGGATCAGAAGGCCATTCCTGCCATTCACAGCGGCTGGAATACAAGAGGGGACTGTGGCACATTTTTAAATTACAGAAATCCAGAAACTGCTTTTCTTGTAAACATGTCTGCTGCAGGGTTATGTATAATAGGGAAAAATCAGTGACAAGCTCAAAGTCTCACTGTGGAGAACCACAGGTGAATGAACAGTTAAGTCAATAATGATAAACCCATGCAGTGGATTACTATACAGCTGTTACAGCTAACTTGTAAATTCATGATGTAATGTTTGTGTCAAAAAATTTGAGTGGTTTGTTCTCTGCTTCTTGGAGTGTAACCTAGGAGAATCTTTTTGGAAGAGAACTCCAAACTTCTGATTTTTAAATGTGATCTCGCAATTACATTCCCATGAAATATGTCCTACTGAGCTTTTGCACAAGCGCATGGAGATATAGATAAGGGAATGTGCTCTTCAGCACTGTTTATACTAGAGATTGTTGGAGAGAATCCGAATAGCCATCAACTGAGATCTGAGAAATACCTTAAGGTCTCCCGCATTGCAGGTGAATTCTTTTCCAGCTGAGCCACAAGGGAAGCCCTACCTTAAGGTACATTTATACAATTATATCCTACAACCAAGGAAGGGAAATGAGGTCAGCCCAGCCTGTCTGCACATATGACATAGACTGGATCCAAGATCCTGTGCAAAGTGGAGAACACTTTGCGTAGGAAGATGCAGAACACTCTCCTGAAAGGCTGTAAATTATATCTGCAGTGTGATTCCAATTTTATTTAAAAATGCACATAAGGGATCTGGAAAAGAACTAATTTCCAAAGCATTGATGATGTTAACAGTTGCTCTGAATGGATGGCCTGTGGCAAATTTGAATTTTGTTTGTCTTCTGTAATTCCCAAGAGTTTTCGTTAAGTGTGAATTATTAAGCTTCCAAGTTTTTAGACTTTGCAGAGATTAGAAAGCCACAGTAAGGGGGCCCGAGGCTATGTGTGTGTGTGTACTTGTATGTGTGTGAGTTTCTTTTTTTTTTTTTTTAATATTTATTTATTTGGCTGTGTTGGATCTTAATGTGGGATCTTTGTTAGGGCTCACATGCTTAGTTGCTCTGAGGCATGTTGGATCTTAGTTCCCCTACCAGGGATCGAACCATGTCCCCTGCATTGCAAGGTGAGTTCTTAGCCACTGGACCCCCAGGAAAGTCCTCTGTGTGAGTTTCTTGATGAGCTCAGCCCCTCTACCTCCTGTCGTCTGAGCAGCTCCCAGGGGTGGAGCTTAGGCGGGGCCATGGCTGGGGGGCTGTCCTGTTTGAACCCAAGTCCATGGAAGAGCTCCTAAGAGCTGGCCGGGGAGGCTGAGGGAGGCTGTTGTGGGAAGAGGAGGTCTAGAATCTGCCTGGACAGTAGCCAGCCCCTTCCTGTGGCCCAGACCTGTGGCCTGGAAGGGAGTTTTGGTTTCATGGACTCTGTAGAGGCTGTCAGGCAGAAGTTCAAGCTCTAGGAAAAGATGGAGAGGGGATAACTATCAGTTTGAACTTCAGAGTGTTTGTTTGGAGGGGAAAGGTAAGGATTCCACCTTGGGATTAGAAAAGCAGTACAATGAGCTTTTAAAACAAAAAAAAGTGGGCCCATACTGTGATGCTTTTGTTACTCAGTGAGTTTTCTCCATCACACTCCTTGATCATCTTTCCCAATTAGTGCTCAAGAGGCCCAGTTATCAACAGGGTTTGAATATTTGGGGGCGCGTGTTTTTGGGCAGCACAACAGTGGCGGGCACTGAGGCACCGGATGGGTGGAGGGCAGGGATGCTAAACCCTGGAATGGAAGAGCAAATCTGCACAAGAAGTGGTCCTGCACCCCAGGACCTTGGAACGTCTCCTGGGAATCTGTTTGTAATTAACTGAGAATTTAGCCTTTTGTTAATGTAAAAGGCAATGTATATTTTGCATAGTTTGATACACTCTTGAGATTGAGAAGCTTATATTGTCTATAAATTTCCTTAGGGGCAGTAAAATGGGGTGTGTTTATGATTTATAGAGTATTTATAAAAAAGTGACATTGGACCGGGTAAGAGTCCAGAATTCTCACCACAGGGCTATTTAACATTTTAAATGAATATAGTCAAAGTGTACTAACCAATCTCCACAGACAGACATTTGGGTTGAATTCAGTTTGGTACAATCACAATATCCCTTGTACACAAGTGTGCACACTTATGTTTGTATTTCTTTCTCTTTTTTTGTATTATCTGGGCCTTTGTTGCAGCGTATGCACTCTTCTTGGAGTCCATAGGCTTCCTCTATTAGTGATGCGCAGGCTTGGTTGCCCTGTGGCATGTAGAGTCTTAGTTCCCCAACCCATCCCTCGTGGTGGAACGCAGATTCGATTCTTAACCACTGGGCCACCAGAGAAGTCTCTGTGTTTGTTTTCCTATATGGTACATTCCTAGATATAGGATTGCTGGATCAAAATAAAGGAATATAGGGACTTCTCCTGGTGGCCCAGTGGTGAAGCATCTGTGTGCCAGTGCAGGGGACAGGGGTTCAATCCCTGGTCTGGGAAGATCCCACATGCTGCAGGGCAACTAAGCCTGAGCACCATAAGTACTGAGTGTGTGCTCTACAACAAGAAAACTCACTGTAATGAGAGGCCCACGCACCACGACTAGAGAGTAGCCCCTGCTTGCAGCAACAGAGACCCAGCACAGCCAAAAGTAAAAATTAATTAATTAAAAAAATAAAGGAATACATTTTTTTCCCATTTTAGTACATTGCCAGGCCACCTTTAGAAAAGGTTTATACCCACTGACGATATCTGAGAACTCATTTCCCCACATCCTGGTCAGACTCCTGGTTACCAGCTGTTAAAATGTCATCCAATCTGAACAAAGGGGTGGAGAATAATATTTTCATTCTCAACTTTTTGGTAACAAGCATAGCAGTATGTGTTTTCTATGCATATTACGTTTTCTTTTTCAGTTTTATAGTTGAGGCAGGTCACTTCTGGCCGTGGGAAGGCTATGTCCCTGTGAGGTCTTTTGGGAACTGTGTTCCTACAAGGATAATAGGTGATTATAATTCTGACTGAATAATGCTGTCTGCCTCCCAAGAGGCTGGAGACACTTGGGAAATCGCATGGCGGGAGGAATTGGTCTGCACTGTCCCAGAAGCCTAACACTCCCCTTTGCTTCTGCAGGAAGCTTGGAAGCATGCAATCGAGAAAGCCAAGCACATGCCTGACCCCTGGGCTGAGTTCCACCTGGAAGACGTTGCCACGGAATGCGCCACACGCCACAGGTCAGCTCCTTATCTGCAGGTGCTGTATGACCCCAGTTATCTAGGGGTCCTTGGGGGTTGGGTCCTTTTTCTGCTTGTAATCAGTGAGGTTTAAGTACCCCTGGAGATCAAGGAAAAGGGAAAATAATAATAATATCAGTCAATATTTGAGTATTTACACATGTTTAGGCACCATGCGGGGTTTCCCTGGAGGCTCAGACAGTAAAGAACCCCCCTGCAGTGCAGCAGACCTGAGTTCAATCCCTGGATTGGGAAGATCCTCTGGAGGAGGAAATGGCAACCCACTCTAGTATTCTTGCCTGGAGAATACCGTGGACAGAGTAGCCTGGTGGCCTACAGTCTGTGGGGTTGCAGAGTCGGGACATAACTGAGCAGCTAACACACATACAGAGACAAGCACTGTGCATTATCTCATTTAATCCTGAGTGTTCCTAGAAGACAGTATTCAACAGGCTAGGGTGAGCTACGCTGCAGTAACAAATAGCCCAAATGCAGGCGACAGAACCCAATTTACAGTGGCTTAAGCAAAGAGGAATGGTTGACTTCTCTATGTGGACTTCAGGTATAGCTTATTCCAGGTGCTTCAAGGATGCTTTTGGCTTTGACACCAGATAGACTCTCTTGCATTAATGGTACTGATGGCCCCTGGGAGCCTCATGTTTCATCTCACCAAATGGAAAAGAATCTTACTCCGTTTTTAACATTTGAATCTCACTGGGCTGGCTTTGGTTATAGGCCCACCACTAAACTCGTCATTGTGCCCGGAGCTTTGCTTTGATTAGCCAAGTCTAGATCACATACCACACTCCAGAAAGTGCTGGGGGATCAGCTCCACCCAGTCCATATGTTCTGAGAATGGTGGATGGTGGTTCCCCAAAGGAACATTGGGGTGCTGTTACCAGAAACAGTGGAGCCCTCTCCACCTTTCTGCAACATAGTCCTGCTCACACCTTGTGAGGAGATGGCTTAGAGCCTGGCGTGCACCCCTTCCCCATTTTGGAGGGTGACCTAGCAGGCCCCGGGGTCTGTTCCAGCAGCTGAGTATTGTGGGTGCCCCAGAAGGCCAGGGTGGGAACTCTGTTTCTTCCTGCCTATGAGGGCAGTGTGGTGGCTGGTTGGTGACATGTGGCTTCCAGGCTGAGAACACCAGGCCAACAGGGAGGCCCTTGGGAAGCAGGACTCACATGCTGGGCTAGTTCTGTGTATCCCAGAGCTCCCCAGGAACAGGGACCAGGGGCCACACCAAACTGTGTTGATTTCCTAACTAAACTTGCTGATTTCAACTGCTCTGACTACCAGCAGAGGGAGGTCAGGCATTGATGCCCAGAATGTCCAGAGATTTCTAGATTGGAGGCTTCCTCCTCCACTCCTGGTCTTTAGAGAGCTCTGCTGCAAGCTGGCCCTTTATTGGGACAGATTTCCTATTCACGTGCATTGTCCCCAGACTGGTTAAGCGCAAAGGTCAAATTGAAACTGATCTGAGTTTGAATCTTGGCTCTCGGGAAGGTTATTTCACCTTTCTGAACCTCAGTTCTTCCATCTGGAAAGTGAACACAGTATTTGTTTGGATCTCATTGGGCTGAGTGTTGGTTCTTGAGGAGTTCCGTGTAAGCACTCAGCATACAGTAAATGCTCAGTGACCTTAGAGTGCCTCTGTCCTCTATGAGGTCAGTGGTTGTGAAGGACAGCTAAGATCCTTCCCGTGTTGCATGTCTCCACCCTCCCCCATCTTCTGGATGCCTCTCAGCTTTCAGTCTACTTGGAAGTGAGGGAAGACTGTTTCCTTTACCTTGGCACCTACATGGTAATAAAATTAATAATAATGATGGCCATTATTTATTGACGACAATACTCGCCATGAGCTTGTTGCCAGCAGGTGTGTGGCTCTGACAAGCCTTCCTCCCCCAACCCACTCCCCAAGCCTGGGGCAGCTTACCTGCCAAGCCTCTGCTTGTTTCTCCTGGTAGAGGTTTCAGGCTATGAGGAGGCTGTTCTCAGGAGCTGGGAGGTTTTGGAGTCTGTCCCCACCGAGGGTGGACCAGGGAGGCATCTGCTAGAGCTGAGAACACCTCAGCCCTGGGGGAGGTTTTAGATTTTCGGGATTTACTGAGCTGAGAGCTTTCTACCAGACAAACCTGTTAAGGCCCAGCCAGGCCTAAGGGCAGATTTGCTCTGGGAAAGAGGATCCCTGGGAAAGAGAGAGATGGAAATGTTCTGGAACCCTCTCCATGCCTCTCTGTCTTGGGTGTGTAGCCAGCAGCCCCTTTCCTGGCTGGACTCAGAGGTAGGACCCTCCACCACTGCTGTCTGCACCGGGACAGGCTTCAGGAGACTGGCCTAGCAACCTGGGCTGGGCCTCGCACTTGCAAGACCTAGGGTGCTGCCACCTTCCTTCCTGGGACACATTATCTAGACCAGTTATAATAAAGAAATTTATTTATTTGGTTGTTCATCCAGCATGCATTTATTAAGCAACCCCAGTACCAGGCCCTACAGTACACAGCATAGACATGGCCTGTCTTTGTGGAGTTACAGTCCAGTGGGGGAGCCATAGCCTACCCACAGCACAGCAGTAGCATGGGGGTGGTGGGGGGACATGGTGAAGGAACAGCTGCCTTTGAAGAAAGGGAAGGAGGCCAGTGTGGTGGGAGCCTGGGAAGGAGGGAGCGTGTCCACAGACCAAACCCAGGAGGTCAGCTGGGCCTGTGGGTAGAGAGTGGACTTGATCCTGAGAGCAGCAGGAAGCCTAGAAAAGTCTTCTGCTTTTAGCCAGTGAGTGACAGGATCAGGTGATGGACACTGCGCCCTGGGTGGGTTCTGGTCTCTGCAGGTACAACGCTGTCACCGGCGAGTGGGTGGAGGATGAAGTCCTAATCAAGATGGCATCCCAGGTGAGCAGAGCCTCGAGCCCAGTGCAGTCCAGGCCGACCAGCTGCAGTGCTCGCCCCCTCTCCTCCACATCCTTTTCTTTTTTAAGCTGTAGGGAATTCTCTATTGTGTATTTATTTTATCTTTTATAACAGCCTTATTGAATATAATTCACACACCATACCACATACCTATTTAAACTGTACAGCTCAGTGGTTTTTAGTATAGTCAAGAGTTGTGCAACCATCACCCCAATCAGTCCCAGAACATTTTCACCATCTCTAGAAGAAACCTCATACATACCCATTAGCAATCAGCCTCCAATTCCCTCATCTTCCCCAGCCCTGGGCAACCACTAATTTAACTTCTGTCTCTGTTTATTTACCTATTCTGGAGATTTCATATATTGATCATATATATTAAAAGATTCTTCTTGACACTCTTGTTGAAAATCAGTGAACTGTGAACGTGTATATCAGTTTTCAAAAATTGCAAGTCACGACTTAATACTGTTCATCTAATAAGATGAACTCAGTGGGTTGCAAAAAAAAAAGAATCAATTAGAAAATAGAGCAGTTCCTGCATAGGAAGCAGCAGGGTCAATTTGTGAAGCATTTTGTAGTGTGTTGCACACTCAGAAAAGTGTATGGCTGGATGAGTTTCACCAAGAAAACACATGTGTAACCAGTACTCAGATCAAGACACTGAAAATCACTGGCGGCCCTCAGAAGACCCTCTTAGCCTGTTACTGCTCCTTTATTCCCAAGGGTAGGCACTGCCCTGAATTCTATCCCCTGAGATTGGTTTCCCTATTTTTGTACTCTGTATAAATGGAGCTCCGTACACATGCAGTGCGTGCATAGCTCACAGTTGTGTCCATGAGGTTTGTACGTATCCATGTCATGTCTTTCAGCCCTTCGGCCGGGGAGCAATGAGGGAGTGCTTCAGGACGTAAGTGACTCAGCCTGCCTCTGGGGACCCTGCCCCAATGTCCTCAGGCCCCTGAGAGCAGGGCCTCTGTGACATTCTCTTCTTGGACCACACATAGGGATGGGTGTGGGCAGAACAGGGAGTCTGTCCCTTGACCCCCTTCCCAGATCTCTGAAGGATGCTGCGGGGTGGGGAAGCCCCTCCCACCTCTTGCATTTTATTCTTGACTCTGTCTGCCAGATCATGCAGGGTCTCCCCATCTTGAGGACTAGGGCTGGGGTCCCAGTGAGCCGCAGAGCATTGGGCAGGCTCCTTGATGCCTCTCCCCTCAGGAAGAAGCTCTCCAACTTCCTGCACACCCAGCAGTGGAAGGGGGCCTCCAACTACGTGGCAAAGCGCTACATCGAGTCTGTGGACAGGGACGTGTACTTCGAGGACGTGCGTCTGCAGATGGAGGCCAAGCTCTGGGGAGAGGAGTATAATCGGCACAAGCCCCCCCAAGCAGGTGTGTGGCACCCCTGCCTTCCACATTCCCACACCAGTGCAGCCCAGGACAGCGTAGCCCAGATCTGGAGCTGAGGGCGATGGAGGTGCTGGTCACAGGCCCCCTTCTTTGCTGTCTTAGCAGCAGCTAATAAAACCTATCATTTATGGAGCCTGACAGGTCAAGTACTCTGTATACCAAAAGTTATTTATTCTTTAAAACAGAGCTCTGGAACTTCCCTGGTGGTCCAGTGGTTAAAACACCATGCTTCCACTGCAGTGGCCATGGGTTCAAACCCTGGTTGGGGAACTAAGATCCTGGATGCTTGCACAGTATGGCCAAAAAATAGGAGAAAAAGAAAATAAAAAATCCAGAGCTCTGAGGTTGGTGGAAGTTGGAATGTTTTTATTTCATTTACACATGGGGTCTATTCGTCAGGATTTTTGTTTGCAAATGACAGAAATCCATTCAGACAGGCTTAATTCAAAAGGGGAATGCATTGCTTCCTATAATTGAGAAATAGGGCTGAGTGCAGGCACAGCTGCGGAGAAGGCAGTGGCACCCCACTCCAGTACTCTTGCCTGGAAAAATCCCATGGACGGAGGAGCCTGGTGGGCTGCAGTCCATAAGGTCGCTAAGAGTCAGGCACGACTGAGTGACTTCACTTTCGCTTTTCACTTTCATGCATTGGAGAAGGAAGTGGCAACCCACTCCAGTGTTCTTTCCTGGAGAATCCCATGTACAGAGGAGCCTAGTGGGCTGCCGTCTATGGGGTTGCACAGAGTCGGACATGACTGAAGTGACTTAGCAGCAGCAGCAGCAGGCACAGCTGAGGCTTCCCAGGTGACACTAGTTGTAAAGAAGCTACCTACCAATTCGGGAGACATAAGAGACCCAGCTCCAATCCCTGGGTCGGGAAGATCCCCTGGAGGAGGACATGGCATCCCACTCTAGTATTCTTGCCTGGAGAATCCCATGGACAGAGGAGCCTGGTGGGCTATAGTCCATAGGGTCACAGAGAATTGGACATGACTGAAGTGACTTACTCCTTGGAAGGAAAGTTATGACCAACCTAGACAGCATATTAAAAAGCAGAGACATTACTTTGCCATCAAAGGTCCATCTAGTCAGATCAGATCAGATCAGTCGCTCAGTCGTGTCCGACTCTTTGCGACCCCATGAACCGCAGCACGCCAGGCCTCCCTGTCCATCACCAACTCCCGGAAGTCACTCAGACTCACATCCATCGAGTCAGTGATGCCATCCAGCCATCTCATCCTCTGTCGTCCCCTTCTCCTCCTGCCCCCAATCCCTCCCAGCATCAGAGTCTTCTCCAATGAGTCAACTCTTCGCATGAGGTGGCCAAAATACTGGAGTTTCAGCTTCAGCATCATTCCTTCTAAAGAAATTCCAGGATTGATCTCCTTCAGAACGGACTGGTTGGATCTTCTTGCAGTCCAAGGGACTCTCAAGAGTCTTCTCCAACACCACAGTTCAAAAGCATCAATTCTTCGGCGCTCAGCCTTCTTCACAGTCCAGCTCTCACATCCATACATGACCACAGGAAAGACCATAGCCTTGACTAGGCGAACCTTTGTTGGCAAAGTGATGTCTCTGCTTTTGAATATGCTATCTAGGTTGGTCATAACTTTCCTTCCAAGGAGTAAGCGTCTTTTAATTTCATGGCTGCAGTCACCATCTGCAGTGATTTTGAAGCCCAGAAAAACAAAGTCTGACACTGTTTCCACTGTTTCCCCATCTATTTGCCATGAAGTGATGGGACCAGATGCCATGATCTTCGTTTTCTGAATGTTGAGCTTTAAGCCAACCTTTTCACTCTCCACTTTCACTTTCATCAAGAGGCTTTTTAGTTCCTCTTCACTTTCTGCCATAAGGGTGGTATTATCTGCATATCTGAGGTTATTGATATTTCTCCTGGCAATCTTGATTCCAGCTTGTGTTTCTTCCAGTCCAGCATTTCTCATGATGTACTCTGCATAGAAGTTAAATAAACATGGTGACAATATACAGCCTTGACGTACTCCTTTTCCTATTTGGAACCAGTCTGTTGTTCCATGACCAGTTCTAACTGTTGCTTCCTGACCTGCATACAGATTTCTCAAGAGGCAGATCAGGTGGTCTGGTATTCCCATCTCTCAGAATTTTCCACAGTTTATTGTGATCTACACAGTCAAAGGCTTTGGCATAGTCAATAAAGCAGAAATAGATGTTTTTCTGGAACTCTCTTGCTTTTTCCATGATCCAGCGGATGTTGGCAATTTGATCTCTGGTTCCTCTGCCTTTTCTAAATCCAGCTTGAACATCAAGAAGTTCACGGTTCACATATTGCTGAAGCCTGGCTTGGAGAATTTTGAGCATTACTTTACTAGTGTGTGAAATGAGTGCAATTGTGCGGTAGTTTGAGCACTCTTTGGCAAGGCTATGGTTTTTCCAGTAGTCACATATGGATGTGAGAGTTGGACTATAAAGAAAGCTGAGTGCCAAAGAATTGATGCTTTTGAACTGTGGTGTCGGAGAAGACTCTTGAGAGTCCCTTGAACTGCAAGGAGATCCAACCAGTCCATTCTAAAGGAGATCAGCCCTGGGTGTTCATTGGAAGGACTGATGTTGAAGCTGAAACTCCAATACTTGGCCCACCTGATGCGAAGAGCTGACTCATTTGAAAAGACCTTCATGCTGGGAAAGATTGAGGGCAGGAGGAGAAGGGGACAACAGAGGATGAGGTGGTTGGATGGCATCACCGACTTGATGGACATGGGTTTGGGTGGACTCTGAGAGTTAGTGATGGACAGGAACGCCTGGCGTGCTGTAGTTCATAGGGTCGCAAGGAGTCAGACACAACTGAGCGACTGAACTGAACTGAACTGAAGTGACTTAGCATGCATACACACAGACACAGCTGGATCCAGGACCAAACTGAGGTTGTTGGGAGTCTTCCTCCAGCTCTAACCTCAATGTTCTTCTGTGTTGGCATCACTTAGGCAACTTTTCAACTTGCAGTGACATGTTGACCCCAGTAGCTGCAGGCTCCCTTTTTATTTCTTAGCAACCTTGATGGGATGACATGTTTTCCCATAAGTTTCTATCAAAGTCTCAGAACTGGATTTCATTGGCTTGATTAGGTTAGATGCCTATCACTGAGCCAATCATGATGCCAGGAGGCGGGAATATGCAGATTGGGCAGGCCTGAGCCTTGTACCCACCCTTAGAGCCAGGGTTATGGGTCCTTCCTCTTAGACTAGGTGGGCTGAGATTGGTGTCTCCCCAAAAAAGCAGAAGAGGGCAGGGAGAGTGGATTCCTTATCTGTCCCTGGGGAACCCAGTGCACAAAGGGGTAAAGTTTCTTGCCTAAACAGGCAGGGATGGAGCCAGGACTTATTCCTGGAAAGCTCAGACTTTCCAAGCCCCTGCTCTTGGCTTCTTCACTTGAGCCCCCAGGGTATTGGTGACCTGAGGCCAAGCAGAATTTCCTGTTGCCTGCATGCATTTGAGGAAATAGCTAGAAAATAGAGCTAGGCCTTTGCTCTGCCTGAATTCACAGCTCAGCTCTCCTACTGTTGGTGTACCTGCTAGCTATAAGGTACCATCTTCTGAGTGCCTCAGGAGAGCCACATTTCCAGGCAACCAGCAGTTGAGAATTTATTGAGTGCCTAAGTGTTTGCAGAGCCCTTGATTAAGCATACTTGGTGTGAACACAGGAAGCCACATTCCCACCCTCAGGGGCTGTGACTCCATGCACTCAGGCCTGGCCACTTTTCCCTTCTTCCCTAAGCTTGTTTCTGCCTCAGGACCTTTGAATGGCTGTGTCCCAAGGCTGCATCATTGGATCCCCTCAGTCCTTACATTTCAGATTTCAGCTCATGTCACCTCCTCAGCTAGGCTGTGCTGCTGCTGGTGGTTTAGTTGCTAAGTCATGTCCAACTCTTGCAACCCCATGAACCGTAGCCCGCCAGGCGCCTCGTCCATGGAATTTTCTAGGTAAGAATACTGGAGTGGATTGCCGTTTCCTTTTCCAGGGTATCTTCCCGACTTAACGATTTGAACCCAGGTCTCCTGCATTGCAGGCAGATTCTTTATCGACTGAGCCATGAGGCTGTGCTGCTTCTGCTGCTGCTACTAAGTCGCTTCAGTCGTGTCTGACTCTGTGCGACTCCATAGACGGCAGCCCTGGGCTGTGCTAGACCATTCTAAATGAAGATGAAGTAACCCTTCCACCGCTGCACCCTCTGACATGTCATTTTGTTTGTTTTGGTTTCTTTTTTTCAGAGCAGTTGGCAGTATCTGAAAGAGTCTTATTCATGTATTTTTCATGTGTATTTCAGTTGCCTCTCTCCCTTGAGGACAAGGATTTTATCTGTCTTGTTTGCTCTATCCTAGTGCCTAGGTGCTCAGTGAATAATAAGGTGGTTGAACTGATGAAGGGAGAGGAATGTGGCTGTTTGAGGAGGAACTGGCCGTCGCCTTGAGGATGTGTCTCTGCCACTGACCCTCTCCCATTTGCCTCCTGGCCAAGCCAGTGGCCCTGCCGCATGCTTCCTTGTAGGGATAGAGCCAGTTTTGGGAACAGGAATCCGCTGGGAACCAGCTGCTCCTTCCCCTCTGGCTGGTTCTCAGAACTGAAGCTACATTTGGGGAGGTTCTCAGCTCCCAGCTCTGGACCCCCTTTGGCCTCTGCAGCTGTTGTCTTCCTTGACTCAGCCAAACAGTTTCCTGGATGGTCATTTCCTTGGGAAACCCAGACCTGGCCCCTGTTGTAGGTGGCTTTGATGAGGGCAGGGTACCATGGGTGTGACCTTGTGTAACAGGTCAAAGTTAGAGTCTCAGGTCTTCCCTATCCTATGTTACAAACATACACAGTACTTACACAGTTTCTTCTGAGTACAAAATTAAACATACGCTTGGTGCAAAATTTAGCAGGGAATGTCTGAGTTCCCTGTGATTCCCCTTTGTAGGGAAAGAACCTCTGTTATGGTTTGGTGTGTATCACTTTAGAATTGTGTCTGCTGATAATAATGACATCAGCAGACATTGGCAGACTGCTTCCTGCACCAACAGATTTCACCCTTATACCCATTCCACGGGCGAGGAAACTGAGGCACAAACTGGGGAAATAACTTGCCCAAGTTCTCTGTTTTAGCACAAGGCGCAGGCTGATTTGCTTAGTAGGCAGACTCACAGCTGTGTGCTAACTCAGAATGGTTTCCTTCCATCTCATCGAATAGCCTCTCTTAGATGGGGCTCAGGGTGGGCTGCTGCTTCACCTCCTTGTCATCCAGAGGCCTGGTTCCTTCTGTCTTGTTTGCCATCTGCCAGGAGTTGCCCTGGACTGCATGGTTAGTTCTGGCTCACTGGCAGATGTCCACCTCACAGCCTCAGGAAGGCCAGAGAAGGAGAGGGCAGGCTGGAGTTGCGTCATCCCTGCTGCTTGCTTCCTATTGGCTGGGCTTAGTCACATGGCCACATCTAGCTGCAAGGGAAGCCAAGCCATGTCATTGCTGCTGGATGGCTGTGCATCATGTTACAACTCAGGTTATCTTAGTCCATTTGGACTAAGGAGAATGGATTTATAGGTTCATGCTGGCACCTTCTTGCTATGTCCTCACAGTGTGTATGGAGTGAGGGAGATCTCTGAGGTCTCTTTTTTCAGGGCACTAATCCTATTCACAAGAGCTTTTCTCTCCTGATTTTATCACCTCCTTAATACCATCACCTGTGAGCCTTGAGGTTTCAACAGATGAAATTTGGAGGCATCCATTCACGCCATAGCAGAGGTTTTCATTCTAAAGAAAAAGGGGAATGGATTCTGGGGACAATCAGCAGTTTCAACCTTTTTTCTCCAGCCTCTTATTAGAGGAGGGTGCCACTCAGGCCCTGCCCTTCCCCTGACTCCTCCCGCCCTCCCGTCAGGTGGACATCATGCAGATGTGCGTCATAGAGCTGAAGGAGAGACCCGGCCGGCCGCTGTTCCACCTGGAACACTACATCGAGGGCAAGTACATCAAGTACAACTCCAACTCAGGCTTCGTCCGTGATGACAACGTGCGCCTGACGCCACAGGTGAGGCCCCTGCAGAGCCCCGTGTCCCATCTCAGCAGACCTTGGGCCCCTCCAAATTAAAATGGGGCTTCTTTTTTTGTCCTTGCCTCTATACACTCCTCCCTGCAGAGAAAGGCCCCCAATGTGGGCAGAGCTGGGGTACCGCAGCCCATCAGAGCAGTGCCTGCCGGTGTCCATGCAGTCCACAGCCTGGTCTCTGCAGTCACCTTTTCCTTCTTCTCGCCCCACAGGCCTTCAGCCACTTCACATTTGAGCGTTCCGGCCACCAGCTGATTGTGGTGGACATCCAGGGCGTGGGTGACCTCTACACCGACCCGCAGATCCACACCGAGAGGGGCACTGACTTTGGAGATGGAAACCTAGGTAGGCTGGGCAAGCCAGCATGGCCCCAGAGACCACGCTTCCCTGCAAAATCTCCAGGCTTTTTGCTCACCCGGGCAAGTAGGCCAAGGTGGTATATGGGCCTGTCCTGGACTGTGGAGATGCGAGCCTGGGATGTCTGGCTCCTGCCGTCTTTAGGGTGCTCAACGCTGCCCTGCCCCCACCCCAAAGCAGAGCAATGCTCCAGACCCCCAACTCTGCCTTCAGGTGTCCGTGGGATGGCTCTCTTCTTCCACTCGCATGCCTGCAACCGGATTTGCAAGAGCATGGGCCTCGCTCCCTTTGACCTGTCCCCAAGAGAGAGGGATGCAGTGAATCAGAACACCAAGCTGCTGGTAGGTACCCAGTATGAGCACGTACGGACTGGCAGGGCCCTTCTGCTGCAGGACCAGAAGACTGTGCTTCCTGTGCGCTGGCCCAGGCCCTGAGATGCTTAATTGAAGAGTATTGTGGCTGGAAGAATCTTAGTCCCATCTGTATCCCTCACCCCTTTTGAACCAGTGTACACAGCCCTCCTGAGTATCCCCACTAATAGAGGAATTGGGGTCTGCTTGACTTGGGCCCATGTTTGCCCACAGTGAGGGGACCAGGTGTGTACAGGTAAGTGAGTGGGGTATGTGGTATGTGGTTTGTCTGATGTGTTGACAAATGAGGCTTGAACTTGGCTCACTGAGCACCTCTCTGTGTCCCTTTTGAACCCCAGTACCACCCCCAGTATGTGGACCAGATATAAGACCATGTTGGCAAAGACCAGCTTGGGATTATATAGGCCATCCCCCAGCTCAGGGCCATGAATGGTGGCCATCGCTTTGGGAGTGCTGGCACTCTGAGCTCCTGTTCCAGATGCCCCTTCTTAGAGGCCTTCGGGTTAATCCCCCACTGATTATTTTTAGATTTTCTGCCAGTCCCTAAGGCCTCTGTGGCTGAAAGGGCCTCAGGTTTTGAGGGACCAACAGGCAACAGGAAGAACCCCTCATTACAAAAGGTGCTTATGTGCTGTGCATGTCCCTGTTAATTCTCCAGCAGTCAGCCAAGACCATCTTAAGGGGGACAGAGGAAAAGTGCGGGAGCCCCCGGGTGAGGACCCTCTCGGGGAGCCGGCCCCCACTGCTCCTTCGCCTCTCAGAGAACTCCGGAGATGACAACATGAGCGACGTGACCTTTGACTCTCTCCCTTCCTCTCCATCTTCAGCCACACCACACAGCCAGAAACTGGACCACCTCCGTGAGTGATGGTTTGGCCCCTGGTTATTGTGCTTGGAGGGGGCAAGCACCAGATAGAACAGCGCTAAACTGGCTTTCACTTCTGTTAGAAAATCAGACATGCCAATCAAAGAGATCGATGGCCCAGATGGCTTTATAGATAAGTTCTTTTAATAAACTTAGATGCAGTCATCCAAATGCCATAAAAACCACCTGTATTGTCAAAAACAAGGTACTATTTTTCAGAGTGATTAAAATTTGCAATAAGTTTTATACCAAAATTTGACAAAACACCAAAAAAGAAAAACTTTTATTCCAACCTCACTTATACATATACAAGGCAAAAATTCTAAATAAGGTATTAGCAAATAAAGACTAGTATCTTAAAAGAAAGTCTGTCACAGCCAAAGAAGGCTTTTGCAGGAATCTGAAGGTTGTTCAGGGTTCAGAAACCAATTAGTATCGTGTGATTAGGTCACAGGAGAAAAACAGCAATCATTATTTCTGAAGCTGAAGTGACAGAGTTTACTCATGTTATGGACAGACTTTACTTATGATATGGATGTGGGAACTGCAGGAAGGAGGAGAGGCAAGACTGACTCCATGGATCTGAGCTGAAGAACTGGCAGGACTCTGTGGTCAGTTATTCAGCTGAAAGAAGCCCCAGGGGAGCAGGAGGACGATCTTTTAAAGAAGCCTGTACATCACCACCAAAAGGCCTTGGGGGTAGTCTGGAGCAGGAGTTGACAAACTACTTCTTAAAAGGCCAGAGAGTAAATATTTTATTCTTTGTGGGCAACATAAACACGACCATTGACAATATTTAAAGCAAATCGGTGTGGCTGTGTTCCGAAAAAACTGTATGGTTGCTGAATTTTAAATTTCATGTAATTTTCACATGTCACAAAGTAGCTTTGATTTTTTTCAACCATTTAAAAATATGAAAAACGTGTCTGAAAAACTATCTAAGAGGGCTTCCCGGGTGGTCCCGTGGTTGAGAGCCCACCTTGCAATGCAGGGGAAGCTGGTTTGATCCCTGTCCAGGAAGATCCCACATGCCCCGGGGCAGCTGAGCCTGTACACCACAACTACTGAGCCTGCGCTCTGGGGGCCTGCTAGCCGCCACTGCTGAGCCCCACACGCGACAACTCCCAAAGCCCGATTGCCCTACAGCTCATACTCCACACAAGAGAAACCACTGCACGGAGAAGCCCTCCATCTACAACCAGAGAGTAGCCCCCGCTTGTAGCAGCTAGAGAAAGAGCCCGCACACGGCCACCGACCCAGCACAGCCAAACATAAATAAATACATATTAAAAAAAAAAAGATTATTTAAAAAAAGCACAAAAACAGCAGGCAAGCCAGATTTGGTTAGTGGGAGTTTGGGACAAGAGATAAAGACTGGAATCTGCCAGGAAATTATTAGGTTTTAAACCATCTAAGGCTTCTCCCATTTGTAACTACCTCCCATTTGTAACTACCTCCCATTTGTACCCCAAATGGACAGATGCCTCTTTTTTCATTCACAACTGCACCTCATTGATGGCTGACCATAGGTCAAGCACATGATGCTGATCAGTACGTTACACAATTGTGTCACTATTTGCCTTATGGAAACCCCCAAGGCAGCACAGCAGCTAAGCTGCTTGCTCAGGACAAGTACAGGCAGCTGGCAAGTAGAGAGTCTGGGTAAATTCTCAAAGAAGAACCGTGGCCTCTCAGGTGCCAACAACATTCTTCTCCCCTTTTTGTACTTTAAAAATGTCAAATAAAAAGGCTTGGAAACTCCCTAGGGGCCCAGCGGTGCTTTCAATGGTGCTTTCTGTAGGATTCTCTGCTTTCACTGCCGAGGGCCTGGGTTTCATCTCTGGGCCAGGAACTAAGATCTTGCAAGCCATGTGGTGTGGCCCCCAAAATAAATATAAATTTAAAATAATAAAGGTTTGGTGGCAGCTATGAATGGGCTAGATGGACCCTGTGACCTGTTCCAGCCGTGGAACTGCTGCCTTGCTCTGTTTTCTCCCTGCCCAGATTGGCCTGTGTTCAGCGACCTCGATAACATGGCACCTCGAGACCAGGACCCTCTGGACAACCACCGGGTGAGTGGAGCGGGTGGGGGAGCGGGGGTGGGTAGGAGTGGATGCCCTCCTCTGGAAACTGAGGGTGAGTTGGCGGATTCAGAGGTGGGCAGCCCAGGTCGGCTCAGGGCACTGGCAGGAGGGCACAGGCAGAAGCCTCTAGGAAGAGCAGGCTCCATTTCAGTTTCCGGAGGTGGTTAGAGCAGAGAATCCAAATCAGCCACAGTGTGACCTTCTGGTACATGCTGGGCTCGGGCCTGGGTTTCATTTGCCACGTGTGTGTGCCTTGGGGGAGAAGGGGCTATGCTGGGTGTCCAGTGTGTAACGCGCAGCACAGGCCGCTGTGATGCTCCCAGGTTAGATGAGCATGTTTCATACAGCCTCTTCGTGATTCAGCTGTAAGACACCATAGATGACATATTTGCATTCAGAGGAACTTATGTTATAGTGTCAGATAAAAAATTCATTAGAGGGACTTCCATGGCAGTCTAGTGGTTAAGACTCCACACCCCGACCGTAGGGGACACGGGTTCCATCCCTGGTTGGGAAACTAAGACCCCATGTGCTGCATGGTGAGGCCGAAATAAAAGTGTGTGTGTGTGTGTGTGTGTGTGTGTGTTTTAAGACTGAAATCCAGTGAATAATTTACACTTACTAACATATCTCACGGAGAAGGCAGTGGCAACCCACTCCAGTACTCTTGCCTGGAAAATCCCATGGACAGAGGAGCCTGGTAGGCTGCAGTCCATGGGGTCGCTAAGAGTCAGACACGACTGAGCGACTTCACTTTCACTTTTCACTTTCATGCATTGGAGAAGGAAATGGCAACCCACTCCAGTGTTCTTGTCTGGAGAGTCCCAGGGATGGGGGGAGCCTGGTGGGCTGCCGTCTATGGGGTCGCACAGAGTCAGACATGACTGAAGCAACTTAGCAGCAGCAGCAGCAGCAGCATATCTCAATCTAAACCCTTTATTTTCATCAGAAATACTTATTCTGCATTTGGAGTTCATAGAATTTACAGTTGAAAGAATAGATTCACATATGCCTGTTGTTATGTGACATAAGAAAAAAAGAAGTTATGTGAAAAAAGCTCATCAGAATTTTTTAAACAGACTTCACAGAAATGTCACACTTGCACAGGCCAATAGCACCTTAAGCTGCTTGCACAGGCCAATAGCACCTTAAGCTGCCCTCTCAGCTCCGAAGGTTCGGCTTCACTCTTGACTGCTTTGCAGAATTTCTGAGTGACAGAAAAAAGTAGGAAGAGCTGCATATATGGAATTGTCACTATAGGCAGACAGTTTTAAGAGTCTGGTAGATAATTCTTATTTAATTCTCACATAACTTGTGAGGTAGATAATAGTTTATACTCCTCTGAGGATAGCTTTTATGTTTTACTCTAGAATTAGAATTAGGGCTTCCCTTATAGCTGAGCTAGTAAAGAATCCACCTGCAATATGGGAGACCTGGATTTGATCCCTGGGTTGGGAAGATCCCCTGGAGAAGGGAACAGATACCCACTCCAGTATTCTGGCCTGGAGAATTCCAGGGATTGTATAGTCCATGGGGTCACAAAGAGTCGGACACAACAACTTTCACTTTTCTTTCTAGAATCAGGATGAATTTTAGAAATTCAGAGTAGGTTGAAAAGGAAAAGTTTCAGAAGATTAGCAAAGTGAAAAGTCTGCCTCCCACCTGTTGCCTCAGCCACTTGCTTGTCCGCAGCTCTGCTTGGGCAGTGCTCTCATTATCCCTGATTTAGTGATGGGGAAACCGGGGCACAGAAAAGTAAGCTCCTTACTCCTGGTCAATCAGTGATGGAGCCAGCATTCAAACCCAGGCCATCTGGCCTCGAACCCTCTGCGTACTGCTGCCCCTCATGTTGTTCTCCACCATTTCTCAGATGAGAAAACTGTGTTTCGGAGAGGTTGGCTGCCTTGCCCAGGGTCCCAGAGCTGGCAAGTGCAGAGCTGGGGTTTGAGTGAGGCACTCTGTTGCCTGGCTTGGTGGTGGTTACCAAGGATGGGACACGTAGCCTAAGGTCTTGCAGAGAGTAGGTGCGAGGAGGGGGCTTCCTGGAGCTTTTGAGTATAGCCTGTGATCTGATTTCAAAAATAGCCTTTCATTCAGCACACTGAACACTTCACTTTAGCTGTCTGTAAGTTATATCTCAATTTTAAAAATTGAAATAGTTTAAAAAAATAGAATAGCTATTTGACTCACAGAGAGCAAGGCCTGGGAGTGGGCAGTGGGAAGCCTGGGGTGCGTCTAGAAACCAGGGCAGAGGCCTTTTTAGGGTAACATAGCTCCTTGGGGTGGAGCAGATTCCTGGGCAGACCAGAGGCCAAGGATTCCATTGTGTGTGTCCCATGGCTCCCATCTGTCTAGGAGACTGATCCAAGTTTTACATTCATGGTAGTGATACCAAGCTGCTTTTAAAAATATATTAAGTAAAATAAAATGGTTTATTTAAGGAAAAATGATAAAAGAGAAGTATGAATTCATGAGAGGAGTTTTATTTCAAGGAAGAAGAGAATGGAGTCAGGAGGAGACTCATAAGTCTTCATTTTAACAGAAATGTTTCCATTCCTTTTAGAAATAAAAGATCTAAAGTAACTAAGGCCTAGTGTTAAGAGCTGTTGGAACTTAGCAACAGGGGCACAGGAGTTCATTTTAGAATTGTCTATTCTTATTGGTGCATTTGAAATGTCTCTTAAGTGGAATAAAGAAGGAAAAAAATAAAAGTTTTAGCTGAACAGTGATGCAGGTGACATGCAGATATGACCACAACTCAATAGTGATAGACAAATGACTGAAGTTTTAGAAATTCTAAATTATACCAGATTCCTTTTTACAGCAGAATTCAGATCTAGAAGAATAAAAAATATGCCGAACTGACCTGTGCAGTTTTGGCAGAGGGCTTTCAGTTCAGCTCAGTTAAGTCGCTCAGTTGTGTCCGACTCTTTGCGACCCCATGAACCCCAGCACGCCAGGCCCCCTGTCCATCACCAACTCCCGGAATCCACCCAAACCCATGTCCATTGAGTCGGTGATGCCATCCAACCATCTCATCCTCTGTCACCCGCTTCTCCTCCTGCCCTCAATCTTTCCCAGCATCAGGGTCTTTTCAGATGAGTCAGCTCTTCGCATCAGGTGGCGAAAGTATTGGAGTTTCAGCTTCAACATCAGTCCTACCAATGAACACCCAGGACTGATCTCCTTTACGATGGACTGGTTGGATCTCCTTTCAGTCTAAGGGACTCTCAAGAGTCTTCTCCAACACCACAGTTCAAAAGCATCAATTCTTCGGTACTCAGTTTTCTTTATAGTCCAACTCTCACATCCATACATGACCACTGGGAAAAACATAGCCTTGACTGCTGCTGCTGCTAAGTCACTTCAGTCGTGTCCGACTCTGTGTGATCCCATAGAAGGCAGCCCACCAGCCTCCCCCGTCCCTGGGACTCTCCAGGCAAGAACACTGGAGTGGGTTGCCATTGCCTTCTCCAATGCATGAAAGTGAAAAGTGAAAGTGAAGTCACTCAGTCATATCCGACTCTTAGCGACCCCATGGACTGGACCCTACCAGGCTCCTCTGTTCGTGGGATTTTCCAGGCAAGAGTACTGGCGTGGGGTGCCATTGCCTTCCCCAATAGCCTTGACTAGACGGACCTTTGTTGGCAAAGTGATGTCTTTGCTTTTTAATATGTTCTCTAGGTTGGTCATAACTTTCCTTCCAAGGAGTAAGTGTCTTTTAATTTCATGGCTGCAATCACCATCTGCAGTGATTTTGGAGCCCCCAAAATCAAGTCAGCCACTGTTTCCACTATTTCCCCATCTATTTGCCATGAAGTGATGGGACCAGATGCCATGATCTTAGTTTTCTAAATGTTGAGCTTTAAACCAACTTTTTCACTCTGCTCTTTCACTTTCATCAAGAAGCTCTTTAGTTCTTCTTCACTCTCTGCCATAAGGGTGGTGTCATCTGCATATCTGAGATTATTGATATTTTTCCCAGCAATTTTGATTTCAGCTTGTGCTTCCTCCAGCCCAGCATTTCTTGTGATGTACTTTGCATATAAGTTAAATAAGCAGGGTGACAATATACGGCCTTGACGTACTCCTTTTCCTATTTGGAACCAGTCTGTTGTTCCATGTCCAGTTCTAACTGTTGCTTCCTGACCTGCCTACAGATTTCTCAAGAGGCAGATCA